>CM044984.1:32308412-33558412 GCA_024586325.1 Stellera chamaejasme
GTTTGGGAATTCGTCCGGCTAATGTTGACCGGACTGTTAATGACCATGATGATGAAAACGAATATTGTTACAATAATGTTGGGGAGAATCAAGTAGACGTGCAAGTTGATGAAGGCGAAATTCCAAATCAAGAGGCACAAAAGTTTTTTGCGTTGTTGCAGGCGGCATCGCAACCTCTTTATGATGGGGCTCGCACGGAACACAAGAAGCTATCTGTTTTGACCAAGTTTTTGAGCTTGACAAATCAGCATAATATATCGGATGCCATTTTCTCAAAAATGATTAATTATATCAATGAAATATTACCTGGAGAAAACTCACTGCCCACGAGCACAGCTGAAGCAAAGAAAATGATCAGGGACTTAGGGTTACCATACTTGAAAATTCATAGTTGCGAGAATAATTATATGTTGTTCGATGGTGGATTCAGCAATTTGTTGAAGTGTGTAGTGTGCGGTTCGGATAGATATACTTTTAAAGGGGGTATTGATCGGCGTGGGCAGAAGAAACTGAAACCGAAGAAGGTTCTACGTTATCTCCCAATAACCGAAAGACTTAAGCGTCTTTACCAGTCGTCGAAAACATTTGAATTCAAATCATGTAAGGGCAAATACAAATGAAAATGGTACCATGAATTCATGAGTTATCATGTAAGGGCAAATACAAATGAAAATGGTACCATTGGACACCCAAGCCAATCATAGGCACGACGAAACATGTCGATATGCTATACCCGATTTTACGGTATGCAAGAGATCGGGAATGTACGATTAGGTTTATGCACCGATGGGTTTAATCCACTATCGATGATGGTAACCCTTATTCCATGTGGCATATTGAGTTCCCGGTATTCATCACGAGGGCTTATAATCTACCACCTGATTTATGTATGAAACGACGTATATCTACTTGGCATTGTTGATCCCGGCCAGAGTCCTCAATCTCCGGCAATTTATACATTGAGTGAAGATCGAAATATTGACGCCTTCTTGTGGCCATTGATCGACGAGTTGAATAGTTTATGGACCGTAGGTGTTGAAACTTGGGATGCGCATCGTAGGAAGAATTTTACAATTTGACTCCATGGTTTGGTTAGGGTCTTGTTGCGTGGGTCGAATGGGGTGGTTGGCACCTAGAAGCGCGTTATTATATGAGTTATTATAGATATATATATATAATTGTAGATATATATATATATAATATATAATTATAGATATAATTATAGATATATGAGTTATTATAGATAATATATATAATTATAGATATGTATGTGAGTAATATATATAAGTAATTATATATATAATTAGACATATATAGTAGCGCAGTTTCTGGAAGAGCGTAACAGCGCTTATGAAGCGCCAACTTGCGCTTCTAACGATGCGCGTTAACAGCCTTATGAAGCGCTAACTAGCGCTTCTAAATGAAGCTTCATGCAGAAGCCTTGCCTTTCCTAAAATCCCATTTCCCTCATCCATCCCTGCCTCCCTCCTTCCCATTCCATCCGACAGCTCTCCCTCCCTCCCTGCCTCCCTCCTTCCCATCCCCCTCCCTCCCTCGCTCACCGCTCCTCGCCGTCACCCTCGCTGCCCTCGGCATCGCATTCGTGGCCCTTCCGCGTCGTCCTCTCTCTCCCTCCCTCCCTCGGCGTCCCTCTCCCTCCCTCCCTCGACGTCGCAAGTCTGGTTCCACCGCCGCCGCCCAACTACTCCATTGGTGACGCCGGCGTCGTTCCTCCGGCGAGCCACTACCGCTAACACTCGCGATAGTTTCAATTTATGCATTGATGAATTGGTGGGCTAGCTACTGTAATGTTGTGGTTGATGATAATGATGATGGGCTAGCTATTGTAATGTTGTGGTTGATGAGAATTGGTGGGCTAGCTACTGTAATGTTGTGGTTGATGAATTGATTAGGTTTGTGCATTGATGAATTGTTTGTTGATGATGATGAATTGATGAATTTGTGCATATAATGAGAATAATGTTGAGATTTTGATGATGATGATGATGATGATGATGGATGCTTGAATTAGGACTTAGAGATTTGAAGTTTTTGGTAGTTTACAGAGATGAAAAGCACTAAAGAAGTTATAAATTTTAGGGTATTTTAGTGGAATTTAAAGAATTTTAGGGCTAGATTGCAAAAGGGGTATTTTAGTGAAATTTAAAGAATTTTAGGGCTACATTACAAAAGTTATAAATTTTAGGGTATTTTAGTGGAATTTATAGAATTTTAGGGCTATATTGCAAAAGTTATAAATTTTAGGGTATTTTAGTGGAATTTAAAGAATTTTAGGGCTAGATTGCAAAATTTATAAATTTTAGGGTATTTTAGTGGAATTTAAAGAATTTTAGGGCTAGATTGCAAAATTTATAAATTTTAGGGTATTTTAGTGGAATTTAAAGAATTTTAGGGCTAGATTGCAAAAGTTATAAATTTTAGGGTATTTTAGTGGAATTTAAAGAATTTTAGGGCTAGATTGCAAAAGTTATAAATTTTAGGGTATTTTAGTGGAATTTAAAGAGTTTTAGGGCTACATTGCAAAAGTTATAACTTTTAGGGTATTTTAGTGGAATTTAAAGAATTTTAGGGCTAGATTGCAAAAGTTATAAATTTTAGGGTATTTTAGTGGAATTTAAAGAATTTTAGGGCTAGATTGCAAAAGTTATAAATTTTAGGTTATTTTAGTGGAATTTAAAGAATTTAAAGAATTTTAGGGCTAGATTGCAAAAGTTATAAAAGTTATTAATTTTAGGGGTTAACTTGTTAAATTTGAGAAACTTAAGGGTATGTCGAGTTCTCGGGATTCTTTGAGTGACGAGTCGACGGGCGCTTCACGCGGTGTCCCGCCACGTCGTGGGGGACGGGGACGTGGCGGGGGTACACCTGATAGAGGATCTTCTCGTTCAACTCCTCCGGTGCCTCCTCTGGATGATGCACCTGTGCCACCCCCGCCCCGGGCGTAGACGCCGTGGTCCTCGTGCCTCTAGTCATGCCATGCCTACGACCACCGGGGACCGTGGGCTGTGGCGTTCAATAGTGGCGTGAGAGTGAAGCTGGGCCTGGCTAATGCCTAGTGTACATATGGGTATAGATGGGGAAATAACAACCAACATATAGCCATATACTCACTCCGTCCCTTTAAACATACTTCGTTTTGATTACCAAACTTTGCCTCACTTACCATCCAAGTCCTAAAGGTTTTATTGTGTTAACGTTCGAGTCCTTTTTCTTTTATGAAGTTAATGTTTCAGTCCTAAAATAGAATCTTAGGGAACATTCCATGTCTTCTCTCTGTTTTCCTTAAACTTTTCAGCTTCTGTCAGTTTTACCCCAGAACTTCAAAACAAGACTTGCTCAAGTTTTTTAAGATTTCCAAGCTTACAGGTTTTCAAAATTTCTTTCAAAGGTTTTGTTCCCTATCACCCAAGTTGCGTTTTCTCAGTAAGACCTATTTTCAAGAGTAAAAGACTGTAAGAATGTGTAAAAAATCTGTTGACATATAACTTCTAAAACCCTAAAACTAATTTTGTTCCTCAATGGTTGGAATATTTAAAAGCTTGACAATGTCCACTTATAAAAAACATGAAGAAGAATTTAAAGGAAAGAGAAAAAAGAAAAATACTCAAGCTATAATCATCAGAGATATATAAAAGAGTATGGGAAACTGGAACACCGCAATAATCAACAAGTTCAAAATTTACCAAAAGAGAACTTTCGAGCTTAGAACTACATATGCTATTAAAACGGTAGAAAGAACTGTTCCAATTATGGAAGAAGATCATAAATTTGAACTACTATCCAAATACATGATAGAGGACCACCTAGAGAATCATTATAATTATCTACAAGTTGGATTAGTTCAAATTGCTTAAAACCAGTAACTAGGAATGGGTTGAACACCTCTATTGTTATTACCTTAAAAGATCACCAGCATAACAAGTTAAAAATCAAAAACATATGACTTCTTCATATGACTTCTTCATTAAAAATCGTAAACATATGACCTCTGTTGTGAAAGTTCAAAGCTATATGACTTCTTCGTTAAAAATCGCAAACATATAAGACTTAATATGCCTTTATCCCCAAAAAATTGACTTGAACGTTACCATTTGTTGTAGCAGCTTCAATTTTAGCTTTAATCGGCTATGATTTTCAAGAAGTTCCCTCATTTGTTCATTGAGGGTTTCTTGAGAATGTGACCTCTTCATTGCGCTTCCAACTCTGTTAAATTGTTGGGATACATCGAAAATATGTTGATGAATTTATTGGCCATAAGAAAGGGTTTTTTTTAATTCAACGCCCTTGTTTTGGCGGAAATGAATTAAATTCAAAATTTTCGTTTGAAATTCCACTTTTGCTTCAAAAATGGAGGGGGGGAATGAAAATCTAAATCTGATTTGATCTGCTAATGAATTCGCTCAACCGACTGTTAACAACCTAATTCAGCGCAAATGGGGGGTTTAGGCAGAATGCCTTTCTCCCAGCATGTCCCTAATTAAAATCAATAATTACGTTTTATGCCACTCGAATTACACTATGTTTCTAGAATAAATGTCCACATGTCATTATGAGAATGCTCCTTAAAGTGGTAGACGATATTACCTTTTTGTATGTTTCAGCTTTATTACTATGTAGTAAAGAAATGTTTTTATCAAATTTTAAAAGATTAGGGGAGTATAACTTTTAAAAGGGTATTTATACAAACCCCCATCAATATTGAGTGAAATTTTCGGTTTAATCCACTTTTCATGATCATTAATATAAGGGAAAATGGGTAAAAATGACACTAAAGTATTCGAAATCTCTCAATTTGTCACCATACTTCATTTTGAAGCTAAGTGTCATCTAACTTTTGAAACTGGGTTAAAATTGCCACTGCCGTTAAAAACCGTTAAAAAATCTGTTAACTATATGGTTTAATTACAAAAAGTTATGCTTAAAGTTTTCAACCCTTTCAATTTAATCCTAATGATTTTACACTGTATTTTTCCTTACATAAAACCTTACGCTTTCTCCACTTCCAAATTCACTCGTCTGCAACAGCAGTGATTCTTTCAGATTCAATGGCTAATCGAATTCATCCAATCGATGCTCCTGCGAATTCTTTCAGATTCAATGGCTAATCGAATTCATCCAATCGATGCTCCTGCGACAGAGAAGCCGTCTCTTCCGTCGCCCGGAAAGCCCATTCCGCAGCCGGGGACATATGTGATTCATATCCCCAATGACCAATTCTTTTGTGTTCCGCCACCGGAAAATGCCGCCGCTACAACAACTTCTCCAAACGCAAGCCCCGCCGTAGCTGCTGCTGTTTCGTCACCGCCCTCCTGTTTCTCATCCTCGTGGCCGCCATCGCGCCACTCTTTTCTTCTTCGTGTTCAAGCCAGAGTCGCCCAACTACACCGTCTTCGATCGAGGGCTTCAATCTGACTTCACCGGTGCCGATCTCGTCGGAGTTTGACGTTGCCGTCTACGTCAACATTTCGAATGACAGGATCAGGATCTTCTACTAGAAAGGAAGCTCCGTTAAGATCGATCACAACGGCACGGCTATCTGTGATGGCCATCCATTACCTCCCTTCCCTCCAACCACTTTCTTCTTCAACCTTGGCCACAATAAGAATGGCCCGGTCATGCCGGAGCTCACCGAACCAGCCCCGTGGACGGAGATGCCCCGACTGGCGAGAATTTCAACAAAAACCGTCAATTCGTTTCCAAGTATAACCGCTTCGATTCGCCGTTCTAGCCTTCCTTCCTTCCTTCCACCCATTCGCCGCGAACTCAACCGTCCACCGCGATTACTCAACCGCCACCGTTTGCCGCCGCGTCGGCCGTCGCCAAGCCCAGTTCCGACGATTGTAAAGGGTGGAGTAAGGTGCAAAAAATTAAAGTGTAAAATCATTAGAATCAAATTGTAAAGGGTTGAAAACTTTAAGCACTACTTTTTGTAATTAAACCATAGAGTTAACATATGTTTTAACAGTTTTTAACGACAGTGACATTTTTAACCCAGTTTCAAAAGTTAGATGACATTTTAGCTTCAAAATGAAATTTAGTGGCAAATGGAGAGATTTGAAATACTTTAGTGACATTTTTACCCATTTTCCCTTAATATAAAATAAATCTAAAGTCAACGTTATTTGACTTATTAAATCTAAGATTATATTTGGTCCTTCCTTCCTGTCCACATATCCCTCCTCCATTTGCGTTTACTTTATTTATTCTTTTTTTTTTGTGAACATCAATTCTGTTGGTGTCCATAGTCCTGAAAATTCTGCACGCGCCTTTAGACTTTATAAAGAAATAAAAGATGTACCGTGATCCATTTCCAACCTAACAGGTAACCTTTTGAGTGGCTGTGACAATACCAGCAGCTCGAAATTAGATGGACAACGGTCAAAATTGCCAGCAATAATCAACGGAGCAGATCGTTTACAAGAATGACAGTCCGTTAAAAATAGCAATCCCCGTTGAACTGAAGGGGTGAAAAATGGTATTAAAAAAAATTGTAGAAAGAATCAAGGTCTGAAACACAATTCAGAGGAAAAAACAATAGAAAGCTGAATGATTATTTGTGTATTTTTTCAAATTAAGTGATTACAATGCAAACAATTGCTTAGATCACAAGAAGCGATCCCAATTGCTTTAGATAGAATTTCGGAAATGAAATCCAAAAAAACAAAAAATAATTACAGAAGGATTGATTAATTAATTGGGTGAGGCTTGGATGGAGAGCTGATCCATGAGGGTCAGGATCTGGGTGTTGTAAGCGCGCGCCTGTGTGAGCGACTCGGCTTCGAGCTCGCCCAGCTGCGTGCAC
The DNA here is from genome assembly GCA_024586325.1 of Stellera chamaejasme. NCBI lineage: Eukaryota > Viridiplantae > Streptophyta > Magnoliopsida > Malvales > Thymelaeaceae > Stellera > Stellera chamaejasme. The sequence goes on from CM044984.1 coordinate 32,315,236, forward strand.
AGCCGCTCCTCCGCCTACTCCGCCACCCTCAGACGCTCCCACGTCCGCACCAGCTCCAACCGCATCGCCTCCTCCCTCTCCCTGCTCTCCCGCAGCGCTCGCTCCAGCTCTTCGTTCCTCCTTTTCATCTCCGCCGCCGCCGTAGATTTCTGATCGGACACGAGACCCATTAATTTCCTGATTCCTTCGCCGGCCGGAGGTTTTAGAATCGAGAATTACGGCTCCTGATTTAGTACCACTGTGTTGGAGAGGGGGTTTGATTTATAGCGGCGAAAACAGTGTCTAGGTTCAATGTATATATCTCCCTTTGCTTGCTCAGATAAAAATCTGACTTTTTTGAGTAACAATTTGCAGTAAAACCATTGCTGTTTATAAAAATGAGCGAATTAGCCCCCCAAGGGTTATGTAAATTCACTTTTATCCCTCACCCCACCATACAGCAATGGAAGCGTCGTGCGTTTAATTTAATTTTTCCAAAGGGTCAGTTAAATCGATTCTGATTATCAAAAATAATTAAGAATGATATCAGGGAGTATGGACCATAAAACGTTCATTGAATCATCGAGTAGTTAATTAATACCATCACTTAATGAGGAAATTGATTAAACATGCACTACATATTTAATGGGCATTGGGTAGGGGGCGATCCGCTACCCAGCCCGCTACCTTGGTAGTGAGGCTGCCAGCTACCCAGCCCACTTCTTTTTGCGTCGCTTTCGTCAATCCTGGTGCTACCCAACGTTAACCCGCTACCATTAGTAGGGACTCGGTACCGGGCACCTCGCTACCACCAAGCCACGTGGGCACTGCCAGCTGACAGAGCTGGTAGTGCCCCGCCCCCTACCCTGCCAACTACCATCTTTTCTTTTTTAAAAAATGATTTCTTTAATTGCATCATTTAATAAATGATTCAATAATAATATTATTTATTAGTATTTATAGATTATAATTAAAAACAGAAATAAATTTAATTATAAATTAACCAAATGTATCAATTACAATAAAACACATCCAAAGTCAAATAGTTTTTACAAAAGTGTCCTACGGGGGAGGCAAATCGTAATCATTACCCTGATTCTCACGCGGCGGGGAATGGTGCTATGAATCGTCGAACGTCTGTCTGTTGAACCCAAAAGAGAATGGGTTAAACGACACATTACTCCACCTAAACAACTCCGGGTCGTACACGTTATTGGGCGGCGACTGCTGATGTCCCTGCTGTTGTGGCGTCGACATCATTGGGGTATAATAATCAGCACCACGGATGTTGGGCGTCTGTAACTCTGTAGTCGTGCGCCAGGAGGACCACTGGGGTTGCGGCTGCGGCGTCGGGATCGTGTATGTGGAGTAGTTTGGCGGCACTTACTGGTCCTGCCGTGGCAGGGATGATCCTCCCGCAACCAAGTCCTGGGGCACCTAATGCTGTTGTAAGATGCCCCACTCTAGAAGCGCCGGCCAAAGGACGCTGAAGGATGCGTTGTACTGCCGCCGCAGCTTCGTATGAAGAGTCTATTGCATCTCCTCGGACCGACGTCGCTCCTGTTGAAGAGTATGGTTCATATGAACCTCGTACTCAGCCTGGCGCTCCCTCAGTGTACGCAACTCATCCTCCATCCCGAGACGATCCTCCTCCGCCTTGTGGCGCGCCTCTTCAACGGCAAGCTTGTCTTTGAAAGGATGTGAATGAAAACAACTTTAAAAAATTTCAAAGCTTGTAAATATTTTAAAAAACTTCTAACTAGTTTCAAATTAGTTTACCCGAGATGGCCGAGGTGGCCGGAACAGCTCCGAATGGACTAGTTGAGGGGGAGCGCCAACCCAACGGCCTTTGTAGGGCCCACCTGTCACAGCTCGGAATATCGCCTCATCAAAAGGGGGCGAGTCATGATCTGGGTACTTCTCTAGCAACATCCGTGTATACTTCTTCTAGTAAATAAATAATGCACCAGTTAGGATAAATAAATAGCACTCTGACTGTCACAATGCACTTTGATATGCTTCTGACCAACTCCTAAGTCATTCAACAACCCCTGAAGCCAAATAGCCTCCTTAACAGCTTCCGTAACTGCCATATACTCTGCCTCTTTTGTAGACAAAGCAACTGTCGACTGCAAGGTAGACTTCCGTTGACTGATGTAGGAAGAGGCAGAGAGAGAGGAGAAATGAAAGATGGAGGCAGAGATAGAGAGGAGGATGGAAGCAGAAACAGAGGGGAAGATGGAGGGAGAGAGGAGGATGGAGGCGGAGGCAGAATTGGTTCTTGGAGTGGTTCTTGCATTTCTTTGGTTTGCATGATTCTGAACATGGAACTGGAACTGGGAAATAGAAAGGATTTCTGACGAAAGTTGACTGATAAAGTAGTTCATAGTTTATAGAGACGTCTGTTGTTTATGGTTGCGGCACTCGAGCAAGTCCTCCTCCCTAAAAGTTTCTCCAAAATGGAGAAGCAAGAGCCATATTCTCTAAATTATTATTGCTTTCTAACTCAAACGAACTTCTCCATTTTGGAGAAGTCTGCATTTATTACAATAATAAAATATTCTACATATTTGACTAATAATTAATGAATTAATATTTTTTATTTGAAACTTATTTTTGTATCCAATTAAATGTTGAGTTCACACCAATGAGAGGAGAGAGTGAGTGACTATTTATGTTGGAAAATCAAATTTGGAGAAGGCTTTAAATTTTAGAGAATCTTTCCAAATTTAGGGAAGCTACCCATTTTTCCTTCTCCTTCCCCATTTTGGAGAATGAGATGGAGAACACATTGAACCCAAAAATAGTCCAAATTTCTCCAAAATTGAAAGTTCCCATAAAATGGAAAACTTGTTGGAGATCTTTCTCACACAGTTTTTGGAATTTTTTTAATAGAATCCCAGCGGAAGCTAATCCGCCTTATTATTAAATTTCATGATTCTGTCACATGCTCTCTCTCACGTGATACAAATAGCTTGACTGCCTCAGCGGTTGATCGACCTACACAAGGTGAGTGGCGGCTGAGAGAGCCGGAGAGCTCGAAGAATGATTATTGCCTAGTTACAGAAAGAGAAGAGAAGATTTTTGGTGGAGATGTCGACGGCGTTGGGGCAAATAGGTGGTTGAAGTGACATCGCGCTTTCTCGCAACGGTAAGGGACATTTTCCGAACGACGAGTACGACGGAGCAGCCACCGCACCAATTAATTTGAAGCGCACCACGATTGAAATCATCATTGGAGAGGAGATCGTAAGGGATTTGGTAACGTAAAAAGGCAAACGCAAGAGAAGCGGTATTAGATGGTCTGGTAGCTCAACAGGTAGCTTGTGAGTAAGAGTGATTTGCTTAGACACGACACGAGGCAATCAGGGGTTCAAGAGAAGACCTAAATTTACTTGGCGATGATAGCAGTAGCACAAAATTATCTTTTAGAGTTCATGAAAGTGCTTGCTTGGAATGATCAAAACGAAGATGGAAGGTATAAGACACGGTCATTTAGATTACTGCACTAGGTTGGATTAAGGCATGTTTCTTTATCTTCACTTTCTTTTATGCATTTAGGTGGATTACCCTGCTCTTAATTCGAGAGTTCAACGTCACTGACTGTCTTCACATTTGGGATGCACTGTTGAGTGACCCTGAAAGGTCCCAAGGTATGAACTACTTAGCTTGTAAAATACCTAACAGAAGAAGGTACAAATCATGAGAAGTGCAAGTTGAGACAGATGGTTTTCATTTTAAAGCAGGAACTAGAGGTGTCAATGTCATTGCAGGAGATCGATGTTGCTTCGGATATGCTGTGCAATGCTGATTCTGATTTGCTGAAGGTTGCCAGCCGGATATCAGGTTAGCTGCTAGTAGTGCTTTTAATGAGTGATTGCTCTGCAGTGAGTATGGATATAGGAAAAGATGATTAGGCGTGAAGTAGTCTTTCCATAACTGGCTAGCCTCTAGTGTAAATTTGTTCTGACAGTTTTGACATTGGAAGTTGAACAACTTCCGTTGCTGCATTTGCTGCTTCTTGTGCCTATAGGTGCTGCAATATCCACAGGAACCGATTTCACTTAGTGCTGCTTACATTCATTTTTCTATACCTTAATAGCTACTACCATGCTCTCATTCTTCATTAAAGTTTTGCATCATAATGCATATTTGTATGTTGGAAGGGGTGAGATGGTTTAATACACTCCTTTGTTCATCTTAACCTTTCTGTATATAATATATGCAATTTGTCGGTGATATTGACTGTCAGTCCAACTACTTTTTCCAGTTTGCCGATGGGACTTATGATATTGTCCCTTATGATATTGTTTGTCCTTGACAAAGGTGGTTTGGATGCTTTAATGGAGCCAGAATTTGGATCTCGGCTTGGAGACTCCTATTTATCGGAGGTCTGTGTAAATCTGGTCCGATCTATGTTGGTTCGGTTACTGTTGCATGGATGAAATTTGAAACATTTACTTGTTCTTTCCTTGTCTAACATGTGTTATAGTGTTGCTAGTTAAAAAGAGTTCTGAAACATATGGAGGGAAGTTCGTTTGTCTTACTTTGGCAGAATCACATGTTTTAGGTATCCTTTATTACTCCAAATGCTCAAAAGGCCAAAAATATTATTGTGTTTTGTACTTATTTGCTTCATCTTGATTTCTTGCTGAGCTTTTTTTTTATGCTACTTTTGTTCACGAGTCATTCTTCGTTCCACCCTTTATCAGTGGCTCCTGCTTACAAGGTGCTTACTACTATTTTTTCTTCTTGGGTTGCTTTTCTCAAAACTCAGATTTGGATGGAACGTCAATGTCCATGCCATCTCTCTAACACCATCAAGTAACATAAAACTCCATACTTTTATGGTGGTTGCTGAGAAATAGAAATCTTCAGCACTCAATTCAATAACTACCTAGTTTGACCACTCTTCTTCACTTGATTGTAGTGGTGATCATGTATAATGTTTTTCCCAAGGATTATCTATGATTTTGGTTTTCTCTTCGTTGAGGCCTCGGAAGTTCTGTTAGCCATACCCGGTCCTCTCTCCTTCCATCCTCCCCTCTGTTTCTGCTTCCATCCTCCTCTCTGTTTCTTTCTGCTTCCATCCTCCTCTCTATCTCTGCCTCCATCTTTCATTCCGCCTCTCCCTCTGGCTCTACCTCTCCCTCTACCTCCGCCTCCATCCTCCTCCTCTCTGCCTCTGTTTCCAAGCACACTTTGGCAGAACTACTCCGTTGCACCTCCCTCTGCTGTGAAACTACACAACCTGATGGAGCAGGCATTCAACTGTACTGGCTCCAGGAATTTGGGTAACCTTCTTTCCCAAGAAACCATGTTTGTGCCTTGGGTATTCAATGAAGTTCTTGACTCCATCTGTTTGCTCATGACCCATGAACATGGGTACTATGTTTTTCTCAAGCTATTTCCTCTCATGAACCAAGATCAACTGGGTGAAGTGGTCAGCAAGTTACTGGACAGAGATGGTAATCCCATAATAGATGCTGCCATGGACATATACGGTTCACAATGTCTGCAATGGATGATTAAGACATTGGCTCTGAATTAGATGGTCCCATGGAGCCAATGTCTTAATCATCCATTGTAGACATTGTAAACCGTATATGTCCATGGCAACATCTATTATGGGATTACCATCTCTCTCCAGCAACTTGTTGACCACTTCACCCAGTTGATCTTGGTTCATGAGATCAGCTTGAGAAAAACATAGTACCCATGTTCATGGGTCATGAGCAAATAGATGGAGTCAAGAACTCCATTGAATACCCAAGGCACAGACATGGTTTCTTGGGAAAGAAGGTTACCTAAATTCCTGGAGCCAGTAGAGTTGAATGCCTGCTCCATCAGGTTGTGTAGTTGCACAGCAGAGGGAGGTGCAACGGAGTAGTTCTACCAAAGTGTGCTTGGAAACAGAGGTGGAGGCAGAGGCAGAGACAGAGAGGAGGAGGATGGAGGCGGAGGGAAAGATGTAGGAAGAGGCAGAGGGAGAGGCGGAATGAAAGATGGAGGCAGAGATAGAGAGGAGGATGGAAGCAGAAACAGAGGGGAAGATGGAGGGAGAGAGGACCGGGTATGGCTAACAGAACTTCCGAGACCTCAACGAAGAGAAAACCAAAATCATAGATAATCCTTGGAAAAGACATTATACCTGATCACCACTACAATCAAGTGAAGAAGAGTGGTCAAACGAGGTAGTTATTGATTTGAGTACTGAAGAATTCTATTTCTCGGCAACCACCATAAAAGTATGGAGTTTTATGTCCGCCTCCATCCTCCTCCTCTCTGCCTCTGCCTCCACCTCTTTCCAAGCACACTTTGGCAGAACTACTCCGTTGCACTTCCCTCTGCTGTGCAACTACACAACCTGATGGAGCAGACATTCAACTCTACTGGCTCCAGGAATTTGGGTAACCTTATTTCCCAAGAAACCATGTCTGTGCCTTGGGTATTCAATGGAGTTCTTGACTCCATCTGTTTGCTCATGACCCATGAACATGGGTACTATGTTTTTCTCAAGCTGCTTCCTCGCATGAACCAAGATCAACTGGGTGAAGTGGTCAGCAAGTTGCTGGAGAGAGATGGTAAACCCATAATAGATGCTGCCATGGAGCCAATGTCTTAATCATCCATTGCAGACATTGTGAACCGTATATGTCCATGGCAGCATCTATTATGGGATTACCATCTCTCTCTCCAGCAACTTGCTGACCACTTCACCCAGCTGATCTTGGTTCATGAGAGGAAGCAGCTTGAGAAAAACATAGTACCCATGTTCATGGGTCATGAGCAAACAGATGGAGTCAAGAACTCCATTGAATACCCAAGGCACAGACATGGTTTCTTGGGAAAGAAGGTTACCCAAATTCCTGGAGCCAGTAGAGTTGAATGCCTGCTCCATCAGGTTGTGTAGTTGCACAGCAGAGGGAGGTGCAACGGAGTAGTTCTGCCAAAGTGTGCTTGGAAATAGAGGTGGAGGCAGAGAGGAGGAGGATGGAGGCGGAGGGAAAGATGTAGGCAGAGGGAGAGGCGGAATGAAAGATGGAGGCAGAGATAGAGAGGAGGATGGAAGCAGAAACAGAGGGGAAGATGGAGGGAGAGAGGAGGATGGAGGCGGAGGCAGAATTGGTTCTTGGAGTGGTTCTTGCATTTCTTTGGTTTGCATGATTCTGAACATGGAACTGGGAGAAAGGATTTCTGACGAAAGTTGACTGATAAAGTTGTTCACTCAATCAGTAGTCTATAGAGACGTCTGTTGTTTATCGTTGGCGGCACTCACAGTCGTTGGAATTTTGTTTAATAGAATCCCGGCGGAAGTTAATCCGCCTTATTATTAAATTTCATGATTCTGTCACATGCTCTCTCTCATGTGATACAAATAGCCTGCCTGCCTCAGCGGTTGACCGACCTACACAAGGTGAGTGGCGGCGGAGAGAGCCAGAGAGCTCGAAGAATGATTGCCTAGTTACAGAAAGAGAAGAGAAAGGTACAAATCATGGAAGTGTAAGTTGAGACATATGGTTTTCATTTTAAAGCGGAAACTAAAGGTGTCAATGTCATTGCAGGAGATGTTGCTTTGAATATGCTGCGCAATGCTGATTCTGATTCGCAGTGCTTGAACACCGACGTAGTCTAACTCGTGCTCTCAAGTAGGAGGTATGAGTATGACACTTTACCGGATTACTATATGACTTATTAAATTGGTTGATGCCATCAAGTTTAAACGGAAGATTGACTTAATTGTATCTGTTAAACTGTTTTTGACATGACCGACGATTTCATAAGAATGCTATAATTTAAAGAGTTTTTTTTATTTCGAGATCAAATACTGAGCAAGTAAGAAGAAAACTGCACATAAGTGAAATTGGGGTGTTATTGTAGATGTGAAGGGGTTAGTTTGCATTGCCTCAGCAAAGAGATGACTGTTTCGCTTGCATTGATAAGAGAGGGGACTACGTGTAGGAAGGGGAAGTAGATTGAAAGAATATACATAAATGAGTGGTGCTGCTAGTGACTGAATTGCATTCATAAAAAGAAAGAGGGACACAGTTGCAAATTATTCAAAATGACTACTATTAGAGGAAAATTTTAAGGAAAATTACAGTAGACTCTTATAATGGATCATAGCTATGCAATTATTCCAAAAAAAAAAGATGATCTTCAGAAACTATCCGAATCAACTATTACTCAAAACAAACTAGACAGCCCATTTATTTTATCTTATTGAAGTGTAGGTAAGCGACAGATAAACCACTTACTTCATTTCCTTTTAGAAACCATCTTCATCTCATCCTAGTGGTGATGCTTCTGGTATGTGCAAGCTAAAAACCAGCACTTTAATTGATTACCTTAGTGCCCTGAATGAACAAATTAGTGTTTATGAGTTTCTGGATTTTGTTGCTAAAAAGCTTTTTGTCATGAGCGGGGAGAAGCTTGGTGTTCAGAGTAAAGATTTGAGATATGTATTTTATGTCCTGGTTATGGAAGTTCACAATGGCAGTTTAAAACTTGTATCGTGTATCATTTGTCAATTTAGCAGCATCTTCAAATGTTCACTTTCTTTTGGTTCGATACAGCTACTGGTTAAATGAAATCTTAACTGGAGGCTTGTTAGTCATCTTCAAAAATAGATACTATTGTATTGCTTTAAATTACTCTTTTTTTTTCCTTGCAAATGAGGTCTGCCACTGGTGGAGGCATGCCAGGATGCGGCTATACATTTCCAATTTTTTCGATACTTTTGGAATATTTTTGTGGTCACTTCTTAAATTATCAACACTTTTTGTGCTGAATATAAAAAAGAATTTGAACTTATAGGTAATAAAACTGTCTTCATGAATGCTACTACTACGTATTGTAGATTCTATGTAAAATTGATTTAAGGACTCTGAGAGGGACGCTCAGAGGCTACACAAGTTTACAAAAAAAAAAGAAATGGAATTGTGCCTTGAAGCTTAAGTAACGATGTATTGCTGTCAATGAACATGTTGAAACATTTAACTCTGTAAACAAGGAGTTTTGTGGTAAGCATATAAAATCTGAGTCTAGCTCAGAGGATGAAGATGTAGACGTTTCATCAGGCTCCGAGGAGAAATATATAAATGAGGGTAATGTGGATGAAAAGAACAACGCTGCCAGGTTTCCGGTGTAAACAGTACTTAGCTCTGAGCGGGTAAGTAGTTGTCCTTACCCTTCTGCTAATGAAGAGTTGACCCGACTTCGTTTCTGGATTAAAAATGATAGCAGAATGTCTCCTGCCTGTGGAAATTCAAGAAATAAAAAAAAATCAAAGAAGGAAAGTTGTAAAGTTTATTCTCCAAGCCGACACTCTGATTATGTACCAAAAAAGAAGATAAGAAATGACGATCTTGGTCTTTCCATAGCTAGCTTGGGTAATTTCCTTTAAGAGAATGTGTGAAACAAGATGTCTCACCTATTGAAAAAGAGAGAGGGGAAGAAAGTAAGTGGTATAGATGAAGTTGATTTTTCAGTTTCAAGCAACTGTATGAGGTTCTTCATCACAAGTTGGAAAGAAGCATGCAGGGAGCGTTCTCCCAAGGAGGTAGATCCTTTATCTTGGTTCTTTTCTTGTTTTTGCCTTTTATGTGTTCGTAATAGGCCTGAGGTAACTGGGTTCTAATTAGGGTGGAGGAAAGTAATATGACTAGCTTGTTTGCTTTGCAGAATCAATTCTCTTGTTAAGTTGTTTGATCCTGACAGTTTAGTATAGATTTGTTCAAGTGTCTTTTCTACAATGTGATTTCTCAATGAGCAGAACCATTTGATATGTCTTATCTGATCTGACCGATAGCATCTTTTCTACAATTTCATACTTAATTCAGATATCTTGGTTGCTGGTTCAGTGAATCAATGAACTGCTCTTGCACTTTAAACGAGGATCAGATAGTTCATTATGATTCCATAGCTTTTCAATGAAAAATTGGTTTAAAGATTTTAAAGTATCATTGTCTGGATAGTCTGTGTTCAGTGATTCCCCACCTAAGGGTATGAGTTCAGGTTTGGCTGTATTAGAAGTTGTCGCCAGTGCTGTCATTTAAAACTGTATAACAGATGTTCATTGACTGATTACACAATATATGCATGAGGAATCTAGTCTTCGTATGGATTAATTTACTTGTTTTTGAAAATAAAGCGGTTATTGATTCATATGTTCATAAATATTCTGCAACAGTGTAACTGTTTTTATGTCTTTGTTGTGCTCTGAACATTATAATTTCTTTATCTGATGTTTTGAAGTACATTCAATGAAAAGTATATAAGATTTTTTTGGAAGATTCCAAAATGTTTGGCTGAGGGTCCAGTGATCATGTGCTATAGTTTTGGAAGATTTAGTCGTAGTATTGATATGTCATGTACTGATATTTGCATCTTCTTGCACTGGGAACATAGTTTTCTTTGTTGTCTGTCAAACAGATTTAGTTTAGCAAACACTTCCCTCGAAGGCTTGATATTCATTCTTCCCGCCCTCTTTTTTGGAGGTGAGAGTTGGGGGAACCGCAACAACTCTGGAGCAGAAGTTTATTTTCCTCAAGAAGCTATGTCAATGTGAATCTTGGTCGCCTGAGCAATTCTGTGTTAGGGGAGTTAAGTCACTTGGCTTGGGGAGTCTTCATGTTTTTGGGAAGAAATTTCTCCCTGTTACCTATAGAATTGTAAAACCATTTAGCTAGTGGAATATCTGAAAGATCTCCCTTGAAAGTTTGTGTTCTGCAGCAACTGTTGACTGCATTTGTAGCACAAACAAGCTTCACAAAGTACTTGGGAGAATGAGAGTTTTAACAAAAGATAATCCAATTGCTATTTATGATGCGGTTTTCAGCACTCCGTTTCACAGTGTCAGAACATGGTCAACTGGATGATTTCCTAGAAACTGTGAGGGGCATAAGGAAGATATAGTATCTAAGCATGTCTTATGTTCAGCATCATTGTCTGGGAGAGGCAAAGTCACTCATGTTAAGGTTTATCCTTGATTGTCTTAGTCATTTACCTACAGAGTTCCATGGTTTTGCTGCTGATATTTTGCTTTGTGGGCTCTGTTGATATAACCAATGGCCAGATAGGCTTTGTACTGCCAACAGGAGTACCACCTTGTAACATTGAGTACTTCAGAGAACTGTTAAGAAGTGGCACGGATGATTTGGATGACAAATGCTGGAAGACTTGCATAATTCTTCCTTTTGCATCAAGAATTGATATGAACAATATTTTGGCTATGTTAGTCAGATCTTCAGGCGTCCTTGTTACTCTTTCTTCACCAGCTCAACTGATTGTGCTTCGGAACATGGTTGATAACTCTCTTGCTTTTATGAAGACAGAGGTTATTCGAAATGGTCTTGTTACAGCTTTATGTTGGTGAAGAAAAATGACATGGTTCGTAGCATCTTGAATGCAACAGGCTGATGTTATTCGTAGTGACCTGCAAATGAGTGAAATTGCAATGGCATTTACACTAAATGAATCATCAGATGGTTATTATGATCCAGTTCTGAACCGACAACCTGTTTTTGATTTTCTTCCACTTGGAGCTTATGGTTTGAAGTTTATTCTTCAGGGTGATTTCATCCTTCCGACTTCAAGAGAGGAAGTTGATGCCTGGAACCAGTGGTTATTCCACTTGCTGCTTCCTTGGGCTTCCAACTCACGGCGCCCTTTCCCCAATGGCCCCGTCGTGGTCTTTCGCTTTTCGTCGGCAGTGAGTAATCCAGTTCAGTGTTGCTTTTGGATGAACGACAACTCCATTTTTTATTTTTTGGGTTTTAATCTTTTCCTTCCACGTCTACAGCTGATAGATTGCTTTGATTATTTGATCATTTAGAGGACAAAGAAGGCTTCTTCATCACGTTGTTTACAAAATCAAATAGAACCGATTCAAAGATGACGATCATTTCTTCTGAACTGATATTCACGTTTTAAATAGGGGAAGGCCAAAATTATTCCACACAAACAATTAGAGTCAGAATAAAACATCATTTCTTCTTGGCTTAAATACAGATTAGTACCCTGAACTATGAGAAAGTGGTTGATTAAGGACCTGAACAAAAAACACTGCAAATAAGGACCTGAACTATGGTAGTGGTGTAGATAAGGGCTCCGACTTGGTTAACTCGTCACGTGAGATCACGATGTATGACAGACATTTACATTTTTAATTAAAAAATGAGAGCAGGGTTAACAGTAATAATTTGGAGGGCTAGAGTGTCATTTTGGAAAGTTTTGAATAACTGGTATAGTAAAAAGAAGTTCACATACATGTATCCAACCCAACCCATTCCAGGTCAAGAATTTTGCCAAGCAACAAGCAACGGTGAGGTCAGGGCCGTCCAGATCACCACCGTTAACCCCACTATCACTTTTTCAAGAAAAAACAAACGTTCGTCATGCCTCGTGACTGCACGAGAGAGTCAACTGAATCGGGGCCCTTATCTAGACCATTACCATAGTTCAAGCCCTTATTTACAGTATTTTTTATTTAGGCCCTTAATCACTCACTTTGTCATAATTTAGGGTACTAATATATATTTTAAGCCTTTCTTCTTATGCATCATAGATCGCACATCATAAGAAGCAAAACCATAAAGAAAAACGCAGAAAGATACATAACATAACACATGGCGCTCCCGATCATCACTTTCTTCAAGCAACTTTGACCTCAACAACCTTGGGCTTCTTCGCCTACGATAGTGGCAACTTCTCGACGGTTGCTATCAGAACGCCGTCCTGGCACAGGGCGGAGACCTTCTTATGTTGGGCTTATTGATACGAGCAAGTTTGAAGATAGTGGGAAACAAACACTTTGTACGGTGTGTTCCTGAAGGGATGAAGTACAAATATAACGCAGCCGGAACGACGTTGTTTCGGTAAGATCTGAAAGTCTACTTAAAATTCTTATTTGTAAATTATACTTCCAAAATGTGTAGTTATTGTATAATTTGAATATTAGAAATGTGTGTTGATTTCAAATGTATTTAAGTGAATAGATCAAAATTAAAAACCGATTCAACCAAAATGTACAACACATAACAGGGAAGAAATGATAATTAAACAAGTAGTTTTTGTAAAATGAACTAAAAAGGTGTGAGAAAATATTGGAGGTTTACTTTTGAAAAGTTTTGAGAGAAATGTTTGGAACAGAGAGAATATTTTGCTCTAATAGTATGCTAACCCTTTATCTATGTTCTTTCTTTCAAAATGGTCCAATACTTTATTTATAATTAAAAAAGATACTACCACTTTGTCCAAAACTTGTAAAATTTTAACTGGAATATGTTTCCGGGCCGGCCCCTGAAGCTAAGTGTTTGACATATCAACCTTTGTATTTAAAGAATTTTCATTTAAATAGTGGGGTTTGAATGAATTGAAGTGATTAGTTTGTAAGGTGAAAGGTTGGGAGTATTTTCATTCATAGTATGAGAATAAAGTGCACCGGAGGTCCATTAACTTTTAATTACGTCTTACTTAGGTTCTATTTTAACTTTTCGTCCTCTTAAAGTCTCATTTTAAACTTTATGGTGCACCCGTGGTACTTTCTAACAATTTTGCGCCTTAGAACAAATGCGGAATATAATAATTAAGGATTGAAATTTTCTCATCGCTCACTTTGTACCTTAAAGTTTCACATCTACCATTTTGGCCGCCCAGCTCATCTCCGGCCACCCACCCAACTCCGACTCCTCACACAACAGTGATCGGCCACCCCACCCTACCCACGCTTTGCCCGGCAACCCCTAGCCCCCATTGCCACCATCAAGGGTTCTTCTGCCTGTCCCCAGCCTATCCGTGGCAATCCCTACGCGATGCCTATCCCTAAAGCGATTTCTATAATTTACCTTTTTTGTCCTAAGGGGAAAAATTATCCGAAAGAACCACGGGTGCATCATAAAATTTAAAATATGACTTTAAGAGGACGAAAAGTTAAAATAGGATCTAAATGGGATGTAATTAAAAGTTAAAGGATCTCTGATGCATTTTACTCGAAAAAAATTAAATAGAGAGTTTAACTTTATGGCGAATATATATATATATATATATATATATATATATATATATACATTATCAATTAATCAACTAAGTTTTATAGGTCCCAAATGTTGACACTTGGAAAAGAAAATTAGATGCATGTGTGACATAAGTTGATAGAGTTGCCTTTGTAAAACGTACACTGAAACATTAGGCATGAAGAAATTCAAAGTGTCTAAATGAAGGAGTAAAATCCGCGTAGGGTCCCTCTTTTTAAGTTTGCGGCCTATTATGGTCCCCATTTTAAGTTTTCTTGATGTGATCCTATTTTTAAGTCATACACCCATTGAGTCCTTTCCGTCAAATTTTGCCGTTAAAATGGACGGTTGAGGGTGAAATGACATTTTTACCCTTAGTTAATTACTTCAATACACTCGGTGTTTTTAAATTTAATCAATTCTACCACAAAGTTTCCAAAACATACACTAAGTGGTTTAACTGAAACCTATGAAACTAAGTTACCTAAGTAGTATAAGGAATAAAGAAAAGGGCTGAAATTGTAGTTTACCCAAAAGAAATTGAAAGGAAAGCTTCTTCTTCTTCAACGCGTGCTTGCAGCAGACGGCGGAGGAGACGGCGGCCGGCGAAGGAGTTGTATTTCCCGTCGGCGTCAACAACCACTCCCATTAGGTCCGTCTCATCTCCAGGATCCCAAATATACCTTTCGTTTCACCCGAATGTCGCTGGAAACGGGCAAATCCGGCGAAAAACCGCCGCGCATTTTGACGTTTAACCGCTTCGATCCGTCTTTCCGTCAACATTCGGCCGTTCCCACCACCATCATTGGAATCACCGTCCGACGCTCCACCATCTAGACCTAAGTCCGCCGCGGAAAGTCACCGGACACGGGCGGCCGCCGGACGCCGCCGCCGAACCCAGATTCCGGCGACCTGTGAGGAAAACGAAGAAGAAGAAGCTGACTTCTGTCTTTCGGGAAAATTACAACTTTGGTCCTTTTCCCCTTTACTCTCAGCTTTGTGTCACTTAAACCCCTTTATTTATCCATAGTTTCATTCAAGTCACTGTTTCAAGTTTGAAAATGTGTAAATTTTGAAAATGTTGGGGTAGAATTGATTAAATTTAAAATTTTGGGGTGTATTTTAACATTTATTTAAGGGCAAAATCGTCATTTACTCTCTTCCGTCCAATTAAACGACTAAAATAGACGGAAAAGACTACAATGGGTCGCGCAACTTAAAAATAGGATCACATCAAGAAAACTTAAAATGGGACCATAATAGGTCGCAAACTTAAAAAGAGGGACCCTACGCGGATTTTACTCCTAAATGAAGGGAATTGAACAAAATGTAACATGAAGAAATTCTAACTGCCTAAATGAAGGTAATTTAACAAAATGTAACATGAATAAATTTGAAGTGTCTAAATAGGGGGTTTCAAACATGAGTAAAAACACATGAAATACGCTTTTTTTCATCTCTTCTTTCTCACGTGAATAACTGGCGTGAGTTCACCTCGCCAAACGCGGACCTCAGGTGAGAAGCGCGAAAGTGAACGTTAGGGGGTTTCAAACATAACTTTTCGGACGTGAATAATGGCGTTTTTCATCCCTTCTTATCCATGTGAACAACTGAGATGAGTTCACCTCGCTTCACGCGGACCTCTGGTGATTTGCGCGAAAGTGAACGCCCTTATTCACCACTCTTCACCCCTTATTCACCACTCTTCACCACTTCGCCGCTCTCGCCTTCGTCATCGTCCTGCCACTGTTGTACGAGGTATTTACTTTCGTAGTTGAAATTGTCGATGGGTTAGGTCATTTCGTCTTGCTTGAGTCTGTCTCGGGTCGCTAGAGTTCTGCAGTGTACTCCCTGATGTGTGAATTTGAACTGTATCTTATGGTGCAGCACGAAAATGTGCGCAGCGCACAGCTGTGCGCACATAGGTCCGCACATTAGTGTGCGTTGCGCACAACATGCCGCACATAGTTGCGCACATAGTCAGCAGCGCATAAAAGCGCACAACCTAGCGCACAACGTGAAGGCACTAGAAAACCATTTGTGCGCGTAACACAGCACCGCGCACAGTGTCTGCGCACATGAAAAACTACCTGTGCGCGGCGCACAGATGTGCGCACAGATGACCGCACATATCAAAACAGTGACTCAGTCCAGCAAGGTTGAAGATGACACAGTCCAACAAGGTTGACCACGCGGAAGAGGACCAAAACTCATCCAAGAAGAACTTAGATATGACGGAGAAGCAAGAGAGATGAAGAGAAAGATGAATTTTGGTTTTCCCGTTGACAGGAGCGCAACAAAAACAAATGAAATTTCAGGCGCTAAACGCCCCTTTGTGGTGAATTCACATGTGCGCTCCTCCTTGTTCACGGGGCCCTCAAACTTAACCCTCTTTTTCTCACTCACCTCCAATTCACTCCCCTATTAGGTGAAAAACTTTTTGTTCACTTCTTATGTTTGAAACCCCCTGTTGTTTTTCACGTGAGAAGGCCCTTGTTCACCAGTCGCTCCACGAGTTGTCGCAGCAACAAGGTCATCTCTTCTTCGTCATCGTCTTCCTACCAATTGTACGAGGTATGTAGCGCCATATCTCCCTGAATTCATCTCTTCCCAAATACGGTAGAAATGGTCGATGGGTTAGGTCATCTTGTCTTGCTGGAGTCCGTCTCGAGTCGCCGGAGTTGTGCATTCCGCTCCCTAATGTGTAAATTTGAACCTGCTCGTGCAGATTTAATCAGCGCAATGCAGATGTGCGCACATCGTTACACAATCAGCGCATACGCACACAGACAATATTGTGCGCCGCGCATGTAAGGCCGCACACAAAGGCCACGCAAAGAATGTGCGCGAAGACAGTTGCCTGCAAACATTTGCGCACATGGTTGCGCACAACTGTGCAGTGACCTCTCGGGACTCTCGTCTGTTGTTCTATCATGCGTAGTGAATTCACATGTTGCGCACATGTTGTTCTATCATGTGCAGTGAATTCACAAGTGCGCTCCTTCTTGTTCACGGGGGCCTCAAATTTAACCCTCATCTTTTCACTTTTCTCACTCACCTCCAATTCACTCACCTATTAGGTGAAAAACTTGAAGTTCACTTCCTATGTTTGAAACCCCCTAATAAAGGGAATTGAACAAAATGTAATAGTATGAAGAAATTCAAAGTGCGTAAATGAAAAGAAAAGAATAAAGAGAGGGCAAAAGAGGATTTACACGCATAAAGATAAGCTTCCCTCGACAGTTCACACGGCGAAAGCTGCCCCGCGCTTCGCTTATCCTTAACTAAACACCTTGTTCGAACCAGTTTCAGATTCGAAGACAAATCAATCCGTATCTGGACTGAGATCCTCACTGCAAAGCAGACCAGTAAAGTTGATTTTTTGTTCATCGCGGTTTATATTTGTTCGTTACTGCTCTGGTTCTTGGCCTGAGGATGTTGTTGAAGGTGCTTTCTTACCTGCCGAGGAAGTCTATAGTCATGTATTCAACTGACGCCGCAAAATGTATGCTGGCAAGTAATGACCTTGCTGCATGCAGCCTTCGAAATTTCATCCTTTAAACAGGCCCTTGTGCAATGTTTACAGTGGTCTGCATGCTATATTTGTTAGAAACTGCGGCGTAGCAGAGGCGTAGCAGAGCAACCTTCTCTCCATGACTATCTCAAGAGGTTATTGAATTGTCAGTTCTTGCTTTGCCTTCAAAAGCTGCTGGTGCTATAAGTAACTAAGATCGAAACTTGTACGTGATAGGAATAGGAATGTCCTTGCAACACCATGTCGTCATCCTTGTCGCACTTAGGCTTAAAAAACATAGTACAACTAGAGTAAATAACCAAATAATTCCTTACCCAATATCTCGAGTTCGAATCTTGTGTACGAAGAAAACTAGAAATGACACTGGGTTGGCGTAAACCGCAATCCGCAGAGGCCCGCACTGCATATCATGGATTTATCCACGGATTTTATCCGCGAGTTTGTAGAAGTGGGTTATTTTCTAACCGGCTAGCATTTGTGGAGGTAAAGGTGGATTTCACCCAATCGCATCGCAGAGTTCCACCATCCGCGGATTTGTGGATGTTTGCTACCCGCAAGCCCATAATACATACTAATTACGCCCAGAAACTTGTATCTAGTTACAAACTTCTAGTACTCTTAGCTTGTAGCATCACTTGAGATGTTTCTAAATGTTTGGATGTTCATTATAAATTTCAAGCTTTAGCTAATAATAGCCAATATGAAAAAACTTTTATTTTTGATAAATTATTATTCCATCCATCCCCAATTAATTCTACACATTTCTTTTTTGGGTTGTCCCTAAAAAATACTACACTTTCCTTAAATGGAAACTTCTCTCCTCTAAATTTACTAAACTATCCCAACTTTATCTTAACTTTTTCTACCTTGTTTTTTTGCAACCTCAACTCAAGGGTATTTATGTCAAATTACATAAAATCTTACATTCACCTTAATCTCCGCGCCCATACAAAGTGTAGAATTAATCGGGGACGGAGGAGGGAGTATAACATAAGATAAGCTTCTACAATGAGATAAATTCCACATTAAATTATACTGCTAAATGAAATATTACAAATAAAAATTATCAAATTTTAAACAATACACTACCTCCGTCCCTAAAATAAATTGTGTGTTTCTTATTATGCATTTAATCTATGATTTTATTTCTTCAATATTTTGATATATAAGTAAAATGATTTAGATGTAAATTATAGTTTAATATGTTTAGCTTCTAAATATTTTTTTTCCGAATATTTTTACTGAGCTCTTTCTAGTAATAATTTAAATCTCCCACAACAGCAAAAAAGAAACGCACCAATTTTTCAAGGACGGTGGGTGTACGTATTTGATGATGATTTCAGATACCCATTGTAGTTTGCAATGAATCGAGTGAATAAATGAGAGAGTTGTTTTGTTCAAAAACAATTACTGTATAATAATGTATGTATTATTTGAATGTCACTATTATATTTAATATTAATATTTATTCAATAATGTTTGCCCCAAATTTTGTTATAATTATTATATCAGTATGTGTAAAAATAAACAATCAAAATTAATTATGTAATATATATACACATACTTTGACTTTGATGTGTAGTTTGGATTTAGGTGTTTTGTGGATCAATGTTATTAGTATCGTGCACAGATATGGTAATTCATGTTCAAGCATGCTTGTTTATGAAATAGGGATATGAGAAAGTGGAAAAATATAAAACAATGTTTTTTTTTTTGGAAAAGAAATGGATTCACCTCCTGAAATTTCATTAATACCAAAGCCAAATGACACTTACATTAAAAAAAGAAGAGCCTACAAAGAAACTTGCAAAACCTCTCACAAAATAAACTATCAAAATAAATCCTATCCCTTGGCTTAACAACACAATCAGCACAATCAAGGGGAGAATAAGCTAAATGAACCATAAGAAAGTATCAGCACAATCAAGGGGAAAACAATGATTTTCATGTTAATGCAACTTTAGAACAATGATTTTGAAGTTAATGACCAAATACAATCTTAATTTATACAAAAAAAAAAACTAAAAATGATAACATACTTGGGACGAAAAGAAAAGGAATGGACACATGTATGGGGTTCCTTTGTAAGTAAGAGAGATGAAAGAATGTTAGTAATAACCTGCTAAACAAGTGTCTTCCCATCACAAACTTCACAAACCGTATATCCAAGACCTTCACAGTAGGGACATTTTGCCTCTTCATCCGCCCACTGCAAAAACTGCAAGAACAAGCGCTCCCATAATGTTGGCCATGATTAAAATATGGTAAAAGCTGAAATAAGTGTACCTGAGGTTCAATATTTGCCTCTCCTGACCCATCACATTCTGCATTCAGAGACATTTCATTGATCAGATTCAAGTATAGAAGACGGATTAGTGTAGCAGACAGGAAGGATGTAGTGTTTAGTATGGAATTGAACATGTACATATGTGAAGAAGGATTGCATCTCATGGTAGTCTAAGACCGGAAAATATGAAAGTCTATGCAATCCTCAAGAAAATTTTTACACTTTGTCATAACTTCAGTTTGGTTAATGGCAATATTACAAAAATAATAGAACTTGTTGACACCCAAACTAACTAGCCCGCATTAACACCACCTCCACCCTAACCACCATATAACATCCATTCACAAATTTTGTAGATAAGACTTGAGCTACTATGACCATGCCAACCACTTGATTAAAAGGATTTGACCACCCTATACAGATAAGCAGAATTGGAAGTTCCCCATATTGTTCTCCTATTTCTGTTGATCCAAAGCTATACAAAACGTTGAATAGTTCCTGCATTACAATATGTTACTTACCATCCCTTAAATATATGAAGTGTTCCGGTTCCACTTTTTAATCAAATCAGAGAGAGCACTCAGGTTGACAACGAAATTGGCTTAAAACGCATTTGTTCAAATTTTTTAGAAAACGGTACTCCCTCCGTCCCCAATTAATTCTAGACATTTCCTTTTTGGTTTCCTTAAAAAATTCTACACTTTCCTTAAATGAAAACTTCTCTCCAAAGTTACCAAACTATCCCTACTTTATCTTAACTTTTTTCATCTCATTTTTTGTGCAACCTCCACTCAAGGATAATTATGTCAAACTACATAAAATCTTACATTCACCTTAATCTCCGCGCCCACACAAAGTGTATAATTAATTGGGGACGGAGGGAGTAGTATATATTTAGAAGCTACATGTTTTCAACTATAATGTACTTCTATCATTTTAAAATTTGTATGTAAAAATGTAGATGATTGAAACACCGTAAAATTAATTAATGAATAATGTATGTTGCATCGAAATTGGAATGGAGGGAGCATTAAGTAATAGGTTTTCTAAAATGAGACTAATCACATACCTGTGCACATCAAGCGACCCTCCCCATGACAAGTGAGGCACTTTGTTGCGACATTTCTGGTTGTGCTTTCAACAACTCGGTGGTCTCTGCCAGCAAGCCGAGAGGGCTCTTCCCACCGATTTTCTCCTAGAAGAAAAACTCGTGGTCGAGACAAGTCCTTGGTTTCCAATGTTTCAGTTGGTAAAGCAAATGCGGAACCATTTACCCCTGACTGAAGCAGAGAAATGATTCTTTAATATTATTGCTGCAGCAGTAACTCTAAGTCACTAACCCATTGTAAGGTCTGAACATACCTCCTGCTTTGAAGTAGGAACATCTCCTTTCTGACCACCCTTAGTTGAAACAGATGTTTCTACTTGGTTTTTCAAATACAAAATCTCAAGCAGTTCAGCAGTCATTACACCATTTTCAGGGACCCCAACGCTTGCCTGCAAAGAAGATCATTACTGATAAAAAAACACAACATATAAAGACAAGAGTACTATTTTATCTGTAAGATGACCAACTGTACTCATAAGTCATAAGGAGTTTTATCTGATGCAGCTGGAACATAACATATAGTAATATAGCTGCTCACCTGCCAAGTCTTCACAGCACGCTCAGTCCCAGTTGAGAAGCTAGAAAATTCCATATCCTCCTCACCAGAGTAAAATCCAAATGTTTGCAATGCTTCCTGCAACATTAAACGGCATAATGACAGGGTTAGATTCTGAATTTAGACAGTTAGAGTACTAGATATCTTGTTCACCAGAACTTTCAGCATTTCGGTAGCCTAACAATACCGAGAAGCTGAACAAAAATGTCAGCCTACGACAATGAGCCAGGGACTAATGCATAATACAGAATACTTGGGCATGAATTAAAGATACTCTCTTGTTCTGTTTACTTAGATACTGTAGCTTAGACAGAGAATATATCCACAAAACATGATATGAACACATACCATCATGCAAACAGATTCTATGGCTACTAAAACCTGAATTGCCTGATTATCTTTGACCAATTCAAAACCATTGAGGACAGAAGCTCTCAAATTGCTTCTTAGCAGAGCATGAATTATAGAAAAAATCTGCAAGCGTATACTCTAACAACAAATCAAAGGAACGCAAATGATTCATGGAAGAAATACAAAAAGACTCGCCTTGGGTTAAACGTGAAATTGTGAGCAGACCTGCATCTCTCGGACCTCCTCTCCTTCACTGCCAACCCTCAACGTTTTCCTCTTCGTCTTTCCAGCATCTTCCCTTTGAGGCGTTCCCAAAACCCTAATTTCCTCCTCCACAACCATCTTCTCCTCCTCATCCGGAACCAGATCTCTGGTGCTCTCTCCGCTCTCCACAATCAGACTCCTCTCCTTCAATACTTGCAGATGAGCCGAAAAACTTGCGATGGCATCCGAATTGGAGGCTCCTTGAAGGCCACTCTGACGCTCCAGCGTTTCGATTCGGAGATTTAGCTGAGAGATCTGACGAAGAAGAGATTCGCGTTCACGGAACCAGCGCTGCTCCTCGCGTAACCACCTTTGCTCTTCCCGCTGCCAGCGTTGCTCCTCCCTGAGCCACCGTGACTCCTCGCGGTCGGCGGAGGAGGAGAAGCAGAGGAAGCTTCTAGAGTAGGAGTGTGAAAGAGACGGAGGAGGTTTTGAGGGAAGCGAGAGGAGCTTGCGGTGCAACAGCAGAGGGTATGTAGGCGCTAGAACAGAGGAATTCATTGAAAGAGCTGCTGAGAGTGTGAATCGAACTCGTCGGAGAAGAAGAAGAGACGGATATATTTTCTCATATTGCCAGCCACACAAGTGGCGGGAGGATACGGAGGAGGGGACTTCCAACGGTTAGATAATTTTTTGAAGTGCTTACTTAGTCACTAAACTATTTCAATATTTTCATACTCACCACTTAACTTTGGTTTGTTACTAACAACTCATGCAAGTTTTTTTTTTCAACCACGACTGTTTGTTTGTTTTCTAGTTTTTAGTGCTGATAAAACAAGTGAAAGGCACAATAGCTTGCATGCCAAACTAATTCTAACTACCAAAAATGTGGACTATTTAGTTTTCAATATTTAATACAGTATATGATTACATTTTAATTTATAAAGTTCTGGAGTTTATATTCAAATGACAATTCAATATCTCTAAAATATAATTTTGTTTTTTTTAGAAAAGTTTCTTCTTATAAAATTTTTTAGTCAATCTTCCAAGTCAAAATATAAGGAATAGGACAATAGTTTTCAATCACAAAACAATTGTTTATTTTCAGTTTCTAATTTATAATTTTTTCTTTAATATTTTGATATAAATCAAATATGGAGTATTATCTCAGTCCCCTTTTTACTGTATTTTTTTAGAATTTAATTTAATTTTTTTTTCTAACATTATGAAATACAATATATATATATATATATTAAAAAATTACCTACAAATAGTAAATTGATGTCCTATAGTTTCTAAGTTTTCTGAGTATTTATTTTTACCTCAACTGAATATAGATCAAATGAAATCAAAATAAAAATAATATAATAAAAATGGATTGAAGGAGTAATTAATACTACATAAATTGATTTTTTTATATAAATACTCCGTATTATTATTCAAACAATATTTTAAAAAATTATTTTTAGTAATAATTTGATTCAAAAATAAAACACAATACAGTAAGATTTGTTTTACTTTCTTTGTGTGTTGCAATAGAGATACTGATCAAGAGAGACAAATCATTAAACATAGAGCAAAATGAAGCACGTGACGCAAAAGGTTAACATAGAATGTTTGTGAGGCTGAATTGAAGAAACAGAAAAAGAAGAAGGCGTAATGTGCAAATGGAGAGAAAAAGCTACAGGCTTTTAGGCCCACATGGTTCGCAGATAAGCGAAAACAGCGCTTTATATAATCCAACAGTGCAACCTTAGCACGTCCCTTCGGGGACACCCGATAAAGTTGGAACGACACGGAGAAACAGTCCAAATTTTTTGTTCCTCCATTTTTTTTGATATTTCTCTTTATACCCTAATGGGCCTTTGATGATTTACCGTCCTTCTACAACCCAATTTCTGGTTTCGTCATTTTTGTTCCCTTCAACTTGTAGATGGTTGCTGAAAGACTGAATCTTGAAGGGTCGCCGTGTTTTCTGCACTTCATGGGATGAATAAAAAATCAAAGGGTAAAAGAGTTGCATAAATTCATGCTTTGAGTTTTTGTTGTTCTTTGAAGTTGAGAGATGAATAAAAAATCGAAGGGTAAAGAGTTGCATAAATTCATGCTTTGAGCTTTTGTTGTTCTTTTAAGTTGCGATCGAACGATCTGAGCTCTTGAATTGTTTTTATTTTTTTTCCTGCTTACAGTTTGTCACTTCTGGTAGATAAGCGTTCAGCGAGAACATTTGCAATTTCCCCATGAAATGCTTACTACTCCAATCAAGAGGTTAGGTGTTTGTTGTTCTGCTGCTACAGGAGCTAAGTAAAGATGTTTTCCTGAAAGCATGGTATGTTTTCAGCATCTCTGTACACGTGTTATGGGATTGATATTACTACGTTTGAGAGAGCAAATAGTAATAGTGACTGACTCTAGTATAATAAGGTGATGTGCATGCATGAGTTTCCATTCTACTATACTAGTAGTATACTGAATATTGATATATATGGGGCCTAAGGAAATCGTTCCAAACGCTGACATCATCGCGTAACGTCATCGTTACGAGGAGCCCTCATCGTAAATACGATGAGGGCCCTTGTATACGACCAACAAACCAGCTATACGAGGGTGTGCCCCGTACTATCGTATTGGCGGGAAAATACCATCATGTCACGGGTTTGGCTGACAGACAAGGGCCAAGCACAATTAAAACTCCAACTCCAAGTCAAAGGCCCACTCAAGTAATGTCAAATCAACACTGCTTGGGGGATATGTCAATCCCTAAAATCCTGGAAGTCAGCAATCCTTATATGGGGAAAATCCTACCAACACTCTACCCCAGCATGGGGAGAGCCCTGGCATCATCCCATAAATGGGGTGATGCCAACCCAAAATAAGGTATTAGCCACACACCCACACTCTCCTTTCTTCTGCACCTGAGAGTTTGTTGTGTCTTGGTTCTTGCAGGTTCCGTCTGCGGCTCTCACTCCGCTTCCTTGATCGCCTGTTTACACGGAGGCTATCAATTTGGCGTCGTCTGTGGGAAAGAAAACAGCTACATCACTTTCTCCAGATACTTTTTTTTTCTCTCCATCCCAATGGCAAAAACAAGGAGGACTCACAATCCTGACAACAGCGTGCATGTTGAGGATGCTAATTCTAGCTCCTCAGGCGTGCCCTCACCGCTCCTAATTGGCGGGGCAGCAGGGACACAGCCGCTCACACAACTACCAGCGGCTCACTTACGCAATCTCCCCGGACCTTGCACGGTCCCTCAACCCATCATCATCGACCCCGCTCAGATGATGATTCTCCAATCTAACATCCTAAATGACATGAAGACCCTGATGGCACAAACCATCAAGGCTGAATTGCAAGCCGCACGTCTCCCACCTCCCAATGAACGGGAAGAGCAATCCCAGAATCAGAATCACACTTCTGGGAATCTTTGTGTCGACGACCTCATCCAGCACATCAACATGGTCGAAGAGCAGGTCAAGACACCAAACCAGGTCCTCGATGATATCGAGGTCCTCCTCACACACCCCTTTATAGAAGACATTATCACCGTCCAGGCACCTGCCGACTTTCGCATGCCAGTCATCAAAAGCTACGACGCCACTTCCGATCCTGTCAATCACCTGCAGCGTTACATCTCCCAAATGGAGATGGCACGCGCCACAGACCCAATACTTTACAAAGCTTTCAGCTCTACCCTCAAGGGGGCTGTATCTACGTGGTTCGGAACATTACGGGGGCAGCACTTCAAATGTTTCAAGAACCTGGCCTCATCCTTCCTTCGCCACTTCATGGGCGCATGACCACCCCCTAAGATTGTCCAACATCTACTTAGGGTGAAGCAGCAAAAGGAGGAACCCCTTCGAGACTACTCGACGATTTCAGGCGGAAACCGTTCAAGTCCAGGGGCTCTCTCCAGATATGCAGCTCTTGGCCGTTACCCAAGGCCTTCAACGCGAGTCAAGGCTCGCATACAACATCAACGAAAATCCCGTCACAACGATGAGTGAGTTCATAGATCGAGCAACTCGATTCATGAACTCCGAGGAAATCAACAAGCCCTACCAACAATCGGACCGCAACAAGTCGCGTCGACACCATAACAGCCCTAGGAAGCAAAACCAACCACCACCCACCAGTGGGCACAATCCACGAGCTCACAAATTCAGAAGGCACCTCCAACAGAAAGTGTTACGCAAGGGAAATCTTGCAGCTCGATCACCTGGAGGAAAATGTCATTTATCGCCCTAATGGGACCAAAGTCATTTCCCCGCACTCTTACCCACTGCTAATCACGGCACGGATCGCGGGTTACGACACCAATAAGGTGTACAATGACACCGGCGCAAACACCATTGTCATCTTCATGGACATGCTCGACAAACTCGGGATACACAAGTCCGCGATAAGGAAAAGCTTTGGTTCTACATTTTGCATCGGTCGGGATATTGTCCCAATAGTAGGGGTCGTCAACCTCCCTCTCATGTTGATCGGGGATACGCAGTTCAACACACTCGACTGCCACTCCATCATGACGAAATTCTTTGTCCTCGACGTCCCCTCAACCTACAACGCCATCATTTGCCGGCCAAGCCAGGTCAACTTCCACATGTGATGCAACATTCGTTCCCTCACCATCACTTTTGCAACACCTCGAGGAGACGCCCATATATACATTGACTAGTGGACCACCAGGACAAGTTACGTGGCCACGTTAATTTCTGCAGTCGACCCGCAGACCTCAAATCCCAGGGATGACCAGATGGATCCAGAGGACCAACCACGTCTCAGCGACGTCACCGACGAAGTTGAGGTCATCCCAAGTAAAAAATTCAACATCGGGAAGGATCTTAAAAAGAAAGAGAAGATGAGCCTCATTCACCTCCTTGAGGCCAACTTGGATGTCTTCGCATGGGAGATGAAGGATTTGTCAGGTGTAGACCCCAGCATCATCACCCACAAGCTGAATGTGTTTCCGGATTTGAAGCCGGTTAAACAAAAGAAAAGGGGTATGGCCCCCTCCAAAAAATAGTTTGTAAAAGAGGAGGTTTCGAAACTCCTCGATGCTGGAATAATAAAAGAAATTCAATACTTCGAGTGGTTTGCTAACATAGTATTAGCTGACAAAATTAACGGGGAGCTCCGTATGTGCGTTGACTTCACGGGCCTAAACATGCATTGTCCTAAGGACCCGTATCCACTATCATTCATTGATCAGCTCATTCACGCCACTTGCAAATACAAATACTTGTCTTTCATGGACGCCAAAAGTGACTACCATAAAATCTACATGGACCCAAACGATGCCCTCAAAATGACATTCACCACAGGCGACGACGTATACTATTACGTTCGAATGTCATTCGGACTCAAAAATGCTGGAGCCATGTACCAACGTTTAATGAATACAGTCTTCGCCCATCAAATGGGCCGCAACCTCAAGGCCTACGTTGACGATGTCATAGTGAAAACTATGACCTTCGACGATCACCTACGATATCTTGACGAGACATTCCAGTCATTCCGGCAATACAACATGAGGCTCAACCCCACAAAATGATCCATTTTCGTCGGAGCGGGAAAATTCCTTGGATACATGATTTCCAAAAGGGGTATTGATGCCAACCTTAAAAAAATATCGGCCATCACTGATATGACACCACCAAAAAGTATCAAGGAAATTCAGCAGTTGACGAGGAGAATTGTCACCCTCGAACGCTTCATCTCGAAGCTTGGCGACAAATGCAAACCATTTTTTGAGCAACTCCGCATGAAGAAGGCATTCGCTTGGACACCAGAATGTCAAGCAGGATTTGAGCAAATTAAGAAACACCTCTCCGATTTGCCAACGTTGAAATGCCCTCGAATGGGGGAGGAGCTTATTATCTACCTAGCCACTTCGAATGACACAGTATCTTCGGTACTCGTTAAAGAAGAGGGTTCGCAACAATGACCTGTCTGCTATACGAGTCACACTCTATGAGGAGCTGAAGTAAATTACACTCCCCTTCAGAAGACAATTTATGCTCTAATCGTCGCTGCTCGGAAACTACAGGCATATTTCCAAGCCCATACAATCATTGTCAGGACAGATTTACCAATCAGGGACATCCTAAGCCGACCAGAGCATAATGGTCGCTTAGCCCGTTGGTGTATCGAGCTTGGTGAGTACAACATTAAGTTCAAACCATGATGAGCAATTAAAGCACAGGCCCTGGCAGACTTCATGGCCAAACTCTCCATTAACCCCCTCGAACAATGACACTCGAGGATCGCCCCAGCAGACTTAGGCCCCCTTGAGTGGGACATGTTCGTAGATGGTTCGTCCAGCGCAGATCGCCCAAGAGGGGGCATCCATATAAGAGGCCCATATGGCATGGAAGCTAACCTACGCGTGGCTTTCCAATTTCCCATCACCAATAACGTGGAAAAATACGAGGCCCTTGTCTCAGGGCTAAAAACAGCCCTTAAGTCTGGCTTGCGACGACTGACAATACATAGTGACTCACATCTCGTGGTAAGCCAGGTAACGGGGACGAATGAATGCAAAGACCCCATTCTTCAAGGTACCTAAGCCTCGTCAAGAGCCTACAAGGACAATATGAACAGCTAAATATCAACAAGATCCTGAGAGACCAGAATACTAAGGCTGCCAAGCTGTCCAAAGGAAGGACAGACGCCATCCTCGAAACTTTGGCAAAGCCTTCGATAAGCACTATTCACGCCATCGACACCATTACAACAGCCGACTTGAGGAATCAAATCCATCAGTACCTCCAATCGGGCACCATCGATGGCCCTCCAGCGTTCCAAAAGAAAATAAGGATGCAATCCTTGCGCCATGTCGTCATTGACGGAACACTATGGTGCAAAGGGTATTCTGCCCTTTTACAAAAATGTGCCAGTCTCGAGGACTCCCAATTCATCTTAAATGAGGTCCACTCCGAGGTGTGCGGAGCACACATTGGCTCCAATGCCTTGGCCCATAAATGCTTACCCCTCGGCTATTATTGGCCAACATTAAGGAATGATACAGATGATCTGGTGAGAAAATGTCACAAGTGCCAACTTAACTCCCGCATCCAGCGACAACCTTCAAACGAGGCAGTTACGGAAACCTACCCGATACCATTTGCGTTATGGGGCCTCGACCTCCTAGGACCAATGCTTAAAGATCCGAGGCAGTTTAAATTCTGCATAGTAGCGGTTCACTACTTCACCAAATGGATCGAAGTTAGACCGCTCAAGACAACCAGCTCCGCCAAAGTTATACACTTCTTATGGCACGACCTCGTATCTCGATACGAAACTCCAAAGGCTATGATCACAGATAACGGAACCCAGTTTGCAAGCACCAAACTATGGGACTGGGCCAACAAGATGAATATTAAAATACTCTACGCCCCCGTAGCCCACCCGCAATCAAATGGTCAGGTGGAAGTTACAAATCAAACAATTAAAGAAGGGCTAAAGAAGCGACTTGATACCGCCAAAGGAAAATGGGTTGAGGAGTTGCCTAGTGTCCTCTGGGACTACAGAACAACCACTCCAGGACCAACAGGTGAAACACCTTTCGCCCTCGTCTATGGCACGGAAGCCCTACTGCCGATCGAGGTGGCAATCCCAATAGTCAGAACACTCTACTATGACGCACCTCACAACGAAAGCGATCTCCGAGCACGCTTAGACCTCATTGAAGAGTTGCGTGAAGGGGCTAGGCTTAGGCTCATGGCCTTACGACAGCGTTCCAACCTCGACCACAACACAAAGGTTTGAGCGAAACAAATCCACGTCGGGGGTATGGTCTTACTAAAAGCGGAGCTATCAGGCCGCAACCCCGGACATGGAGCTCTTCGATCCAGATGGGCAGGACCTTATGTCATACATAGCAGAGAAAGACATGGTGTCTACAAAATAAAAGATCACCAAGGCAAAGTCCTTAAGAACGACTACCACGTCGACGACTTGAAGCCATACTACGTGTAAATTGTACACTCTGCATCAATGAAGTTCAAATCTTCGTGTTATGTGACCAACTTTGGTACATCGGGAAAATAGCGTTAATCTAAAAGAATATTCATTACTTCGTAAATTGAAAATACAACGCTAAATTACAATTACGCCCAAAAAACTACTTTAGGACCTCATCGTTCAGAGGTAGATCTACAACATCCTCTACTATATGACCAAGTAAAAGATCATAAGAAAACTCTTGCCCCAATCTTTGCCCTGATCTACCCCATTCGAACAAGGTGGCCTCATCGGGCTCCTCCACCTTCATGGCATCAAGTGCTTGCAGCTCTAACACCCCACCTATCGACTCCACTTAGTGTTGGCAGCGCAGAAATCCCTCGGCAAAATGAATATCCTCGTTTACCTTTGCCTCGATAGTTGGGTCG
Source organism: Stellera chamaejasme (assembly GCA_024586325.1). Taxonomy (NCBI): domain Eukaryota; kingdom Viridiplantae; phylum Streptophyta; class Magnoliopsida; order Malvales; family Thymelaeaceae; genus Stellera; species Stellera chamaejasme. Next base: position 32,345,667 of record CM044984.1, read on the forward strand.
GTCAACGAATCGATGGTCTTCTGCACATGGCCAACCCTCTCTGCAATGGGCTTCAAACAATTGGGTGGCTCGACACACATGCCTTCAAATAGCTCAAGGCTCAGATGGTCCTCGAGACATGCAAATGACACCAAATCAACGACACTCGAACCAGTGGCCTCCCCTAGGGTCGTGGCGTATACCCCCAAGTTAGTTAGCGCCCTCGAGGATAACTCCTCGGCCTTATCTGCTCTGAGTGATAGCTCCTTGATCAGGCTATACTTTGATTCTTCGCCCCTCCTCAGCTCGCTGATAAGGGCCTCTTGAACCTCGACCACCTTCGATATTTGGTCAATTTCAAACTTGTAGCTCTCACCTGAAGCCTTCTCTTCAAGGATGCGGGCTTCATAAGTCTTTTCAGCATCCTCGAGGAGCTTAACCCTAAACTCCAGAGTCTCTACGACCATGGAATGGGCAACATTATTGTCCTCCATAACCTTCTTCGGAGAGGCCACCTCTGACTCCTTGGCCTGCAAGGCCTTCTTCAGGCTCTCCACCTCTTCAAGGGCCTTCACCTAAGACTCGAGGCTCCCCACCTTCGCTTGAAGGCCCTCGATGACCTGACAATCCTGCAAGGCCCTCTCAAAAAGGCCATACGATAGAGCAGCCCCCTGTGGAACAAAGATACACAAAACATAAGCTCACAAATACACGAACAACACAGACAGCATTAATCAGTGAGGACACTTACACGAGCCATGTTTTGGCATAACATCTTCGCCAGTCCCACGGACCCCTCAGGCGTATGCGTGATGAAGTGATGATCTCGGGGAAGAAAAAAACCTTCCAACGCCCTTAATCTCACATCATCGCCATCCAGGAGGATTGACTCGTTACGAGTCAACCCCATAACAGGATCCCAAGCGTCCGTCAGGTCCATGCCCTTTCGAATAAAGACATTCGTCTGGGTCAACCGTCGATAATCCTCCCACGCCTGGGGCTCGTATTTCAGGTCATCCCCTCCAGGGTCTTTGGAACCCTCACAAGCATCATAGCGGGCATTCGAGGAGCCACTCCAGCACTTCAAGCGTCCGCCATAAAGCCAACAGGTGCCTTGATACCCTCAACAGGTCTCGAGAGCTCTTCTGCAGTGGCCAAGCCCTTGCCTTTATCCAAAGCTGGGGCGGGACAGCTGTCCGACAACACGTCCACCCCATCGCCCCTACAAAAAGAAGAGGAAGAATTAGAGAGTTGATAATAATCTTTTACATCCACAAGCAGCATCTCCATAAACTGAATCATACCTTCAATTCGATGACGTTTCCTCTGGAGACCTAACTCCTCTGAGTCGCAGCTGCTCTCAAAAGTGACTTGAGGAGCAACCACAGAGACCGGTTGCGCCTTAGTCACAACTGCTTCAGGCACTCGAGGATCCCCGGCATTCAAAGCCCCTCCCGAGGACCCCTCGTATACCCCTCGAATGGGCTCCATGGCGTAGGACTCTGCCATCTTTTTCATAATGGCCTCTCAAAGTTCTTTCTTCTTCTTCGCAAAGAGGTTGTTAATCTTCATCATCGGCACTATAAAACAAATACAAAAACAGAATTACAAATTCAGTGCAACAAATAAGCATCGTAAAGGAGAACAATACTACTAACGTCTTGGGTTCTTAAAGGAGCTCTCGAAGAGCTCGATCAGGTCCCCATCCAACCCCTCGACCCAATTCTCCAGCATGTCCACATGGCCCAAAAGCTGGTAGGCCCGACTGATCTTCACCTTCCTCAGCACCACCTCGTCCATGCTCGACAGAGTGAATGGAAACGCACCATCACAGTCCATGATCCTCATCACTGCGCAAACCCATTCACACAGGACATCGAGGACCTTCTTCCCTTCACTCCCGGCCCATATGGAAGGCTTCGTAAACACCCGTGATTCCCTTTCTTTGATGAAATAAGTCGGGAAACCCAGCTATCCTCCTTCAGGATAAAGAAAAATGAGTTCTTCCAACTCCCCCACGAGCTGGTGGTGTTGGCGAACACACCAATCTTCACCATCTTGTTGCCCACCTTCACCTCCTCGTGGGTAAGCTGATAAAAAGGATGCCCAACGGGCCTCTTCAGAGTATAAAATTGAAGAAACACCTCGGGAATCGCCACCGTCCTCGTCAGATAACAAGCCACTATAAACGCATTTATAGTGGTGAAAACGTTCGGGGCCAACTGTCCGGGGTAAACACCCCACCATTCGCACAACTGCAGCAATAGCAAGCAGAGCGGAAGCCTCAAATCAGCTTTCAACTAAGCCTCGTAGACAACCATCGTATGCTCCCTCATAGCCCCGTCGTTTAACTCCATCCCCGCCTTCCTTAACACATCCGTCGGAGATACTCCGCAAACCGCCCGCGAGTAAACGTGGTAGTTTCTACAAATGTTGGCCAACTTCTTTTCTGATAGTGACGATCGGGGCCACAATTCACCAATATCAGGACCTACGCCAGGATTGCTCGTGTTCTTGGGTGCCATCTACAAAATCAAGTAGAAATTCGAAAATCAAAAAACCCTAAGCCCAAGAACCCGAGCAACACGGAATACAGGAACATGTATTCGTCTAAATCATAGTCGTATACACAAAGAAAGGGAAAATATCTCTTACCAGTTCGAATCGTAACAACAAAAATGGACAATAGTGCGGTGGAAATCTCTGTGAATCTCGCCGGAAGTTCAAACGCAAAGAAAAGCGACAAGGTCGGCGCAAGGAGGAGGACATAATGATATATATGGGGTCCAAGGAGGTCGTTCCAAACGCTGACGTCATCGCTACGCGTAAGGCGGTTGGTGTAGTTCCGGCTGGTTGGGATTAGGATTGGGATTAAGGACAGGGTTGGGATTGTGAGGAAATTAATAGTAAGAGCTGTAATCGGCACGTTGCAACGCGATCTATAATCTACTCCCTCCGTTTCTAATTTTTTTTCCCACCTTAGCATTAGAACATCCACATGTTTTCTTCTCTCTCTCCGCTGGAGTTAAAATTGTTAAAACCACATTTTACTACTTGATGTTCATATACTGTCAAATTCTACAATTACTATATTACTAGCATCTGTCTTGCAGATCAGTCCAAAAGCATCTTCTTATAGTGAGCAATTAAACACAAACTAGATCATAACAGACTAATAATAGACTAATACATACTAGTAAATATTCAAATATGCTCGAGTATACCAACTTTAACCCAAATGCTACAAGCATGACCAGAGCCAACGCTATAAATTGCCATCACGTATTGCATGACCAAAATGCTAAGCCAGTTTCTTTTCAAGATTTTGTATTAGACATAATCTACTTTACAATTTTTATGTTACTTAGGTAAAAAATCATTGCCAGTCTACAGTCATCTAGATTCTTCACGGTTCAAGAGCTATCATGGTGAAAAATAAATGAAACAATCATACATACCCAGATATAGATTTCTTCATAGGGTTGAAGGTTGAAGTGAAAACCAAAATATCACCATTTGACTGCTGTATTGCATCCTCTTCACTGAGACCAACAACAGATAGTGGAGGGACCTCCCTGACGTTTGCCCTAATCTAAAGATTACCTCTCTATTTATGAATAGTTACCTCCCTTGACACTTAACTTCATCCTTGATAATTTCTCTTAAAACGTTTAATTCATCGATTGGCCCTTATCTTTCAGAATTATGTAAATTGACCCTGGATAAAAATATTTAATAACTAGTTGATCCAAGACTTTGGTCTCTTTACACATTTGCCTGTCAGGTCCTCCAACCTTTCGTGGTCCCAGATATACTCGCTATCCCTCGAGTCAGCAAGACTTCCAACCACCTAACATTCACGCGTTTCTTGTAACTGTCAACTAACAACATGCCCTCACCCAATGTTGTAGCAATTGTCTCAAGAACCACCAAGGTGTTTCCTTGTGAACACCCACTACGTGGGTGCGCACCTCACTGCGCTCGCTGCGCGCGGCGCCGCCAATGGCCGCCGCGCTCGGATGCCGCTGCCGCCAAACGCTGCGGCATCAAGGCCTCTGCGCGCGGGCGCCGGTAAGGTCTTGTGGTCCACGAGGTGCTTTGACCGGTCATTTACTGCGGCTTTTACCGCGGCCATGGCCGGGGTAAAAATTCCCTATATAAACGCTCCGGTTTCACATTTTCGCCGAACACTTACATTTTCTTCCTCCAATTACTCTTCTAACACTTACATTTTCTTCCTCCAATTATTCTCCTTTTTATTTCTTGTTAATTGAAGAAAATATATATCATCCCATTATTTCAGTTGGAGATCAACCGGTAGCTGTTATTGTGTCTCTTTTAGGTAAGAAATATTATACTCCCTCCGTCCCCAGTTAATAGATACATTTGACTTTGTTGTTTCAAAGTTCAACGTTTGCCTCAAATAATTACTAAGAAAAATGGTGAAAAATAATTCAAAAAATATATATTAAGAAAATTTATACTTCAAATTATGATATGGATAAGAATTATTAAACTTAAAATGACCAAACACTCATGAAAAAAATGATAGATTAAATACTGTGAAACAGTGAAAACAAATGTATCTATTAATCGGGGACAGAGGGAGTATTTTAGATTTGTTTATATAAATTGTTATCATTTTTTTAATTTATATATGTATTTCATGAGTTGCCTAATTATGTAGTTAAAGTAAAGTAGTTCATGAGCCATAGTACCTGTCTATGAAAAACTGTAGTAATATATTATTTTACAGGTTATTTCAGAGTATTGAAATGACGGTGTAAAATTATATATTCTACAAGGTTTTCATGGATTGTCCTATCGACGCTTTGTAAAAGTATACTATCGGTTAATTCATCTTTTATGATTGTGTATGGAGAAATGATGAATTACGTAAATTTCGGATGCAATATTTCGCCTTGTTCCTCTTTATACCCGCTCTAGGCGTTATGTCCGAGAAATGGTACAACGAGGAACTAAGACGAAATGTCACGCCAAATTTACGTAATTATATCAGCTTCTCCATACACAGTGATAAAAGTTTGATTAACTAATAGTACTTTTATGAATAGGTTAGGACCCATGCACCTTGAATTAGGAGAAAACCTAAGTGTAAATTGTGGAATTAATTAAGTTCTCAGATCGTTGAATATATATATATATATATATATATATATTATATAATTGTTATGCTTATTATTTATCATATTGTTTTATTGACACAAATATTATAGGAACTATATAATGGCCGAAGATCGTGATTGGATGTATCAGCGTTTTGAGGAGGGAACTCGCGATATTAGTTAGAGATTTTGGAACGGGCTTGTGGAATTCCTGAATTTTGCGTTTCGTGTTGCTCGGGAAAAGGGAGAACAATTTGTTAAATGTCCTTGTAGAAAATGTAAAAATAGATATTACCGTGATCGAGAAACAATTGGCAAGCATTTACTGTTAGATGGATTTCAACTAAATTATCATGTGTGGGATTGTCATGGTGAACGACGTCAAATAAATCCATGTGTTTATCGAGGTTATCAATTTGATGTGGCATCGTCGTCATCATCATCATCGAATATTGCAAGTACGAATAATTTATTTGAGGGTAATGTAGGAAGGAGTGATTAATGTGAAATGGTTCGCGAGGCTTTTGGGATTCGTGATAATGGAAATAATTTTGAAGGTGATGATATGGAGCAGATGGATGAGGATGACGTCACACCCGAAATGCCAAATGCAAGGACTCAAAAGTTTTTTGATTTATTACGTGATGCGTCGCAGCCTCTATATGAGGGATGTACTGATAAGCACACCAAGTTGGCTGTTATTTCTAAGTTCTTGAGCATGAAAAGTCAGCATAACGTATCAGACGCGTTTTTCTCGGAGTTGATTGAATTTATCAACGAAATCATCGCCCGTGAGAAGAGGCAACATTGCCTACGAGCATGTGTAGTGCAAAAGCGATGATGAAAGAGTTGGGGTTACCGTACATAAAGATTCATGCATGCGAGAATAATCGCATGTTGTTTGATGGTAGATATGAAAAGTTAAATAATTGTAGGGTATGTGGTGCGAACGCCAAGAACGTGAGGCGAATCAAAAACCAAAAGCTAAAAAGATTTTACGTTATCTACCACCATCGAGCTGCTACGACGGCTTTACCAAATCGAGAACCGCTAAATTTATGACGTATCATCTTAGAGCTAGTGAGAATTGATGGGTATTATTAGACATCCATCCCAAGCCGAGGCATGGAAACATGTTGATAAGTGTTATCCTAATTTTGCATGTGAGTATAGAAATGTTCGATTGAGGTTATGTACAGATGGTTTCAACCCGTTGTCAGATTCAGGACAATCATATTCTATGTGGCCTGTATTCATCGTGGTTTACAACCTGCCTCCTGATTTATGCATGAAGGAGGCCTACACTTTCATGCCGTTGCTAATCCCTGGCCCAAAGTCACCAAGCCGTAACATTGTTGTGTTTTTACGTCCGCTGCTCGACGAGTTGAAACATCTATGGAATACAAGCGTGGAAACCTGGGATGCACATCGTAATCAGAACTTTAACATGCGGGCTTGTCTGTTGTGGACAATTAGTGATTTCCCAACGTACGGAATGTTATCAGGGTGGAGCACGCATGAAAGACTTGCATGCCCGTACTGTATGGAGGATGTTCATAGTTTTCAGCTGACGCACGGAAAGAAAACGAGTTGGTTTGGTTGTCATAGAAGATTTTTACCGCAACGGCAAGCTCTCCATAACAACAATCATGGAAACATACAGATCGAAGGCCAAGATGTGAGTTTAAATCAGGCCACCAGATATTAAGCGAGGTTCAAAACATCGTGTTTCCACCGTTCGGGACATCGTGGGATCACATGAGGGCAGACATGTTTGGGAAGCAGCATAACTAGATTAAGAAATCGATTTTCTGGGAATTACCATATTGGGCAGATTTGAAAGTTAGACATTGTCTCGATGTGATGCATATCGAAAAAAAATGTTTCGACAATGTTTTCTACACGCTTGTCAATCGAAAGGGAAAACTAAGGACAACGCAAATTCGAGACGTGATCTAGAAGATTTAGACTACGCCCGAATTGCATTTGGTGACTGATCCTCATAGGATAGAACCTTTCAAACCAAAGGCTACGTATATTGTAAATGCAGATCCGATTGCGAGTATTTGCTATTGGTTGAAGCAGACCGTCAAACTTCCTGACGGTTCTGCTTCTAACATTGGGAGGTGTGTTAATACGTCCGGTAACACGCTCTACAATATGAAAACCCATGATTGTCATGTCTTCATGCAAAAGTTACTCCCAATCGCTTTGCGGGGCTATCTCGATGACGGTATTTGGACTACAATATCTGAATTCAGTAAATTCTTCCGACTAATTTGTTCAAAGGATATTCCATTGGACGATGTCGAAAAGTTAGATGAATTTATCGTCATTACACTTTGCAAACTGGAGAAAATATTCTCTCCATCGTTCTTTGACTCGATGGAACATCTCACGATGCATCTCCCTTGGCATCTTCGAACTTGTGGGTCTGTGTCATACTAGTGGATGTATAGTTTCGAAAGGAATATGAAAAGATTGAAAGCAAAAGCTGTGAACAAAAGATTCTTGGAGGGCTCCATCATTGAAAAGTTTCTCGTCCAGGAGGTTGCGATTTTTTGCGAGCAATTACATGGAAGATAATTATGAAACACGTGTGAACCCCAACATACGTAACGAAATTGTTCCTGCTATCGCTAACTGAAATGACTATCAATATTTGATCATCCATCTAAACCAATGGGCAAAGCGCACTTTCGGGAGTTGAAGGTTGCAGAGAAGGAACATGTACAAACTTATATTCTGCAAAACTGTCGGGAAGTTGATCCACTTATAGATCGATTCAACGAGTTGGTCCGACGGAATTTTCCAGACTTGGATGACGCTGGTATTGACAATTTGAGACTTGCACAATTCCCTAAATGGTTCAAGAACATGGTTAGTCGTGCACTTGATTGTTTATGGTTTTAAAAATAACCCTAATATGTATGTTGATTTTAAACTGACATTTTTAATGTGCAGGCCTCTGCAAATGAGACAACTTTACCTCCAGCATTGTACGCCTTGGCTCATGGACCGAAAGTGCGAGCTATATCATTTCTGGTGTGTATGTGAACGGGTACAAGTTTCACACAAAACAATACGGCCAACGCACGATGTCTGCTAATTGGGGCGTCTGCGTCCTCGGAGATACAAATGCAGAAGACTATATGGATTTCTACGGTTGGATTGATGAAATCTTTGTCCTTCAATACAGGAGTAACCTGAGTATTACGGTGTTCAAGGGTACGTGGTTCTGTACGAATAAAGGCGTCCGTTACGATAAACTTTCAGGGATCATCGATGTTGACTACACATCCATACTTTATCCAGAAGATCCATTCATTCTTGCCACCAAGGTAACAAGTGGTTTATCTCGAATACCCTTCAAAGAGGCAAAATCTGAAAACCGGTGGACAGCTTTTTAAAACTAAACCGAGACGCTTTAAGGAAGATTTGACGAAGAGCCGAGATAGGTACGGCGAATCCATTGCAAGAGTCGACGACAATTGGTGAAAGTATACGCCCAGTGACCAGATGTGACCCCATTATTACTGGATCATCAAGCACATCCCGAGCACATAGATCATTTGGACAACCAATCGGACGAAGATGACGATGACGATGATCCGGTCGAAATATAGTAAAATGTATGACGTCATTCGACAACAATCTCAAATTTAGATAAATGTATCTTTTGACAAACAACAAATTTAAATTTTGAATCATTGGAATTACAATTTTAGGATGAAATTGCAAATTTTCAAAACATTTGGATCAAATTATAATTTTTTACCGCGCACCGGGCAGCATTTAAATGGGCCCGTGGGGTCCACGAAATCTATGCACGTTTGAATTAAGGGAGGGAAATTAAAAATGTTCGAATTGGCAGTTTCTGGGCGTACCAAGGCCGGGCCGCGGCCAGGGACGCGGCAAGCTAGTGGGCTTGGGCCTTACCGAGGCCTAGGACGCGGCAAGGCCGCGGTTGGCCGCGGCCATGGCCGCGGTAGGCCTTCTTCAACCGACTGGCCCCTTCTTCTTCCTCTTCCTCATCTATTTCTTTGGGCTCCCTCTCCTCTCCAAACTCACCGGCGATGGCCGCGGTAGGCCTTCTTCAACCGACTGGCCCCTTCTTCTTCCTCTTCCTCATCTATTTCTTTGGGCTCCCTCTCCTCTCCAAACTCACCGGCGACCACCACTCTCCCCTCTCTTCCACCGGCGTTTCCGGCCGATTTAGAGCCTCCTTGGGCCGTAGTACCATCAAGAAACATCAGGTATGCGTTTATCCCTTGTTGTTTTTGATTTTTTCGGCCTCCTCTCGTTTTGTCAATTTGTTTTCTCTAACTTTCGGTTTTTTCGTTTTGCAGGTGCTCCACCATTCTCATTTGCATCTCCAACTCCATCCTCATCACCAAAATAGGAGGTAACTAATTTTAGAATTTTTTCCTAATTTTTTTTTCATATTTTATTAAGTAATAGCATTTAATTTGTTTAGTTTTTATTTGTTGGGTTGCATTTAGGTTGTTGACAATAATTTTTCTGTAGTTAAGGTTTTTCTGTTAATTTTTGCATTATTATGAATTTATGCAAGTTTTTTAGTAATTTGTTGACAGGTTTTGCATGATTATGAATTTAGTTAGTTGTTATTAGTTTTTTAGTAAATTGTTGTTAGTTTTTTAGTAAAATGTAGTTTGCAATGTCTGAAAAATTCGGCTGAAATTTGAATTTGAAAATTTTGGGGTGTCTTTGAAAATTTTGAAAAACTTTCGAACTACATTGTACATTTTTAAACTCTTTCGGGTCAAATTGTAACTTCTACAAAAGTTTGGGGGTTAAAATATAAATTTGAAAATTTTGGGGCGTCTTTGAAAATTTTGAAAAACTTTCGAACTACATTGTACATTTTTAAACTCTTTCGGTCAAATTGTAACTTCTGCAAAAGTTTGGGGGTTAAAATATAATTTTACAAAATTTTGGGGCGTCTTTGAAAATTTTGAAAAACTTTCGAACTACATTGTACATTTTTAAACTCATTCGGGTCAAATTGTAACTTCTGCAAAACTTTGGGGGTTAAAATATAATTATAAAAATGAAACTATGTTCGTTTTTAAATGTTTTTGAGATATGGCGTCCACTCCCGATGGTTCAGGCCGGGATGAGTCGGGGTCAGGTTCCCGGGACCAGACATTCGACCGTAGTTCCCGTGGTCGATCATCGAGGTTATCCCGATCACGTACGGCGGACTCTCCTAGGGGGTCCGGCGATTCGGTGCATCAGGATGCACCGAACGATGATGCTACACCTCCACCGCATGATGACTCTGCACCTCCACCGCAGCCGCCACGGATACCGCCGCAGCCCCCGCCACTACTACCTCCGCCGGTCGCAGCCCCGACGGACGCCTTATAGTCCGCACGCACGCAAGTCTCTAACATAGAAAATTTTGCTATATCTTTTATTTACATGTTTCATTACCGATCACGGTTTCGCACTAGCGCCCGCATTCGAGCAGATCACGCGCGCTTTCTCATGTCGTCGCGAACCTCTTCTAGGATTACCTCCCAAATACTACCAGCAGACGGCGGACGAGCTTGCCACTTGGGCAAATAAGTTCACGGTAGTTTAACAATTATTAATATTTCATATGTTACATTAATTAATACTTGTTATAAATTACTTAGGATAATGATGTTGTATTTTAAATTTCTTTCAGGAACAACATGTGTGGGATGAGCCGGGCTTTTTGGAGAAGTTGCACTCTGGCTTTGCGAGTTCTACCGAACACGCAGTAACAACATTCGGAAGAAGTGCAAGCGATTGCATCCGCTGATCCGGACAATCCTGACTACCTGGATTGGCTACCGCTCATCCCAGCTCGCCTTAACCCGGACAAGTGGAGGATGCTGCTCGGGTACTACAACAGCAACGACTTCAAGGAAGAATCCCAGAAGAACAAAAGGAATGCGACTAGCCTTAATCGTCCGAAGATTAAGTCGTTTGGAAAAAAGTCCAAACATAGAGTTTATGAAGACTTGGTAATATTCTTTAACCAGTTCATTATTTAAACATCTAATTTTAATTTATTTAATTTATAAAAAAATTAATTACTTCATAAATAAATACTGTTGTACAGAGCAAACAAGCTGGGCACCGGCTACGGCAGGAGGACTTCGGGGAGGCATGGCTTGGGAACGAATCGGCCGTTCTGGTATTATTCATTTATTTTCCTCAATTCAAATTATCGTTTCTTTTAATATTATTTAACGTAAGTTTATTTTTGTTATTACTTAGGAGGAGTATAGACGCGCCTCATTACCAAGTATGGGCCAAATGGTCCGCTCCAGCCGATCGATGACGAGATCTACAAATCTGTTGTGGGTGGGCCCACTCGAGGACGCTGGATCGGTGTCCCGCCACAAATTGCCCATCCGGAGCACTTCGAGGCACCTCTGCGATCTCAGGTAATTAAATTGTCGTTTAATTAATTTCTATAATTTGAGTTATTTTTTTATGTAGTAGATTTTCATTTTTTAAAAAATTTTAACTTTCAGCGCGAGAATGAGCTTGAGGACCGTCATCGGCGGGATACGGATGCGATCCGTGACCTCGGAAGCCAGCTTGCCGCGCTGGATGTGAGGGTTGTTGATCTTGAGGCTTGGAAGACAGACGCATTGCGATCCTTCAATTCAGCCGTCAGCAACATTTGGTCAGCTATGCGTTCTGGGGGGTATATCCCGCCTAACGTGATGCCGCCTGATCCCTTATCGCCGGATCTTCCTCCGGCCTCCGCCTTCCAAAGCAGCCGCCGCCTCAAGACTTTCAAAGAACCGCCGGCTCAAGATTACCAAAGATTCGCCGCAATTCCAGCAAAGAAAGCGCGCCGCACCACTTCTAGCAGCACCGCCAGACCACTTCCAGCGCCGCCGCCGAAGACTCCCAAAGCAGCTCGCCTCCGCAAAGACTTCCAGCAGCCGCAACCTAATGTCAACCTGGGCCTGGGCTTCACACACCCCACGGGATCATCGGCCGAAGATGCCGATCCACAACAAATCCCACACCAAGCAGCAGCAGCAGCAGCGCATATTCATGGATGGGCTTTAACATCGGGGACGACGACTTTGTTGATTACTTCAAACCTACTGATCCACACGCTGACCATTACGACGGTTTTTAGGGTTTTTGTAAATATTATTTAGATTTTACTGTAAATAAACTATTTACTATATATATAATTATATTTTTGCATTGTTATTAAATTTTAAATACATTTTTAATTAAAATTATAAATATAATAACAATTATATATATATATACATTTTCACCCAAAAAAACGTTTACCGCGGCCTTGTGCACATCCAGGCTGCGGTGGACGATGCCGCCGCCGTCAAAGCCTTACCGCGGCCTGCGAGCGCGGCAAGGCCGCGGCGTTCACTGCGGCCTCGGCCGCGGCCAACGAGGCGACCGGGGACGATTTTACCGCGGTGATTACCGCGGCCCGTCCCGCGGTGCGTACCGCGGTTTTGGCCGCGGTAATCGTTGTTTCAACGACGTAGTGACCCCATGATGCCAGATCTAACGCGATTTGTGGTTCCAAATCCCACCATCAGCGTTAAGGGCAGCACAATGGACAAACCAGCAGCTATGTGAGGCCGCAAGTGATGAGGATGAGCCAAAGTGAGGAGCAAAGAAAAATACTCAAGCTATAATCATCTGAGATATAGAAAGAGTCTGGGAAACTGGAACATCCCAAGAATCAACAAGTTCAAAGTTTACCAAAAGGGAACTTTCGAGCTTAGAACTACATATGCTATTAAAACGATAGAAAGAATTGTTCCAATTATGGAAGAAGATTATAAATTTGATCCAAATACATGATAGAGGACCACCTGGAAAATCATTATAATTATCTACATGTTGGATTAGTTCAAATTGCTTTAAAACCACTAACTAGGAATGTGTTGAACACCTCTGTTGTTATTGCCTTAAGAGATCACCGGCATAATAAGTTTACTGATTCCTTGTTAGGAATGGTAGAATCAAGTCTTTGCGATGGACCACTATATTTCAACTGTCATCCAAATTTTACAGTGTCCTTCAAAATCTAAATTTTACAAAGGAGGCACCCATCAATTTTTGTTTGCATCTTTCTCTCTGCTCTTTCAAGTTCATGTGTTGAACTCTTTTCTATTAGAAATCAGTTTAATTATCCTAGAATCCTAGCTTACTTTGTGTTGGAAGTGTCTGTGTGTAGCTGTTGGAAATTTGGTATGTTCATCTAGTAGTCTTTGGTTGTATTTGTATTTTAGTTCCTGCAAATATCTGGTGTTTCACCAGATTCTGTAAGTGGATGCTTTAAATAATCACAATAAATATGTGTGTTGTGTTTTCATTATTAAATATCTAATTTATGTTGATTATAAGTTATTCCTTTAATTTTGTATTATTTGTTGCATTTATACGTGGGCAAATTGGTATAAAAGCCAAGTTGGCATAAAACAAAAGTTTCCAAACCTTAGGTCTCAGAATAAACTTTGCTTAAAACTTTGGTGACTTAAAAATCTGCACTAAAAGTTATAGGACTTCTTTGGTAGATTCCCTCCAGATTTACGACTTACTTGTGAAAGTTCAAAGCTAGCTATATGACTTCTTCGTTAAAAATCGCAAACATATAAGACTTAATATGCCTTTATCCCCAAAAAACAAAAAACTGACTTGAACATTACCATTTGTTGCAGCAGCTTCAATTTTAGCTTTAATCGGCCATGATTTTCAAGAAGTTCCACCATTTGTTCATTGAGGGTTTCTCGAGAACGGGACCTCTCCATTGCGCTTCCAACTCTGTTAAATTGTTGGGATACACCGAAAATATGTTGATGTATTTATAGGCCATAATAAAGGGTTTTTTTTTAAAAATTCAACGCCCTTGTTTTGGCGGAAATGAATTAAATTTAAACTTTTCGTCTGAAATTCAAATTTTGCTTTAAGGGGGGGGATGAAAATCTAAATCTGATTTGATCTGTTAAGGAATTCGCTCAACCGACTGTTAACAACCCAATTCGGCGCAAATGGGGGTTTAGGCAAAATGCCTTTCTCCCGGCATGTCCCTAATTAAAATCAATAATTACATTTTATGCCACTCGAATTACACTATGTTTCTAGAAGAGATGTCCACATGTCATTATAAGAATGCTCCTTAAAGTGGTAGACGATTTTATCTTTTTGTACGTTTCAGCTTTATTACTATGTAGTAGATTTGTGTAAAATACTTTTTATATTAGGAAGTGTGGCAAGTTTTTTGGACAACCTAAAAGAAAAATTGTATCAAAATTTAAAAGATGAGGGAAGTATAATTTTTAAAAGGGTATTTATACAAACTCCCATCAAGATTGAGTGAAACGGTTTAATCCGTTTGTCATGATCATTAATATAAGGGAAAAGGGTTAAAAAGGTCACTAAAGTATTCGAAATTTCTCAATTTGCCACCAAACTTCATTTTGAAGCTAAAATGTCATCTAACTTTTGAAACTGGGTAAAAAATGCCACTTTTGAAGCTAAAGTGACATTTTTAACCCAGTTTCAAAAGTTAGACATTTTAGCTTCAAAATGAAATTTAGTAGCAAATGGAGAGATTTGAAATACTTTAGTGACATTTTTACCCATTTTCCCTTAACATAAAATAAATCTAAAGTCAACATATTAAATCTAAGATTATATTTGGTCCTTCCTTCCTGTCCACATATCCCTCCTCCATTTGCGTTTACTTTATTTATTCTTTTTTTTTTGTGAACATCAATTCTGTAAGTGCCTTTCTTTTATTTCTTCTGTTGGTGTCAATAGTCCTGAAAATTCTGCACGCGCCTTTAGACTTTATAAAGAAATAAAAGATGTACCGTGATCCATTTTTCCATTAGCAACAGAGAAATAAAAGTCAAATTCGAGTTCCAACCTAACAGGTAACCTTTTGAGTGGCTGTGACGATGCCAGCAGCTCGAAATTAGATGGACAACGGTCAAAATTGCCAGAAATAATCAACGGAGCAGATCGTTTACAAGAATGACAGTCGGTTAAAAATAGCAATCCCCGTTGAACTGAAGGGGTGAAAATGGTATTAAAAAAAATTGTAGAAAGAATCAAAGGTCTAAAACACAATTCAGAGGAAAAAACAATAGAAAGCTGAATGATTATTTGTGTATTTTTTCAAATTAAGTGATTACAATGCAAGCAGTTGCTTAGATCACAAGAAGCGATCCCAATTGCTTTAATTAATTACTATGGTGCTTAAATTTAATTCGCCTCTATAAATATCATCGAAAGATAGAATTTCGGAAATGAAATCCAAAAAAACAAAAAATAATTACAGAAGGATTGATTAATTAATTGGGTGAGGCTTGGATGGAGAGCTGATCCATGAGGGTCAGGATCTGGGTGTTGTAAGCGCGCGCCTGTGTGAGCGACTCGGCTTCGAGCTCGCCCAGCTGCGTGCACAGCCGCTCCTCCGCCTCCTCCGCCACCCTCAGCCGCTCCCACGTCCGCACCAGCTCCACCCGCATCGCCTCCTCCCTCTCCCTGCTCTCCCGCAGCGCTCGTTCCAGCTCTTCGTTCCTCCTTTTCATCTCCGCCGCCGCCGTAGATTTCTGATCGGACACGAGACCCATTAATTTCCTGATTCCTTCGCCGGCCGGAGGTTTTAGAATCGAGGATTACGGCTCCTGATTTAGTACCACTGTGTTGGAGAGGGGATTTGATTTATAGCGGCGAAAACAGTGTCTAGGTTCAATGTATCTCTCTCCCTTTGCTTGCTCGGATAAATATCTGACTTTTTTGAGAAACAATTTGCAGTAAAACCATTGATGTTTATAAAGATGAGCGAATTACCCCCCAAGGGTTATGTAAATTCACTTTTGTCCCCCCACCCCACCCCACCCCACCATACTTGCAGCTATGGAAGCGTTGTGCGTTTAATTTCATTTTTCCAAAGGATCAGTTAAACCGATTATGATTATAAAAAATAATTAAGAATGATATCTGGGAGTATGGACCATCAAACGTTCATTGAATCATTAATCAAAACTGCATCGAGTAGTTAATTAATACTATCACTTAATGAGGAAATTGATTAAACATAATTAGTAATTATTATTCAATCGACTCTCTATATAAATTAGAAATGTCATCATCAATCAAAATTCAAAACGTACCAACATGTTTGTGATCTTATTTGTTGCTGATTTCATTTTCAACTTTTTTGGATCTGGACGTGACGGCAATTAACAATAGTGAAGTACTTATGGAAGAAGCTTCTAATTTAGGGGAGGTTACGCATGCATGCTTCTACTCCATCTAATGACTATATGAGCATGAATGATGATACTAATTATAAGTTGCCCATGATGCAACTATCTATGTATTTTCTTATTTATCATATGTGGTGTTGAATTGGAATAATATCTCGTGATTTTCTAATTACAATATTTTTTTAGTGTTTTTCTTACACAAGGGCACAAATTAATCATTGTGGATGATGAGTAATGACAGATGACAAATTAATCAATGTATCTCTCTCCCTTTGCTTGCTCAGAATCATCCATTCCAGAGACGTCCGCCGAATTGAATAAGTCTAAGTGATCATTTATGGGCTTCATAGTGAGTTTAGTGGGTTGAGATTAGTGAATAAAATAAAAAATACAAAGTAACACGCATCCATTAATTATTCTAATTGTATACTATATATCCCTACTACGTCATAAAAATTCTCAGGGTGGTCACTGACACTGTCACCCCATACTTACACACACCTTCGACTTATTTGCAGTAGGCTCAGTTCGGCGTTAACTTTTGAAAAATTGGAAAAGTGTGTTTTGATTGATGGATAGAATACATGCGAGTAGAGAAATATAGAGCAGATATGGTTATCTTTTTTGTTCATTACGTTAGAATTTGTAATTCCCCATTGTAGAGTCATTGTAGTATTGTTCAATATAGAGATAGGCAGTGTAGAGAAATACTATTAAATAGTAGCGAGAAAAATTGTCAAAATTATTTTATGAGAAGATAATATGAGCTAAAAACTGACCATACAAATTTTATTTATATGCTTACTACTCCATCAAGCAAGCTAATGAACATGTTTACAGATGCAAAAGTAATAAATAAAAAATATTTATTAAAAAAGAAACGAAAAGATTAAGAAGTAATGAAACTAAAGATAAATAGTTAAGAAACAAAAAAGAAAACATTAAATTAAAAGATTATAAATGTTTACAAATGTTTCCTGTCGACACCGATTCATCCATTCCAGAGAATTGAAGCATGCAGTAAAATGGAACCAGCCTCTGAATCATCCATTCCGTTAATGTTTTTTAACGGAAGCTTGCCTTTTCATTTTGAAAAAAATGTTATTAACGATAGCTTTTACTCAAATTCAACCATTAACAGATATATTTTGGCTTCAACCTTTCTGCATTTCATCCACCTGATTTTTCATATTTGGTTTTGGGGAATAATGCAGGATATATACTTTGTAATTAATTCTTGTATCTTTATAATGAGTATGATTAGAAAGCAGAAAGAAAATAAACAAGTGGGTCGATATTTAACAAATAAAGAGAAAAATATTTAACACATTAAAAAAAAATGGTGAGCAAATAATTAGAAACTCATAGATCTTCCATTTCACCAGTACCACAGAAACATAAGATATATATATAAAACAAAATACTACATATGTAGATTATGGCTGCATGAGCAACTTATTTAGTACCCCTATATATATATCATCATCCATGCTCTATATATAGAGTAGATCACACTCATCACAAGCATGCATCATCCAAGAAACTCTCCAATTCCTAAGAATGCTGTATGTAAGTTGATCACTGCCATCACCACACCCACAAGAGCTGAAACAAAACTCAGCATCCAAAACATGTTGCCTTTGAATCTTTGATTGATTTATGAGTTGGGAATTATTAGCTACGCAGCACTGAGGGATCAATGGATACGTATATATATAGAGGGAGAGAGAGAGGGAGCAGGTTCTTGAGACGATGGATTGAGTTAATAATATTTAATTTTGTCATTAAGTCATGAAGTATTAATTAGTCTATTTCTTTGAACGCTTGATGGTCCATTTTCCGTGGACTAATCATTCTTAATTATCCGTGATAATCAGAATCGGTTTAACTCCTTTGAAACTAAACGCACGACGCTTCCTGTTTTTCTTTTCTTTTCTCTTTTTTTTGTCATTTTCAATACATAGATTACAACATTTTCTAGGCGTTGTGCTCTCACATTTCTTCCTTCTAGGCTTTCCTCTTTTATTGCCTTAAATTATTGAAAATCGTGCTACTTGTTAGTAATGTTTATCTTTGGGACACTGTAAAAAAAAGTTTATCTTTGGGAAAATGATGTATTTTGTCACTCAAAATGACGCATTTTGCCACTGAAAAAACTTCTTTTTTTACCATCGATTTTTACTTTTCCAAGAGTTTTCACCATCAACTTTTCACTATGTAGAGGAAACCGCTTTTATCGCGGTCTCTACCGGGAAAATGGCCGCGATAAAAAGCAGCTCGCGGTAAACGGCCGCTGGCGCTGCCATTTTACCGCGGCCGTTTGCGCGGTAGAGGCCGCGGTAAGACCTCGTTTCCCACGAGGCCTCAACTACCCATCTTACCGCGGCCATCGCGAATTTAGCCGTGGTAAATATCTCCTATATATACCTCCTCCCCGAGCAACCCATCCATTTTCACACCCTTAACAATTTTTTTTCTCTCCAACTTTCTCTTCTTCTTACTAATCTCACGAGAGATTTCGGGAAACTTAGACATCATCTTTTGCTAGATTTATTTGAGGTAATAAATGTTTTATTTTAATTAATTTATGTTTATTTATTGAGCAATATGAGTTGTTTAATTTTTTAATTTACGTATTTGATTCGCTTATGTGGTTAAATTAAATTAGTTGAGCTATAGTATCTGTCTATTAAAATTTGTAGTAATGTATTACTTTACACTTTATTTCAAAGTATTGGAATAGCGTTGTAAAATTATATATTCTACAAAGTTTTCATGGATTGTCCGATTGGACAGTTTGTAAAAGTATACTATCAGTTAACTAATCTTTTATAATTGTGTATGGATAAATGATGAGAATTACATAAATTTCGGATTCAATATTTGGTCTTGTTCCTCGTTATACCTGCTCTAGGCGTTACGCCGGAGAAATGGTATAATGGGGAACTAAGACGAAATGCTGCCGAAATTTATGTAATTATATCATCAGTTTCTACATACACAAGATAAAAGTTTGATTAACTAATAGTACTTTTATGAATAGGTTAGGACCCATGCACCATGAATTAGGGAAAAACGGTACCGAGAATTTTAGATTTAAGTTGTGTGAGCTAAATATATATTAATTGTTATGCCTTTTCATATTGTTTTATTGATACAATTATAGGAATTGTACAATGGTCGAAGGACATGATTGGATGTATCAGCGTATTGAAGAGGGATCACATGAGGGCAGATTTGAAAGTTAGACATTGTCTCGATGTGATGCGCATTGAGAAAAATTGTTTCGACAATGTTTTCTACACAGTTGTCAATCAGAAAGGGTTGGATGACGTTGGTGTTGACAATTTCAGACTTGCGTAATTCCCAAGTTGGTTCAGGAATATGGTTAGTCGTGCAATTTATTGGTTTTTGTATATAAATATATTCTATAACTATGTTAATTAATTTAAATTACTTTTTAATGTGTAGGTGTCTGCAAATGAGGCAAATTTACCTCTGGCATTGTATGCCTTGGCTGGTGGACCGAGATTGCGAGCTAAATCGTTCCCCGATGTTTATGTGAACGGGTACAAGTTTCATACAAAACAACACGGGCATCGCAAGTTGACTGCTAATTGGGGCGTCTGTGTCCTCGGGGATACAAATGCAGAAGACTATATGGATTTCTACGGTTGGATTGACGAAATCATTGTCCTTTAGTACAGGAATAATCTGAATATTACGGTGCTCAATGGTACGTGGTTTTGCACGAATAAAGGTATCCGATATGATAAACTTTCGGGGATCATCGATGTTGACTACACATCCAGACTTTATCCAGAAGACCCATTCATTCTTGCCAGGCAAGCGAAACAAAGTGGTTTACCTCGAATACCCTTCAAATAGACAAAATCTGAAAAATTGGTGAACCATTTTCAAAACTAAACCGAGACGCTTTAAGGGTGATCCGTTGGAAGAGCCGGAGATAGGTACGGCTAATCCGTTGCAAGAGTCGACGAAATTTGGTGAAAGTATACGCCCAGGACCAGATGTGACCCTATCATCATTATTGGATCATCATGTAGATCCCGAGCACGTAGATCATTTGGACAATCTTCTAGAAGAAGAAGATGATGACGATGATCCGATGGAAATATAGTATAGAAATGTATGGTGTAATTTGACAACAATCTCAAAGTTGAATGTATCTTTAATTTGAACAATATGCTAATTTTAAGTTCCAATTGTAACTTTTAAAGAATTTAAGATCAAATTGCAAGTTTTGAAACCATTTGGATCAAATTATAAATTTTTAACGCGGAACGGGATGAATTTGGGTCACATTTAAGTGGGCTCGTTAGGCCCACAATATCCACACATGTTTCAAAAATGGAATGGGGGGAATGAAAAAGTTTAAATTGGAAGTATCTGTGCTTACCGCGGCCTTACCGCGCGGGAGGCCGCGGTAAATGCGTGGGCTTGGGCCTTACCGCGGTAAGGCCGCGGTAAGGTCCTTTAAGTCCATCCGGACTCTTATTCTTCATCTTCATCAGTTTTGAAAAAAAATTCGCTTCCGACAGTCTCCTTCCTCTGGCGAAATTTGTGGGTCGATTTCAGGTAGGTTTTCCCTTTTTTTTGGTTGAGTTTCCTTCCTCTATGCTGATTTTCGGCCTATACAATGCACCCGATGATACACCTCGTGATGACGCTCCACCGCCCCGCAGCGTCCACGCTTAGTGCCACAGCCCTTGTCTCCACTACCACCGCTGGTCCCCGGCCCTGATGGACATCTCATTGTTCGCATCGCACAGTAAGTCTCAAAAGCATACATACCTTGTTAGATCAACATGACACCTTGTTAAATCAGCATGACTACCTTGTTAGATCAACATCACTACCTTGTTAGATACCACCGGACGGCGTCGACAGCGGTGCGGATCGGCTGGGCGGAGGCCGGCGAGACTGGTGGTGGTCGGAGGCTTCGGAAGGGATGAACAGGGGCTGGTCGGGTGGTGGTGGGCTGCCGGCGTCGGATCGGATTGTGGTTGTTTTCTCTTCACTCAAGCCATCTCCGGCAGCGTTAAAGGGTGGGTTGGCTTCGTCTCGTCGTGGCGGAGCTAGGAGGTGCGAGTGTTGGTGACGAAAGGCTACAAATTAGAGGGGATGAAGGAAACGGTCCGGCGGGTCAGCGGCTCTTTCCTCCATTTTCCGGCTATTTCGGTCGGAGCTAGGGGCACCGGTGTGTTATTGGTGGTGCTGCAGTTCCGATAGGGGTGGTGGTTGGTGATGAAATGTGTCGGGAGATGGTGACTAGAGGGAGAGGATGGAAGGAGTCAAATTTTTTGGATGAGAGCAGGAGGGAGCGTGAGCTCTGTTCTCGTTGTCTGAGAGGAGTAGTAGGAGGAGGGAGTGGGCTTTTATAGTGAAGTTTTGAGAAGTAGATGGTAATTAAGAGAGGATATGACGAGAGCTTAAGGGAGGTTTGCTCTTAGCTCACATTTTTAGAACGACGAGGCTGCTGCAGGAGTAGGGGAGGGGTGCTGCACGGCTAGTATAACTTTTCTGGTATAACTTTTCCCTCCCCTTTCATTTATAGTTTTTTTAATTATTAGTATTATTAATATATTATTTTAAACATTAAAAATTACAAATAGATCTGATCAAAGATAACGAAATTAACAAAAGCACACGAAATAACAAAAATGTCAAGAATTCATAAAATAACGAAATTAACAAAAGCACACGAAATAATAATAAAAGAGTTCATGAAAATTACGAAAATGAAAAAAACACATAAAAATGATACAAACTTACGTAAAATAATGAAAACGACATCACATAAAATACACATGTGGCAAAAATCACATAAAATAATTGACAAAAATCACATGAAAGAAAAATATTGGAAAATACTGAAAAACCTAAATTACTAGTCCGGACAAAATTGAGTGTCAACAAGATGTAGGGTTTGTTTCAAAAAATAAGGTGGTTGAATCGTTAATGGAAATTGATAACAGGATGAAATATCATCAAGTAAATCAACAATTAAAACCACAAAATAAAAAATAAACAAAATAGACCACATCATCCATCAATTGAAAATCAATTGAAAATTACCTGAATAAGGGAGTACTAGCTAGTTTTACGTTATTTGTTGTCTCTAATCTAAGCTAAACTACAGGCTGGACGCTTGCTTGAAGAGTGTCTCTCTTAATGACACGTGACAATCTTCTCTAACGTTAAAATAGTACCGAAATTCGGTAAACAATAAATTCTTTTTTTTTATACATCGGAGGTAGGGGATATGAGATGGTGAAATTTTGAACATAAGACATCCACTTTATGTCCCATGAGTTTAACCACTGGGTTGCATGCTCAACAAAGACGAAGGTGTGTGTAAGTATGGGGTGACAATGGCCACCATGAGAATTTTTATGACGTAGTAGGGATATATAGTATACAATTAGAATAATTCATGGATGTTACTTTGTATTTTTTATTTTTCACTATTCTCAACCCACTAAACTCACTATGAAGCCCATAAATGATCACTTAGGCTTATTCAATTCAGCCAATGTGTCAAACCTAATAGTATTCTTTTATATATATTGAGAAAGATATTGCAAAAATCTTCAATATAAAATAGTTGATTGATGATTTAGAGATTTTAAGAAACAATGTGTTAGAATATGAATACATATATGTACTTTTATCGTATGTCAGGATTTTTAGTACTCTTGATATGTATTACTTTCATTTAACTCAAATTACTTGCATTAAATTACTTGGATCACACTCCCTCCGTCCCAAAAGTATTACAACACTTTCCTCTTTTGGACGTCCTAAAAGTAATGCAATACTTTCTTTTTTGGTAACTTTTTATATACTAATTTACAAAATCATCCGTACCTCTAAAGTTTAAGAAATAAAACACCAAAAAAGTAGCCAATAGAGATATCTTTCTTTTCCAAATAAAATTTATTCAATCTTATATTTGTTTAATTTTTATTCTTGGAATATTTATCGATATAATTTAATTTTGTTTTGTTAATCTTTCTCGGTTTCTGTGTTTGATTACATCTTTCAATAAATTCTTTTTTTATACATCGGAGCACTACACCGAGCTCACACGGCTTACCGCGGCCATTCCCGCGGTAGTGCCGCAGTAACAACCGCGGGGAAGGCCGCGGTAATTTCCGCGGTAAACGAGCTCGCAGTAGAGGCCATTACTGCGCCTCAGGCCGCAGCTCATACCGCGGCCTTACCACACAGCCAGGCCCCGGTAAGCCTGCGACGGCGGATGGCAGGCTCTACTGTGGCCTGCTGCGTCGTTGGCCGGTAAAGAGTTTTTTTAATAAATAAAAATTTGGTAAAATAATGATGTAATTGTTTGTATATTTATAATTTAAATAAAAATGTATTTAAAAATTAATTTTAAATGCAAATATATATATATATAATTGTTAATTTACACCAAAATATAATAATATTTACAAAAATCCTAAAAATGGTCGTTTGGGTCGATGTTCAAGTATAATCAACAAAGTCATCATGCTGAAGCCCACTAAACACGTCTAAGAATGCCAGTCGGTGCGGCTGCGGGACCGGCATCTCGGGCTGATAATCCCCTTGCGGATGCGTGAAGCTCAGGCCCAAGTCGACATTGGACTGCTGATGAAGATGCTCGTACCGTGGAGGCGGCTGATGGAAGCGCTGAGGCCGCGGTTGCTGGAAGGGCTGAGGCTGGGACAAAGATCCAGCTGACAAGTGCGGCGGCGTCGCGTAAAGCGGGATGTACCCCCCAGAACGCATAGCCGACCAGATGTTGCTGACGGCCGAATCGAATGATCGCAACGTGTCCGCCTTCCAACCATCGAGAGCAGCTTCCCGAACCTCGATCGCCGCAACCCGAGTTCTGAGGTCACGGATCTCATCCGTGTCCCTCCGATGATGGTCCTCCAGCTCAATCTCGTGCTGAAAGTTAGAATTTAAAAAAATTAATATTTGTAATATAAGGTAGTCATGCTGATCATGTCGATCAACCAAGGTAGTGATGCTGATCTAACAAGGTAGTGATGCTGATCTAACAAGGTAGTGATGCTTATCTAACAAGGTATTCATGCTGATCTAACAAGGTAGTGATGTTGATCTAAGAAAGTATTCATGCTGATCTAACAAGGTAGTGATGCTGATCTAACAAGGTATTCATGCTGATCTAACAAGGTAGTGATGTTGATCTAACAAGTATTCATGCTGATCTAACAAGGTAGTGATGCTGATCTAACAAGGTATTCATGCTGATCTAACAAGGTATTCATGTTGATCTAACAAGGTAGTGATGCTGATCTAATAAGGTATTCATGTCGATCAAACGAGGTAGTGATGTTGATCTAACAAGGTAGTGATGCTGATCTAACAAGGTAGTGATGTTGATCTAACAAGCTAGTGATGCTGATCTAACAAGGTATTCATGCTGATCTAACAAGGTATTCATGCTGATCTAACAAGCTATTCATGCTGATCTATTATCAATGTTGATCAATCAATTATGTATGTCGATCTAACTAGGTAGTCATGTTGATCAAGTAATGTATGTCGATCTAACTAGGTAGTGCATTGCCCCCAAAGTTGATGGGGGTATAGGGTATATGGTAGAAATTATGAGGATTAATGATCTTTATTAATCAATAAATTTTTACCCACTTATTATTAAACCTCAACCTAAATGGTCCATTTTTTCTCACATATCCGATCAATCAAGTAGGTATGTCGATCTAACAAGGTATGTCATGCCGATCTAACAAGGTAGTGATGTTTTTGTGATTGTTTATATATAATTTAATTTTTATTACTAACAAGGTAGTGATGCTTTATTTAGATCTATTACAATGTAATTCAAAATTTTCGTAGATCGATTTTTATGTGGTGATCTAACAAGGTATTCATGGTTGATCTAACAAGGTAGTGATCTAACAAGGTAGTGATCTATCTAACAAGGTAGTGATCTGATCTAACAAGGTATTCATGCTGATCTAACAAGGTAGTGATGCTGATCTAACAAGGTATTCATGCTGATCCAACAAGGTAGTCATGTTGATCTAACAAAGTATTTATGCTGATCTAACAAGATAGTCATGCTGATCTAAAAAGGTAGTCATGCTGATCTAACAAGGTATTCATGGTGATCTAACAAGGTAGTGATGTTGATCTAACAATGTATTCATGTTGATCTAACAAGGTAGTTATGTTGATCTAACAAGGTATTCATGCTGATCTAACAAGGAAGTCATGCTGATCTAACAAGGTATGAATGCTTTTGAGACTTACTGTGCGGCGAACAATGAGACGTCCATCAGGGCCAGAGACCGGCGGTGGTAGTGGAGGCAGGGATTGTGGCACTAAGCGTGGACGTTTCGGGGGCGGTGGAGCGTCATTACGAGGTGCATCATCGGGTGCATCCTAATGCACCGAATCGCTGGACCCCGTAGGAGAGTCCTCCATACGCGGTCAGGATAACCTCGGTGTGCGACCACGGGAACTACGGGTGAATGACTGTCCCTGGGTACCCGAACCCGACTCATCCCAGCCTGAACCATCTCGAGGGTCGGGAGTAGACGCCATAACTCAAAAACATTTAAAAATGAACATAAGTACTCATGTTTACATTTAACTTACAATTTAACCCCAAATATTTTCAAAACTTGCAATTTGAGCCCCAAATTTGTAAAAGATTCATTTTCACTGTAAAATTTTCAAAACTTGTAATTTGACCCCAAAAGTTTGTAAAAGTTTCACTTTAACCCAAATATTTTCAAAGCTTACAATTTGACCCCAAAATCTTGTAAAAGTTACAATTTCACCCTAAAATTTTCAAAACTTTCAATTTTCACCCCAAATATTTTTAAAACTTGCAATTTGACCATAAAGTTTTGTAAAAGTTTCACGTTAACCCCAAATATTTTCAAAACTCACAAAAATACAACTAAACAAATAATACCACTAATAATCATAAAAATCTACCAAAAATCAACAATAATCAACAAAACCACCAAAATCATCAATAATCAACTTCCTGATAGTTTTGCAGAATATAGGTTTGTACATGTTCTCTTTCTGCGATCGTCAACTCTCGAACTTGCGCTCGTCCATTGGTTTTGATGGGTGATAAAATATTGATAGCTCGCTCGGATTGACAATAACAGAAAGAATTTCATTACGTATGTTAGGGTTTACACGTGTTCCCTGATCATCTTCCATGTAATGCTCGCAAAAAGTCGTAACCTCCTATATCAGAAACTTTTCAATGATGGAGCCCTCCAAAAATCTTTTGTTCAAAGCTTTTGCTTTCAATCTTTTCAATGATAATATCTATTTTTACATTTTCACAAATTGTTCTCCCTTTTCCCGAGCAACAAGAAAAGCATAATCCAGGAATTCTAGAAGCCCGTTCCAAAACCTCTAACTAATATAGCAAGTCCCCTCCTCAATACGCTGATACATCCAATCACGTCCTTCGACCATTGTACAATTCCTATAATTGTATCAATAAAACAATATGAAAAGGCATAACAATTAATATATATTTAGCTCACACAACTTAAATCTAAAATTCTCAGTACCATTTTTTCTTTAATTCATGGTGCATGGGTCCTAACCTATTCATAAAAGTACTATTAGTTAATCAAACTTTTATCTTGTGTATGTAGAAACTGATGATATAATTAATCACATAAATTTCGGCAGCATTTCATCTTAGTTCCCCATTATACAATTTCTCCGGCGTAACGTCTAGAGCAAGTATAACGAGGAACAAGACCAAATATTGAATCCGAATCTTATGTAATTCTCATCATTTATCCATACACAATTATAAAAGATTAGTTAACCGATAGTAAACTTTTACAAACTGTCCAATCGATCAATCCATGAAAACTTTGTAGAATATATAATTTTACAACGCTATTCCAATACTTTGAAATAAAGTGTAAAGTAATACATTACTACAAATTTTAATAGACAGATACTATAGCTCAACTAATTTAATTTAACCACATAAGCGAATCAAATACGTAAATTAAAAAAATTAAACAACTCATATTGCTCAATAAATAAACATAAATTAATTAAAAATAAAACATTTATTACCTCAAATAAATCTAGCAAAAGATGATGTCTAAGTTCCCCGAAATCTCTCGTGAGATTAGTAAGAAGAAGAGAAAGTTGGAGAGAAAAAATTGTTAAGGGTGTGAAAATGGATGGGTTGCTCGGGGAGGAGGTATATATAGGAGATATTTACCGTGGCCAAATTCGCAGTAAACGGCCGCGGTAAGAGGGATAGTTGAGGCCTCGTGGGAAACGAGGTCTTACCGCGGCCTCTACCGCGCAAACGATTGCGGTAAAATGGCAGTGCCGGAGGCACTGGCCGTTTACCGCGAGCTGCTTTTTACCGCAGCCATTTGCTCTGTAGAGGCCGCGGTAAAAGCGGTTTCCTCTACGTAGTGAAAAGTTGATGGTGAAAACTCTTGGAAAAGTAAAAATCGATGGTAAAAAAAAGTTTTTTCAGTGGCAAAATGCGTCATTTTTGGTGGCAAAATGCATCATTTTCCCAAAGATAAACTTTTTTTAACAGTGTCCCAAAGATAAACATTACTAACAAGTAGCACGATTTTCAATAATTTAAGGCAATAAAAGAGGAAAACCTAGAAGGAAGAAATGTGAGAGCACATTAACGCATAGAAAATGTTGTAATCTATGTACTGAAAATGACAAAAAAAGAAAAAAAGGAAAGAAAAAAAGGAAGCGTCGTGCGTTTAGTTTCAAAGGAGTTAAACCGATTCAGATTATCACGGATAATTAAGAATGATTAGTCCACGGAAAATGGACCATCAAGCGTTCAAAGAAATAGACTAATTAATACTTCAGTACTTAATGACAAAATTAAATATTATTAACTCAATCCATCGTCTCAAGAACCTGCTCCCTCTCTCTCTCCCTCTATATATATATATATATATATATATATATATATATATATATATATATATATACGTATCCATTGATCCCTCAGTGCTGCGTAGCTAATAATTCCCAACTCATAAATCAATCAAAGATTCAAAGGCAACATGTTTTGGATGCTGAGTTTTGTTTCAGCTCTTGTGGGTGTGGTGATGGCAGTGATCAACTTACATACAGCATTCTTAGGAATTGGAGAGTTTCTTGGATGATGCATGCTTGTGATGAGTGTGATCTGCTCTATATATAGAGCATGGATGATCTACTAAATAAGTTGCTCATGCAGCCATAATCTACATATGCAGTATTTTGTTTTATATCTTATGTTTATGTGGTACTGGTGAAATGGAAGATCTATGAGTTTCTAATTATTTGCTCACCATTTTTTTTACTGTGTTAAATATTTTTCTCTTTATTTGTTAAATATCGATCCACTTGTTATTTTTCTTTCTGCTTTTTAATCATACTGATCATTATAAAGATACAAGAATTAATTACGTACAAAGTATCCTGCATTATTCCCCAAAACCAAATATGAAAAATCAGGTGGATGAAATGCAGAAAGGTTGAAGCCAAGAATATATCTGTTCATGGTTGAATTTGAGTAAAAGCTGCCGTTAGTAACATTTTTTCAAAATGAAAAAAGCAAGCTTCCGTTAAAAAACATTAACGATGAAGGCAGGAATGGATGATTCAGAAGAAGCTTCACAATTCCATTTGGTACTGCATGCTTCAATTCTCACGAACATAACGAATTCAGATGAATTGGTGTCGAGAGGAAGCATTTGTAAACATTTGAAATCTTTTAATTTAATGTTTTCTTTTTTGTTTCTTAACTATTTTTCTTTAGTTTCATTACTTATTATTCTTTTCGTTTCTTTTTTAATAAATAATTTTTATTTATTACTTTTGCATCTGTAAACATGTTCATTAGCTTGCTTGATGGAGTAGTAAGCATATAAATAAAAGTTTTATGGTCGTTTTTTAGCTCATATTATCTTCTCATAAAATAATTTTGACAATTTTTTTCGCTACTATTTAATATATTCTCTACACTGCCTATCTCTATATTAAACAATACTACAATGGCTCTGCAATGGGGTATTACAAATTCTAACGTAATGATAAGTTGAACAAAAAAGGTAACCATATCTGCTCTATATTTCTCTACTCGCATGTATTCTATCCATCAATCAAAACACACTTTTCCAATTTTTCAAATATTAACGCCCAACTGAGCCTACTACAAAATAGATGCAGGGTTTGTTTCAAAAAATAAAGTGGTTGAATCGTTAATGAAAATTGATAACATGATGAAATATCATCAAGTAAATCAATAATTAAACCACAAAAAAAATAAACAAAATAGACCACATCATCCATCAATTGAAAATCAATTGAAAAATTATCTGAATAAGGGAGTACTAGCTAGTTTTACGTTATTTGTTGTCTCTAATCTAAGCTAAACTACAGATTGGACGCTTGCTTGAAGAGTGTCTCTCTCAATGACACGTGACAATCTTCTCTAACGTTAAAATAGTACCGAAATCCGGTAAACAATAAAGTCTTGTTTTTATACATCGGAGGTAGGGGATATGAGATGGTGAAAACTTGAACATAAGTCATCCACTTTATGTCCCATGAGTTTAACCACTGGGTTGCATGCTCAACAAAGACGAAGGTGTGTGTAAGTATGGGGTGACAGTGGCCACCCTGAGAATTTTTATGGATGTATAGTATACAATTAGAATAATTCATGGATGTTACTTTGTATTTTTTATTTTATTCACTAATCTCAACCCACTAAACTCACTATGAAGCCCATAAATGATCACTTAGGCTTATTCAATTCGGCCAATGTGTCAAACCTAATAGTCTTCTTTTATATATTGAGAAAGATATTGCAGAAACCTTCAATATAGAATAGTTGATTGATGATTTCAGAGATTTTAAGAAGCATTGTGTTAGAATAAATGAAATTACTTGCATTAAAATACTTGGATCACCTTCCCTCCGTCGCAAAATATTACAACACTTTCCTCTTTTGGACGTCCCAAAAGTATTACAGCACTTTTTTTTTGGTAACTTTTTATATACTGAGATGCTCTAGCACTGCTTCCTAAGAGCAGTGTGTCTACCAATTTCACTATAGCGGCTTGCACAGATACGTAATAATAACTCATGTTTTATTCATATTCAATCTAATGCAATATTTATTTTGTAGGAAGCTTTAAAATTGATGAATAAAAACCGGTTTCATTTCAATAGAAGTTTGAGGGTTAAAAAATGAATCTTTATTATCCTTTTTTTATTTAATTAAAAATTTATAGTTTCTAAAGTAAAGTAGCAAGAACGGGAGTTTTGTAGTTCATGTTTTACTAAAATCGAACTTTCAAGACGTACTTGGAGGCCATGTCGTAATGCATGGAGTAACGCCTGAGGCGTTACTGTGGGGCCGAAAAGCGTAGTAGCGCCCAAGGCATTACTCATGGCGCTACCGGTCAGAGCCTGTCAGAGCTAGTAGCGTCCTAGTAATGCCTTTGTGCGTTACTGTGGGGCCGAAAGTAGTCGTAGCGCCCAAGACATTACTGAGGGCGCTACTGGTCAGAGCTTGTCAGAGCGAGTAGCGCCCTGGTAATGCCATTTTGCATTACGGTCGTTCAATTTCAAACGCACCCCCTTCCCTTTCCCCTTCATTTGTAGAAGTCCTCCATCCGCGAAGTTTGTTTTTCTCCCTCCGGCGTCTCAGCCCTCTCCTCTAGTTTCTTGAAGAAGTTGTGCTTCTCAACTTTTCGATAGATCTCCAGTGTATTGGAAGCAGTATATTAAGCTAAGGTCAAATGTTTTGTTGTTTATTTTCAAGGTTTTGTAATGTTTTTTTATTTTTTATTAAGTATAGTTATTTTAGTAAATGTTGAAAAATGCATAAATTTTATGGTATAGATTTAATTTGAGCTATAGTTCTTGTATGTGGATATTACGTAGAATATAATATGCATAACGTTATTTTCAAGTTTGGAAATAATGTTATAAAATATAATATTCTATTGAATATTCATGGATTGTCCAGGTTGGACAGTTTGTAAAAGTGTAATCGGTACGTTGAACTTTTCTTATAGTTGTATATGCGAAACTGGTACGTCAACATTAATTTTCGCTCGTTTCAGTCTCGTTCCTTGTTATACCAAACTCAGAATTTAATATCTGAAAAATGGTATAATGAGGAACTGAGGCGAAATGCCGTCAAAATTTATGTACGATGTACAAGTTATGCATATGCGACCAGAGAAGTTTGATTTGCTAATTGTACTTTTATGAATAGGATAGGACCCATGCACCCTTAATTAGGACGAATTAATTTAAAGAATATATACGTTTGTGATGAAAATGAATGTTGTAGTTTGTTACTTTTTATGTGTTGTTATTCATTTATATATATGTATATATTTACATTCTCATGTAGGAGTGGGTAAAATGGATGAAGGACGCGAGTGGATGTATCGGTTTTGAAGGTAGTTGTGAATTAAATCCTCGATTTTGGGAGGGACTTAAGACGTTTTTAGAGTTTGCTTTCAGAGATGTTGAATCGAAAGGATGGGACATGATGAAATGTCCGTGTAAAAAATGCAAAAACAGAAACTTTTATGATAAATTTACAGTTGGATCTCATTTATGTGAGTATGGTTTTAACCCTGATTACTATATTTGGGATTGTCATGGTGAGGCGATACCGATCAATCCGTTGGTCTATGGAGGTTTTAATCGAATGAATTACGAAGCTTCGTCATCTATTAATGCACATGCGAGTACTGAAACAGAATTGAATAAGAACTATGAAGGATGGGACGTCGGACAAATGATTCATGAAGGTTTAGGATTGCAGTGCAACAATTTTGAACATGAAACTGTTGAAAATGATGACAATAATGACAATGATGAAAATGATCATGATTATGTTGAAAATGATGGCTATGATAACAGTAATGAAAATGATCATGAGATTGAAGATGAAATGGAAGTGAAAACTCCTAATGAAGAGGCGCAAAAATTTTATAACTTGATGCAAGCTGCCTCACAGCCTTTATATGAAGGGTGTCGTGCTGAGCATAAGAAGTTATCTGTGTTGGCAAAGTTTTTAAGTGCGAAAAGTCAGAGCAACACATCAGATGCCGGGTGGTCGCGAATGATGAAAGTGTTGGACGAAATATTGTCTGGAGAGAAAACCTTGCCACAGAGCACGACAGAGGCGAAGAAGTTGATCAGAGACTTAGGCTTACCGTATGTAAAAATTCATGCATGCGAGAATAATTGTATGTTGTTTCACGGCAGATTTGAGCATTTGGTTCATTGCGGAGTGTGCGGTGCAGAACGCTATACTCAGGGGGGTCTTAATCGTTGTGGTCAACAGAAAATTAAGGCAAAGAAGGTTCTACGTTATCTTCCAATCACTGACCGCCTCAAACGGCTTTATCAGTCATCGAAAACAGCTGAATTTATGAGTTATCATGTCAGGGCAAACGAGAACGCAAATGGTATTATT
This sequence comes from Stellera chamaejasme, assembly GCA_024586325.1. Lineage (NCBI taxonomy): Eukaryota > Viridiplantae > Streptophyta > Magnoliopsida > Malvales > Thymelaeaceae > Stellera > Stellera chamaejasme. The sequence continues at coordinate 32,378,582 of CM044984.1, forward strand.
GGACACCCTAGCCAATCGCGGGCGTGGAAACACATCGATGAGTTGTATCCTGATTTTGCTGGAGAGCTCGGAAATGTTCGATTAGGGCTATGCACTGATGGATTTAACCCCTTGTCTGACACTGGTAGCACTTACTCGATGTGGCCGGTTTTCATCACAGTTTATAATTTGCCTCCTGATTTATGCATGAAACAACCGTACATTTACATGGCACTGCTAATCCCGGGACCTCGATCACCGGGACGTAACATTGATGTCTTTTTGCGTCCGTTAGTTGATGAGTTAAATTATCTGTGGACGACGGGTGTTCAAACCTGGGATGCGCATCGTAGAAAGAACTTTACAATGCGAGCTTGTCTGCTTTGGACTATCAGTGACTTCCCGGCATACGGTATGCTATCTAGTTGGAGTACGCATGGAAAACTTGCATGTCCATATTGTATGGATGATGTGTCTAGTTTCCAGTTAACACATGGATGTAAAGCTTGTTGGTGGGGTTCTCATCGAAGATTTTTACCTCGTCAGCATAGATATCGTAATGATAGCATCACATGGGGTTTTAGAGAACGACGTGACGAAATTAGGTATAAATCTTGTGAGGAAATTCTAGCAGAGATTAACGAGATTCAGTTCCCGCCTTTTGGTTCACATTGGGACAGACAACGACCGGATGGATTTGGTGTGGCGCACAATTGGATAAAGAAATCGATCTTCTGGGAGTTGTCGTACTGGCCTCATTTGTTGGTCAGACATAACCTCGATGTTATGCATATAGAGAAAAATTGCTTCGACAATATCTTCTACACGCTTATGAATCAAAGCGGGAAGAGTAAAGACAACGAAAACTCACGACTTGACCTTCAGGCGATGAAAATCCGAAGTGAGTTGCATTTGTTTCCCGGTCGTAACGGAAGACCATGTAAACCGAAGGCTGTTTACACGTTGAGTCACGAACAGATTGGGAATGTTTGCACTTGGTTGAAGAACACTCTGAAACTTCCTGATGGATATGCGTCTAACATCGGAAGTTGTGTAAACATGTCCAATAATTCTTTTTACGGCATGAAGACGCATGATTGTCATGTTTTTATGCAAAAATTACTTCCAATTGTTTTACGTGGCAACGTTCCTGATGATATTTGGGTTCCAATAGCGGAATTCAGCAAATTCTTCAGAATAATCTGTGCCAAGGAATTCCGGTTGGAGGACATCGAGAAGCTGGGTGAATTCGTTGTTGTGACGTTGTGCAAGCTTGAGAAGATCTTTCCTCCAAAGATTATTCGACTCCATGGAACACCTACTGCATCTACCGTGACAACTTAAAACTTGTGGGCCTGTGCAATTTTGGTGGATGTATGGGTTTGAGAGGTGTATGAAGACACTGAAACAAAAATGTACTAACAAACAATTTAAAGAAGGCTCGATTATTGAGAAGTATTTGGTGCAAGAGATAGTGCTATTTTCATAGCACTACATGGATGACAATCTCGGTACACGTGTCAATCCTCTGATATGCAATGAAGTGTACAACGCAATGGATAATGAAAACAGTCTATCAATCTTTAACCATCCAACCAAGAACTTCGAGGAACTAAGGAATAGAGAACTGACAGACAAAGAAATGCATCATGTGCAAACATATATTCATGAACTGTCCGGAGGTTGAACCATATATAAGGTAATTATCCCTTTCTTCCAATTTTTATACCATGACAATTATTGTTGAATAATTTAATTTTGGCGATACATGCAGCCAATTCAATAAGGTTTCGTGTTCTCATTACCCGGCATTGGCCACCGATGGTTTGGATAAGTACAGACTTACCAATTTTGCAGCGTGGTTTATGAACTTCGCTCAGACGAATCGGTGGTTGTTGCCTCCGGCACTGTATGACTTAGCATGCGGGCCGCATCGAACGGCGAAATCCTGGGGCGGCTCAATTGTTAACGGTTTCAGGTTTCATACGAAAGATAACGGGCGGAAGAGGACAACTGCTAACTGGGGTGTTTGTGTTTTTGGGGATACGAGTGAGGAAGATTATGTTGATTTTTATGGCTGGATCGATGAAATTCTCGTGCTTCGCTACAACAAATCAAAGCTGACCGTGTTCCAGGGGACGTGGTTTGACCCATATACCGCGGTAACTACGGATAAGCACTCCGGGATTACAGATATAGAATACGCAGTCCGATGGAAGGTGTACGACCCTTTCATACTTGCAAGTCAGGCACAACAAGTTGTGTATATCGAGTACCCTTCGAAGCAGCGGAATCTGAAAAAGCGATGGAACGTTTTCAAGATGAAGCCCCGACATTTCAAAGGTGATGTTGGACGACGAGATCTGAAAGATGTCGACCCTCTGCAGGAGCAACGAATTGAGGAAACAATAGGCGTGGTAGACGATGATGTGAGTATTTCATTGGTTGATCACGAGGCGGAGCCGGAACGGGTGATACTTGATAACATTATGATGGATGAGGATAATTAAACTTGCAGACTCCCTAAGTTTATAATAATTTTCCAGCACAGTAGACATTTCTATGGAATTGTAACACTACGTATTTAATGCGAGCTGGGTAGGGGGCGATCTACCAAGATACTAACGCCGAATAGGCGTGGTATTGACGCTGACATATTGAAAATGTTGAAAATACTAAAGTAATACTAAAATACTAAAGTAATACTAAAATTAAATACTAAAGTATTAAAAATGTTGGAAATGCTAAAGTGATACTAAAATAGTAAAGTAATACTAAAATACAAAAGTATTAAAAATGTTGAAAATACTAAAGTAATACTAAAACACTGAAATACATTCCAAAATACTAAGTAATGAAATTTGAAAATACTAAAATATTTTTGAATATTTAAAAATTATGATAATTTGCAAATATTAATTTACAAAAGTAATAGTAAAATATTAACAAAAATTAAAAAGTAATACTAAAATACATAAAGATAATTTGCAAGTATTAATTTTCTTAACAAATTAAAGTGTTAGTAACATAAAGTAATGCCCTACATAAAGTGTTAGTAACGCCCTCGTAACGCGCCTAGGCGTTACCAGCTTTTCGATTCCCGGACAGTGAACAGGTTCAAATTAAAGTTGAAAAAGTAACGCCCTAGTAACGCCCTAGGGCGTTACCAGCTGAATAAAACTGAAAACGCGTGAACTCTTCAGACACTCGAACCCTCTGCCTCTCTCAGCCTCGACGCCTCTCACCATCGGCCTCCCTCTGCCTCTTTCTCTCAGCCGGCCGCATCCGTCGCACCGTTGCCGCACCCGTCACGCCGGCCGACGACGTCGCCCACAACAGCGCCTACAACCTCGCCCACCGCCGGAGTAGCTCACCACCGCGCCCACAACCTCGGCCGCATCCATTTCAGTGAAGGTAATGAATAAGAAATTACTTTATAATTTCAATGACAACTCGAAATTTTAGTGATTATTAGGTAATTTGTGTGATTATTAGATAATTTGTGTGAGTTGTGTGATTATTAGATAATTTGTGTGATTATTAGATAATTTGTGTGATTATTAGATAATTTGTGTGTGATTTGTGTGGTTATTAGATAATTTGTGTGATTATTAGATTATTAGGTATTATTAGATTATTAGGTAATTTGTGTGATTATTAGATAATTTGAATGATTAATCGATAATTTCAGTGGTTATTATATAATTTCAGTGATTATTAGATAATTTCTGTGATTATTAGATAATTAAGCGGTTAGTAGATAATTTCAATTATTACTTTATAATGAAGCGATTATTAGATAATTTCAATTATTACTTTATAATGAAGCGATTATTAGATAATTTCAATTATTACTTTATAATTAAGTGATTATTAGATAATTTCAGTTATTGCTTTATAATACTAAAGTATTTCTAAAATACTAAAGTACTAAAATACTAAAGCAATACTAAAATTAAATACTAAAGTACTAAAATGTTGAAAATACTAAAGTAATACTAAAATATTAAAGTAATACTAAAATACTAAAGTAATACAAAAATTAAATACTAAAGTATTAAAAATGTTGAAAATACTAAAGTAATACGAAAATACTAAAGTAATACTAAAATGTCAAAGTAATACTAAAATTAAATACTAAAGTATTAAAAATATTGAAAATACTAAAGTAATACGAAAATACTAAAGTAATACTAAAATGCTAAAGTAATACTAAAATTAAATACTAAAGTATTAAAAATGTTGAAAATACTAAAGTAATACGAAAATACTAAAGTAATACTAAAATGCTAAAGTAATACTAAAATTAAATACTAAAGTATTAAAAATGTTGAAAATACTAAAGTAATACGAAAATACTAAAGTAATACTAAAATGCTAAAGTAATACTAAAATTAAATACTAAAGTATTAAAAATGTTGAAAATACTAAAGTAATACGAAAATACTAAACTAATACGAAAATACTAAAGTAATACTAAAATGCTAAATTAATACTAAAATTAAATACTAAAGTATTAAAAATGTTGAAAATACTAAAGTAATACGAAAATACTAAAGTAATACTAAAATACTAAAGTAATACTAAAATTAAATACTAAAGTATTAAAAATGTTGAAAATACTAAAGTAATACTAAAATACTAAAGTAATACGAAAATACTAAAGTAATACTAAAATGCTAAAGTAATACTAAAATTAAATACTAAAGTATTAAAAATATTGAAAATACTAAAGTAATACGAAAATACTAAAGTAATACTAAAATGCTAAAGTAATACTAAAGTATTAAAAATATTGAAAATACTAAAGTAATACGAAAATACTAAAGTAATACTAAAATGCTAAAGTAATACTAAAGTATTAAAAATATTGAAAATACTAAAGTAATACGAAAATACTAAAGTAATACTAAAATGCTAAAGTAATACTAAAATTAAATACTAAAGTATTAAAAATGTTGAAAATACTAAAGTAATACGAAAATACTAAAGTAATACGAAAATACTAAAGTAATACTAAAATGCTAAAGTAATACTAAAATTAAATACTAATGTATTAAAAATATTGAAAATACTAAAGTAATACGAAAATACTAAAGTAATACTAAAATGCTAAAGTAATACTAAAATTAAATACGAAAATATTAAAAATGTTGAAAATACTAAAGTAATACTAAAAGTAAATACGAAAATATTAAAAATGTTGAAAATACTAAAGTAATACGAAAATACTAAAGTAATACTAAAATGCTAAAGTAATACTAAAATTAAATACTAAAGTTAACTTCTCGCAAGGATATGGCGGGTCCGAATGATAGTCACGGGTCCGGACGTGGTTCCACCGGATGTAGTTCCGGATCCGGACGTTCCAGGGGACGTGGTCACACAAGCCGTGGTTCTGGGGGTCACGGTTCTGGAGTTAGTGGTCACACAGGTCGTGGTTCTGGCCGAGCATCACCTGCATCAGCTTCTTCCTCGCACCTATCAGACTCGCAGGACACGGTCCAAGGTCAGCATGACCGCGTGGAGACTGACGGGCCCATCGAGGATGAGATGGCGCGACTGCTCCCGCCGCCACAGACGCTTGCTGATGGGAGGAGGATGATTCTTGCAGGCCAGTAAGTTGTTCATTTTATACGTTCAGTTTCGGTCTTCCACACATCCATTTCTAATCGAATGAATATATGTAGCCTTGTCTCCAAGCTTCTAATCGAATGTACCAAGATGTGCAACGCGTTTTCCGAGACAGTTACTGCGGTGTCCCGAACAAGTACTCGACATTCACCGAAGCAGAGAAGAATGCGTGGCTCGCAAAATTTGCGGTAAACGATTGAATTTTAACATATAGTTTTATTATAAATATTTATATACATTACTCACCTAAACTTATCTTGTCACAGGAAAAATATGTTTGGTACCCGCCGTCAACCGTTACAGGTGACGTCGAGAGGACGTTGCACAAGTTTTGGGCCAAGATGTACAGGGGGCGGAAGGGGAAGATCCTCCAGACTTACAAAGACAAGTACCCTCTCAATGACGAAAATCCCAACTTCGATCATCAAGGGGAGCACAAACACCCTACTTTCCTCAAGCAACCGGGATAAGTTCATCGACTCGCTCAACACTCCGAGTTTATTGCGCTGTCGAGACAGAATGAAAAGAATGCAACAACACAGGCAGCTCGGAGGCCGCGGAGGAGGCACGGCTCGACGACGGCGCAGAACTTATACGAGGAGATGATCATCAAAGAGCGTCGAGAAGTCACCATCACTGACTTTCGGCATCGTTGGGACGGTCCGGACGCAACTACATTCGAGGTAACTATTTCAAAGTAGTAGTCTCCTATTTTTTAGGGTTTATACACATTTTCTACTAATCGATGCGTTATTTGTTCATTAGGCCGAGTATATGAGGCGGGTTATGGAGAAGTACCCGAACATAAACGACGCGCCTCCTTTCGATGAGGATATCTTTAGGGCGGTTACGGAGCGCCCGAAAAGGGCGTTATCCCGGCGCTCCCCGCAGCTTGTCCACCCGAGCATTTCCGCCCACCTCAGCCATCTCCGGTAATTAATTATATACTAAATCGAAACTTTTCAAAACCTTAATGTTACATTATAAAGTAATATACCTTTTTTATATACTTTCAGCGAGAGCTTGCCGCTGAGGAGCGTCGGGCTACTGCGGAGGCCCGACGCAAATCAGAGGAAGACGTCCGTGTGATCAGGGAGCGTCAGGCCCAGTTCGAGGTTTACGTCAACAACCTCCAGCGACAGTACGAGTCAGCATTCAGCGTTCTCTGGCCGACGCTTATCCACCGGGGCATCATGCAGCGGGACGAGGTGCCTCCGGGTCTGGTTTCGGGGGGATCATCATCAACCCCGCAAACCCGGGACTACACGAGGCCGCCCAACTTCCTCGACTCAGCCCGATTTCCACACCAGCAGCCGTCGTCGCACCAGAACCCTTTCGCCAATACAACTCTCAACCGCAGTAATGATTACTACGAGCCTCAAATTCAACGTCCGCCGCCGACATACCAGTACAATTTGGAGACAAACACGTACTTGAGAGAGAGTATTGAGCATTTCGACCCGTTAAACAATGGGTTTAATCAAGAACAACCGAATCCGTCAGCGCAACGACCGTCGGAGAGTCAAAATCCCCCGCGGGATAATTGGAATTTCCCGCCTCCGTAGGATCGTGAATGTATTACTACTCTTTTTTGGATGTTTTTGAATGTTTTAATTGTGTTTCAAACATTTAATTAAAATATGTTTATATTCAATTATCTTTTATTCCAAAATATCAATACAAATATTAATTAATGATTATTTCTATTTATTTTATAATAAACATTTGAGATTTAATAGATTAAATGTTAAAACATAAAAAAAGGAATTCGGGATAGTAACGCCAAGTAGGGGGTTGGGGCGCTACCATGTTGTCAGGCCTGGTAACGCCAAGTAGGGGGTTGGGGCGCTACCAGGCCTGTCAGCTTGGCAGGCCTACTGTCAGGCCTGGTAGCGCCAAGTAGGGGGGTGTGGCGCTACCAGGCCTGTCAGCTTAGCAGACGTGCTGTCAGGCTTGGTAGCGCCTGGTAACGCGTTGCGCTGAAGTAACGGCTCGATTTGTAGCGCCCTAGTAACGCCCTTTGGCGTTACAATTCGTAATGGATTGGTAGCGAATTTGGCGTTACCACGCCACCTTCAAATACGTAGTGTTTTTCGTTCTAACTAAAAAACTAAAAAGTTGTGACTTCCATTCATGAATAGAGCTCAAAATGTTCTTTATCATTTCCGTTTGTTAATAATTCATTTTTATTTACATATAATATGATTTTAATGAATGAATCACTGAATAAAAAAGATGGTTTAATTTACAAAATCATCTGTACCTCTAAAGTTTAAGAAATAAAACACCAAAAAATAACCAATAGAGATATCTTTCTTTTCCAAATAAAATTTATTCAATCATATAATTGTTTAATTTTTATTCTTGGAATATTTATTGTTATAATTTAATTTTGTTTTGCTGTTCTTTCTCGATTTCTGTGTTGATTACATCTTTCAATATAAAGAAAAGTTTAAACTGATAAATTCAACACCAAAATTTTCCCACCCTAATCTTTGTATCAAGTCAAACTGGCTTCATGACTTAGAACGCGTAAATTCCTTTTCTTGTCCAACTGAAAACTTTTCATTTTTTCTTATCAATATGGTTCGGTTGGTGTATTTTATTTGCGACAAACATTATGAAAAGGAAACATCAGAGAAAAAATAATAATTTGGAATTTATCGATGAGAATGTGTGAAGACTGAAGATATGATGAAAGAACACGCTAAATTAAAGAAGTTTCTTCAGTACTTCCTCTTTTATAGTAATTTTATTCTTTAACATTATGATTTGTAGCTTTTAGTTTCACTTTTTATGAAGTAAGGCTATATAAATGTTAAAATTCATTACTTCTAAACTCACATGTTTAACCTTTAATAGATTTAGTTTACCTTTCAAAAAAACTTAATCTCCTATTAAAATTATTTATTTCAATAAAAAGAAAAAAAGGAATAAAAAAACTGGATGATACTGAGTATTCAAACGATAGGTGTGTAATGTGTACAGGATTAGGAGGTTGGAAGATATTTATTTTATTTAAAAAATAGGAGGTAGGATCCAAGGGACAGGACACGCACACATGCGTCTGAACTCTGAAGGGAAGGGCACTGAGCAATGCATCCGCATTAAATGGCAATATATATACTCCCTCCGTCCGCAAAAGACTCCACCATTTGAATTTGATGTTTCAAGATTCAATGTTTGACTTAAATTTTAACAAAGATAAATAGTTTTAAACAATTCAGAAAAAATATATTCAGAAAATTTAGATTTCAAATTATGATACACATATGAAATATTTAATTTTCGGTGTCTAAACATTCGTAAAAAAAAATCATAAATTAAATACTGTGAAACTGTCAAAACAAATGGTGGAGTCTTTTGCGGACGGATGGAGTATATATCAGAGGACTCACCGTTCTGACAGAACCAGGACTGACTATCAACCACACATTATACACCCTGAATGAACGTTGCAGCATCAGGTTTTTCTAATTTGCGGGAAGCGATTTTACGGGAGTTTTGCGGTATTTTTTTTTGCCCAATAATCAAAACGACGTCGTTTAATTTAAATTAGAAAACGACGTCATTTTGATTATTGGACAAAAACGTTGAAATTCTCGAAAAACATATTTAAATTGAGAAAAAGCGTTTGAAAACATAAAAAGCGTTTGGTTGTGAAAAAACGTTTGAAAACATACATACCTAAAATGCGTCAATGGCACATATGGAGACCCTAAACTGTGCCCATAACATATCTTCGGATCCTAAACTGTGCCAATGACACATTTTAGGTATTTTGGCATTGACACAATTTAGGACCTCTATATGTGTCATTGACGCATTTTAGATCTGTATGTTTTCAAATGCTTTTTCACAGCTCTTTATGTTTTCAAACGCTTTTTCACAATTTAAACGTTGTTTTTCTATGTGTCATGGACACACTTTAGGGTCTTAAGATATGTCATTGACACAGTTTAGGATCTCCATATGTGTCATTGACGCATTTTAAGTCTCTATAGTTTTCAAAAATCAAAACGCTCTTTATTTTATCAAACGCTTTTTATCAATTGAAACGTATTTCTCGAAAATTCTAACGTTTTTTTAATTGATGAAAACTAAAACGACGTCATTTTGATTACCGGGAAGGCTTTTCATGCAATGTAACTTGTACATGTGTACAGAATTAAGCATCATAGAAAAGAAAGGGAAAGGAATGGACACATGTATGGGGTTCCTTTGTAAGTAAGAGAGATGAAAGAATGTTAGTAATAACCTGCTAAACAAGTGCCTTCCCATCACAAACGTCACAAACCGTATATCCAAGACCTTCACAGTAGGGACATTTTGCCTCTTCATCCGCCCACTCCAAGAACTGCAAGAACAAGCGCTCCCATAATGTTGGCCATAAATGAAAATATGGTAACAGCTGAAATAAGTCTGTACCTGAGGTTCGATATTTGCCTCTCCTGACCCGTCACATTCTGCATTCAGAGTCATTTCATTGGTCAGATTCTAAGTACAGAAGACAAATTAGTGTACTAGCAGGCAGGGAAGGATGTACATATTTGAAGAAAGATTGTATCTCATGGTAACCTAAGACTGGGATAATATGTAAGCCCGTATTCCTCAGGAAAATTTGCAAACTTCGTGATAACTTCACTTTGGTTTATGGCAGTATTATATAAGAATAGAACTTGTTGACACCAAAACTAGCCTTCTACAACACCACCTCCTCCACCCTAACCACCATATAAAATCCACCCAAAAAAATGTACATAACCAGAACGTTACCAAGGATATTGGAGTCCATTTCGAACATTTAGCGGTCAATTTAACACTGGAACAAATTCAAAAACCTGATGGACGAGCAACATTTTACTGTTCAGGAAGGAGTGCTTAACACAATGATAATTCATAGGAGTTGTAATTTATCCCACAGGGTTTTAAAACTTGTCGTCAGCATTTTGCTAGGAAAAAAATATCATAATACATGTTTTCAACTGTAATGTAGTTCTATCATTTTTAAATTTGTATGTAAAAATGTAGATGATTAAAAAATTTCATAAATTAATTAATGAATAATGGATGTTGCAATGAAATTGGAACGGAGGGATTATTACGCAATAGGTTTCATACAGAAAATGAGACCAATCACGTACCTGTGCACATCAAGCGACCCTCCCCATGACAAGTGAGGCACTTTGTCGTGACATTTCTGGTTGTGCTTCCAACAACTTGTTGGTCTTTGCCAGCAAGCCGAGAGGGCTCTTCCCACCGATTTTCTCCTAGAAGAAAAACTCGTGGTCGAGACAAATCCTTGGTTTCCAATGTTTCAGTTGGTAAAGCAAATGCAGATCCATTTACCCCTGACTATGAAGCAGAGAGATGATTCTTTAATATTATTGCTGCAGCAGTAACTCTAAGTCACTAACCCATTGTAAGGTCTGAACATACCTCCTCCTCCTTTGAAGTAGGAACATCTCCTTTCTGACCACCCTTAGTTGGAATAGATGTTTCTACTTGGTTTTTCAAATACAAAATCTCAAGCAGTTCAGCAGTCATTACACCGTTTTCAGGGACCCCAACGCTTGCCTGCAAAGACAAAGTACTATTTTTTCTGTAAGATGACCAACAGTACATAAGTCATAAGGACTTTTATTTGATGCAGCTGGAACATAACATATAATATAGCTGCTCGCCTGCCAAGTCTTTACAGCACGCCCAGTCCCAGTTGAGAAGCTAGAGAATTCCATATCCTCCTCACCAGAGTAAAATCCAAATGTTTGCAATGCTTCCTGCAACATTAAACGGCATAATGACAGGGTTAAATTCTGAATTTAGACAGTTAGAGTACTAGATATCTTGTTCACCAGAACTTTCAGCATTTCGGTAGCCTAACAATACCGAGAAGCTGAACAAAAATGTCAGCCTACGACAATGAGCCAGGGACTAATGCATAATACAGAATACTTGGGCATGAATTAAAGATACTCTCTTGTTCTGTTTACTTAGATACTGTAGCTTAGACAGAGAATATATCCACAAAACATGATATTGCCATCGTACGAACAGATTCTATGTCTACTAAAACCTGAATTGCCTGATTATCTTTGACCAATTCAAAACCATTGAGGGCAGAAGCTCTCAAATTGCTTCTTATTAGAGCATGAAAAATAGAAACATTCTGCAAGCGTATACTCTAACAACAAATCAAAAGGAACGCAAATGATTCGTGGAAGAAATCCAAAAAGACTCGCCTTGGTTAAACATGAAATTGCGAGCAGACCTGCATCTCTCGAACCTCCTCTCCTTCACTCCCAACCCTCAACGTTTTCCTCTTCGTCTTTCCAGCAACTTCCATGAAAGGCGTTCTCAAAACCCTAATTTCCTCCTCCACAACCACCTTCTTCTCCTCATCCTCCTCCAGAACCAGATCTCTGGTGCTCTCTCCGCTCTCCACAATCAGACTCCTCTCCTTCAATACTTGCAGATGAGCCGCAATACTTGCGATGGTATCCGAATTGGAAGCTCCTTGAAGGCCACTCTGACGCTCCAGCGTTTCAATTCGGAGATTTAGCTGAGAGATCTGACGAAGAAGAGATTCGCGTTCACGGAACCAGCGCTGCTCCTCGCGTAACCACCTTTGCTCTTCCCGCTGCCAGCGTTGCTCCTCCCTGAGCCACCGTGACTCCTCGCGGTCGGCGGAGGAGGAGAAGCAGAGGAAGCTTCTAGAGTAGGAGTGTGAAAGAGACGGAGGAGGTTTTGAGGGAAGCGAGAGGAGCTTGCGGTGCAACAGCAGAGGGTATGTAGACGCTAGAACGGAGGAATTCATTGAAAGAGCTGCTGAGAGTGTGAATCGAACTCGCCGGAGAAGAAGAGGGATATAATTTCTCAGATTGCCAGCCACACAGGTGGCGGGAGGATACGGAGGAGGGGACTTCAACGGTTGGATAATTTTTTGAAGTGCTTATTTACTATTTAGTCATTAAACTATTTCAATAGTTTTAGACACAATTACTTGCATGCCAAATAATTCTAACATCCAAAAAAGTCGACTATTTAGCTTTCAATATGATTACATTTTAATTTATAAAGTTATTAAATTTTTATTAAAAAGTTTCTTCTCATAAATTTTTTTTATTCAAATTTCGAAGTCAAAGATAAGGAATAGTAGAATAGTCTTCATTCGCAGAACAATTGTCTCATTTCAGTCTAATTTATAATTTCTTTAATATTTTGATATGTAAAATCAAATATGGAGTATTACCTCAGTCCCCTTTTTATCACCATTTAATTTAAATTTTGTATCTCTAACATTATGAAATACAATATATATTAAAAAAAATTATCTACAAATAATAAATTGATGTCTCTAGTTTGTAAGGTCTCCTCATATCATATTTCTTGTTTACCTCAACTGAATATAGATCAAATGAAATCAAGACAAATATTAAAAAAAAAAGGTAAAGTGCACGGTTAGTCCCTTAACTTTGCTTATTGTCTCATTCTGGTCCCGTTTTAAGAATTTGCTCTGTTAAAGTCTTTTATCTTCATATTTTTGCCCTATTAAGGTCTTTTACCGTTAATTCAGTGTTAAAGTTAACGGATTTACTGAAAAAATGATTTTTACACATGTACTTTTTCTTTTATACTATTTGCAGTAAACTCGTTAACTTTAACACTGAATTAACGGTAAAGGATCTTAATAGGACAAAAATATGAAGATAAAGGACTTTAATATGACAAATTCTTAAAACGGGACCAGAATATGACAATAAGCAAAGTTACGGGACTAACCATGCACTTTATCCATTATAAAAAACTTGAAGTGAAGGAGTAATTGATATGAAAATAATATATAAAAATTGATTTTCCCCCTAAATACTCCGTATTATTCAAAAAATATTCTAACAAATTATTTTTAGCAATAATTTGAATCAAAGATAAAACACAAAATAGAGACAAAACATTACACACGGAGCAAAATCAAGCAAGTGACGTAAATGGGTATCATGGACTGCTTGCCAGGCTGAATTGAAGAAACAGGAGAAAGAAAAGAAGTCGTAAGGTGGAAATAAAGGAGAGAGAAAAACTTCAGGGTTTTAGTCCCACATGGTTCGCAGATAAGCGAAAAGAGCTCTTTATATAATCCAACAGTGCATCCTCAGTTCGTCCCTTTGGGGACATCCGATAAAATTGGAACGATACAGAGAAGATTAGCATGGCCCCTGCGCAAGGATGACACGCATAAATCGAGAAATGGTCCAATTTTTTTTAATCTTCATATATTTTTGACCTCCATGTCTGATTTGATATTTTCCTTCAAACCCTAATCCGAATCGCCCTTTGCTAATTTCCCAGCTCTTCTACAAAGACTGAATCTTTAAGGGTCGCCCTGTTTTCTGCGCTTCATGGGATGAATAAAAAATCGAAGGGTAAAGAGTTGCAGAAATTCACTCCTCAAGCTTTTGCTGTTCTTCGAAGTTGTGATGGAACAATCTGAGCTCTTGATTGATTTTTTCTTTTTCCTTTGAATTTTTGCAGTTTGCCACTCATCTCTGATTACCCATTTTATCTTGTTGATAAGAGTTCAGCGAGCGTATCAATTCGACTGCCCTTCTTCATTTGCAATTTTCCCATGAAATGCTTACTACTCCAGTCAAGAGGTTAGGTGTTTGTTGTTCTGCTGCTACAGGAGCTAAGTGAAGATGTTTTCCTGAAAGCATGGTTTGTTTTCTGCATCTCTGTTAAACGTGCTATGTGGTTATTGATATTACTACGTTTGAGAGAAAGCAAATAGAGTAATAGTGAGTAACTTTGGTAATAAGGTGATGTGCATGAATGATTTGCCATGCTTCTATACTAGTAGTAGACTAGACTGAATATATGCATGCAAGTTGGTTAATTTGAATTTTGATTTGTGTGCAACAACTGATACTCCCTCCACTCATCTCTACCTTGAGTTTTTGTTGTTTCTTTGAAGTTGTGACTGGATTGTTCTAAAATTTTATTCTTTTGATCTCTCACTCATTCTGCAGACCAATTTTATCAGGTACCATGAAACAAACACCGTTTGAGTTTTCCATGATGTCCTAGATTGTCTTACATGTGCTCTTAAAATACAAATCTTTAGGAACATGTTGGCATAGAATTAGGTGAGCTCTATCGAAGATAGTGAATGAATGGTCATATTGCAATCTGTTTCTTTCATTCTGCTAATCACCCTTGCTGGTTATAACTTACAACAACGGTGTATATACAAGAAGGTGAGAATTGTTTGATTCGCTTTTGTGCATTTCATTTTTCTCGTCATCGCTCTGACAGTTCACATATCTTGGAACAGTTTGAATTCAAGCACCGGTGGGGGCATATCAACATTTGGTGCAGTACGCCGTGAAGGAGGGAGTGTGATGCTTTCATTCCAAGAACCGAACTTTTGCTCCAATTGATCGCCGTTCTTTTGCTGGTATACATGAGATTGAGGACCCCTTATATTGAAAGAGCACACATGAGATCGAGGGCCCTTATATTTGCAGTGGCCGGAGGTGTATGGCATGGCGAAGGCGTAGGGCGGTTGGTGTAGTTCCGGTGGGTTGGTATTAGGATTGGGATTAAGGATAGGGTTGGGATTGTGAGGAAATTGATAGTAAGAGCTGTAATCGGCATGTTGCAACGCGATCTATTACTGTCTCTAAAACTCTAAAACGTCGGAGTTTCGACATCTATTTAACTTCAATTTTATGTATATTGTGATTGAATTTAGTTTTCAGAATATTAGAGTAATAGAAAGCTGCAAACATGTTTTTTTTTAAAAAAAATAGAGATAAAGGGACTATAACTTTACAGCCAATTTTTCCCTTTCTTAATTCTTACCATTAGAATATCCACATGTTCTCTCTATCTCTCTCCCCACTTGAGTTAAAATTATTAAAAGCACATTTTACTACTTCCTTAATGTTCATACACTGTCAAATTCTACAATTATATTACTAGCATCTGTCTTGCAGGTGAAAGTTGCTCAATCAGGAGTCCAAAAGCATCCTCTTATAATGGAGACATTAAACATCAATCTGAATGCAAGTATTTGATCTTTATTTTATGGGGATTACAGTTTCATTTTGAATGCAATAAAACATGAATCATAAGGCCCTATATTTTCAGTTCATAATTGTACCCCTTCATGAGCTGTTTTGAACCAATATCTACTCTCCCTTCTAATCTAGTACAACTCTTATTTACTCTTGTATTGTTTTGAACTTGAAAATCACCAGTACATTTCTCATGTGCTTGCCTTTGTTTTACCAGCTCCAGATACACGCCTTGTCACAGACCGCATTGTCACGAACTCCTCGGCAGAAGAAGGATGGATTCCCACCTGAGGAATTCACCAAAAAACTTGCTTAATAGGATCAATTTGTATCAGAGGGTAATATATTCAATACAATAAATTGCAGTAATCAGAATTTAATTCCACAGAAAATTCAATATACATGCAGCAGCAGTAAGGTAGTCGTTTGGGGGGGGGGGGGGATGTAGTTTTCCATATCTTTGTAAAATGAAAATTTTAAATCAAGAACTGAACATATCCACCATTTACAATTTGGCCAATACCCTGAACTTTGATGACTCATTCAAAGAAGGGCCTGAATCCTAACTCGTACCCTGAACTATTGGAGCGGTGCACTTAAGGGCCTTGACCAAACTTTTGTTTGTTGACTAACGTTAAAAATGAATGAAAATTACATATTTAGTCATCTAACTTTACTCTATTCAAAATTACCCCAAAATAATAAAATGGTAATAATAACTCTCTCCATCCCAAAAAACTGATCATATTTTTCTTTTTGGATTCTCATTGAATTAGTCACATTCCTTAAAGTTTTATATAATAATTTTACTTAACTACCTTCATTTCCCTCCCCTTTACTTTTAATTACAAAATCAGGGTAAAGTGCATCTGTAGTCTCTTAACTTTAATTATTGTCCTATTTGAATCATATTTTAAGTTTTTGTCCTTTAAAGTCCCATTTTAAAACTTATCATGCATCCATAGTCCCCTTCAAACAAATGGTATAATAATTATTACAGATTGAATTTTTCGTATTACCTTCTTTGGAACATAAAGTTTTAGATTTATCATTTTGGCCATCCTCTCCACCTTCAGCCACAACCCAATCTCTGACCACCACACACTGGTGGCCGGCCACCCCCACCTCACCCACACCCTAGCCAGCCACCTACAGCACACCACTATACCTTTCCATGGTGCTTCAACCACTTCTGTCGACTGATTGCTCCAATCGCCAATTTTTGAAATCCTAAATTCGGATCTGTCATTGTCGTGCAATGGGGGATGACCCAGTTCGTAGCCACAAGCCCTGCGACTATCTCTGCACTGAACTGAGTCGCCGCTCTTGTCGACTTTTCTCAACGCAGACCGATTCAAATTCGAGTCCTGGAACAACGTTGTTCTCTCGCCACTTGACGCCCAGGACTCTAGAGAGTTTGAATAAGGGTGGGAAGCGGAGAAGGAGAAGGAAGCTAGGAATTTTTCACCAACAATTTTGAGTAAGGCTGGGAATTCGCCAAAAAGTTTTTACTTTCTTCCTTCTTGAGCAGATGAATGTTCCATGTTGCATAAAACTTGATTCTTGAAGAAATGGTCGCAGCTTCTGGTTATGATGCATAAATCTCATCAAGTGGTCGCAGCTCCGCTCACGGTTGTCAGAACGGGTGGTGGTGGTGTGAGTAGCAGGGGAGGAGGGCAGAGATGATGTTTTTTTTAATTTTGAAAACGAAGTGGTTCTTATGAACAATTAAGATAGTCTAGGGGTAATTGATTATTAAATAATGATTATGAAGTTCCAAAAGTTAGTTAATTTATCATTTAAGACCTCAAACTTTTAAGAATAACAAATTGGTCATCAAACCATTAGAAATCTAACACTGTTAACGAAGTTATTGGGTCGAGGCCCTTAATTGCACCGAGTTGAATAGTTTAAGGTACGAGTTAGGAAAACTTACAATCCAGGCCCTTCCTTGAACGAGTCATTAAAGTTCAAGGTACTAATCCCTAATTTGGCATTTTTTAAATATAACTTCCAAAAAATAAGGCTCATTAATAGTATGTATTCCAAATTTTTCCCCGAGCTCTGTAAAAGCCATTTGCATTTGCATTCCGCCCCCCCCCCCCCCCCACACACACACACACTTTCCACATATAAAAAACTAGCCAAAAACAGCATATTTGTTTTCCACAAAACACAAACTAGATCATAACGACTAACGAGTGGGATGGACAAACAGAAATCAGAATGGTTGCCATGAAACCTGATGGGAGAGATTTGAGGAGCATAAATCATAACTAGTTCATCACCAGCAAAAGTATACAAAGAAAAGGTAAACTTACAGTGGTGTCAAACTGTGCCTTGGTTGCTCCACATTTCAGAGCAACAGCAATGCCCTGTAATAAACCCCACTCTGCCAATCAGGGGATTGAAAGCATACAAAAAACTAAATGACAAAAACTATGATTCAATAATAGACTAATACATACTAGTAAATATACAAATATGCTCGAAATAAGGTTTCGAGAGTCTTCAATATTTCACATATGTAACTCCACCTAATGTATGTGACCTAAGACTCAATCTGAGATTAGGATGGATCAACTATGTAAAACTTGTGTATCTAGCTTACTAAATTGGAGGTATAATCTTTCAATAGATTTAAGAGTGCCCTGCTATTTCCCCAAAAGGCCATATTTATACTTGGTTTCATTAGCTCGTGTTCATTGGATAAAATTCCAGAGTACATAGTCAAACAGTGAGATGGAGTTAAGGAATTCAGTCTAATGACTAAACAAGCCAAACTGCTCGTGACATTATGCCTGCATTTAGCTCTTTCAATCTACACGTCTTCGCCTATGTTGTATATCTCCAAATCACCCAAGTTATCCTTATCTCACCCTCTATTGGGATCTTTTCCTCTATTCGATATGACATCATTGCTAATCCTATCATTTGTTTTCTAGACACACCCAACCGACATCCACACCTTAATTACTAGGATTTGCATGTTTCATACTCCCAAAAGCATAGATATTGAAGAATGCGGCAGGCAATAAAAAGAGGGCAAGATTCTTGGCATTATGGAGACCGAGGAACAAAAGTCAGGACTTATATCCGCTGCATTTTCTTATTGGCATCAAGATAGAGTCAACTATGTCAAGCGGGAAATGGAATAAATATATCACTAGCGGTAAGGACAATCATAATGCAGAGCAATAGACCCTCATAGGACCTTATGACATTAACATATGCAGCATAAGGCCTCAAGTTTTTCACAAAGTGAATATCCATATTACCAATGTCAAACCAGAAAAACAACATAGGCTAGCAATGTCGTGTGCAGATCATGCTAGAAAATGTACCAAGGAACATGTGAAGTACCTGTATAATCTCAGGAGCATCCGGACCACACATAGACGCCCCAAGAACTTTATCAGTTTCCGCATCAACAACTAGTTTCATGGCTGTTTTTTCTTGCCGTCTGAAGTACATGATATAAAGGAAATCGAAGGCTTAGAATCATTCAAATGCAATATTCAAGAGATATGTATGATACTTCAAGAGCATAAACCAAAGGATATTCCAAACAAATTGTAATCTATATGCTAATGCACTGAAGCTTGAAGAGAAGCTACATTGTACAAATCTGTTGGATGCAGAAATGTTAAACATATCCAGCTTAATTTTGCAACTTACAATCAAATACTCCACAAAAGTTCTGTAAGGTATTTATACAAATCTTTTAGTATGTGTAGCACTGCTCTTTCCAAGTTCTAAATATCTATAACATGACAGATTAAAGACTGAAAGATAATTTCTTTACAATTTCTTGACAACAAGTATAGGCAAATGCCAAATAGAAAGAAATAGCAAGAACAGAGTCTTAATTTCATGATTTAGTCAAACTTTCATCACCATGATCTTCTCCTTTAGATAACACATTGGTTAGTTAGTACAACAGAAGCACAGTCTTTGCCAATGTCAACAGAGAATCACTAACATAAAAAGAACATCAACATGTCTCAGCAGGAGATGAACAATCCATATTTTCTCATACTAGATTGTTCATACCACACAGAAAAACAAAAAGAAAATTGTAGAATGATGCTTACGTATACCAACTTTAACCCAAATGCTACAAGCATGACCAGAGATAATTTCCAACGCTATAAATTGCCTTGAGCTCTATCCCTTATGACAGCACTATTCTAACAAAAGCCAACTAAAAGTCTCAATCGATGCACTGTTAATCAATGTAATTAACCTTGGGCTCTATTCCCTAGTACAGCACTATTCTAACAGAAAACTAAAAGTCTTAATCGATGCACCATTAATCACATTAAATAAAAAAAAATCATCTGTTGCATCAATTCTTGCGATGAGATTTATTACTGTTGTCATCACGTATTGCATGACCAAAATGCTAAGCCAGTTTCTTTTCAAGATTTTGTATTTGACATAATCTACTTCACAAGTAACATTTTTATTACTTAGGCAAAAAAATCATTGCCAGTCTACAGTCATCTAGATTCTTCACAGTTCAAGAGCTATTATGGTGAAAAATAAATGAAACAATCATACATACCCAGATATAGAATTCTTCATAGGGTTGAAGGTTGAAGTGAAAACCAAAATATCACCATTTGACTGCTGTATTGCATCCTCTTCACTGAGACCAACAACAGATAGTGGAGGGATGCTACAGAAAAAGCAAAACTATTAGCATTACTTCAGCATAATTTCAACCATATACACTTGAGGGAGTATACACAAAGTAGTAGCTCATAGAACTATGTTAGGAGTTCAGTGCACACTTCTAACAACTTAGAAAGCAGCTACATTTTACTGTTATTTGAAGGCGTTAATCTCCAACCAAAGGTGCAAACAAGTAAAGACCCTAGCAGGCGGTGATATGAAAGGTGAATGATTATATAGTGGCCAATTCTACATGCTGTACAGTTGTCAGATACTCCAAGGTAGAGATAGGGTTCACAATTTTATCTGAATATAAGACATGTTACTGAGTAAACTCTATCATTTCGACACACATACTAGAGTTTGAAAATATTTCACTTAATCATTACGATAAAACTTTGACTATTCATAAATATGCCCAAGATTCTTTCAAATATTACAAGGTTTATACACTTTCTCAGGGCATGAGTTCCGATATGACATGCTAGTATAAGGTCATGAAAAAAAATATAATATATGTTTTACCTTTACCTTTCCCTTCAAATTTAGTGGCAACGTATGAGGAAAGGTACCTATTCCACCCATTTTAAACCGAAAAGGGTAAATTACAGACGTTCGCCCTAATCTAAAGATTACCTCTCTATTTATGAACAGTTACCTCCCTTGACACTTAACTTCATCCTTGATAATTTCTCTTAAAAAGTTTAATTCATCGATTGGCCCTTATCTTTCAGAATTATGTAAATTGACCCTGGATAAAAATATTTTGTTAACTAGTTGATCCAAGACTTTGGTCTTTTTACACATTTTCCTGTCAGGTCCTCCAACCTTTCATGGTCCCAGATATACTCGCTATCCCTTCAGTTAGCAAGACTTACAACCACCTACCATTCATGCACTTCTTGTAACTGTTGTAGCAATTGTCTCAAGCACCACCAACAATCACCAGCCCTGAATCGAGAAAGAGAGCACTGTGTCCCTATTTTCGAACCGTAGCCACCGCCATTGAAGTACCTGTCTGCAGCCCATTGTCTTCTCTCAACCATAACCATCACGACGAAACAAATGGGCACTGCCTCCAGCCCCATCATCTTCTTTCACCCATCCTAGTCGTGCAGTAACCGTTGCCTTGCTACAGCCACAACACTCATCCCTGCTATACCGCAAACGCAAATTCCACAAATTCTGTGAAACATCAATCTTCACCCTCATGGAATTGTTGTATTTGGAAACCAAAATCAACAAAAGCTACCCATCTTCACCGCACAAGACCCTTTCCCTGTCACTTGAACCATCTCGGTGTTTCCTTGCGAACACCCCATGATGCCAGATCTAACGCGATTTGTAGTTCCAGATCCCACCATCAGCGTTAAGGGCAGCACAATGGACAAACCAGCAGCTATGCGAGGCCACAAGTGATGAGGATGAGCCAAAGTGAGGAGATTGGTGATTGGCCATGATCGTGAGCTATGCCCAGTGAAAAGGAGCCCCAAGAAGGGGCACATTTCAAGTCCGTTGTTTTCACGTACATGCATGGAGGCATCCAAGATTCACAAAGATAAGGTTGTGGTTGGCTGATATGACCAGCGTAAGATTATTGGTGTCATAGTTTTCTGACAGTCAGCGAGAGCCCACTAGCAGAGGTTCTCTATGGTGGCAAATGACAAGGGAGAGGAAAGAGAATGAGCTATTTGTGGTAATGGCTTCACCAATGATGTTATTGAAACAAAGTTATTAGCATCGATGGAGAAGAAGCCAAAAATGAAGTTACGGGAGATGGCAGGTTTAATGTTTGATATTAATTTTAAGGCTTAGGGGGCACTTAAACCCATGCCTTGCGCCTCAATTGAAGTGAGCGCTTTAGTGCTTATAGGGTGCTTCTCTTAAGGGGCCCTGCACGTTTTAAATAACACTAATTCCACTAAGACGCAAATTCAGGAAAACAGCTCTTGATGGGAGACCAACAACCAAAGCACAAAATGCTGGCTAATGTGCCGGCCAAAGCTATTACCCCACACCCAACAATCGGTTTCAAGCTCAAGATGTTGATTTTCAGAGAACTGGACCTGCCCGCCCAATGGCCTTCTTGGACCAAATGATGAGGCTCCTTATTGAAGCTTTGCCCGGACAACTCTACAAATGGAAGGGAATCTTCTTTTGAAAACCTTGCACAGAGGAAATTAGGCCTCAACCTTGGAAACCTCTTTGTCATCCCCATGAACTCTTAGTGTATTTTTTACTACTCTTAAGTAAAGAAAGGCCTTTAGGATAGTGCGATGGGAGGGGAGAATCCGATTCCTACCCTCCTCTTTTCAGAAAGTGACAAGTCGCCACTAAGAAGAGAATTGGAGCATCAAGTATGTAACTTTTTGTGGCAAAGTGACTATAGGGGTCGGGATAAGATTGTAGGACACCTTAATAATTAATATGAAATTGTTGTTACCTTTACACTAGCGAGAAGGGTCTTCTTTCCTCTTAATCTTTCTAGATAGTGATTCTATCTCTTAAGGGCAAGTTTGTTAACCACAAGTTGGTTGAGAGATATGTTCCTTTCTTCAAGGATTGCTTCTTCATTGCTAACTTCAATTTAGTGGGAGGTGTCAAGCTACACTTGGCATTGCTTACATTGTCAAGTTAGAGGTTTGGAAGAGTTCGACCTCCATTGCTAGTTCTCACTTAGGGGAAGATATCAAGCTTGACTTGGTATTGTCCTCTATTGTTGACAAAAGGTGCAAGTTTCTTTATCAAATTGTAGAGCTAGATCCTTGAAGCACTACTAAGGCTTGGCCTAGTAGCACTCTCAGCTGCCAATCATCACCTACATTGTACCGTTATACTTAATCTTCGTGATAAAACAAATCCTATAATCTTTTAAGGATGGAGTAAAGTGAGGGTAATAAGGTAAAATAAGTACTGAAAAGTTTCCTAAAGAGAAAATGTAAGATTCTTTCAAGGACTTCCTAAGAGGAAAACATTACATTCTTTCAAGGACTGAGGGAGCAGTAAAGTGAAAATTTAACTAAGAGCCAATCTCAAGCATTGTAAATTGCTCTATTACGATTCCCGAAGTCAGATCAATAATGCAATGAGAGTAAAAGCATACTGATTTAATGGAAGAGGATTTAAAACATGAAAGAACTTCTAAGCATGGTTACCTGAAAACGGCATAGGGTACATTTGTGTAGTCTGGCTTGGAAGGTTGTCCACCAAAAACAGTTTTCTGCAGACATTTAGGAAAAATTAACTCAAAATATGAGTGCAACTATTTATTTAACCAATGCAACTGATGTAAGTAGACAAAAAGAGTCTCAAGGAGAAACAAACCGCAAAGCAGGTGCCCTCCATTAAGGCCACAGGGGTAAGATTAATTCGATTTGTAACATCTCCAATAGCCCAGATGCTTGGTATATTAGTTTGCGAGTATTCATCTACCTGTAAGTAACACAAAAACCCATGTTTAGCTGTTTAGTAGAAGTAATACAAAGAAAGCCACTAATATGATCAACTTAAATCTTGACAAACTACTTGAGATTATGTTTAGCTTTGTACTCATTATTCACTTTAAAACTACCAGACTTCTAGACACTGAAAGCCATTAGATATTTGTATTGAGGTGAAAAGGTAAAAAATAGATGAGACTCGAATTCTATTCAGGCCATTTGCACCATGGTTGGCTATGAATGGAAAATGAATGCCACTACTTAAGCTTATTAAGTTTCAGGTGGGAGAGGGCATCTTGAGTAGCTGCATCAAGATATTTGTGCAGCAGAATCCCAGTCAGATATGATTTATTCTATTATAATAAGAGACCTGATTAGTGATTGCAATGAAATAGTTAGCAGCCAGGGTGGCTTGAACTTTAAATCCACCACTAAAAAAATCTAGCATATTTTAATATGTAGATCTCTCTATAACAGAACATTGATGTTCAACTCAAAGATTGTCCTTTTTTCCCCTTATTTCCCAAGTTTCATCCAACTACTTGTGCCACGGAGATAGGCAGATACCATTCCCTTGGAGGCTATTTTCTAAAGCTGCTGATTACTGAATGAAGCCATCTGTATCAAAAGCAAAATCAGAGAGGGTCCATGCCATTTATAATTACTGAAGGGAAAAAAATAATTTAGCAAGTTTGTCTCAATTAAAAAAGGGTGGACAAGTTCATTTGTTTGCTTCTCAACTTTCAACAGGCAAGAGAAATATGGGAGATTCATCTGTCATTTACAGAGCTTATATTTGCTGTTGCTGGCAGAATCGAGTATGAAGTCTGACATGATCATATGTACGCCCAGATAAAAACAAGGAAAAACTCTTCTCAATAATTACCCTTTTATGTTTTCGTAGTCTACAAAGTGAGTAGAATGAATGGGTTCTGTAGTCACATTTCTCCCTTTGATAATAAAACCTAGATAAAAACTCATGAACAGAAGTTAAGCGATGCAAATACAGCAACAAAGTATAACCTTGATAGCTCCTGCTTGATCAACCTCAATGCCTGCAGCTTCCAGGTTCAATCTTTTCGAGTTGGGAAGCCTACCTGTTAGAGTCCAGTAAAGAATAATTGACAGAACGCAAAATGAAAGGAAGTGTCATTAGAACCTCAATCTCTGGGGAAAAAAAATCTCCAAGTAGAATGCAAAAAAATGACTCCAGTTGTTAAGAAAAGACCACTGAAATTAAATGGTAGGTAAACTACCTGTAGCGAAAAGTACAACATCTGCGATCAACTCTTGGCCATGATCAGTTGTAACTTTAATGCCATTCTCTGTTTTGATCAACTGCAGTTGTGGACAACAAAAGAATAAGTTTTAAGTGAACAAAAAAAAATGTTAATACATTAACCATAAAATATAACTTAAATTTCACTAGAGCACCAGTTAAGACAAACAAAGATAAACTAATCGAGAGCACCTCCTTCAAATTAGTTCCTGGATGCAGCTTAATTCCTCTACCCTCCAAGTTTCTTGCAACCACTGCCCTCATCTCCTCATCAAAACCTCTGCACCACAGCTAAATTGTATTAGAGATCTCCATGGCTGTATTGGGCTCCTTAAGATGGAGACCATATACATGTTTTGGATCATTTCTTAAGGTAAACTTTGCCACTATGTTTTCTGCATGAATTTATGGAGTTAACTAATTTTAAATAACTAATTGACATTGTAATTCGTGCCACTGACTCCACCGTAGTTGGGGTAAGCTGAAGTATGATGATGATGTCAGATCTAATAAATAAATCCCATACCAAGCACCAACAAAATATAGTAGATTTAAGCACCAAATTCCAGATAATTTACCTCAATGGAAGTTCCTTTCTGAAAAATAAATCTACATCTGCACCCATTCCTCGCCATATTGATGCAAATTCAACAGCAATGTATCTAACATAAGAAAAGTGAGAAAACTAGCTTTTGTACATTAACCAATGAAATGCAGAAATTGCAGTCTATATATTTCTTTACCCTCCTCCAAGAATGACCACACGCTTAGGTAGCTCCTCCAAACTCAATGCTTCATCAGAGGTTATACCTAACTCCTAAACCATCAGAAGAAATGAGTGAGAAAAAAATACTGAGCATACTGACAACGAGCCGACCAGTATCTTGTATGCTCTGCTCATATATATTTGCTCAAAACAATTTTAACAAGCCCATTACCACAGTAAACAGAAAACCAACAGAGGATTCTTATCAAATGTGTTTCAGCTAAACATGGAAGTATGAACTTTGAATATGAACAAATAATAGGCGTGTTTAGTTTAGCACACTAGCAGTGTTGTGACTGCGTAGTTTCTATTGCATATCATTCTTGAAGACCATATCTTAGCTAATCTTTTTCCCTTGTTCATAGGAAACAAGCTGCTGAGTTATCAGAATGTCTGAAAACACGAGCTTGATAGAGATGCAAAGTTGAATGTTTTCTGTTGCAAAGCTACTGACGTAAGATGTACTTGTAAACCACATTGCATTAGTTTTAACCAATTAGTGAAGATCTAAACAGATACCTGCCCAGGAATAGGTGGACGCTGAGCCCTGCTACCAGTCGCAATCAGTATATGCTTTGCTGAGTATGACAACTTAGTACCATCTTGCTGTATGACCTGAACTTCATTAGGACCAAGAATCCTTCCTTCCCCTTCAAATAATTTAACACCAGCATTTGACAAGATTCTTTTGTGAATTCCATTCAACCGAACTATTTCATCTGTCTGCAATGTACAGAAGAAAGTTTCAAAAGTCATATCTATATGAATAAGCTCCGAGACTGATTCAAGACCATACTGCAGGACAAAATTGACATAATGAGCAAAGAGTGATTAGAGGATCTGTATCCAATAGAGAAGTAAATGTGAACTAAAAAGTGTTGAAAAAAATATATTTCTAAATGAAAAATCTATTCCTTTTAATACCTAACAGTTCCAGTCATTCTTGCCTTGTTGCAGGTAATAAGTAATAACCATGAACAAACCTGTTTAGAATGATTCATGCCACAAACTAAAAGTCCCACCATCCCAAAATTATTGCCTTGATTCATTTTCAGCATATAATTTACTTGCTCCGTACTGCATTAATTGATCGATTTGACATTCATGTTTCAAGGTTTAATGTTTGACTCAAATTTTTACAAAGATAAATAGTGAAAAAAAAATCAGAAAAAATATATTCAGAAACTTTATATTTCAAATTATGATATGCATATGAATTGTTTAACTTTACGTGTCCAAGCATTCATGAAATAAAATCATAGATTAAATACTGTGAAACAGCCAAAACGAATGGATCAATTAGCAGAGTACGGAGGTAGTATTATTTTTCCTTCAACATTTTGATATATAAATTCAAGTAATTTATACACAAATGATAAATCGAGATTTTTAGACCCTAAAATTATTTTAAGAAACTTTTTAACAAATTCTCTCTACCAATAATTTGAGTAAAACACAACATAGAAAGGCAAATGTCCCAATTATTTTGGACAGTGGGGATAAATTAATAGATTATTAGCAGTTACAACAGGAGAAATTTAGAGTAAGAAAATAAGATACCTTACCTAAATGAATATATACAGGAACAGAATAATAAAAACCAAAACATTCAACAGCTCTGTGTGCAGGTACTGTATAGGATTGTTTTGGACAGAGTAGAATGCAAACAAGAATGTTCTTTATGTTTTTCCTTCCAAGCAACTTGAATACTTTTCAAAATTGTTAAATGGAGAACCGAGAAAGAACTGTAAGATTCATTAGATTAAATTAGCCGGCTAATCAAGCAGGCATAAGAATGAGAAACTAATAAATACGAGTACAAATGTTGGACAGGTTACCTTTTTCTGCAGAAGCTTCTTCCAGTTGAAGTCAACCTTCTCGCTCACCTCCCATCCATAATTCCTGGCATCCTACAAAGAAGCAATAAAAAAGCATAATGTTCACTGAAGCAATTGGAAGCCAGCACATTTCATTGTAGTGATATCACTCATCACCTGAATTTCACCTCCAAAGGTTGCTCCATACACCAAAATTTTTTTGGGTACACAACCACGAAGTACGCACCTAATTGAAATATTGTGATTATGTAAGATTGATTTCGGGCACTAAATTTCTAAAGAAAAACACAAACACACACAGAGCACAGGATGCTAATGATTAATGCAAGTAGTCAACAGAGAGCATAGTACATACTTGAAATCTACCATAAAATTCAGAATGTGAACTTACATATGGCCAACTCCACCAAGTATCCAACACACACAGACACACACACAGGTGCACGGTGCACCGCAGGTTGCTAGTGATTACATACAAGTATTCAACTGAGGGCAGCCTCGAAAACAGTAAGAAAATTTAAAATGTGAACTTACGTCCCGCCAACTCCGCCAAGCACCTCTGAGCTGATTGGATGAAAAGGAAGCTCACATATTGCAACTTTCTGTATTTGACACGAATGGGATAAAGAGAGAATAAGTGTAGAGAAACGAAAACTCATAACAAAACAAAAAATGAGAAAGAAAAACAGAAGAAATTATGATCGGGAAATACGGTCACCAAAGTGAAGAACAGATGATCTAAGGAACAAACTGGTACCACAGATTATGATTGCCTTACTTCTTCTAAAAACAAACAACAACGAACTTAAATAGAAACAAACAGTTTATCTTGAAAAAAAACCGGGTCAGTCCTCTGAAAAAACAAGCAGTAACAAATTACTTCACACATATACATGTAAACGAGCGATCAAGGCTCCGGTGTCTAATACCTTAGCTCCAAACTGGGTAGAGAACCTAGAAGCTCGAACACCGCCGCTACCAGCTCCGATGACAAACAAGTCATAGTCATACTGCGCCTCTCCGTCATCCAACTGGTTCACTTCCCCGTCAATTAGCATCTTCCTCGCCATGATCCACAAACAAGAGAACAGAAATTCGCACCAAACGCTGGTGAAGAAACGCGATCGTGTTAGGTTTTATGGAAAGAGAAGGAGTGTGATGGCGAAATAAAGGTAGCAGCAGCAAGGCGACGTGGTTTGATTTAGAGACGAGTGATGATTTTTGAAATTGGAATTTGACTACTGGTGGTGTGGAGCCGTGGGAGGTTCATGGGGACACCCGACCCGAATTCCGTCCAGATCCAACTTGATAACGCTGTTCCTCTTTTGCGCCGTGTTTTTGAGGAAGGAATGAATTTACTAAAACAGCCTTTCTGTGGATCCCGCCAACTACAGATTGGTCAGATTAAAAGTGGGGACCACATCTTCCGTTGACCCAAAGGAGGGAGTAGACTGATTTTTCATTGGTCACAAACTTGGAAGTTTACAATAATAATAAAGAAAAAAAGTTAAACAGGTAAACGCCTAGCTAGTGGCATGCAGTACTGCACATGAAGGAGGCGTCTATTTGAAAAAGGTTTTGATAATTTTTTATAATTGTTTGAATAAGGTTGTGTTCAGCTATGTTGGAAAAAAAATTAGAAAATTTAGAAATATGTATTTTGATTGATAGATGAAATGTATATGAGTAGAGAAATTTGAGAAAAAGTTTCTTTGATAAAGAATTAATGGAGAAAAAATGGATTTAAGATTATTTTATGTATTATGATTGAGAAATTTGGAAAAACAATTAGGGAAATTTATGTAATGAACACACCCTAAACTATTTCAACCTAATTTATGGAGGATGAAACATCCCATTATATATACTAATACAGAATATATGTACAGAACATAGAACATACGACGGTCATTGGTGTTGACATTTGGACGCCACCTCAGCTCCACATCAACGTCAACTAAACTAAGGGATTTTTTCCTGTAATTAATGCACTTATTTATGTTAATTAAATCAATAGACAATCAATTCTATTTCATTCCAATTTTAAAGTAGCAGCATTTGTCCATTTGAAAGTTGAAAGTAGCAGCAGAACAAACCTAGAGTTGACTCTCTCATTAGCCGGTAAGTACGTTGGAAGGTGGATCAATTTGTTTCCATTCTAAAACTCGATTCGTGGGATTTGTTTTCATTTTCGTTTCCAATTTATTTCGAGTATTTTGGATGAAGTTTGATCGGATCTTGTGGGATAATAAGTGGCTACCCATTTTCCATTTGTTTCGAATACTTTGGATGAAGTTTTCATTATAAAACCCTCGTGAAGAAACGATTCATTGATGGCAGCGAGCGAGAGGGAGAGGGACGAGCGATGCAAGCGGAAGGGATAGGTCAATGTAGGCTAGTTGGAGGTAAAGGGATGAAATCGGAGGCAACATCAGTGGTCCTTTATTCTTCAAAAATCATGACCTAGGTTTCCTCTTTCCCATTTCTCTGTCAGTCAGTCCATGCTTATTCTCTCTAGATATGTGTTATGTGTGATCTGCTAAGTGAACTCTCAAGGCACTGGCTCTACACTACCTCAATAATATATTTTGCATTTACTTGCAAATTTGTGGTGTTTCCCAATTCTATGTGGTATAGAAGTTTATGTGTCACATTGGCCGCCTCTTTCTTTGCCAATATGGAGGAGAAAATGAACAAAAAATGAAAATTGATTGTGGAACGAAACAAACAATTGAAAAGGTGCGGCAAGACGATGAAGAATTGGCTAATCGGTAAGGCCCTTATAATTATGGTTTAGCGGATTGATGTATTATCTTTTGTTTTTTTTTTAAATAAGTCATAGGGAAAATAAAGGAAAGAAGAAGATATATTCCGGAGAGTCAATCAATCAAGTTATTGGTGGTGATACGCAATGTGATGAACATGGAAAAAATTAGGTAATTTGTGTCAGTACCGTTTTCTATATACAAATTATATATAAATGTATGATATTTAAAATAATTGATATTGTTATTTTCAGGTCCGACAGTCTAGAGCACTCAATCGTGGATCTTAGTGAGTAATTGTTAGTTGGTGAAGCAAATTCTATTATTGTACATTAGCGACAATTATGTTTGTTTTTATATTATTAGACGATCGACCTCCGAAATCATTATCAGAACAATATATTTGTGTTCATCTTCCTACCTGATAACCAAAAGGATCCGGGTCAAAAGAAAAAATGCGTTTTTGTTTATGTTATTACGGAATATAAATTATAAATACTCATACAATTGTACCCATGACATCGTTGGGTATGTACACTAGTTGTTTTTTAAATTATAAATACTCATACAATTGAGAAAAAAAAGTACTTTAGATGTTTTCACTTCATTCAACCAAAATTAATTCTTTTGGTAAATATTTGAGTATATAATTTGTTTCTAGTTTCGATACTTTGAAAAATTTATGTGTTAGGGTAGAAATTTTGGATACAGTAGACTTTTATATAAATACCACTCATTCTTTTCTTGAATAATTGATCTAGCAGATGATAATCCTGATTGGTATCAAACTTTGATCACTTCATCATTGCAAGTTCACCAACACAATTTCAAATTTACTGTTGTAGATGAATAGTAGCTAATCAATTAAACCGTGACACATTAGAAGAAGAAGCACGTGGCTGAACGCTAAGACATCCTTTAAGTTTTTTGAAATTCACAAAATTACCCCCACCTCCCAATTTCTACAATTTTCCAAAGAAGTCTTCATACTTTCTACACCCGATCTAAATGAAAATATCAAAAAACCCTCACTTCATTTGTGCTGCATTATACTCCATTGTCTATTTTTTAAAGAAAAAACATAATATTAAACTTTTAATCTATATTTCTTTCAATCTTTTTGTAAACGGATATAAATATGATGTGTATACCTTGAACATTGAAGTCAGAGCGTGGGACTTGACCGAATGAAAATGAAAGAAAATCGGTTAGTTTCGTTGGAAAAACCAACGCATTATTAGAGCTAAGATTATAATATATATACTTTATTTAAGATTAAAGCCTAAAACATTTTTCATTTGTCACTATAGACCTCAAACTCAAAATTTTTATTTGATGAACTCTTTCTATAATAATACGTCAAAATGTGAAAAGTCTAAACCTAAAATTACATTAATAAACTTTTATCATTTACAGTTCTCGCTCAATATTACAATCTTATCTACTCCCTCCGTCTCTAAAAGGATGGTGCACATTCCTTTTATGGTTATCCCTAAAAGAATGGTGCATTTCCTTTATTGGAAACTTTAGGTGAGCAACTTTACTTAAATGCCTTTAACTTTCCTTCCCAAATTCCACCACTCAACCAAAGTAGGGGTAATTTTGACTAAATGTAACTTTTTCTACTCTTTTCTTAATCTTTGTGCTAAAAGAAATGCACCATCCTTTCGGAGACGGAGGGAGTATTTCTTATAAAATGTTGCATTTTGAATAGCACAGTCCTCCGAGGAGGAGCGAAACATAAATAGCAGAAGACAAATAATACAGGAAAAGAATAAATAGTTTATACTCTAAACAGTAGAAGATCGAACTTCATCGATCTCCTCAACAATCGCCAATTGCAGCGAGGAATTACAGGGCATATAGCAAGTGGTGCAAGTGCAACAAAGAAATATACAATCCATCTTAAAAATAAAAGAAGAAGAAGAGATACATAACTTAACTACATTTCACGATTTCATTCTCTCTAATAAAAGAATGGCACTATATGAATCTACAAAGACTATATAGTACAAGATACAGAAACAAAGAATTGTTTGGCAAACCTTGACAGCCAAGCAACACCCGACCCATTGCCGGCGCTTCTTCCTCTCCGCCTCATCTCTTCTTTTGGACTACACATCAAATGGTTCAAGATGCCATGTTAGAAACTCTCACTCAACAACTCTCGCCAACAATATGACAATAATTCAGCATGTACATTGTCTCATGATGCGGCCGATGCGCCTGGTTTTCTCGGCGATCTTCTTAACACCGGTGTCTGTGAGAGAGAATCTAGCGCTGCCCGGAGATATTCGAAGTCTGTCCATTATACCCACCTTCGGAGCCTCCAGAACAACCCTAGGCATGGAAAGCGCCCACTGCATGCCCCATATTGCGAGGGGTCTCATGTATATGAGAGACCGGTAGTGCCCATCAATTGTCCAACCTTCTGGAGTCTGAAACCAGTATCTGTGCACAGTAGGGAAGATTTTTAATTGCCTTCTAGTCACCTAACAAGCACTAAAAGTAAAGTTGATACACAAATCCCAGCAAAGATTAGACAGTGTCCATCTGTTACTTCAAGGGAATCAAGAAGCATAAAAGATGAATTGTAATAAAACTAGCGGAATCTTCTACACATGAAAACTAATGTTTCTGAAAATCTAGGTCGTCATAACAAAGAGCTCATATACTTGAACCATATCTATGATACCATGCATTAGAGTTGAAACAAGGTAAGGAAAATAAATGGCAAAGATTCTAATGAAACTTACCCAAATCCCTCTTCTGACCAGCCGGCAGTGAAAATACCTTCAGCTGTAGTGAATGCTTCTTCTATCATTCCAGCATGGATCATAGTAGCTGCCAAACCATAAGTAACACCAGTCCATATTTCACGTGACTGCATACATGTCTCATCTACCTTCCCATTTTCATGCATCCCATTCACAGCACCCATCTTGCCTCCTTTAATTTTCATTACATTAAAATCATATACTTTACGAAGAGCTGATCTTATTTTGTGATCATCAAAAAGGGCGGGCAAGCCAGAAGATGCCACATACCACTGCCCTGCCAGTTGATCTGCCTGTATAGACTTACTGTTACCACTCGTACCGCTGTCATAGTTAAAATACGAACCATTCCACAACTTTGTTTCAAAAGCTGATTTTGCACTTGAAAATTTGCTTTTGCAAGTTTCGGCAAAAAACTTGTCTCCTATTTGGAAGGCCATTGCGGTAGCTGCTTCAAGTGCTGCAAGCCATAAGCAACCACAGTAGGCACTAACGCCATGAACAGTCCATGTATCATAGGTTTGATCAGGAAACCCGTCATTTTCAATCAGCCCATCATTATCTCTATCAAATTGCTCCATATACTCCATTGCAGCACGCACTGCAGGCCATACTTCAATGCCAAATGACATATCTCCTGTTGCAGCGAAATCTCGGTAGACTTGAAGGACAAACTTTGGATTCAAGTCCTTCCATTTGCTCGTGTCATGTATATTGTATGCATTCATCTCATGCCAAGGATCATGAGTCCCTAGGTCATGAGGAACTGCCCCTCTAGCTTTGCGGATCCCATAGTTACCTTCAGCCAGAAACTTTACTTTCCTTCCATCCTCAGACAGAACAGCTTTGGCAAAGTCACGCTGAATATTCAACTCAATTTTAGGAAAAAGCTCCAGAAGAGCAAAAGATGCATAAAAGTGCACATCATAAGTGCACCACATGACGTATTCTACTCCTTCCAAGTACAGAAACCTACCAACATCATCACCATCATCCACCAACCTTGAAAGATTTGATCTCTGGCCAACAAAGTCCTCTGTTTTGTTGGTGTGACATGTTGAATCACCGCCATCTTTCAAGTCAGCACTGACTGAACTATTACAATCTTGAGTAGTTTTAGTCTTTTCTGGCAATGATTCTCTCCTGGAGTCCACCTCAGATTCCTCTCTATTTT
Organism: Stellera chamaejasme; assembly: GCA_024586325.1. NCBI lineage: Eukaryota > Viridiplantae > Streptophyta > Magnoliopsida > Malvales > Thymelaeaceae > Stellera > Stellera chamaejasme. Next base: position 32,412,984 of record CM044984.1, read on the forward strand.
CTGATTCATAATCTTCATGTGAATAATCACTCCCCTCACAGGTGGGGGCAGATGAGTCTGTCAACAAATCAACAAAAGTTTATTAAATGATAAAAGATGTTATCACATAATAGTAAATGTTACAGATGAAAGCACGACAAGTAGCACAAATGTGTTTGCAGTTGCTGTGAAAGGGAGGAACTTTTGTAACTATTACCAATCCAAACCGTTCCACCAGCAACTAAAAAGTAGAGCTCATTGAATAAAGTGAATTTGTACCTGAGGAAAGAAAAAGTTTATCATGAAGGCGATGAATGAAAGTTACCCAGAGATAACATAATATTGTCAATTGCAGCTTAAATAACTTCAGTTTATGATGGCTGAAAAAATCTTTACATTCAGTAGCATCCACAAAAAAAGACCCGTACACACAAGGAGAAGACTGCCCTTGCGGAGCTGTGTAATTAATCCAATCAGGCAGAAATAAAGTCAGCATTTGTGGAAGATCTGAACCGGCAATTATTAGACATACAATGCATGAGATAGGTAGCAATATATAAGGCCCTAGTATCACAATGGGGAGAAGCTTGGGATTGAGAGGACGACTAACAGTTGCTAATGGAAATAAAATCTGCATGAACTGATAATCATTACACCAGGAAGTACCCACCACAGTGATTTGCAGAAAGGAAAGTCCAAGGACATTAAAAAATGTATGCAAACTAGCATCTACTACCCACTACTGTATCATGACAACAAAGAAGTTTACCTCTATGATACCTGAAACAGAAATCAAATATATATATCTCTTAATACCACCATATGCAAAATAAATCAATCATACAATTTCTCCAGACAGTCTATACACCCTAACCTAAATAATTAATGCCAATCAGTGATGGGCAAGAAGGCATGCAAAAAAGTAGAAGTGCTCAACAAAAAAGACGGATAGACTTTTGAGAGAAACTGAACTTTTCTGTCTTGATTGTACGCTGTAAAGCGTATGTATATATACAGGAATATACAGGGATCCTTACTAGGAAAGTAATCCTAGTCCTAAAAGGATTCAACGTTACCAAATCCCTAAACTATCAAGATATGTACAGAACAGCCCCATAGTTTGTAAATAAATACAAATAGTATAAAAACTAAATAAAACTGAACAAATTGTCACTTTCTAACACCCCTCTCAAGCTGGTGAGTGGAGATCTTCCATTCCCAGCTTGGACACTAAAGAATGGAAGGCTGGTCCTGGAAGGCCCTTGGTAAGGACATCAGCTAACTGCTGTTGGGAACCCACATAAGGAGTGCAAAGTAGCTTCCTGTCAATCTTTTCTTTGATGAAATTCTTGTCTATTTCAATATGTTTAGTCTGTAGAAGTGAGCTTTAGATCCTGAAGAACAATTCTAAGAAAAAGTAGTTCGCACACACCATGGGCCATTGCTCTATACTCAGCCTCTGCACTTGATCTGGCCACAACATTTTGTTTCTTACTTCTCCAAGTAACTAAGTTTCCCCCCAGGAATGTACAATAACCAGAGGTAGACCTCCTATCCACCACGGATCCAGCATAATCTGCATCAGTGTATGCCTCCAGCTGCAGACCTCCACCTCTCTTAAAAAGTATACCTTTTCCAGGACACCCTTTAAGGTATTGAAGGATCCTGTTAGCTGCTTGCAAGTGAACCTCTCTAGGGTCATGCATAAATTGGCTAACAACACTCATAACATAAGCAATGTCAGGTCTGGTGTGAGCTAAGTAGATTAGCCGACCTACCAGCCTTTGGTACCCCTCCTTATCAACACTAGGAGCATCCTGGGCCACCCCAAGCTTGTGGTTAGGATCTATAGGTGTAGAGGAGGGGCGACATGCTGTCTTCCCTGTATCCTTTAACAAATCAATGACATATTTTTGCTGGGAAATAAAAATACCTTGCTTGGAGTGAGCAACTTCTATCCCGAGAAAGTACTTGAGTCTTCCAAGATCTTTAACCTCGAATTCTCTAGCCAAACATTGTTTAAGGGCTGTCTTTTCCACCTCATCATTTCCAGTGACTATTATATCATCCATATAGACAAGTAGTGCAGTGACCCCCCTGAATCTGAATGTTTGATGAACAATGTGTGATCTCCCCTACACTGATGGTACCTAGATTTCACCATGACAGCGGTGAACCGCCCAAACCACGCTCTAGTAGACTGTTTGAGGCCATAAAGAGCCTTGCGTAGCCTACACACCTTATTCCCCTTTTTCCAAAGCCAGGACGAATAGCCATATAAATTTCCTCTTCTAGATCTCCATGGAGGAAAGCATTCTTCACATCAAATTGCTGCAAGTCCCAACTGAAAGTGGCAGCCAAGGAGAGAAGAATCCTTACAGTGTTCATTTTTGCAACGGTGGCGAATGTCTCCTAATAATCCAGCCCATAAGTCTGGGTCAATGTTATTTATCACCCGGGTGAATTTTCACCCACCTAGAACACTTGGAAAATGAGAGGTGGATATATAATTGTTCAGCTAGTTGGGCTTGGGCTTCCAGATTACCTTGTAACTGAGCCATTTGGACTAGTGGGTGAAATATCACCTAGGTGATGATTAACAGGGTTGATAAGTCTGAGTGTAGCCTTTAGCTACCAATCTGGCTTTATACCTTTCCAGAGAACCATCTGCACTGTACTTGACAGAGAATACCCATTTACAGCCAACCACCTTCTTACCTTTAGGAAGATCAGTAAGTTCCCAGGTCATGTTCTTTTCCAATGCCTCCATTTCCACTTTCATTGCATCTCTCCATTCCTTTCTAGATACTGCATCAGCTAGTGTTTGAGGAGTTTGGATACTATGAAGATTGGCCAAGTAGGCTTGGTAAGGTTTGGATAACCTATGATAGGACACAGAATTGGCTAGGGCAGGTCAGGTTCAGATTCAGAAAACTGAGAAGGGCAGGCCTTTTCTGGACATATTTCTGAGCCTAAATTAAGGTCTGATTCTTGGTTTTGCTGAGAACTAGGGTCAGACTCTGTCCTCCTAGAGTATACCACACAAAATGTCCTCTTATTATGCATTTCAGGAGGAATATTAGGCTCAGGTTCAGAATTTTCTGGTTCATGGGTGGTAACATTTGTAACCTTTTTGGGTTGGTGAGTAACCCAGAAAAACACACTTGACTGCCCTAGGGTCCAACTTCCCTTTATTTTGAATGTGAACAAAGGCAGGACACCCAAATATCCTCATTTGGAGATTATTTGAGGTTCTGACTTGAGGGAAAAATTGGGAAAGGACCTCAATTGGAGCCTGATCACTTAAAACTTTGGTGGGTAGTCTATTTATACTGTGGACAGCAGTAAGAACAGCATCCCCCCAATACTGTTTTGGAACCTTATTTTGAAAGAGAAGTGCCCTTGTACTTTGCAAAATGTGACAATTCTTCCTCTCAGCTACCCCATTTTGTTACCCCATTTTGTTGGGGGTATAAACACATGAAGATTCATGAATAATGCCATTTTCGTTGAAATTTTTTGACAAGGTATGATTAAAATAATCAGTGGCATTATCTGTTCGAAACCTTTTGATTTGTTCCCCAAATTGAGTTGCAATCATTTTTTGGAAATTAGGAAGAATGATACTCATGTCTGATTTGTTTTTCAATAGAAATACCCATGTGACTCTCGTACAATCATCGATAAAAGTTGCAAAACATTTTCCACTGGTTATATTTGGGATTCTTGAAGGTCCCCATATATCCGAGTGAATTAAATCAAAAGGTTTTTTGCACCTAGAGTCACTTCTTGGGTGAGAAGCTCTCTTGTGTTTTGCTAATTCACAAATATCACACTGAAAATCATCTTTATTGATGTCTTTGAAAAAATCAGGAAACATAATTTGTAAAACTGAAAAAGCTGGATGCCCTAATCTGAAATGTTGCATCCAAATTACAGATTTATTGGTTGGGTTACCCTCACCCCTAACATGCATAATATTGGGAGATCTAGAACTATTTTCCTCTAGATAGTAGAGTCCTTCCCTTTGCTCAGCAGTCAATCTTCTTCCCCGAATTCAGGTCCTGAAATACACAGTGAGTAGGAGAGAATAACATTACAGTTTAAATCACTGGTAAGTTTTTGAATGGACACTAGGCTGGTAGAGAGCTTTGGAACATGCAAGACATTTTAGGAGGATTTCAGGTTTTACTTGAATATCTCCGTACCCTGCTGCTGTAGTTAAAGACCCATCAGCTAGGGAAATTTTTTTATTGCTTGGACTGGGTTGGTATGTGACAAATTGAGAAGCAGTTGGGGTCATGTGGTCAGTGGCTCCTGAGTCTAGTATCCAGGGATAAACACTAGCAGATACATGTAAAGCAAAAGGAGAAGAGATACCAGAAAGGGCAAGGGAGGTTAAGGAATCTTCAGACTTTAAGGAGTCCAGGAACTTCATGAACTTCTCCAACTCAGCCTTGCTCAATATCTCTTGTTTGTCCGTTGTCTGCAGTTTTGCATCTACAACCGAAACCAGGGCAGTTTTGGCTTTGGAAACTCCTTTCCCTTTTCCACTCCATTCTTTGCTGGAAGTAGATGGTTTCCCATTCAGTTTCCAGCAATATTCTTTGGTGTGCCTAGGTTTTTTGCAATAGGTACACCAAAGAGAATCCTTGGAGTCTCCAACTTTTTGACCCATGGAACCTTCATCCTTTGCTGCCATGGCCGAACTTTCCAAGCCCTTGGGCTCCAACATGACTCCTCTCCTGTTCTCCTCCACCCACAACGGCTATCACTTCATTCAAGCAGGGAACCTCATCTTTCCCTAAGATCTGAACCCTAACCTGATCATATTCAGGGTTAAGGCCAGCTAGGAAGTCATACACCCTGCCCTTCCCAATAAGCTTCTTATACCAAATTGCCTCCTCTTTGCTGGTTATCTCTAAAGCTTTGTAGTGATCGTATTCGTCCCATAGGTATTGCAAGTGATTGGCAAACTCTGTGACACTCCTAGATCCTTGTTTTGTTGTTCCGACCTTGATCTTCACTTCATACATCCTAGCAGCATCCTTAGATTTAGAGTAGGTTTGTTGAATGGCCTCCCAAACATCTTTGGCAGTAGGGAGGAACATACAAGTGTCACTTATCTCAGGATTCATAGAACTCCAAAGCCAAGACGTGATTAGGGCATCTTGTGTCTCCCAAGCTGAAAATCCTTGGTCTTCAGGTTTTGGTCCTTCCTTCAAGAGGTGGTCGAGCTTTTCTCTCCCTCTAAGGTACCTCTGAACCCATTGGGACCACTTGAGGTAGTTCTGTCCATTCAACTTGTATGCTGGCTGTATGTTATGAAGGTCAACAGAGGTCAAAGGAGACTTGCTCTGAGCAGTAACAGTGCTTGAAGCAGTATCATCTGAAGACATTGGTAGGGTTAGGGTTTGTGTTTAGGGAAGAATTGGCGATGAAGGCCAGAGGATTTAAAGCGCAGAAGAAAACTGAATTCCAGTGAAAAAAACTGGAGAGAAAATTCAGAGACCTAGGGCTCTGATACCATGAGAGAAACTGAACTTTTCTGTCTTGATTGTACGCTGTAAAGCGTATGTATATATACAGGAATATACAGGGATCCTTACTAGGAAAGTAATCCTAGTCCTAAAAGGATTCAACGCTACCAAACCCCTAAACTATCAAGATATGTACGGAACAGCCCCATAGTTTGTAAATAAATACAAACAGTATAAAAACTAAATAAAACTGAACAAACTGTCACTTTCTAACAACTTTACCATTCTGGAAGCTTTTCATCCTCGATGACAGGCCTTTGCCATTTCTCAATTTCTTCTTCCCAAAATGTATAATCTGTCATCACCAAAATGTTAATTAGTTTTAATTAAGGCCTACCAAAGCAACAAACGAAGTCAAAGTTCATTTTTACGGGAGCTAGAATTTATGAAGTGATTTCGAAAAGTGTAGCATAAAGCGATACGATTAGTAATGGAAAATAAAAAGGAAAAGATGAGGACATATAGAAACATACTATAAAACAATAAACATACTTGTCAAAGCATCATGGGCCAGATCAGCAGCTGCTCGTTCAGAGGTGCCATAGAATTTGGTGTACCTCCTGAAATAAGATATACATCAACCAAACAATACAGACATTGATCTTCCACTAAGAAACATAATAAAAGGTTCATGTCTTTGAGTGATTCATGTATTTAGCTACTGAGTACCGAAAACAGAATATGACCTGTAGTGCTTAAGGAAAATAGTACTCCCAACAGATGAAAATGAATGTCAAAGCATCATTAAAATAAAAAACACTCTTTAACATAAGTGCATGGAAAATCTTTGATTCGTGAAAGGTACTATTTACTCAAGCCATTTTACAGGGAAATACTTTAAGATTTGTGACAAAAACATTAGAGAAGCATAAACAAGTTAACAGAAACACTATGTTCAAGTCAGAACAGTGAGGGGCACTAGAAATTAGATTACCTAGGGTATGAACATCCCTTCACAAATTTTATCTTTGGAGATGACCATGCAAGAGCAAATGAGACGGTGCATTTCCCATGTGGCTCCACCCATGCAGATGCTGAAACAGCAGCGCAAATTGTCTCCCCAGGTGATGAAGGCATGGTTGCACCAGCGTTGAAATTCTCAGGATCAAATTGTCCATCCTAAAAATACAAACTTATCGTTAGACCCTAAATGTAATGAGGGAAAATCTGTAGCAAACCAGTAGACCAACAAGAACTGATACCTGTGCCATTGTATCCCACATATCTTTTGCTGTTACAAAACTATCTTCAGACAGCCCAAAGCATGGTAGAACGGTTACACTTACATTTTGAGTTTCACATGCTGCAATTGCAAAAGTAACAGGAGGATTCCCTTTCGCTGTTCTGAAAAATAGCCAGCTCAAAGTGTTAAAAAAACTGCCCTGATCTTAGACTATTGCTGTGCATTTATGAATTCATTAATGGGCATAAAATAAAGCTCAATATAAGAATTTCCCATTGGAGTAGCAACATGAGCAAAGCAGATACAATTATGGAGTACAACCTTTTGACAGAGATAAAGAGCTGAATACAAGGCATTTCCAAGGAATGTTATTCAGAGAAAAAGTAAACAGAATACATCAGTGCCTACATTCATTGTCATGTGCAAAAAGTTCTATGATTGCAGGAACAAGAGAAACATATTACCCTGTAAATGCTCAGCCAGGAATGATGTGATCAAGGCTACATTCTTTACTTGAAACAATTTATAAATATTTGAAATTCGAAGTTCCACTCCAATATTCTCACCGTTTTTCCTTTACCTTTCCCCCAATTTTTAAAAACTCTTAACTATTTCTAGAAATATTTTATGAAGAAGTAAAATAAGAAGCTCAAGCTCTTCCAATGCTAGTAGACAATAAATATGGTTTTGCATTCTATATTCTATCTTCATAATGGTAGAAAAAAATGTTGAAACAAAACATGTTTACGGACTCATTTGTAGAACTGTTACATTCTCAAATGCTTTATGCAAACACAACCAGCTGAAAATTTCAAATCCCATTCTACTAAGTCCAAATGAATCCCTTCAATCATCTCTTATTCATTTTTCTTTAGCTATCCTCAGAACGATTTTGTCAATTTTCATCCTTTTGGTAATGTGGCAGAAGCTTTGTTCATGCTCAATTCTTAAGCATTCAAATGACAGAGAAATCTGCAAACCAACCATCAAATATAGCTACTAGGGTTTGATAACTTGCTTGTGATGTAGAAGTACGCCAGAGACACCATCTTCTCCACTGTCAAGCAAAAGAGGAAAAATAAACATCCATTCCAAATATGCAGTAAAACAAATGAAGAAGCTGCATAGCATGCACTCACACAAAAGGTTCATTCATATGATCTCCCGATAAGTGTGAGCTTCCTCCAATTGAATTCTACAAAATATAGTACACGATAACTTGACCTCTATACATCATTTGCATCATGTGAACAGGAGGCTGAAAGATAATAAACTTACCGCCCATGTGAACAGAAGGCTGACTCTCGCCCTTTCCTTCCCTGTATTCACCAACTACAAGAAACGGATATTGTCTCATGAGAAAGAAGAAAAAAAGAGAAAAAGAAAAGGATGGGGAAAGGAAAGAAATGGAAGAAAACCTATAAAAAGACACCTCCTATAAAAAGACACCTTAAGTTCCTCAATTGAAAAACATTATAATTGTAATTTTTGTTCATTATTTCTGAAAAAATGCAAAGCAGAACTGGTTTAATACCATGTGTCCATACTTTTCAGCTTGAGATCTTACCCATTCCCAATTGGCTCCAAGTGATACTTGAATGGATTAGAACTTAGTTTCTACATTGTTTAATCATTAATGTACCTAATTACCATCACTCATCTACGTAGTTTCTACATAGTTTTTGCACCCTATCAATGATTCATTGAGCTAGATGCCATAACATAGGGAACACAACACTTAGTAAGATTGATATGATTGAGATACTTCTTGCAAATGCTGGGCACAGTAGTTGCTAAGCTCTGGCCCAAGTTTCTAATCTCTTAAAAGCACAAAGAAGCACACAAGCAGATACCTACCGTGTAAACGAACACAGCTGTAGGGAGACTGCTATCTCTATAATTATGAGGTATGAATGGTGATATCTGCCGGCAGGATACTTTCAGTTCAGGGTCTGGTTCACCTGGAAATTTGGAAGTACCTCTATCACAAATAAGCAAATAGTAAAACAGAAGTGTAAATCAATGAAAAAAGGGAGGGGGAAAAAGTACCATAACAAACTCAAAAGGACCTTTATCGAGTATACATTACAAGCATTAGGGTCTACCAACAGGAGGGTTCGGTAAATAAAGTATGCAACAAAAAATATATGACAAACGTACCATCATAAACTGTCCATGCCCTAGGAAAAAGACCATGATATGTGGAATGCTGACCGTTCAAATTCCAGCCCCATGATGAGATACCTTGATCAGTTGGCTTCCTATAAGGTCATGCCACTAGTGTCAGCCTTACAAATTCTTTTTTTAAAAAAAAACATCTTAAAGACTAATACAGAAATAGTAATTAATCCAAATTCATTTGTTCCATTCCTTTCACAGCAGTAAGAAATTAATCATCAGATATTCTGTTCGAAGGAAAGAAACATCAACTCATAATAAAAAAATTCCAAATGAAAAATGCATTCCAAAACACATCTTATCCAAGGGCAATAAAACACAAGGGAACAGGTCAACTTTTTGTCAGCTCTGTTCTCATTGACATACACCATTCCTCATAGTAATAAACAAGAAAGATATAAAGATCTGGATTTATTAACTAACAAGCTTCAAAATTCTCACACTCAGAATCACAATTTCCAGAATGAAAAAATCGGGGGTGGGGGGCTGGAGAAATCTGAATCAGTCACATCAATCCCAATCAGAGTTTCCTTTTTAGCTTGTTTCAATACCCACAATACTCGCATTTGTCAGGCTGTTAATTCTAAATAACAAGTCAGGATACACAGTATACTGCGACGGTTCAACCATATCCAAGATAAATGAACAGACGTACAAAGAAAACTGTTTTAAGAAAAAAATCAAAAGTAAAAAATTAAACTCAACACAGCATAAACGTTAATCCACCCCAGCTTGATTGAGAAATTATATTAATATAAAATGACTATCACCGACAGACATACGCCTACAGTTTGAAAAAAGGTTTATCATACCACATATTCAAAACAGTTATTCAACTAACATATCATGGAATAACTTAAATTAGTCTTTGCACAATCTGGTGGAAAAAAAATAGGTAGACTATTGATTTGTAACTTTGCTTACCCTAAACCTTCATGTTGTCCAGGAGCCAACACTGACGCATACTTTTTATTGCCACCGTCACGAGATATAAAAATCTACAGAAGTGAAAGTGAATCTGCTATCATCATCTTGGATTAAGGGAGCCAGCAGAGAAACCATACAAAATACTATTTGTAGAGTAACTAACAGAAAATTGATTGGCCATGATGGGCGAAGCATCACAAGTGCCTGGAACAATTTGAAATTGCCGGAACTCCCCACGGAAACCTCTGGATATGCTGCCACTTCTGTAGCATATGCAGACATTGCTGACCATAAGACACAGAATTTCTGAAACAGAGAAATAAGATGGAAAAATTGCCACGCAAAATTTACCCCATTCCTCCTAGTGGAACCCCTTGAGATGCAGATGGCTTGCAACTTTCCCTTGTGAAAGGGTCAATTGGAGCTTTCTGAAAATATGATAGGAGAAACTTGTTTTAGTATTGACGACCAAATCATATCCCAAACAAAAGAAAATCCGATGAAGTTGAAATTGAAGAGGGTTAAGCAATTACCCTTCCATAAGAAGCCTCTTCCCTGACATATGACCAGAGACGTATTCCTAATCTGACCTGAAATTTGGAACACCATAACCCAAGCTCTGAATTAAGAGGAAGAAGCAAGTAAGTGGAGCCAATTATAGAGGTTATCGGGTTCATACTCACCATCTTTACTGCTTCCCTAAAACTAACGCTAAATTCTTTAAGAATATTGGCATGGCTATTCAATCTTCTCCTCCAAGCGTGTTCAGGTGGTGCGGCACTATCATAATCAAACTACAAACAAATGATCATAAGAAAAGCATTAGCACCGCCGGCTCACAGATTCGAAAAACACTGGGTAAATGGGTTATGCTTACCAACTGCAGAGTCAATCTGCTGATATACTCCTCGGGAGGCCATGAATGCTTTCTGTAATGAAACAAATTCCCACTAACCATGTCGACTAAAAGTCAAATCCAATTCTCGAGTCCTGTCACCAGTAGTACAACAACAACCACAACAATAACTTCTTTCGGGTCTCTACAAACTACGAAACGATCCAAATCAAGGCTCAGCTCCAAACTGCAACAGCGAGTAAGAGTCGAAACCGTAGACGTCCGAATTTCTATCTTTGTCCCAGGCGATAAATAGATTAGGAATCAGATTCTTCTGAGGGAATCTTGGAACTTGCGAAGACGGCGATCACAGAGAGAGATGCGTGGCGAGGTGAGAGAGCGCCGCCTGGCCGGAGAAATTTTCCGCTGTCCGAGATCGCCAGGTGGTGCTTACTGTTATAAGCCAAATGTTGTGTTTTTTTTTACTCTTTTATTTCTTCAGAACTTTGCTGTGGTGTGAATTGGTGATGCGGTACGTGTCTGTTTCTGAGTTCTACTTTTCCGTTATTGAGGAGGCGCCTCAAATCGTTTCCGATGTTTCTTTTCTTCGGATTAACTCAGTATGAGTCCTAATAGTTTTGTATTTATTCTATTGGAGTCATAAACCTTTCCATTTTTCACAATCAGTCCAAAAGCTTTACAATTGTATATGAGGATGCTTTTGCAATTACTTACGCGGCACGCCGTAGAAAGATAAAAGAGAAATACTTAATCACACTTACTTTTGTAATTACTTGTAGTCTCTTCATTGAAAATTTTAATACGTGATCATTTTCTACTCAAAAATTAAATTGTCCAATCAACTTTTATTTGAATTATTAAAAAAATTATTATTGGGTATGCAAATAGGAGTAACTGTAAAACAAAGTCTATTCATCAATTTACAGCCAATAAAGTGTTTGAGCAAAGCTCTTGAGGGCACACCTAACAAAACAAAAGGTAACAGTTGTGGAACCGGTTGTGTTCTACAGGTCACTTTTGACAAAAAAAAACATGACAACAATTTAAAGATGGAAGGGAAAGTTGTGAGGAGAAAAGTTTTGGAGAATTGTGAAAAATTAAATAATTGTTGTTTTGTTGTTGAAATTTTGTTGAGAAGAACACTACCCAAATATGGAGCAAAGTTATAGAATTTACTGTGTTTCCTCCTAATAAGATTTCAAGTCAACGTTGGGGTCTGCTCAGCAGCTCAGTCCTTTTTCTGGCCTTGTTTAAGTAATTTCAAAAAGATCCCCAGATTATGATGAAATACAGATGCATTACCCTTGAGTTGGTGCCAACAATGAAGTCAATAGAGAATTTATCATTGAACTTAAAAAGATCAAAGAATCAAGTAAAATGGAATAGAGGCAATACCATGATTGATTTAACTAAAAGAAAACAATTAATTGTTTTATAAGTATGTTACTTTTTACTCAAAAAATAAAAATAAATAAATAAATAAATATGAGCAAGTTTTATGGTTGAATGTGTTTGACATGGTCCTGGTCAAATTAATGTTCTAGGTTATTTATGTAATGTACTACAAATTTCCTGGAAACCAAGAACAAAGTAGGAACAGAGAATAGCGTTGGACTGTCAAACAGAGTAGGCTATTCTTGTTCTGGTAACTGAAAGGAAACATGAACCAAATTGTCAAGAGAAAGACTGACCTTTTTAAAGAAAAAAATCAATTGTCTGTGTTATTTCCACCTAGCCATCCAACTTAGACTCATACCAGTACATTTCAAAGCTTCAAAGGAAAGGACAAAGTCCCACCAATCATTAAAAAATAGTTGTCCTTTTTCTGCAACTATTGTTAGAGCATATCCAACAACTTCCTCATTTTATTGAGATGCTCACTTTTGAAGAATTTTAAGCCTTCTTTTGATCCAACAGTTTCCCATCTCATTCTCCAAAATGGGGAAGAAGGGGAAAAAATAGAGAACCTTCTCTCCTCATTTCAAATAATTTATTAATTATTAACAAAGATATATAATATTTTATTGTTGTAATAAATGCATGATTCTTGAAAATGGATTGAAGCAATTTTTTTTTGGAGAATATGACTTTTGTTTCCTTATTTTAGAGAAATTTTTAGGAAAGCCGTTAGACATGACTTAGAATCTTCAAAAGACAATGTTACAAGGAGCTTTTTCTTCCTGATTTTTAGCCAACAGCCAAGCCCATCAATTCAACTTAACAGCTAAGCTACCCTATAAAATTACACAATTCCAAAGTGATGACAAAAAGAATCAATCAACTTTATTACACAATGAAAAGTAAATGTAATTCTTGTTGGTTACTTGCAAAGGTCGTCTGTTAACAAAGTAAATGCTAAATGCACAATCTTTAACACAAACAATTCACTCTAAATTTTAACCTACTTGTTCTTGTAATAAGTACTTATTTGAGTTATTGATTTGATCTAGTGATGACTGATGACAGCTTTTATAAACATTGTCTTTTAAAAAAGTTTTTTAGGACAGAAGAAATAAAGAAATCACTTTTTTCCCAAACGTCAAGAAAGAAAGATACCCTGAGTTGGTAAACTTAACATTTGGGTTTCATTGAAAGGATATATGAACGGATCCTTAAGAGTAAATTTTTCCATGTAGTTACTTCAAAGGTAATCTTGGAATTTTGAGACAGATAAATGGCGTGTTAGGCAGATAAAATTATGACTATCTACAAGGACTTTGCTATTTCCACTAGTTGGAAAAATAAGGCTCTATGCTTTTCTTAGTGAATCAACTAGAGATAAGACTAGCTAGGTTTAATTACTTCTTAAAGTCTGAGGCATGAATCATGATGATCAATCTTCCTACTGAAGAAAGACTAGTGACAGCTCCTTTCAGAAAGGAACAAATTGAAAACACAAAGAGGGTCAGATTCCTACTCTTTTAAATTGCAAAGCTGCCTTTAACCTAAGCTGAAAAGCACCAAACAAATGAGGGGAATAAGGAGAAAAAAAAACAACATTTTGTTCTACTTAACTAGTACAGCTGCATCCCAAGTTACCTTAATGCCAGTCTATTATCTCACCAAATGTGGAAGTACCAACACCTTCCCATACTTCGCTGTGCCCGACTTCTTCACCATCAACACCCTCCATGTCACCGTCCCACCAGCCACTGCCATTTGCATCTGCCAGCAGAGATGACAACCATCAAATGTTTCTGATAATTATGTTGAAGGGAAAAATTATTATATAGACACGAGTAACGTATTAAAGAAGGAAGTGTTACAGTGATTGTAATGAGGTTTTGATTCCTTCTTTCTGGAATGATACTCCATCCTGACTCGTTTTGCTTTCCTATTATCTCTTTCTGATTCTGTATCATCCCCTAAAACAAGATATGGCTTTCGCCTTCTCGGTTCCCCTTCTGCACTGCAGTCTAATTCACAGAACATGAGGCGAGCTTAGACCAATTTTGCAAAGAGGAGCAATCAAAAGAGCAACTTTGAGGCAATTTTCCAATAAAAGCTGGTAGCAACTAGCAAGTATTCTTTTCTAGAACAAGATAATGAGCATACACAATTTAACACTAAAGAAGCGAAAGAGTTTTTTAGGACATGGATACAATATCACAAGAATCCGTAATAAAGGAAGGAGTAATAAAGGAGAAAGGAGGAAGTCTTACAGTGATTTTCCTGTCGTTTAAATTCCTTATTTCTGGAATGGTATTCCATCCTGAGTCTCTTTTCTTTACTATCGTCTCTTTTGGTTTCTGTATCATCCCCTAAAACAAGATACGGCTTTCGCCTTCTCTGTTCCCCTTCACCGCTGTCTAATTCACATAGCATGAAGCAAGCTTAGAACAAGTAACAAAAGAGGAGCAATCAAATTAGCAACTTTGAGGAAATTTACAAACAAAAGCTGGTAGCGCCAGCAATACACATCTTAAAACTAAGAACAGCAAAAGAGGTGTTTAGGACCTTGATACAATGTCACAAGAACCCCCAAATTAAATTATGAAACAGCATTTTAAAATCCTTGGGAACCTCAGCATCCTCAGTAAACCAAATCCTAAAGTGGAGAGAGGTGTGATATAGCAAATTACTGTATCAGAAGTCCAGATAGAGCAGGATAAGCTAGAAGTGAATGTCCCATAAAAATTACTATTAACAAAGAGATGCATACACCAGAAATTTTATGCTGAAGTGGGTCTTATCGGTGCTTAACTTCTCAAACTAGCAGGAGAAGTATCATTACAATTAAGTAAACCTACCATACCAAAAAAAGAAAAAAAAGAGGCATAACAAAACTGAAAACTCCTATGATCCACGGTTTCAGATGACTGCAACTTTCAGAACGATATGTAAGCTACATGAAAAAAAATTGAAGAGGCGAAACAGATTAAGGAACAGGCGAGAAGATTGAATCGGCACTAAATCACACACCTTCAAACGGATCCTTCCATTTTCTTGAATTTAGCTCTTGATGAACCCTAGCAGTCTCTTCTTCACTGACATTATCTTGGCTTACAGGATGGGCATTCTCAGAACTGTCCTGCTTAAATAGCTTGAAGAGATCTCTACCAAGAACATGACCATTCTCTATTTCCTCTTTCATCTCCGTGGTCTGCCCATCCTCAGAACATCCTGCTCCCTTTGGAGTCGAAATTCCCATTAGAGAAGAGAAAGGCCTAGACTTCGCCTGTCAACATTTGATAAAATTCCTCACCATCAGAGCCCTTATAAGAAGTTACAACACAAAAAACCCCCCATGAACCTAACCAACGAGAATCCCAAATTCCGGCAATTCCTAAAACCCTAGAATTCTAAATTATCTGAAACGAGGAAAGAGCCAACCCTCCTCTTTGCCAGAGGTACAAATCCAGTATATTGTATCAATCAGCAAGAAGTGAGACAATTAATAACTGCAAAAAAAAACAAGTTGCAGCATGAAGAAACCTGAACGATTTTGGGCGACTGGGAAGTTTGCAGCTTGCGACCCAGGAAATCCGACAACGATTGACGCGAACCTTGGCTAGTCACACATCCCTTTGAAACTTTTGCTCTAATTTGGGGACAGAGACAAAGGAAATAAAAACCACAGTAACAAAATGCTCGAATCAACGAAAAGAGAGAAGGGTAGAATTACGAATTGGTTGAGCAGAATTGCGAAATGGAGCGCTGCCCAAAAGCCCTTAATGGAGGAGTTCGATTCGGACTCATTTTCAGTTCGTCGATGAATCTTCAGGTCTTCTCTTGGTTCTTCAGCATTTTGCTTTTTCGCTCTTTTGTGTTGTGTTAATTATAGCGCCAAGTTTTGAACTTTTCGTGTCGTGTCCCAGGGCAGGAGAAGCGGGAAATTAACGGTTAATTGGGTCAAAAGCCCTTTATGTTTACGAAGTTGTACATTCAAACCCTTGTCATTGAGCTCGATTGAAATCAGCCCTCTAGTATGGAGTGTGTCCATGCCTAAAAAAACTTTTCAATCTATCACAATCAATTTTTCTCCATTCTTTTAAAATATTCGTATCAATGTTCAAAATTAAGGAAAATTCTTTTTTTTACCTATTAGTTTCGATCCTTTTACGCGTGATGTCAAATGTTTTAAATTTTATGATTTTGGTCATTTTAAAGTTTTTCATTTTTTTTATACAAAAGGGGTTATGGATATTAGAGGCTCGAACTCGAGACCTCTACAAGTATCCTCAGGAACATGACCATTAGGCCAAGTGCTCAGGACAAAGTTTTTCATTTTAATTGTTTGTTAAGAGATGATTCCCTTTTTACCTCTTAGTTATAACTCTTTTATGCATCGATACCAAATATTTTCAATCTTCAAATTTGGGTCACATAAAAGTTTTCTTTTTTTCATTGTTTGTTAAGGGATAATTCCATTTTTACCTCTTAATTTCATTTTTTTACGCACTAATACCAAATCTTTCCAATATTATGATTTTTTACCACTTTAAAGTTTTTCATTTTTTTGCATGTTGAGGGATAATTCCTTTTTCACCTCTTAGTTTCATTTTTGTACGCATTGATACAAAATGTGTCCAATCTTATGATTTTGGTCACTTTAAAGGAGTAAATTGTACTTATAGTCCTGTAATTTTTTGTTTCAATAAAGTCATGCTTTTTAACTTTTTTAATTCGTGATCCTTTTCCATCCAACTTCCATTAAGTTTAACATAATTTGAGAGAAAATGATAATTTTAGCTACTCAACTTTTGTAAAAAAATCTGTTTACACCCTAGGTTTTAAAACTAACAATTTAGGCTTACCCCCAACAATTATAAACCTGACACTTTTACACAAAAGTTTTCATTCCTTCCTTCCACCATCCTGCCATCATCCGGTCACCGCCACCGCCGACTCACCAGAACTCATCATTCGCAGTCTGGGGCCGTATATCGGGGCCTAGTGTTATGAACCCTTTTTCAGAGTCCATAACTCCTAGGATTTTCAGCTATAAAACAAGTTTAGTTTATAAAAACTAAAGGAAAATTTTAACTAAATAAATCAAAAACAAAGTTTCCAAAGTCCCTTGTACAGATTCCAAAGGTTTATCATGAGTGCATGTGAAATAAAAGAAGAAAGAAAATTAAATCACAAAAACATACAAAATCCTAGAAGTGCCCAGCCAGTCTTCAAGCTTCTACTGGCGGCTTCTGTCCTCTGTTTCTTCACCTGGCAGTCCTCTGCTCTTGCACTCGATCATAACCAGGTTCCTTCCAACAAAACAATTATGGAGTAAGTAATTAAGTTCAATAAAGGGTGTGGAGAACACCCCGTCAGGAAAACAAATGATTCTTCTTTCCTGACTCGGCTAATGCCTAACTTCTTCATTTGCCCCCCATTTACAGTTTTCTAGTTTTATATCTTCATCATCTAATGGCCGAGAGGGGTTGGGGTTTGTTCACAAACCCTTTCTCTAATATTCACGCATATTGACCAGCAATCCTTGATGATTCGTCACCAACATGAGACTACTTATTAATTTTATCAAGCATGAGTTGGTCTTACTAACTTGTTAACTATGTTCCACCGGATCAAGAAAACATTCAAGCGGAGTAACGTGAAAGATTGAAGCACAAACTATCATAGGCATTTGCTAGTTTAACTCAACCGAGTTCCCAAGCTTAACCAACCTTTACAAACAATGTTCAATAATTAAGGATCAACAGATCGATGCTCAAGGCTTATCAATTACCTTCGGCCAACACTTCACTTACTCCAAAACTAAACAGAATATCGCAAATACAACTCAAGTTAACCAAGTCGATGGTAGGTCAAAACCTCATGTTTACTTAGAAATTCTAGCTGAGGGTGGTATGGAAATCCCACTGATCAGTATAGCCGATCAAGCAACCACACAATTGTACTTTCCTAGGAACATTAATAACCGTTGGCAATAATAGACAAGGTATTCATTACTTGACACAATTCTAATTTTAATTTTATCATTCAGTAAATGAAGATAAAGCTATAATAAATTGAGGGGAGGAATTATAGAAGCTTATCTTTTGGTGGTGAGGAGCTAAATCTCAGCCGCGTGAGCTGCTCTCCGTCGAACTTGCATCTGAAATTCACAACAACGGGAGCTCTCTTCGAAGGAAATCGCCTCCTCCACCAGTTTCACATGCTTCCATTGAATATGTTTTCCGCCTTCATCATTCGAACCAGCCAGTCAGAGCAAAGAAGATCGCTGCCTTGCCGAAGCCCTCCCTGCTATCTTTTCTTTCCTTGTAACAATCTTTCCTGCTATCCGTTTCTACCTCTCTCCTTCAGGAGACCTCTATCGAAAGCCCTTCGGCTTTGAACCGTATTCAAAGTGTCTCGGCGTCGATGAAGCACAGATTGTTGTCGCAGAAGTCCACGAGGGAATATGCGGTAACCACCAAGGTTCTCGGACAATGTTATGAAGGCTGAAAAGAGCAGGCTATTTCTGGCCAAGCATGAAGGACATAGAAACATATGTCAAGAAGTACGATAAGTGTCAACGCTTTGCCAACACGTCCCAGAGGCCAGCCGAGCCCCTTACCCCCATTGTGGCCCTCTGGTCCTTCGCGAAGTGGGGGCTAGACATTTTAGGGCCGTTTCCTATGGCCCCACAACGCCGGTAATTCGTCTTGGTGGCCGTGGAATACTTCACGAAATGGGTCGAAGCAAGAGCCCTATCGAGTATCAGGCAGGACGACGTGATCGATATGATTTTCGATGATATAATCTGTGTCTTTGGTGTGCCCCGGGAAATAGTGATAGATCAAGGAAAGTAGTTCACAAGACGTCGAATAGAAGCCTTTTTAGCAGGTTTAGAAATAAAGCATTGTAACGCGGCTGTAGCTCATCCTCAAAGTAATGGGTTGGTAGAGGTGGTCAACAAAGCCATTAAGTATGCTATTAACAAAAAATTGGAAGAGGTCAAGGGCGCGTGGGCCGACCTTCTACCCAAGGTATTGTGGGCCATGAGAACAACGCCCCAGGAATCAATAGGAAACTCGCCTTTTGCTTTGACATACAGTATGGACGCTATGACGTCCGCGGAATTGGCAGTCCCATCCCTCCGAGTCAGTCTGTTCTCTGAGGGGGAAAACAATGAGGAGATATGTACTAGTCTAACTTTGTTGGACGAGACCCGTGATGAAGCCGAGCCTATCAGCAAAAAATCAAGAGGTATTATGATGCTAAGGTTAGGCCAAGGCAATTCCAAGCTGGAGACCTTGTGCTCCAAAGCACTGCCACTACGCAACAAGATCACGTACAGGGCAAATGTACCCCAAAATGGGAAGGGCCCTATCTGATCCTCGACGAATTGGGGAGCGGCGCATACAGGTTAGGGAAGCCCGACGGGATGATGGTCGACCGCGCTTGGAATGTGGAATGCTTACAAAGATACTACACTTAGCTGTTTAGATGAATTATGAATGTATGAGCCCTATTTCAAGTAAATGTCGCGTATCAAAGTGAAAATCAAACATAACAATTAGCGTCGAGCCACTATGAGGCCGAGTCCCAGTAAGGAAACTATAGTAAAGAAGCTTAAGCGAAAAAGGTTGGAGTCAGAGCCTTGATAGGGAAAATATGGAGAATAAATAAAACGGCTTAGGTGAAAACAACAAATAACTCTAAGGCAAATATACTTGTCCATAATGATGAGCCCCAGGGGCTCGGATAACTTTAAAAAGTAAAAACAAGCAATTCAAGTATACAAAGTGTTTACAAGGCCTTGGGGAGCCCTGGGAACCTCGTCCCTCTCATCTTATCTTCAAATATCTGCGCATGATCTTCCGGGTCGGTCGTTCCATCGTATAGGCCGAAGTCCGGAAGATTCATAGGTTGAATTGGCTGGGGCATCAGGGCCCTGTTGTACTGCTGCTGAGCCACCGCAGCGGCCTGCTGTGCTTGCAACAAAGCCACCTGGGCTTGGAGTTGACGGCACTATTCCTGCTGTGCCTGAAGGTACCACTCCAAAGAGGGTGTAGCCTGTGCCGTCGTACCCAAGGATGCCAAAACGGCCGGGTCGAATCCCATCTGGGGTGCCATAAAAGGGTAGACGCCCAGACTGGGGACCCTCATGAAGGGGTCACTTGGCTGGTGCGTGAAATTGCGCGGCATCCCTGTGCTCACGCCAAATGACTGGGGCCCCAATAAGGCGTTAAGGCCTAGGGACATCATTAGGGTAGATGTCGGGGCAGTTGCCGGAGTACTGAAAATTGGGGTGGTTTGAACTGTCGCGTGTACAGTGGCCACATAGGGCGTTTCTCCCGGCGCATGAATGTTCCTGCAGGGAGGGGGCATTCAAGTTAGAATGCATTTCGTTAGGCATAGCTCGGGGCCATGGCCCGCATAACTAGCAATGGTGTTTGCCCGTGGGCACTTACGATTGCATTTGCCCGGAGGCAGTTCGAGCGAAGTCGGGGAGCAAGTTTCGGGGAGCGACCCATTCACCTGTCACCGTCTCTATGTCGTGGACGGGGTGACGCTTCTGAGGACGTGGCCTGACTGTCCATGGGGATTGCCTCCGTGCCCGTAGGTAAATTGGTGTCAAACAGTAGAGTAACCCTTGGATCTGAGATGTTTCCCACAGACGGCGCCAAATGTTAATAACAAGCGATTAACATTAAGTAATATAAAGGTTGGAGCGAGGGTTAAGTACCTGAGACCGTGTCCGAGAAGGTTGGTCTTCCGAAAGGAAAGAATCCTGCCATATCGCGACTAGGTGGGGTTCTTCCGAGCGGCTGCATCCTTCGCCGAGGGTCTCTTGTAATGAGCTACTCCTGCGCTGCTTCGTCCGCTGCTGTGCGAGACTCCAGAGACGAGCTGCTTCCAAGGCCGAGCGAGCACCTGGTACAATTCTCCGACGCTCAAGTTAGAATTCACACTGTAAACTAACCGAGAAACGGTAAAGTTGAGAGTAAATTGTGGTGTTTTTGCTAAAGTTCAATCCCTTTGGCGGGGCGCGGAAGGGAGTATTTATAGTGCCCAGATGGGGTATGGGCCGGGAGACAGGTGTCCTCCACACACCATGGGGGATTACAGTATTCAGAGGTTGGGCCATGCGGGTCGGCTTAGGGACTCGGCGTTTAGGCTCCCTAGTGAAGGCTACAGTGTTTGGGAGCCGGAATGGCGGGCCGGCCCCTGGGCTCAGCATTCGGCCCTCCAACCCTGTTAATCATCACCCGGGTGACTTTTCACCCACTTGTTCAAATGACTCATCTGTAAGGTAATTTGTAAGCCCAAGCCCAACTAATTAGACAATTACATATATATCCTCCATTTTTCAAGTGCTCTAGATGGGTGAAAAATCACCCGGGTTATCACCATTGATGTCGGCCCTCACCACCCTTAATGAAATCGAAACCGGGAGTGAAGGAAGATTGGACTCCCTCTGTAAAGAAAATAATATGTATCCAATTGATCATGAACTTCCTCCTTTTTTTTCGATTATGGCCTCCTTCATCAAACCCGCGTCCTCTCTGTTTTATCCCTAATCTCAACCCGTGTATGTGAATCCCTCCCCCCCGTGTCTGTGTTTTGTCCAGCTGTAGGATTAGCATCAATTATTAGGTTAATACTAAATAAATCTTTAAACTAATTCTAGTTTAAAACAGTGGAAGGAAGGAATGAAAACTTTTGGCTAAAATTGTCAAGTTTATAATTTTGGGGGGTGTGCCTAAATGGTTATTTTTAAAACCTAGAGTGTAAACAGTTTTTTTTTTTTTTAAATGTTGCTAAAATTAAAATTTGCCCCCAAGTCCGCTAAATTTAATGGAGGCCAGATGGATGGAAAAGGACCATGAATTAATAAAAAAGTTTAAAATATGACTTTATTGGGACAAAAAATTAAAACAAAATCCCTGTAAAACAAGAATTAAAATTACGCGATTATGAGTGTACTGTACCCACTTTAAAGTATTTCATTTTTTCGGTGTGTTAAGTGATAGTTCATGTTTTACCACTTAGTTTCGTTATTTTTACGCATTGACACTGTGTTCTACACAACAACAACAATTTAAATTTATACAATTTCTAAAACTTTTTTCCACACAATTTTTCCTCCAATTTTAAAACTATTGTTTCTTTCCAAAAGTGTTCATTATTATTTTTTAGTTTTTTTATTGTTTCATTCATTAATAGATAATTCACTAGGATTTGTATTCCCGCACTTTGTGGCTGGTGCAGTGTGGCTGGTGCATATTAAAAATTAATTAAGCATAAATCTCTTAATACATATAAAAAAAATTCGTTAGTGCAATGTAAAATGTCATCTTGAAGACTTGAACTAACAATTGAAATTTAAAATTTTATTAGTCCGGCTCTTTTATTAGTAACGACGATAGAGCAAAGAAAATGAATATGGTTAACCTTATCTAACCTTAAAAAGACAGTAAACGAAAAAATATGTAAAAGAGCAAATGGATTGAATTAGAGAAGGAAAATACATTGAATTGATATGAAAAACAAAAGTCGATTGGCTAAATTATATTCCCTCCGTCCCATCAAAATTGATATATTTCATTTTTTTGTCCCTGCAAAATTGATATATTTCCTAAATAAGAAACATTTTCACACTTTACCTTGTTACCATTCATTTCTCTTTCCATTAAAAAAACTACTTTCGTCTTATATGTTTATTACAGTTTTATCCTCTACC
This sequence comes from Stellera chamaejasme, assembly GCA_024586325.1. NCBI lineage: Eukaryota > Viridiplantae > Streptophyta > Magnoliopsida > Malvales > Thymelaeaceae > Stellera > Stellera chamaejasme. The sequence continues at coordinate 32,435,777 of CM044984.1, forward strand.
CAACAATATTCCTTAATCACCGTGTCCAGTCAAATGTTTCAGGGAAAAAATATAAAATAAATAGTACTCTCTCCGCCCCTGAAAAATTGTACACATTTCCTTTTTGAGCTGTCCCAGAAAAATTGATTACTTTCCTTAAAAGGAAACTTTTCACTCTCAAAGTTACTAAACTATCCTCACTTTATCTTTACTTTTTCTACCTCGTTTTTTGTGCACTCTCAACTAAGGGGCAATTAAGTAAACATATACAAACATCTTACATTCACCTTAATCTTCGTGTCCAAACAAATCTACCAATCTTTCGGGGACGGAGGGAGTATGATTTAAAAAAGATTTTTTTGTGTAAGTTAAGAAATATAAGTATTTCTCTAGGTCAATTTAAACTTTGATCTAAAACGTAAGTTTTGGTTAAAATATGAAAAGTCAATGAGAAATATAAGGTCCATCAAGTTCTTGATCATCTTAGAATCTTCAATTTCATTTATGTCATTGGACAAAAAAGAGTAAAGTTGGATGTATAAATGTCATGAATAAAGTTCAAGACCTTAAATATAAAAGAGAAGAAAGATAAAGATATTTTGATGTTTGATTACAAAAAATGTCAAGATTGACACTAATAATAATATCACATCAACACTTCCTATTATAGTGCTTCATCCGTCCCTTCAAATTTATTACAATTTTTTTTGGGCTGTAAAAACAACTTACTATTTATGAAAGTTTTTTACACCAATTTACTTTACTATCCTTACTATCTTTCCACTCAAAAAGTTAATTTTTATCTTATATGCATATTTTACTTTCAATTCAATACACAATTTTAATCTACGTGCTAGTCAAAATAAAGCATGTTTAAAAGAACGTAGCGAGTCTATAGTTATAACTCATATATCAAGAATGGACGTTAAAGAGAACGGATAATAATTCCTAAATAACCTTGTTTATAAGTTTGACTTCAAAAAAGGTTAAAATTTATTCAATTGTTACTGCTCATAATGTCAAATCCACATTTTCCACAAATAGTAGAGATTTATAATTGGTCCAAATTAAACTATTCTTCCAACTCCCATCAAAAGTTCCATAAATAGTACTCCTCCGTCCTTTTGTTATTGAAACATATTGACTGGACACGTTGACTTGGTAAGTGGAATAGATGGATAGAAGATAATTGAGTAAACTCACGTACAAAAGTTTACTAAAAATGGAAAGTGTTTCAATAATTTAGGGACAGCCTAATAAGGAAAATGTTTCAATAATTTTGGGACAGAGGGAGTAGTATTTAGGCCAGCCCGTGGAAGAAAATAAAAGGGTGACCAAAACGGTGCGTTTACTTTCTTAATTGTCAAAATTGGTCCAAATTAAACTATTTACCCAAGTCCCATCAAAAGTTCCATAAATAGTAGTATATTAAAATTTCTCACCTCATAGTTTCATTCCTTTGACAAGGATTTAATTTTCCACGCTCTGCAGTGGATGTAAATCGCAAAATTTATAAGAATTTGATAAGGCTGTAACATCAAAAAAATGGGTTATAGATATTGGTTTATCTTCATAAAAATAAAATTCAAATGGAAGAGATAGTTTTTTTAACAACTGTAACAAAAAATTGTAAAAAACAATAAAATTTGATAAATATGACTAAACAGTGAAATAAAATATACACTTTGAATTTCATGTTTCAAGGTTTAGTGTTTGACTCAATTTTCTATAAATATAAATAGTGAAAAAAAAGAATTTAGAAAATTTAGATTTCAAATTATGCATATGAGTTTTTTTAGTTTTAAATGTCTAACAATTCATGAAAAAAATCATAGATTAATTACCGTAAAACAGTAAAAAAAGTGGGAAATTCCTTTTGGGGATGGAGGGAGTATGAGACTAAATTGTATACTACACATTAATTTCTTTATATTCACGCTATTAATGTGAAAAGAGGGAGAAAATGTAAAATCATATGAGTGATAAATTTTGTTGACAATTATAAGAAAAAAAATAAAAGGCAACAAATTTAGATAAATACAATAAAAGAACGAAATTGAGTATATGAGACTAAATTGTAATCCATACATATACTTTATTTCCATTCACGCCATCCATGTGAAAAGATGAAGAAAATGCAAAATCATATGAGTGAGAAATATTGTTGGTGTAGACTATAAAATAAAAATGAAATTAATAAGTTATAATTTTAAATAAGTTAAAAAGGTTGAAGAAAAGATAAACTAAGAGAAAGTAGGAAATGAAATATAGAAATGAAAAAATTAGACAATGTATTACAGATAAAAGAACAATTTTATACCTAAAGTTTTCTACATTGACCAAAGATCAATGTGTAAAAGCGTAAAATTTAAAAGTCGAAGGAGCGAAATATTTCTTTAAACAATTTAAAGAAAAAAAATCATAATGAATTTTAAAGAAATGACAAAATCTCATTAGGTAAATGTTGTTCATACATAATAGTTTATGGAAATTATATCAAATTATAATAAGACACGCATATTATTGTTCAACTTTCTGACCACCCACATTAAAAGAGGAATATATGAAAAAATTATATAGGTGAGAAACTTTGAGTTCTATAAAAAAAAAATCTTAAAATTTGGCGGTAAACAAATTAGTTAAACCTATAACTAAAGCAAAAAAATGAAAATCATATAATGTTATAATTAGTTCACCACAACTTTCAAACCACCCACATTAAAATATGAAGATATAATAAATTATATGAGTGAGAAAATTTAGGTGTGCATCCGAAAAAGTTTAAAAATTGGTGGTAAACTAAGTAATTAACCCTAAAATCAAAGGAAAAAAATGGAAATTATATGAAGTTATAATTGGTCCACGCCGACTCTGAAACCAACAACATTAAAAGAGGAAGATGTGATATAATTATATGCGTCAAAAACCTAAAAATAGAGGGAATTATATAATATTATAGTTAATTCACGCATAGAATTTCTCTACTATCGGATCACCTACATTAAAAGAGGAAGAGATGGTAAAATTATACGACTAAGAAATTTTAGATGCATATTTGAAATTTTTTGATAAACAAAGTAATTAAACCTTAAACTACAAAAAATGAAAATTTTAGATCCCTATTTGAATTTTTTTAAAAAAAATTATGATAAATAAAATAATTATACTTTAAACTAAAAATAATTGGAAAAATGACAAAAATGACACTGTTCATTAACAGTGACATTTTCCATAAATAATACTTCACCTCAATACTTCACCTGCAACAAAGTGCCGATAACATGCACCTCATTGAACTCTATTAAACAAAATAAAATTAAAACATATAGTATAAAACAACAAATTTCATTAATTCGCAAAAAGATACTACTAAGAAAGTGTATGAGCTCGTGTTTGTATAGATGAATAGTTATTTGATATTTTCATAAAATGTGGTCAGGTGTAGTTTAAAGTGTATGAGCTCATGTTTGGTTCTTGAGTATAAAATCGAGCTTTAATTCTCCAATTAACCTTATCATTTAACATAGGTCCTTGTTCCATGTTAAAATCATCTTCAATTATCTTCTCTTGACATTGATAAAAATGGAGAAAAAACGGAGTACAATTTTAGCCTTTCATTAAATCGTTTCATTTCACCTAGGCCCATAATAGGGGTTCAAACCTCCCCTGAGAATTTTCGGTTCTCATCTCCGGAAATCAGGTGAAATTTCATGTCTCTTTTTCGGACCTGAGGTGAGAAACCGGCCCGTGAACGTGAGAAGTGAACGTGAAACACGGACATGAACGTGCTGGTGTGACTACTTAAGCAGCCTGGAGAAAAGTGGGGGAGCGTGAGGGCCCCATGGGAAGCGAAGCGAGGTGAGGAAGGCACCAAAGTTCGGTTGGTTTGAGGCACCAAGTTTGGGGGGTGTATTTCGGGTAGTAAATAGCCGAATTTTTCGGTGAAAAATTTTCACTCACACCCCAAGGTTTGAAGCCCCCTAATATTTATCTGTGTTACAATTAGTCCAACTTTAGTCCCCGCCTATTTAATATTTTCATTTCACCTAGATCATTAAGGTTTGCCCATTTTACAACTAACTTCAATGAGTAAGACTCCACCAATATTCCCTTAAGTTATATTATTGTCCTATTTGGGTCATATTTTAATATTTTGTATCACTTGCATCCCTTAAGTTACATTTTTATCCTAACTAAATGTATCCGTTAATTTTTTCCGTTGAATTTCCGTTAAATTAAGGATGTTTAGGCAAATAACCAACTCTAATTTACAATCTAACCCTAGCTCTTTTAAAAAGTACACAAATTAACCTTAACTATTCAATTTAACCTACCTCAGCCACTACCCTCGTTCTCCCTCCTCTTCCCGTCCCCAGCCACGCCTCTCGTTGCCCACCCATCCAACACTCCCATTCACACGCCAACCCAGCCCACCCAGCTACCGACCCAGCCAGCCTCTCCCTAGCCCACCTAGTGTCGGAATCTTCCTCCTCAATACCCACCAAAGGCGGTGAGAGCGGATCTGCTACTACTGATAGGAGGCTGCCACGGATCTATCGAACCCATCCAAGAAGCTGCCAAAGATTCTCGCGGAAATCTTTGACGTTACCCAGCTCGCTGCCTCCCTCTTCTGCACCTGCAACCTCTCAAGATCCACTTTCAGCACTTTGACAGCAGGTGACGATGGCATCTCTCCCTTGATGAAGTAGATTTCTCCGATTCTTGTGGCTGTGAGGCTTCCCAAGGCTAAGCCTGCGGCGACGGCAACAGCGGCAACAGCTACGGTTTAGTGGTTACAAGCATCGCTGCAGCTGGGACGATGATGTTAATCTGAGGTTGGGTTAGGCAAGGTCGGGCTGGGTGGGGAAGGGTGCAGTGGACTGTGGTGAGGGCGGTGTCGACATAACTCAGTTGGAAAGAACGATGGTTGTTGGGAAGAGAAAGGACCCGAGTATGATAAATCAGCAAAATATGGGACTAAAAAGTAGAGTTTACTCGAATAATAAATGTATCTAAAAGCAGAAAAACACATGTCTCTAATCCGTAATCTTAACAAAAACGCTAAAAGTAATAATAGGGGGCTTCAAACATACCCATTTTCACCTCTTATTACACGGACCTCAGGTGAAAAACACGAAGTGAACTGTGTTTTTCACCTGAGAAGCCCCTCCTTATTCACCTCTCTTCAACGCTCGGCGCTCCCACTCCTGTCGCAGCTGGAGGTCATCGTCATTTCATCGTCTTCCTGCCGTTCGACCAGGTATCGTTCTACTTTCATATTCTCCATCGTTGTAGCGCTTTATCTCCCTCAATTTTCTCTCTTCCCAGCTAAATACGGTACAAATTCTCGATGGGTTAGGGCAGAGGTTGCTTGATTTTGTCTCGGCTTGCTAGATTTGTGCTTGATTTTATCTCCCTCAATTTGAACTCTGGTGCATCACGAAGTTGTGCGCAGCGCACAACTGTCCGCACATAGTCCCGCACAATATTGTGCGCGGAACACAGTTGCATGCACAGGCTTGCGCACATGTGCACTAACCTCTCGGGACTCTCGTTATTCACACTGTGCGCTCCTCCTTATTCACGGGGTCCTCAAACTTAACCCTCCTCTTTTCACTTTTCTCACTCACCTCCAATTCACTCACCAATTAAACCCCCCAATCTCAACTACTTGTTTACTCATTTTTAGTTTACTAAATATTTTTATTCTTGCTAAAATATTCATGTGATACATATCTAATGTGCTATACAGTTTATCATCTCAGTTTCCATATTATTTAAACTCTTTGAATATACATCAATCTAGACAAATTATACTTTAACTAAAATCACTCAACCATCATCCATAGAAAAGCAGGCCAAACAAACACCAACCAACCACACCTGCTAAAAAAGGAGTCCAATAAATGCTAAAGCTGAAGCTTCACGGCCTGCTTCACAATAGATCAGCAAAAGGAAAATTCTTCTTTGCTGGTATATTCACTATTGAGATTACTGCATTAGCAGTATTCTGTTGAATACTATATATATATAGTTCAAAATTCCTTATACAACTAGAGTTACATTTAAAAAGATGTTTCAGACCCAGGCATCACTTGCAGACCACAAAATAGAGAAAAAAAAGGCAACAAGTTAATTCCTCTCTGCATCAACAGCTGTGAATTTGCTTTGAGGAAGCTGCCAAAGAACTAAAGCTCTCCAACGAGTCTAACTCTTTTGGGTAAATAATCATCCTGAATATACCTTTCAGCTCCTGATGATGAACCATCTCATCCAAGATTCTATCTTTAAGAGGAGCCATGCCTGTTTCATCTTTCTGACCATCTTCCTCAGTAGATGAGAAAACCAGTTCAGATAGTCTGTGCTTCTCTGCTTGTTTGCAGTACTTGGCATATTCCTGAGTCCCTTGGATCATCAAATGGTAGGTGTACACAACTCTCTTCTGTCCAAGTCTGTATGCTCTACTTATGGCTTGTCTTTCTACTGAAGGGTTCCAGACAACATCTAGCAGAACAACTCTTGATGCCGCGACCAGATGAATCCCCTCGGAGCATGCCCTGGTTGAAGCTAGTAACACCATGGCTTCGGTGTTTGAATCGTTGAAATTGTTTATCAGAGCTTGCCGCTGCTTCTGCTCCATCTTTCCATGCATATGCAGAATTTCTCTTCCCTCACTCCAGTTGAAGAAGGAGCTTATCTGCTCTAAAAGAAAGTCTAGGGGACCAATGTATTGGCTAAAGATCAGAACTTTCTCATTAAGTGATTGAGTTAGCTGGATTAACTCAAGAAGGAATCTTGTCTTGACACCATCACTGAATCTGAAATCCTCTTTATCCAATGTGTTGCAAGCCTTTCTTTCTGATTCAGACTCGAGCTGTTTAATGGCAAGTTCTTCCTTTTCGGACAAGGAACTACTCTTGAACAGAAAAGGATGGAGTGAGCAGAGAGCTTCCTTGTGCTCAAACTCGAAATTTGTCTGTCTTGTATCGATGATCTTTAAAAGTTCTTTTTGCAACTCAGATGGATTGAACACTATAACACAGTCTATAAGTCCTGGAAGATCCTTCTTCAGAATATAACCTTTGTAGACATGAACAAATGGCGCCATTAAAGATTTCAGCTTTTCGATTTCTTGGTCATTAAGTTTCTCAACTGATCTGAAGAAGGAAGCCCTGACCAGCTTGCGACTTCGACAACCGCCTTTCAACTGTCCTGGCCGATTTTGCCACAGCTTCTTGAAACTAGACGGGACTGCTTTCGGGAAAGATGGTCTTGCCATGCACAATGTGTTGCAGAGCTCAAGAAAGTTGTTCTGAAAAGGAGTCCCTGAAAGCAGTATCCTTTTTTCTGTCTTAATGTTCAACAGAGCCTTCCAGATGCCACTCCTGTGATTCCGCGGTGTATGGCCTTCATCAAGAACCAACAAATGAGGTTCCTCAACCAAGATTTCCTTAATCCGTTCAAGTTTATTGTTTTTTCGTCCTACCTTTTTCTTACATGTGGATGCTTCTCCTGCAAGCTTCCCATACAAACTGTAACTGATTCCCAGAATGCTGCTACTTTGCATCCACAGGAACAACTTTATGAGCCGAACCATGGTCTTGCTCGGCTTTCTACCTCTAATGTCCTTCAACTTTTCTTTAGCAGCCTTGCTCTCTTCTTCTGCTAGCTCCGAATTGTTCAGATTGTAGAATGGAACTTTAAACTTCCATTTCTGGAACTCATGTGCCCAGGTGAGAAGTATGCTAGCAGGAGCAACAATAACAGGTCTACAATCTGGGAAGAGTTCTAAGTATGCCTGAAGGAAAACCATGGCCAAGCGAGTTTTACCAGTTCCTGGTGCATGTGAAATTATACACCCACCACAACTCTCATCACCATTCGAGCTCTTCAACTTGGCCATGTCAATTGATCCAGCTAAATTCCTCCAGATGAACTCGAAAGCTTGCCGTTGGTGAGGAAACAAAGTACCCCGAACGTCCGGTATCAATTCCCAAACCGATCCCTCAATCAGGCTGCACGAGTCCTCAGCCTTACTTCCTGGCTCAGAACATAGAAGTCCATCAAGCAGTGAATCCTCCTCCTCGAACCACAAACGATCTGATTCTGTATATTGCCCTTGCTTTTCCTGCAGAAAAGAGATACAAATCGTCCTGAGTTCGGGTAGAAGCAATCAAACCTGTCTCACACGTTATGAAAACAGAAGGTATACTCACCAACATAGGAGAAGCCACATACTTGATCTCAAGCAGTACATGGCCACATATGCGGCATATCATACCAATCTCTTCATCTAGAATCACATCATGGTTAACTGCAGGACATATCATGGCAGACTCCACTCTCTCTCCTACTGATTCACCAGCAGCAGGTGTAGTGAATGGCTGCAAGGCATTAAATTTTTTAAAGCATTTCCTATGTGAAACATTCAGTCAATTTTCACGTCAATATCAACTATATCCTCTTACTGCAAATGAAACTAAATCTCTATCAGATAGGCAGTGACATGAAGAAAGGTTTCAATAATCAAAGTACCATCAGAAGAAGCAAGAAGCTAAAATTCACCTCACAAGAAACAGCTAACCCAATTTGACTAGATTTCATGGCAAAGTTCATATCATCCCACAAATCATCGAACTCGGTTCCAGATTTCAATGTCTGAACTGATTCAGACTCTGCCACACCATATCTGAATCTCATAGGAAGTTTGTGACCAAGCTGTTCTGATAACTCCTCTGCAACAGGAAAGGGCTGTTCCATCTGAAACGAAACAAGTCCCTATTAATTAAAGTGAACTGAAACTTGAAAACCCCTAAATCAAGTTGCAACATTAAGAACAAGACAAGAAGCTAGAGATATTACCTCTGGAGAATCTGAGGAGGACCCTAAATCATTAGATTTAAAGACAGACTCCATCTCAGCCCAGAAATCATCAAGTCCGGTTCCAGATTCCGGATCTTCAACCGGAGCAGCCTCATTGATCCTAAATCTACTTCTGGGAGCAGTCTGTTCTGATGACTTCTTCTTTAAGGGCAATGGCTGCTTGTCTTTAGACAGGTTGGTCTCCACATTAGGACCCTTGAAGCCACCTACATTCTCAGTTGTTCCAGTCTCAAGATTTCTGCACCCACATCGTTTCTTTGTCGAATCGGAACATAAAGAACCAACCTTCTCCTCCCCAAGGTCATCTATAACTACAATCTCCTCCAGAGCTTCAATGGCAGCCTGTGAAACTTCACCTGTTCCCAAATTGTTATCTTTCCCACGCGCATGTTCAATTCTCTCCTTCAAATCACTCGCCTTCCTTTGGATCTCGCCTGAATTGCCACCCCCGAATCGTCTGCTTCTCAGATCATAACTAGAAGTCACGACCTGTTTCTCTGCTACATCCTCAACGACTGTAATCTCCTCTGAATCTTCAAAGTCGTTAACTTCAGAGTCCTCCGTCGTTTGCTCTGTCACTTCTAATTCTTCGTCGTCATAGCTCTCGTCCTCTACGACAATTAACTCCGCTGGATCATCAATGGCGTTCTCCTCTTCACCCTGACTGGAATTCTTGAAGACGAGGGTTTCCAAGTTCTCTGCTTTTTCTCCAACACTAGCTTCAGAATTCTCCGGCGAACTGCTTCGCTTTCTCTCTTCTGAATTTCCGTCACAAAGTCTTCGCCTTTCATAACCAGAAAGAGAACCACTGTCATCATCTTCCTCAAATCGTCCGCTTCTAAAATCATTCGGTGAAAAACCGCCTTCTTCACCGTCGTAGCTCTCGTCCTCCACGACAATTAACTCCACTGAATCATCAATGGCGTTCTCCTCTTTAACCTGACTAGAATTCTTGAAGAAGAGGGTTTCCAAGTTCGCTTTTTCTCCACCACTTTCAGAATTCTTCGGTGAACTCCTCAGCTTTCTTTCTTCTAAATTTCCGTCACCAAGTCGTCGCCTTTTTGAACCAGAACCACCGTCATCTTCTTCCACGGCGACTTCCTCTGTTTTCTTAGGATCTGCACCGCTGCCGTCGCGTTTAAATTGCCCTGATTCCTTTATTAGGAAGTAGATATTTTCAACGTACAAGTCGTCACGCCGGCGAGTTCTCTGCGCTACGCAAGAAAAGTACTTCTTCTCCATTGAGTCCATTCTTCTGCGGGCGGGAAATCAGAGAGCCGAGTGGGGAAGAAGAAGGAAAGCACAAATCAACAGTCCGTTTTAATTGCGGTGATGATGATGATGATAGCATTGATATCAGAAATTTATGAGAGGTGAAAGAGAGTGTGTAAAAATAGAGATGACAATTCGGAGGAATAAACTTGAAAGTATGTGTTTTAATGACTACTTTCAGTTCTTGCAATATTCGATTTAATAGGTTCAAACTTAGTACGGGAGGATTTTCAAGAAATTGTTGATTTTTGTGAGGTGAAAAAAATATATTAGGGGTTTCAAGTCCAGGGGGGTAGATGAGAAATTGAAAAATTACTGTGAATTCTCGTGAGGTGACAAGATAATATTATAGTGAGATTTTATTAAAAAAATTCTAAAAAAACATATTTAGAAACTATATATTTATTTATTATTTGCATATAAATTATTAATTTTTAATTATTAAAATATTAAAGAACAAAAATTATAGATTAAATGATAAATTTCATTTTTTTACGATAAAAAACTGATTTTCGTATTTTAAATAATTTTTTAAATAGTGAAAATTTTCTAAAATCACCATAATATTTGAAATGAAGTTTGAAGCCCATAGTGTGTTTATGATTTCTGAAAAAGCACAAATTACTCCCTATTTTTAAGTAAAACGACGAAAACCTTGGTTGCATCATTGGTTTCGTTTCGTACAAGTTAACAGTACAGAAGAATAACCCTTTTGGACCCTGGTCAATGTGTTTCCAGCTACTCTGGTTGTGTTCATTTATAATGAGAAAAAAATATGAGAAATTTGGGATATATTTTTGATTGATGGATATGATATGTATGAGTAGAGAAATTTGAAATAAATTTTATTTTATAGTGAATTGATGATTTTAAAGTTACTGGTGTATTGAGAATTTGAGAAATGATACAAATTTTTTCCAAAATTCTGATACTGAAGGAGCCTTCATGTTCCTAATTCAATTTGTGTTTGACTCAAGTTTGTGAAAAATGAATTTAAAAAACTAGACACTTGCATAATACTCCTCACTTCTAATTGTTTTGAGCATTTAACTAGGAGAGAAAGGAATATTGAAAATCTGACAGTAATAAAATAAAATTATTATATAAGACAAAAGTAGTTTTTTGGGTTAATAAGGGGTCAAATCTTCTTTGGATTGAATCTTTTGAGATTGACGAAGTAAAAATTATATTCATTTCATGTAAAAATTATAAAATAAAAGTTTGAGACACATAATTTTAAGCTTCTTGAGTATCACGTTTCTTGATTACAAAATTTTAACTACTGTAAGACTTCTTGAGTATCACGTTTCTTCCTCTCAAATCATGTTTTGAAAAGAAAGTTAAGAAATATCTTAAGTTGTTTTAAACACAATAATAAATATAAAAAAATTAAGAAAGCCTACAAATTAATTTGAAACTTTTGAGAGAGAAATTAGTTTCCTTTTTTAGAGAAACGATCAATTATATTAATAATGATCGGCAAAAATAAACAAAAGTCAAAACGGCATAGAGTTCGAAGAACCAGAAAATAAATAAGTTAAAAGAATAGAATCTTAGAAGCTTTCTCAAACCAAAGAAAATTAAAAAATAATGAAAAATGATTGAAAATAGATTAATTTCCTAGTCAAACATAACAACACAATATTCCTATAATTAATCTTACCAAAAAAAATTAAAAGATAATGAAAAAGAATTGAAAAAGATAAGTTTCCTCTTAGAACATAACAATACAATATTCCTATAATTAATCTTGCGAATTAATTTGATTGGATACTTATCCCAGCAAGACTAACAGTATTGTAGGGCGTAATCATCGCATTTCATCGATTTGACCAAACAGCGAATTACTGTACGGGTTATCATATCCTATCCTGATTGGGTGCACAAAAGGCTCTGAGTAGGGATAGGGGGTAGTGATTGCAAACTTACCAATTTACGTAAATGTTTCAAATTTTACCTAAAATTTTACAAATAGATTTTGTAAATATATTTTAGTGGTTGAGATTATCATTTTAAAATAAAATTTTAATGTTACAATATTTTTAAAATGAAATTTTAATGTTATAAAATTTTAAAATATGACGCCATTAGGACAATAATTAAAATTATGAAATTATTGGTTGAACCCCATAAATTAAGTGTTAAAATATGAAAGTAATGGAGTATTATAGGTCCATTTTTGGAATATCCTTATAGTTTGAAAACACTCTCCAAAGTTATCTTTCAAGGCATTTTTTCTAAAAAAAAAACATTTTCCAGGTTTAGAGCTTTGAAAAACAATCAAAATCATCCGAAAAAAAAAGTTTACTAATTTTAAGGCTAATTTAAAATGCTTTCCAAATGAAGTCTAAATCTATTTTTAAATAACTTTAGTATAGTATATTTAACCATTTTCTTCGTTTCAAAACGGTTGTCACTTTTATTTATAATTTACAAACGAGAGACAAACTATTTGGGACAAATGTAATATCAAATGATTATAAGAGAGAATATAAATATATATATATATATATATATATATTATTAAAGGGATATTTATCCCTATTCGGAACAAGGTTTTTATTGCTATTTGAACCATTCCTATGTGCATAAATTTATATTTATTTCTTTTGTGATGATTTACAGCCTGATTACTAATTAAACGAATCGTTTCTATTTCTTGATTAAGAGGAATAGTTTGCTCAGTTTGTTTAATGGAATAACTGGAAGAAAAATCGAATGTTCCTATTTTGTAAATAGTCTTTGGATCTACTTTAGGGATAGACCAATTATGCAACTTATGTTCTATGTCGGCAATATTGATCTCTGCAGAATTAAAGTCCTCATTACCATCTACTTGTTGATCTGATAATGAAACTGTTTCTTTACCATAAAAGAGCTTTGTCATTCTATTCATTTTAAAGATCAAGTCTTTATCAAATCAAATTCTAAGTATTTCCTCTAAAGTCTAAGACTCTCGGTTGTTTCAATCGGGAACACCAACACCTCAACGGGAACACGGTCTAACGCCCTTCTGCCGCTTACCAACGCTGTCAGGTTCTTCTGGCTTACCAAACGCTTGAAACAACTTTAACTCTTAGAATTCTTTAGAAATCTTTAGAATCTAATTGACTTAGATTTTCCTTTGAAATATTAGAAATAACAAAATCTTTTACTGTTAAAGGTATAGGTTTCAGAACCTGATTCAAGCAACTGATAATATAGTCTTTAAATCTTTAAATCTTTAAATCTTCTAATATTATTTTTCAATTTTGTTCTTTCTGTAACGATTAGTCTAAAAAGTTCTTCCCTTCTTATATTCATGTTAATCTTGTATTCTAGACTGGACGTTATATAGTGATTGTATTGAAAGAAGAATTCATTTATATGATTCAATTCATAAACGTAAGATCTTATTAAGTCATCATGTGCTTCTAGATCTTCTATGGCATTTTGTAAAGCATTTTTATACCATGAAATAACCATTTTTTAAGCGATTGAAAGTAAAACCTTTATCTTTTGATAACGATATAATTTCTTGCTCAAAATCCTTTTTTGTTCTGGAATAATAAATATAAGATCGGCATTTCTATTACACAAGTTCCATCTTTGTTCAAACGTTAAATTAACATTTATTTCAAAATTATACAGAGTTTCATTCATGGAAGTTAAATAAAATTCAAGTATGCTAATCATTTGTTGAAGAGCTATTATATTATCGAATTCTTGATTAGTAGCAGTTTTGTACCACTGGAGAACCATTTTAGTCTATATTCATAATTGCAGCAAGTCTTATCCTTTGACATCTAAGATTAATTATGCGAATAGTATTAGTTTCGATATTACTTCTTTCGCATTCAATCATGGTTTCGAAGTATCTAAATGGAAGTCTACGATTATTTCTTGACGGACTATTCATTTCATATCTATATACTTCTATTTGGATTTCTGATTTTCTATTTTGTTGTCTTAACGAATCTATTTATTTTGTATAATCAGACATGATTGTATTTATCACATTCTAATAAAATTCGAAAGAATGCATGATTAAAGAAAGATGTACAAGAATAAAAACTTACAGAAATTCTTGAGATTCTTCTTATTAACTAGCACAATCTCCCTACCAGGCCAAAAAGAATGACTCTGATACCATAAGGGGGACGAAACCAGGATATAGCGGAAACATACATCGATAAAGAAATTAATAGAAGTGATAGAGAGAGAATATTATTTATATATATATATATCATGCATTATTCATTTAGATATAAAACTACTGACTTTTTGTTTTAAAAGTTTGAAAATAAAATATAGATTAAATATTGAAAAGTAAGTTTACAACTTTTGTTGATGGCATAAAATAGTATATGCCTCGGAAAAACCATTACTTTTCATTTTTAGTATTTAATATACGGTTTTTTTACTTCAAAATTTTGATATAAACAATGTCGTTGTAACCAGAAATAATACGGCATTTAGTGTGGCTTAGACCGCATTAAGTGTAATCCACAATAAAAATCGCTTTCCAAGCGGTTTAATGGCTTAATGCGGCCGTTAATGCGGTTTCAGGCGCATTAAAATATATTTTTCAACTCCTCAAGCTGTATTACAGCCTTTAAACCTCATAAATGTCTCATTCCTTCCTCAAAATATGAAGGCATCCTCCTCCACCTCTTCTCACTCTCCGCCTTCTCTCCTTCCGCTGTAGCTCCAGATGTCGTCCGCCGCCGCTTCACCTTCTCTCCTTCTCCGTTGTTTCCTAAAGCCAATCTGCATCCTCCTCCTCATTATCTTCTTTTCTTTTGCAGATTCGCCGCCTCCTCCCCTCCTCATTTTCTTCTTTTCTTTTGCATATCCACCGCCTCGCCTCCTCCTTCTCGCCACAGCCCTCTATTTCACTGCCACAATCGAGCAAAAGTAGATCTAGGCTTTGTTTCTTTTAAAATCTTATTTTTTTAGGGTTTATGGGTTTAGGGTTGCATTTCGAAGCTCCATCGACGCCACTGACACCGCTCGCTCACCGTCGCCACCGCCCATTGCTACCAAAATATGGAAAATTGTGAATTTTGGATGAATACGGTTGAATAAATATATCCGAATTCATCCAGCTTTTTTTATCTTCAAAGATGTGTAATGTGGCTTATATAATGTGGTTTCTTCCGCGGCCAATTCCTATTATTTACCACGGCTACAATGCGGATTGACCGCATTAAAAACCATTTCAACCACGTAGTGAAAATTTGTAATAATCTATATGCAAAATCAACGTTTATAATTTTAACTTTTTTTTAAAAAAAAACTTTTCCAAACAATGATTTAAGTTAAATATAATATCAAAAGCTAAATGTTATGCCAATTTATCTGGAACTAGTAAGTATGTACAACCATCATTTCCTTAAATTGAAAGGTAGCAACTTATTTCCAGTCCTTATATGGTACACATCTGTGTACCTACACATACCACTCTCATAGTCCAAAACACATATGCGCAAGTGAGTTCAGCCCACCTTAAACATTAAAATGTCTAATATACCCCTAGTGACATTTGTTGCAGGTTCTTCCTCGGCGGAGCTTCAATTCTCTATCGCTCTCATCTCGCGATCGCCTCATCGACGTCGTGACGATTCTCCGATAAACAAGAGAGAACAGAATCAAGACAGCAAAATTGATTCATTGCCTCTGCTCAATATCCCTCGACGTCACCGTGATGCTAGATTCAACAACCGGAGATCGCCGCAAACGTGACTCTCCGTCGGACTTCACCGCCTCATCGACATCATTGGACCTCGCTGGAATCACTGGATTTTCCGCTCTCACCGACTTCAAACCGAGAGCAAGGAACAAAGAACATGACGATCAATCCAAGATCGACGATCGACTTTTTTCAACCGGAATACGTGCGATCGGCCACCAGCGAAGTTGATCGGCATCAAAGGCTGAGATGAGGTGGTTTGCAATCTTAAATCTAGAGTAGATTTGAGGTTTTTGTGAGCACTGTTGATCGAGTATGTTCTCACTCAGTAAAGTTGCAAAATCGCAGATTTTGTTTGCTGATCGAGAATGTTGTAATTAATCTAAGTTCAAGAAGTGTCTATCCAATATTCAAGAAGTGTCTATTAAGTATTCAAGAAGTGTTCAACATAACGATTTATGAATTATCTCTTATTTTTAACATTGTCAATGATCCTAATATTGGTTTGGTGTCTTGAAATTTATTTTACACTTTTTTATTTTACGATAGACATTTTCCGATTTTACTTTAGACAATTCAAAAATTATGGTAAAGACAAATTAAAAAAAATGTTACAACATTAGCAACTATTTGACATCTATAATTGTTAAGACAAATTGACAAGAATGTTACGCATAGATAGAAGTGTCTAAAATAATAGGTAGAAGTGTATAAAAGATAACGAAGAAGTGTGTAGAAAAATAGATAGAAATGTCTAAAATAATAGATTAAAATTTCTAAAGAAGTTTATGAACATGTATGAGAAATATGCAATGTAAGAAATATACTGCAGAAAGTGTCTAAAATAATAAATGCAAATGTCTGAAATATTACGTAGAAGTGTCTACAACAATATATAAAAATGTCTAAAATGATATATTAGTGGATTAATTTTAAAAAGAAACAGTACAAAGTAGTTCGACGGCGGAGCTCTCCAGGCCGGCAAGATCGTGTCAGATCTCCTCGGATGGCGGCGGAATTGGACGGGAAAGTTCACTAGAGGCCGGCGAGGACGTTTCCGGCGGTGGGGGAGCTCGCCGTCGGCGCTTGGTGGAGTAATTGGAGCCTCGGTTGGAGTGGCTTAGTGCAAGTTTGGCTCTCGGACCTCCGTGGCGGGTTTGCTGGAATTGTTAGAGATTTGAGTTGTTGGTGGTCGAGAGTGTCGTGTTGGAAAGTGGTGCTGGAAGCTTTACGTAGCCGGGGTTGAAGGCGCAGCCAAGGTGGAGGAAGGCTCGACGAAGACGTGGAATGACGATTGATCTGAAGGAGGGGTATATTAGTAAAACACATTTGGTATGTGTAAATGCGCACCTTAAAATCAGTAACTTATTTCACTTTTCAAATTACAAGAGAGTAACTAATTCAACAACTCTAGGATCGTTAGATTAACAGGTGAAATTTGATATCTTTTGAATGACGTTACGATGGAAGTGCAATGAAAAAATGGACAACCTCTAATTCTTCTGCCATATATATTCATGGTAGTGGTACACTAGTTAGTTGATGATTAGAGTCACCACCAATTGTAATGTGCAATGTCATATTTTTTTTTGTTTTAATTTATCCAATAGATTAAATACCTCATTTGCACATAGAGTAAACTAAGTTTTTTTTACCCGCACTTCGTTGTGGGATAATTTACACGGAAAATAACGTTATGAAATAAGTTTCTAACATATATTAGAATTTTTTTTAAAATGTCTACATGGAAAATAACGTTATGAAATAATGAAAAAAATTAAAAACATATTAATTATTTGAGATTAAATTGAAAAATGGAAATGAGGGGAAGTAGTTAATTAAAGTAAATGTGAAACAAAAATATTAAATGAAATATTTACACCAATTTGAAAGAACATAAAATGAAAGAGAGAGAATAACATACGTTTAACAAAAAAAAACTATAACTAACAATGTACAACACTCGTCTAACATAAATGTATTATAAATTGTTTGAGACATCCAAAATTCATGATATGTGTATATATATATATATATATGAGATAATAAATGCTCAAAAAAGGAAATGATAACAATATTCAAGTTAATTTTAAAATCCAAAAAATGAGAAAGGAAGTTCAAATTTGAATGATGACAAACTTAAAATATTCTAAATTAAAAAAGCTATAATTCAAAAAATGTACCATGCAACTCTACATTTTCTTAAAATAAACAGTAGTGAGTAAAAAATAATTTGACTAATTTGAAGAAGAAAAACATCGGTATTTGATTTAAAAAAAGATATGACACTAATTTAAAAGCATTAGGGTAAATAAGAAAAATATGAAGAGTAGACAAACACATTCAATTGGAATAGGAAAAAAAATAAAATCTATTTGATTAAAAAATAACAAATGACTAAATTATTCACATTCAAAATGAGGAGCAAAAAAACCATGGAAAAAAAAACTAAGGTCGTAATTGTAAGTATAACAAAATTAAAGACCAAGAAAGTGGAAAAAATCACTTTATAATGTGTTCAATTGGAACAATTGAAAAGGTAGAAACATGAAATTGTTAACAAAATAATTGATTTGAAAGGATGATTTGTTCAATTGGATAGTTATTAAAATAGTAACATTTTTTTTGAACGGCACTGCATATCATTAAAAGGGGAGGAACTAACAACAGAGAAAGACCCTGGCGAGGTACCATGAGAGAAGGGACCTCGCAAGGGCAAGAACAACAGAGACACAAACAAAACCGACCAAACGCCACCGACAGAAGATCACCCCTAAGCAAGCAACCATCTGCCAGGACTACAAGGGGTCAAAAGAAAACAAGAACAACAAACACCTAGCGACCACAATTAACCGACACTCTCCGCTGCCTTTAGGATTGGAGCAAGAAGCCAATCCGTCCACGAGAGGTTCAGCTTCTGACTTCTACCCAATATCCATAAGTAGGACAACACCTGAATGTCTGCAAAGATCCGGGAAGCTTGCCATGGGATGTTTTGCATGACCACCCCGTTACGAGCTTTCCAGATTGACCAAGCCGTAACGAAGGCAATTGCTTGCCAAACTGGAGCCGCTTTGGTCGGAACTTGAGAGGAAAAACCATCATCCAGAATGTCTATGAAATCCATGAAACCATCAATACTCAAATTGCACCACGAGCCCACTGCTTGCCAAACCGCAGAAGAAACCGGACAACGAACAAGCACATGATCCGTAGTTTCAGATGCATCCAAACACAAATGGGCAAGATATAGATTCTACCTCGATGCCACGTTGCAGCAGCTGCGCCCGAACTGGAAGATATCTCCTTGAAGCTCTCCAAATGAACACGTTGATCTTCCTGGGGACTTTATTGCACCACCGCATCGGAATATCGTGGCCCTCCGCAAGGTGGTCGCCAATCCTCTGGGCCAGACAACGAACGGTGAAAACTCCATCTGAAGCCAGCTCACATGACCAACTGTCTTTAGTGTCATGACTTGGTTGAAACACCTGCAAAGCATTGAGCACGAAGGAAATCCCCTTCCGCCCTTCCTCTCAACCTCCTCCTCCAATTCCACTTCCAACTCCACACTCCATTCTCCCACCTACCTTTCTCCACCACTAGACACTCCTTATCCATCGCCAAACCATACATCTATTAAACCTATCCTTAAGAGCCCCACCCTCTACCCACTCATCCTCCCAAAACAACGTAGCATTCCCCATGCCAGTCTTTCTCTTTGTTAGGTTCGCGAAACTACTACCCAAACTCTCAACTTCCCCCGCCGCCTTAATGATATCTCTCCAAACACTCCACCCCTCCGACTCCTCCCCATACTTCGAGGCCCCTGGCACACCCCCGTTACAGCTAGCCACCACCCTCACCCATAGACTACCCGCCTCCATCAACCACCGCCACCTCCACTTAGCTAGCAAAGCTAAGTTTTTTGCCCTTAAACTACCCACTCTCAGCCCCCCAACTTCACTATCGCCAAACAACCTTTCAATCCTAGCCCAAATCATTTTTTTCCCCTCCCCAGTGTCCCCCCAGAAAAATTTGTTTCGGAGAGATTCAATTTTCTTAACAACTCCGAGAGGCGCGCGAAACACCGACAAGTGGTAAAGGGGCATACTTCCCATAACTGAGTTTAACAACGTTAGCCGACCACCAATAGACAGGGACTTCGCCTTCCAGCTCGACAACCTGTTCTTCACTTTGTTGACTACCGGATCCCAGTTCTTTATCCGACTCATTTTAAGGCCCACTGGCAAACCCAGATAATAGAACGGAAGAGCGTCCGCCGTACACCCAAGGGACGTCGCTAGAGAGGAGACCACCTCCATGTCAACTCCTACTCCAAACACCCGACTCTTCCCTAAATTGATTTTCAGACCAGACGCCAGCTCAAAACATTGCAGCAGACCCATGAGGGATTGCGCGTTGGCAGCCGACCACTCTCCACAGAATATCGTGTCATCCGCAAACTGCAAATGGGAGAGCACCACTTCATCTCTTCCCACCCGGAAAGGGCGGAAGACATTGTTGGCTACCGCCTCCTCCATCATACAATTAAGGGCTTCTGTGGCTAAGATAAAGAGGAAGGGTGATAGGGGGTCCCCTTGTCGAAGGCCTCTTTCCATCTGGCATTCCTTAGTGGGACTTCCATTAACAAGAAACGACACATTCGCTGACTCCAGGCACCCTGCTATCCAACGCCTCCATTTACCCCCGAAATTCATCTGTTGGATAACGGAGTCCAGGAACTTCCGATTAATGCAATCGTAGGCTTTCGAAATCCACCTTCGTGAGCAACAATCGACTCTTGGCTCTTTTCGCCCAAGAAATCGCCTCATTTACAACAAGGATGCCATCCGTGATTTGTCTTCCTTGGATAAAAGTTGACTGAGCTTCCCCAACTAGACCGGCAATCACTGGTTTCAACCTTTCCGCCAGCAGCTTAGCAACAATTTTGTAATAGCACCCAATGAGGCTAATAGGCCTATAATCAGAGATGAGGAGAGGGTCTTTTATTTTCGGAATCAGAGCTACAAACGAAGAGTTGCAACTGCCGCAAACTTTCCTAAGATTCAAACTTGAGGACTGCTGCCACCACCTCTTTCTTTATCACCTCCCAATTGGCTTTAATGAAGTTGAAGTTAAAACCGTCCGGACCAGGAGCTTTCCCACCCCCGCACAACCACACCGCCTTCTTGATCTCCTCCTCCGTGAACGGAGCCTCCAAACCCAATATCTGAGCTTCACTAAGCTTTCGGAACCTCTGGCTGAAGAACAACGGCCTTTCTTTTTCTGGTTCCCTGAAATACTCGGAGAAGTAGTTGAAAATTGCTTCCTTGATTACCACCGGGTCTTCAGACCAGCTGCCGTTAATCAACAACCCCTGTAAGGTATTCCTGGATCTCCTCCCCTTCACCACTGAATGGAAGAATCTGCTATTCTCGTCCCCTTCAACCGCCCATTTCAATCTGCCTTTTTGCTTTAGGTCTTTAGATAAGATCCTCTGCTCCTTGAAGAAACCCACCTTGGCCTTCTGCCAAGCCCTCCACTCTTCAGGGCTGAGCTGATGCTCCTCCGCTTTCCTCTCCAGAAGAAGAAAATCCTCTTTTAACGCTTCCACCCTCCCTACTGACCCCGAGGCGGAGCTCTTGCTCCAAGCTTTTATGCAACGTTTCAGAGCTTTGAATTTCTCTTTCAACACAAAATCCGCTTCTCTGCCCGCCGTAGGCTCCATCCAAACCGATTTCACCAAATCACCGAAGCCCTCTGAAGCCAGCCAATGATCAAAAAATCGAAAAGGAGGGGGCCCAAAATCCCTGGATCCCGCCTTCATCAGAACAGGGCAGTGGTCTGCGAAAACTCTATCACCGACCACCGCCGCCATATCCGGCCAGATTCCCAGGAAAGACCTATTGACCAGAAACCGATCCAGCTTGCTCATTTTGGAACCATCACTACTCACCCAGGTGAATCGCCTGCCCCCTTGCTTAACCTGCTGAAGATCATTCTCGCGAATGAACGAATTGAAATCCGCAGCTCTAATAGGTTTAAAACGGCAACCTCTTCTCTCTTCTGCTCTTCTGACAACGTTGAAATCCCCCATAAGGCAGACTGCTTCACCACCGCCCCTAATAAGCGGACCAAGCTCTGCCCACAAAATTCTCTTTTGACTTGCCAACTGCGGACCATAAATATTCAGCAAAAGGAATTTCTCCTGCTTATTCTTCCACCTACCAACAAGACCCAAATAACCAGCCCCTGAAATAACCTCCTCCGTAGTCCACACCTCCTTGTTCCAGAAGAACAACAACCCACCAGACCTACCCTCCGCCAATTGTTGAGCATACCCCAACTCACTGTGCGTCCAAAGCTGGGTGATAGGGACTCCAACCTCCTGACTAAGAAGCGTCTCTTGGACCGCTAACACATCCAACTTCTCCTTAAGAATTAGCTTTCTAAGCTCCCTCAGCTTATCTCCACTCCCCAACCCCCTGACATTAAGCGTTAGCATCTTCATTTAATCAACTCTTCCTCACCCACAACACAACCCAGCTCTGATGACTTCCGGAAAATGAAGCCCACTGATCTACCCAGATTCTGAATTCTACTAACAGAGGAGACAGACGCAGAATCAGCATCGACTCTTACCTGATTCACCTCTGGCGCTTCGGATGAAACCGCCACCTTCATGCACCATGAAGAGTCCGAGTCTTGCTGCACCATAGAACCCACGCCCGTCGACAAGCACCTGAGACCCTTTGCCTTCCTCTCCCCTTTCATCCTGGCTGCCCTCTTCATCTCTCTCAACGACACCCTCGCGCACACGCCGCCCGTCCGTTGCTGCGTCTCGATCCAGTGGGCCGACCTCGAGGTCTTCCGGTGGCCCTTCCTGCATCTCGACGGACGACCACGTACCTCAATCGGAACAGCCTCTGACGATTTCACCGACGGTGTCGACGGCCTTCTGGTTTGGAGCTCTGCTGCTGTCGCCGCGATGTTCGAGGAGAAACCACCATCGTTCCTTTCCTTAAACGCTGACCCAGCCTGGGCCTGCTTCTTATTCACAGACCCCCCACTTAAGCCCATATTGAGCTCCAGATCATTGGTGTACCCACCAAATTTTGACGGGCCCGGGTCTTTCACAACTGGCCCAAGCAAAGCCTGCATGGAGGTTGCATCATGCGTGGGCCTTAACCCCTCCCGGCCCACCAGGCCACCTAAATCCTGCCTTTTTCCCACTTCTTCTTCAAGCCGCAAGCAGCTTGCCTTGGGACTCCCACCCACACCACCCTGCCCTTCATCAGACCGCGCACCTTTTCCAGCCTTCTTTTCAGCCGGAGAACCGGCGCTTCTGCCGCCTGACGCTCTGACACAACCAGTACTATTAGCCACCCTGTCCTCCCCACCTCCCGAGACCGAGTTTGGAACACGACTCACTGGCTCACAATCTGAAACTGAGTCTGACTCCGATTCGCCGTCGACGTCGGACTCCAACTCCGGTATCCACTCACCTTCCTCCTCCTCGTCCTCTGTCTCCGAATCTAAGAACACAGCCGGTTTTACGTACCTCTGTCCGAAGTCTACAGTATCCGTTACATCCTCCACCACTTTCACTGAGAACTCAGATCCACCCACCACCAAACCTACCAATGAATCAATCGTCTCCATTTGGTAGGTTAGCACGCACACCTTGCCAATGTGTAGTTGGGTTTTTTGCGCTGTAAGCTCTTCCACTTCTACTACTGAACCCCACAGACCAGCCACCTTCACGAACGTGCCCGTGTTCCACGCGTGAACCGGGACTCCGATGACATTAATCCAGACGATTCTTCCCGGCCTTCTTTCCTCCGCCGTCGCGTTCCAAGGCGCAATCTCGGTGAACCACTCAGACAACGTCTCATTATCACCAACCAGAAGCTTTTGGAGTGCCTCCCTAGAGCCACACTCCAGCAGGACCCTCAACCCTCCCAGGTACTTCACCAGACATTGCAAGAATCCTTCCCCCTCTAGAAGCTCCGGAAGTTTGGCGAGGAGGTGAGCATGCTTTACCTCTGCCACCGCGCACCTCTGCAGCCAAAGCAAATCTTCCTCCCTGGTCTCAGCCTGCACGTTGTGTGCCAAAGAGTTCCCAGCCTTACCGCCTTGATATGTCCCCTTTGCCCCATTAACAACATCTTTAAAAGACCTGGTGTTATCCCGGAAACTGCTGCCCGATCCCCTTGTTGATCTCACCACCTCTACCTTGTTGATACGCCTATCCCTGGAACCGCCCTTTTCTCCCCACCTAAAACGTCCGAACTTGGCCACATTGACAACCAGGGGTTCAGCCCCCACCGCTACCTTCTGAATCTTTAGAATTAAAACATCCACATTCTTAACATCTTGATATCTGACGAACCCAAACTTCTTCCCCTGTTTTGATCTTTTGGATGGTACAAAAATATCAATAACCTTCCCAAACAACAGAAAATGCTTCCACATACTTTCTCGAGTCCACTCCGTCGGAAAATTCGTGAAGAACAGACTAACTCCCTTCTTGTCGATTAAGTTGATGAAACCATTCGAAGAAGATTTGCCCCTGTTCCACAGTCTCTGCTCGCGCGACCACCCCAGATGGTCTCTCTCTCTAACTTTCTCTCTCATCCTCTCTCTATTATATTAAAATAGTAACATACAATTTCAATATCCTCTCAAATCAATCATATTTTTAACAAATTAAAATAGTAACATGAATTTGTTAAAAATATGATTGATTTGAGAGGATATTGAAATTGTATATTAAAAATATTTTACAGGATGAAAAAGTAAAAAAAATATCAATGCAAAAAGGTAGGGAAAAATATTCATCTGTCATGACCATAAAACGAAGTATTTAATATACATACTAAAAGAAAGATGAGATATTCAAGAGATAATTTCAAATTTTGCTGGTGAATCCTAATAATGGTATAATAGAGAAATGAGGTTGAAAATATAAGTTTAATTAATTAACTAAACCAAGAAGGTTTTTATAAAATTTATTTTTTTAGTAAAAGAAAAGGAGCAAAAAATAAAAATGTCAAAACAAATGTAATGAACTAAACTGGAAAAACGTAAAAAGAAAAAAAAATAACAATATTGATTGATTAAAAGAAAACACTCCCTTCGTCCCACAATAATTACATTTCGTTTAGACTGTTTAGCAGTATGTAATAGTATTTAATCTAAGATTTTTCTAAATATATAATTTATATGTTCATCATAACTTGACATCTAAATTTTCTAAATATATTCTTTTGAACTTTTTCGCTATCATAATAGTAAAACTTTAAGTCAAATACTGCAATTTAAAAAATCAAAGTTAAACTTGCCATTTTTTATGGGATAAATGGAGTATCAAATAACTAAATTATAAGAATTGGAATATAAAAGAAAAAAGAAAGTGTAGAAAACACTTGATAGACCGGATCGAAAAAGCTAAAATAGAATGAATTGAATTTAATCTAAAGAAAATGATTAATCTAGAAACGTCTTTAGAAAAGATACTAAATCATTTAAAAGGTCCAAATAGTTTTTTAAAAACACCAATAGAATAGGGAGAAAAAAAGGATTCATATCACAGACATAAAATCAAGGGTTTAATGTACAAAATAAAATAAAGTTGAGATGTTAAAGAGACAATTTTTAATTTTGACCAAGAAACATAAAAACGTAAAAACAGGAAAATAACATTAAGAATTATAAGTTATATCAATTGAGTCATAGAAGATTCGAGAAACCCATTTGGAACACTGAAGTGAAAAGGGTAACTCTGGTTTCGAATGCTACTTGATACACATAAGGGGTTTACATGTAAATGTATGGAAACATAGAGGGCTTAAAATGATATTTTTAAACTTTTGAAAACAAGGGTTTTTTTTAAAAAGTTCGGTGGCGTTTACAGAATTCCTTGAAAAAACAGATGAGTTTTGACGTAAAACGACGTCGTTTCACTGAAAGTTCCGGAAAAAAAACTTCGCTAAAACGACGTCGTCGTTTGACTAGGAAAAAAAGTCAAAATTGTGCCAAATTGGCACTATTCACACCTATCACATCAACTTCCATTTTTTTGTAGGGATTAAAATTTCGATTGTTGTTATGTAAAAATAATTCATGTCCTATTTTGGTCATTTTTTAAAAACATTTCCTCTTATGGTCTTCTATAAGGGTACCATATCGTGTTTTGGTCCTTTCCGTTTACTGTGGTTGTTAGTTCCAACAAATTCATGTGAATTTACTATTTTAACCTTATGAAAATTTTACTTCAGCCCTCAACTTATATTTCCCAAAAACTTTAACCCAAAAGTTTAACTTATACTCTCTTCATTTCCAAATAATTCTACACTTTATTTTTTGTTATTTTACAGTATTTAATCTACGATTTTTTTCATGAACATTTAGACATTTAATGTTCATAATTTATATGCATATCGTAATTTGAAGTATAAACTTTTTAAATATATTTTTTCTGAATTTTTTAAAACTTGTTATCTTTGTTAAAATTTAAATCAAATATTGAATATTGAAATAATAAAGTCAAAGTGTAGAATTATTATGGGATAGAGGGAGTAGGAAGCCTTTTGGGCTTTTGTCTCTGCATCCCTCTCTCCACTCCTCTATCATAAACGACATATTTGGTAGTTCACCGACGCAACCTCCATCTTTTAAACAACATTTCTCGTAGTTCATAAAATGAGGATGTTTTCTTCAATGTCAAGGCTTTACTAGCCATCAGCGGCAGCGCTATAGACCCGGACGTTTTCTTAGAAATCACGAGCAAGCCCGAAATCCAAGCTGCTACAATGACCGGGACTGAAGCTTCGATTCTCTTATGCAACCATGTATGCTTCTCCTTCGAGGCGAGAACTCTCCCACTGGGCCATGTGGCTGAGATTAACGGCTTTTTTTTGGCCATCTCTAGTGGCAAGTGCTTTGTTTTTGGGATCGTGGGTCACTAGATCATTCCCCATTTTCGCCAGCCTTTCTCTTCAGCTGAGTGTTCCAGTAATTCTTGATTTCATTGTCGGTTCTCTTGGGCAACTGGGTCATTTGAGTACGAGTTACAAAATCGGGTAGTGGATCAAAGCTCGAGTGTTGTCGGGGAGGCTGATGATGGGTCTACCGACATTTGGGCGATGTGGAAGCTCAAGAACTGAGCTGATAGCCAAAGTACGATCTCCGGCTGAGAAAGATCTTCCGACGGCCAAGACAGGTGGCTCCGATACCTGAAGGACAAGACAAAAGACACTTTCAGGTGCAGAAAGGAGGAAAGTGTGGGTGTGTAGTAATCACCTTATTTGAGGCGGGCACCACCCAATATATAGGGTGGTGCTAGGTCCCGTTACGGACCTTAAGTGCTGGAGAATCTCCATAAATGTGCCCATAATTGGAATGGTGGCGTATTAATGGTGTAATGATAGCGGAGTTATTAGGGAATTACTCCCTCTCCTTTGGTTTAATGCCAGCAAATAGTGTAACGGTTAGCCTGAGGGAGGCAGTAAGCGCTTCGTGCCTAACGGCTTTATACGAGGCGCCCTTACTGGTAAGAGGGGGTCTCCGTAATGACGAGATCTGCTGTGGTGGACGCGGCCCATATGGCTTTTGCATTTGACAATACAGCCGTATGGGCTGGCCCATATATCAAGATGCCCTCCCACAAATGGAGGATGGGTTGGGTCCCTGTGCTCCGATTTGGAAGGAAGTATGCCAACAGACATTGAGCCCACGTTGTATTGTGATGTTTTGGAGCCTTATTAGGGGAGGCCCAAGAGCTGTCCCCAATGTAGGCCCAAAAATTTGGCCCAATAGTAATTGTGGCGGTTGGCAAAAGCGCTTTTCAAAATTTGCGCTTTTGCGCCGTCGTAATTATGGGGAAGTCGCTTCACTTCCCATCGCGCTCTTCTCATACGCCAACCAAGTCAGTTTCAATTCTTGCTTTCCTTGCCTTTGCGCTTTAGCTTCCTTTGCAATCTAGTTTCCATTTTCGCGACTAGCGAAGAATTTCCCGTGAGATTCAAGAACCCAGCCGTTGAATCCTCCGTTTCGCCTCCGGCATTTAATCAGTAAGTTGTTTTCTTTTGAATTTTTGAATTTTCGGTTTACTTTTGTCGATGGCTCCCAAGAATCCAAGCAAGCCCGGCGTCGGCCCTGATGTCGAGGAACTGTGGCCCCGAACAAGTCTGTCAGAGAAGAAAATGGCAGATATCTGCCAGAACCACCATGTGTATACGGGGGTGGTTTGTGGGCTTTCACCAGCGGATGTGCTGAGGAAAGCGGGGATGGAGTTGAGCGACGAGGCCATGAGGGAGAATACCATGGTGGTCTACGAAGCCCAATCCGAAAGCCGGGCCGAGGCTTCCCTTTGTTCCTCGCCGCACTGTGCGAGGTGGGGTGTTTGCCTGGGCAATCGCCCTCGAATGTGTTTACCACCGTAAACGCATTTGTGGTAGCCTGCCACTTGGCGAAGACGGCGGTGCTACCGGAGACCTTCTTACGCTTCTATACGCTGAAGAGGCCTGTCGGACACCCCTTCTATCAACCGACTCCCCGAGGAGGTGAAGGTGGGAACAAAATGGTGAAGATCGGAGTCTTCGCCAAAACCACCAGCTCGTGGGGAGTTGGAAAGGCAATTTCTTCTTCATTCTCAAGGAAGACAGTTGGGGTTTCCCGCATTCTTCATAAAGGAGAAGAATGCAAGGGTGTCGATGAAGCCCTCTGTGGGCGGGTAGCGAGGGAAAGAAAGCCCTCGACGCCCTTTGTGAATGGATCCGGAGTGTGGAAAGGCTCGAGGGGTGTAAGGGTGCGTTTCCTTCACTCTATCCAGCCTGGACGAGGTGGTCTCGCGGAGAGTAGGGGTTAGCAGGCCCACCGTCTTCCGAGCCACGTGGACACCCTTAAAAATTGGGTGGAAGGATTGGACGGGGACCTCGTAGAGCGGTTCAAGGCGCTTTCAGCAACCCCCACCGCCTGCTCGCCTTTCTTTTCGCTCCCGTGTTCTTGTGTTTGCACATTTGAAATGCTATTATAACCTGACCTTGTGTTTTTTACTACAGCCAAGATGTTGCACCCCAGCACCCTTTTTGCCAAGAAGCAGGATTTGCTGGAGGCTCTTAAAGCAAAGATGGAGGAGGAGGTCCCTGCAGAGCCTGCCCAAAAGGCTGTCGAGGGGTCAGTTGCAGTTGCAGGGACCTCGAAAGGCGGAGAGGCCCGAGGTGCGGAGGCCTTGGTGACGGTAGCTCAACCAGTCAACATGGCTGGTCCCGTCACCGTCGAGGAGTTGTCCGAGGACTCCGAGGAGGACATCCTTCGACGGAAGCGCCCTCGACTTGCAGGTACCATTCTTGCTTCCCTTTATTCTTTGGCTAACTTTTCTTTTCTGTGTTCTGATTCCCATTTTAACCTTGTGACAGCAGAGGACTTGGTTGTGTCCTCGGACAGCAGTCCCAGCCCTGCCAAAGATAAAGGGAAGAGACCAGCCGTCGAGGAGACTCCCCGTAGCCCCGTTCGGGGCGTTGGGAAACCCGTCGGCCTATTGGCAGATGCTCGGAGGGCTGTTGTGGCCCCTCGAGTGTATACAAGAAGGCCTTCGAGGATCCCTAAGACCCTGAAGGGCATAGATCCTGCTGAGCCTCAACTACTCGAGGACTACCGGCGGGAGCTGCGGGAGAAATCCTTCAAACGCAAGGGTCCGGCCTCTTGTGGAGGCCTCTGGGACCTGTCATGAGGGTGACTCGTGACGAGTCAATCCTCCTCGGGAAGGGGACGTGAGACTAAAGGTTGCGAAGGTCTCGCACTTCCCGTGATGTACACTTTTTGAAGTACACCTCCTGGGGCCCTAGACATGGCGAAGGACATCCGCTGTGGCCTCACTCGGGTAAGTGACGAATCTGGATTCCCCCTTAACTTTTTTGTTGGGATGTTTTGTTTATATGGTCTGCGTTTGTAATTTGCGTAAAATCGTGTTGGCCCAAGGGCTGGTGTCAAAGATCGAGGACCTTGAGTCCTCGTGAAGAGCCTCGAGGCCAAGGCAAAGGAATCCGAGGAGGTGGAGAGCCTAAAAAGGCCTTGGCTGACAGGGATGCCAAGTTGGCTGAAAAAGAGGCCGAGCTGGGGTCCTCGAGGAATGAGGAGGCTAACCTCCTTAGAGCCCTGGGTGTCATGGGCAAGCAACTGAAAGCTTCCATGGCCGATGGGAAGAAGCATGAAGCCTCGTTCCTCGCCGAGCACCATGCGAAGAAACAAACAAGCTGAAATGGAGCAAGTGCTCGGGAGTATCAAAGAATGGAGACCTGTTGAGGCGAAGGACAAACTCATCGAGGAGTTGTCCTTGAGGACCGCCTGTGCCGAGGATCTGCGCCAAAGGCCGCAGTCCAGATTGAGGACAGCACCAAGACCCTTAGTGAGGTGACGGGCTCTGTGGTGGCTGATCATTTAGCCTTCAGACAACTAGAAAACCAAATTGGTTTTAAGTTGTACGATGGTGAAAGTGTTCAGCCCCGCTTTTTGTAAAGCCCATTGCTGAAAGGGTCAGGTCGAGTGCTCGTGGTGCCGAGGTGCCGATCGAGAAGATCGCCGACGCACAAGCCATGGCGGGTGTCTGCAGGCCGAGGGCTTCCTACGATGCCGCCACCAAGTGGAAGGCATCGTTGAGAAGTCTGATTTGGAACCCTCAACGCCATGAAGGTCGAAGACCCTCCTCGTGCGACTTTGTTCGAGTGGGGTAGGGCAGGAAGAAATTGGGAGTAGAATATCCTTACGATATTCTCGCCCGGGCATGTAGAGGATGCCCCGTTGTACCCCAAACGATGATGTCCCCAGAGTTTGTGGACTTGTAATTATATTTTTGCTCATTTTTGATAAAATACGTAACATTTCAGCATTTGCTGCCTTTGTAATTTCCATACGAGTATTATTTGCACAATGCGAAGTGTTTGTACTTGTCTGGGCAAAATTGTTGAGATGAATTGTTGTAATTCTTCGTAAAGTGACTTTATTCGATGCGCGCTGGTCAAGCAGTGACCTTGCAATTAATTTTTGAACTTACCCACTGAAGTGGGGGAACACTCCTAGTAGAGCGATTTTATGTAAACATAGTAACTTAAACGTAATAAGGCCTCAAGTCGTTGACGTGGTAGTCGTTTTTGAGTTTTTTGCCTTGATAGTCCTTTAACTTGTATACACCCTCTCTTTCTTTACTGTGTACCACATAAGGCCCTGCCCATCTGGAACGAAGTGTGCCATGGCCGTGATTACGACCGACAACTCCGCCTTTAGCAAGACCATACCACCCACGTGGATCTGCTTTGCCCGAACTTTGGCGTTGTGATCGAGGTTTGTCCTTTGTCGCAAGGCCATAAGCCTAAGTCGAGCACCCTCGCGGAGTTCCTCGACGAGGTCCAAACGCGCTCAAGGCCGCTCTCATTGTGAGGGGCGTCGAATACAGCTGCTCGGATTGTGGGTATTGAGACTTCGAGTGGTAGTAAGGCATCGACGCCGGAAACCAAGGAGAAAGGAGTTTCTCCCGTGGGTCCCCGTGTAGTTGTTCGATAGTCCCAGAGGACGCTGGGTAGGGCCTCGACCCACTTCTCTTTTTTGTCCTCGAGGCGCTTTTTTAGGCCTTCTTTGATCGTGCGATTTGTTACTTCTACCTGGCCATTCGACTGCGGGTGTGCCACTGGATCGTAGAGCATTTGTATGTTCATCTTAGTGGCCCAATCCTTAAGCTTTTGCTCGCGAATTGAGTCCCATTATCTGTGATTATGGCTCTTGGTGCCCCGTACCGCGCCACGAGGTCGTGCCAGAGGAAGTGTATGACCTTGGCGGTTGTTATGTTCTCAAGTGGCTGGACCTCGACCCACTTAGTGAAGTAATCGACAGCCACTATACAAAATTTAAACTGGCCCTTGGCCGTAGGCATTGGGCCGATTAAATCGAGGCCCCACAGCGCGAAGGGTATAGGGTATGTCTCCGTAACCACTTCGTTTGCCGGCTGTCGTTGGATGCGAGAGTTGAGCTGGCATTTATGGCACGTTCGTACTAAATCATGTGCGTCCTTCCTCAAAGTTGGCCAATAATAACCGAGGCGCAAACATTTGTGTGCTAGCGCATCGGAGCCAATGTGTGCTCCGCAAACTCCCGAGTGGACTTCGCTCAGATGAGTTTGGAATCGTCGAGGCCAATACATCGTTGTAAAGGGGTAGAGTATCCTTTACGCCATAACGTGCCATCTATGATGACATGGCGGCTGATCGCGCCCTTATTTTCTTTTGCAACGCTGGTGGGCCCTCGATTGCACCGGTTTGGAGGTATCAAGGATTGGGTCTCTCCAATCAGGTGCTGCATTGGCGTCAATTGCATGAATTGTATTTATGGAGGGTTGCGCTAAGGTTTCGAGGACGCATCCGCCCGCCTTAGACACTGTCACCACAAAGTGTTTTGATCCCTTGGGATCTTATTAATATTTAGCTGCTCGAACTGCCCTTGTAAGTTTTTGACAAGGCGCAAGTACCTCGAGAGTACTGGGTCCTTGCAGTCATTGGTCCCCGTAACCTGGCTTACGACGAGCTGTGAGTCACTGTGTACAGTTAGACGTCGCAAACCAGCTTTCAGGGCAGTCTTGAGACTGCTACGAGTGCCTCGTATTCGGCCACATTGTTCGTGACGGAAACCGGAAAGCTACTCGTAAGCTAGCCTCCATGCCGTGTGGGCCTCGATGTGAACGCCTCCTCACGGGCGATCGGCACCGGATGAACCATCCACGAACATGTCCCACTCGGGGCTCCGACCCTGTGGTGGTTCCTCGAAGGACCATGCTCGAGGGGGTAAATGGAAAGCTCGGCCATGAAATCCGCCAAAGCTTGTGCCTTTATTGCTCGCCGAGGCTCAAACTTGATGTCATACTCTCCAAGTTCGATGCACTAACGAGCCAAACGACCACTATGCTCGTCTGTTTAGAATGTCTCGGATGGGTAAGTCTGTTCGACAATGATTGTGTGGGCTTGGAAGTATGCTCGCAACTTCCTGGCAGCCACGATCAAAGCGTAGATCGTTTTTTGGAGGGGTGGGTAATTAACCTCAGCCCCTCGTAGCGTGTGGCTTATGTAATAGACGGGCCACTGTTGTGGGCCTTCCTCCTTAACGAGCACTGCGGATACAGTGCTGTTCGAAGTGGAGAGGTAGATGACGAGTTCATCCTCGTTGCGGACATTTCGGTGTTGGCAAATCGGAGAGGTGTTTCTTGATTTGCTCGAATGCTTCTTGGCATTCCGTTGTCCAAGTGAACGCCTTCTTCATACGAAGCTGTTCAAGAATGGCTTACACTTGTCCCCCAACTTGGAAATGAATCGCCCAAGGCAACAATTCTTCCCGTAAGTTGCCGGATTTCCTTAATGCTCCGTGGTGGCGCCATTTCCGCGATGGCTGAAATTTTCTTAAGGTTGGCGCGATCCCCTTTCGGAGATCATATAGCCCAGAATTTCCCGGCTCCAACAAAGAAGGAACACTTGGCTGGATTGAGCCTCATGTTATACCGAACGATTCGAAAGTCTCGGCCAGGTCTTGAAGGTGATCTTCGAATGTCATGCTTTTGACAATGACATCGCCGACGACGCTTCAAGGTTACGCCCATCTGGCGGGCAAAGACCTTGTTCATTAGACGCTGGTAGGTGGCTCCAGCGTTTTGAGCCCAAAAGGCATTCGGACATAGTAATAGACGCTATCACCACCGTGAACGCCGTTTTGAAGGCGTCCTCGGGATCCATGTAAATTTGGTGGTAGCCACTCTTGGCATCCATGAACGACAAGTATTTGTATTTGGAAGTTGCGCCCACGAGCTGGTCGATGACAGTAACGGTAAGGGTCCTTTGGACAATGCCTATTGACGCCCGTGAAATCAACGCACATACGAAGTTCGCCATTCGCTTTTGTCAGCTAAAACCACGTTAGCGAGCCACTCAGAGTACTGAATTTCTTTTATTATTCCAGCTTCGAGGAGTTTAGAAACCTCCTCTTTTACAAATTTCTTCTTAGAAGGGGCCATACCCCTTTTCTTTTGCTTAACCGGTTTTGAGTCCGGGAATACATTCAGATTTATGGGTGATGACGCCGTGGTCGACACCCGGCAGATCATTCAAGCTCCGTGCGAAGACGCCAAGATTTGCTTCGAGGAGGTGGATGAGAGCCATCTTCTCCTTTTGCTCAAGGTTTTTGCCAACCTTGAACTTCTTGCCTGAACGACGCCGATTTCCTCTGTCACGGCATCGAGGCGTGGTCTGCCGTCAGTTCCGCAGTGCCTCGTTGTGCTTCGAGGCTTGTGGACCAACCGCAGAACTCAAAGAGGCCACGTAGTTCATCCTCGCCGTTCGCTGGTCAATGTAGATGCTAGCATCCCCACGAGGCGTCGCAAATGTGACCGTGAGAGAACGGATGTCACACCTCATGTGGAATTCGACCTGGCTGGGTCGACCAACGATAGCGTTGTATGTAGAGGGGACCTCGAGGACCAAGAATTCCGTCATGACGGAATGGCGCCAACCGTGCCAAATTGTGTGTCCCCAATCAGCATGAGGGGCGGGTTGACGACCCTACCGTTGGCACAATGTCCCCGCCAATGCCAAAGGTAGGGCCGGAGCTCTTCGCACGACGGACATGTGTATCCCGAGTTTATCGAGCATGTCCTCGAAAATGACACCGTGTTTGCACCAGTGTCGATGTATACCCTGCTGGTGTCGTAACCCGCGATCCTTGCTGTGATAAGCAGTGGGTCGGAGTGCGGAACGACAACCTTTGTTCCATTGGGCCGGTAGATGACGTTCTCCTCGAGGTGATCGATCTGCAAGATTTCTCTTGCATACCGCTCGGAGGAGGCGCCTGATTTCGTGAGCATGTGAATGATGCCCGCGGGTGGTGGTGGTGGCAAGTTCGGCCTCGAGGGCTGTTGTGTCGACGACGCGCTTTTCGCGGTCGCCGCCGTGCCATCCCGCTTGCGTCCTCGGGAATTCCGGAGCTGAAAGCACGCCTCCGTGTCGTGGCCACGGTCCTTGTGGTAAAGGCAGTACTTGTCAAACCCCCTCGTAGTCTTATGTTGGATCGGCTGGGGCCACTTGGGGACCTTGTTTTGCTTCTCCAACATGAGAAGAATGTTCGTGCGGGTGTCACGAAGGGCGGGGTGGTGATCGGGGGTCCTCAGACCAGTATTCGAGGACTGGTACCTCGATGGAACAGCACCCCTTGTCAAACTTCTTGCTGCGGTCGTTTGGGGGCCTGTTGTAAGGCCTATTCATCTCTTCGGAATTCATGAACCGGGTTGCCCGATCGATGAACTCACCCATCGTAGTGACAGGGTTTTCATTAATATTGAACGAGAGCCTGGACTCGCGTTGAAGGCCTAGAGTGACGGCCAGGAGCTGCATGTCTGAGGAGAGACCCTGGACTTGGACGGCTTCTGCCTGAAACCGCCGGATGTAATCACGAAGCGGTTCCTCCCTTTGCTGCTTCACTCTTAACAAGTGTTGGACAGTCTTGGGGGGAGGTCGAGCTCCCATGAAGTGGCGGAGGAACGACGAGGCGAGGTCCTTAAAGCATTTGAAATGCTGGCCTCGTAACGTTCCGAACCATGTTGAAGCAGCCCCTTTCAAGGTGGAGCTGAAAGCTTTGCAGAGTATGGGGTCGGAGGCGCGAGCCATCTCCATTTGGGAGATGTAACGTCGCAGATGGTCAACGGGGTCCGCTGTCGCGCCGTAGCTTTCGATGACCGCATTCGAAAGCCGGGCAGGGCCTTGACGGCAATAACGCCCTCTGTGAAGGGTTGAGTGAGGAGAACCTCGATGTCGCCGAGGACCAGGTTTGGCGTCTTAACCTGTTCCTCGACCACGTTGATTCTTCGAAGAAGATCGTCGACATCCAGGTTCGCAGCGGACTGGTTTTGGTTCTGGGATTGTTCATCCCGGTCGTTAGGAGGCGGGAGGCGAACAGCCTGCATTTCCGCCTTGATGGTTTGCACCATAAAAGCCTTCATTTCATTGAGCATGCTCGCCCTTTGGATCAATGCCATCTCGACCGGGTCGACGATGACCTCTGGGGGGTCTTCGATGCTCCAGCGAGGTACGTCAAAGTAGCTGCTTGCGGTTGTGGGGACTGTTGCACCACTGGGGTGTCAGCAGCAGGGAGTGGCGGGATTGTCACCAACTGGGAGTTGTGGGGCTGCTGAGTCCCCGCTGCCCCATCAGTAGGGAGTGGTGGAGGTATGTCGGAGGAGCTGGAAGCAGCATCCTCGACATGCACACTGTTGTGAGTTCTTCTTGTCTTCGCCATGAGGATGGTCGAGGAGAAAACGTAAGTGGAAAAGAAAAAATGACTTGCTTTCGTTTCCCATGACGGCGCCAAATTGATAGCCAAAGTACGATCTCCGGCTGAGAAAGATCTTCCACGGCCAAGACAGTGGCTCCGATACCAAGGACAAGACAAAAGACACTTTCAGTGCACAAAGGAGGAAAGTGTGGGTGTGTAGTAATCACCTTATTTGAGGCGGGCACCACCCAATATATAGGGTGGTGCTAGGTCCGTTATGGACCTTAAGTCTTTGGAGAATCTCCATAAATGTGCCCATGATTGGTTTGGTGGCGTATTAATGGTGTTATGATAGCGGAGTTATTAGGGAATGACTCCCTCTCCTTTGGTTTAATGCCGGCAAATAGTGTAACGCAGTTGCTTTGAGGAGGCGAGCGCTTCGTGCCTAACGGCTTTATACGAGGCGCCCATCGGTAAGAGGGGGTCTCCGTAATGACGAGATCTGCTTTGTGGTGGACGCGCCCATATGGCTTTTGCATTTGACAATACCGCCGTATGGGCTGGCCCATATATATCATGAGCTTTAATGGAATCAGAGTTGCTGCTTTTGGGAAGTAACAGGAAGGACCCGGAGGGGGAGTTGCTGCTATGCTACGACGGGGCTGGTTGTGATGAGGAAGGATATGGGAGTTAGGTTAGATTGTAAATATTCAAACTTTAGGTTAGATATGGAATCTTTTAAAACGTTGAGGATATATTTAAATAATAAATCCTTTGAGAGAAGGGTAAAAGAGTAAATCTGCATAGAACTGTTAGAATTAATGGATTGAATGGACGAAAAGGATTAAAACAGGATATGGTACCCTTCAAAGGACCATAACATAACATATTTTTAAAATATGACAAAATCAGGACATTAATTATTTTTACGGGACTACAAACGGAATTTACTCTTTGCACTTATGTTTATCTTTTTTTTTGCATAGGTCTCTAAAGTTTCATTTATGATTTTATCTTCTCTCTTCATCTTTTAGTTTGATGGTCTAAATGTATAGCAATTGTATACGTGGGTTAACTTTATATATTTATGATAGTGATAATGTTGATGAATAGTGGTAATTAGACGGTGCTACATCAGTTTTTTCCCTCTTCTTCTTTGCTTTAATCTATTCAATAGTTTAAGTTTCTTATTTGCACGTAAGTTTTTTCATTTTTTTTGCAGAGGTCCCTAAAGTTTCAATTATAATTTTATCATATCTTCTTTTTTTTGTGTGGTGGTCTAAATGCTTGTGTACGTAGGTTAATTATGACTCTATACAATGATGAAATTTGTTATGGATATTCCAACGAGATTGAGCAGCCCCATCTTAATTTGATGAAATTTTATTTTTTTATTTATATTTTTCTCGAATTGGTGTAGAGACTATCTTTTTACTCCGTATTTGACTTGGACTTTGAAACACTAGTGGTGGTCGAATTTCAGCGAGATCTGCCACATGGTTCTTCTTCTGGAGTTTCGTCATATGGGAGACCATGATTGGTGTTTGATTGCTCCGCCTGCAAAGAGAGATGCACCAGAGGGTGCTCCGGTGAACGGGCTTCCGACGCCTCAAATGAGTACTCTTAGAGTGAGAAAGTAGAGAGAAGGTAGAGCAAAGTGTATGTGATCAGGTTACCTCTGCGGTTTGCAAAGGGTTGGCTTTTATAGGATGGTATCCTGATGGCACGTTGGTAATTCATCTGTAGTCCGAACATGGAGGCCGACCACCCTTGGTGTGTCAGACGACGCCTTTTCGGGGAGTTCGGCGGTTCTGGGATAAAGCATGGTTGTCCCCTGATAGTTTTATGGCAGGTGTCAAGTGTGCTTTGCATTAAATATGGTCGTAGTTCTGATCAGTCCTTCGGCGGGAAGCGTGTTTGGCGGGGGCCTCATTGTTTTCCAGCCGGGTTTCCTGGGCCTTGTTGGCCTAGGTTGTTTTGGAGAGGCCCTTTGGGCTTAATGGGCTTGGAGCCCATTGGGCTCCATGGCCAACAACTAGTAACACCCTTAACTATATAGATTATTTTCAATAAGCAACCAAATTATTATATACTCTATATATGGTTCACGTTTACTGTTGGTGAACAGTGGGTGAATAGTGGCACAACCAATAGGGTTGTGCCACGTCATTCATTTTTTAAATTTTATTTTTTTAAAATTTTATTTTTTAAAAAAATAAATTTTTTAAATTATATTTATTATTTATTTCATTAATTTTTTTATTTTTTTAAAAAGTAATTTTTTAAAATTATATTTATTATTTATTTCATTAATTTTTTTATTGTTTCCCATTTTTTTAATTATATTTATTATTTATTTCATTATTAATTTCCAATTATTTATTTCATTATTAATTTTCAATTTTCGATGAATAGTGGCACAACCAATAGGATTATGCCACGTCATCCATATATTTTTATTTTTTCTAAATTAATTTTTTTTAATAATATCTATTATTTATTTCATTAATTTTTTTATTGTTTCCCATTTATTATTAATTATTTCATTATTACTTTTTTATTTTTTTCCCATTTTTTATATTATAATTATTATTTATTTTTTAAATTATATTTATTATGTTTCAAATAGGGAAAAAATTAGTAATTTTAAAAATTGGTATGAAATTAGTAATTTTGAAAATTATTATGGAATCATTTGTGTTATGTAGACATTGTGAAACGTCGATCCAATGCTATAAAAATTAAAAGCAATAAAAATTAATTCAATAAAGTTCGTATACATAAATTAAAATTATAAAATTAAATATAAATCTAAACACTAATCTAACAGTATGGACACCACCAACCTACCAAGATATAGACGCTGATCTAACAATGTAGACATTGTAAAACGTCGATTCAAGGCTACAAAAATTAAAAGCAATAAAAATTAGTTAAATAAAGTTTGTATACATAAATTAAAATTATAAAATTAAATATAAATCTAAACACTGATCTAACAGTATGGACGTTGACCTACCAAGATATGGACGCCGATCTAACAAGGTGCGTACGTCGATCTAACAAGGTACGGACGCCGATCTAACAAGGTATTAACGCTGATCTATTAAGGTATGAACAAAGATGTAACAAGGTATAAACACTGATGTAACAAGGTATTCATGCTAATCTAACAAAGTATGGACATTGATCTAAAAATTATTCATGTTGATCTAACAAAGTATTCATGCTAATGCTAATCTAAGAAGATATTCATGCTGATCTACACAATTCTATAAAATTAACTTAATTCATAAAATTCATATAATATTCATGTTTTCTTAAAATACGTAAAATATATACCAAAATTCCATAAAATACCAACAAATTCGTAAATAATACCTAAAATACCTAAATAAATTCTAAAAATACTAAAATAATTCCTAAAATACTAAAATACTAAAAGAATTCGTTATACGCAGAAATATTTCCTAAAATACTAAAATAATTCACAAAATACTAAAATTCATTAAATATTCTTATTTTCCTAAAATATGTAAGGTATCTACTAAAATTCCATAAAATACCAATTAATTCGTAAATAATACCTAAAATACCTAAACAAATTCTTAAAATACTAAAATAATTCCTAAAATACTAAAATAATTCCTAAAAAACTAAAATTCATAAAATACCCAAAAAGAAATACATGTAGATGGCGGTGGAGACTACTGACAATGTAAACTCTATACATAAATATAAATTTTTGTATGAATGGTATCCACCTAATAAGATTATGTCACCTCATCATAATTTAGTGATTTTATTTATTTGTGTTTCAAATTGTTTAAAAAACTAAATCTCTATTTTACTTTTATTTCTTATTATTTTACGTTTGCTCCCTAATATTTTAAACTTTATATGATACAATGTAAAAAAATTTAGCCTTAATCTTTTCACCCATAATAATTATATACTTTATCATTTAGTTCATAAAAATATACATTTATTTCACTTAATATTACATCCTAATTAAATTCTTATAAAATATTGTAATTTACATCATTACGAAGTGCGACAATTAAACCTTGCTCTATACATTTACGGAAATTGTACTCTTTGGTGAACAATAGTGAACAAAGGCACAACCAATAGGATTGTGCCACATCATTCATTTATTTTTTTTAGTTTTTTTAATTTTTTAAATTTTATTTATTATTTTTAGTTTTTCCTTTTAAATTTTTTAATTTTATTTATTATTTATTTTTAAAATTATATTTATTTTGTTACTAATAAATTGGTAATTTTAAAAATTAGTATGAAATTAATTGTGTTGTGTCACGTTATTTATTTTTCCCTGCATTTTTTTCTTTTAAAGTATGTTCATTTACTATTTATAAAGGAAAAGTTTGTAAATTTAAAAATGAAATAAAATTTATAAGAGAAAAAAGTTTTTAAAAAATATTGTTTTGACTTTTATTTCTAATTATTATGTGTATTGGTCCTCAAAATTTTGGAAATCTTTGTTTTTAACTAAGCCGGAGATTTTTTTACCTACAATCATTATTACTTATTTTCTCTTTTATTTCACAAAGTAGACCACAAAATACTAAAATTCATAAAATGCTCTACTTTCACAAATATACATTTACTTCACTTAATATTACATTCTTATTAAATTCTTATAAAATATTGCAATTTACAGCGCTACGAAGTGCGGGGTAACTAAAGCCTTGTAAACTTCATAAGTGATATTTAACGGGTAAATTCATTTTAAATCCTTTAACTTTGCATGTTGTTCTATTGAAATCAGTGTTTTAATAATTTATCCTATTGGGATCCACTATCGACCGTTAAATTCACCATTACAAGCTTATGCAAAACAATTCTAGTGACTGAATTTTTTCTATCGTTCTTTTGCGCCCTGAAAGTTTAAAATCTAGCACTTTGACCACCTACCTAAACGTCAGCAACCCTAACCCACTTCAGCCACCCAGCTGACCCCTAGCCGCCGCCACCCTCCCTGGCCTCAGGCAGCCATTCCAGCCCGCCCAGCAGCACCAGCAACGATGATAGAATCACAAAATTGTGTCATTGTATAAAATACCAAAAACTAAGTTCATTGGAGCTTTATACACAAACTGCATTATCATTGGAGTTTCGCAAAATTGAGTACCTTCACAATACTTCCATGGAAAATCTAACCTACCATATTTTAACCAACAGTTCATCGGGCAGATATTATATACCACTATTACTAACAGCATTTTGCCTTCTGCTATAAACAGAGCAATGCAGTCATCTTGTGAAACCATGACACTTTTCCTTCCCTTTCATTATATACAAAAAAAGGCAAACAAACAATCCAAACCTACAGCAACACTCTCGGGTTGAACATGGAGTGTTAGGAGCATCTGAGATCGGATAAATAGTGACAGACGATTCTACTAGTTACCTGCTAACTTTAGGCCTTAGCTCGATCCCTTCAATAAGAAGGCTATCTCTTGCGGTGTTGTCGATTCTGGCGCTGCAAGATACAGGACCATCGTCGCCATGCTCGTTAAAGAAATCACCCATCTTTACCTCCATCCAGCTATCTTGTCTCAGTTGGACAAACTGCTGCACATTCGCAGCCGGTTCTAGGAAAACTCGGTATATTCTTGCTTCCCCAGTTCCTTCAGTTACACGTAATTCGACAGGCCTTTGTCTGAATCCGTCTCCGGGTTTCGTGATTTTATACACCAAGTATGCAGTGTAAGTCGTTCTTGAGGATAGAAGTTTAGATGATATTTCGCCTCTCACCTCAATGCATGACCGGAGCTTGATCTCAGCTACCTCTGAAAACCTGCTAATGCATTA
This sequence comes from Stellera chamaejasme, assembly GCA_024586325.1. Taxonomy (NCBI): domain Eukaryota; kingdom Viridiplantae; phylum Streptophyta; class Magnoliopsida; order Malvales; family Thymelaeaceae; genus Stellera; species Stellera chamaejasme. The sequence continues at coordinate 32,477,721 of CM044984.1, forward strand.
TGTTTCAGCATCTCTGCAACATTTTACCAGATGATCTAGTTGTCTGGAAGCACAACAAACACACAATCTAACTAGTGCACACTATTGTATACTGCAAGATGAGTAAGAAAGATACCAAGTATAGTTAAGAAACCAGACCTAGACTCGGGAGAAGATGCCAATCTCCAGCGTTGAGGTCTATCTCCGACTCCGCACGTAACTGAGAGCGCTCTTGCGCCTAGCATGTAACATTTTTTCCCACTATGTCTTTCCAGTTGAAAGCTCTGAAATATCACAATCCTTAACATTAATGGAAAATCCACCCCCATGTAATACTCAAGAACCATTAGTAACAGGAGAACGCATTTCAAAGACAAAAAAACATCTAAACATAGATATATAACTCAGCCCAAATCATACATACAGTTTGACTCCTCAAAACTTTCCCCACAAAAAGCCATCAATCAGCACCAGAAATTCTATCCGATACTACCTCAGTCCCTTTTATTACTGCAACCATTCTTTCAGAATCTAGTCTATGATTTAATTTATAGTATAACATTTTGAACTATATAAATCTAAAAACATATGCACAGATAATAAATTGATGTTTCTAGTTTCTAAGCATTTTTTTCTACCTCAAATTAATATGGATAAATTGAAGTTAATTTGACATCAAAAGTCAAACATTGCAATCAAAAACAAAAGGAAAGGAAACTGAATTCATATAGCTTAAAATTCTGACGAACCATTACATTACACAAACAAGTAATAACCCTATGATAACCAAGATCAAGGAATGGAGAAGAAGCCGCTCGTCTTGCATGATGTTGGTGAAGTGAAATCAAGGCAAAATCAGGAATCAAAATAACCAATTTATCCATGACAGGAAGTCAAACAAGCAAGAGCCAAGCGCGTGAAGAATTTAGAGTTTTACCATATTACCGTCGTCGATAAGAACAGGGCAATTACATAGATGCAGATAAAGACGTTTCTTCGACAAGGTCAGCAGCGAGGGAGCAGAGGGCGATCGTTTGATGATGCTTTCGCTATCGGACGGCAGAAACTTGTCCCAGGCGTCGTCGGAATCGGCAGCCGATTTGAAGATTTGCGAAACGAGGGCCGATCTGCAGGCATCCCGAGGGGAGGTGAGAGAGATGATGAAGGACAGGCACTCTTCTGGCAATCCATGGATCGAGCCACACCTTTGTCGCATCTTTCTCGCTGAAATTTCCAATCGGGGAAGAAGAAACTGTGTCGGATCGATTGAGTAAAAAAGACGCACAAGAATCTATAAGCTTTCTTTAAAGCAATCCGAGTCATGGTAGCAAGATTTTACTTTTTGTCCTTAAGCTCTCCCTGAGTTTTTTACTAAAATAGATTCCATTTACAAAATAATTACTCCTAACGACACTTATTTGAATATAATTTCCGATTTAGATTGATTTTTGCCAACTCAGTAATGCAAATCCACGTAACCAGCTTTTCAACGACAATGTAATTTTTTCTGATATGAAATATTATAGTTTAATTATTATAAATAGCAAATACAAAATGCATTTGAAACTTTTATACCCGAGGTTCTAAATCTGCCGTTCTTAACCCCTCTCCAACCCATGGCCATCACTCCCCTGCAGCCACCGACCTCTTCCCTCCCCGCACCCGCCACCGCCTTATCCTCCCCTCTTCCTTTCCGCACCCTTTGCCCTATTTTGCCTCATCCAACGCCGCGCCCTCGAGCCTCCTCCAGATTTGGTTTTCGCGAGGGAGCCATGCCAGATCTGGAGGAGGTCGAGAGTGCGGCGAGTGGTGGGGTAGGTGGGCGAATTTGGTGGTACAAGGCTGGCCGTTGGGCTGGTGCGGCGCGGCAGCGACTGGGCGGTGTATTGGCTTCGGAGACGCCAACAGATCTCGTCTCTCACGAAGCGACTGAGAAGGAAGAGATTGCGGAACGTCAGAGGAAGTAGATGATGGCGGAGGGAGCGGCGGCAAAGGCGATAAGAGGAGGCGGTCGGTGCAGCCTTCGCCGGGTGCGGGAAGGAGTAGGTACAGACAGGAGGGATTGTAGCCTATAGGAGGAGGGGGTGAGAATGTCAATTATAAAACTTAAGACTAGAAAAAGTATCAAATTAACTTTAAATATACTATTATAATAATTAATCACTAATACTTCAAATCTGGAAAAATGACAACAAGTAATAATGAAGAGCCAAACCGTATTATTTTCTTACGTGGGTTATGTGAGTTCTGATATGATACACATATGTGTAGGTACACATAGCGGATTAGACGTCCAATTTACAAAACAGTTTCAACCCAAATCCACTAAAAATACTAAATATCTAAATTATCTCTACATATTTTCTCTATATTTTGCTATGTGTACCTACACATATGTGTACCATATAATTAGTACCATATAATTAGGTAGGGTTATGTAGTTACATGGCAAGTGACATGACAAAAATTAATCTAAACTTGAAATTATATTCTAAAAGAGTCTAATTAGGTAATTTATTTATAAAGGAGAACTATTTTGTAGAAAACTCCCTCTCTCTCATCTCTTAACTTATTTTATGGAGAACTAGTTGGTACGCCTCGACGAGCGGGTAAGCGGGTATAATTAATTACGGGTGGCTATAATCAATTTAATATAATTAATTTTGATTCAGATAGAGATATACTATAGTTTATAAGAGTTTTTACTATAGTTTTAAATGACAATGAATAATAGTATTGATTGATGGTTTTGAAGAAGACTTGCAGATGTCGTGTTATGCTCATGATGACACATAAGTGCCTCGAGTTTCCCATACAATCCCCTACTCCATTTGTATAAAAAAAAGTACCGATTAATGAAAAAATTACAAAAGTCCGAGTAAGATACTAAATTAACACGCAAAAAACTTAGAGATGCGAACCATAAATAAAACTATCTTCATTCGACTATAATGCAAAGCTACCCTATCTTTCAATTCCGACAAAGTGAGAAGCTTCGGGTGTTGGGATTGATTAATTAATCCATAAAACGAATATCATTCATGTCAAATCATCAAGATTAAATTAAACTAGAACCGGAAACATATATGGTTCCATAGCGGAAGATTAAAGCAAGAGATTTGAGGCTTAATGATCTTCCAAACCAGTATGTGTGAGTTTCTCTTTTACTTTCTCTAATGACGGGACTCAGATGAGGCAGAAAAATTGAAGAGTAACCCTAACAGGTATGATTTAGGGACCATAGCCTACACACACATATATATAGTAGTGTATCATTTATTTCAACCCATCATTAGAATCAAAGTTACACTTTGGTCTCTAAATATTAAAATTGTTAACACCTTTATAAGATGTCTATAGACCAAAACTTAAACTTTATTAGATCACTTTTTAATTGGGTAAAACTTTATGATAGCAAATATAATACACAATTTATATCACATATTAGCCCATATAAAATTTCTAACAATTTCCCATTTGGACTATATGTGTATCTTATAACTTTGCATTATAGCCTTATGAGTAGTCCTGAAAAGCTATCACCACCAAATCATCTTAGCCAATTTCATCCACTAATTATACCAACACAGGATCAAAGCGGTTTTCGCTACTTGTAGCGTAGCTAAACCTATCAATGGGCACATGTATCAACATAATCAGATGACATGAATTAAGTATGGATGTGTAGCATAAAAATGACATGTAATGTGATTTCAACATATCTATTTCCAACTGGTCCAACCTTAGTGAGAATAATCTCATCAAAATTCAAATTGAATATAACCATAAAATTTGTTTCTGTAAACCTGACCATAATAATCCATAACTACAAAAGTGTCCAAAAGTTTGAACATCCAAAAGTACAAACTCCCACTAAAATTGAATATAATGAAGAGATATTACACCCATATGAGCAACATGCTCATGAAAGACCTTGGGTGGTAATCCCTTAGTAAGCGGATCCGCAATTATGGATTTTGTCCCAATGTGCTCAATAGACAACTGGCCACTCTGAATTCTTTCATTGACAACTCGAAACTTGATGTCTATATGTTTTGACTTTGATGAATTTGAGTTGTTGCTTGCATATTGGACCGCCGAATTATTGTCACAAAATAACTTAAGTGGTTTTTCAATGCTATCCACAATTCATAGCCCAATGACAAAATTTCAAAGCCATATGCCATGATTGGATGCCTCATGACATGCTATATACTCTGCTGCCATGGTGGAGGAAGCTGTGAGTGTCTGCTTGACACTTTTCCATGAAATCGCTCCTCCACCAAGCAAGAAGATATAGCCTGATGTGGACTTTCGACTATCTTGGCATCCACCAAAGTCGGAATCAGAATAACCAACAACGTCTATTTGATCCGATCTCATGTATGTGAGCATGTAATCCTTTGTTCTTTGCAAGTACCACAACACACGTAAAGACTTCCTATAGCTAGCCGAGGCATAAGGAATGTTCTGCATCTCTTTAGCCTCGTAATCATTCATGGGGCATTGCTTGAGACTAAACTTATCTCCTTTAGCCACAGGGGTGTCCCCTGGTTTACAATTCCGCATGCCAAACCTTTTGAGCGTTTTCTCAATATAGCTCTTTTGTGATAGGGTAAAGTGCACCCATTGTTTTATAACTTTAATTTGTGTCATATCGTAGTCTTGTTTTAAGTTTTTGTACCATTAAAGACCCATTTTTAAGTTTTTTATGCATTCGTGGTCATTTTTTCGTTAAACACCAGTTAAGATTAACAGATCTTCGTGAAAATGATAATTTTAGCCACTGAAATTTATTTGAAAAATCTCTTTGCACCCTAAGTTTTAAACTTAACAATTTAATCAGCACAAACAATTATAAACTTAAAAATTGAATCCAAAAGTTTTCAAACTTCACCTAAAAAAACCAAACCCACCAGACCACCCTCGACCACCACCAGAAAATCCGAAATGAAGAAAAAACTTCACCGAAGTGTAAATCGGGGCCTAGGGTTGTTGGATCGCGGCCCGAGGTGAGAGAATCGCTCGCCCAGGTAACAAATCGATGACCCAAAGCCGCGATTTGCCAGCCGGGGCTAGCGATTTATCGGCCTAGAGGGATGGCTGTGGGTTGGATGATATTCGCCAACCGCGGATAACCGCGACCTTATAGCGGATATATTCGCGGTTATTGGCTAATAGGTGGAATTTAGTAACCGTGAGGCTAACGGTCACGGTTACGGATATCGGCTATCCGAACCGTGAATATCCATAACCGTGAACCAACCCATCAATACGAGTAGGCCACGAGCCCATCTCAGCCCATTCTTATTTAAAAAAACTACCCTCCAACTAAGCTCGAATACGAGAAGGCCATATTTCTATTACTATCTAGTACATGTTTTCCAACTTGTTTTGGTTTAAGATCTGTCATTCTAATGTCTTACAGTTTTTAATGATGTATTGCTGATGAAAGTGAAGATCTGAAGTATGGACAATCAGAAAATGAAAATCTTTTGTTGGATGCAAACAAAAACTCTGTTGAACTTTTTTTAAAGTTTTCTTTAGCTTCTATCAGCTATCACTTGTAGTTGTCTACATTTATTAGGTTTGCTATCACTTGAGGCTCTGTATTGTTTTGTATTGTTAGGCAGTATCCGCGGACTAACCGCGGATGGCGGATATCTGCGGATATTCATTAATAAAAGCTAGAGTATAACTGCATTGGTGGATATCCATTAAATGTGGATAATTATATATTCGTGGTCGCGGTTACGATTTAGGCATAACCATGGATAATCTTCTCGATTGCCATCTCTTGCCGCGATTCGGTGGCCTTGGGCAGTGATTCAACAGCTCCAGGCCGCGACTGGCGGCCTTAGGCCTCGATCTACACCCCGTTGAAGTTTTTTATGCGTTCTAGATTTTTCAGCGGTGGTTCGTGGTGGCCCGACGGTGGTCCGGTGGTGGTCGGGTGTGGTCCGGTGGGTGTGGTTGTTTTTTTAGGCAAAGCGGCTTAGATTATATTAAAACAAGCTAGTGGAAAACATCCAGGCTTTGAGCATCCAACAAGATAAAAACAAAACAATGACATAACAGTTCTTAAAATGAAAATAAGTAGAAGTTCCTGGTTGTCCGTAGAGTGCAGAGGATCCCTCGAAAAAATTAGCAAAGACCTTCTAACAAAGTCGAGACGCATGAGATGTACTCATGGATGGTTTGAGCCGGAGTCCAACTGTCTCCTGGGCGCACGAACTTAGCTGCATATGAGCTAAACGCCAACATGTCATGATGGTGCGCAAAATAGAAGACCAACCAACTCTATCAATGAAATCCAACCAGTAGACACATAAACCAACAATTATTCGCTTAATCCTAAAAAAGCATGAATAGAAATAACCTAGAACAATTACAACAAAAGAAAAGCAAAATCTGTAGGAATGAATGTACTGGGTTGGTCGAAGCCCCAACACATTCCAAAACCCATAACTCATGGATCTGGGTAGGACGAGCCCCCGCTTAGTCCTGCCTGTGCCTGTAGAATCACAACCATCTTGTTTGCAAAAGTATTAAGACTCGACTACATGCATTGTGGCCATGATTGAAACAAGATAAAGTTGTTCTGAAATCCATGCCAACTAGGATAGAGAGATCGACACGGCCATGACTGAGAGATAGGTTGAAACAAGAAAAGCAAATTGATTGGAAGGAACATCTTGATCGAAGATAATTGAGGGAGGGAGAAGATGAAGAAATCGAAGAAGAAAGTTGCGGGAGAGGGAGAGAGGGTACGGCTAGGGTTCCCTCCGATGGGTGTGGTTGTTTTAGGTGAAGTTTGAAAATATTTGGGTGCAATTGTTAAGTTTATAATTGTTTGGGGTGGTTAAACTGTTAAGTCTAAAACTTAGGATGCAAATAGATTTTTTAAATAAATTTCAGTGGCTAAAATTACCATTTTTCATGAAGATCCGTTAAACTTAAGTGGTGTTAAACGGAAAAGGCCTACGAATGCAAAAAAAACTTAAAAATGAGACTTTAATGGTACAAAAACTTAAAATAAGACTGTGATAGGATACGATTAAAGTTATAGAACCATGAATGCAGTTTACCCCTTTTGTGATAGGCCTAGAGTACCCCAAGAACGATCTCGGCGTATTTGTATACCCAATAAGAAAGAAGCAACGTCAAGATCTTTCATCTTAAATTTCTTTGATATAAATCTCTTGGCGTCACGAAGTAAACCTATATCATTGCTGGCAAGCAGTATGTCATCGACATATAAAAGCAAGAAAATATACTTACTCCCACTAAACTTGTGATATACACAATCATCAACAAGATTCATCTCAAAACCAAATGAAATGACAACTTGATGAAAATTTTCATACCAATGACGGGAAGCTTGCTTGAGACTATAGATGAATTTATTTAATTTGCAAACTATATGTTTTGCATCTCCCGATACAAAACTTTATGGTTGCACCATATAAATTGTCTCATCAATGTAACTATTGAGAAACGTAGTCTTAACATCCATATGATGTAACTCAAGGTAAAAATGTGCCACTAATGTCATTATAATCCTAAAAGAGTCTTTCAATGAAACCGGAGAGAAAGTCTCTTTATAGTCGATGCCATATTTCTTTATAAAGCCCTTAGCAACAAGGCGAGCTTTATACCTCTCTAAATTGCCCTTTGAATCCCTCTTGGTTTTATATATCCATTTGCAACCAATGGGTTTCGCATCTTCGGGCAATGAGACAAGTTCCCAAACGTCATTGTCTTTCATGGACTTCATCTTTTCTTTATGGCATCAATCCATTTTTGAGAATTAGGACATTCAATGGCTTGATGAAAGTTGATTGGCTTATCTTCCACCAATCTATTTAATGGCATTATTTCTTGAGGTTGTTGAGTTTGTTCTTCCTGAATAAATTCTTGATTTTGATTAGGGGTTCTATGATATTGTCTTGATTTTCTTGAATAGTGTAAGGGATAGAAGTTTGATCATTGTCAAGAGAAACCATGGGAATGGTTACACATTCCTCCTCAAAGACAAGATTTCTAACCATATCTTCCCCCTCAAACTCAACATCCTCATAGAAATGGGCATTGCCCATCTCAAAAATTACCTTAGAAGTGGGATCGTAAAACTTGTAACCCCTGATATCTCAGAGTATCCAACAAAGTAACAACTGACCGTCCTAGAGTCCAGTTTCTTTTCATTTGGCTTATATGGCCTAGCTTCAGCTAGACAACCCCTAATATGGAGATGCTTTAAACTAGGTTTCCTGCCTGTCCAAAGCTCATATGGGGTTTTGACAGTTGCTTTTATCAAAACTCTATTGAGAATGTAAGTTGCAGTCTTTAAAGCTTCTCCCTAGAGTGATCTTGGTATGGTAGAATGACTAATCATACTCCTTACCAGGTCATTAAGTGTTCTATTTCATCTTTCAGCTACATCGTTCATGCTAGGAGATCCCAACATGTGTACTATGTGATGATACCACATTCCTCTAGGAATTTGGCAAAAGGTCCTAGACATTGTTCACCCGAGACATTATATCTAGCACAATATTCTCCACCGCGGTTAGACCAAACAGCTTTAATCCTTTTGTTGAGTTGGTTTTCAACTTCAACCTTAAAATTTTTGAACACATCCACTAACTGGGCTTTTTCATGAATAAGATATAGGTAGCCATATCACGAGAAATCGTCTATGAATGTAATAAAACACTGTTGACCATTCCGACATGCTGTTGAAAATAGCCCATAGATATCCGTATGTATTAGTTCTAAGAGGTATGGAGTCTTGTTGGCACCCAATCTTTTAGTGTTTGTCTATTTCTCCTTTATGCAATTAATGCAAATGTCAAAATTTGTAAACTTGAAGGGAGAATTCCATTAGACACAAGTCTCTCGAATCTCTGTTTAGAGATATGACTTAATCTCTTGTGCCATAGTGAAACAAAATTCTCATCGGTTAATTTTCGCTTTACACCTCGGGTACTCATTTGCAAGGTTTTCATTAAATGAAGCAATAGTATCCAACACATATAGATTATCATCAACTGATAAGGAACCAGTACCAACCAATTTTGAATCTTAAAAAGACTAAATCTTCTATTTCCAAATGAATAAGAATATTCGAATTTATCCAAAATAGAAATAGTAATCAAATTCCATCTAAATGACGGTACAACAAAAGTTTCTTCCAAGTACAAATAAATCCGGTTTTAGCAATAATCTAAATTTCCCAATTGCTTCAACTTGCACCGAATTTTCATCGTCCACATATATGTATCTTTCACTATTACTTGGCTTTCGGAAACTCAGGCAACCTTGCATAGACACACTGATGTGAGTTGTTGTACCATAATCTATCCACCATGTGTGTCTAGGCACCAAAGTTAAATTAATCTCGGAACAAACTAAATTAAGAAGTGTACCATCCTTTATATACCTAGTGGTACAATTCTTTTCCATACGCCCAGATGCACCACAAAAGAAACAATCATCTTCATTATATTCCTTTATTGCTTGATTCTTTTGTAGCGTCTCAATTGCAGCTTCTTTATCCTTACCTTTTGCTCTTAAAGGTTGTAGCCAAGTGAGCACTTTATCATGTTGGGTTTATTAATCCCATATAAGTTAGATTTAATGATAACAAAACTTTGGGGTCTTGTTGTAAAGTTTAGAATAGTTTGACTCATTTAAATATCTCTTACCTTATCTTGCTAGCTTGTGTTTGAAGGCCTATGAAAGAAGATATTCAGACATTTTGTAATGATTGGGAAGGTCTACATTCCTTTATAAATATTATATCTTTCCTTTCTGTGCTCAACATGTTTAGGAAAGATAACAACTTTCCTTTCTGTGCTCAACGTATTGAGAAAAGACAGTAGGCTTTTGCAATCATGGTTGAAAGATTCTCAGAAACTCTATGATGGAAAGAGTCGTTGTTGAAGATGCTCAAGACGCTCCTCTCCTCTCTATATATTCAAGAGCAAGCAGATCAAGGAAAAACACTCACTAAGTCACTCTTGAAGCCATATCTTCATCTCTCAAGCATTTAATGAAACACTCAACAAGTTGAACATTTTTTAGAGAACTGTTTTGTTAGGTTTTTTGGTGAGCCTTGGGAAAACCAAGAGGTTTTTGGTTAGGTTTCTTGGTGAGCCTCGGGAAACCAAGAACATGTTTTTTTGGTTAGCCTTGGGAAAACTAAAATAGGTTTATTTGGTGAGCTTCAGAAAACCATTTGTTAGGTTTCTTGGTGAGCCTTGGGAGAACCAAGAATAGGTTTGTAGTTAGCCTTAGAAAAACTAAAATAAGTTTCTACCGAGTCTCGAGGAAAACTAGTGGGGATCCTTTTGGGGTAAAAGCTTTTTTGTGATTGATGTAACTATTTTGAAGAATAGTGAAAAGAACTCTCAAGTGGTGAACTTGAGGAGAAGACGTAGATCATTGACCGGACCACTATAATTCTTGGTGTCACTCTTATTTATGTTATTGCTCTGTTTCAACGCTTAAAGTTATAGTTCAGCTTGAAACGAGTTTGGTCAACAGGTTGAGCGATTTGCTGCTTGGAACGAATTTACTCAACAAGTTGAGCGTTTTTCAGATTGTACATTTTTGTTAAAAGAAAATGTTTTTGTGGTCATCCAATTGACCCCTCCTCTTGACTGTCTACTATGGACAACGATTGGTATCAGAGCAAAGTGACTTGTGATTAAAATCTCACGGTTTCAAGTCTAGAGATCAGATGACAAGCATTCTTTTAGAAGGTTACAACCCGGCTCGACCTCCACTATTTGATGTTGAAAATTTTAATTGGTGAAAAACAAGGTTGCAAATCCATATTCAGGCGCAGGGCCATCGTTTATGGAGAATTATCAAGGGAGGACATCAGATCCCAACTATTACAACTGGTGTTGGAAGAATTGTGTCGCGGACGCTATCTTTAACTCGGTCATTAAACCGTCTAATTCTCTCATTTAATCTTAATGAGACATTTGCCAGGATCACTCTCTCGAAAGTCATATTCAAGCGTTGGTTGCAAGTGGGTACAATATTTGTAATACATTAAAACATTAATGCTAAGTAGTAATTAACTTAGCAATGCAATGCATGTATAATTGGCAAAAAGAAAATATTAAGTTTTCTTCTTAAACAATTTACACTTGGCATGCCATGCAAAATTTCTTAAAATTTCCTTAGCCAAGAAAACAACATTTATTTATTTGCCTCCAAATATTGCCTATGTGCCCGACCCAGCTTTGGCACATCCAAAAGCAACCATAACTAGTCGACAATTCGCATAGCTTAGAATATTACATATTCAAGGAAAGCTGTATTTGCTAGAGGCAACTAGACTATAAACATAGGGTCATGTTTCAAAACTTCTCAAATGACCAACCTACTGGTGGAGTTGAGATAATCCTAGAACCTCCGTGTTGAGTCTAACCGCTACCCTTCAATCTCGAGAAGGTCCCTTACCCTTTATATTTGCACAAAAATAGGTTAAGGGTGTGAGTATTCGAAAATACTCAGTAAGAGGTTGAACCTGTAAAATAATCTCACCACAAGATATAGCAATAATACCAAATATGAATATAATGAAAATGATAATGATGCCAATGCAAATGCATATGCAAAGTTAGCATGCCTGTAGGACTTTTCTCAGCATTGATAATTTATTACATGCTGTCTCGTGTACTAAGCTCCTCATACACGTCGGCCCTTAATAGTGACCACTATACCGGTATCATTCAATGATTGTCCTAATATCATTAAGGATTACTTTTTGCAAATGGAAAATTGCAAATTAGCTTGGTTTTGAAGACAATTTCCGTAACTTGAAAGAATTAGCTTAGGTGGCTTTTGTAAAATCACAAAGCTTGTTCTTTCCTTGCTTTTGTTGTGCCAAAATGCTTCTTTTTGCTTCAAAGCTTGCTGAAATTCCGCAAACACTTGTGTGAGTAACCTTCTTTATTGTTTTTTATATGCAATGGTAGAATAGAATAGAAAAGATGGCACAACACTTCGAAGACGAGATGAAATGGAAAGAATAAATAAGATAGATGATGATAACACAAGATGAATTCAAAAAGAGTTGTAGTTGCGGAATTGAAAAGAGAAGGGATAGTAAACTTCTCCTTGTCAAGCAATTGGCTCCGATACCAATTGATGTGATACCAGATTGCTCTGATACCAATTGATGTGATACCGGATTGCTCGGATACCAATCGAAGTGTGATCTAGCCCGACAAAGGATGAACACTTGATGAAAATGAAGAAAATCAGATTGCGGAAGCTTGAAATTGATCGATATGGCCGTCAACTCTTGAATCTTTGTTCAAGCAAAGATGGTGTTTTGCCTTGGCGACTCCTCCTTCTTGATACTTTGAAAGTTCAAGACAAAGCAAGCCTTTATTGCCAAAATGGGGGGTGTAGATGGATCCAACACCTTCTTCTTCAAGTGAGAAGACAATCTTGGATTTCACTAAACTTGCTAAAGAAACTTGGAGAAGAGTTGAGTGGAAAGTGAAGATAGATCAACAATAGAATCACTCTCAAAGTTGGAAAACGTTTTTCTTATGAAATGTATGATATGTTCTCTACAAATTTCATGCAAGCCTCCTTTTATAGGACTAAGGGGCTGCTTACATTGACTAGACACTTAAATGGGCTATTAACTACACAATTCCTCCACTTAAATGTCAAAATGAAGGAAATAATTCAAATACTAAATGCTCAACGTCTATAATCATAAAACACACTTATTCTAGGCTATTATGATGTAAAAATATCCTAGGAAAAGAAAAGAATTCGGATGGAATGAGTTTAAGGCAAAACAAGCATTTAAAACACCTCATTATGGCTCCAAATGCTCTATAAAACCTCCAATAAATGTCTAACGGCTCCACCATTAATTTCCAACGTCTTCTAGCTCCTCAAGGCTGTTAGAAACCGAAATAAACATGTCCATTTGATTTTGGAAGCTTTGGAGAAGAAACAGTCCATTTATAGGCCAATTAAGGCTCTAACGGCTATATTTTTAAATGGCCAGCTAGCAATCAATGTCCAACGTCTCTCTCATCTTCATGGCTGTTTATAGCCCTAGACATCCAAAGTAATCAGATTGAAAAGCATTTAGGAAGCAAATAACCAATTTATGAGCTAATAATGCTCCAACGACTAGCTCCTTAAATGTTTGGATGCCATTTATGATGGAGCATTGATGACCAACGTCTAGAACTCCTTTTATGTTGTTAATGGACGTTCTGACACCTTCAAGACTTGGTCTTGCAAAAAAAGTGGCCTTTGGAGTTGGTAAAACATGTAGGGCACCTTGATCTTGTGTAGGGCAGGGGTACCCTACAAATGAAGGGTACCCTACAATTGTAGGGCACTTTGAAGAGTTTACCAACAAGTCATTTTGAACACTTTGAGTACTTGGTTGGTGGACTTGATTTGGAGGGCACCTGGTGGGTGTGGGGTACCCTAGGAGTGGAGGGTACCCTTCAAGTGTAGAGTAACCTTGAGAATTGTCAGCCTTGGTGTGGGGGTGAGCCAATTTGGACATATCTTGGGAGTGACCTCGAGCCAAGAATTGAAGGCATGGGCCTTGACTTGTTTTAGGCTCGGGTGACCATCATGGGCTTGAGCATTGTTGTGAGCCCAAATGGTGATGATATTAAGTTGGGTAGCTTGTTGGGTATTGGGTTGGCCCAAGTTGAAGGCATGAGCTGCCTTTCCTTCATCCTCTTGTATCTCTCTACTTTGCTCCTTAAGTTTGGGCATTCTGGCTTTTGGATCCTCAAGCCTTATTAAGTGATCTATTGGATCACTTAGCGGATTCACATCAAAAGCCCCCTTGGCGAAGCCTTCACCCGGGTGAAGGCGAAGCGCCCTTGATCAGTCGCCTGACTCTAGTTCCTCCCTCTCGCGCCTTGGCCTGATCTGGAGTACCAACTTTGGATGACCATATCTCACTCAATACAACTCCAAATCACAAACCGTAAAGTTTCACTTATTCCTTATCTTCTCTAGAATAGCTCAGACCAAACATTAGGATTTTTAAGCAAGCCAAACGGATCAGATTACCTCTACAATCAGACATACACAGATTGTGCTTATTTGGTGCATACCTTCACCAAACTTTCGTTTTACTCAACCAAAGCTTAACAACTCATTCATATCTCATCCTCAACATCTCAATACACATATAAGGCATAGAGAAATTGAATGCATTAGGTTAGAAACCCCTTACCTTGGAGCAAAACCTCGCAAAAACACAACTATAGCTTAACACTCCTAGCTTGTGTGCAACCTTACTTCCTTGTGCCTAAATGATCATCAATTCACATAATTAAGCAATTTAGCATCAAGATTAAACAACAATTTAACCTTGGACAACTTCCAAATTCGGATTTATGCCTTGCCCAAAACCTAAAAGTTCATAAAAGCACAAATAAGCTAACTCATGCTCCCTTATGGCCCCTATGATGTTTCATATCATCATTTAGCACTAAAACTACTTTCAAATAGCCATAAATTTGTGAAACCTCAGCTAGGGCACTAAACCCATCCTTCCTAATCTCAAACACAACAAAAAGAAGAACTAATTACCTCAATCATAGGAGAGATTAAGCTTCACCATAGTTGATTGCTATTAAACCACCTTTCTCCTTGAAGAAATTGATGTGTTTTGGCCTGGGAAGGGTTAAGCTTTGAGTTTTTCGAAGAGGGGAGTTCTCTACCTAGCAACATTCTTGAGGTAAGGAAGGTTCCTTAACCTCGAATAGTTGGAAGGTTTCCACTATTCAAACTCAATAGGAAGGTTCTTATTGAGAGAAGCAATGAAGGTTCTTTCGCTTCATTGATTTTTACTCGAGGGAATGAGAAGGTTCTCAACCTCACGTCTTTGAGGTAAGGAAGGTTCCTTAGCCTCGAATAGCGGGAAGGTTTCCGCTATTCAAACTCAATAGGAAGGTTCTTATTGAGAGAAGCAAGGAAGGTTCCTTCGCTTCATTTATCATCTTTATTAGAGGCAACGAGAAGGTTCTCGACCTCACAGCTTTGAGGTAAGGAAGGTTCCTTAGCCTCGAATAGCGGGAAGGTTTCTGCTATTCAAACTCAATAGGAAGGTTCTTATTGAGAGAAGCAAGGAAGGTTCCTTCGCTTCGTTCATCATCTTTATTAGAGGCAACGAGAAGGTTCTCGACACACACCTTTGGGCAAGGAAGGTTCCAAGCCTCGAATAGCGGGAAGGTTTCCGCTATTCAACTCAATAGGAAGGTTCTTATTGAGAGAAGCAAGGAAGGTTCCTTCGCTTCGTTCATCGTCTTTATCAGAGGAAACGAGAAGGTTCTCGACCTCACACCTTTGGGCAAGGAAGGTTCCAAGCCCCGAATAGCGGGAAGGTTTTCGCTATTCAACTCAATCGGAAGGTTCTTGTTGAGAGAAGCAGGAAGGTTCCCTGGCTTCATTTGTCGTCTTTATTAGAGGAAACGAGAAGGTTCTCGACCTCACAGCTTTGAGGTAAGGAAGGTTCCTTAGCCTCGAATAGCGGGAAGGTTTCCGCTATTCAACTCAATAGGAAGGTTCTTATTGAGGCAAAGAAAAGAAAGGTTTCTTTTCTTCACGAATAACGAAAAGGTTTTTGTTATTCACGGGACAAAATTTTGGTCAATTTGCTTTGCATGCTTCATTTCTCATAAATCACGCAAAGGGGGGCAGCTGTTGACACTCAAATTTTGCCCCGAGGTTTTTTAAAAATGTATTATGCGAGGACTTAAGTAACTAATGGGAAAGGAATAGCTCTTTTGTGATAAAATCGAAAGGTTGGGAAAGTTGGGGACTACATTGAATGTTTTACGAAAATTATGGGCTAACTCAGTAATTTGCCAACTTAATCTTTCACATTTGCAGGAACGATCGTGGATTTCACCGGCGATGGTTGCGGGTTCGCCTCCATCCATGGCACGATTAAGGAGACGTCGTGGGGGAAGGGAACCGCCTTCAAACTCCTGCTATAAACGATCAATCTCCGGCAAAGAAAATGGACACATAGCATCATCTCAGAACGAAATTGATCGCGGCAGAGGAGGCAAAAATCAAAGGCAATCATAGAATCGATTCAAGCAATTCAGCCACAATCGATCTCGGTAGAAACGAAAATGGAACAAATTCACGAATCAAATCTCGAGGAGCAAAATCACAGAAGCAACCGATCGAATTCAACGACAAATCAGTCCGAGCAAAAAGAAAAATACGAAAATCAATCAGCATAGAAAGTAAAGTGGGCGGCGTTCTTTCAAGCACCAGCCACGTTCCTCCAAGTGCTCGTCTACCTCGGTTCTCCCCTTTGACAGCAGTCCCGTCGTCGATTTGGTCATTGAGGCTCGTTTTCGATATGCTGATGCGGTGGTTTCGCAGCACCGATCGTTGAAATCGACGGATCTAGTCACCGTCCGATCAGTCAGCCACCGAACGCTTGATCCTCACCTGCACGACTGCGGAAGCCCCCTGACCACCAGTTCGTTGAGTCACGCCGGAACTGGTCCTCTGGAGGTTGGCTCGCCGCAAAATCGACCATAAGCTCTTCGCAACAGACTCGTCCCAAGTCTGCCCAAGGTGAGGTTTTATTTGTTTTAGCAAAATGGTGTTTGGTCCTCATTGATTGTCTCGGTTTTCGTTGAACTCCCTAGATTATGATATGTTTCAATTACGCCATTGGTGTAAAGGAATGGATAATTCATGGATGAGGTTTAAGTTTTCAGTCCTCCTTGGTTAATCTCTCTCGCATATATTTAAACCATCGACACATGTGAAGTAAAAATTCGGAATTCTATTGGCATGATGAATTTTGTTTTATCGACGATTGGTTAATGATGTGCTTTGGACGATTAATAGCATGTAAATTGTTAGTCTTCTTTTCCCTTTTTAATTCTTCACTTATCTCTTATGGTTTCTCCAAATTGTTTATTAAATTTGAATCAAGTGAAAGAAGATATAAATCGAATCCGTGGTACCAATTTCGGGCGTGTGAAAATTACTGTATTTTCTTACGTAATTGACTAACGGACCTTCAAGTTTCTCGTAGACCAGTTTAGGTTCCCAATCGACATAACCCAAACAGATTGGTGGCAACTCCCGTCGAAAACCTCGTCGCTACAGGTTGGCCCAAGTTGAAGGCATGAGTTGCCTTTCCTTCATCCTCTTGTATCTCTCTACTTTGCTCCTTAAGTTTGGGCATTCTGGCTTTTGGATCCTCAAGCCTTATTAAGTGATCTATTGGATCACTTAGCGGATTCACATCAAAAGCCCCCTTGGCGAAGCCTTCACCCGGGTGAAGGCGAAGCGCCCTTGATCAGTCGCCTGACTCTAGTTCCTCCCTCTCGCGCCTTGGCCTGATCTGGAGTACCAACTTTGGATGACCATATCTCACTCAATACAACTCCAAATCACAAACCGTAAAGTTTCACTTATTCCTTATCTTCTCTAGAATAGCTCAGACCAAACATTAGGATTTTTAAGCAAGCCAAACGGATCAGATTACCTCTACAATCAGACATACACAGATTGTGCTTATTTGGTGTATACCTTCACCAAACTTTCGTTTTACTCAACCAAAGCTTAACAACTCATTCATATCTGATCCTCAACATCTCAATACACATATAAGGCATAGAGAAATTGAATGCATTAGGTTAGAAACCCCTTACCTTGGAGCAAAACCTCGCAAAAACACAACTATAGCTTAACACTCCTAGCTTGTGTGCAACTTTACTTCCTTGTGCCTAAATGATCATCAATTCACATAATTAAGCAATTTAGCATCAAGATTAAACAACAATTTAACCTTGGACAACTTCCAAATTCGGATTTATGCCTTGCCCAAAACCTAAAAGTTCATAAAAGCACAAATAAGCTAACTCATGCTCCCTTATGGCCCCTATGATGTTTCATATCATCATTTAGCACTAAAAATACTTTCAAACAGCCATAAATTTGTGAAACCTCAGCTAAGGCACTAAACCCATCCTTCCTAATCTCAAACACAACAAAAAGAAGAACTAATTACCTCAATCATAGGAGAGATTAAGCTTCACCATAGTTGATTGCTATTAAACCACCTTTCTCCTTGAAGAAATTGATGTGTTTTGGCTTGGGAAGGGTTAAGTTTTCAGTTTTTCGAAGAGGGGAGTTGCTGGAATGAAACTTCTGTGTTTCATAAGAAGAACATGTAGAGGAGAAGAGAAAGATGTGCCAATTTGGCTTGTGTGGGTCCCACAAGCAAGATTGGGCTACTTAGCCCAATTCTTCACTTAACCTCATTCTCTTCATCCTCAAACCCAACCCCAATCCTCCAGCATTAATGAGGCCAAAACCTCTCATTTAAATGGTCAACTTTGACCATTAATGCTAAGCCAATAAGGTACTTAAACTTTCTAAAGTTACAACTAAGCCACTAAGACTAAAATGGTTATTTCTCCCAAACGGTATATAGTTTGGTTATAAAACTTGTCATGTTACTTTATAACATGATTTTTAAACCCCTGAAGTTGAAATTTGATACTTTCTAACTGTATTTTATCGAAATGACCAAAATACCCTTGATGCCATTTTTAAATCGATTTGTCCGGAAATAACCTCTACTTGCACATAAGTCTAGTTTAATTTCTAATACCTTACAATATGCTTTTAAAACATAACAGTTAAATTATAAATACTAACCTCAAACATTTACCATTAATTCATTTGAGGGTCTTTACAAATTGAGCCAAAGCCTTTCAAAGATTACATACTAAAGGATGGAAAGATGTGCACCTTGAATGCCAAGTCGGTAAATGTGATTCTTTGTGCTTTAACTCTTGATGTTTTTAATACTATTTCTTCCTGTGAGAGTGCATATGAGATTTGGAACAAGCTGTTGGTGACCTATGAAGGAACAGAGCAAGTCAAAGATACCAAAATGTTCATGTTGGTTAAATCTTATGAGATGTTCACTATGGATAGGAGATTCAATGAGATAATTACACCACTCACACAATATGGCAAAATCTATAATTTCAGATATGCATTGGAGATTCAATGAGATAGTTACACCACTCACACAATATGGCAAAATCTACAAGATGAAGAATTGGTAAGAAAGATCTTATGGAGTCTACCACAAAGTTGGAGGAGTACTGTGAAAGCAATCAGTGAAGGAGGTAGTATAAAAACCATTAGGATTGATGAATTATTTGGTAAACTAAAGACCTATGAAATGAAGGATAAAGAAGATGGAAAGATTAGCAGGAAGAACACATCTATTGATCTAAAAGCAAAAGATACAGAAGAAAGTTATTCAAATGAGGAAGAAACAGAAGATGAGACATCCATACTTGCAAGAAAGATCAAAAGGTTGCTTAAGGGCAAAAGTAGCAAGGAGAAGGGGAAAGAAAGCTACATCAAATGACCTATTTGTTACAATTGCAATAAAAATGGACATTTGAGTTATGATTGTCCAATCAATGAGAGCAGTTTAAAGAAACAAAGAGGAAGTTCAAAAAGGAAGAAGATTTTCAAGAGAAGAAAGCCTAAATTGAAGGGAATGACAACATGGAATGATAACTATTCAACTACAGAAAGTTCATCTTCAAATGATGAAGAAGAGGCGCACATATGTCTTATTGATAATGAAGAAAGCTGCACATTCCAGAGTAATCAAGTTGTTGAACAAAGCTTAATGTCTACAGCAGAAAGTGAGGTAATGAGTGATACTGGTGTTTCTAATTCTTCGACTTAATAAATTAATGATACAGCCCAGATGTTTCAAGAATTTGCTTAGGTATGTCAAGACTATGATGCACTTGTTAAAAAGCTTAAGGTTGAGAATAATGTTCTATTAGATGAGTTGACTAAATTGAGATCTGAAAATGGAAAATTAGAAAAGACCTTGTCTGGTTTTGTCAACGGTGAAAAGAACTTGAATAATCTGCTAGGAAGCCGGAAGTCGTATTATGATAGGACAGGGATAGGATATGAACAAAAGAAGTCTAGTTTTCAAACAAGGTTTGCTAATATCACTTACATTACTTGTAAAATTTGCAAACAAAAAGGGCATATTGAAAATGAATGTCTTTTCAAAAGTAGGCACTTTGTTTATGGTGTTAATCAAATCTGGGTTGTTAAAAATGTTACTAACTATTCTGGACCCAAAAGAATATGGGTACCAAAAGTCAGACGAAATACTCAACCTGTTTAGGTTTCACACAAGGAGATATTGTTCACAAAAGGTATTGTTGATATTTATGATTATTTTCATTCTCTTTAATCCTGTTATTTATTATTATTGTCATTTATTATATAGTGTGGTTATCCTTTTTGAAGCTACTAATCCACCCTTGTGCAAGAATTCCTTTTTAATTTATTACTAGGTGGGTCTGAAATGAGCATGATGAGAAAAGATGATGATGTTCTTGAGTGTCTCATAGCTTCATATGAGAAATTCAAAGAAAGAAGAAACCAACTGAAGCATTATAGGATACACAAGCAAAAGATCAGAGGACCATTCAACATGTTGAACAGATTCTGAAAGATCAAGAGAGGAGGATCTTGTTGCTATAATTCCATCTCAAAAGTTGTAACATATTTGTAAGTATAATTGACTATTTTGGCAAGGCCTATGTGAAGAAAGATTCACCTACACTACAGAAGTATTGAGAAAGAGTAAATTCAAAGTAAAATGAGGTAATCTTTAATCTTATGTTGATCTGAGTAAATGAAGAGTAATTATTTGTCATGAAAATTGATTTCATGAATAAATGGTTCGACTTTCAAAGAGATTTTTGTAAAACAATTTAGAAATTTTTCTGTCAACCTGTTTAAAATCGTATTTCTGTAAAAGTTTTAAATACAGTTTTAAACCCCTACATTCATATTCCTTTTGAAAGTTTTACAGACTTGATAGATATCATTTTTTTCACACACCTAACATTTGTGGATTCCACCACATTTAAAAGAATGACTTCCAAGTGACGTTGGATTTTACAAGCATTTTTGTAAAAACTCTGGATTGCTCAACATTTCCCTTTGTCAAGTTTATTCCTTCACTATTCTGCAATCTAGGTTACATCATCTACTGCCATATTTCATTCACCTTTTTGATTATGAAAAAAATGGGGAGAAAAAGATGGTCTTCAGAAAGTAGAAGTTATTTCAAAAGGGGGAAGAAAAGAAAGGTTTGATTAAGTGGAAGGAAGAAATTTTTTTAGGAGATATTCTACTAAGGGGAAGAAAGCTTTGAAATCTTGAGTTCTTTCTCAAGATGTTTTGTCATCATCAAAAAAAGGGGGAGATTGTTGGGTTTATTCTCATATAAATTAGATTTTGATAATAACAAAACCTTGTGGTCTTGTTGTAAAGTATAGAATAGTTTGAGTCTTTTAAATATTTTTACCCTATCTTTCTAGCTTGTGTTTGAAGGCCTCTAACAGAAGGTATTCAAAAGATATTTGGACATCTTGTAAAGATTGAGAAGATTTACTTTTCTTTATCAATATTATATATTTCCTTTATATGTTCAATGTGTTTAGGAAAGACAACAACTTTCCTTTTTGAGCTCAATGCGTTGAGCAAAGCTAGTAGGCCATTAACATCAATAAAAGAAACCTTTGATACTAAAACAATCTACCATTCTATACAACAGAATTACATACAGAAAATACTACATGTCACCTTAATTCCAAAACTTGGAGTGCGGACAAGAAAAGCATGGCCACATATTATTGAACTATGTTGTTAAACAAAATTCCGAAACTCATAATTCTCATACCCAAAAATTGAACTGCACATGCCAAAACATGGCTGAATAAAGACAGACAACCGAACATGACTTTGATCATGAAGTTAACTTTTGATTGTTTAACAACCAATATTTCATTAATGGCAACTTTATTCAACTCAAACAACCGAACTCCATGAATTCCTAACAAACGAACCCTAATCGCAACAATTAGCCGACAAATAAAATAAAAGAAACATGAATTCGGCCAACGAATTAAAACTCAATGATTCAATATGAATTTGCTCTGATACTAATTATTGGGATTGATTAATTAATCAATTAATCCATGATTATTCATGTCAAATTATCAAGATTAAATTAAACTAGAACCGGAAACATATCTTGATCCATAACAAATGATTCAAGCAAGAGATCTGAGGCTCAATGATCTTCCAAACCAATACGTGTGAGTTCCTCTTTTGCTCTATCTAATGACAGGACTTAGAGAAGGCAGGAAATTTGAAGAGAAACCCTAGCACGTATGATTTTGGGACCATAGCTTATATATATATATAATAGTGTATCTTTTATTTCATCCTATCATTTAAAAAAAGTTACACTTTGGCCTCTACACATTAAAATTGTCCACACCTTTATAAGATGTCTATGGCCTAAAACTTAAATTTTATTAGATCACTTTTTAATTGGGCCAAACCTTATAATAGCAAATATAATACATAGTTTATATCACACTGTTATTTCGGGGTAGTTTAGGCAATTGACCAAGCAATTCTTAGTTGACTAACCCAAAAAATTTACATTATGAGTCATCTACTATTATATACATTATGACCAAGTTGTCACAGACCGTGTACAGTGCCAAGATATTGTCCGCTTTGGGGTTACGGCCCAGCCTTTTCCCCCTCACGGTTTTGTTTCTAACGGAATGGATGGTCTTAGGGTTACGACCCAGCCTTTTCCCCCTCAATCTAACATCCGTTAAAAGGCCTCTTGAAGGGGAGAAGGGTGGTGTATATTGTATACACCATAATCCCTCTTTAACCCTTCCATGTGGGATGTAGCATGTCACGGACCATGGCTAGATCTTCCCCGACCATGGCTAGATCTTCCCCGGTCCAACCGGCATCGTCATGCGTCGGCATCGCCATGCATCCGGACTCATCCACCCCCCCAGGGAGCCCAGCGTCCTCGCTGGCACATGTGCACTGTACTACCTGGGCTCTGATACCATGAGTCCGGATGCATGGCGATGCCGACGCATGGCGATGCCGGTTGGACCGGGGAAGATCTAGCCATGGTCGGGGAAGATCTAGCCATGGTCCGTGACATGTGATATCCCACATGGAAGGTTTAAAGGGGGATTATGGTGTATATAAGGTACATCACCCTCCTTCCCTTCAAGAGGCCTTTTAACGGATGTTGGATTGAGGGGGAAAAGGCTGGGCCGTAACCCCAAGACCATCCATTCCGTTAGAAACAAAACCGTGAGGGGGAAAAGGCTGGGCCGTAACCCCAAAGCGGACAATATCTTGGCACTGTACACGGTCTGTGACACAAGTGATTTCGTAAGGACACCTATGATCCACGTAGGCACCAACTAGACTATGAGTTTTTTTTTGCGCCATGTAGACATCAATCAACCTACCATTTTTTAAGCATTCAGCATACCATTTTTAAAGGAATTGGTTTCCAATTCCAGTCATCAAATAAATTAGGTTGATTTTCCCCATATTGGATTCGTTAATTATTAATTAGATTGATTCTCTAAAAAATATTCAATTCATTAATTGGTAGTATTAATTTTTTCTCCATTTTCCTTACCCTCTCATTAATTAAGTGTCACGCTTTCTCCTTTCATTCTTTCTCACAAAGTTTTCATCTTTCTCACCAAGTTCACATCTTTTCAAATGGTCTTCTTCAATCACAATAAACTCATTCCTTAATTATTCATTCATGGGTTGCCGCCGGCAAAAAATAATGAAACATTTATTTTTCAGCATTTAATTTTTTATTTTATTTTTCAATCATTTTGAAATAGAAATTTAAGAATTTTGTATACAAATAAAAATTTCATGTGCCCATTTTCAAATATACTTTATTTATATTTTTTGTACTATAATAATGCAAATAAATTGAAATCAAATGAACATCAAAAGTCAAAATTTTCATTATTTTTGGGACGGATGGAGTAGTTTTAATTAACTTAATGTTAATTTGTTACACAAATTTTATGCACGCTCATTGTTCACAAGTTATATTTAACACTGAACTCCTTTAACGTGTATGTATCTTTCCTTGTGTAGGGTCTGTAGTTTTTTCTTGATCAGTGTTTCACAAATACAACAACTTTGCTTGCCGACTTAGTTTTAACTCTTCGCTTATTGTCCACTCCTGTTCACACATGATTTCTATCATTGAAACTTATATTCATTTTGCCATTTTTAATTAGTGACATGCAAAATTCATTTTTAATCACTATTCTTATTAGTGGATCGAAAACCAAAAAATGGAGTTGATATTTTTAATGTTATGCATATGAAACTTTTGTTAATGCGTAAGGTAAAAAAATAAAGTTAGACTCATGGGTGACATGTTTGAACGTTGTAAGTTTATGTGTACGGTAAAAAAGAAGTATACTACATTGATCAATATAAATAGTCTCATCAAAACAAAATCAAATCGGATATAAAAGCATTGAAAATGAAAAGGCACAAAAGTGTTTCTTACTAATATCAAATAGAAGCACCAACACATACATAAGAAAAAAAGGGAGATATCCCTTAACCAAATAAACAAATAGAAACAAAAGAAGAGAGGAATTTAATCAAAAAAAAAAGGAGAGAGGAAGAAAAAAACAATTGTTCATTTGTCGCTAAAACAATGTTTAAATTAATAGTATGCACATTATAAATGACCGGTCACTAAGTTTTTGCTATATTTAAAAAAAGTATTTTCCACATTTATATTTTCTATTGCAAGAACTACTATTATTTGGTTTAGTCTCTATTATTTTAACATGCTATTAATTATCTTATTTTTCATTTTCTTGTTTACAATTTGAGGTCAAATACTTTATTTTGACCTATCTGTTAGGGGGTGTTCATGGGTGGGGTCGGGTAGATAGAAGATAAAATGTTATCCATATGCAGCGGGACTAATACTCAGTTTTACTATCCGTAACCGACCCGCAAAACAATGAGGTTTTGAGGATCAGGTCACGGGTAGCCGCACGATAATAAATATTAATATCATAAAGAAATGTGCTTTAAAAGAAAAAAACATGACTATATAAATTCTTATAATTATAAATAAGTAGTCAAGTACATAGCAAAAGCACTATATCTACAAACATAATACAGATGAGTCACCCAAGAAAGACGCAAATGAAGTGACACCAAATGACGATCATGTCGATATCAAGTAGTTCTCAAATATTAGATCTTTCTGTAAATGTGTTCTTCACTAAATTTGTCAGATATTGCAAGAGAACGGTTCATATCACCCGATTTTAGATCTTACACACAGAGTTTAATAAATTTAAGTATAATTTGTTGATTATTTAAAGAATGTGGTGTTTTAGTATTGCACATACATTCGTCAGTTTATGTACAACAGAATTATCATTTTTTATAATAAATGAAGTAAAAGTAAATTTATTGTATTGAGTTTATTTTCCGAATTATATGCATATTAATACTTCAATTGTAAATTTAACACATAACTTTTTAAAATGCACTAACTTATTTACCATAAATAAGGATGAAAATAGGAGATGAATGGAAAACCGCTTTCAAAACCAAATTTGGATTATATGAGTGGAATGTGATGCCTTTCGGTTTGTCTAATGCTCCTAGTACTTTCATGAGATTGATGAATCATGTGTTGAGGGAGTTGATTGGAAAGTTTGTTGTTGTATACTTTGATGATATTCTTGTCTACTCTAAAACACATGATGAGCATGTTGAACATTTGAAACAAGTGTTACAGACACTAAGGCTAGAAAGAATGTATGTTAAGATGGAAAAGTGTGTTTTGCATCAAATGAAGTCAACTTCTTAGGATATGTTGTCGGACAAGATGGGATCAAAGTTGAAGAAAGTAAAATCAAGGCAATTAAAGATTGGCCAACTCCTAAGACTTTAACCGAGGTTAGATCATTTCATGGACTTGCTAGTTTTTATAGGAGGTTTTTGAAAGACTTCTTAACAATAGCCACCCCTTGCATGAATTAGCTAAGAAAAATGTCTCATTCGAGTGGGGAAAAGCTCAAGAGGAAGCTTTTGTTGAATTAAAGTCTCGGTTAGTTAGTGCCCCTTTGCCTACTTTGCCAAACTTTGAAAGGATCTTTGAGGTTGAATGTGATGCAAGTGGGATAGGCATTGGTGCGGTGTTGCACCAAGAAGGCCGTCCCATTGCCTACTTTAGTGAGAAGTTGAGTGGAGCCACTCTGAACTATTCCACCTATGACAAAAAGCTTTATGCTCTTGTAATATCATTGCAAGTGCGGTCTCACTACTTGTTACTTAAGGAATTTGTTATGCATACCGACCATTATTCATTAAAATACTTACAAGGTCAAGGTAACTTAAACAAAAGGCATGCTAAATGGCTGGAGTTCATTGAGTCATTCTCTTATGTGATTAAATACAAAAAGAGGAAAGAAAATGTAGTGGCCGATGCCTTATCTAGGAGATATTCATTGCTCATGACTCTTGATGCTAAAGTTGTTGGTTTTGAGTGCCTTAAGGATTTGTATGGCAATGATGATTTTAGTGAAATTTATCATGAATGTCTCAAAGGTGGTGCGATGGCTACTTTGTATTTGATGGTTTCTTGTTCAAGTATAAAAGGTTATGTGTGCCTAGAAATTCAATGAGGGAGATCATCATCAAAGAAGCTCATGCTAGCGGTCTCATGGGACACTTTGGTGTCCAAAAGACTTTGGCAACCGTGAAGGAAAACTTCCATTGGCCTCACCTCAAGAGGGATGTGGCCAAGGTGTGTGCCAGGTGTGTGACTTGCAACAAGGCCAAATCAAAGTTGCAACCAAAAGGGAAGTACACTCCTCTTCCAACTCCTTCTCTTCCATAGGTTGACATTAGCATGGACTTTATTAGTGGATTGCCTAGGACTTCACATGGACATGATACTATATTTGTTGTTGTGGATAGATTCTAAAAAATGACTCAATTCATTCAATGTCATAAAACTGATGATGCATCTCATGTGGCTGACATGTTTTTCAAGGACATTGTGAAATACCATGGCATTCCTAGATCAATTGTGAGTGATAGAGACTCTAGGTTCTTGAGTCAATTTTAGAAGACATTATGGTCTCGGTTAGCCACTAATCTTGTGCATTCCACCTCTAGTCACCCACAAACTGATGGGCAAACCGAGGTCACTAAAATAGAACCTTAATCACAATCTTGAGAACATTGCTTAAAAGAACTTGAAGGAATGGGAAAAGTGCTTGCCTCATGTAGAATTTGCATACAACCGAGCATTTCATTCATTTACAACTCATAGCCCCTTTGAAATTGTTTATGGATTCAACCCCTTAGCTCCTTTGGATTTAGTTGCATTGTCTAGTTCGGATCAATCGAATGTTGATGGTAAGAAGAAAGCTCAAAGTATGAGAGATTTGCATGCTAAAATCCAAAGGCAACTTGAAAAGGCTAATGAATCTTATGCTAGGAGGGCTAATAAGGGAAGGAAGTTTAAAAGCTTTCAAATTGGGGATTGGGGGTGGTTGCACTTAAGAAAGGATCGGTTTCCCCAAGCTAGGAAGAATAAACTTGCACCAAGAGGGGATGGTCCATTCCAAATCACTAAGAAAATTGGTGATGATTCATATGTGCTTGACTTACCTTGTGATGGATCTTATAATGTACATGCAACATTTGACGTATATGATTTGGCACCTTTTGAAGGTGATGAAGACTTTGAGAATCCGCGGACGGATTATTATAAAGAGTGAGAGTATGATGTGGACATCACTCCAAGAACTCCACAAGCTCCAGGTGGTAATCAACCTCAAGTGCACAAGTCCCAAATCCGCTCCAAGGTATAGGGGGCCAATGATAAGGCCCCGGTTCAAACAAGTTAAAGAGAGTCTCAATGCTTTCATGAGACTTATGGCACAAGGAGAGGAACAAGAGGAAGCTCAAGAAAGGACCTTACAACTTCACCATCTCGGCCTCTGATTGGAGGAAGAGCACTTGAACCCCTTCGGAGTCTTGAATGTGAGCACACTTGAGGAAGGAGAAGGTGTGGAGAGCCTTTCCGAAGAGGACATCACCAAGGACCCAGGCGAGGCCCCCATGCAAAGTCTTCAGGTGAAGGCGAAGCCGCCCATGCGAAGCCTCCAGGCGAGGCCCCCATGCGAAGCCTCCAGGCGAAGGTGAAACCCCCAGGCGAAGCCACCCATGTGAAGCCTCCAGGCGAGGCACCCATGAAAAGTCTCCAGGCGAAGGCGAAGCTCCCAGGCGAAGGCGAAGCTCCCAGGCGAAGGTGAAGCTCCCAGGCGAAGCCGCCCATGCGAAGCCTCTAGGCGAGGCCCCCATGTGAAGCCCCCAGGCAAAGGCGAAGCCCCCGAGGTTGAATCTGAAATAATCCCCACCATTTTGAATATATTTGTGCTGACAAATGTTTATGTGTAAAATACATGAGAAGACCTTTTAGGCTAGCTTTTACCTTTTACCTTTTTGGAAGCTTTTAGTATAACATGCATGTAAAAGCACTTTATGCTTTTTGAAGGCTATTAACATGCATGTAAAGATGTAAGAGCCTTTTTGCCTTTTGGAAACCTTTGGAAGGTTTTTGAAGTCAAAATGAATGGATGGAGATTAACCACCCAAATATATTAAAATTTTGGATGGTTAATTCCCATCCAAGAGGCTCCTTTCACCTCTTTAAAAGTGTAAACAAGGCTCCTTTTGAGCCTAGAACTCATTTGGCCTAAATTATTCTACTCCTTTGAGAGAGAGATTGTTCAAAACTGTTCTCCTTACTTGTATTGTTCATCCATTTCCCTTTGATCCATTAAATTGGCTTCAAACTTGAAATCTAGTATTGTTCTTCATTGTGAGAGGAAAGGTGTTAGATCCATCTCTATCCTCGGCATAGAACTCATTCATTGTCATCTGTTGTGAGGGTGAAGGTGTTGGAGAGCCGAAATTGTTGTGTATTTGAAAGCTTCTATCAAGCTAGATTCGGCTTTAAGAGGAATGATCTAACATTCATGGTGAGGATCATATCAAAGGGTGACAGAAAAGTTGACAACCTGGAGAGTAGCTACCCTTTCTCAAGCAGGTAGAGGCTTGATGATCAAAGCAGTCATACAAGCCTTGCCTACTCACTTAATGAGCTGCTTACTTTTACCAACAGAGGTGGTTGATGCTTTACGATCTTTATCAACAAGATTTTTCTTGTCACTGAATGTGAATGAACAGAAGCTATGTTGGTGTGCTTGGGATCAGTTATGTAAGTGTAAAGGTGCAGGGGGATATGGCTTTCTGGACATTGAAACTTTTAATAAAGCTATGTTTTCCAAACAGGGATGGAGGCTGATGTGTTCACCTTCTTCCCTCATTGCTCGGGTTCTTAGAGGCAAGTATTTTCAGCATGAGAGTTTCCTCCGTGCTCGAACAGAATAGGGAGCCGGTTCTGTCATACGAAAATAACTCCCGGTCGGGCGGGATCTGCTTCAGAAAGGTGGTAATTGGCGAGTTGGGTCGGGACGAAGCATATCCATTTGGGATGATCGCTGGTTGCCGACATATATGGTGACAATCCCATCGGTTATGTTTCCTCACCTATGTGTCTCAGATTTGATTGATCAATATGGTTGGCATAGAAACGGGGAGATATAGATGTTGTCTTTCACTCTACGGATGCATCGGTTATAAAGCAATTAACTCTTAGTCCTCACGCTTGGGGCATGGAGGAATCGTGTCAGTTTACGGTACGTTTCGCCTATTACCTTGCCTATGCTCACAAATTTCAGGTAAATCCTTTGGTGGCAGATTTTTTCTGGAAGTAGTTTTGGGGATTAAAACTTCCACGAGTGTACAATGTTTTCTGTGGCGTGCCTGCGCAAATATTTTGGAAACAAAGTATGGATTGGCACATAGAGGCATGGATGTGATCCTAACTTGTGAGACTTGTCTGCAATCAGATGAATCTGTACACATGCTTTAGGAATGCCAGTTTGCGAGAAAGGTTTGGGGAGCAATTGGTATAGCTCTTCCACCGGATCCACCATATTGGCAAGAATGGTTCTATGACAAGGTTATTTATGATCCTACATCTTCCTTTTAATTTCGGTGACTACTTGGATGTTATGGACAAATAGGAATGTGGTCCTCCATGAGCATAAATGCTCTGCGCCACGTGTTGTGGCAGCTAGGAGCGTCTCATGGATAGTTGCTTGGCAAATGGTGCAGAGCAAGATTGTTCACCCGATGCGACCGCATCCTCCACGGCCCTCGTGTTGGGTGAAACCTCCTCGTGGCCGCATTTAAATTAATGTGGATGCCGCTTTGGATAAGAGTAATGGACGTGCTGCGGTAGGTGTTGTGGCAAGAGACGCTTCAAAGGAGGTTTGCTTTGTTTTCTCCTACGGCTTTCGTTACACGGGTTATGAAGTCCTTTATTTGGAAGCATTATCTTTATTGTGGGGTATTACTGAAGCACATCGGAATGAGTTCATGGAGATTGAGATCGCGAGTTCGGAGATCGCCACGATGATGAGATCGGAAGCAAAGACGAACAGATCTGAGGTCGTGATGATGAGATCGGAGAAGACTCGTTACCGGCGGAGATGAGATGGTGGTGGCGGGGATGAAATCTGGGCGATGGTTCTGATTTTAGAATAAGAGATGGATGGTTGTACATTTCTAGAGGAAGAGAGAAGATAAACAGATTTTATGAGGGGTAGATTTGATATTTTGTGGGTATGTGGTAAATCATATATGTGGTGAATAACCATCAGAATTTTGAAGTGCATATGAAGTTGTTGGGATAGAGATGTTCCATTCCATCGTTCCTCCTCTGGGGTAGGGATGTATGTCGGTTCAATCTTTCCAACACACGCAAAGAAAACCAACACAACCATGTGAATTTTTGGTGTTATCTTAATCCTTACATTAGAAAGTGTATTTGTTTGTCTGCATTATTTTTAAAAGAAAAATAAGAGATGTGTCATTAGAAAACTTGTTTGAGTTAAAACATTAATATAATAAAGTATTAGTCAAGCATCACGTGAGAAAGGGTAAAATTAACCAATCTATCTATTATATTCCATAGTGATCATGCAAAATATTCCATGGTGTTCTCTTGGAATAATTTCTGAAATCCAACTTCAATCATTTTTGTGGCTCAAGAATAAGAATTGTCCCTTCGTCTCTTCCTGAGATCTTTGGTTGCTCAATCCTTTGAGATCCGTAGGTGTGCATTTGTAAGCACGCTTTTGCTCAAAAACTTGTATATGTTGAAACCAGTCTCTTTTTCCTATACAAATCATTCTCGCTATCCACAAAAAATGTGACTGATCTTTCATTCGTGATTAATGAACCACATAAAATGTCACATGCATGCCAACATCTCCACCAATTTGAACATATATTCAGTGGCGGATCTAGCCCACAAAAATTAGGTGAGCGGAGAAAAATACTCAATAATAAATAAAAAAGTTTATAAGTCAAAATATAAATTTTACATAGTATTTATCAAGAATTCGATTAAATTAAAGTGAAGAGTTTTGAAAAATGTGGACAAAATTTCAAGAAACAATAGTTGGAAAACCGAATTTTCATGAATTGAAAATCTTAAGAGAGAGAGAAGCTAGATCTAAATATTGCACTAAATGGAGAATTTGGGACCTAATTGATACCTATTAATTGAAGTGGTTTAACTGAGCTTGCAAGGCTTTCTAAGGAGTTAAAGGTGTAATATTTCCTTTGTTAGGTTAAGCTATGAGAGGGTATAAGTTTGGGGCTTAATTTCTTGCCCAGCGGGTGCTGGGCACGCCCAAGGGTTGGTCCGCCTCTGCATATATTCTAGGTGGCCATAGACATAAGTTGTTAACGATGCCACCAAAAGTTCTTATCATTTCTTATTGATTGCCGCCAAGCCCAATCCACACAAAAGGCCTACCAAAAGGCCCAAGTATTAGCCCAGAATAAAGGCCCCATTAAAAAATCCACAAACCCACATGAGACAAGAACATTACCGGACATAATTGACCCGAACATACCAAGGAAATTCCCAGACTATACTCCCGAACGTATTAAGGACACGTGTACTCTGACACGCCACTATACTATATTGGGATATTACAATACTGTCTGATGGTTGCCAGACCCAATCCACACACATAGGGCTGATCATTCGGTTAATTCGGTTTTAACCGAAACCGAATTACTCGAATAATTCGGTGTTCGGTTAATTTGGACAAAAACCGAATTAACCAAATGATACCTAAAATCGTATTAACCGAATACCGAATTCGGTTCGGTTATTTCGGTTTTTGTCCAAATTAACCAATTTTTTTATGGGCTAAGCTTAATGTTAAGATATGGGTTGTGGATTGGGGTAGTTCATTCAACATTGGGTATATTATGTATATTGGGTTGAGCTTAATTTTGTATTAATAATAAAAAAAACATTAAATACCGAATATTTCGGTTAATTCGGTTAACCGAATTAGTTAAAGCCATAACCGAAAACCGAACCGAAAACCGAATTTAAAATTCGGTATAACCGATAACCGAACCGAAATACCGAAATAACCAAACCGAATTAACCGAAACCGAAAAAAAATTCGGTTAATTCGGTTTAACCGAGAAGTTGATCACCCCTACACACAAAAGGCCTACCAAAAGGCCAAAGTATTAGCCCAGAATAAGGACCCCATTAAAAAATCCATAAACCCGCATGAGACAAGAACATTACCGGACATAATTGACCCGAACATACCAAGGAAATTCCCGGACTATACTCCCAAACGTATTAAGGACACGCGTACTCTGACACGCCACCATACTATATTGGGATATTACAATACTGCCACTCTCAAAACATGGACTATAAATGCATTCATTACTCACACCTTAATTGGTAACGTTTAACAAAAACTCCCGTCACCGTCGGAATTTTCCCAATACTAAATAGAAATAGAGGACCCCTCTTCTATTTCTCTCTCAAATTCCAAACTTATGGCATCCAATAACATCAAAACACGTCCGCATCGTAGAAACGTGGCGGCAACCCAAACAGATCCGTCACCACTTATCAAACATTGAAGTTGGAGTCTCAATAAGTATTACTCCTTTCCTCCCATAAATTTATGGTGTTTGATTTTAATATTTCAAATTGTAGTGTTTGACCCAAAATTTTACTAGAATAAACAGTAAAAAAATTCTTTAAAAAATAAATCTAAAAAATATAGATCGCATATTATGATAAACATATGAATCATTTAACTTTACAAAACTAAAAATTCATAAAAATAAATCATTGATCAAATACTGTGAAACTGACAAAACAAAAGCTGCAATTTGTATGGGACAAATGAAGTACTCCTCCGTCCCCGAAAGATTGGTAGATTTGTTTGGACACGGAGATTAAGGTGAATCTAAGATGTTTGTATATGTTTACTTAATTGCCCCTTAGTTGAGAGTGCACAAAAACGAGGTAGAAAAGTAAAGATAAAGTGAGGATAGTTTAGTAACTTTGAGAGTGAGAAGTTTCCTTTTAAGGAAAGTGATCAATTTTTCCTATTGTAAAACAGAAAAATAAAGTGTATAATTATTTAGGGACGGAGGAGTACTATTTATCTCTCTTTTATTACCAATCTATAACTTTTATCCCGCGCACCATTAATGGTGTTGCATATTA
The DNA here is from genome assembly GCA_024586325.1 of Stellera chamaejasme. NCBI lineage: Eukaryota > Viridiplantae > Streptophyta > Magnoliopsida > Malvales > Thymelaeaceae > Stellera > Stellera chamaejasme. Next base: position 32,511,382 of record CM044984.1, read on the forward strand.
TATTACTCGCCATTGTTTACATCACTTTGGTAAACATGATTGGGACACGTCTCCACCTTCTTGGTTGTTATCGGCACTAATTGCTTGAAATTGAATGAAATCATTCCCCTAAAAAAATATAAAGATTTCAAAAATATATTTGTATATTAACGATACTTTTGACAAATTTCAACACTATGTTCATCGATAATAAAAAATCCAATTTTTTTTTGAAATTTAAACCTTTCTTCAATTTCCTCTCCGACAATAAATTCTCTCAAGCCGAGTGTGAATTTTAATATTTTAATATCACATAAATAACTTAATGCAACAGATTATTGTCTTGAGCCATCATAGTTAAACTCCAAAGACATGGTGTTGGAGATCTTGAGTATAAACTCTACCATCTTCAGTCCTCTCCACTCCTATGTATCAAAAAATTAAATAGAATAGATTATTTAGTTTAAGTCATTTTCGGCTTAATCCATTATATTAAGTTTTTATGTGAATAAAGTTTTAAAATTTGTTATAAATAAGTAAATTTACTATTTTTTAACATATGTTTATCAAATGGAACATGAAAGATTTAATTGATGTGAAATTGGAAATTTAAAAATAAAATTAATAGATAATATCCGTTTAAAAAAGTTATCCGTAGTAACTGAGAACAATGTCAAAGTTACTTTTAAATTCAAAATTAAATAAGCAAGATCAAATCGAAACTACGACTAACTCGGATTTTCTAATTTTTAAGTTAGATAATGTAAAAATCTATAATCCAAATAAATTACCATACAAACTCTTTTCACTCTTAAAATAAAGTGTAATGAGTAAAAGATAAATCAGTTGAATATTGCAAGAAGAAAAAATATCACTAATCTCTTTGAAAAAAACTATTACTAATTTGTACATATTAAAAAGAATGAGCAAAAAAGTAAAAAATACTAACGGGTTAACTTGGAATAGAGGAAAAAATAACATCTATTCAATTTTTTAAAAACTTTTGACTAAATTATACTTTCTCTCTTCCACAAAGATTATTAACATTACTATATTAGATTGTCCTCCAAAAATTGTCAACTTTATTAAAATATAAACTTTTCATCATCATTTTTACCAATTACCTTTACTCATGCTTACCATTTTCAACACTTACTCCATCTGTGTGCCAAAAGTTTGGCATGTTTGACTTTACTGTTTTGAGGTTTAATATTTGACTCAAATTTTAACAAAAATAAATAATTTTAAAAAAAATAGAAAATTTAGATTTTAAATTATGATATACATATGAAAATTTCAATTTTCAATGTCTAAACATTCATTGAAAAAATCATAGATTAAATATTGTGATACTGAAAAACAAATTAGGCAACTTTTAGTGGAGAGACGGAGTATTTCCATACACCTTCTTCTCATACACACTACTATTCTTCCATTTTCCTTAATATATTTGTACCCAAACAAATTCTACAACCATTGTGGGATGGAGGGAGTAGTAAGTATTTTTTTAATGAAGCCACGTTGAATTGGATAGTTATAAAAATAAAGGAAAAAAATAACATAATTTTTTTAAAAAATTGACTAATTTAATAATATCAAAAATATTAAAAAGGTTTTAAAAAATTATGAACAATAAGTTTTAAAATAACTACGGATTATTTTCCATTCACTTTTCCCCTAATTATTTTGCCTCGCACAAATAATTGGCTTAACAAAAGAAGAAAGAATGAGGATGGCTCATGTGCGGAGAGTACTGAGATAGAGAGATGAAAGTGAGAAGAATGATAGTAGGAGTATCACGCAAAACGACGCCGTTCCATTGTTTGACCTGGGAAAATATCAAAATCCACCACTGTTTATAACTGTCCCATCCTACTTCAACAAATAATAGTATGTTAAATTACAGAAAGAAATAAAATAACATATAGTACATGATTAAGTATGCCTTTTTTTTATGAAGATGATTAAGTATAATGAATTAAGCATAATAATGGAGTAGACATAAACGAGTTGTTCTCATCATCCAGAGAGTAGTCTATTCTTTTCATCAAAATTTTCCCAACTTTCCCTAACTCTTGGCAGAAGTGGGTGTGGTTGAGAGCCCACTTGCAACCATGGTTTATAAAACCGAACCGGATACAAAACCGTTCAAGTTATCGGTTCAGGATTTGACCAGTTTGATCGATTGAGCCACCGGTTCAAGCGGTATTAGTTAAATAAGCGGGATATCTAACCTTTATCATTCATCTTAAAGTAAATAAGTAATTTATAATAAACTCAAGAACATAGATCCATCAAAGCTCAAAATAGTTAGCACATATATGCTTTAAAATTACAATGAGCATTTCCATAACCACTTTAGTACTTTGTTATTAGTCTTAGCACCAACTAAAAAGTAGCAACACCTCATAGATTATCAACAAATGCTCTAAGATCAAGCTCATCTTCCTCTGCGGTGACATCTTTATTTGCATTAGTTGTTCCATCACCTAGAAGAAATCATCCACAATTATTATTTCAAGATAAAACTATCTTACTAAAGAATTGTTTTTTTACTTTTAGTTTAGATGTCAAATTTTGTAAAAAAAAAATATCACCAGTTGGGCTTTGAATTAGTTGTTCCCTCCCTCTGCTTCTTTCGATTTTTTACTTTTAGTTTAGATGTCAAATTGTTTTTTCATTTTTTCTAATTTTATTCTATATTGCTACCTAGGCCTGTTGGGCTTTGAATTAGAAAAATTTAAAATAAAGCCCACTAACCCAAAAGGTCAATTGTAAATTTTTAATTTTTTTAAGCCCAAATATTCTTAAAAACCGGCGGTTTCCGGTTCCGCCGGTTCGTCGATTTTGTCCAGTTCGCGCCGGTTTTTAAGCGGGGGATCTCAAAACCGAAACCCAGACCAGATAGATCACCAGATCACGGTCCGACCGACCAATCCGGTCCGGTTGTCTCAACCATGCTTGCAACACATCCACAGTTACAAAAACAAAAAGGTCAGCATTGGAGCCCACTTCCCAAACTCATGACCGACTCTTTCAAACTTTACTACCCATATGTTTTTTAAGTTTTATAAAAAAATAAACATGTTTTTAGTATGAATTAGGTAAAATGTCTCTTTTTGTCATGCAAATCTATTTTGCCACTACCATTCACGTTTTGGACCTCATTTGCCACTAAACATTAAAACGGTTGGGTTGATGTGTTTGATGGTTTGGCAGCCTACCTCCTGTCTACTTGCACACTCTTAGAATTTGGAATACAATTACATATTTTAAAAACGTTTAGGACTTAATTGTACTATTCAAACATTTTCGTCAACTAGGATGGAATTTCCTCTCTGCAACTTTCGGTGCTTTCGTTCCCGGAACCATTCCCGGTCACGTCAGAAAGCGACCAAGCATCACTGATCACGCTGAATTAGGAAAAGCCCAGGACCACCGTGGCTTCTAGTGATCCAAGGACCGGGTGTTTCTTATAAGCACACTATAGTTCTTCTTCTTCTTCAATCTACTACGTAAATCGAAGAGAGATTTCCACCGCTTTCTCCATTAAATCCGACCAAAACAATAGCAGAATCTGCACTTGCTCCCTCTGTCCTTTTCACGCCCAGAGGTTTAGCTTCAACCCATCTCTCCATTAAATCCACCTTTTCGTCGCTAACCCATGGTTCCATCCTCACCGTCTCGCTTCTAGGAGTCCGAATCTATGTTCAATTTCACCAGAAGCTGCCCGGATTGCAAGAAATAGTCTTCGGCCCGCTACTTGACCCACTGCTAGACCCGCATCAATCCAACGATCCAAGCCACCATCCTTGCTCCGACCACCGCCCTCGCCGCGAGCCGCCTCACTGATCCCCGCCATTTTCGCAGTCCACCACCGCCTAGAAGCAACAACCCGCTCCCAAGCTCGCCGTAGTTGAACGTGTTGGCCTTCTCTGCTCATCCACGGCGCAATATTCCAAAATATTTTCACCGTTAATTAAAGTAGTGGTAGAATAGATCCAAAAAATAAGTGGTAAAATGAAACCACCAAACGTAAACTAATGGTAAAAATAAACCATTTTTAAAAATATATGACAAAAATGATCATTTTACCAAACATTGATAATAAAAAGGGACATTTTCCCGTATAAATTAATAAGGACAACTACAAGGATAAAAACATTGAAATAAATATTAAAAAAAACACGTGTACCTGAAATACGCACATGGCATGTTCAGTATTCCTTCCTGTGAATCCTTAAAATTGTCAGGACGATGTTAAAGTAATTTAAAATATATTCTTCATTGTTGCCTTAAAAAATAGTATCAGTACGATGATTAAATCTAAACACGAATGAAGTATTTTAATAGTGACGGGGTCAAAGAATTGAAGTTATTAGATTATAAATTTGGAGGTTGGGTGTACTTTCACCTAAAATAGATTAATTATTTTTTTTAAAAAAAACTACTATAATTTTTTCATGATGGAATCACCGTTTTAAAACTGTCATACAATGGATGTATGTACTCGGCTTCAAGTGCAAATTTAGGATTAACTAGATCAAAAATATGTTTCACCCACCAATCTTTTCATCGGCCCGTTATAATTACTAACCTTTATTAATGAAATGTAGATTTAAGACTATAAACTACAGAAGGTGCATTTTAATTACTGAATTAAGTAATGAAGCGAATATTCGGTCAATGTTAGAGTATATTTTGTCATGTGCAAAACAACATGAGATTGTACATAAAACGACGTACATGTCGGATTCCACGTAAGAAATGTTGTATTTGGGGCTGGATTCGTTTCTAATTCGGCTGAGTTCCAATTCGTGTTAGGGTTAGGGATTCGGTGGCGAGGTCGTCGATATGGGGCAAATTGGTACGAATTGGTTTAGGGTTCTTGCAATTAGACATGGAAGATGTTGTTTCATTGCACAATTTGCCGAAAGAACACAACAAGTTAGAGGAATTAGGCAGTTCATCTTCTGAATCATTGATGGGTTGGTGCGAAACATCGCAAGGAAGTATGAGTTGTTGCGAATCAACAAGATGATTGAAGTTGTTGAATTCGATGCTCGTTGCTGTAAAGGATGAGTTGAAGTTGAATTTGAAAGAGATTGGAGAGGAGGTTAGGACCTACATGATTTGTTATGTGTAGCCGAAATAGAGGGTGCCTGGAAATTGAAGAAGTTAGAGCCTGAGAAGCTTGAAATGAGGAAGAAACTTGAAGCTACTTAGATAGGTCAAGTTTGGTGGCTAAAGAGATGATGGAGACAACCGCAAAATTTAGACTGTTAGAGCTCGAGAAGGCTAAACTTAGGAAGCAACTTGAAACTTCAGAGATAAAGTCAAGGTTGCTGGTAGAGGAGATGATGAAGATTAAATCTACTGCTGGTGCTAGATGGATGAGGGATGTTTGGATGGAAAAGGCTCTAGGTTTATTTTGCTTTTTGTTAGTGGTGTCATGGTGTATTTTCTTGAATATAAATGACACATATTGATGGGTAATGGGAAATTGTATGTTAATTCTGTTCTTTAATGGATGATGGGTATGATATATGTAAATTATGGAATGCAATGCATGATTTTAAGGAGTAACTGGTTTGGTGCAACGAATGGTTTATGCCTAGATTGTGAAGTGTGCATTTGTATCATAACAATAGACTGAAAGTTGAGGCATGAATTGAACTAACTTAGCTTGACATTAAACATAGCATCCAATTAAAAGTAACGTGCCCAAATTTCATTTGGGTCCACTTCTGCTCACCCCTGCGCTTTCATGTACAAAATAATCCAACTAAAGGGCACAACGATTTCAACATAATCAAGACACCACATCCTGCACAAAAATTACATCTTCCTAACACTGCACCTAACAGTTCCCTGATTCTACTACTTCTACTGAGGCCTCTTTATGGCAAGCTTTTCTCTGAATTGATATGGCCCTGCACGGCCACCACTACCTCTTCCACTTGTTGCTGATGTTTGTGATGGATTTACTACCGGAACTGATGAACCTGTTGCTGCTGTTTGTGATGTTTGAACACTGCCTCTCCCTCCCCCAGAACCTCTCTCTCTTGTTGATCCTCCTCCTCTTGTAGAACCTCTTGCCCTTGGGTTACCTCTTCCCCTGCCTTGTGTCATGATTTGTTCACCAGGTCTACCTAGCTGTTGTTCAGGGTAAAAAGTAGTACTCAACGCAATTTAGTTATATACATTAGTGATGGGGAATGAATGAAGATTTTTACATACATTGTAAATTGGCTCTCCCATCGATATGTTTGTGCTAATCCCAGCCCCTACAAACTTCTGTGATGCAAACTTTCTGTGTGGCCAAAAATTGTCCTTCTTTTAGGTGGTGGGTTGACTTGAGTAGTTGGTAGCTGCAATTGATGAAAATAGTATTAGGAGCAAAAGTCTCACTTAACATTTAAAAATAGTACAAAAAACCCATCAATGATACTAAAACAGAGATAACTTTGTTAAGAAGATTACAAAATTACTTGTTCTGATGCTTGAGATGCTTGAGTTGTTGCAGGTGAACAACTCCACTAGTTGATGCTTGGCTACCAGCTAGTGTAGGACATTTAGTCCTATAGTGACCATCACTTTTGCATATACTGCATATGTACTTGGTACCTTTCTTCGATAGCTTTTCCTTTCGATGGGTTTTCTTCCCCTTTTTTTTCTTTTCATCTGGTTCAAGCCTTCTTTTCCTTATTGCAGGTCTCCCAGGCATACTTCTAGTTTTTGGGGTAACTATAGGAATGCCTTGAACATGCTCCCATTCATTTGGACCAGTGAAAGGGTTAATTGGATATTTATATGCAAACCGATACTTCTCCTTACTGTACCACTCATTGATGTAGTAGGAGGACTCCTCACCTATGCTTAGTATGGAACATACAAAATGAGTACATGTGGTGGAGGATCTATGATGGCAGTCGTCACTGTCCTCCTGTGTTGTCTGCGTTGAGTCATGACGTTGGTGGACACCATTGGAATCTGTGTAAGTACGATGGATCAAAATGCCAAAAATGGGAAGTAGAAAGGGGCCCTTTGTTTGGTATTACGACACCAAGTCAGTATTTGGTAGAATTTTAGGAATGAGTGTGACAGTACTAGGAGAATGAGGGTGAATCATCCCTTGAAAGTTGTGTATGATTAATGCTTTTATAGTCCATAGTCATGAAGTGGCAATATTGTAATATTTCAATATAGAATGATGGCATATCAGAGTACACGTGTCCTCGGTCTCAATTATACATGGTTAGGGAGTGTTATTGTCCGGAAGTCATTGTTATGGTCTGGATAAGTCCTTGTCCGAGAATGTCGTTTATGTTCCAGGAAAATTACTATTATTGTCCAGGATTAATCCTTAGTTATTCGAGTTTTAATGGGCCCTTTACTCTGGGCTACTAGCTTGGCCTTTTGCTAGGCCTTTTAGGCCTTTCTGTTCTTTAGTATAATGACTAATTAGGCATGATGGCCATCAACATGGTACACCAGTAATCTGCCAGACACCACATGAACATTCCATGTTGTTCAGAGAGCAAACATGTTGCCTTGACCCCCTTTTCACCTTATAATCACCATGACCATTGTAAATGATATGTCATTTGCTAAATTCCTTGGATGATTTCACCATTTTCTGAACAATTTGAGGACTAAAGTTATGCTTCCATTTTCACCCCAAGCTCTCTTTTCACCATGCCTTCCCATAATGTACCTTCGAATGATCTCTAGACAACTGTATATTGGCTTCTCCCTTGCAATAAGAACCTCATCCACACTGTTGAATGCCTCGGCATGGTTGTTCTTATTTGCATCACATTTAATATCCATGTTGAAGAATGCCTTACACCAAAACTTAGTCAACCCGCAAGACATCATCCCTTGCATCTTTTCCAGCCCAATTTGCTATAACCTCTAAATTGTCAATCATCTGAACTTCGGTTGTGCTATTTACAACATTCCAGAATCTCAATTTCAAATTATCACCATGAAATCTCTTATGCCAATTAGTTAAGATGTGCCTTGCACATCTTCTATGCTCAACATTTGGAAGACACCCATCTATGGCCGGAAGTAATCTTTGTAACTGAAAAAATAAGAGCTTGGTTAGATGATTACTAATGAGTGCGCTTTATTGATTCATAATTCACCTCTAAACTATGATTTTTATGATAATTATTGCTAGTTCTTAGTATTGGCACAAGTGTTTTTGTAGGTGTCACATGTCCAAAGAAGAATTAGTGAATAGAGTTCAAAACGAACTAAATTGCATGGAAAAGTGAAGCCAGAGACCCAATTGCACTTTATGGAGAAGTTGGGGATGTTGGAAAGGCATCAAACAAGTGAGCGACCGGTGTGCGATCAAGGAAGAAAGGTGCGCGGTCGCTCACCGTGAAGAGTGTTTCTCCCGTATTAGCATTCGGCAGGGTGGTGAGCGACTAGTGCGCGGTCAACAACTTAGTGAGCGATCGATCACAGTGCCTTTATGAGCGATCACTCACCCTTAGTGAGCGATCGCCCACTGCTGTTTTAAAAGTCATTCATCTTCATTTTTGCGGCGGGCAAGTGAGAGTTGGTGCAAAAATTCCGGTCTTCCTCACATTTCAGCCTCAAACATGGCTCACTGCTTGTTGAAACATCCAAAAGTACTCTCCCACTCATTATTGTTGCTTGTTTTTTGGTATGTAAGATATATTTGGGAGGATTTTGTTAATCCTACTCACTCATATCCTCCAAGTTCTAGCACCATATAACTTGTTCTCATAGGGTTTTATGGTTTCTTATGTTTGCAAGAATTAAAAATAATCTCCAATCTAGTAAGCTTAACACTAATCAACCCGAAGGAGGTTTTTATCAAATAAATTTCATTCTAGTTAAAACTTGCATTTGTGTGTTAGTTTATGTTAGACTAGCTTAGCTTGAATTTAGAACTCTGTTCACCAAGTTATCATTCATCATTACTAATTAACTCTCTAAAAAAACCCAAAAAATAGCATTAACTAAACTCTCCTTGATTACACTACAATCTCTTAGGTTCGACCTCACTCACCGTAGTACAATTGCACACCTTGCACTTGAGGTTGAATGAGTTTTATCACTTGATTTTGTGCTTAATTCTTACACATGTATAACTCCCATCCATTACAAATTAAAACATAGTTTTAGGAAGCAGACAAGAAACCAATGTACATTTTGTTGGTAAGATATGATACTTCACCCATAACCATCACCAATCCTGAGATCATACTTCAAGTCCTCTAAAAAACAATATCATGTATCATAATTTTCCACTTCTACAACAGCCCAAGCTATGGAAACATCTGATCATTTGCATCTCGTCCAACAACAGTTAAGATTTCACCCTTGTAATCTCCTTTATGAAAGCAACCATCAACACCAAAAATGTGTCTACAGCCCTTAGGAAACCCTTTCTTACATGCTTCAAAGCATATGTACAACCTCTTAAATATGTTGTGCATCACATCTCTTGTTAGTTTTAGGTCAATGATGAGTGAACCTCCTGGATCTCTTTTTCATCAACTCTCCAACTTACCCTCTGAGTAGAGAATATTCTTGAGGTACATTACCATCCAGCTCATGTTTAACTATTTCTTTGGCCCTTTTGCACATGTGAATGCTGACATTCAATTTCTTATCTTTCTTAACCTTTTCCTTTAAAACTTTAACAAGAAGCCTATGAGAATCTCTAATATATGTTTGGTACCTGAAGGCAATGTACCTAGCACTTACAATGTTCAACTTGTATTTCATTGTGTATGTGTGTTTACAGTGGCGAAGCTATTATGGGACAGGGGGAGCGGCCGTCCGTCCGTGATTTTTGTAAAAGTATAGGTATATGGTACATAATTAGAATAATTAAGGCTGTAATTTTTAATTTAACATACTTATAGACTCTCTATTTTATGTACAAATTAAATATAAGTATAAAATTGATCCAAATATGAAAAATATAACACTCAAATAATAAAATTCACACATTTAAAAAAAATGAAAAACCCCACACTTAGAAATGTCTCTTGATACGTGCCTCATCCCCAGCCATGCCCAAGTCTTTGTTTATTGTCTAAGTCTAACCATATTCCTCCTCTTCTTCTTCTGCCGTCATCTTCTCCTTCATCATCATCATCATCATCATCATCATCATCATCATCATCATCTTCTTCTTCTTTCTTTTCATCATCTTCTTCTTTCTTGCTCATCAGATTTGCTCGCCGGATCCTCAACGACGACCGATGCCCAGGCCCAACGAGTGATGAAGATGGCGACGATGAAGACACCATTGAAAGTGATGAGGAACGAGAGACGGGTTGGGGGCCGAAAGTGTGACGATTTTCTGGGAAACATTGATGAAGAGGATGATTTTCTGGGTTTAGGATTGATGAAGATGATGAATTTATTTTTTTTTAAAAAAAATAAATGATGTACTGCGGCCATAACCGCAATAACCTGCAAAACTGCGACTAGTTTTACTGCGGGGATTACCGCGGCTTCCCCCGCAGTTGCTACTGCGGCACTACTGCGACGACGGCCGCAGTAACCAATGTCTTCTCTACGTAGTGGGGGGAGCGGCCGCCCGTCCGTGATTTTTGTAAAAGTATAGGTATATGGTACATAATTAGAATAATTAAGGCTGTAATTTTTAATTTAACATACTTATAGACTCTCTATTTTATGTACAAATTAAATATAAGTGTAAAATTGATCCAAATATGAAAAATATAACACCCAAATAATAAAAATCACACATTTAAAAAAATGAAAAACCCCACCACTTAGAAATATCTCTTGATACGTGGCTCATCCCCAGCCATGCCCAAGTCTTTATTTATTGTCTAAGTCTAACCCATACAAAACGTGAAAAATTAAGTTGGTTTTGTTCAATCAGTGCTTGGACGGCCAGCGCAGCGACGCCTCTCTTTCCGCTCGGCGCTCAGCCCAACATTTCTACTTTGTCTTCTCCAACAGAGCAGGCCAAAGGCTCATCTCTCTCCGTCAAACGACAATAGCATCATCTTCAATTCTTCATTCTTGGTAATTTTTATTTACTTTTTGTTTTATATAGGTTTAATTGTTGTTTTAAATAGTTTTAATTCTTGGTTCAATCATTCTCTGATTGTTGTTTTACATAGGTTCAATTTGTAAATTTAATTGTTTTACTAGCATTTTGTGTTAATGGATCTTGATAGCCAAAGGGTGATCTCCGGTCGGTTTGGGCGCTCCGGTGATCGTGAAGGGACAGCTCCGGTACCTGAGAAGAGTAAGACAAGGGAAACTCTCAGGTGCAAAAAGAGAAGAAAGGTGGGGGTGTATAGTAATCACCTTATTTGAGGCAGGCACTACCCAATACATAGAGTGGTGTCAGGTCCGATCTCTAGCTCAATAGCTTAAATTATAGGTTATTGTTACAAATCCCTATCATTAAATAAACCGAATTTAATTCATATGTATGTTTAATTTTCAGTTTTATGAATATCAAGCAGAAGAAATTGTTTTGTTTCTTTCAAAAGAAAGATTCAAACAATTTGGAAAGTGGAAATCAACAGGAAAATACTCAAGCTTCAAAAGATGGAGAAGAGGTTCTAGAAATAGTTGAAACTTCTAAACAAACTTCAAAGCCAAGTTCATCAATTTCTGCAAGCTTCTCATTCGTGTGCGATCCTGGTCAACGAGAACCTATATGGAAAGTACCGGTGAATGAACGTGATCAGGTAAGAAGAGCTTACTTGAAAGCTAGTCTTTATCAATTGAAACTTGATACATATTCGCTAGATGATCATGGTGAACGCAGGTTTCAATATTCTTGGTTTGTTGATCATAGTAATTGGCTTGAGTATTCTCCAATAAAAGATGTTGCACATTGTTTACCATGCTATCCTTTTACTGAAACATCAAGAGCACAATGTGGTTGGGATGTTTTCATTGACAAAGATAAAGGTTTTTGGAAATGGAAAAGGTTGAGAAATGGTAGTCGATGTGCCTCTCTTAAACATGTAGGCTCAATTCCTTCTTCACCTCACAACAAGGTTGTCCTTCGTTGTGCTGCATTATTGAACCAATCTAGTCATATCGACAAGGTTATGGGGAGACAATCAGATCAAGATGTTGTAAGGAAAAGACTCAAAGTTAAAACTTCAATAGAAATCATTCGGTTTTTGTCGTTTCAGGGGATTTCTTTTAAAGGTCATAATGATTCTATGAATTTTAAGAACAGAGGAAACTTTATTGAGTTGATCAAACTTTTGGCATCTTACAATGATGAAGTAGAAAGTGTTGTTCTTGGTCATGCACCTGGCAATGCAAAATATATTTCATCTGATATCCAGAATGAAATTTTAGAAGTTATTGGGCGTAAAATTAGGAAACAATTTGTGATGATATTGGTGATGCTAAATTTTTATACAATTGCATTTTTTTTTCATATTTCACATGTGAAAAATACATCATCAAACACCTTATACACTGAGATTTGTAGCATTCTTGGTCATTATGGTTTAAATATTCAGAATATTCATGGTCAAGGCTATGATGGTGCTAGTAACATGCGTGGTGAATGGAATGGATTGCAAGCATTGTTTCTTAAAGAATGTCTCCATGCTTACTACGTTCATTGCTTAGCACATAGATTGCAATTGGCATTAGCTACAACTGCGAGAGAGGTGCATGTTGTGCATGATTTCTTTAAAGATATATATGCCATTGTGAATGCTGCTACTTCTTCAAAACATCATGATGAGTTAGAAGCTGCGCATATTCAAAATATAGTTTGCTTGATTGATACTGATGAGCTTGAAACTAGAACTAGTGCTAACCAAATGAGTACTTTGAAAAGACCATGTGAAACATATTGGAGCTCTCACTTTGGCTCAATTCATAGTCTTCTGAATATGTATGTTGCTACTTGTAAAATTCTAGATAATATTGCAACAAATGGTTATAACGTTGCTTCTAGAGGTGATGCAGCTTCAGCTTTGGAAAGGATCTTGTCATTTAGGTTCATCTTTATTGCTCATCTGATGTTAGAGATTTTTGGTATTACTGAGACTTTATGCATGGCATTGCAAGAAAAGAGTCAAGACATTGTTGAAGCGATGGATACAGTGAAAGGTACTTCAGCATTACTACAACAATTAAGGATGGGGGGTTGGGAGTCTTTTTTCTGAAAGTTGAATCATTTTGTATAAGGCATGGCATTGACATTCTAGATCTTACTGCCCCTCATTTTCTTGGACGTAGTAATCGTCGACGGGAAGATATTTCATTGGACCATTTTTACCATTTTGATGTGTTCAATGCTACAATTGATTTTCAGTTGCAGGAGCTCTCTTCCAGATTAAGTGATCGCATTTTGGAGCTTTTGAAGTTGAGTTTATCTTTGACCTCAAAAGATGGGTTTGCATCTTTTGACATTCCATCTATCTGCATGCTTGCTAGCAAGTATTATGCCAAAGATTTCACATGTCAAGAACTTGCAATGCTAAAATATCAATTGCAACACTTTCACTGTGAAGCTACAAACTCTACAAATTTTGAAGAATTGTTGACAATTGGTGCAATATGTCAAGTTTTAGCAGTAACAAGGAAAAGAAGTATTTATTTCCTTCTTGACAGATTGATCCGTTTGATATTGACTTTACCTGTGTCTACTGCTACTACAGAGTATGCATTCTCAGCTATGAAAATTGTGAAGACCATACTACGAACCAAAATGAGCAATGATTTTCTAGTTAATACTCTTATTATGTACATCGAGAGAGATATTGCTATAAAATTTAGTTTATAAGAGTTGGTAGATGATTTCAGAGATTTAAGGAATGTCGTGTTAGATTTTAACAGCTTTTGATATGTATTTTGAGTACTTTTGGTATACATATGACTACTGAGTAAAAAGTAATTTTGAATATGCATCTCCCGCCCGCCCATGAATTTTTTTCCTGGCTTCACCCCTGTGTGTTTACTAACCAATGATTTCACTTGCGCCTGGTCTAAACTCTTCACATAAGATGCCCATAGATAGAAAGGACAATCAACACATATGCAATGTACCCTCCTCCTATCATTGGTCTTGACCTTCAACTGTCTTTGATGGTATAAAACATACTTCACACACACTTCTTTAACTTGCTCAATGTCATCAAACCTCAAACCGATCTCAAATGAAAGGGGTTTGGTTAGGGTCATACTTAGGAAATTTAGATCTCCTCATCGTCCTCCCTGCCTTCCTGCTCATCTTTAGATGTTCCCTCATCCAATTGATCTGATTCCTCCTCCACACTAGATGCAACAAAGTCTGAACCTGAACTTTCTCCACTTTCCTCCAAAAAAATCTTCTTCAATCTTGCCACACTTTGTCTAGCAGACTGTTCAATCTTCTTACTCTTCTCTTTCTTAACCTCTTTGTCGCCCCGTGAATGAACTTCCTTTGCAGCCATCTCATCAGCACCTGCTTCTTTTTCCTCGCTATTATTTTCTTCTACATCTACTCTTTCATACATATCTTCTTCGTGTACCAAATCCAACTCAATTGCAGCATCTAACTCTGCCTCTGTGATCCCAAGACCATCACCACTCAACTGGTCCACCGGGTAAAAAACAGACTCCCCTTCTCCATGTAAACGGTAAAATTCACACTTCTGTACTCAGAAGGTCTAAACAAGCTTCATAAGCATAATCCTCATCAACTATCTTTGCCTAAGATCCGAAGGCCCCTTTAACTCACCCTCCCTAGTTTCTTTTGGTAAACATGTTGCACATTTTCAAACCCAAACTGACTTAAGAACGACAATAAAGCTCTAAACCATGTCCAATAGTTAGTTGTTTCCTCAACCTCCACTCTTCCACCAACATACCTAAAGGGGTTGTATTCAAATCTTCCACCTGTGTGTATTGTATACCAATAGACATCACCCCCAGTCTCATGAGCATCCATCCTGAAAATCGTGTACAAAAGGCTTGTTTACCACTTGCACAATTAACACTCAAAGAAGAAAAAGATGACTCTTGCGAACTAAACCCTAATCTGTAAAAATACTGAATTTCTCAAACCACACCCCTAAAAGATTTCAAAGCACAGAACTTTCGGCACTTTAACACATGATAAATTGTGGTTCATCAATTTTTCAAAAAATAAAAAACCAAAAACAACCCACACTTAAACACTGTGGTGAGAAACATGACACCACTATTACCTGCAAGAACCGTCAGCGGCGGCGTACTTTCCGGCTTCAAACACATGAACCAAATTCAACAACAATTTTCATCGACGACAATGGCGACCGCCGAAGACGATCACTGAGGCCTGTCTTTTTTTGTCAAGAGTGGGAGGACTGGAGACTCTGTCTCCACAAGAGTTTAAAGAGGAAAAAAGAATTGTCCTCTCATCATCCACCATCAACTCCAGTGTCAGCTGAGTTTGGAATCTAAACATCAAAGTTTTAACGTTGCACTAACGGAGGAGGGTAAGTGGTTAAATTGAGCTGATGAAAAGATTGGTGGGAAACCGGATTTTTCGACCTACTTTACTACCTCTTATGCACCCGAAGCCTATGTACTCCATTCATCCCTTTAAACATGCTCTATTTGGACTAGCATGTGGATTAATAATGTATGTTGACTTGAGGGTAAAAAACTAAAATATGCATATAAGACAAATATAATTGTTTTGAGTGAGAAAAGAGAGTAAGAATAATAAAGTAAAATTGGTATAAAAAACTTTTCATAAAAGGATGTGTAGCAAGTTTGTTAGGATAACTTGAAGTTACTTTCTTGGTTCGTCCGGTTTTCGAATCTACTCTAAATGTTTTCTGTTGGAATTTTCTCCCATGGATCACTTGAAGTTGGTGCTTCGTCTTGGACTATGGTTCGCAAAAATTGAAGCATTTGACTTTGATATTTCAAGTTATTGTGTTTGACTCAAATTTTAAGAAAGATAAACTCGTCAGTAATAAATCGTTATAACTAGCAATAGCAAACATTTTAAGTTCGAATTTCAAAATTCATATTTCAAATTATAATACATAAAAGAATTATTTGATTCCAATGTTTAGAGTCGTGAAAAAAAGTCATAGATTAAATATTGTAAAACAGTCAAAACAAATGTGTAATTTTTTTGCGGAAGGAGAGAGTATTAGTATATCATCTCTTTAAAAGATTCAATTGAATTTTTTTACTGTTTCAAAAATATTTAATTTTTTTGTTAAAAGTAATCATTTTAACGCTACTATTATATTTTAACACTAAACTTTATTTTCCACTAAAAATTACTTTTATATTATACGACATTTTTAATTTATTATCTTTAAGTTTTAAACATTCCTTAATCTCTGTATTCAATAAAATGTTTAATCTGCGTGTCCAGTTACATGCTTGGAACATTTTGAAAAGTAGGAGTACTAGTCAGTAATTTGACTATTTGAGGGCAATCCAAGCATTAGTATTCTGACCAAGGCGAGGCTTCTTCTTCTTCTTCTTCTGTCTGCCTATAAATTAACAACCGGCCCGCATTCAGATTCAGCTATCAATGGCTCTCTTCTCTACCTCCTCCCTGCCGGTGCTTCCTCTGGGGAAATTTCCAGTGGCCGGAGCCGGTCAACAGCTGACAGCTCCGGTACTCAATCTCCGTATCCGCCGTGCCGGCCATTATCACAAGCCGATCACCCATGCGCCCGCCGCCTTATTAAAGCAAACGTCCCACGTTGTAGCCGAGCATGATGATCACGATCATGACCAACTCTCCATCTGGACCGACCACTATATTCAGTCCATGACCACTCAAGATTCCCTACTGGTATAAATACATACTACTCTTGTCTCTTTGCAATAAATAATTAATCGTCCTCCCATATAA
Organism: Stellera chamaejasme; assembly: GCA_024586325.1. Classification (NCBI taxonomy): domain Eukaryota; kingdom Viridiplantae; phylum Streptophyta; class Magnoliopsida; order Malvales; family Thymelaeaceae; genus Stellera; species Stellera chamaejasme. The sequence continues at coordinate 32,528,228 of CM044984.1, forward strand.
ATGAAGTTGATACAATTGCTTTCATATCATTTAATCTATACTTTTATATCTTCATCATTTAATAATTATAAGCACATGAAAAATGAATGTATCTAATTTGTTAAAAATATGTTTTTAACAAATTTTTGTGTGTGAAAATTTGAGTGAAATATCCATTAATGGGAAGAGTACTACTACTATTTTGATTTTGATGATATTGCAATGATTCTACACTACATATATATATATATAATATTAAATCCTTCAAATAAAAAGATGGGATAAGAAGAGTTGTGACCATATATTCCTTGTTACACCTGTCCAGGGAGAAGCAAACAGTAAAGAAATGGGCAAGTTGAAGGAGGATATAAAGATGATGTTGAAGGGAGGGGATGATGAGCCTGTAATTAATCAACTGGAGTTAATTGATTCTCTGGAGAGGCTTGGGATTTCTTATCATTTTGAGGATGAAATTGGAAGGAGCTTAGGGAGAATTGCAAACGATCACTGCAACTTAGCTACTGCAGCAGCAAGCAAGGACTTGTATGCCACGTCACTTGAATTCAGACTTCTGAGACAACATGGATATGATGTTACATCTCGTAAGTGGTGGTCACTATTCTTTTAAAAACAAAATTATTTCAAATGTATTGTCTCTACTCTACTTAATTTTTATTTTAATTTAGTTCTTGCCATAATTTGAAGAGTTGAATATGTGTTTATACTATAAAAAAAAACGTAGTTAGTCGAAGACTTGAATAATAAAGCAAATTAAGATAAACTTTAGATTGAAAGAGAAATTGATGGTAACTAAAAGTGTGTTCTTACTTCTTTTAGTGACGGTAATACTCATATTTGGAGAGAGCATATGAAAAAGTAGATATGAAATGAGAGAGGAAAGTGAATATCTCATATTGCAATAGTAAGAGAACCCTAATTTGTTAATTCTTTTTTTTTTGAAACAAATGGGGTAAGGGGTTGGGATCCGTATACTTAAACTCGAAATCTCTACAAGTGTCCTGAGGAACATGACCACTAGACCGAGTGTTCAGAACAATTTGTTAATTCTTTAAATTAAATAAACGTTTCTTGAGAAAACTCAAAAGAGAAATTATTTCAATTTTCTCGAAACTCAGTGATTTAAAGGTGTAATAATTTGTTGGCAACTTATTTTATGAGATAATTAAAGTTTATTAAATTTTTAACTAGATATAACTCATAAATTAAATATTTTTTCCTTAAAATGAATAATTTTATAAAAATTATTTTAAAAGTATTATCCAATGTATTTAAAGTCTAAAATCTCACTAACTAATAATATAATCTCCTGGTAAACTTCATAATTGATACATTAACTTATATGGTCTTCTTGTTTGGGTCCTTTTTCACTCTATATCATATTCAAATCTTTTGGCTTATATTTTTATGAATATGTTATTTACCCATTAGTGGGTAAAATCACTAGTAGATCCTAACACTATCTAACCAATTTAACTAACTAACTAATAATTTTAAAAACTAAAATACTCTTCTTAATTAGATTTTTACACAAATAACACAAACTAGTGATTTTTCCAACTAATTAGTAAATAGCATCACGCATATTTTTATGTTAAATAGGTCATTTCATTAATTTATACATTAAAAACTGACTTTATTTAAGGGCATTTACGTAAAAGTGCATAATATTACTCAATTTAAACCCAAATTCTAAGAATACTTACAAATTTTGACCACAAATTTTTAGATATGCTTAATTACCCCAAACTTCTTCCTCTCTCCCTCCTACCCCAACCTTCCTTTAGCACTCCTTTCCTACATGCAGTGTTGTGTCGTTGCAGCCGCCCTCTAGTGTCATCGCTGTTGCCTCTCTCCTCGTGCGTGACCAAGCTTCGGCGAGTGATCGCAACACTACAAGTGAACGGTTGTCAGATAAATAGTGAACCGATGAGTACCGGGTCAAATCCATAAGGACTTATGATTCGAATAAAGTGTGATGAATTACTAATTCTAATAAAAGAAAATGAATTGATTGAATGTGAGAATTAATTAACTAAATAGGATTGCAAGTGATTAAGAAAATAAATACTAAAACTACCTCATAGAATTATTGATCCACCTAAACGTCAAGTTTTACAATTTATAATTACCTGCAATTATTATTCCCATACAGTAAGCAGGTGTATCAATTCTAATAGCATTCTTTGGAAGTGAACTTAGGTAACTAAAGTACACTTTTGTGTGACCCTGATTGTTTAAGTGATCTATTTCATTTCTAAACTGTTATGAACATCCTGTCCTAGAACTAAGCTTAGCGTAATTTAATTACGTTTTGGTGTAATAATATATACTCCTTTATTCCTAAGCATAACATACCACAAATATTTCATGCGCAAAAGAATAATGCATCAACATTCCGAGTAAATAAATAAGAAACATGGAATAATAATTTACAGAATTAAATAATCAAATTCCTAGATTTAAATTTTACAAATAAATCATAAAAGGTATATAAATAATCTAACTAGCTACTAAACATAATTAAATAAATGATGAGGAGAAGAAAGAAAAACTCCATGGCTGCTTGTTGCTCCTCACGGCTACGTCCGATCTGTCCCTGTCTAGGGGTGTGAATGGTTCGGCAAAAAACCGAGAAAACTGAGAACCGAACCGCTTCAACTTTTTCGGTTCGGTCATTTCGGTTTTTCAGTTCGGTTTCAGTCAAAACTGAACAGTGGTTAATCCGGTTCGGCGAGGTTTTGGTTATGGGGTTCTGCTTTTTTTTATCACCGAATAAACCGAATTTGCTTATTATTTTTTCATTTAATTTATGTTGGTAATGTTTTCATATTTTGGACCTTTTTGGAATCATCTTGTTGCAATTGTTTAATTGTTTTGTTTCATTCAATAAGTTTAGGGAGGTGATAGAAAAAATAGGAAAAATTTAGCCGAATTTCGATTTACCAAAATTATATGGTATTTTCGGTTTTCGACCGAACCGAATAAGATCGATTTCGGTTTTTCGGTTTTATGATTTAGTTCGGTTAATTAATTAGTTTATTACAGTTCAAAACCGCACAAACCGATCAATTCGAATCGGTTTTAACCAAACTAACTGAATGCCCACCCCTGTAACCCTCTCTCCTCCTTGGGCGAACTCCTCCTCAAGTCCACAAATAAGTTCGGTTTCAATTTTTTCAGTTTTAAAACTTAGTTCGGTTAATTTGGTTTATTACGGTTCAACACCGCAAATCGTACACACTATGTGAGGAATACACAATTTACCACGCTCCTTACTGCGGTTTGGACCGCGGTAAATGTCGTGGTACCGCGACAGCTACCGCGAGGGAGGCCGCAGTAAATAAGGTAAACTCGATGCGGTGACAAACAGTGACGGAACTAGCAAGGGACAGGGGGGTGCTACTACCCCCCCCCCCCCCAAGTTGATGGGGGGTATAGGGTATATGGTAGAAATTATGAGGATTAATGTAATAATTTACTCACTAGCCCCCCACTCAATCCAAAATAAATTTGTACCCACTTATTATTAAACCCCAACCTAAATAGTCCCTTTTTCTCACATACCCAAATTGTATCCATAAAAGAAGGCAACTCAACTTGGTTAGGTAAAAATAATTTGGTCTTTGTTTTCTATTTATAGTTTTATCTAAATCATTTAAATTTGATATGTTGTGGTTTGGGACCATGTCTAATTAATCTTTATTTTTTTGTTTTAATCATCTTTTAATACATTTAAATTTCGGATTTATGCGCGGTAGTTTTTGTGAAATTGTTTTATATATAATTTAATTTTTATTACTAATCCATTTTTATTTTTGTACTTGTCATGAGTTTGAGTTTATTATTACACATAATTCTCTTTTTTTATTAATTTCTCACTATTTTTTGTTTCTTTATTTAGAAATATTGCTTTCTATAAAAAAATCAAGTAAAAGAAATAAAAATGAACCCATGATACCAATTTGGTTGTATGAATTTGTATTATTATTTTTCTACGTAAAAGGTTAGCAAACTCAAAAAAATTTGTAGGTCGATTTTTATATTCTTAATCGAGTTAAGAGTTAATGATTAGTGGCAGCTTCATTGGAAAACATCGTCGCTAACCTCCATTACTTCAACTATTACTATATATGGAGGTTGGTCTGTGATCATTTTAAAATGAGTTAAAACCGACGTTTTATAGTTACAAATTTCAACCTCTAATTTAATCTACCCACTAGCTCCCTATTTTGAATACTGGTGACAAACCAATCAATTCAATTCGATTTTAACCGATATGAACAAATGCCCACCCCTGTAACCCTGTCTCCTTGTGCGAACTCCTCCTCAAGTCACGAACAAGTGGCTATTTTATATCCAATCCCCACCAAATTGGACCTCATCGTGTCCATGTCCCTATGATATTATTAGTAGTTGGACTCCTTGAAATGGGAACACCAAGCACGTGCTTGTGTTTCATGCGTCCACGTTGCATACTCCCTCCTCCATAAATATTAATTTATTTATTTATTTATACAATTTCACAATATTTGATTTATATTTTTTTTTCATAAATATTTAGACGTTTTTTTTTAACGGTAAAAGCGACATTTCATTAAAAGACATACAGAGAAACAAGATAAAACCCGAAGATACCTGCCCCTGAGATAGGAGCATCATCGGGAGCACGGCCCAAAAAACACCCACACAACACCCCTCTAAAAAAATTCGCCAGCACTTCCCCTAAAAAAGACCAACCAACCACCCATGCAAGCTGAAAACAACAAACAACACAAGAATACACCAGCAGAAACAGACCAAGAGCGAATCAACACCAAAACATCCTAGTTCAAAACTTCAGCTGCCTTAAGAGCGGCCATCAACCGTCCGTCCAAGGAAGTCGAAGCTTGAGTCCTAATGCAGATCCAAAGATAAGAGACAACCTGAATTTGACCAAAAATGGTGGCTGCCCTCCATGGTATGTTTTGCATCACCGCTGCGTTCGTACTTTCCACACCGACCATGCAAGAATAAAACAATCGTTTGCCACCTGAGAAACATTTGGAGGAGTTTGGGATATAAGGTCTCCTCCCAACATATCAACGATGTCTAGGAAGCCAATAACCGACGTATCACACCATGCCGCAACCGCTTGCCAAATTTGGGAAGCAAATGGACACCGCACAAGGGCATGATCGGTGGTCTCGACCACGTCGGAGCACAGCGGGCAAAGAGTTGATTCCACTTCTATTCCTCGTTGACGCAGCTGATCTAGCACCGGGATATACCGTCGTGTTGCATGCCAGACAAACAGGTTTACTTTTTTCGGAACTTTGTTGCACCACCGCGATGGAATGTCGTGTCGAGCAGCGAGTTTGTCTCCGATCATCTTGGCTAGGCACTGAACTGAGAAAACACCGTCTGATGCTGATTCCCACCGCCAAGTGTCCTTGATGTCTTTCTTCGGGAAAAGTCCTGTAGAGCAAAGAGCAAAAGTTGAAATTCTCCTTTCGCCCTACCCCGCAGTGGCCTTCACCAACTCCACTCCCAGCTCCACTCTCTCTCGCCCCACCTAACCTTCTCCTCTATCCTACTGTCCCGATTTACATCAAACGCAAAAAGCCTTGCAAATCTGGTTTTCAACGTACCACCACCCACCCACTCATCCTCCCAAAACTTTGTACTGTTTCCCATACCCACCACTCTTCTAAAGGCATTACTGAACCCCATCCCGAAGCTCTCAACTTCTTTGTCTACCTTTATGATATCCTTCCAAACACTCCACCCTCCTAACTCTACTCCCAGCTTCAATGTCCCGGGCACCCCCCCATGGATACTCTTCACCACTCGAGCCCACAAGCTGTCAACCTCCCTCAACCATCTCCATTTCCACTTTTCAAGGAGGGCTAAGTTCTTACCCCTCAAACTACCCACACTCAACCCTCCTACTTCTCTATTACCATACAACCGATCGATCTTAGCCCAAATCAACTTTTTTCCCTCTCCCGAAGCCCCCCAAAAGAATTTGTTTCGAATTTTTTCAATTTTTTCACCACACCAGATGAGGAACACTGAAAGATGATAAAGGGGTAAGCTTCCAAGAACCGAGTTCATTAAAGTAAGTCGACCACCGATAGATAGAGAGTTAACTTTCCATTTGGAAAGTCGCTTGTTCACTTTTTCTACCACCGGGTCCCAGCTTTTCAGGCGACCCACTGGCATTCCCAGATAGATGAACGGGAGAGATGCCGCAGCGCATCCCACCGACCGGGCCACTCTAGATACCTCCTCCATGTCCACCCCTACTCCAAACACCCGACTCTTTTCCAAGTTTATTTTGAGCCCCGAAGCCATCTCAAAACAGTGAAGCAAAGCCATCAGAGATCTTGCATTTTCTATCGACCATTCTCCACAAAAGACGACATCATCTGCAAACTGAAGGTGGGAGAGGGTCACACTGTCTTGACCGACGTTGATTGGGCGAAAAACATGTTGATGGACTGCTTCCTCCATCATCAGGTTCATTGCTTCTGCTGCTAGGATAAAAAGGAAAGGCGATAGTGGGTCCCCCTGACGCAAACCTCTCTCCATATTGCATTCCACTGTTGGGTTACCATTGACAAGCACCGAAACCCTCGCTGACTCCAGACATCCCGAGATCCACCCCCTCCACTTCGATCCAAAATTCATTTGACGCAGAACCGAGTCTAGAAAACGCCAGTTGATACTGTCATAAGCCTTTGCGAAATCCACCTTTAAGAGGAGCATCTGGCGTTTTTCTCTCTTCACCCAAGAGATGGCTTCATTAACCATCAAGTTTCATGCTTTGTGCAATTTGGTCCTCACTCTTAGTCATTGCTCCAATTTATGTCACCTTGTATCATTCTCGACCAAATATCTTTTGAACATATTCCTACAAAATTCTTTACGCAAATAATAAGAACATAGCAAATTATCTCAATTAAATCATATATATGAGATCTAGGGAGCGGCCACACAAAATTGATTAAGTTGCAACTTGAACGAACCATAAGCTTGAATCCATCCATTCCAATTTATCGAAACTTAATTATTGTTAGTGCAACAAAAAAACCCTAAACCACGGTGGGCATTTCGTAATAATTATTATTATCATTATGGATTGTTCTATATTATTTTTATTACTATAATGGGATTCTATATTATTATTATCATTATTTTAGATAAACTAGTAAATAATAATGAGAGTAAGGTTTATTTAAAATTATATTTTCATAATCTTTCCATGGTTAGAAACTAATGAATTTTTCTATCAAATCCGAAAAAGAAAACATGAACATACTTAATCAAAAAAATGATCATTAATTTTAATGGGAATTTCTAAAAAAAATATGAACATACTTAATATTTATTTTTGTTAATATCGTAATTAATTTGTTAATATTTTTAATATCATTTTTGTTAATATTTGTAAATTATCTTAATTTGTTAATATTTGTAAATTATTGAAATTTTTAAATATTTGAAAAAATATTTTAGTATTCTGAAATTTATTTTAATATTTTGAAATTGAGCGTCAACATACTGAGTAATGCCGGGCGCTACTAATACTTTCGGCGCACGAATGCCTGCATACGTTGCGCGCTACTAGCTACGAGGCCTCGGTAGTAGCGCAGTGAGCATGCCTGCACACAGGCGCTACTGCGCTTTCCGGCCCCATAGTAACGCCCTAGGCGTTACCACAGGCGTTACTGCATTGCCTCCAAGTACGTAGTGTATCATTCTCGACCAAATATCTTTTGAACATATTCCTACAAAATTCTTTACGCAAATAATAAGAACATAGCAAATTATCTCAATTAAATCATATATATGAGATCTAGGGAGCGGCCACACAAAATTGATTAAGTTGCAACTTGAACGAACCATAAGCTTGAATCCATCCATTCCAATTTATCGAAACTTAATTATTGTTAGTGCAACAAAAAAAACCCTAAACCACGGTGGGCATTTCGTTAATTAATTTTTAACCAAACAGAATTATCAATTCAAACGGTTTTTTGGTTTTCAAATACAATAAACGAAACTAAAGTATTAATTTTATACTAGATGTGTTGGAGAGTACTTTCAAAGATGGTGGAAAGTTCAAGGCAAGTGTTGTTGAGGATTCCAAAGGGTTGCTCTACTTGTATGAAGCATCGTATCTTGGAGTAGAAGGAGAAGAAGACAATATTCTAGAAGAAGCTAGAAGCTTCAGCAAGAAACATCTAATGATTAATTTCTTGCAAAAGGAAGATGATGATGGAGATAATATTGACGCATATCTCTCATTACTTGTGGCACACGCATTGGAGCTTCCTTTACACTGGAGGATGCCAAGGATGGAGGCTCGATGGTTTATCAATACATATGAGAAATGCCCAGATAGGAACCCACTTTTGCTACAGTTTTCCAAATTGGACTTCAATTCTGTCCAAGCAACACATCAACAGGATCTCAAGCTCGTTTCTAGGTACATGCTATATATATGTATAATTACTCACATTATAAAAACTGACTGTTAAAATTTCAGTTGCTTGTGTGCCAAGTAAATCTATTTAATCAGTGCTCATATATAATTATATTTTGAAATACTAATATTTTCTTTTTGTAAAATTGTTGGAATTATTAGGTGGTGGGTGATGACGGGTTTGGGAGAAAATCTCAACTTCATTAGGGATAGATTGAGTGAGCATTTTCTATGGACAATTGGTTTGATGTATGAACCTGAATATGGTTACTTTAGAAGAGTGACTGCTCAAGCCATTGCCCTAATCACAACTATTGATGACATTTATGATGGATATGGAACCTTGGATCAACTTCAACTATTCACAGATGTAGTTGACAGGTGACAACTATAGTATTTCTGAGTACTACATATGCTTTTTTTTCAGTCAAGTTCATTATTAATTGTTACTCCATTCATTTTAGAAAAATTGTAGTACCATTTTAGTTTTTTTTATTCTAAGAAAAGGACCAAAAGGACATAATGTTAATTGTTAGGTTTATTTTTCAATCTTAATAAAATTTATAAATGCCCCCCCCCCCCAAAAAAAATAAAGAATCTCATCTATCCATTTTTGTTGTTACGTTTATTTTTTGACAGCTAATACATGAATTTTATTCTACATTTTGATATACAATGCCTAATGCTTTTATGCATATGATATTCAAAAGTTTGTAGGAGTAGTTTCTAATTTTAAATGAATTAACAACTTCTTCTTAGTAATAATAATAAAAAACAAACAAAAAATTTAAAATTTAATGTAAGGATTAGAAAGAAATAAAGGATTATTAATTTGCCAAATTATGGATTAGTACCCTGAACTTTGATAACTCGTTCAAGGAAGGGTCTGGATTGTAACTTGTCTTGACTCGACCTTGAACTATTTAACTCGGTGCAGTTAAGTGCCTCGACTCAGTAATTCCGTTAACGGTGTTAGATTTCTAACGGTTTGATGACCAATTTGTCATTCTTACAAGTTTTTAGGTCTTAAATGATAAGTTAACTAATTTTAAGAACTTCATAATTACTAATAAATAATCAAATACCCCTGAACTATCTTAATTATTCATAAGAAACCAATTCTTGTTTTCCTCTCATTTCTTTCCCTTCCTGTACACTCTGTCACATTCATCCCCTTCACCTTCACCCATTGGAGTTAAATTTTTATATATAACTTCCCTCGTTAGTTATTGGGTGTTAAATTTATTTAGTTTTAGATTTTTTTTCTAATAAATATAAAGTTAGAAAATGTTATGAGTATAAAGATTAGCTGTCAAAAGCTTAATTTCTCTATTTAATTTTTGAAATATACTTTTTATACAAAATAAAATGATAAAATCATGTATTTATAGTTGAGGAAATATTTAAAACTATTCTAAAAAATAATAATATCAAGTAAATTGAAGAAAAATACATTTTAAAATATAAACATTAAATTATTTTTTTCAGATATATCTGATAAATAAAGTTATAGGCCAACAATAAAAAAATTGTTGCAATACGTTTGACAAACATATAATTATTACTATTTTTATTATTTTGGGGTAAATTTGGAAAGAGTTCAAAGTTAGATAATTAAATATGTAATTTTCTTTCATTTTTAACGTTAGTCAATTAACAAAAATTTGGTCAAGGCCCTTCAGTGCACCACTCCAATAGTTTAGAGTATGAGTCAAGACGAGTTACAATCCAAACCCTTCTTTGAACGAGTCATCAAAGTTCAGGGTAGTAATCTGTAATTTGGCTTTATTAATTTTGATGTAAATTGGAGTGTATAACTTGCTCTTTCCAATATAAAAGAATTGTCCTTTATTTTTTTCTTCAACATGATAATATATAAAATTAAATATTTTATATTCAAATATTAAATCAACGTTTTTAATTTTTAAAACCATTTAAATATATCTCCTTAAAATCATTCTAGTAATAATTTGCATCTTGTATAAGTATTTTGAAAAAAGGAGTAGATTATAACATATAGGGCTCAGATAAATTAGGATTGGGCCTAAATCAACAAGTGGGTGTGTCGTTGAGTTTATGTTGTTGGCTCTCATCCCATTTGATACAATATATGGATTTCATGGTTGGAATTCATAAGTTGAAGTCCAATGGGCCTTTCAATCAATTTCATCTTTATTTAAAATAAGTTAATATTTTCTTTATGTATGTTTATCTTTATGTATATAATAGAGTACAATTTTCTTATAGATTTTTCCAAATTGTTTGTACTAGGTGGGACATCAATGAAGTGGACCAACTGCCAGATTATATGAAGATGTACTTCTTTGCATTGCACAATTCAGTGAGTGAAATGGCTGCCATGATTTTCAAGGATCAAAGAGTTAATGTACTTCCTTTCATTAGAAAAGCGGTATGACTTAGTTTTATGTTCTATATATATTATTATGTCTTTCTTGGATTAAATTTCAAATTATAATTTAAATGAAATAGAGAAAAAGGGAGGAGATCTTATTTCTAGTGTCTTCTAGATAATTTGATGAGAGAATGAGTGTTAATTATTTCCCTTCATAATTTCATATGAAGGTATGTTCATGAAGGAAAAAAGAAGGAAAAAAAATTGTGGATTTGTGTGAATTGAGGAGATGTTTATGGGAGAAAAAAATTAATTTGATTGGGAAAATAATTTCCTGTCTCGGGGGAATAGAGGAGGCTGTTTTGCCACCGGACCGCTAGGCCCATCGCTGTTGTTTAAGGAAGAAAAATATTATTTGTAAAGTGTTTCTAATTTTCAAGGAGTATTAATCATTATCTCTTAATCACACTTGAACTCCTCAATTATATCCTAATGTTTCCTTACGTTGTAAATTTTTCTAATTACTATAACTATTTTATTATAGAATTTATTTATTTTTACTAAAACTCACCCCACATTAAAATTTCATAATTATTTCATCATGAAACTTACCTCTTTTTGGATTCAAACGCATGTTCTTAATTATAACTATTTCATCATGAAACTTATATTTTTAATAAAAATCTAATCACATTAAAGCTTAATCATATTCATATTTTTGTAGATGTAACATATTCATATTTTAGAAATAAAAAGTTTTAAAACATGTATACAATGATTGTGCTGTAGTTTGAGGTAGTACCAACTGGCGCGTCCGTTGGTACCATTTGACTTACCAACGCGTGGCTCGTTGGTATAGCTTATGTTTCAACCGAACCAAGGGTTTGCGCGTTGGTATATGCTGACCGGATAATGCTTGGGTCTCACCGGAGAGAGTTTCAAGGGATGAACCCTTGGTTAATACCAACGGGCTAAATTGCCCGTTGGTTTAGCCGGTTAGTTTTGACACATTTTCTAGTAGTGTTAATGTGTGTCAAATCAAGCATTGAAAATCTTACAAATCTACACCAAATACTTCATCTGTCCTTTTATTATTGTAACACATGGATTTTCGATTTCCATTTAACTTCGTTTTATCTACATCAACTTAGGTAGAAAAAATTTCAAAAAATATATTTAAAAATTATACACATTATATTTTTATTGTTTGCTACTTTTATTATAAATTACATTTATAATTAAATATTAGAGAAATAAAACCATAAATTAAAACCCGGAAATCCAAACGTTGCAATAAAAAGTTGACTGAGGTAGTACATTACTCCCTTCATCCATAAGAATCGATACATAATCTATTTTGGTCTCACAAAAAGTTGGTACGTTTTTTTAACGAACGCTTGATTTTACTTTTTTTTTTTTTGATGAAGTACTTATTTTACTTTAATTACTCTAATTTTCCCCATTCAAAATGTTAATCTTGTTTTATTGCTCATTTTACCTTTTTGACCTCCAAGTCTTATGTACACTTTAATCTCCAAAAACTCAGATAAATATATCAATTCATATGGAATAGATGGAGTAATTAGGTTTTCCATTTTGCTGTGTTGTTGCAGTGGACAGATCTACTGAAATCATACTTAAATGAAGCCAAGTGGAGCAAAACAGGATATGTGCCTAAGATGCAAGAGTACATAAACAATGCAAGCATCTCAGTAGCAGCTCCTCTTGCTCTGTGTTACGCTTATTGCTTGCTATCCAAGCCACTCTCCACTCACACCTTGGATACCTTTCACCATCAATATTATTCAACACTCTGCCTTCCTTCATCTTTGGTTACAAGACTATCCAATGATTTAGCAACATCAATGGTACCTACCTTGCACTTCAATTCGCCCGTCAATTACTTCGAATATCGAAGAGTCAAAAAACCCAAAAACGATGGTCAGAACCGACGATTTAACTGTCGGTTTATCGACCATCGGTTTTTCACTTATAGGTTGAAATTGGCCAACGCCTTAACCGTTGATTTGAATCTCTGTGTAATTACATGCAGGTAGATCAAAGTACACAAGAATTAGATGATGTTCCAAAGGCAATAGAATGTTACATGCATGAGACGGGGTGTTGTGAAGAGGAGGCTCGTGAACATGTAAGAGGCTTGATTGATGTGGCGTGGAAGAAAATGAACAAAGCGGCCATTGTTGAACAATTACCAAGTAATAAAATCCAACGGCTTGCTATAAACCTTGCAAGGGTCTCTCAGTTCATGTACTTCCAAAGTGATGGACATTCTTTTCAAGATTTCAACACCTATAAAGTTAACATGCTATCGTTACTTTCAAACCCAATTGAAATTTAGTAAGGTTTAAATTTGGATCATGTAGTACATGAAGGATTAATTATCTGCTGATCCAGGTCATGCACTTGTAAAATTTGATTAGTAATTTCATATTCTTCTTGATCACACATATATACTTCATCTTAATTTTATGATCTTTCATGTAATGTAATTGAGATTGAGCTCCATTATCCCCCCAAATTAATTGAAATGTTTGACCGGACTTTGAGTGTTTTTTACATAAATACCCTTTGTTGAAGTTGAACAAAGAATGAGAAAAGAAATGTGATGGTAAAGTGGGGATGATACTAACTTTGAGAGTTTCATTTTTAAAGAAAATGAACAATTTTTTTGACATTTTAAAAAAAATGTGTTCAAATTTTCAGGGGCTGAAGAAGTATATAATATCAATTTTTTTCTTCTTATCAACATACTATATATTGTACAATATTTATACCTCATTGTCCCAAAGGAAGTTGTTGCATTTAACTTGACAAGTACATGAAAAAGCATTATTGACGTAATGCAATACAGTAAAATGCATATAAGACATAAGATATTTTTTTAGTGTGAAAGAGACAGTGAGGGTAATAATGTAAAAGTCGTGTGAAAACATTTCCTGAAAAATAAATGTGACAACTTTAACAGGAAGACTAATGTAGTGTTCTTTTTAACAAAAAAATAAACACAAAACCAACAATTATTTAAAATTTTATCAATCTCCCAAACTTTTAACACAAAACCAACAATTATTTAAAATTTTATCAATCTCCCAAACTTTTGCCCTCATAAATATTCCCCCAATTTCAAATACCGATCACTTTTTTTGCCAAAAGTTTGGCAAGAACACAAAATGGAAAATGTGACAAAAAGCAATGTCGAACCCCTTCCAAGTGAAGATGCTAGCTTATCAAGTCCAGTGCAAAAACCAAACTCAATAAACACAGACCATTTTGCACAAGAGAAATGCATTTTAAGTCCTCTAACTTTACTACTTTTGACAATTCAATCGTCAAGTGGTTAAAGTGTCTAACATTTAGGATTTAATTGTTAGTTCTCAAAATTGTGGGATTTAATCATTAAAAAGAGCAAAGTTAGAAAAACCGAAAATGCATTTAGCCCAGGATTTAGTGAAACAAGTGGAACTTTTCTATCACTCAAAGATCTGTTGTGCTCGGTGTAATCTTGTTACATAGGGGTCAAAGTAAAAACTTAAGTGGTTAATTAATAGGCTAAATACTCACGACTAATACATACAACTTTTAGTTCTATGTTTTTATACTTAATTTTTTAGTATTAGAATATACTCCCTCCGTCCGCAAAAAATTGTATCATTTGACTTTACTGTTTCAAGTTGTTGTGTCTGACTCAAATTTTAACAAAGATAAACATTGATAAAAAATTCAAAAAAAATATATTCATAAAGTTCATATTTCAAATTATGATACATAAAAGAATTATTTGATTTCAACACTTAAATATTTATGAACAAAAAATCATAGATTAAATACTGTGAAACAGTCAAAACAAATGTGACAAATCTTTTGCGGACGGATGGAGTATTTGTTTTCTTAAGTATCATTGAACCATTAATAAAATAATGTTTTTGCCATGACTTACTCCTCTAGGGTTCTCCCGGTGCCTGTCGTTGTTGTTCGTCGTCGAAGCCGATCTCGGGTTTTTTGGAGCTTGGATCGTCTAGTTTATACTACTACTCTTCTGACCTCTCTGTTTCCCTAGAGCCCGAGCCGATTTAGGCATTTCTCGCACTCCTCCGTTGATGGCCAGATTGTACTCCTCGACAGATCGAGGTATTTTTGATCGGGTCCTCACACCGAGGCGGAGATCCGCCATGGTTTCCGCTGGGGGAATCGCCCATGTCGCTTGCGGCTACCCAGTGCTCCACCGTGGGAGATCAGACGGGTTGTTATCCCTCTACTCCGAATAGGGTCTGGCTCGGATTTCTCTGGTTTTTCCAGCCTTCGGGTGTTTCTATCCATGGCTCTCGGTCTAGGGCATCAACTCGACGTGGTGCCTCGTGTCAATTACCTTCATGGTTGTGATAGTTCCAGAAATCTTGATCATCACATTCTGGGGTTGGGGCGGTTGCAGCCAGTGGCTTGGGAGGCTTGTTCCCTCCAGTTTGCTCAGTCTGACCACTGTTGTACTAGGGAGAAGTTCAGGCTGAGGCTAGGCTTTGGAGTTCTTGTTGTAACGGTGGCAGGGAGAGCACAAGAGGCTGTGATACAAGGGTGGTTCTTGGGAGGATTGAGAGATTTTGGTCTATCATCGAAGGAACTGAGGAAGATGGTAAGGTAGGGATAAACAGGGCTGGGAAGGCAGTGACAGATGCGCAGGAGGAAGGAACGCTGGGATGCATGATATCTAAAAAATTCAAGTCTGGCACGGCAAGGCTGAGCAATGTCTCGCCCTGCTTGGGGAGATGAAGCATGTGGATTCGGGCGGATGGGGTTATGGATCTTCCCTTTCCATTGATGCCCAGGGCATGAGTGCCAATCTGATCCCGACTGGTGAGATGCGGTTGATGGACTGGTGGTTGTGGATGCGTCTGTGGTTCCTCTTTTGTTGGTGGGAGTCACCTCTGAGTTGTGTGATCGTTGTCCGTGCAAGGATGAGACATCGCTTAGTTCCCAATTTTGATGGGAGCTTATTAAATGTATGTGTATGTCGTGAGGATGTTGTATACGGGCACATCTTTAAAATCCCTAGATGGATTAGTGTCGTTCATTGGTGGGTTCTTCTAGTGTTGGTGGTTCGTCGGCGTGTTGCGTAGTTTTCTCATTTCGTTTCGGCTAGTTGTTTGCTTCAGACTGTCCTTCTGGGGACGACATTATTATCCTTTAATTCTCTGCTTTTTAGTTTCTTTATGTTCTTTCATGTTACTTTGCGTGACATTTTTCTTCAGTACCTTAGGTTCCTACTCTTGTTTGGACTACCTTATAGCTTTAAGCTATTTGGTCCCTAGTCTCAATTATGCTCACTTCAGTTTAAGAGCGTCAGTATCTTTCAGGGCTCTGTCCCTACTTAGGTTGTTTTCGGTTTTAGCCTTTTGAAATTGAATGTTATCATTCCTCGTAAAAAAAAATTAGAATGAAGTTTTAAAAAGATATGAAGAAAAAATATATTTAAAAACTATAAACATTTATTATATTTTTAAAATTTAATAAGAATTATATATCAAAAAATAAAACTTTCCAATATAGAAAGCAAACGTAAATTAAAAATGAAGGGATTGAGGGAGGGATTATTACTTTATTGGTGTTATTAATATCATCAATGTTATTTATCACCCGGGTGATTTTTCACCCACCTAGAACACTTGAAAAATGAAGGATAGATATGTAATTGTCTAATTAGTTGGGCTTGGGCTTCCAAATTACCTTATAGATGACTCATTTGAACAAGTGGGTGAAAAATCACTCGGGTGATGATTAAGAGGGTTATATTAATATATCGTTGGTACATAATTAAAAAAAATACAGTAATAAAAAGAAAGAGGAACAAGGAAAAACAAAACTTTACAGAGGTACAGCTTAAAGGAAGGAAGTAGATAAATAAAAAGAGCCCAAATTTAGGAACCAAGATGAAGCCTTGGCAAAAAAACTTGTCCCCGTCTTCAACCTCCGGTTGAACCTCCATTCCATTTTTTTCCATCAACATGAAACTTTCACTTTCCAGTTCACGCGGAACCAGATCAAGATGAGAAAGTTTTCGCAAAAAGTTGTATGCATGACAAACCCCGGTAATAAATAAAGAAGAGAATGTCGAAAAAATCATCGTCGCCGACGAAGGGTGGCCGGCCGCCACAGGCGGTGAAGTTCGGTCGTCCGACATCCGCCGACTTGGACGGCGACGCTTCCGGCCAGAATTACACGGTGATGATGCCGCCGACGCCCGACAACCAGCCGTCATCCGGGTCGGATCCCAAGAAAGGTTCGAACCCACAGCTGGAGTCCGAGAGGCGAGTATCGGTGATGCAATCCAACAACAAATCCATGTTGATGAGGAGTGAAACCAGAGATTTCGATCATAATCGGTGGTTGTTTGAATCCAAAGGAAAGTACGGGATCGGGAACGCTTTCTGGCAAGATGAAAATGATACTTACGCCGGAAATGATGGAGTTCAAATGTCGGATTTTCTCGACAAGCCATGGAAGCCTTTGACCCGAAAAGTCAATGTGCCCGCCGCCGTTCTCAGCCCATACAGGTAACGGAACAGTAAAAAAGTTTTAATCTTTCGAATTGAAAAATTAATTCTTTAATTAATCAGAAGCTTCCTCTGTTTTTGCAGGTTACTGATCGGGGTCCGATTAGTAGTTCTCTTATTTTTCCTTACATGGCGATGGCGGAACCCAAACGAGGACGCAATGTGGCTTTGGGGATTGTCGACTTTATGCGAGACATGGTTCGCATTTTCATGGCTTCTCGATATTCTCCCGAAATTGAATCCTATAAACAGAGCAACCGACTTAGACGCTCTGCGAGAGAAGTTCGAGCAGCCGTCACCGTCGAACCCCACCGGCCGGTCTGATCTTCCCGGCATCGATATCTTCGTATCCACTGCTGACCCAGAAAAGGAACCGCCGTTAGTCACCGCCAACACCATGCTGTCAATTCTCGCCGTCGAATACCCTGTGGAGAAAGTGTCTGCCTACATTTCTGACGACGGTGGTGCCATCCTCAACTTCGAGGCCATGGCTGAAGCCGTTCGGTTCGCAGAGGTTTGGGTGCCATTTTGTCGGAAACACAAAATTGAACCGAGAAATCCGGACAGCTATTTCAATCTGAAAACCGATCCGACAAAAGGGAAAAAGCGGCCGGATTTCGTCAAGGACCGGCGGTGGATCAAAAGAGTGTACGACGAGTTCAAGGTCAGAATAAACGGCTTACCGGAGGTGATACGAAAGAGGTGTGAAATGTACAATTCCAGAGAGGAAGCGAAAGAGAAACACGCAGCTAAAGATAAATCCACCGGCGGCGACAATTTACCGTCGTCGGACAAAGAAACGGCATCCACCAAAGCGACGTGGATGGCTGACGGCACCCACTGGCCGGGCACATGGTACTGCCCCACCGCCGACCACTCCAAAGGCGACCATCCCGGAATCCTGCAAGTCATGAGCAAAGTCCCTGATTGCGACCCTGTTCTCGGCCACCCAGATGAGAAAGTTCTCGACTTTTCCGACGTCGACATTAGATTGCCGATGTTCGCCTACGTTTCACGGGAGAAGCGTCCTGGTTACGACCATAATAAGAAAGCTGGAGCCATGAACTGCTTGGTTAGAGCTTCGGCGATTCTGTCAAATGGACCTTTCATTCTCAACTTGGATTGCGACCATTACTTCTACAATTCCACTGCAATTCGTGAAGGAATGTGCTTTATGATGGATCGTGGCGGTGACCGGATCTGTTTTATCCAGTTTCCTCAGAGATTTGAAGGGATTGATCCGTCTGATCGTTACGCCAATCACAACACCGTCTTCTTCGACGGTACTAAACATCCAGTCACCTCAATCTTCAGCTACTCTGTTTTTTGAAACCTAAAAATGGAATCTTTTTTTTTTTGGTTTGCTTGATCAGGAAGTATGCGAGCACTTGACGGTCTTCAAGGTCCGGTGTACGTCGGAACCGGGTGTATGTTCCGGCGGTATGCACTGTACGGATTTCATCCTCCGAGGGCGAATGAATATCAGGGTGTTTTTGGACAAATGAAGACGCCGGCGCCGGAAATTCAAAGATCAGAATCTCAGTCTCTTAACGACGATCAGGAAGAGGCAGAACCTCTGCACCCGGATTTAAACCTTCCACAATGGTTCGGGAATTCAACCATGTTCCAAGAATCCATTTCCGTCGCTGAGTTCCAAGGCAGGCCACTCGCCGACCACGTCTCCGTCAAGAACGGCCGGCCGCCAGGGGCTCTTCTCATGCCTCGACCACCGCTCGATGCTCAAACCGTCGCAGAGGCCGTCGCCGTCATTTCTTGCTGGTAATTTCCATCTTCTCTGCTTTATCCGTTCATCTGAAGAAAAGAAATTCAGACGAAAACATACAATGCATGCAGGTACGAAGATAAGACAGATTGGGGACAGAAGGTAGGTTGGATTTACGGTTCAGTGACGGAGGACGTGGTGACCGGTTACCGGATGCACAACCGCGGGTGGCGGTCAGTCTACTGCGTGACAAAGAGGGATGCTTTCAGAGGAACGGCTCCGATTAACTTGACTGACCGGCTCCACCAGGTGCTCAGGTGGGCAACCGGCTCCGTCGAGATCTTCTTCTCCAGGAACAATCCTATCCTCGCCACGCGCCGCCTCAAATTCCTCCAGCGAATCGCATACCTCAACGTCGGAATCTACCCCTTCACCTCAATCTTCCTCGTCGTCTACTGCTTCTTACCAGCCCTATCTCTCTTCACGGGCCAATTCATCGTCCAATCGCTCAATCTCGCTTTCCTCTTTTACCTCCTAATCATCACAATAACCCTAACCCTCCTGTCCCTTCTGGAGGTAAAATGGTCGGGAATCGCGCTGGAGGAGTGGTGGCGGAACGAGCAGTTCTGGTTAATCGGCGGATCCAGTGCCCACTTAGCCGCTGTGATACAGGGCCTTCTGAAAGTCCTCGCCGGAATCGAGATCTCCTTCACCCTCACCTCCAAATCGTCGAACGAGGATGAGGACGATGCCTACGCCGACCTCTACCTGGTGAAATGGACGAGCTTGTTCGTGATGCCGCTGACGATTATCGTGGTGAATTTGGTGGCGATCGTGATCGGGTTTTCGAGGACCATCTACAGCGTGATCCCGCAGTGGAACAAGCTCATGGGCGGATTGTTCTTCAGCTTCTGGGTGTTGGCTCATATGTACCCATTCGCCAAAGGGTTGATGGGGAGGAAAGGGAAGGTGCCGACGATCGTCTGGGTTTGGTCGGGACTGGTTTCGATCACGGTGTCGCTGCTGTGGATCACTATCAGTCCGCCGGACGCCAATAGTTCTTCTAATGGATCTATTAGCATCTAGGAGATGATTACATTTATAGAAGAAGAGACATTTTTTTTGGGAGCAGTTCAATGAAACTTGTAATTATGGAGATTTTTGCATAGTGAGTGGCAGAGAAAAGGATGTAATTGTTGTTTTGGCTTGTATTTTTGGAGTTGTTAGAGGGTTTAAGAGTAGAAGTGCTTATAGTGTATGCAATGACTTAACCAGCTAATTGTACAAATCTTTTCTAGAAATTCCTTTTACTATTAACTTAAGTTGATATTCCATTTTATTCTTTTTTTCTTTTATAAACAAGAAGTTTGCAGTTAATTACTAGAAAATGATCATTTTTGTCACTGAGGTTTAATAGAAGACCATTTTTGCCATTTTTATAAATAAAAAAAAAAGCTTACCACAGTTGCCACTATCGTCAACGTTTGGAAATCACGTTTACTACTCACCGTTAAATAAATTTCACATTAGACCTTAAAATTTTTAAAAATTGACAAATTCACCCACAATCTAAACCATTATGCATTTTCATCCATCCATTACTCTCTTAAACAGAGCATGGTCATCTGAATCTTTCACCACCGTCGTGCCTTCCTTCATCGTCGTCGGCCGCAATGCCCCTACCGATAACGAGATTGAGATTTTGTCCTAGATCATGAACCCTCGTCTCGTCAATTTGATCGGGTTCTGTGACGACCCGAACGGAACAAACTCATCGTCGTCAAGCATATGCCTAATGGGTCGTTGTTCAATTTGTTGCATTCTTCTTCTTATTCTTCAAAACTGCCGGGTTGGACGCGAAAGGTCAGGTTCGCGCTTCAAATCGCAAAAGCGGTCCAATCGCTACACTCCGTCAGTGATCCATCGGGATATTAAATTGTCGAGCGTGTTGATTGACCGCGATAGGAATGCAAGATTTGGGGATTTCGGGCTCGCGTTGAGAGGTCACGTAGAAGATGTGAGGGTGGAGTGCACGCCGCCAGAGGGGACTTTAGGGTACCTCGATTCCGGGTATCTTGCTCCAGCGAACGTTCGTTCTAAGACCGATGTTTTCAGTTTCGGGATTCCGCTGTTTGAAATCGTTAGCGGTCGAAATGCGATTGATTTAAAATACAGCCCACTGTCGGTGGTGGAGTGGGCGGTGTCGTTGATCCGGAGGTGATACGGATGATCGCGGTGCTTGCAGGGCAGTGTGAGGTCGTCGACGGAGAAGCAGTCAGGAATGTCGGAGGTGGTGGAGTGCCTGAAAGGTGTGTGGAAGAGAGTCCACGCCGCAAGTATGGAACAAGTTTTGGCGACACGTGTGGTGGAATGAGGGAGTGAAGCACAAGGTCCTGGAGGAGGATGATTATGAATCAAGGGCATACATGTTACAAGTTTGGGGGGCTTAAATTGTAACTTTTACAAATTTAAGATTAATTTTTTCATTTTGAAAAGTATTTCGTCAAATTGAACATAAAAAATATAAGATGTAACGGAATATTCTCATAATATTCCCTCCATCAGCTCAACTAGTGGCTAATTAAACATTATTAGTGACTTCCTTGGCACGATAAACATAGTTTAGTGGCAATATAGGTACGGTTTTAAAAAAATGGTAAAAAAAAGTCTTTTTGCCAAATTTCAGTGGCAAAAAGGGTCATTTTCCCTTAATTACTCCCACATCTCACAAAAGTTGTCACTTTTACCATTTCAGGTTATTCTATAAAAGTTGTCAAGTTTTTATTTAAGAAAACTTTATACTACCATTTTTACCATTTTATCTCCTATCTTAAGTCATGTATCCATAAGATTTTATCTTTCTTCTCACTCGTCTTAAATTGGAATCCACAAGATTTTCTCTATATTTTTCCATGAACGTAAAATTGTCAACATGCTATTATTCTTCAACTTTGAGCTATGTTCCCATGCGATTGACCCAAAAAAAAAAGATTATTATTCATTTTAATTTTTCACTTCTAGGTATGTTCATGAACTTTTTTTACAGTGAAAAGAAATTTGTTTTTAGATTTTGGAGCAAAACATTTATGGGAGAAAAAACTTTGTTAGTGAAAAATTTTTGGTAGTGAACTGAAAGTTTGATTTAGGCTAACTGTAAAGTATGTGGTATGAACTCTAGTGAGCTCCTGTCAAGTGTAGGGGTTCCCTCAAGTAGATCTAGGCTAACAATAAAGCACTGTCATCTGCTGATTGACAAGTGTAGGGGTTCCCTCAAGTAGAATTTTGATTCAATAAGGTTACTTAGTTGTGTCTAAGAACTTTCCTGTAAAGAAAGTAAGAAAGGCTTCTTAGCTGTGGATGGCATAGACATGCACCAAAAACTTCCATCATCTTTTGAATTAATGCTCTAAACACATATGATAAAGTGGTGGCTTAGGACAAAGAGATTGACATGACTTGCATCCTTTGTGGTAAGTTTGAAGATGATAGAAATCATCTATTTTTTAAGTTTGGGTTAGAGGCACCTTGCTGATTGAGTGCATGAGTGGTAAAAAAGCTTTTCACCCTCCATTTGAGTGGCAAATCTTTTATGAATGGCTTGTGAAGGTAACTAGAGGGAGGAGTATCAAGGACGTAAATTCGAGGAGTGTTGCTACGACGGTGGTTTATGCTTTTTAGGAGGAAAGGAACAATAGAAGGTGCTCCGTGGCTTTCCAGTGGTGATGGGTTGAATGGTTGTTGATATAGGTGTAGGTGAAAAGTTTAAGGTAAATGAAGATGTTAGAAATGGTTTTTCTGTAGATTTTTAAAATTTGTGTAAATGGTATAATAAGAAAAATTCATTATATAACTGTTATTATACCATTCACGTGAAAGGGTAAAATGGTCAAATAATTGTAAAAATGACAATGGATGAAGAAAAAACTTTAAAACATGACTTTATTGGTACAAAAAGTTAAAACAGGACCCTAGTGGTACAATAATTTAAGTTACATGACTATGGGTGCACTTTACCCATTGTTTAAGCGTAAAGTGCACAAATAATCTCACAACTTTAATTTATGTACTATCGTAGTCTCATTTTAAGATTTCATATCATTCAAATCCCGTTTTTTAAGATTTTCTTCATTCGTGGTCTGTTTTGACATTTTTGTCCTTTTGAACAATATGTAAAATATAAATAGCATCCCAAGATTTAGCGAAACTTTCAATTTTACCCTCAATTTTTATAACTCTACATAAACCCTAAAATTCTACCCTAACATTTATAAACTCTTACAATTTTACCCTAAACATTTTCTCTCCACCTTTATCTCACCACCTGCCTATCCACCACCACCAGAACAACGCCTGGCCGCCGGTGACCCCTCGTCAGAATGCCCAGGGCTGCCACCATCCTTCACCAGAGCATCTGAGGCCACAAATCGCAAGCCTTGTGCCACAAATCACGAGCTTTGAGTCCCGAAACGCGACCCTAGGGCAGTAGATTGGGGCAGCGAATAGTCGGCCGAAGCCCGTATATTGGAAGCCTAGGGCAGCGAATTACTGGCCCAAGGCCTCGAATAGCCTGCCCACTGCCTCAAATTGCGAGCCTAGGGCATTTCGGCTTCGGCCTGTGGCAATCCAGCGGAGGCCTGTGCCATTCCGGCGGTAGCCTGGTGGCCTGTGCCGTTCCGGCGGTAGCCCGGTGGTGTGTTGGCGGCGGTGGGTAGGATGGTGTTTGATATAGGTGGAGATGGAAAGTTTAGATTATAATTCTAAGTGTTTATAAATGTTAGGGTATTTTAGGTTCATGTAGATTTATAAAATTTGAGGGTAAAATTAAAATTTTCTCTAAACCTTAGGATGATGCCCTTCTTTTCATACTCATCCCATTCCATTTATTCAGACATCATCTCTTATTTCTGACCATTCACTCTTTTCTTTATCTCTCATTCATCACTCATCTCCATTATTGAGCAAGAGAAAGAAACATCTCTCTCCCTTTGCTGCTCAAAAATTTTCTTCCTCTTTCACAGCCTTTCTGCCCTAGTAAACGTCTGAATCTGATCTTGGGGTCGTCAGAGAAAATCTTCATCAAGGTCTTGGCTACAACTTTTCTAAAGGAAGCAAGAGCCAAAAGTGAAAGGAAGGTCCCCAAAACCTTGGTGCAATCCGATGGGTCCAGCAGCACTTTTGGTTTCAAAAACCATTTCTTGACGTTTTGAGCAAAGTTCTACCACTTCCTAGGCTTCCTAAATCAGTAACATTCAAGGTATGGTTGAGTTATTTTGGTTGAATCTTCATGTTCTTGGAATTAAAACATGAAGAAAACTCATCCATCTTCTTGTTCTTCTTTGGCCGAAACTTACAAGGATCTTTGGTGGTGGATTTGTCTCAACTCCTACTCATCCTAAGCTAAGCTACAAGTATTATCAAGGTGAGGATCCTCCTTGGTAATTTTTATGGATTTGGTTCATGGATGATTTTGATTTTCAAGTATGTTGTTCTTGGAAGTATGTGAAAAAGCATGTTGGTTGAATTTTCATGGTGAGGCCGAAATTTTGATGAATTATTTGGGTGGATTTTTGTTGAAGAAAGTTAGTAGAAAGCATGTTATAAGTATGTTTAACATGATTTTAAGTTGTTGGAAAAGGTTGGAATTTATTTGGTGAAATTTTGGGTGAAGGCCAAAATGATGATGATGTTGTTTTGATGATTTTGTGAAGTTAAAGTGTTGGAGAAAGTGATTAAATGATGTTTTGGTGAAAAAAGTATGGTTTAAGTGGCTAAAGTGTAAGTTTATAAACTTTAGGGTCAAAATGGAAATTTGGCCAAAAGTTTGGTTGGAAAAGATACTTGTGTGGAAAAGTTGACAAAGTTGAGTATTTTGTAACTTTGTGGAATTTAAGGGCTAACTTGAAAGTTCTTAAAGAGTTTAAGGACTAAAAGTATAATTATGGAGAAGTTAAAGGAAAGATAGTTACTTTAAGTTATTGAATTAATTATGGACACTTTAAGTATAAAGTTGTCAATTTCTGCAACTTTTTAAAGTTTTGGGCAAGATTGCAAACTTCTGAAAAGTTGGAGGACTTAAGTGGTAATTTTGGATAAATTCCCAAAGTAAGGAAACTTTAGTTAGTTAACTAGAGTTATGCTGTGTTTCTGATTCTGGCAGATTAAATCTGTGTTTCTGGGATACTGCTCGTGTGCACCGGGGGGCCACAGTAGATATCTGATTCTGTCAAGGTAAGGGGTTTAGCAATTACAGAAACGGGAGGAGAAATGTTGGGTTAATTGGGCTTAGATTGTAACTTTTACAATTTTGGGGTTAATTTTTTCATTTTTAAAATTTTGGGGTCAAATTGAGT
Source organism: Stellera chamaejasme (assembly GCA_024586325.1). Classification (NCBI taxonomy): domain Eukaryota; kingdom Viridiplantae; phylum Streptophyta; class Magnoliopsida; order Malvales; family Thymelaeaceae; genus Stellera; species Stellera chamaejasme. Next base: position 32,553,687 of record CM044984.1, read on the forward strand.
ATAAAAATATACTCTGTAACGAAATATTCCAAAAATATTGCTTCCGTTAATGGCTTCAATGATAAAAATGGTTCAAAAAGTAAACTCGATGGCAAAGAAAGTTCAAAAGATGAGATGTTAATGACAAAAATGAACTTGTTTTCAAAATAATAACAAAATTGGCCCAACCACCAAACATTAACGGTATTTTGTTACCGTTTCCCAAATTTTAACTTAAACATACATGTAAAGCCGAACATGACCTAGATATAATATGGATCATGAGACTCATAAATTTTAACTTAAACATACACGTTTCTGGAATATGCTTATCGGGGGTCGATGACAGACCCATTTTCTGTTCTCTGTCGGCTTTATGTCGCTTCCTATTCTGATAGTTAGGGGCAGATCACTCCTCGCTAGTATCATGCGTTCTAATCCCGATAATTGGTGTGAGCTTAACTAGCCGCCGTAGGGTGTTGTCTGAGGTCTGGAACCACTTGTATGAGAAAGTACCACCAGTCCGACGGGACTTCTGAGCATCATGACATTTGCATATCATATTTCTGTTTATACCTAGGGTTGTATTATCTGCTAGTTCATTGCATACTAACCTTTTATATAGGAAAAAATGTTTTTAAAGGTTTTCCCGTTATCGTACCTGCCCCCTTACGGGTTCTTTCGAGAACTCACCCCCACATATTAAACATTTTCAGGGGATCCTGGCAAACAACCTGCGGAGTAGATCTCCCGCAGTGATCGTTCTGCATTATGTATTTTGAGAGGTATATTTATGATTAAGTTTGGGGGTTATTCTCGTTACATCCTTTCTGTGATCTGTCGGTAAAATTTACACGTTTAGTCTAACGTTAATTTCTCCTGTTTATGTTTAGCAGCAGCAGCGGTAGTTAGCGAGGTATAATTCGCTTTATGGCTTGGCTCTGTAGGCGTAGTATGCATATTAGATACACTTAGTATTCTGATATTCTGGATCGTATGTTTTTCGTGGGGAATTTCTGACCCTACGAAGAGGGCGGAACTCCTTCTGCTTGTATTACTTATTATCTGCTTTCTGTGCACGCGATATTCTGTAAAACCACTAATGTATTTCGGGTGCAGGCTTAGGACTAGTAAAACGTCTTAAAAACTGTAAACACGTATTAACCTAAAACTTGAAGGAAAATGTTTAAGGGACGGGTTTCGGGTCCACAACCCTTTTTAGAGAAATTTCGTATTCTCCCGCCGCCGATACTTCCAGCTTCCGCAACATAGACGCTTCCGGTAGCTTCCGGGGCCGGTGGGGTGACAATGATATTTATATCTTACAAAATGTTCAAAAATTAAAAAATGAGATTTTAGATTATGAAATAAGTGTTTTTTATTAGAAAATAATAGAATTAAAAAACAAGTTTAAAAATCGAATATTGCAAATTTACAATTATAATATAAGCATTCAACTAGTATAAAATTGGTGTAATCTATACCCCTGTGAACACAAAATGAAAAAAATGGCTACCACCTTTGGGAAGATAGCGCAAATCCAGTAGTTTTCTTGGACTTCTGTTACATGACCGATCTCCTCGCCCCCTCCATTTCCTCTAATTTCCGACGTCCATCTTCTTTCTTTTCCCATTCTCCCGCCCGTCTTTCCTTTTTCCTCCTCCTCCTCCTCCTTCTTCATCAATGGGGAAGCAGCAGTCGCAGTCGTCCCTCATCTACAGCTTCGTATCTCGAGGCACCGTCATCCTCGCTGACTATACCGAGTACTCCGGCAATTTCACCTCCGTCGCCTCTCAATGCCTCAACAAGCTTCCCGCTTCCAGCAATCGCTTCTCTTACAACTGCGACGGCCACACCTTCAATTACAACGTCGAGAACGGTTTCGGTGAGTTTGAATCTCTTCGATTAATGTAACGGCCTCTGCCCCTGATACGAGATCTGGGTTTTTGCTTCGTTTTACTAGTTGATTTTTGGTGAATTTGTTGACGGCCAACGTATGGGTGCATTGTTGCTCGTAGTCGTGTTTGCTGCGGTTTTTTTTTTTTTTTGTTTTTTGTGTGTGTGACGTGATCTCTAAGGTTTTCAAAAATCCATTCTCACAAATTGGGAAACAATTTTCTGGAAATTCGCTAGTTACTTTCGTGTTCTAATTGATAATTCTTGCTTCAGATGATATTTGTGATACATCATATCCTTAGAATATATGATTTCCATGGTGTGGCAACATCTATTTTGGTTTATATGTTACCAGATGTCCAGTAATTTACGTGAATAAAGTTTTCCTAAAAAGAGAGATAATTTTCAGGTTTGTGAAAGTGTATGAAGCATGTGTCTGTGTGCATTACAGCTGTTGCAGGCAAGAATTCTTTATGCTTCATGATATTGTTTTCGTTGCAACTGTATTGCTAGCTTGGATGACGAAGAAGAAAATAGCATTGAACAAATAAGAATACTCATTTGATGAAGCTCATTTGTTCCTTAATGATGATTTTGATGCTTCTTCATCTGTACTGGTTTCTGCAGTATACTGTGTAGTTGCACTTGAATCGGCTGGGAAGCAGATTCCAATAGCGTTTCTGGAACGAGTGAAAGAAGATTTCAACAAGAGATATGGTGCTGGAAAGGCTTCAACTGCACTTGCAAACGGTCTTAAGAGAGAATTTGGGTTTGTATAGCTATGCTTTTTCGTATCCATTGGTGTGCTTCTTCTATGCTGCTCACATTCACCCCCTGTGCTGTAGCCCCAAGTTGAAGGAGCACATGAAATACTGTTCTGAACATCCTGAAGAGATCAGCAAAATCGCCAAGGTGCAGCAACAGGTTAAAGAAGTCAAGACTGTTATGTTGGATAACATCGAGAAGGTGCCTATCTATTGGCATTTGTCACATTTTGCCATTGTTCTGGTGCATGGTTTGAAATTCTTTCACATTTTCTTCATGAATGGGGTGTTTGGACACATGATGCAGGTCCTAGACCGTGGTGAGAAGATTGAACTGCTAGTAGACAAGACTGAGAACCTTCGCTCGCAGGTTAGTGCTACAAACTGAAACTGCATTCCATGTCAACTTGAATGCATGGAAAGGTTTGGTCTTACAAAAGCCGTTACCATTCTGTCTGTACTTGTTGATTTCGATACTGGAGCGTTTTCTGAATACACTGAGAATAAGAACGAGTTTGTGATTATTACTCCATCCATCCGTCCCAAATGGGTTGTCACTTTTTCTTTGCAATTTGCAAATAAATAAGAAAATCCATTTGGGAAAGAGGTATGTGATTGCTATATGCAAGTACAGGCACAGCTCACTGAATCCACCAAAATGAAGATTTGTTTGTAACTTGGATGCAATAAGCTAATCATGATTCTTTTCAAATTGGTTTTTGGTTTCAGGCACAAGACTTTAGGTCACAAGGAACTAAGATGAAAAGGAAAATGTGGGTCCAGAACATGAAGCTGAAGTTGATTGTGGCAGGCATTGTTGTAGCACTGATTCTAATAATCATCTTGTCAGTCTGCCACAGCCTTACCCATTGCTAAATTCTCCTGGATATCCTGAGTTACCCTTCCTCTGATTAAGATGTTCTAGTAGCTCTTGTTTTGCTCTGTTTTTGTTTTCTTAGCTGAAGCACCTTCCCTCTGTTAGCCAAATTTCTCTTAGGAAAAAGAAGATTTATACATACTCAGTGAGAGCTAGGAAAATGTTTAGGTAACAGATAATGACTGTCTGTCACAAATTCAATGGCTGAGATTTTGATTGTACATGGCAGTGCTGTCTGTCGCCTGATCTCAGCCCAAAGAGAAAAATGTGCTGCTAGCATTTTAGTATTATATGGAGGGATGCTCTGTATATGTTTGATCTGTGTACAGCTTTGTGTTTGAAATTCATCAGTTGTTGCATCTTTTCTTCTATAACCAGATAGTATATCTCTAAATGAAATGGTAGTATTTTTACAGGAACCTCAGTGTTGTGCAACAGCATTGGTATCTATTTACTTGTTCACCACTCAACAGGCCAACTGGTCCCTAAAAGGAGAGATCTCTTCAAATATGGGAAGTCTCTTGGACCTATAGGGGTTCCATTGGCTCAGCAACTGATCCAAACCCTCAATAAATGCATCTTCCAAACTCAGCCCAACAGTTCCAGATGGTGCTGGAACTGGTGTCTGTTGAGAATCCAGTTCCTCCAGTAGCTCCTGCACCCGGGTTCGCGACTTGGGATCGGTTGATCCTGGAAGTTTGGCTTGTATCACCTCATCCAACACCCGCCGCGCCTCCAAGTACCGGTGTTGCTTGGCTAGACACTGGCAGAGGTTGCAGGCTTTGTTGGCATCAGCCTCTATGATTTGAGCTTTGCGGTATACCACCTCTGCTGATAAGTAGTTGCCTTGTTGCATATACGCCCAACCCAAATTCCCCTGTGTCACAACAGTTTATGGTTATTACTAGGACTAGGAGAGGTCAAGTAATCCTTAGAAGTTGAAAACATTTTGAACAATTTTGATAGCTTTTTCGAAGCGCTAAAAGTTACAATCGGATAATAGCGTTTTTAACTTTCGAAGCTAAAAACAGACATAAATAATAACAATAATAGCAACTTGGAACACTGATTACATAGGTTATTGGAATTTAAATTATCAAAATATTGGAAAAGAAGTGTAAGAATAACTAAAACAGTAGGAGTAAGATGTTATTATTATTATTATTATTATTATTATTATTATTATTATTATTATTATTATTATTATTATTATTATTATTATTATTAGCATTTAGTACCAAAATCCTGGAGGTTTCTTGCTTCACTGTAACTTGAAACTTCCTTCCATGGGAACGAGCCGTCTTGGTGGGCTTACCATTGAAGGCCTCTCCCTGGTAAATCATTCTCAATTTCCTCTTCAACAGCTGAATCTGCTCCTCCACTCGCCCGCATTTCTGCCCAATTTCAATCCAATCAAGTTAATCAAACGTTGAAATTGAGTAATTGAATTCTAGTTCAGAATCCTCCTGTTTCATACACTACCTTGTAGAGGTCGATGAGGACATTATCAAGCGATTCTTGAGCCTGCTTTGAGCATCGATCCCTAAAAGACCTAACAGCTTCGATCGCCTCCTCAGCTCTGTCGAGCTGTTTCATCACCACCGCCATGTCTTTGAGAGCGCTGTCGACTCTGTCTCCCACGTTTATGGCTTTCCAGAACAGGGGAATCGCCGCTTCAGGGTTCTTCTCCACCAGCTGTGGAATGAAACAGAGATCAGTGACTCAATTGCTCGATCGGAGATAGATCAAGGACTGAATCCGGAAGAAAAAAAACCGACTTCTAATTACCTGGACGTGCTTGGCCCGAACGTAGGGGGAGTCGCCGGGAGGAAGCTTGTGGATCACATGATACGGCGTCGTAGTGGTGTCGTCTTCAGATTTCGTTTCTCTCATCCCTTCTTTTGCTCTTGTTTGGATTGAGTGTTGTTGAAGCTGGGAAATGGCAAAAAGTATGTGCTGGCTTTTTTCGCGGGGAAAAGAAGAAAAGGAAAACGGAGATGGACGAACCTGGACGAAGATACGTCCAGATTCGTTCCTATGTGGATTCGCATAAACTTTGTGCAATCAGAGTCCGACACGTGGCGAGTTCAGTTTAAGCGGCGTTTCTGTTTAATTTATTTATTTGCCGCTTCCGGGAGATGAGAAACGGCAGCCACCATGCCGAACTAACGGCACTGCTTTTACCGGTTCGTTTGCTTTTCTAAGCAATCCACATGGATTCATGTGTTTATAGGCATGGTTTTAACAACCGGACCGGAAATAGAATCGTCCGAGCACCGGTTCATGATCTGATCGGTTCAATCGTTTGAATTATCGGTTCAACCGTTTACTTCTTAAAAGTTAGTTATTATAACTCATTGTTTAGAATTATCATGAAATAATCTAAATATGAAATAATAATGTACATTTTTTATATTAAAATAATAATTTAAAATACAAATTAGTCATTTTATAAAAAGGAAAACAATATTCTATATTTTAATTAATAATGTCATTGAAAATAATAATTTAAAATAACTGAAAATTATTTCGTATATTTATATTATAGTTTAAAAATGTTTTAAAATATATTATGAGAAAATATTTAAAAAATTAATGTGTTAAATATGAATTTATAAATAAATGTGGAATAAAATAAAATTAGTGATAAAATTTTGGGAGTTTTTGACAGCATTTTTCAAAAAAATGCAAATAAAAAAAGGAATCACCGGTTTTCAGGTTCACCGGTTCTTTCGGTTCTCGTTGGTTTAACCGGTTTTGATCGGTTCTTGACCAAACGCTTCAAAACCGAAAATCGGATCGGCTGGCTAACCGGTTCGCAGTTCGGCCGCCCGGTCCGGTTTTCATAACCATGTTTATAGGTGAGAAGAACTGAAAAATATGTCATATAAGTGACTTTTTAACAAATGAGTCTTAATGTTTTCGAGTTACTGATTGATTCCTATGATATATGAGCCATAACTAAGTTGTTAATGATTCAAGTTGAGCTTGAATGAAATTGGAACCGATAGCACCTACATCACTCACTAAAAAACCCTTTGTTCCTGATATTGTTCGGTGGCCAGAGCAGGATCCCGACCAACTTTCTTTATTCCTTTTTTTTAATTTCCGTGTTTCATTTTTTCCCCACCTTTTTCGATTTTAGTTTCATCTTTTTAGATCTGGTTTGTTCATGGGTGTTTTCCTCGTCAAAGGAACCGTTGTATGGTGTGGAAAATCAATTTGTTGTTGGGAGTAGTCAGAGGAGCAGGAGATGTTGGAATGGAAGTGAGCGGAGCCAGAGGCGGAAGAGTGACGGGTAGTAATGAAACCACCAACTCGAGCTTTTGTGGTTCGCTCGCTTGGAGTACAGTCGGCATTGGTGGAGAGGATCGACAAGCAGGTGCAGCTGGAAAGTACGTACAGACTCTGACACCGGGGGCCAGGTTGCCTTGAAGCTTAGGGTGTCTTGGGGGTTTGGAGTGGAGTCAACGGCGGTGGAATGGCACGTCAAGCAGGGACTGGTGGAGTCCGCATGAAGGGAGCGGGGGCTTTTGAAGGAGTGGCGTCTGGTCCATTCATATCAGTCTATGTGGTCGACTGTTCATTGCGACACTGGCAAACGAGTGGTGTCTCTGATTGGTGTTTATGCGCCGATGCCAATTCATCTATTTGGGGAGATGAACAGTACAAGTTGCAGCTCCAAGGCGGAATTCACACATCAAGTTGTGTTTTTTCGATTAAAGTGGGCGGCGTACAGGGGGTGAGGTGCAAGTTCCAAGCTTTGGTTCTTCAGTCGCCAAGGTCATTCATCAATCTGTTAAAAGCAATTTTGGGTCTGTTGGGCTTTAAGTTTAACTACTTTGATAGGTCTTCTATAGTGCCTAATGGTTCCAACATCCAAGTGTGGGCATTTGAAGCTTGGGAATCATTATGTGGGAATTTTCTGATTTATGAGTGGGGTTTTTTTTATGGATTTGAGGTGTAACCTTTTAGAAATTAGCCCATAATTTATTGTTGGGTTATAGGTGTATCTTTTCAAATTTCCTTTAATATATCTCTATTGTTGTTCAAAAAAAAGTTCAACTTGAATTGTGTTATGTTGGAACTTGGTTCGAATGTTTTGAATCGAGCTCGTGTTATTGAGGGGTGAAGATGGGGTGGCGCATGGCATGCAATTGCTTAGGGAGGAGGAGGAGAAACGTCGGCGGCCATGGAGCCGTAAGGCTTGCTAGTGGTGGGAGGGTTGTTCTGTAATTTACTAAAATTTTGGATGCAATATGTAGTTGTTTTGTAATTTACCTAAGCATTTTACCTTCAAAGTTAGACCGTCTATAACGACGTTAAAACCATATGGCATTTCTATCTTACATATAAAAAAGCGCTAATTTAATATTAGGATGAGATACAATTAATAATGTTTATTGATTCAGTTTTCTAAGATTGTGATACATTTGAAATTTCATAAAAAGTAGTCGTTGAACAGATATTTATTATCTTGGCTGTTGATGGTTCGTTGACCGTATTCATTTAATTTAGAACTTAGGCTCGATTTTAAAATTTGGGTTGTTTAAGTTCGAATTGGCACATGAAGCTCGAAAAATTGAGATATCTGAGCTAATTTTCATCAGCTCGAGCTCGAATCTACCATATTCGGACTTGGCTCAGCTCGGCTTGTTTATCAGACTCATGAGCCTATTCGAGCAGAACCTCTAAGGCTTGACCTCGACTAATTTAATACACGAAAGTAAAAAATGGCTCAAGCTCGAATTCAAGAGACTAAACTCGTGAGTTTCGATTGGAGCTCAAGCTCAAACAGTGTCGATTCATTTCTCACCCCTAAGTTGGACTATGAAGAAAAAATAATCATTTCCCTATTTTCCCCTAAAATGAGAAGAGATAAGGTAACGAAACATAATTAGTAAATTTTTCTACATTGGACTCGCATGATTGGGCTTGAAAAAGATTGAATAAATCCGACCCAGCCCAACTCTTTATAATTAGCTACTCTGCATGAAGAGTCTGTTTATCTACCACCTAGGTGGATAAACACCTACCTAATCCAATACTAAGTAACTAATCTAGCTAACTAACCTAACAAACTAAAAGACTAAAATACCCTTCCTAATAAAAATGGACTTTATAACTATTCATGACCATCACCATCGACAACACCGTCACCGCCGCTGGACCGCCCTGGAACCACCGTCGGTACCACCATCGGAACAGCCGCCGGACTACCGCTGAAATTGCCATCGGCACCACCACCACCCTCGTTGCCGCCACCATCGGTAGGGGTGTAAGTCCAACCCAGAACCTGAACCCGACCCGAAAATGTCGGGTTAGGGTCGGTTTGAGAGAAAAACCAGCCCTGGGTACCCCGAAGTTGACCCTAACCCGAATTTTTGTGGATTTTACGAGTTCGAGCAGGGTTTACCCGAAACCCGAACTTCAACCCGTAACCCGAAATTACCCAGCCCATTACATGTTTATATCCCAACCCATCCCCTTAGCCTAGCTACCCACCCCCTTAGCCCAATCCGAAAATCCACTCAGCCCACATCTGAAATCTTTTTTGACCTTTGACCTTTGATCCTAACCACTCAGCAAAAATTAATCCCCTTAGTCCAACTAGTTTAATTGTTTTTTTATTTTGAAACTTATAATCTCGGTTTAGATGGGTCAACCCAACCTTAACCCGAAAAATCGGGTTCGGGTTGACCCGATCTGAACTACAGTTTGGGTTGGGCTCGGGCTACAAATTGATGGTTTCAGAATTTCGAGTTTGGGTCGACCCGAGATCGAATTTGTCGGGTTGACCTGAACTTAGACCACGATTCGTCGGCTTCGCCACTACCATCGACACCACCGTTGTCGCCATCACCACTGCAAACTGTTTAAAACATAATAAAAAACTTTTTTTCGTTAATTTATACTCTAATAATTATATAGTATCTGGAGTGATATGCAAAACTGTTTATTACGAGAGTTTATACAATTTTCATTAATTTAATTAGTTTTATAGTGTCTAAAGTGATATGCAAAAATGTCTACTAAATTATAAGATAATGCCTACACCAAAACGCAAACTGTGGAAATTTTTTTAGAAATTATCTTTCTTAGAAAATCGTAAAAAATTATTTTGTGATATATAATAGCGTTTATAACATTATATAAAACATTTTTTATTTATAATTGATTTCATAGTGTCTAAAGTGATATAAAAAATTGTCTGCTACAATAGTCTATACTATTTATGTATTTGTTTTAGACATTTCAGTGATAACAAAACCGTCTAATAAATAATAAAAAACTGTAAGTAACAAAATGTAATTGTGTCTTCCTTTTAAAAACATCAAAAAATGATCCAATTTAAATAAAGTATATGTGCAATAGTTTATAGTGTCTATACAAATATTGAAAACTGTCTAAATGAATTTCGAAATTGTCTGAATTAAATTGCTCAAGTGTTACCGCTAGTCTTACCTCCGATCATCTTGTTCCATCCAGATCTGATCGGACAATCGGACTTCAGATCGAACGATCGGACTCTAGATCTAAAGCTCTAATCTCACCGACTTTGTCCAGATTTGAAGCGGAAATAGATCCACATCGCGGTAGCTGGAGATCTGTTTCATCAGTCGTTTCACCGGAATCATCACGAATCAAAGCCGATCGCGACGACGATTAGAGAATGCAGATCTTGAACAGAGCGCAAAGGTCGCAGAGATTGAGATCGCCGTCGACGATGACAGTGAGATTGATAGAAAACGGTGATGAGATCGCAAGCAGAGACGAACAAATCTAAGACTGTGACGATGAGATCGAAGATGACTCAGTACCGGCGGAGCTGAGATGGGTGGTCGTGGAGATGAAATCTGGGCGATGGTTACGATTTTAGGAGAAGAGATGAGTGGTTGTATTTTCAGAGGAAGAAAGAAGATCAGATCCAGATTTTATGGATTTGTTTCATTTTTGTGGTTCAAGTGGAAGAAGAAAGAGGAATAAATGAGTAGTTATTAGAGGGTAATTTGGTCTTTGTATTGGTAGGTAGTGTACCACCTATATAGTATATAGACTCGGTACTGTTAATTTTAGGATCGTCTTTAACATGCTTCTCATGTTCGCATTCAATAATACCGAAGAAAGGATTAAGGATGTGTACCTTTCTTCTGGACGCAGCTTAAGAATCTTAGAGATTCTTGCTCCTTGTTGATGAAGAAGACTCGGCTTGGGGAACACCTTTAGGGCGGATTGGAGAGGATTTGTCTCCAAGGTGAGTTCCACTCACAATGCTCCTAGAATGCCTTCTAGTTTGGAAGAGGAAGTATGAGGAGAGAAGAGAGAACCAATGCTGGTTGTGGGATGAGATTAATGGCGCCACACTCCCTCTATTTATAGAGGAGGATGGGCTGCCAATCAGGGGCACAATGCCTCCTCATTTGCGAAGTAACATGTCTCTAGGGCCAAGGGCTGCAACCAATGCCCCTTGGTCCATGAGACATGTCTCATGCCTTTTGCCTTTTCAATTAACTAATTAATTAGAAAAGGAATAAAAAAATTATTGTGTCTAATAGAAAATTAATTAACTAATTAATTAATTATCCAAATATGGTGAAGAGGCAAGGGAGGTGACCCATGCCCCTTGCCCATTCGGCCATGGGACATGAGACATGTCCCTTTGGCCGAATGGTGCAAGGCATGGGGTGCACCCCCTTGCCTAGAGGCACCTAGGGCGAAGGGGCACTCACACCCCTAGGCCCATGGCCGAATGGGTGTAAGGCCACCTTAGGGTGCCCTTTCGGCACCCAAGGGTGCTACGCACCCTTCGGCCTAAGCCGAAGGTGTGCTTGGCCCTCTCCGACACATTTTCACCAATTTACGCACCTTTCCGCCAAGAGACATGTCTCTTCGCCAAAAGGTGCCTAGACACATTTGTACTAAGCTCACATAGAGCTAGTCCAAGACATATTAAATCATCCATTGAGCTCCTTGAGCTCATATCAGCTCACTAAGAGCAGATACACATCTCTCTAGCTCAAACACTCAGATTGAGCTGAGTTGAGCTGTGCTTAGCTACTTTAGCTAGCCCAGGGCATCTTGGTGCGCAAGAATTCCAACAGGTACTACATGGATCTGCACATCCAACTTTCTTCCTTGCTAGTATTACCATTAGCATACACCTTTGCATATTCATTCACTGATCAAGGCTTCGTCGATTCTCAGTAGCATTTGCGACCTTTAGAACATGGAGAGGAGTCTCATTTGAAGCAACAAAGATGATGTTTTCCAATTAATCGATACCGACTTGTTTGTCGCGTCCACGCGTTGGCCTCAAGATTTGTATTCAAGACAACATCGGATCATGGAGAAGCTCGAGGTATCATGAACGGAAAGAAGTGCCTCCTTTTGAGAAGAAGCTACCCATTATCATCAGACTCGAGATTCCACGAGGCTTGCGTGATAACCAAACAACAAGACCTGATGATCATCAGAAAGCAGCAACAATTGACCAAGAAATCACAATATTGGAAGCTAGCATGATCAGTAAACTGAACGGCCACTACCGTGCGACGCAAGTTAACAAGAAAAAGATTCAGTTGGTGGAGTTTTAGGTCCAACTAGTAGAGGAAGAATACCAAGATTGTTGTTGCCGCATTTCTAACAAGTGATCAAGAAAGCATATTGGAAGCGATTGACATCAACGTGAAGTCATGAACCAGTACCGTGTTGCACAAGCTAACAAAACAAATATTCAGCTGGTGGAGCTCTAGGCCAAGAAGACATATCCCTTCAAGCAAGATTGCGATCAAGGAAAGCAGTTCAGAAGACCTCAGACGTTATAACTTCTTGGATCGATAAGCAAATGATAAGTGCACATTATTGTATATATTTTACCCTCAATTTTCATAGAAACTCAATTAATTGCTATATTCTTATTATCTTGTGCAAGGATTTTGCAGGATTACACTTTGGGAGGTATTTGAGAGAAATTGAGGATATCATGGTTAAATTGGCAAGAAATGAAAAGTTGGGGCTAAATTGAAGTGAAAAATAGAAGTTGATGACTAAAATGGCACAAGGACAAAGTTTTAGGGTAAAAGGGAACAACTAATGCAAGTTTAAGGAAAGGATGGGAATTTAGGCCAAACCTAGTCCAATTTGGACTAGGACTAGGTTGGAGGCATTCAGCAAGGGGATGGGGATTCGGCCATTCATTCAAGAAGTTCGCAACTTTGGAGCAAGAGACACAGGCATAGCACAACCTGAGGAGCTTTGACACCAAATTGATATTTTTCATTGCAATTTCTTCGTTGTTCTCCACCCAGATTTCATCGGTTTTATTTAATTATTGTTAATTACCATTGAAAATGTTTAGTGGCTAATTTTATCATTACTTTTTGGGATTAATTCGTAAAGCTTGACTGTAGGATTTGATACTTTAGTTCTATATATTATTTCTCCACGATGCATGTTTAATTACCCGGATAGTTCATGCATTAAGTACACAGAATATTTGTGGTATGCTTCGCTTAGACATAAGAGAGTATTACTAGACCATAAGGTAATTAGGCTAGATTTCACTACGTAGAAGACATTGGTTACCGCGGCCGCCGCCGCAGAGTGCCGCAGAGCAATCGGGGGAAGCCGCGTAATCCCCGCAGAAACTAGTCGCAGTTTTGCAGGTTATTGCGGTTATGGCCGCAGTACATCATTTATTTTTTTTAAAAAAAATTAATTCATCATCTTCATCAATCCTAAACCCAGAAAATCATCCTCTTCATCAATGTTTCCCAGAAAATCGTCACACTTTCGGCCCCCAACCCGTCTCTCGTTCCTCATCACTTTCAATGGTGTCTTCATCGTCGCCATCTTCATCACTCGTTGGGCCTGGGCATCGGTCGTCGTTGAGGATCCGGCGAGCAAATCTGATGAGCAAGAAAGAAGAAGATGATGAAAAGAAAGAAGAAGAAGAAGATGATGATGATGATGATGAAGGAGAAGATGACGGCAGAAGAAGAAGAGGAGGAATATGAAGAGAAGAAGATGATGAAGAAGGAGAAAATGAAGAAGAAGAAGAAGAAGAATATGAAGAAGGAGAAGCAGAAGAAGAAGAAGAAGAAGAAGAAGAAGAAGAAGAAGAAGAAGAAGAAGAAGAAGAAGGAGGAGAAGGAGAAGAAGATGAAGAATTAGAAGAAGGATTGAAGAAGAAGATGGGAACCGATGCAAAAAATGAAGGAAACGGCGGATGGGAAACCCTAAAAAATGGCCTAAAAAATGGCTTACTGCGGCCTTACCGCGGCCTTACTGCGGCCTCTTACTGCGGCCTTACTGCGGCCAAAGCCGCAGTAAAGTTTACTGCGCAATTTACTGCGTTTTTCATCTTACTGCGGCCCAAACCGCAGTAAAGGCCGCAGTAAGATTTGTCTTCTCTACGTAGTGTTTGGTTGTGAAGCGACGACTTGCAAAGTATTTAAAAAGAAGATAGATCATTGAACTATTAAAGTGAAGTGACGGTTTACTTTAATCACCTAGGTGAAACCTCGATGGGGTACATTTAGAATTAATAAATCGACTTACATATTGAGAATAATAGTTATAGATAAAACTAAAGTGTCAATCTGAAAGTTAAGTGGATCGTTAATCCTAGAAAGTAGCTTAATTTATTGAATTTCTTCACCCTTGCAACTTTTGTTAATTAGTTAGCTCATTAATTAAGTCAACCAATCCAAAAATCAATCAACCTTTCTTTTCAATTTAATAATTCTTACACAATTTGTTAGAATCACAAGTCCATGTGTATTCGACCCGGTACTTACCGGATTTACTACTTGTCCGACCACCGTAAACTTGGGGTGTTACGACCAGCAAACAATAACCTCGACGGTGCTCTAGTGATTGGAATTGGAGTGATCTGCTTCTCTTATAAAGCTATTGAAATTAATAAGATAACCACTCTCCGGTGCTGCTACCATGGATGTAGGTCACATTAACCGAACCATGTAAATCTTTGTGTCCTCTATTTTTTGATTCTTTTCTTATTTCATTTTCTACAATGCATTTCTGATCGATGAGGGTTAATTAACAAAATAGTTTTGATCTTGTGGTCACACTGTCAAACATGTGTAGGGCTTATTGTGTTGATATTTGAGCTCTACAGCAGGGAAACATAAAAAGGCAGAATTTGTAGTTTTCTTCAAATTAATCTTGACTATATATATAGAACCTAAAAAGCTGCACAAATGTTAAGCCTTTGGTCAAGCCATTATTAATTAGACAATTTTCAATGTGAAAAATGATGAGAAACCAGAAGAGGATTCCTCATTTTCAACGACTCACGTTCGTTTTATATTTGGTCATTATCATGTGACGCTGCTACACTTGCGTTGCAGTAGAGGACACCGGTGATGCCTTGTAGCAGAGGAACATGATGACAATGGTGGAGTCAGTGATGGCTCACCTGTGTGAGGAAGGATGTTGGGTTGCAAGAGGTTGAGGGGCTGATACTCAGGGGCAAATAAGCACAATTATAAATTCTAATGATATGTTGAACGTTTCTAAATAATTTGAAGGCGTGTATGATTGTTTCCCCTTTCTCTCCCTCTTTCTTTGAAAAAAGATTAATTTTGTTATTAAAATTTACCAAATCTCTAAATTTGTCAATAAAGTTCATTTTGAAAAAGATTGTCATCAATATTTTATTGAAGAAGTAAATTTGTCACTGAACATTAGTTGTCATAGTTGGCGTTCATGTCACGTGTTACTAGGCGATTACGTGGATATTGACTGTTTATTTTTGTAAGATTAATATTTTAATTTCACTTTAAATTTGTAAAATTAACAATTCATTCATTAAACTGTAACAGATTTTAAGTTGAAACTCAATATTAACTATAAAATGTACTTTCAATATCCACCGCCCGTTCGATCCAACAAAATCAGATTTTGGGGCTCGCGAGCACAGCTAGCAAGGGGTGTAAGTTCGGGTCAATCCGAAAAATTCGGGCTTGGGTCGGCCCGAATCCGAAAATCTGAAACACATGCATTCTAACCCTAACCCAACTCATAAATATTTTCGGTTCGGGCCAACCCGAACCCGAAAATTTCGGGTTGGGTTCGGGTTGACCCACATAACCCGAATTTTTATATTTCTGTTTCTTTAAAAAAAAGAAAAAGATTTGGGCTTAATAAATGGGTTTTAGGTGTAATTTTGGTGAATTGGGTTTGTTTGGTGGGCTTACTAAATGGGTTGGGGTTATATTTTAGTCTAAGGTTAGGATTTTAATAGGTTGGGTAGTTGGGTTAGGATTTGAAAGCTAATAGTAGAAATTGTTGGACTGGGCTGTAAGTGGTGAATTTTCGGGTTGGATGTCGGGTTTCCGGGTTAGACCGATCCGAACCCGTAAATATCTGGTTCGGGCCATCCCAGGCATATATCCCCTTAACCCGGCCCTAACCCGCAAAATCGGGTTCGGGTTCGTGTCGGGCTTCGGGTTAAACATACACGTCTTCTACTCAATCTCACAAATCACAAATCGATTCAGCAGCAGTCGCCACTGGTCGTTCACGTCGTCTGCCGTACTGTTACCAGGCGCACCCACGCAGAACGGCAGTCGAGAGGAGACACGCAACGGCTGGCAGCTTCTCAGCAGTCGTCTTCCTCTTCTCCCACTAGTCGCCGGCGGGCAGGTTAGTTTTTGCCATCTGTTTTATCCTAGGTTGTTAGGTACTTTCTAAGATATGCAATCGGTGCTAGCTGTCAGGTCCTAGGTTAGTAGGTTAGTCTAGGGTTCTACTGTTGAAGGTGAAAGTCCTGTGTAATTGACAAATCGATCACAACAAGCATATACTATGTATTTATATTCTCATTTGGCTTAATATATATTCTTAGTAAATGAATTAAGTTCAGTTAGCTAACGGAAATTCTACAGACTACAGTACTCGCTCGGCCTATATAGGAATTTCTATTGTAAAAAAGAGTAGTGTATCGGGACTAATTAATGAAAACCAATGTGACTATAGGTTGTGTTATTTGGAAAAAAAATTAAGAAATTTTTTTTGATATTCAGAATGAATTCTGTTCTGTTATAAGCTTTGTTATCTGAATAGAATGATACCTCCCTTACACTGGCTAGTTTCCATTGATGTTCTCTGTTGCTTAAATAAAAAACAGATACATGCCAGAAGTTTGAAGAGGGGACAGAAGGAGAATTGGATTTATCAGTCCTGAAGGCTCAACCCAGCTGCAACTGCACATGCAATGAGGTTAAATTTTGATTTCACAGACCCGGATGGTGATCCTCCAGGATCTGTAGAGGAAGTAAAGTGGGTTCCACTCTCGAACCACCCAGTTTTTGCCTCCGGCGGAGACTGTGGAGGGCAAGCTCCCAAGAATTTGCTGGCCTGGGATGGAGCCTCCAAGCTCTATTTCTGGGAGCAGAACAAGCAGTTGCTCCATCGGATCTCCATTCGACTGGGCGAACCAGAGCCCTCGTCCATAATTGCAGCTTTTCCCTCCAAGGTAGAAAAGTTTCTTGCTTTTTGCTCCTTCTTGGATTTCTATTCTCATGTATTCTTGAGAGATTATTCACTGCTTATTTTCAGGATAGAGGTAGGATTTTTTCCCCGTTGAACCGGATGAGAGTTTATCAGCTTAATCTGTAAGGCTCATTACTAAAGGCATTACTGCAAAAACTGTTAAAAATTAAAATTTCTAGGATGTTGTGGAGTTGCTGCTCTGTTCTTATATTCTTAAAGGGCATGATGGCTGGAATTTGATTGTTAGTTCACTCCAATCAATTCTTAGACCTAATTCATCAAAATGAAAAAATGCATAGACTGTCTTATGATAGACCTAATTAGTTTCTTGAATTGATATGGAAACTTACTTTTGGAGTTCAAATATTTGGTTACATTTCCTGTTGGTTTTGGTTCTTTTCCAATCTAACGGACTTTGTGACATAGAAGCTTAACTGTAAATGTCTAATGACTACTTGAGTAAGAACACTAAACCGGTATATGGAATTATGAATTTTCGCAAAGAGGTGGTTAAGAGTTTTCCAAAAGTAGGAACAGGCACACTTTGTAGCCTGTTTCAATATGGAAGCAATAGACATTGGGTTGTTGCACTCTACAGGCTTCCTGTGCCAAGTTCCTAATGAAGAATGTATTATCAAGAGATTTGTAGGCTCTTTATTTGCGAGCCTTTAAATTGTAATCAACAAACGGGTTATGGGTCACTGTAGTAGAAAGTCTTTGCAGGATAACTTTGTTGTTGAGACAGCCAGGTGCCTTTGGCGAAGATTTGTGATCACTATTTGCAGAAACTAGAGAATATGCACTAAACTTTTTACTTGATTGAAGTCTAAGCTTTTTAGCATGCATTGTGATCAGTAAATATTTTATTATATCTGAATAATAAATGGATTAGTTATTTCATTTTCAGAAAATGACGGCATTTCATCAACGTAGCTGATTTTTTTTCTTGGGTTGCTTGTGGATATGCATGTTTATCAATTTAACAGCTAGAGTTCATTGTTGAGCTAATTTACTTAGGGTTATCTGTTTTGGTTTGTTATTTGACTGGAGTGCATTATAGGTGTTTCAAGCAGATATGAAGATTGATTTTGTGGTTGAAAAAATCTCCATAAACAGGAAGGGTTCAGCCTTGTTGCTTGCCAGTTCAGAAGGTCTTTGTGTTATGTATCTCTATGGGTGCACTTCAACCAAAGGGGGCACACTTGTTTGCAGGTATTGTAGAGATTGTTTTTATTAAGATTTTCTTTATTCAATTTGTTAAATTTGGGCTGACAATTGTTGCTTAAGCTGTTCTCAACGCTACAGATAGTATCACCTGAAAGCTTATTCACAAAAATACGTATTCCTTTGACGGTTATTCAACTTTCCTTTTTCCCCCCATTGATTTGATGTGAACTGGTCTATGTTTTTCTATACAAAAGGTTGAGTATTTGTGTTTTTTTTAATTTACCTGGATTTAGATCCTTCTATCTTTTGGTTGAGATAGCTATAAATTAATATGCTTTAATCTTCCACAGGACTGCTTCAATTGGCCCACAAGTATATTCTAATGGCAGCAGTGTGATACCTGTTCTGCAAGCCTTGTGGCATCCTTACAGTGACGCTCATGTTGGAGTCCTCTCATCAGATTTAGTTTTAAGGTACAGAAACTTTATTTACTTGTTTATCAATGTATTTTTATTCGACAAAGAAACTACAGAGTATATTTTTTATTCGACAAAGAAACTACGGAGTATATTTCTAGGCCTCTTTCTCTCTCTAATTGATGTTCAGTTAAGAAATACTCCATTTAATTAATTCATGTCTGTGGGATGTTGTTTGGAGTTCCACCCCCCCCCCCCGAAAACCCATGAATGTTAACAGCAGCATTCTTTTAGTCATGAAATGAACATATCTTGTGAGAGACAATACTGTCTTGACTTTATGAGAAAATGATTTTGAAGCTCCTCAAATATTTACTGCCATCTTATTAGTTCGGCAGGGAACTTATGGGTCTCAACATGCTGCAGGTTTTGTATAGAAAGCATTACGCCTGTGGGTTTTTTTTATATGGAGGATCATTTTGTCCAGTTCTAGTGCTTATTGTACAAAACTTAAGTGTCAACAGTTATAAGTCTGCGCTGCGCTGAGAATGCACTTGCACTTTTTCTTATTGTTTTTTCCCGTGTAGGCTTTATGATTTGTCTTCAAATGTCTTGGAACCAGAGCAACAGTATTATCTGCAGCCTGTTGAACCCTGGAGATCCAAGAATGCTGTCACTAAATGCCCCGTCGGTTTTGCTTTTGGTGGACGGCACTTGTGGGACAGATTTTCTGTAAGTTCAGTTTATGTTTAACTCAGTACTTATCATCATTGTCCAGCGTTTCATATGAAAGATTTTGAGCCTTTAAATTCATCTAATCTTTGGTGGATGTTTCATTCTGCTTGTTAGTTTCAGAAAACTGTACTTTATAAATATAGCCATTCTTTCTACCTGTGCTCTTAAACATTACTCCCTCCGTCCCTAAAAAGACTACAATTTTTTTTCAGCATTTAATCTATGATTTTTGTTCTTCAATGTTTTAACATATAAAGCTAATATATTATATGCTAATAATAAATGGACATCTCTAGTTTCTAAATATATTTTAATAGAATTTTTTTAACGAAATCTTCCTAGTGAAAATTTGAGTCAAACACAAACTTGATGATTACACACTAAAGTAGAGAAGTATTTCATCTCCTTGTTTTGTACTATATGCAGGTGTTTATATTGTTCAGAGATGGTTCTATCTACATTCTTTGTCCAGTTGTTCCTTTCGGAAGGTATAATAGGCTTAGCTCTCAAACTTTTCCCTTTTTGGAAGTATTTAAGTAGGTTGTTGGGCATGGATAGAAAATCCATACATATGAAGAATATAAGCTTGCAGTTTTTTTTTTTTGTGTGTGTGTGTGTGTGTGTGTCTATTTAATGGAATAGTAGGCCATAAGCTCACTAAATGTATTTTAGCATATATTGTTGCTGGGTGGACTTTTATACTGTAGCTTAGATTCTTTTACCTTCTTTTTTTGTGTTCTAGCGAGTTACAATACATACACTTGAGTTGTGGTGGCAGGTTTCTGCTAAATTTTTTCATTTAATACTGGTAGCAGTGGTTATAAACTGGAGTCAGTAATGGAGATATATAATGATGCTTGCACATTTGGGTTGAAGTCAGAAAATAAAGCTGTTGCTTTAAATTCAAATGCGGCCATATCTTGGTTGGAATCAACTTTTCCCAAATTAGCTCTACAACCCACTGATTTGGACAATTCGACAACTGTGACAGCTCAGCCCTATGTGCCATTTGATGCAGCTCTTGCATTACAGGTAATTTTGGTTATGCCTTGATGTATACCTTAAGACGTGTATCATGTACTTACATATTGGTCTAATTTGGAAAACTGTTCGTTGCACATGTTAGTTAATGTTCAATAGGGCTGAAATTATAAACCATCTTCATAATGGCATCAACCAATTTTAATGTTTTAATATTCTACCAAGTTTTGACCAAGAAGATTAAATAATACTCCCTCTATCTTGTTTTTTTGCAGAACTTTTCTTTTTGGGACATATGTAATATTTGCAACATTTCCACTTTTTAGTAACTTTTCCATTTACCCATTTTTTTCCATTTTTTTAAAGAATCTTTTCTATTTCTTTTCATTAATTCAATTGAATTTCTAATAAATTTTACTTTCAGTTTCCATCAATTCTGCGCAATCTTCTATGACTAAAAACATTTTAATTACTAATTGTAAGGCATTGAACGGAAAATCCTAAATGATTTCTACACACCTGATCCTCATTTCAAATGCAAGTGTTTAGAGATGGAGGGCATCTAAGGTATGACAAACATTTCATTTATTTTTTCCTTAAGTAAAAAATTACTCTCGTCATCCACAAAATATTGTTGTGTTTCTCCTAGAACAAAGACTAGGGTAAAAGAAGTGGGGTAATAAGGTAAGATGAATATGTAGAGGAGAGAGGGTGTTAAATTTTGTCCCCTATGGCTTAGTGTGCATACCAACTTGAACCTGTCTACCATATGGTACTTCTTTGTAATCAGGACTGCTTGGCTTTTAAGATTTTTAAAGAGATAAGTGGAAGGAGTTTGAGAAAGAATTAAGTCTATCGAGATTGAGCATCCTCGATGATGCAAATCCACTAGCAGGGATCTGAAAGGTTGGAGAGTGGAGATAATTATGATCGGGAATTAGGCTTTTGGATAAAGAATCTACAGTTGAAACTGAGACACCTTCATTGGATGGCTTTTATCTGGATTCTAATTTTGAAGAAGTGATTCGCAATTGGTGGGTAACTGTGGAGCAAGGTTTCTTGGGGCAACTGGGATGAAAAAATGCGAAGAACTGAAAGGGGTTAGCTGCTTTATAAGTGACTCGAGTTAAAGTGTTATCCCTTGCTAACAATAAGGAGCGCAGAGCTAGCTTGGAGTTGTTCATATAAATGACACATCTGATTTTTCACATCAAAAAGGCAGAAGACATTCCAGGAGAAATCTTTGAAATGGGTTGTAGACACGATTTTATGAGTCTGCCAAATGTTAGGAATGACCTTTCAAGAATCTGAATCTGGCCTTGTTTGCCATGATTAAAAAGCAGATATCAGTCTAAAGTAGGGCTTACATTGTTTCTCTGTTTTTGCACTTTAGATAGTCTTAACCTTGTTTAAGGTTTTGTTTTCCCTTAGGTTGTTTTAAGTTTTTTGTTTTCTCTTAGGGGCCATTTGGTTGGCTTAAGCCAATCAACTTAAGTTAAATTTTTGTATTTATATAAAGAATTTAATTGTATTTTACTCGAAGAAAGATAAATATATGTTTAAAAATAATAAATACAAAGAAAATCTTCATATACATGCAAAAAATTAAATTATATTGATTAGCTTAAGCAATGGCTTAAGCTGGCTTAGTCACTATTTCCCCCCCATTCCACTTGTGTTTTCTCATTGGATATGTATCTTTCAATGAATTTTCATATCTATTGAAAATAGCCTATAGATTTGGTCCTGTTGAGGTGAGATTGCGTTGTTTTAGAAAAAGGCTAATCTCTCCAGAGATCTGACTTCATTTAAGTTGAAGTAAGTAGTCACTGTTTTTTATAAATTCAGGATTTTCAGGAACACTGAGTGTTACTATTATATATGCATCTGACTCAAGATTTCTCCTTTAGTTCTAATGCTTCAAAATGATGACAAGTTTTTGTTTTATGATGTTACAGGGGCCTTTGCAGAAAGTATGCCATGAAGAAGAAGTTGAAGCTCCAGCAGAAAGTGACACCGTATGTGAAGGACATGCTGTCAGTTTTCTTTGCAACCTGATTAGCAGAGACACTATAATGGTGACAGCCTGGAGTGGAGGGCAACTGCAAATAGATGCGCTGGCTGATGAAATTCAGCCATTCTGGAATTTTGGTAGTTCACCTCAGGTACGGTTCGATAACCATGGTCAAATATGTGGTCTTGCTATGATCTGTGAATCAATCTCATCGGAGCAGTCTGTGATGGACCTACAGCAAGCCACTAAAGATACAGTTTGGTTAGGCCATCCCCCTCCTGTTTTAAGATTGGCTGTTGTTGATCTGGCCTTGCCTAAGAAGGATAAAAGCTCCCTGCTCACAATGTTTAGTGATTCTTATATGCCGGAGAGAATATATTGTGTTCATGATGAAGGAATAGATTCTATAGTACTGCATTTTCTACCTTTCACAAGTCAGGCTAGTGGGGAGGATGTCAGGATCAGAAGTCCTTCTGTGCATTCAGTCTTAAGCACATGCCAGGATGAAACCACCTCAACCTCGCCTTTAATTGGCTTTCTCTCGTTAGCAGATTTATCTGAATATTCATGGGTTGTGGCAGTGACATCTAGTAAGGAATGTGTGGTCTTGGAAATAGAAACCTGGAATTCGCTGCTCCCTGTTCAAATTGATCTAGAGATGAAACCCATTGATTTGACAGGGGAGGAGAAAGAAAAGGATACTCCAGACATTATTAGCAAAGAACTTCTTATTGCTCCGAAGGTTCCTGTTCCTCATGGTTCAAATTTACGTTCTCTTTCTGCTGATTCCATTGAAGGTCAATCTGCTCTCAATCAGTACTTCAAACTTTTCCATGAAAATTATGTGGAATATGCACATAAGGTGAGCTCAATCTGTACCCCATCTTTCTCTCTCTGTATAATTTAATGCTTTTAGTCTTCGAGATATTTTGCGAAGTTAATTGTATCTTGTTTATCATCTGGCATTAGGACTAGCATTCATTCATTTAGATTGGCTCCTTGTTTTATAAGTGTGCTTGAAGGGCATGAAAGTGCTTAGATTATGCTCACTGCATGATTATTGCCAGAACATACTTGCTTCCTTAGCTGAGATTAAATGTCCTTAATAATGCTAGCGATGACTTGATTCAGGCAGCTGCAATTGGTAAAATTCCAAAGCCACAGAGTCAAAGGTGACCATTAAGTTACAGTGATTATAATATGCGATTTGTTGAAATTCTCTTAGGTGTATTATGAGCTGAAGCATCACGGCCCTCACGTCAAAAGAATTATTGATGACCACCATGCTCGTTTAGAGGAAGCAAGGCAGAAGATTTCAAATGTTGAGACAAAACAGTTAAAATTGGATGAGAGGATTGATCATGCAGTGCAGCAACTGAATACGTTTGAAGAACGCCTAGAACGACTGAGGAACTTGCCTCAGGCTCACAAGATTCAATTGTCTCAAGCAGAAAGAGAATTTAAATCTGAACTTGGTACTGCATCCTTCGTTCAAACTCTGAAGTTAATAGCATGATGTTAATACTTGGCTCACAGAATAATCTGTTTAAATTCTGCAGACCACTTTGCTGGAACTGAGCTCGATGCATTGCGTTCCTCTGTTGAAACTTTAAGAGCAAGGGTCAGAAGGTACACACAATCAAATGACAGCATTGTGAACAAGAGGAGGGAATTGTACAGACGGAGCCATGTTCAAGATCCCCGAATCTCACAACTCAAGTCCTCACTCGAAAAACTTTCGCTGGTGAATAGTGAGAACTCAAAAAAGGTTAAAGCTCTTGAATCTGCATTAGGAAGCAGGGAAGGCAGCATGAGCTGAAGCAAAAACCAAAACTGACTTGCTGATCAGCCGGTACTATACTAATTTCCATGTCATGTGAAGATTAGAATTAACCAACTATCTTTGACTTGTATTGAAAATTTTCTGAAAATGTTTTGCAATAGAAATTCCCATGTCTCTAATGAGGGCTGCAGTTGCTACAAGGTGGATAGAGAAAGGGGAGAAACTGAACTAAGACGATTGAAAGTTGACATAAATTCTTTAAGATATGAGCTCTACGAGGTGCACTAGGAGGCTTATATTCATCAAGTCCATGGTTACATCTTTCTATGTTACAACAAATCAATTCTTGTAATTCTGCCTTGTCGAAGTTTGATTTCAACTTCTGCACTCTTATATTCGATTATTCTCTTAACGTCTTGTGTTCTTAATTATTTGATTGTTTTATCTTTACATTAACCATTCTTGGAAGTGGAGGTCAAAATTATTCGACCGGAATTTGGATGTACCTTCATATCCTATTCTAAATTTTTGGGTTTGGGTCATCGTTAACTGATGCCCCTAGCAGTAGATTATGTGAAGTATAGCTAACTTTATTGAAATGCTAACTTTTTGAGAATTTTGAGGTTTTTTTTTGTCCAACAACTTCCCCGTCTCATTCTCCAAAATGGGGAAGAAAGGGGAAAAATGTGAGTCTTCCCCAAATTTGGAGTATTCTCCAAATTTTGAAGAACCTCCCAAATCAACTTTTTCCAAACCACTCTCCTCTCTCATCTCTTTTGGCTATTTGTTATTGGTTTAAACATATTTTCTTTCTCATCTCTCTCATCACTTCAAATAATTTCTTGTTGTAATAAATGCATAATTCTTTAAAATGGGGAAGCTGTTGAAGTTAGAGTAAAAATAATTTGGAGAATGTGGGCCTTGCTTCCCCATTTTGGAGAAATTTTTGGGGAAGTTGTTAGAGATGCTCTTATAACATACTCCCTCGGTATCACATGTTGTCAAACTTTGTTTTCATGTTTCTCATATATTTAATCTATGATTTTTTTCATGAATGTTTTGATATAGAAAATTGAATAATTTATATGAGTCATAATTTGTAATATGAAATTTCTAAATATATTCTTTTAGAATTTTTTTTATCATGTATCTTAGATTTAATTTGAGTCAAACACTTAAACACAAAACATCAAAGTTAAAGTCTACAACCTTTGTGGGATGGGAGGTGTATTTATTTTTTAGTAACATTTAATGTAAGATTTTATTTCTTCAACATTTTGTAGGAGTAGTCAAATGATATTAAGATAAAATATATATTGATATTTCTAGTTTCTAAATTTATTTTTTGCTAAAAATATTTATAGTAAACATTTGGATCTGCCACTATATTTAAACAATCATCAAAAATAAGAATGTTACTGTTAATATTTTCATAATATGACTATCTGTTAGAGATATAGCGAAGTTTGAATGACAAAAATAGTCATCGCAAAGACGATCTTTTAGGATAATGGCATATTCACGGTTAGTCTATTAGCTTTGTTCATTATTCTAAACTGATTTTGTTTTATATTTCTATCATTTTCAAATTCTCTTAGGACAAGCCTTCAACTCGGCTCGTTTCCCCCGGGACGAGTCAGACAAGTCTCCAACTCGTCCAATCCTCCACGGGACGAGACACCAACTCGCCCTGTTCCCCCGGAACGAGTCTCCGACTCGTCCCGTCCCCCTGAAATGAGCCTCCAACTAGTCCCGTCCTACATGTGATGAGCCTCCAACTCACCCCATCCCCCACCAGGACAAGGCTACAACTCACATCGTTCCACCCAGGCTGAGCCTCCAACTCACCCCATATCCCCGCTGGGACGAGCCTCCAACTCGCCCCGTCCTCCCCCCCCCTCTCGGACGAGTCTCCAACTCACCCCGTCTCCCCAGGGACGAGCCTCCAACTCACCCCATCCCACCTGGGATGAGCCTCCAACTCGCCCCATCCTCCCTCGGGATGAGCCTCCAACTCACCCCATCCCACATGGGACGAGCCTCCAACTCGCCCCATCCTCCCTCGGGATGAGCCTCCAACTCACCTCATCCCCTTTGGGACGAGCCTCCAACTCACCCCATCCTCCCCCGGGATGAGCCTCCAACTCGCCCTATCCCCCCCCCCCCCTCAGAATGAGCCTCCAACTCACCCCCGAGACAAAATACAATTTTAATGATTTATTTTCCAACTCACCCCGTCTCCCGTTGGATAAAAGGTTCAATGATTTATTCCAAGAATAAAGTTGAGACAAAATATAATTTTAATTAAAAGGTTCAGTGGTTTATTTGCCAACAAAAAATTGATTTTTTTATATATAAAAGAATCCGAAATGAAAGTATATAGGTCTCTAGTCCGCTAAAAATCAATTAGGCTAGATCGCTACTTCTCCTAAATTTGCTCTAACGAAATATTGGTGGTATATTTGTAACTTTCAATACTTTTGGTTGGTAAGCTTGCTGCCAAAAACCTATTAACCGTAACCCTTTGTTTAATCAACAAGACGAGAAACCCTAGCGAGAGAGCGAGCGAACAGGCAGGGGCAGAGCAGAGAAGGCGAAGATGAAGTTCAACCCTAGAGTGTCATCCTCGCGCCGCAAGAACAGGAAGGCCCATTTTACGGCGCCTTCAAGCGTCCGCCGCGTTCTGATGAGCGCGCCGCTGTCCTCCGACCTCCGCTCCAAGTACAACGTCCGGTCGATGCCGGTGAGGAAAGATGACGAGGTCCATGTGATTCGCGGCACCTACAAGGGCCGAGAAGGCAAGGTGATTCAGGTCTACAGGAAGAAGTGGGTCATCCACATCGAGCGGATCACGCGGGAGAAGGTTAACGGGGCGACTGTTAATCTGGGGATCGACGCCTCCAACGTCGTCATCACTAAACTGAGGCTCGACAAGGACAGGAAGTCGCTGCTCGATCGCAAGGCGAAGGGTCGAGCGGCCGCCGACAAGGAGAAGGGCACTAAGTTCACGGCCGAAGATATCATGGAGAACGTCGATTAAGGTTTCGATTTCTTTGCTAGTTTTCAATTATCTCGTATTCAATTTTGAGCGTTCTTGAATCTGGCCGGATTATAGTGCTCATATTGACTTCAATGTGATTTAGTTCGTTATTTTTTACTTGAGAAAACTTTAAAGTAAACGAAAAGGAAAGAAGTTTTCGAAACTTGAGACCTGCTCGTGGTAGTCTCTGTTGACGCTTTCTGCTTCATGTGGTAAACAGTTTTCTTGTGATAGGTGGTGAATTTGATAATCAAGTGTTCGAATTTATCTGAACCAGGAACATTTTGACTGCAATTGTCGAATTTTGAACTGTGCTTATGCTGTAAAACACTCAAAACCAGACCTACTATATTAGCAGTCTGATGGTAGAGATGCACAGCATCTCTTCCTTCTGGTTACTTTGGGGTTCTTAAATGTGCAAATAAGTGAAAATTAAAGACCTAATATGGTTGAAATCTGGGGATGCTTGAGCTAAATTCACAAGAGGCTCTGTGCATGAAGCAAATTAGTAGAGCCCTATTCATCTGATTACAGTATTAAGATCATCCTGATCCCCAGTTCTACTGAACAACCAACTAAGTAGGAGTATTACCCTTCATGTTGGGAAGTTGAATGCAGTTCCTAGTCATAGGCCTCTAAAACCAAATGAGTGGAGAGCAATCTCCACTCAAATTCCTGGCAATGGTTGATCATTCTTAAGATGTTGACAGAGGAGAGTGTCCTGAGCAGTTGACTTAGTGGTCATGCTCATAAGGACACTTGTAGAGGTCTCGAGTTCAAGCCTCCGATATCTTCAATCCCCTATCACCTTTGTATCAAAAGATGTCAAATCTTCAATCCCCTATCACCTTTGTATCAAAAGATGTTGACAGAGGAGAAGCATTTAGCCAGTTACATAGCAAAACTACAAAGCGGCAGGGTTTAGATGTTTGCTGGACTTTGGGAAAATGGAACACTTTGTTTAGATGTTTCTATTTTCACACTTAATTTTGTCTAACATTTAGAATATAAGATCCTCTTCATCCTTAAATAAAGTTATTCACCTGACTTTTTATCAAATCAAATTTGGAGAGGAAATCTACCAATATTAGTTTTCAAACCCAAATACTCAACATTTAATTTACAATTATACTGCTCATTCCGCTCTAATTTAATTGTGATATTCCAACATTGAACATATGATTTTTACTAACAATTTGACATAGAGAAAAATGGTTATATGTAAACTTATTTTATGTCAACTTATTTTTTTTAACTTTCTTTTAGTGAGGTATTTAAGTTAAGTACAAGTTTAGAAGTACGAATGAATTAATAGACTCCAGCAATTATACTCTATAACATTTGTCTCCATTTTGAACAGTAAGAGAATAGTGTCAGTTTTGCCGTTTTGCTTTTATTTTTTTACATGTTTATGGAATAATTCATGGGTACCTCTTAAGTTTTATGGTTTCTACACTTTGACTCCGGAACTTTTAATTAATATGATGAGTTAACCTCATCATTTTTTAAACACTACAAAAAAAAAATTATATTCTATAGCATTTGTTTCCGTTTTGAACAGTAAGTAAATAGTGTCAGTTTTGCCCGTTTGCTTTTTTTTTAAACATGTTTATGGAATAATTCATGGGTACCTTTTAAGTTTTTTGGTTTCTACACTTTGACTCCGGAATTTTTTTAATTAATATGATGAGTTAACCTCCTTATTTTTTAAACACTACAAAAGAAAAAAACCGTCTCTCTATTGCTTGTATATGTTTTCATACGTACAATTGTGCAACCATCAAACTATTTTTTAAAAAATTTAAAAAATGCGTCATTTAATTTTATGGTTTTTTCATTTCTTCTTTAACCCTTTATTTTTATGATTTTTGCATTTAAACCTAACATATTGTTAATTTAATATATTGAACAGTTCTACTTAAAAACTTCTTTTCCGATATTTTGAGTGCATTTCCGTGTGTACAATATTTTAAGAACTCTATTATATTTGGTCAAAATTTTCAAACATACCATGCTTCATAAATTCACTGATTAATTACGTAAAGAGTCTTTTTCTTCATAATATTCACATATAAATCTTAAATATTTAATATGAGAATACTTAAGTTCGATTTACTTTTTATACCTTAGACACTTACTATATTTTGCTAAAATTTTCAAACAAAACATGTTTTTATTACGTAAAAAGTCATTTTTCTTTATAGTGATATAATATATAAACCTCAAAATTTAATATGAGAATATTTAAACCCAATTTACTTTTTATACTTCAAATACCTAAATATATGTTAAGAGATTGTATCAGACGATGCAATGAAATTTGTAAAATCCATTTATTTTTATGAGTAAAATTTCAGTTACCTTTCATAGAATGGACAGTGTTACAAAAGTCAAAATGTCTAATTAATATGATTCTTTTTATAATATTTTATTTTATATTATCATATAAAAAACTCGTAACAACATTTACTATCGATCTAATTTCAGAAGTTTTCATTAACACTCCAATTTTTTAAATTGTCACCGCTGCGGAGAGCGGCTTGAAAGGAAACTAGTTTCGCCTAACTGTCGCTACCTAAGGAAGATAATAGGGGGTTTCAAATCTTGGGGTGGGGGAAAATTGGATCACCGAATTGTTGAGGTGATTCACCACAAAAAATCACCACTTTAATCGCGCCGGTCAAACCTCAGGCCAAACTCACCCCTCTCCCGAAAACTCACCTCTGCCGCCCCCACTCCTCCGTCGCCTGGCTGACGTATGCTCTGGTTCTCACTCTTCAAGACAGGGACAACACTTCGCCGGAAATCATAGCCGTTGCTTCTGCGATTTTGTCTCTTCTGGGCTTCTCTTGCTTGGCTGCGTTCCCGCTCGTCCGCCATCTCCACCATCTCGCACCATAATTTCTTCGCAAGAATCCACCGGCGGGAAATATGAGGTGAATTTCGGAGGTCCGATTTACGGGCCGTGAATCACCGAATTTGTGGAGGTGAATTCCAAAAAATTCACCTCCACAACAAAAAATTTGAAGCCCCCTAATATTTGGACACTTTCACCAACGCTTTTGTTCTGGAAAAGTGATTGTCTAGCTTTAGCAGAAACGTAAATTTTAGTTTTCAAATTTCTTTTGTTAAATATTTTGGTGTTTAGTTATTTTTTAAAAGAAAGATGAAAAATTTATCTTCTAAACTTTCAAATATTCATGTGTTAAATTGAAACATTTTTTAGTTAAAACACATTATTTTTAAAGTTTAGTGATGTTAAGAGAAGTAAAACGTGGTGACGGATCTGTTTGGGCAGCCGCTACGTGTCTGCGTAGTTGATGCGTGTTAATGTTGCTTGATGCCATTAGGATTAGTGCGTTACGTGATTCTCGGAATTCGAGGAATGGGGGGTTGAGTTTGTCGTGTTTTAGTTTTTGTCAATGAAGTGACTGAAAATATCGATCATTTGACTTATGCCATAAATGTCTTATATAGCTGGTATTAATGGTGGCAAAATCGTAATATGTCAATATAACGTTATTGTACACGTGTTCTATATGTCCGGGTATGTTTCTCCGGGAATGTCCAATGTCTTGTCCGGGTAAATGTTCATTAAGTCCGGGAATGTCAATTAGGTTCTAGTTACCACTTGAGTTTTTAATGGGACCCTTATACTGGGCTTACTATTTGGGCCTTTTGATAGGCCTGTTTGAGTGATTGGGCTAGCGGCCATCAAGTCCCCCCTTAGTCATTTGGCCGACTGGAAGGAGTCCGAATAACTCGAGTGCTTTCCCAGATTGTTCAAGGTGCGAATGGTCCGAGATAGTTAGAACGACTGTCAGTGGAGTTTCTCGGACTTCAATGATCCGGGAATTTAAAGATTTTGTATCCCCCAATTGTATCCTGGTTCGGGTATTTGAAATGGAACTCATCCTTCTTTTGAATTTCCCGAACATTCATGTTTCGGGATTTTGAAATAGGATTTTCATCCTTCCTTTGAATTTCCCGAACATTCATGTTTCGGGATTTTGAAATAGGATTTTCATCCTTCCTTTGAATTTCCCGAACATTCATGGTTCGGGATTTTGAAATAGGATTTTCATCCTTCCTTTGAATTTCCCGAACATTCATGTTTCGGGATTTTGAAATAGGATTTTCATCATTCCTTTGAATTTTCCGAACATTCACGATTCGGGATTTTGAAATAGGATTTTCATCCTGGGTTCCTCGAACCATCGAGGTTCGGGATTGCGGTTGGTGCATTAACTGCCACTTTTTGATCATTGGTTGATATGCATTGCCTTGTGATGGTTCGCCTTCCCGGACATCCTTAAATAAGGAACAGTTTCAGAGTTTCTATACATTCCTCATTCTTGCTTCCTTCTTGCTCTCTCTTCTTTGCTCTCTCTCTCTAGCTTCTCTCTCTTTTCACGACGGACAATCTGTCGCTCAAAGAGGCGATCATTTTTTCCAACGGTGGAGAAGCGTTGAGAAAGTAGCCCTAGAGGAATACCTAGCGCGTTTCCTCAGCCAAGAATCAGTTGCTTGAGCAGCCAAGAGGGAGCCTCCGTCGTAGATAAATTCTACCGCCGATATCACTGTTGCCGACGCAGCTTGCAAGTCTCGCCGAACCCCTTAGGTCGTCCAATCGTCGCTCTTTTCTCCGTCCTATTTCCCGAGGTATTTACAAATGACCTCTTCTTTTCCAATCCCTTCTTCCTTCGGGAAGTTTGTTAGAAACGAGTGACCCCGTACCCGAAGGATGGTGGTCCGAGGTTGACCATTTCCGGAGCAAAGCCACTCCCGAACTAGTAAAGCGTTGGCAACGCGATTTCTTCCTCCCCCGAACCGTAGCTATTAGGGTGCCAACGCCGGAGTGTCGTGTATACGAACCGGGTGTTGGAAGCCTTGCCATTTTTAAGGGTCAGTTGGAGTGTGGGCTTAGGTTTCCCCCGCACCCTTTCGTTCAGGAGTTGGCTGAATCGCATGGGCTGGCCATTAACCAACTAAGCCCGAACACCTTTTGCCATCTGAACGCATTCCTTGTGCTGTGCAAAGTGTTCGGGATAGAACCAAAAACTTCCACCTTTCTGCAGTTTTATAAAATTGTCCCGAACCCAAGAAACTGTTTTTACTACTTCGGGGCTAGGGGGAATCCCATAAAGAAGTTTAACCTTATCTGGGACCTGCCTTCGAGCAGAAAAGGGTGGCACGGAGAGTTTTTCTTCTTGAAGCCAGAAGCGTCGTGGGACCTTCAGATTGTCCAGAAGGTAGGGGAACTTGTGGATGTGAAGGATCCTTCCCGTTTGTTGGAGTTGGAAGGTGCTCGGGAGAACTACAAAGCTTTTCGTAGCAAGCTGGGGCATCTGGTGGACTGGTTCGGGAGTGTACCTCCCGAACCATTCCTTGTCCCAATCAACTGGGTTCTTATCACCCAAGGGGTCTTATCTCACTGGGGATAATTCGTGGTGACTTCAAGGCACTTGGGATCCGGGAAAGTTCCCCTCCCTCAAGACTTGGCTTTGGTCTGGCGTCTTCGGGGCGAGATCCCGCACAAGGTCTTTGTAGTTGGTTCATATCTTTTCATTCATTCTTTTTGCTCTCTTTTTTATTAACTAATTCCTTCTCTTTTGCGAAATGGCCCCAAGATAGATCTTGAGCCTGTTCAAGGGCATTTAGAAGCCCAAGCCTGCCAAGCAGTCCTCTAACGCTGGTCCTTCCCAACCTCCGGCTGCAGAGCCGAAGAAGAGGAAGAGGGATGCTGCTAAAGTCCCGGAGGCCATTGAAGCTTGTCCTCCCGAGGTCCGTTCTCAAGTCCGCCTAGAAGACACAAACACCACTTTTGAAGACCTTCGTGTTACCAACACCCGGTACGTAAT
Source organism: Stellera chamaejasme (assembly GCA_024586325.1). Taxonomy (NCBI): domain Eukaryota; kingdom Viridiplantae; phylum Streptophyta; class Magnoliopsida; order Malvales; family Thymelaeaceae; genus Stellera; species Stellera chamaejasme. Next base: position 32,586,718 of record CM044984.1, read on the forward strand.
TAAGTTAATTACGTATTTAAGTTTAATTACCAGAATTTTCGATAATTTCTGTTTTGGGACTCGTACTGCATGTTTGGTAATTACGGATTTAATTTGGTGATTTTTGGGGCAACCAGGGATGAGTTTAGAATTAATTACGCGGGTGCGCATAATTCCCAGGAGTTGCAATTCCGAGTGACTCGGGACATATAATTGGATAAGAAAAATAGGTTTTATGGGTTTTGTGATGTCATGAGTATGTGGTTAAAGTTTCGTTCCGATCGGAGTAAGTTTGGTAAAAGTTGCGTTTTCTACCGAAAAAATGCAGTTTTGTTTGTGTGTGAGTAATTGAAAATTGGACATTTTGGCTAAAAGGTAAGGTGGTGGGACGCATGGGAGAGAAAAGAAAAGGACAAGTGTCACTTTGTGGTGGAAGAAGAAAAGAAAAGAAAGGTTTATGGAAGAGTTATATATATATATATGTGTGTATTTATGCTATAATACATATATATATATATGTGTAGTAAAGAAAATGGTAAAATTTGGATATTTTTGGAAGAAAAGAGGGCATGGGGCGGATGGTGATGGGAGAGAAAGGGACATGTGTCCCATTGTGGTTGAAGAAGAGAAGAGAAGAAAGGCTTTTGGCAAAATGTGTATATGTATTTATAGTAATACTACATATATATATGTGAATAAGTAAAGAACTGGAATTATGTGGTCAACACTTCACACTTCTCTTCTTCTTCTTCACGTATCTCTCTCTCTCTCCCTCACATCCGCCATTGTTGGAGCTTAAAGCTCACAACTGATTTTCGCCATTTCGCCACCAAACTTCGAGGAACGTAGGAAGAAACGCACCGAGGTTGTGCCGATTCGCGTCCTGAAAATTTGGGTGTAATTTTCACGAGGATTTAGCGGAAGGGAGTTGCTTTGAAATTGGGCGTAAACTCACCGAAATTTCTACCGACCGGCCGATCGAGAAATTGGATTCGGACTACAACCCGAGGTAAGGGTTCGCGTGTGTGTTTAGGAGTATAGGCATTGTTGTGCAGGCAGAACCGATTGGGATTCCGATACACCTACGATGGTTATCGATGATTCGTATTGATTGACCGACGGGGTCGCTCCCCGAGCCGGTACCATGCTCTATCGACCGATTGTGAATGGACGCATGGTCATTGCCGGCCGGACCGGGCAGATCTCGCCATGGTCCATCACAAAGATTGTTATCGTTATGATTGTGAACTGAATGTGATTGTCATTGACCGACTACATTGCATATGTTTGATTGTGTTGCATTTACCGCTTCGATTGAGTATTGATTGTGTTTGTGATTGACCGATTGTGGTTTATGAGACGATGGCAATGCCGGTTGACCGGGAAGATCTCGCCATGGTCCATAACACCGTGCTTAACCGCTTGCTTTGTGAATTGACCGTGATTGTGACTGACCGGTTGCATTGATTGAGCATAAGATTGATTGGTGAGATGCTTTGTGTTTCGCTGCTCGCTTTCCGATTACAGTTTATTGTATCTACCGCTTTAGTAAATCGCACCATGTCTATACTGCTCCCTTACTAAGTTCTTTCGAGAACTTACCCTTATATCTACCGTTTCAGAAAAGGCAAGGAAAAGCAAGTCGCCGAGCAGAGGCGAGGTTGCTTGTCCGAAAGGTTTGGTCTAGAGCAGCAGCAGCAGCTTCACCTTTGCGCGGTTGGATTCCGTGAGACCGCCGACCGGTGGGTTTCTTTTGTATTCGAACTTGGTTCTCGGCTATGTATATTGTCATAACATGCATGTTTCGTCTGTAAGGTTTGGTTGTGTAAATGGTTTGGTTTGCATAAGTGTTTGAGTTCAGTTCGAACCGTTGGTTGTCGCGTTGAAATTTCAGGATTTGGGTTCGGTTGGAAGGTCGGGTGATCGCGGGTGATCACCAACCCAACACTTTGAAGTGTTGGTTTGCTGATTTTTAGGTGATCATCGGTGATCACCAACTCCAAGTGGTTTGTTGATTTTTAGGTGATCATCGTGATCACCAACTCCAAGTGGTTTGTTGTTTTTAGGTGATCACCAGTGATCACCAACTCCAAGTGGTTTGTTGTTTTTAGGTGATCACCAGTGATCACCAACTCCAAGTTGGTTTGTTGTTTTTTAGGTGATCACTGGTGATCACCAACTCCAAGTTGGGTTGCTTGCTTTTTAGGTGATCACCAGTGATCACCAACTCCAACACTTTGAATTTGTGGACCAAGCTGTTTTTAGGTGATCACCCGGTGATCACCTAAATATGAAATTTTGCCCTCTTGATCCTCTAACTTCTCCTTTTGTTATATTTTGTCCCAAAATGACCCGAAGTGCCAAATTTAGTAATTTTATGAGAAAAACAACCCCATTCGCATAGGTAAACATCTTGGGACTTAGTTGAGCATTAGTGCTATGGTTTAAGGAAATTTTGGGTGATCCCAGGGCGGTTGCCCTGTTGTTGGGGTTGTTATGTGATAAGGTTGTGAGTGAACTGTCACGCCACCTTCCCCTTTCCCGGTTTGGTTCCGTTCTCTGCACGCTTCGCGAGTGCGGGGTGTGAGGTGCGGGGGTGGGGTGACAAGTTGGTATCGAGCAGGTTTACCTAGTTGCGAATGGTTTATGTGATAGTAAGGTTGCATTTCATTGCATCATGCATGTACATATACTGAGCCAATTGGAATACCGCCGCTAAGTTTTGATTGATCTTGTAATGTTGTGTTTATAGTGATTCTTAGAAAATGGTTATTACCCGGGAAGACCGGGAGTGAGTGAGCAAGAGAGGCGGGATGAAGGTCCCGAATCTCAACAGATGGTATGAGTGGCAGGGGGACGGGCACCACAAGTTTCCCCTGAGCTAGTGCGAGTGGTACTGGGTCTCCTATGAAACGGGACATTAAGCCCGGAGTCCCGAGCTCGAGACCGGGGAGGGTAAAAATTCCACAACCGGGTGTGGAAAAGACCGTGAGATGGGACGCATGGCAATGCCGACGCATGGCGATGCCGGTTGGACCGGGGAAGATCTAGCCATGGTCGGGGAAGATCTCGCCATGGTCTCTATTAGTGCGGGTCTTAGAACAGATCCGAGATAGTTTGGCACAGATATTACCGAAACCGGCAGATTCAAGAACCGTGCAACCGCTTTAAGGTGTAAGTGGAAGTGGATCGGGCGTCATGGACCCCATACTGTGGATCGATAGCAGCCCATCCTCTTCGGAGGAGGAGGCTAGTACCGATGTAGAGCGGAGACACCCAAGAGGTAGGAGGGTGCAACGAAGGATTGACTCGGTTGCAAGACGGAGTCATGATGATCATGGCCCGTCACGAGGAAGTGTTAGTGGTCGATGTCGCCGTCGACAATCGAGGAAGCCGAAGGGTCACATCGACCCCAAGAGGCAACGGGAAGAGAATGAGCGCTCTAGTAGTATGCTCAAGCGATTCCAACGCCCGAATCCACCCGTGCTTCAATGGAAAGGGTGGACCCGAGGCCGCGAAGTCCGGTTTCGATGGATCGACTCCATGTTTGAAAGATTGGAATTCTCATCTACCGCAATGGTATCGTTGGCAACGCATAACTGGATGACCGAGCTTTGATATGGTGGGAGAGTGTGAGGAACAGCACCGAGCGGAGCAGTTCGCCCGGGAGAGCCCGATACCGATATGACGTGGAATGAGTTTACTCGCTTGTTCCACGATCATTATGTGAGTGATGCTGTCCGAGACTTGCGACAAGCACGCTTTGACAATTTGACTCAAGGGACTATGAGCGTCTGGAATATGAGCACGAGTTTGATCGATTGATTCGTTATGTTCCACAAGATATCATGGGATGGAAGAACAAGGCAAAGAGATTTATCGAGGGTTGCGACACTGATATTCGATTGGCACTCCGACCGTTGGATATCAAATATTATCAGAAGCAACACAAAAGGCTCAACTGATTGAACAGGAGGATGTTGAGAGTAGATTCATACCTCAACAGGCCGTTGGACGTGGAAGGGTACAAGCTTCCGTGGCTTCCTCGAAACGCCGGAGGGCACTCCACCCTAACCCAAGCGCTAGAGGGAAGGGAGTAGCTTCACCCTCCGCTATCGCTTGTCCGACCTGTCAACGTTCTCACCCAGGCAGAGCATGCTATCGGGAGACAGGTCAGTGTTTGGGATGTGGTTCATCGGACCACTGGTCCGGGATTGTCCTCAAGCTGCACCGAGGAGGGAGGTCGGCCAAGGTCCGAGGCCTCCATCGGGGTTACCACAGCCTTCGGCCGGGGCACCACGAGGTGGTGCTGCACCACGCTTTCCACGACCGCAGCACCTCCACCGCCACCGCAATCGAGATTGGGAAGAGTCTTTCGTGTCGAACGCGGGAGGCAAATCAGCAAAAGGAAGGTGAAGCGGCACGACAAGGTGCCCTTAAAGGTACCATACTTGTTAAATAACATTCCTGCTACCGTGTTGTTCGACATCGGTGCTTCGTGTCCATTGTGGCTCGAAATTTGCTATGGCTCTACGTTTATCTGTGAGTTCTATGCCACGAGTGGCTTTAGTTAAGACTGCAGGGAGCCAGTGGTTGCTCTCTAATGATATGGTTCGGGATTGTATGATTGATTTGGGGAAACATCGGATCTTGAGTGATTTATTGGTTTTAGATATTTCGGGGTATGATGTGGTTCTGGGAATGGACTGGTTAGTTAAGAATGGAGTACAGATTGATTGTGGGAAGCGGGAGGTGACTTTACCTACTGGGAAGGTACTTCAATCCTCCGCTTCTTCCTCTGAGCAGGAATCAGAAATGGGGAGTCTAGAATTGCAAATTCTAGACGAGTTTGAAGTGATAGATGAGGATGATTAATGTGGGTTGAACTCTTCGGAGATCAGGGATGAGATAGATCGGGTATTGGTTGTAAGGGAATTTTCGCAGTATTTCAAGATTTACCGGGATGCCTCCGGGCGTGAAATTGTTTTCGAGATTTTGCTCCAGTGATCGCACCGTGATTCCGCTCCCCTTATCGAATGGCTATCCTGAAATGAATGAGCTTAAGAAGCATGGATGAATTGCTTTCTAAAGGATTCATTCGCCGAGCAATGCCCGCGGGTGCTCCGGTGTTGTTTGTGAAAAAGAAGGATGGAACGTTACGATTGTGTATCGATTATCGCAAACCGAATGCGATAATCGTGAAAAATAAATACCCCTCCCACGGATTGATGATTTGTTTGATCACCAAGGGGGGGGCAAAGGTATTTTCAAGATTGACTTGAGATCGGGTACTTCCAACTTCGGGTGAAGGAAGAAGATATTCCCAAAACAGCTTTCCGAACCCGGTATGGACATTACGAGTATACCGTCATGCCATTCGGTTTGACAAATGCGCTGCGGCATTTATGGATATGATGAACCGAGTGTTCCGTCCCATACCGGATCGGTTTGTGGTGGTATTCATTGATGATATCTTGGTTTACTCCAAGAATGAAGGTGAACATCAAGATCACTGCGAATTGTATCAAGACTTTGAGTGATCATCGGTTGTATGCCAAACTCTCCAAGTGTCGATTTTGGATCGTGGAAGTGTCCTTCCCGGGGCACGTTATTGGAGAGAATGGTTTATCGGTGGATCCCGAAAAGATTAAGGCAAGAATGGACTCGAAGCAACCGACTACGACGAGAGATCGGGAGTTTCCTCGACCGGCAAAGTTATTACCGGAGGTTCGTATCGAGATTTTCGACTTTGGCTCTACCCTTACTCAGCTTACGCGAAGGGGCGAGCATTTGTATGGTCCGAGGCGTGTGAGCGCAGCTTTCAGAACTAAAGGATAGGCTGACTCACGCACCTATTCTCGTATTGCTGCATCCAAGTGCAGCTTTTACGATTTACACGGACGCTTCCAGTCGGGTTTGGGTTGTGTACTGCAGATAGGAATGTGATAGCTTATGGGTCGAGACAGCCTTCGACCGCATGAGCAAAACTACCCGACTCACGATTTGGAATTTGCAGTAATTTATGCACTCAAGCAATGGCGACATTATCTCCTGGGTAGCAAATTTCAAATCTTTACGGATCATAAGAGTTTGAAATACTTGTTTACCCAGAAGGATTTGAATATGAGGCAACGAAGGTGGCTTGAGTACATGAAGGATTACGATTGTAGTATTGAGTATACCGCTGGTAAAGGGGAATTTGGTAGTTGACGCACTGAGTCGGAAGTACACCGGCTTGGTGAAAGATGGAGATCGGTATGATGTTAATAAAGAGAATGACTTGGGTTGTTTGTGGAGTTTGTGGGAGCATCGAGAGCGAGAGCAATTGTTTACTTTGACAATCCAGTCAGAATAGCTGGACAAGGTACGAGACGCTCGGAAGGTAGATGCGTCAATGAAGAAGTTATCGGGAGAAGCGAAAGGATCACTTCACCCGTCATTTGGTTATAAGAAGGGATTGTTATATTTCGAAATCGATTGTATGTACAGAAGGAACCGATTCTTCGCAATGAAATACTTGAGGAAACAACAAGGTTAAGAAGATTCAGGATCGATTGAAGGTCGCTAATGATCGGACCACCTCCTATGTGAATAAAAGGAGGCGGGGTTTGGAATTCGAGGTTGGTGACAAAGTATGGCTCAAGGTAGCACCAACCAGAGGAGTTATCGATTTGGTAAGAAGGGAAAGATGGCACCGCGTTATGTGGGACCGTATGAGATTCTGGAGCGGGTTGGTAGGGTGGCCTACCGGTTGGCTTTACCCCGCATATGTCGGTAGTGCATAACGTGTTTCATGTGAGTATGTTTGAAGAAGTGTATCCTGATCCGGTTCGACGGCACCACGGAAGACATACGAGATAGAACCGGATCTTTCTTACAGTGGTGCTAGTGGCCATTTTAGGGCACGATGTGCAAAGCTTCGTAGTAAGCTATTACCGATGATCAGTACAATGGTCTCATCATACCAACCGAGAGGCAACATGGGAGGTCGAGCATGATTTATAGGATCGGTACCCCTAAGAGTTTAACGCCTTAAGACTGCCTTGGAGGACCAAGGGTCTTAAGGGGGGGAGAATTGTTACCAACACCCGGTACGTAATTAAGTTAATTACGTATTTAAGTTTAATTACCAGAATTTTCGATAATTTCTGTTTTGGGACTCGTACTGCATGTTTGGTAATTACGGATTTAATTTGGTGATTTTTGGGGCAACCAGGGATGAGTTTAGAATTAATTACGCGGGTGCGCATAATTCCCATGAGTTGCAATTCCGAGTGACTCGGGACATATAATTGGATAAGAAAAATAGGTTTTATGGGTTTTGTGATGTCCTGAGTAAGTGGTTAAAGTTTCGTTCCGATCGGAGTAAGTTTGGTAAAAGTTGCATTTTGGTGGCGAAAATGCAGTTTTGTTTGTGTGTGAGTAATTGAAAATTGGACATTTTGGCTAAAAGGTAAGGTGGTGGGACGCATGGGAGAGAAAAGAAAAGGACAAGTGTCACTTTGTGGTGGAAGAAGAAAAGAAAAGAAAGGTTTATGGAAGAGTTATATATATATATATATGTGTGTATTTATGCTATAATACATATATATATATATGTGTAGTAAAGAAAATGGTAAAATTTGGATATTTTTGGAAGAAAAGAGGGCATGGGGCGGATGGTGATGGGAGAGAAAGGGACATGTGTCCCATTGTGGTTGAAGAAGAGAAGAGAAGAAAGGCTTTTTGGCAAAATGTGTATATGTATTTATATTAATAATACATATATATATGTGAATAAGTAAAGAAATGGAATTATGTGGTCAACACTTCACACTTCTCTTCTTCTTCTTCACGTATCTCTCTCTCTCTCTCCCTCACATCCGCCATTGTTGGAGCTTAAAGCTCACAACCGATTTTCGCCATTTCGCCACCAAACTTCGAGGAACGTAGGAAGAAACGCACCCGAGGTTGTGCGATTCGCGTCAAAATTTGGGTGTAATTTTCGACGGAGGATTTAGCGGAAGGGAGTTGCTTTGAAATTGGGCGAAACTCTGCCAAATTTCTACCGGGACCGTCGATCGAGAAATTGGATTCGGACTACAACCCGAGGTAAGGGTTCGGTGTGTGTTTAGGAGTATAGGCATTGTTGTGCAGAACCGATTGGGATTCCTATAGACCTACGATGGTTATCGATGATTCGTATTGATTGATTGATGGTGGTCGCTCCCCCGAGCTGGTACCTTGCTCTATCGACCGATTGTGAATGGACGATGGCCATTGCCGGTTGTACCGGGGGAGATCTCGCCATGGTCCTTCAAAATGATTGTTATGGTTATGATTGTGAACTGAATGTGATTGTCATTGACCGACTACATTGCATATGTTTGATTGTGTTGCATTTACCGCTTCGATTGAGTATTGATTGTGTTTGTGATTGACCGATTGTGGTTTATGAGACGATGGCAATGCCGGTTGACCGGGAAGATCTCGCCATGGTCCATAACACCGTGCTTAACCGTTTCGTTTGTGAATTGACCGTGATTGTGACTGACCGGTTGCATTGATTGAGCATAAGATTGATTGGTGAGATGCTTTGTGTTTCGTTTTCGCTCGCTTCCGATTACGGGTTTATTGTATCTACCGCTTTTAGTAAATCGCACCATGTCTATACTGTTCCCTTACTAAGTTCTTTCGAGAACTTACCCTTATATCTACTTGTTTCAGGAAAAGGCAAGGAAAAGCAAGTCGCCGAGCAGAGGCGAGGTTGCTTGTCCGAAAGGTTTGGTCTAGAGCAAGCGCAGCAGCTTTCACCTTTGCGCGGTTGGATTCCGTGAGACCGCCGACCGGTGGGTTTCTTTTGTATTCGAACTTGGTTCTGCTCTGTATATTGTCATAACATGCATGTTTCGTCTGTAAGGTTTGGTTGTGTAAATGGTTTGGTTTGCATAAGTGTTTGAGTTCAGTTCGGAACCGTTGGTTGTCGCGTTGAAATTTCAGGATTTGGGTTCGGTTGGAAGGTCGGGTGATCGCGGTGATCACCAACTCCAACACTTTGAAGTGTTGGTTTGCTGATTTTTAGGTGATCATCGGTGATCACCAACTCCAAGTGGTTTGCTGATTTTTAGGTGATCATCGGTGATCACCAACTCCAAGTGGTTTGTTGTTTTTAGGTGATCACCAGTGATCACCAACTCCAAGTGGTTTGTTGTTTTTAGGTGATCACTGGGTGATCACCAACTCCAAGTTGGTTTGTTGTTTTTAGGTGATCACTGGTGATCACCAACTCCAAGTTGGGTTGTTGTTTTTTAGGTGATCACCGGTGATCACCAACTCCAACACTTTGAATTTGTGGACCGGCTGTTTTTAGGTGATCACCTGGTGATCACCTAAATATGAAATTTTGCCCTCTTGATCCTCTAACTTCTCCTTTTGTTATATTTTGTCCCAAAATGACCCGAAGTGCCAAATTTAGTAATTTTATGAGAAAAACAACCCCATTCGCATAGGTAAACATCTTGGGACTTAGTTGAGCATTAGTGCTATGGTTTAAGGAAATTTTGGGTGATCCCAAGGCGGTTGCCCTGTTGTTGGGGTTGTTATGTGATAAGGTTGTGAGTGAACCGTCACCGCCACCTTCCCCTTTCCCGGTTTGGTTCCGTTCTCTGCACGCTTCGCGAGTGCGGGGTGTGAGGGTGCGGGGTGGGGTGACATTCGACGCGTATGACCAGGCGGGTCCTTCTCCGGACAAGAGGAGGCGACTCCGGAGGAAGTACAAGGCTACTCCGGTCGCGGAGAAGAGGGCTCTTGGAGTCTTGCCCTCGGATTTTGAACTAGGTAAACAACACCTAACTTTGGAGAATAAGTGCTTCTGGAACATCTTCGGGAATCTTTCCCGTATGTTCGGAGACGATCCTATTCATGAAGTCACCCGAACGCATTTCTGTTGTACAGGTCCAGGCTGGAGGGAAGCTCAGAAAGAGGCACGACAAGAACGGGACGCCGAGCTAGCATGGTACGGGTCTGATCTGATCCCCGGGAACCGAAATGGCTCATTCATGAGGACCAGGATCTCATGGATGATGACGACGCCAAGGAGATGGCTCCAGAACTCTAGAAGGGGATCTCAACAGCCCGGACCATGGACTCCCTCGAGCACAAATTCCCGGACCTTGCCGTGACCTTGGCTCGTATGCATGTCCTAAGTTCCCAGGTTAGTTTTCTTTTTTCTTGCTAAGTTATTATTACTACCTTGTCTAATGCTAACATCCCCTCCATTGCTTGCTGCGCAGCCTTGCCCGAGGTGGGTCTCTCAAGTCGTCCGAGAAGATGGACGACGCCCAAGTAGCGCTGAACAGAGGGCTACTAAGGCGATGGTTGTAGTGGCGAAACTCATTCAAAGAGTTTCCCATTACGAGCAACTTCGCGGACCTCTCGGACGTCAAGCTCTTGATTCGCATCTCCCGGAGGATGTCCAGGTGATCTCCCGATCCTTCCATCGCATCTCAACTTGCCGCAGGTTGAGGTATCCTTTCGAGTACGGTAGCTGCTCAGAGGGATTCTGAGGAAGAGCTCCGGAGGAAGGTGGAAGCTCTTGAGAAGGAGAAGAGGGACCTTGCGGTTAACCTTGAGAATCTCAGGAACCACACTGATCAAGACATTAGGGATCTCCGGGAGAAGGTAAAGTCGGCCGAGGAAGAAACGGCGGTCGTCCGGGGAGAGAAGGACGCCTGGGAAGCAGCTGTGAAGGATGCCCTTGGGATGGCTGTTGAAAAGTTCGATGAAGGCTTCTGCCTCGCCTGGAGGAAAATTGTGGAGAGGAACCCACATGCAGACCTCTCCGGGTTGGACAGTAATGACGAGCGACCGAGGGATCCTTCTTGGTGTAGGGAGGAGTTCTTGAAGGCTCTGGAGCCAGTCCATCCGGACCAATTCAGCTTCCCTTAGTATTTTTTTACTTTTTGTTCCTTTGGAGGTTATTCCGAAAATGTAAATGAACCCTTCGGGTCTTATCAATGAAAACTCCAAGATTTTTGTTAACTTGTTTGATCGCCAATCTTTTTCCCGTACATACAGAACTGGCTCCTTGCTACACATAGTACTTTCGCAGTGCTTCCGAATGAAACGAGTTGGAAAATTCTCTCCCTTCAGAATCTGACAATTTTTAAACTCCCTTTCTGTCTTCGGCAGTTACCCGTAACGGACCTTCCCAGTTCGGGGCAAAAGAACCACCTTGTGGTCTTCGGGAACCCAGTTTGGTATGTCGTAGGATTAAGTCTCCAACCTTGATACTTTTCGTCTTTACTTTTGAGTTGGCTGAGCCGCAGTCCTTTCTTTGGAAGGCCTTCCTCCGAATTTCGCTTCTTCTCTTTTGCTTTCGAGGAAATCCAAGTTTGCCCTTAGCCCTTCTTCGTTGGCCTTTTCTTAAAAATTGTAACCCAAGTGATGGGTTTGTTACTTCAGTTGAGATGAGGGCTTCTGATCCATAGGCTAAAGAAAATGGGTTTCTCCTGTCGACCTGCGAGGAGTAGTCCGATAACTCCATAGGACGTATGGGACTTCTCCGGGCCATTTCCCCTTTGCACTTCCAAGTCTCTTCTTTAGACCGTCTTTTAACGTCTGGTTTGAGACTTCGACTTGCCCGTTGCTCTGCAGGTGCGCGACCGGAGTGAAGTGAAGCTTGATGCCGAACTCTTCGGCGAAGTCTTGGAATCCTCCATCCGTGAATTGGGCACCGTTATCTACTACAAGTTGTTGGGGTTTTGTATCATCAAATAACGCAACGGAAAAATAGAATCCCGGACAAGATCCATGTACAATCGAAAACGGTACAATTATGGTTGAAGATATTACCGTAAAATTACTTCAAATGCGTTCCGGTAGATCGAACGCATGCACACTCTACGGTATCCACGCGCGAGCAATTATCGAGTCCACGTTCCTCCCTTTTGTCGTGCTAGCGGCGGTTCCTCGAGAACGGAGCACACGAGATCAATCAGAAAATTACAGAAAATGTTTCTGTATTTTCTAATAATTTTTCCGGTTCCAAGCCAGAAAAGGTATTTGGTGAAACTGTGTCAAACACACAGACTGAGCAAACAGCAAAAAAACGTATACGCATCTAGGGGCGGCGACAAGTTATATAATTAACCTAGCTTTTTGGGTTAATTACATAACTAGCCCCTAGCCTCATACCTCTATATTACTTAAGTGTTTAACTTTCCAAAAGTTGACACTTAAGTCACCAAACTTTTATCTCTTGCTGAAAACACTCTATAATTAACTCACTGAGCGTGCGACCCTGTAGGTTCTTATTACGTTGGCAATAATTATGATGTCTCACTCATAATTACTGACAGTGAGTGGTATCTAGCAACACATCACCGTTACCCAAGTAATATAGAATCCGTTTAAAATGTTCCTAAATGGCCATAGTCGAGTGTTATAAAGAACATAGGTTGATATAACACATGCGATACTAGCATTAGGGTAGATTCACGTGGGCCGTGGAATCTAGCTTATGATTACATAAGTAGTTGTAATGGTCCGACCCACTTGGTAGAACTTAAGTAATCGTGACATGATTATTATAAGCTCTACACATAAATCATAGTGCGTGTAGTCTTCTGACCTGAGAGTATGAAGATCTTCTCGTAGTGAGTTGCATACTTTGATTCTATGTGCTATCCCTTCTTGACCGAAGGAGTGTGCTAGTTTTCACCTATCAACCAAACCACATTAGTGCACATGTTATGTCTTTTCATCATATTCTCTAATTGAACCGTGTTCAACATGGCCAGTGGAGAATAAACTCCCGTGACATGGGAGTGACGAATCCCGTCTTGACGTATGACAGTCTTACTCCGTAATTCACTACACACCCAAAACTAGCACACTCCTTCGGTCAAGAAGGGATAGCACATAGAATCAAAGTATGCAGCTCACTACGAGAAGATCTTCATACTCTCAGGTCAGAAGACTACACGCACTATAGTTTATTTGTAGAGCTTATAATAATCATGTCACGATTACTTAAGTTCTACCAAGTGGGTCGGACCATTACAACTACTTATGTAATCATAAGCTAGATTCCACGGCCCACGTGAATCTACCCTAATGCTAGTATCGCATGTGTTATATCAACCTATGTTCTTTATAACATTCGATCGTGGCCATTTAGGAACATCTCATGCTCCAAGATTTTATTATTATTATTATTGTTCTTTATTAACGCGAAACCAAAAGACAACAATAATAATCTGAACAATGCCTCTTAATTAAATAATCATGTCATTGCCCAAAGCCAATACACACCAATATAGGTTGGATGGCTTTTGGGCACTACATACACCTACACAAGTACTTTTGGGCACCCGAATATGCAAACGATGTTTTTTCAAACGAATTCCCGGATGTTGTCTGCTGTGATCGAGGCCAATGGTTCGGCTTCGATCCACTTGGTGAAATAATCTCACGGCAACAACGCAAAGATTTCACCCTCCAGCGCTTTGGCAATGCCACAATCAAGTCTATTCCCCATACGGCAAAGGGTATTGGGTAATCCGAAGACGATACGTACTCCGAAGGTACCCTCTGTATCTGGGCATGCTCCTGGCACTTCCTGCACTTGTTGACTAACTTCTTCGCCTCTTCTTTCTTGTTCGGCCAGAAGTAGCCTTGCCGAAGTATAACTGTTACGAGTGCATCTGACTTGATATGGGACCCGCAGGTACCTTCATGGACTTCCCGCAGGACTTCTTCTGTTTCTTCTTCGCCGATGCACTTTTGGAGGGGCGAAGAAAAGCCCTTGCGGTACAGGTGGCCTCCTACTATTACGAACTTGCTGGCTTTTCTCTTTACTTGTTTGGCCGCGACCAGATCCTCCGGGATTATCCCTTCGGTGATGAACTTCCAGTATGGTGCCCTCCATCCCGAAGTAATGTTGAACACCCGGAGGTAACTGATGCATGAGTTCTCTCTTTCCTCGTCGTAGGATGATGATTTGGAGAGTAAGTCAGCTTCGGAATTAAGAGCCCGTGGAATCTTTTCGATAGTCAGTCTTTCGAACTGGGCTGCTAATTTCTTGACAATGTCAGCATACTTCTTGAGGCTTGGCTCATTGACCTCGTATTCCCGGTTTGTCTGCTGAACGAGGAGGTTCGAATCACTGCATGCCCGCAGGGATCGAATTCCGGCTTTCTGAGCTAATTCCAGTCCGGCGATCAAGGCTTCGTATTTGGCCGTATTGTTCGTTACCGGGAAAGTAAATTTGATGGACCGAGTTGCTTTCATACCTTCAGGTCCTTCGAGTACTAGTCCCGCTTCTTGTCTTTCTTTTCCCGAAGCACCATCCACATGAAGAGTCCACACGAGATTGTTCTCAACTTCCGTAAGGTTGGTGCCGGGTTCCTGAGGTAATTCGGCAATGAAGTCTACCAAAGCTTATGCCTTGATTGATCTTCTTGGTTCGTATCGTATTTCGTATTCGCTGAGCTCGATACACTATTTCGACAGTTTTCCTGAATGATCAACTCGCTTCAGGATATCCTTTTCCGGGACAGTGCTTCAGACCACTATGGAGAACCCGAGGAAATAGGGCTTTAATCTCTGGGCTGAGAGGACCAAGGTGTATACGACCTTTTGGATCAGTGGGTAATTGAGTTCGGCTCCATATAGAGACTTGCTGACATAATAAACTGGACATTGCTTCTCTTGGTCGTCTTCCTGGACAAGAACCGAGCTCAGGGCTTTCTCTCCTACTGCCAGGTATACGATTAGGGGCCTGTCTTCGGTTGGTTTCCGTAGAGTGGGCATCTCTAACAGATAGGTTTTGATCTCTTCCCAAGCCTTCTGGCAGTCGGGATTCCATTCGAATCTCGCTCGATCAGCTGCGTTTTCTTCTTTCGATTTTTTCTCCCCCTTCTTCACTCCTATACGCCCGGGCTCTGCACCCTCTTTGATTAAGAGTTTGAAGAATGGGCGACATTTGTCTCCGTACCGAGATATGAAGCGACTCAGGGCCGTGATTTTCCCGAGTAGCCTTTGCACATCTTTGATGGATGAGGGTGTCTTGGAGTCGAGCAAGGCTTTGATCTTGGCCGGGTTTGCATCGATTCCACGTTCGGATACCATGAACCCCAGAAACTTTCCCGCAGTTACTCCGAATACACACTTATCCGAGTTTAGACGGAGTCCGTACTTCCGGACCTGGCCAAAGACTTCTTCGATATCCCGGATAAGATCATCCTCCTCTTTGCTCTTTATGATAATGTCATCGACGTACACTTCGAGAATCCTTCCAATCTGGCCGGAGAAGACTTTATCCATTAGTATTTGGTAAGTAGCTCCGACATTTTGAGGCCAAAGGGCATCCTAATATAACAATGTGTGCGGTGTCACTTATGAAGGAGGTCTTCTCCTCATCTGCCGGATTCATCTCGGATCTGGTGGTATCCGTAAGCATCGAGGAAACTAAGTCGTGCATGTCCGGCTGTAGAATCTACAAGCCTATCGACCGGAGGTGTGGGATATGAATCCTTTGGGCAAGCGTCGCTTCATATTAGTGAAGTCAATGCACATGCGTAATTTGTTGCTATCTTCCCGAGATGCTACTATGGGATTACTCAGCCATTCGGGATAAAATACTTCTCTTATGACTCCCGCATCAAGTAGCTTTGAGATTTGTTCCCTGATGAAAATTCTTTTGAAGGGTGCATTGTTCCTCTTCTTCTGCCTTATGGGCCTAACGTTCGGGTCGACGTGCAGACTATGTTGGATTACTTTTGGGTCGATCCCGTGCATGTCACTTGGAGAGTAGGCGAAAAGATCTTTATTTGTTTGAAGGAGACTTACAAGTTTTTCCTTACTACCCTCAGACATATCTTTGGCTATCCTTGTAGTTTGTTCTCCTTCCAGGGCTACATCTTCAGTTGCCGTTGCCTCTTCATCCTCCTCCTACGAGCACTTCGGCCCCGGACCTTTCTGGGCTAAGGCCATGACATCCTTGGCCTCCTTCTGGCTTACATAGATCGAGGCATCGCCTTCATCGGTCTCGAAGGTGATAGTGAGGTACTTTACGTCGCTCCTCATATGGATTGCACCCTGAGTTTCTCTCCCGATGATTGCGTTGTAAGCCGAAGGAACGTCCACAACCAGCCATTTTACCATGATGGTGGTATACCGGGATTGCCCTTCGGGCCCGGTACCAATGAACATAGCGGGTAGCTCGATACACCCGAGCACCGGCAGCTCGTCCGGACCAACTCCATATGTTACAGTCCTGACTGGGATTAGCCTGCTTGCCTTCAACCTCAATCCTCGGTATGCCTCGGCAAACAGTACATCAGCGTTCGAGCCGTCATCGCAGAGCACCCTTCTGACATCAATAGTCCCTATCCTGAGGGTGATGATGAGTGGGTCATAGTGCGGGAAACGTACCTCTGTTCCATCTGCTCGTTTAATTCTGGAGACTGGATCCCCGTAACTCATCGATGCAATCTCTCTCGCCTTCCTCTTCCTTGCATTTGACCCGAGGGTAGCGGTTATTGTATGTAAGGTTCCGGTTGCCTGCGGGGGGGATTTCCTCCCTTTGTCCTTCTCTTGAGCGGGTGTATCACCTGAGGCCATCTTCAGGTACTCCCATAATGACCCCTTTTTGATAAGAGACTCAATGTACCTTTTCAACTGGTAACATTGCTCTGTATCGTGTCCGGTATCCCTGTGGAATTGGCAGTACTTGGATGTATTGCGTTTTGCTTCCTCCGACATGGCCCTTGGCCAACTGATCGTTCGGCTTCCCTGCCTTTGTAGGGCTGCAAGGATGCTGGTTCGGGTAGAGTTGAGCGGTGTGAAGTTCGGGCTCCTCTCGAAGGGCCTTTTCTGTCCGCCGTAGCTTCCTTGCTCCCTGACACTTGTCGGCTTGGAGTTATCCCTCCTCTGTTCCCGGTTGTCCCGGTTCTCGTGCTTTCCTTCTCTTTGGGACAACATCTCATGGGCGATCATGTGCTCCTCGGTGATCGCGTACATCTCTTCCACGTTGGTGATGTTCTTCCGGGATAACTCGTAGGCCAACCTGGAGTTCGGAAGCAGTGCCTTTGTGAACGCCATTATCCGGATGTTATCTGTCAGATCTGACGCATGTACTGCCTCCTTGTTGAATCGTTCGACAAATTCCCGAATGCCCTCATTTGGCCTCTGCTTGATGTCGAACATCTGGATGGCCCTCTTCGTAGATCTTTTGCACCCGATGAAGTGGGTGGAGAATTTGATAGCCAAATCCCCGAAAGTGTTTACACACTCCGGGAGGAGAGAATTGTACCAGGCAGAGGCCGGACCTCCTAGCGCAACTTCGAAACATTTGCATAGGGTCGCTTCGTTCGCACCCTTTAGTTCCATTGCTCGTTTATACTTTTGGATGAAAGCATCGGGATCTCCCACACCATTGTAGATCTCCAGTGGGTACGGTAAGTTAAACGAGCGGGGCATCGGGCTATCCCGGATTCGCCTAGTGAATGGTCCGTCCTCTGCGACCGCTTCGTACTTAGCTTCCGGCCTGATTGCGTTTCTTTCAACTTGCTCCAGGCGATGGAGCATTTGCCTGATAATCTCGTCCCGTGGGTCCCCGATTGCCAACCTTTCGGGTCTTGGGAACCGCCCCCTTTGGCCATGTCTGGGGGTCCTGGACCTCTGCCTACTTTGTCGGCCCAGGGTATTAGTTGGCTGTGATTGTTGCTCGTCTTGTTCCCTCCGGGACCTTTCAGACTTGTGTTTGTTGCTGCGTTCTTCCCGGAGTACCGCCCGTACCGTCTGGACTAGGTCCGGGTCTAACTGACTGTTGCTCCGGCGAGAGCTGGAAGTTGGTAGCAAGGAAGTCGCTCCGTAAGACGTCTCTTCAGAAGAGCTCCGATAACTGGGATCGGCCGTTCGGCCGTCGGTGGAGCCACCTCCTTCCGGTGTAGATGGGTGGGACTGTGAATGGCCCTCAAGCCCTGTAGAAGGGACTCGTCTATTTGGGCCTCCACGGTTCCCACAGACGGCGCCATTTGGTGGCGGATCTGTTTGGGGAGCCGCCACGTGTCTGCGTAGTTGACGCGTGTTAATGTTGCTTGATGCCATTAGGATTAGTGCGTTACGTGATTCTCGGAATTCGAGGAATGGGGGGTTGAGTTTGTCGTGTTTTAGTTTTTGTCAATGAAGTGACTGAAAAGATCGATCCCTTTGACTTTTGCCATAAATGTCTTATATAGCTGGTATTAATGATGGCAAAATCGTAATATGTCAATATAACGTTATTGTACACGTGTTCTATATGTCCGGGTATGTTTCTCCGGGAATGTCCAATGTCTTGTCCGGGTAAATGTTCATTAAGTCCGGGAATGTCAATTAGGTTCTAGTTACCACTTGAGTTTTTAATGGGACTCTTATACTGAGTTTACTAATTGGGCCTTTTGGTAGGCCTGTTTGGGTGATTGGGCCTAGCGGCCATCAAAACGTTCAAACTTTTATTAAAGGAAATTTGGCAACCAAAAAAAGAGAATATGCTAAAACTAGATGACATATAAAGTTCCTTGATAAAGGTTTGAGATACTCCATTATCTAAAAATTATTGATGTTTTTTTGATTTTATGTTGACTTAAATTATTTTAAAAAAATCCCCCCCCCCAAAAAATCATATAGGGAACGGCTGATCATTCGGTTAATGCGATTATAACCATACCCGCATTATCCACATATTTTGGTTTTCGGTTATGAGACCTCATAAGCGTATTAATAAACTATAACCTAATAACTGCAATAATCATAACTGTAATAATTTCGGTTACAATTCTATTTACAACAATTTCCCTTCAATTTCATTAAGTTTTTTTAATCCTAAATTAAAACCAAACACATCGCTTAAACATTGTTAGAAAAAAAATGATTCATCAAGCAAATATAACTTCGTACAATTCAAAATCCACATAAAAAACTTTAATCCATTCACACAAAAAAATGTAATCCAAAACTCATAATCTAAACAAATCATATATGGTGGGTTAGTTACATGTGGGCCTTTATTTACCTATTAAATTACGGTTATTTTGGTTAATTACAATATCCATTTAACCGAAATCCGCACCAACAAGCACATAATAAAATGTAATTAACTAATAATCAAATTTAAAACTGCATTAACTGAATCTAATTAATCACATATATTCAATTTTACAGTTAATCTACTATTAATATATAAACAGGAACATACTGAAGGTGGTGCTGCCATGTGGAAAATCTTTTTATTTTTTTAAATAGAAAAACGGGATTATACGAAACTGACTTCAAATCTTCAACAAAATATCAAAGCGTAGCTTATCAAATATTCTATGAGATTGTGTCAGATTCTCTCAACAAATACTCCACGACTCAACCTTTTGTTCTAAGTCACCTACGCAACTCAACCTTTTATTTCGCTTACGAAAATACAAACTGTTTTGTCCTACCTGTCTCTCTGTCCATTCGCTCTCTCATTCTCTCTTTTGTCTGCTCGCTTCTCTCCCACTTGATTTTTTTTATTTCTTTGTTCCCATTATTGTTCTCGTCACTTCCCTCCACCACATCGCCTTCATGCTCGCTATCAGCAACAAGACTGCAAGAGACGCCGAAGCAAGGTCGATTTTCCATTTTCCTGTCACCTCACCTATTCATCTAAATCGTTATGGTCAAATTTTCTGGATCTTTGTTCATCTTTTTTAAGGCTATGATACTTCCCGACGAGAACGACGAGCAGACCCTACTATGTATACACGATCGACACTTCGACGGTGTATGGATTGACCGCTTTCGGCTTCTTGCTCTCGGCCACTCTGGTACACAACGTTCCTAGGTTTGTAAC
Organism: Stellera chamaejasme; assembly: GCA_024586325.1. Taxonomy (NCBI): domain Eukaryota; kingdom Viridiplantae; phylum Streptophyta; class Magnoliopsida; order Malvales; family Thymelaeaceae; genus Stellera; species Stellera chamaejasme. The sequence goes on from CM044984.1 coordinate 32,606,546, forward strand.
TTAATCTTAAAAAATGGTCGAGTGGTATCTAAATTGAGGTTCATCATTAACTGTTTTTGGCGCTAAGATATGAACTCATACTATTTTTGAGGAAGTAGTTGCATGAACTTCCGGTTAAATCCTTTATTTGCATACCCGTCAAATATTCTGTAACAAGTAAAGAACATTGTTATGTCATATTAAAGGAGAAAATGATAAATGAAGAAACGAAGGTGCTTGAGGTCCCTATTTTGCGCAGTGACCATTTTGGTTTGCTTCTACCAATTTATAGCAAGCGACATCCATTGTTTTCCAAGGGACAATCGAGAAGGTACATGTTCGTATTAGTGGTGCTTATGTACTTTTATGCAGATTATTCGGGCAATGAGGTGAGAGGAATTAGGATTGGTGAATGATGCAGTAAACTATATACCGAAAAAAGTATGATCATGTAAGTAGTAGTAGTGATGGTATCATGTTAGTAAATTTAAGAACTTAAGACCGATGAATGTTCTTGATGGTACTTGTGTGGATGTGGTTGTTTTACAGATTTATGGAGCTAGACCCATGAGAAGATGGCTGGAGAACGATGCTCTCGCAAAGATGTTTAAGAGAAGAAATTGATGGTAACTCCATGGTTCTTATGGACTTGGGCTGCTGTATCAAGTGGAGTTAATGGCAAGAAATGGACACTGCGAGAAGTGTTAAAAAATCATGTTGCCGGAGCTAATTATAGTATGAAGAGAGTTTTATATAAGGTTCACAATTCACATCTCTGTGTTTTTTTTGTATTGTTTCAATATTTTACTGGAAAAAGTTTCTATTTAAAAAATATTTGTTTAAAAAATACTGGAACTTTTGTAAGCTTTTCATTATCCCCTTGTCCCACAAAGATTGTTCTATTTGATTTTTGTACTTGTGTTTGATTCAATTTTTAATTACGAAGAATTTGTTAATTTTTTTTTAAAAAATATACCATTTAGAAAATAGACACATTGAAATAACATATGCATATAAATTATTTAACTTTATAAGTCAACATGTCGAAGAAAATAAATTATAGATTAAATGCTGAAAACCAAATGGAATAATCTTTATGGGACGGAGGGAGTATTTGATAGAGTAAATTACGCTGGAGGTCCTATTTTTTGCCCACTTGATCTATTTTTATCCCGTTTTAAGCTTTTGACGTATTTTGGTCCTACAATTTGAGTTATTGCTCTAATCAAGTCCTTTTCGTTCAACTCCACTATTTAAATGGACGGAACAATACAAAATGTTTGTTATACCTTTTAACTAAATGCTACAATACTCCTTAAAATTTCTAAGTTAAATGATTCTATCCCAAACGTTGTTTAGCCTCACATCTGCCATAAAAATTCAATATTACCTTCATCAATTTTTTATTGTTATGTTTCTTTTTGGCATCTAATATATTAATTTTTACTTCAACATTTTAATACTATATATTGTCAAGTACTTATATATATATATATATATATATATATATATATATATATATATATATATATATATATATTTATACACACACACGCACACATACACACATCAAATACATCAACATTTGTGTTATGAACTATAATATAAGTATGTAAAGAAGATAATTAAAATTCATTAAAATTTATTTTTAAAAGGTAAAATTCATTGTATTGAATTATTTATACCCGTTCCGTAGGAGGGGTAGTAGCTAGTTTGATTATAACGGCGAACTTGGAGAAACTACAAGAGTAACTCACATTTACCATGTAAAGGTAAAGGTAGGGATGACAACGGAGCGGATTAACCGCAGATATATCTAAACCATAACCGCGACCGCGAATATATAACTATCCGCGGTTAACGGATATCCGCCAATGCGGTTATACTCAGACACCTATTAATGAATATCCGCGGATATCCGTCACCCGTGGTTAATCCGCGGACAGTACTTGAAAAAAATTATGACCAATAAAGTTCAACTACAGATGCTGCCGATCATATACATTCACAACTTAGCCTTAACAGGACATGCAAGTATCATGCTCGGCAGAATGTACTAATTTCACAACTGAAGAATCCCAGTACAATGCGTTCTACAATGTGAATGAAACTGTACAAGCATCTAAACCTGACAAAATAGCTTTTCAATGGATAATCTAAACCGAGACTTAGAGGATGCAAAAGTAAACTCATCATGCCTGGGAAAATCAGCATTTGAACACTAAATACCTCATCAGATCAGATTAAAAGAGCCAATTTCTTAACTTCTAACCGTCAGATGCAATAACCAACATGCAGACAAAATAAACCTCGTATGATGATACAATTCCATTAAACAATACTATTCATTCAACATTCATGAGAGTGAACGCTTAAGAAAGAACTTGGCCACATCATTCACTAACATATCACAAGAACCCCAGCAAGGGAAGAACATTTCCCGTAGAAGTGTTCAAACCTGCTCAAGCGTCCAGATAAGATGTGGCTGGAACTTTGTCTGAAATGTGATTGGCCCAACCTGAAAACATATATTGATAAAATTTGACTTCAAATAACAGCTTAGAACTTGGAATTTGCTCAAACTACCAACACATAAATCAGCCACTGCCTATGAAAATCATACTGAATTTATAACCAAACCTTTCTCTCACCCGAAAAGGAAAAGATGGTGAATAGAAAATTTGCACTCACAAATTGACCGTGATAGACTTTCTCTATTGCCTCACAGGAAAAGACGGTTGCTGATGAAGTGAAGACTGAAGACTCCACCGTCGACTCGAACTCGAAGGTCGCTGTCGCTGATGGAGAAGAAAGGAAAAATCGGCAGGGAGCAAGACTTAGGGTTTTTTTCCGCCTTGTTGGCTTCTAATATGATGAAGTGAAGAATGCTTTGCGAATTGAGAGGGGAAATGGGAAGGGAATGGGCTCAGCTTTGGGCTGGGCCCGGAATGGTAATCTTTTAAGTAGGATTTTGGGAATGGGCTTGGAAATATAATGGACTTTTGGCATACAGATTGCATGGTTAGTTACATGGTTAACGGTTACGGATATCCGCAGTTCGGATAGCTGATATCCGTAACCGTAACCATTTATCTCACGGTTACCAAAATCCATCTACTAGTCAATACCGTTTATATGCCTCGGTTATCCGCGGTTAACGGATATCATCCGACCCACTGCCATCCCTAGGTAAAGGTGAAACTTTCAGTTTAGCCCTCTCGGTTTCTAAAAATCTACAATTACGTATCGTGAATCATACTAATACACATACGTGTGAGAACGAGTTGATCCGAGTCCGAACCTGACAGGCTCAGACTCAAGCTCAAGCTTGTGAAAATTAGGCTCGGTTCGAGTTCGGCTTAAACTTTATCAAACTCGATTTTCAGTATTAAAGGTCGACTCGTGACAAGTTCGAGCTCGGCTCGAAGGCTTGTGAGGCTCGATCAGCGAGCAACTCGCTTAAGTTCAATTTCGAAGTTCGTCTCAATTAGGCTTGAACTGGCTCGTGAAGCTCAAAAAATTGAGATATAGTACATTAATTCAATAATATAAAGTTAAATTTCACGAGCTCGAGCTCGAATCTACTAGGTTCGGGCTCGACTTGTTCGTCATGCTCGTATAGGCTCACGAGCCGAACTTTTTAAGCTTGGACTTGACTCGTTGAATACACGAACTTAAAAAATGCTTGAGCTAGAGCCGAACTCGAACAGACTCATTTCGTTTCTCACCCCTAGATACACCCGTTGGTAGCTATCTCCTTTAGCTGACCATAAAATTTGTTGAGATTACTTTTCTATATGTAGGTATTTAACATAAGAGGATGTAGGTGTATATTACACCAAAGAGAGGGTGTTTTGGTAAGTTATCCTTGAAAAATAAAAAACAGAGTATACTAATACAGTGCATGTGATTCACGTTCACCCGGCCCTTCCTGGATCCATTTTCTGCCACGTCTATCATCAACGGCCAGGACTTGAATATTGACTGTGAGACCACACTAGAAAACAGCACTTTCCAATTGGTGGATTCATCAGAATCTCAAGTCAAGACTTCCAAGCTTCCATCTTTCACTGAGAATCTAATACCCCATTTCTTCTCTGCACTGTTCCTTGCCTGTTGAAGAATCTCCTTTTCTCTTTCGATCCTGCCATGGACGCAGCGGCGCCTCAGCTTGTCCACGGCAGAGTCATTCCAGGGCGCCACGCGTCTCCGCGGCCGGCGAGGTCATTTCGGCTCCGATCAAGACTGCGTCCAGTTCTCGCCATCGCTACCGATCCGAAACCACCCACAACCGACAGGGTTGGACCGAAGAATTCCACCGGAGCTGTAAACGGCGCGTCAACGTCGACCAGAGCTGTCAATGGAGTGTCTACGGTATTTGTCGGTTCTATAGGATTCAGTTCATATTGATTCACTCAACTCTGCTAGAAACGTTTCTTTTGCGGATTTTGAATCTATGTTATCACGGACCGATTGTGTTGATTCGAGCTTCGAAATTGCAGAGGATCGGAGATGTTTCACAAGAGATCAAGAGAGTGAGAGCGCAGATGGAGGAAAATGAGCAGTTATCTATACTGATGAAGGGGCTTCGAGGTCAAAATTTAAAAGATGCACAATTTGCCGATGACAGCGTGAAGCTTAGGCTAGTTGAGGTGATTATTCAATTTTCCTGTGTTAGCAAGCTAAATGTTGGTTTTTTTTAAAAAAAAAAAAGAAAGAAAAAGAAAGAAGGGAAAAAAGTTGTCTGTCTGTTGCGTTTAATTTTGATTAAATTTGCTTCTCAACAGTATGTAGATTTTAGATTTACTGGAGTGTATGGGAAATCAAAACGTTCACTTGCACATGTTAGACTAATAATAGCCTAATCCTACGAGTATTTTGTTCCCGTAGTATTTCTTTCAAGCTTCTTTGTGTCTCCACAGGTCGATGAAAGTAGCAAGTTCTTACCATTGGTGTATGAGCCAGCTAGCATATCTGCATACTGGGGGAAGCGGCCGCGTTCAGTGGCCACAAGAATTTTCCAGTTATTATCAGTTGCAGGAGGCTTCCTCTCGCGAGTTGCTTTGGATGTGATTAACAAAAAGGTTAAGGAGGTGAGAATTCATACTCTACTTACTCACTTTGAACTGTGGCTTGTAGTAAAAAGTAGCTGTGCTCATGAGCATCCTTGAGTTGATAGTGGCAATGGCGCTCTCCCTGCATCTTAATCTCATAGACTGCATCTTGCTAGGTCCTGGTCTACTTGGTCTAACGATTTCTACTAGATTTTGAGAGCGTTTACGGATAAGAACAGCAAGCTTGCATTTTACTCTTGCTGTATCTCCGTGCAAACGTTAAGCACTGCTCTTCTGGAATATGTACAAAATTTTCTGCTGGTTCTGGTATTGTTTTTGTTTTGATGGCAAGAAGAATGGAGTTGGTCTTGCTAACCACTTCGACAACACCTTAATCCCAACTACGTTGGGATCGGTTGCATGAAATTTATAGTGGCACTTAATTGTCAAAAAATTAGTAGACTATAAATTCATGCAGAAGCATAGTCCTGTCGCAACCTTTTTCGGAGGAATAATGAGATGAAATTTCAAACCGTATCATCATAGGTTTTTCCACTTTCATGGAAAATATCATGAGACGGCAATAAGTTGAGATAATTGCTCTAGTCATGTCTTGCTAACCACTTAACCTATTGAATTCACTTTCGATTTGAAATCCTATGATTTTTATGGATAAGGTCTCTGCTGCTACATTTTAACTGATTTGTTTGTTTAATTATCAGAATGAAGTCACTAGAGCTATTGAAATAAGGGACATTGTTACGTCATTAGGTCCAGCATATATAAAACTTGGACAAGCACTCAGTATTAGGCCAGACATACTATCACCTGCTGCAATGATGGAGCTGCAAAAGCTTTGTGATAAGGTAAGAAAGTTCAATATTCCAGCTTTCTCTTCTTTCCTCGTCAGTAATATATTTTTTTCTTAATTCAATCATTTTGCCTTGGGGCTGAAGTACTACAGTGTATCCTAAAGGCAGGCATTTACAGTAATAACCGTGAGCTGCTATGACATCATTAAAGTGGATCTTGATTCATTTTATGAAATTTTTATATGTTGCTATTGGTCTAGAAAGCATTGTAGATGAATTGCTCATGTCATCGCTCAGCAATAACTGAAAAAAGGAATGTCTTAGCTATAAGAATTATCATTAACAAGTTCTGTGTATTGAATTCTGAAGAAAATTTTTTTGAACCAAACATCTGATGTGCTTCTCCAATGCATCTTCTTTTCAAAACTCTGCATATGTAGATTTAGGTTATTACATATAGCTATTGAAGGGTTAATTTTTGTTTTTTTTTAACGCAATTTTTTTTATTTATTATTTAAAAAAAAGTTCCAGAAAAAGTACAAACTCCAAATCAAAGCCATAAAATTTAGAAAACCCCTTTTGGACATCCACAAATACACTTGTAAACCCGAATTGGAGCTACTCATTTAACCCTGATATAGTTATTGAAGGTGATGCTGACTGCCTATGGGATCTGCACTCCCTATATTGTATCTTTTTATCTGATTATGATAGCTTTGTTCCATGATATGAAGGTCCCTTCATTTCCAGATGATATAGCTATGGCTCTTATTGAAGAGGAACTTGGTCAGCCATGGCAGAATATGTATTCCGAACTTTCACCATCACCGATAGCTGCTGGTAGGTTCAACACGATTTTAGCATTATGGAAGCCTTTAGTTCAGCCTGTAAAGCTAATCTAATTGTGGGATATTTATTGCAGCGTCACTAGGGCAGGTGTACAAGGGTCGTTTGAAGGAAAATGGAGACTTGGTGGCTGTTAAAGTGCAGAGGCCCTTTGTTCTTGAGACAGTGACAATTGACTTATTCATAATACGAAACTTGGGTCTATTTCTCAGAAAGTTTCCTCAGGTTCCAATACTTACACTCAGATACTCATTTCTTGCTTGTGGAAATCCACTTTCACTGAATTTTCATTACTCTTGCTTCCCTGTTTGTTTGAACTCAGCAGATTTCTATAGACGTTGTTGGATTGGTTGATGAGTGGGCTGCCCGATTTTTTGAAGAACTGGATTATGTTAATGAGGGTGAGAACGGAACATTTTTTGCGGAAATGATGAGGAAGGACCTTCCCCAAGTGAGTATGACAACGATAGTCATGCTACAGGGCTTGTAGGGCCATCATCTTTCCAAAATTGATGGAACAAATTTATTGCTTCAGGCCTTTTCCTTCTCATCCAGTTTCTCTCGAAAAAATAATGACACTCAGTTGCTAAGATACTGTGATTTGGATGCAGGTTGTTGTACCAAAGACCTACTCCAAATATACTTCAAGAAAGGTTCTTACGACTGGGTGGATTGAAGGAGAGAAGTTATCCCAGAGCACTGAGAGTGATGTGGGAGATCTAGTTAATGTTGGAGTTATCTGCTATCTAAAGCAGGTATGATAACTCTTTAGCCTGTAACTTTACCTTTTATTTTGAGATGCATAGGTGCTAGTTTCCCTGCATGCTTTAAATTAAAGTTCAAAGAGAAATCGAAGGCTTAAGAGGTTGAGTTTAGAGATATAGCTCATATAGTAACTTGTGCAATCAAATAATACAAGAAGAATAAGTTTCGAGGGGGTGCTTTTCAGTATCATACGGCTATGCTTTTAAAACACTAACCTAAATGATGTGGATAAAACTTATTTGTGGGCTTAAGAGAATAGCTTAGTGTATGTCAGAGTAACATCAAGGTCTAGTAATCTCTCTCATTTACGTTAGTATTAGTGTGAATCTGTGATGGTGAGCCTTAATCTTTCTTTTAACAATGTGTCAGCAGATGTTTCATGCTTATGCACTTTTCCATATAGGCTAATAGTAATTTATTTATGGCATCACCTTCTATATCCTTCTTGCTCTTATTTTGGTCATAATACATGCAACCGAAATGAATACTGTCAAAAATCTTTTTGTTCAGCCGCATTATTTAAATTCTTCTTATGTTGGTTGTGTAAGCCAGTCTCTGAACCCCCCCCCCCTTTTTTTTTTCAGTTGCTCGATACTGGCTTCTTTCATGCTGATCCTCATCCAGGAAACATGATTCGCACTCCAGATGGAAAATTAGCAATACTCGACTTTGGTAATAATGCATTCCTGAGTATATAATGTGCTTCAGTCTTCTTTCTTTCTTGACATTGTAGTACACTGGTTTGACAGTTTAAATTAGCTCTCTTTCAATTTTGGCTATTCTTGGACATGGATTTACTGAGTACTTTTATTTTTGGAGTTTTGATTTTTTTTTTTTTAAAGAAACATTGCTGCTATGCTCGGTATCTTAATTATTGGATTAGTTGCACACAATTGTATCCGGATTCTGAGCTGACTTATTGTTTAACAGGTTTGGTCACGAAATTGACTGATGACCAGAAGTATGGAATGATTGAAGCAATTGCTCACTTGATCCATCGGGATTATCCGGCAATCGTAAAAGACTTTGTTAAGCTTGATTTCATCCCAGAAGGTGTTAATTTGGAACCTATACTCCCTGTTCTGGCCAAGGTTTTCGACCAGGCACTCGAAGGTGGGGGAGCGAAAAACATAAACTTTCAGGAACTGGCATCAGACTTAGCACAAATAACATTTGATTACCCCTTTAGAATACCGCCATATTTTGCCCTTATAATCAGGGCTATTGGGGTGCTTGAAGGAATAGCTTTAGTCGGGAATCCTGAGTTTGCAATTGTCGATGAGGCCTATCCATACATTGCACAGGTACCAAAACTTCTTTCTCAAACTCCATCTAGTGTTTGAAACAGAGAAATAAGCACTACCGTTACTTCAACTTTTCTGTTTACAGAGGCTCCTCACTGATGAGTCCCCTCGGTTAAGAAGTGCTTTACGTTACACCATATATGGGAAATCCGGTGTATTCGATGCTGAGAGATTCATCGATGTGATGCAAGCCTTTGAGAGTTTCATCACTGCAGCTAAAAGTGGAGGTGGAGAGGATCTGAGTGGAAACATGGCTGAACTCGGCCTGTTACAGACTCGAACTGCACTCACGTTTCCTGGATTCTCACCAAATGCAATTCAACCAAAGCAGCCTGTTCAAACAAGAGCTGCCTTAGCCTTTCTCCTGTCAGATAAAGGAAACTTCTTCCGAGAATTCCTTCTCGACGAGGTACTCATCATGAATCATCGAGTTTATGTCTTATTTGGTTGGACTTAAGGTAGTGACTTTAGTCTAATAAATGTTTAACCACTTTTTCAAACTGCCGAAAACAGATAGTGAAGGGCATCGATGCTCTCACTCGGGAGCAGTTGGTCCGCGCCATGGCCATCCTTGGTTTCAGGAACGCTCCACCTGTGTTTAGCATGGTCGGCGCAGTTGGACCGTTCAGACCAGCAGGACTTGTGCCAACAATCACAGAGGAGGACAGGAAGATCTTAAGCAATGTCGAAAAGGTTATCGGATTCTTAACAGTGGGAAGTTCGCTGTCACGGACATCAACCGGGGCTGTGAATATCGGTGAAGTTGTCGAGGAACTGCTCCCGGTGTTGCCTGGGTTGTCAGCTGAGGTTCTACCTGATCTACTAGCTCGGCTAACCTCAAGGGTAGTAGCTCGACTAATCCGGGACACATTTTTGTAGTTAACCACCTCAGAGGAACAAGAACAACACGTAAACCCGACCTTTAAATGTATATAATAATAATAATAATAATAATAATAATAATAATAATAATAATAATAATAATGTACAATCGAAACAATGTTTTGTGCGTAAATTACAAATACCTTCTTGAGGTTTACAAATACCTTCTTGAGGTTTAGTGAAATTTTTCGTTTGTTCTTTTTATTTTAAAAAATTTTCAATTATCCCCTTGCGGTATAATTAAATTTTCAGTTACTCCTTCTAACCGTTTGTGACATTAGTTGACTATTAAAGATTTTAGGTGTAATTATATTAACTATACTCTAGAACAGTCCAATGGGCGGTCTGGACATACCTGCATTGTGATGGCATTGTCTTGTTTGTGTCGCTGCGGCATGAGTTCATCCGTGTGTTGCTGCAGCAGTCAGGCGACAATGACGACATGCAAGGTTGGCTAGTTGGGGAGGAAAAAAGAAGAGAAATTAAATGTTAGGGTTAAAGTATTAAAAATATTAGTGATAAGTAGTTAAGCTTAAAATTTTTGACGATCAATTAATATCACAAACGGTCAAGGTGGGTAACTGAAGGGTTTTAAAAATAGAAAAAGTAAACTGAAGATTTGACCAAACCTTACGGGGTATTTGTAATTTACCCATGTTTTGTACTCCTACAAAGCCGATATATATGGTGTAAGTTCTTTCATTCGCCACTACTTCATTAAAGAACTATATACTACTTTATTACTTCATGAAAAAAACATATTTATGTATTTATATACATTTTATAACACCATTGTATATTTCTTCTAAAAAAACATGGAACCACGGAAGATGGCAACTGAGACGATTAGAGGTTAATTCCAACATTCAAAAAAGAATTAGATTTAGTTATCAACCAGATCTCTTCGTCATGGAGCGGGTCAACTTTTTTATCCATTTATGTGGAGCGGATCGTGGATATCTACTGAAGCTCCATTAATTGACATTTTTTAAACATAATAATCCTTAAGTTTTTGAAAAATCACAAAATGGTCCTCTGATTTTTAAAAAATTTTAAAATGGTGCTCTAACTTTTAAAAATAGCCCAAAACTATTTATATATTTAGTCCCAAAACTTTGTTGAAAAAATGAAATAAGGACAGAAACTATAAAAAATTACAATTTTAGTCACTATGGGAGTGAAGCAGATCCGATCGATTCACCAACAGAGTGGATCGATCCACCAAAATGCAGATATATGTAGATCGATCCATGGAGCGGTCAACCCGATCCAACACCCATCCCTATTTGGACGGTGGTGGAGAGAGGGAAGAGAAATAAATATAATTATGAGTTTCTTTTGAAGAAAAAAATAGTTTATGGGTATTTAATTATTAAATAATGATTATAAAGTTCCTAAAGTTATTTAATTATATTTTTATGATTTAAAACTATTAACAATTACAGTTTGGTCATCGTACCGTTAGAAATCTAACGGTGTTAAACGAGTTACTGAGTCAAAGCCCTTATCTGCATTACTTGGCATAGTTGGGGTACCAAGTCAAGGCGAGTCATAATCCAGACCATTATTTGAACGAGTCGTGAAAGTTCAAGGTAGTAATCAGGAATCAAGCCAAACTATTTTTCGAAAACGTACTAAAGTCCCCTTGAGCTTTAGCAAAACCTATAGCTACCCTATCAACTGTTAACTCCATTAAATTATGTCAAACATATGAATTAGCGACTTTGATTACTCTTAATTTTTTTTTAACTTTGAAGTCAAAACTTTTTTCTCCCTCAATTTCACCGCTTCTCCTACCTTTGTCAGCCCCTCCCCTCACCACTACTGCACCTTGCCCCATACTCCACTATCGCAGTCCCTAACACAGCCGCCCTTTGACTCGGGGGTTTTAGTAAGTATGTTTCTGAAAATGGATAGAGGTAACCGCAGATTTCACATAACCGTTTCTCCGTTCAATCGGCACTCCGACTACGATCTTCGGTTCAACAGTGTAAGCTTCTTCATCTCTCGCTTCTGTGCTTCCGACGGAGAAGGTGGCATTTCCAAATCACTTCCTCTGCTAGCCTCTCCAATGTCCATATTCGATGAAGATCCAAGCCACTGCTGCCTCCAATCACAACGACATCTTCTGATCGCCTCAGAGTCACGTCCGATCGTCGCGGATTTATTGCATCAGCAAGATCGGACTAGCAGACGATCAAGTTGACGAGCTCCTGTCAATTTCCGGATCTAAAGCACCACCATCGTCAAGGTGTAGATCTATAGTCGTCGACCTCTTGTCAATCACCGGATCGGTGGCCAGATTTGAAGACTAGTGTGGCGGGGAGATGATTGACAATAAAGGACGAAGGCTGATCTGGTACTGATTTCTTCTATTATTTCCGATTTACGGTGCTATAGTTTCAGACTTTTTGATGTTGTTGCAGACAATTGTTGATATTCAGCTTGACAGTATAGATTGTTTCAATAGGCAAAATACTTTTTGAAATATACTCTGATTTGCTTGTGATTTTGTTTAGTTTGGATGCTTCTGAATCGTAGATATTGTTGTTGTTTTTTGAATTTTTTGAGTGGTCCAAATCTGAATTAGTTTAGTGAATTTTGTGAATAAAAAACATTATCACTACTAAAATATTTAAAACAAATAAACAAATAGTTTCACTCTTTATTTAGACATTATAAAACTTGATAATAGACACTATAAACTATTGCACATATACTTTATTTGATTATGAATTGGTGCACTTTTTTAAGTTTTTAAACGGTAGACACAATTACATTTTGTTACAGATGGTATTTTATAATATATTAGACAGTTTCCATATCACTTTACACACTATGTAATCAATTATAAATGAACGCAAAATTGTTTGATATTCTTTTATAAACGCTATTATACATTACAAAATGCGTTTTTATGATTTTATACGAAAATTAATTTCTAAAATTTTTGTTCAACACTCTGTGTTTTGGTGTATACATTATCTGATAATTTAGTAGACAGTTTTCCATGTCGCTTTAGACAGTATATAGTTAATTGTAAATTAACAAAAAATTGTTATATTATGTTGTAATTAATTATGAAAATGTTTTCTTACTATGTTTTAAATAGTATGCAGCGGTGGTGGATCCGTCGGTAATACTGTCAGTGTTTCCGACGGCGGTTCCAGTGGTGGTTCAACATCAGTTTTAGTGGTAATTTCGGCGGAGGTCCGGTGGTGCTTCCGACGGCGGTTCGACGGTGGTTCTGTCAACGGTCTGACGGTGGTTCCGACGATGGTCCGATGGTGGTTCTGGCAACGGTCCGGTAGCTATGGCGGTGGTGCCGGTGTTGGTGGTCATAGATAGTCAAGAAAGGCATTTTAGTCTTTATTTATTGAGATTGGTTAGTTAAGTTATAATTAGATTAATAGTGGATTAGGTAGGTGAAAAACACTTATGTGTATAAATTATCAATAACATCTGGTGGCCAACTGTCAGCGGGATCTGCCATCTAGTTCTTCTGGAATCTGGTCACATGGGAGATGACGGGTGTTTTACATGTGTATAAATTAAGCACAATATCAAGTAATAAAACTCATTCAACCTTAAGTACAAGATGTGCAATTGTAGTAGGGTGAGTGGAGTCGAACCCATGAGATTATAGTGCAATTTATGAAGTTTAGTTAAATACAATATTTTTGGTGTTTTTGAATTTTGAGTCTAGTGATAAAATGGATGATAAATCTAAATTAAACAAGTCTACTTCTATTACTAATGAAACTAGAATTAGGATGCAATGCAACAAAGAATTATGAAAAATAAATGTTACTTATAATTGATTAGAGTTGAGGTTGCTAGATGGAGTGTTAGGTTGTGATATATGACAAGTTAGAGGAGTTGGATAATTAACAAGTTCTAACCTCCTAAGTTAGAACCATCCTCTCCATCTTCTCCATAGAAGACCAAGTAAAATCTCTTCACTTGCATCAACTATGAAGGCACTAAATTTAGCCAACTAATGTCTCCTAACAACCTAGATTACCTTCTCAAATAATCTTATAGTATCTAAACAATTTTCTTTGGTCAAATCAATAAAATGTTCTCTTAAGCATTTCATCGAACACTCGGTGGGCATAGTAGAGTAGTTGGCATTCTACTCTAACTCTACCTTCTTTAATCCCAAGAAAATGTTACTAATTATGCATAATCAACAACCAAACAACTCTAAATCATCTAACAACACGACATCATGCTAACCAACCCTAGGGATGATGAACTAATCAATATTCAAGCTATTCACGAAATTCACAACAATCATGAACAAAAATGAAAGTAAAAGTTAAAGAGGAAGGAAGAAGCTAGAAATTGTCTTCAAATCTTCGATCCTTCATAAAAATCCAAAAATTCGTAGGTAAGAAAAATGGAGGAGAAAAGATAGCTCAAGAACCCTAGATGGGTTCAAGAGCAAGTCTAAAAGTGAGGAGTACTGAAGAGATGTTGAAAACAACGTTATTTAAAGCCTCATTTTCTGGAGAAAAAAAGAGATTAATGCTGAAATTTCGTCCAGGTGACCGCCTGACAAAAGTGCTTGGGTCGCCTGACTCTCACCCGACCTCCTGCATGGTGAAATTTGGGTTCAGGCGACCGCCTGACTTTTGCTGTTTAGTCGTCCGACTCTCGCCTGGCCTCCTAAGATCCATCGTAGGATTTTCCTCATTCGGGCAATCGCCCGACCTTTAGACAAGGGGTCGCCTGGGTGCCATCTAACACTTGTTTTATCCACTTTTCCTTGATCTATTCCAGGATGATTGAAATGGTCATCGATTTCATTTCCTGGTACTTTTTTGTCTGAAAAATGGTCATTTTGCACCCCTTTTGCATCCAACATAGATTACCTACAAAACACTTGCGCTCACACTAAGTACTGGCATAATTATCAATAAAACACGTGAAATGAAGTCAATTATATACCAATAATTCACAATTATCAGGAGACCATGGTGGTTGCTGGTTACTCCGCCTGCAAAGAAAGCCGCACCGGAGGGTGCTCCGGTTAACGGGCCTCCGACGCTCAAATGAGTACTATATTTTTAGAGTGAGAAAGTAGAGAGAAGGCAGAGCGAAGTAGTGATCAGATTACCTCTGCGGTTTGCATGGGTGGCTTTTACAGGAGGGCACCCTGATGGCACTCTGGTAATTTGCCTATGGTTCGAACGTGGTGGCCGACCACCTTTTGCGTGTCAGGTGGCGCCTTTTTTGGAAGTTCGGATGGTGTGGGCGAAAGCCTGCTTGTCCCCTTGCAGCTTTGCGGCAGGTCAGCGATGAGCTGACAAAAGGTACGATTTGCATTAAATGATGTCGTAGTTTCGGTCCTCCGGCGAGAGTCGTGCTCGGCGGGGTCCTCCTTGTTTTGGGCGGGCCTATTGGGCCTTGGGGGCCCAGGCTGTTTTGGGGGAGCGTACTGGGCTTTTTAGGTTCTTTGGCCATTAACATCAACCAATCATATAACGTCTGTCAGACAAAAGCCTAATTCATTTCAAACAAAGCACAAATTCATTGACAATCATAATCTAAACCATCAGACAAAACCCCAATATTAAGGAAATCAGATCAGAGATTCCATACTAAAAACCAAACAATTATGTTTCAGACCATCAGATAAAAAAAATGAAATAGAATTGAATGCAAGAATCAAAATCGATTAAAAAACCATCACAAACGTCTTGAATATAATCAAACAACAATATATCTATGATCCTACAATTGTTTCTGTATGATCAGGTAACATAAATTTAGAATGCTTGTTTATGATCAATAATTTATGTTCGATTACCAAAGAAAATGTGTAACCCAGTGTAACCCAATGTTTACACAGAATTCTCGAAGTAGGACCTTGTAGCTATGTATCAGACAAAACCGAAAAATTAAACATTCCTTTTATGCAAAATCAGAGTAAAACATCATACATTATTCCCAGAAAAAAACATCCAGTCATGTATATTGTCAGACAAAACCACAAAATTATCGTTCAGACTCTTTTGGAAATAACCAGGCAATACTATATCTACGATCAGACAATTGTTTGAATATAATCAGACAATATAGATTTATCAATCTTTTTTGCGGTCGTCTGCTCTGGTAGCGACGGTAAGAATTTTTTTTTAAAAAAAATCAAACAACCAAATTACAATGCCTCCATCAAAATCCCTAAATCAGTCCTTACCACAAATCAAAGAACAATTTGCTCCGGCACCCGTCCACCGTGCCGGCTGCAACAGAAATTTCAATCACCGGACTGTGGCCGTCTCGCAGCGGTGCGTTGAAGCGATGCTGTCGGGCCGTCTGGAACATAGAGCATGGTGTCGAAGGAGTCCAATCGGCATGAGCACGACGTTAGAATGAGCTGCTGCTCAGTGACAAATCGCCATGGAAGAGGAGAATCAGTGTGGGGTTAGGATTGGTTTTGTCTAATGGTTTGAGGGTTTGACCGATGTACTAATAATAAAAGGCATCTACTATTAATATATAAACAAAAACATACTCAAGGTGGTGTTGCCACGTGGAAAATCTTTTTTATTTTTTTAAATAGAAAAACGGGATTATACGAAACTGACTTCAAATCTTCAACAAAATCAAAGCGTATCTTATCAAATATTCTCTGAGATTGTAAATTAAATATGTCAGATTCTCTCAACTAATACTCCACGACTTAACCTTTTGTTTCGCTTATGAAAATACAAACTGTTTCGTCCTACCTGTCTCTCTGTCCATTCACTATCTCTCATTCTCTCTTTTGTCTACTCGCTTCTCTCCCACTTGATTTTTTTTCTTTCTCTGTTGTCATTATTGTTCTCGTCACTTCCCTCCACCACATCGCCTTCGTGCTCGCTATCGGCAACAAGACTGCAAGAGACGCCGGAGCAAGGTCGATTTTCCATTTTCCTGTCACCTCACCTATTCATCTAAATCGTTTTGGTCAAATTTTCTGGATCTTTGTTCATCTTTTTTAAGGCTATGGTACTTCCCGACGAGCATGCCCTCCTATGTATACACGATCGACACTTCGACGGTGTATGGATTGACCGCTTTCGGCTTCTTGCTTCTCGGCCACTCTGGTACACAGCGTTCCTAGGTTTGTAACTTAATCTTGAAAAATGGTCGAGCGGTATCTAAATTGAGGTTCATCATTAACTATTTTTGGCGCTAAGATATGAACTCATACTATTTTTTAGGAACTAGTTGCATGAACTTCCGGTTAAATCCATGGTTTATAAAACCGGACCGGACACAGAACCGTTCAAGCTACCGGTTCACGGTCTGACCGGTTTGACCGATTGAGCCACCGGTTCAACCGGTATTAGTTAAATACGCGGACATCTACCTTTTATCATTCATCTTAAAGTAAATAAGTAATTTATAATAAACTCAAGAACATAGATCCATCAAAGCTCAAAATAGTTAGCACATATATGCTTCAAAATTACAATGAGCACTAAAAAGTAACACCTCATAGATTATCAACAAATGCTCTAAGATCAAGCTCATCTTCATCTGCGGTGACATCTTTATTTGCATCAGCTGTTCCATCACCTAGAAGAAAATATCCACAATTATTATTTCAAGATAAAACTATCTTACTAAAGAATCAGGGCACTGGCGGTCCGACCGGTCCGACCGGCCGGTCCGGTCCGGTTTTCTCAACCATGGTTAAATCCTTTATTTGCATACCCGTCAAATATTCTGTAACAAGTAAAGAACATTGTTATGTCATATTAAAGGAGAAAATGATAAATGAAGAAACGAAGGTGCCTGAGGTCCCTATTTTGCGTAGTGACCATTTTGGTTTGCTTCTACCAATCTATAACAAGCGACATCCACTGTTTTCCAAGGAACAATCGAGAAGGTACATGTTCGTATTGGTGGTGCTTATGTACTTTTATGCAGATTGTTCGGGCAATGAGATGAGAAGAATTAGGATTGGTGAATGATGCAGTAAACTATATACCTAAAAAGAGTATGATCATGTAAGTAGTAGTAGTGATGGTATCATGTTGGTAAATTTAAGAACTTAAGATTGATGAATGTTCTTGATGGTATACTTGTGTGGATGTGGTTGTTTTATAGATTTTTGGAGCTAGACCCATGAGAAGATGGCTGGAGAACAATGCTCTCGCAAAGATCTTACTGGAAAATTTTTCTGTTTTACAAAATATATGTTAAAAAAATACTGGAAATTTTGTAAACTTTTCATTATTCCCCCGTCCCACAAAGATTGTTCTATTTGATTTTTGTACTTGTGTTTAACTTAATTTTTAATTACGAAGAATTTGTTAATTTTTTAAAAAAAATACTATTTATATACTAGACACATTGAAATAACTTATGTATATACATTATTTAAGTTTATAAGTCAACATGTCGAAGAAAATAAATTGTAGATTAAATATTGAAAACCAAATGGAATAATCTTTATGAGACGGATGGAGTATTTGATAGAGTAAATATCGCCGGAGGTCCTATTTTTGCCCACTTGAACTATTTTTATCCCGTTTTAAGCTTGAGACGTATTTTGTTCATACAATTTGAGTTATTGCTCTAATCAAGTCCTTTTCGTTCAACTCCACTATTTAAATGGACGGAACAATACAAAATGTTTGTTATACCTTTTAACTAAATGCTACAATACTCCTTAAAATTTATAAGTTAAATGATTTTATCCCAAACATTGTTTAGCATCACATCTGCCATGAAAAATCAATATTACCTTCATCAATTTTTTATTGTTAGGTTTCTTACCGGCATCTAATATATTAATTTTTACTTCATTTTAATACTATATATTGTAAAGTACGTCAAATACATCAACATTTGTGTTATGAACTATAATATCAGTATGTAAAGAAGATAGTTAAAATTCATTATAATTTATTTTAATAAGTAAAATTGATTGTATTGAATTATTAAAATTGATTGTATTGAATTATTTATACCCGTACCGTATGAGGAGGTAGTAGCTAGTTCAATAGAAAACGCAATCAGTGGGATTGGGTTCCATAATATACTAGGGATTGATAATAATACGTTTTACAATTGTCTGATCTTTATAAATACTATAATTATATTTATATATACAGAGATGGCATTAACGATGTTGTCTAGACAATAGGGGGTTTCAAAGTTGGGATTTTTTAGATGAATTTTTCACAAAATCACCACCACTTTCTCACCAAATGAATTCCAGTTTTTCGGACCTCAACGATTCACGTTTGAGGTGAATCACCGAAAATCACGGTGATTTTTTTCGCGGTCGTGCGGCGACGCCCATATCCCAGCCCTTTGCTCACCCCCACTTGCCTGCGCGCTGCCGGCTTGCTTCTCAGGTGATTTTTTTCGCGGCCGTGCGGTGACGCTCATCCCCACTTGCTTGCAGGCTGCCTGTTTGCTTCTCCGCGTGCGGCCGCCCCACTTGCTTGCAGGCTGCCTGTTTGCTTCTCCGCGCGCGGCCGCCCTGCGCTGAAGCCAATCTCAGCGCTTTACTCACCCCCACTTACCTCCACCCTGGTTGCTTGCTCTCCTCCCTGGCTGGCTGCTTCCCAGCTCAGATTTTCGTTTTCGTTTTCAGTGGTTTGAAGGGGTACCCAAACTCAGATTTCATTTTTGTTTTTTTCACCGTGAGAAATCGAAAAATTCGGAGAATTTTTTGTTCTCCACTTGTTAGGATTGAGACCCCCTAATGTTTGCCTAGGCGTACAGAAGTATATCCGTAAAGAAGAAAAAGGAAAATAAAAAGTGTCATGAGGCTCTAACTCATAATGTTAAATGCTTAAGAATATAGTGTGAAATTGTTTTATCAGAAAATGGCTCATTTTATTACCAGAGAAAAAAATAAAACAAACCAACCGGAAATAGTAGCAAAACAAAAGTAACAGCGGCCCCAAAATGGCCAAAAATAAAAGAACAAAGAACCAAAAGCAACGAGCAGGAAGGTCAGCACTAACATGAAAGCCGAGCACGAGGAGAGATAACAGCCATAAATGCCATATAGTTGGCCAGAAAGCACAAGATTGTTGCGACAAATTTAT
Organism: Stellera chamaejasme; assembly: GCA_024586325.1. Taxonomy (NCBI): domain Eukaryota; kingdom Viridiplantae; phylum Streptophyta; class Magnoliopsida; order Malvales; family Thymelaeaceae; genus Stellera; species Stellera chamaejasme. The sequence goes on from CM044984.1 coordinate 32,626,252, forward strand.
AATGATCCTCGATCTCTTCCTCGACACCCTAAACAGCTTCACATGAGCAAAATTGTGACGACACGTCGCAACAGTGCCACAAAGGGTATCTTGCTGACATTCAGACTGCCAAAACTGGAAGCACTAACCCAAGCGCCAACCACAAAAACTGAAACGTAGAAACAAGCAAACAAAATAGAGAATAACAGCCTAAACGAAGGGACCAATAAAGAGTTTTAGAAAACCCGGTACAGGCGGCCCTCACACCCAACCGGCCTCCAAGCCAAACAGTCATGGCTCGTTGCTGGGTGGGGAGTCTCCCTCACCCAGCAAGCATCGCTCGGCTGTAGCAATAGTCGCCCCTGAGGAATGAGGCTTATCCCCCGAAAAGTTTCCGCATAGACCAAACAAAGGCACCCTAGCTACCCGCCATCCGACATAAACAGGGGCTCCATCGAAGTCGGAAAGGGTCGGCCAGAGAACCAAGACATGATCAATTTATAAGATTTCCCCTATAGTATCGAGAAGCGGTAACCGTAAAAAGTATTAAGGGGCACGAATACAAACGACAACGCAGCGGAAGACGATGATGGAGGCTCGTGGCGAAGAGGATCAGCGATGTGAAACCACCGCCCCCCGTCTGTGGAGCCCGAGATCGTCGCCCCAGAAGACATCGACGTTGAGGAGAGTGGCAAGAACTGGTGAAGAAGCCAGACCTTTTGTTGGCAGGGAAAGGGCCGACCTTGATGGCAACAGTGCGAAGAAGATGGCACCACCGGCGAGGGGAAGTCTGAGCGTCACGAGGAAGAAAGCACATGTTGCTAGGGTTTTCTATAGTGTGAAAATCTTTAGTTCAGCTACTACTTGCACCATCATTAAAAAAATGACGGAGCATGCGAATATGAACCAAAAAGAGTAGTACTCTCAAGTCCCTCCATCAGAATAGTAAAATTTACACTTTAATTAAAATACAAATGAATGTGTTTAGTCCTGAAATGTTTTTATAACGAAAATTTGTGTAGACACATGTTTGAAAAACATGCAACTTTATCTCATGAAAACTATAACGTTTTCTTCAAATGGAACTCAACAATTATATACATCTCCATTCTTTTAACGGGTTAACTTTCACATTTGTGTAATTGTGTTTGGCTCAAATTTTACTAAAAAGATTAAAAAATATTTAAAAACTACAAATATTTATTTATCATTTACATATAAATGATTAAACTTTATATATTAAAATAAAGAAACAAAATTTTCATCATTATATGGCCTATATAAAAAATATATTTATTTTAACTTATTAACTTCAACTTTTATGTGCTTTTTAATCAATTATGGCCAATCAAATTTGTAGGTGCACGCACGAACAAACAAGTGCCGTTACCCCACTCACTCACTCAAAAAATAAACAGAAGCGTGCAGTGCCCAAATGAGTACTCGCACTCTGCCCCGTTTTACTGTGGAAAAAGACTGAGAGACCTAATATTATCCAACGGGTCCTCCTAAAACTGGAACCCTCCAAATGAGTACTCGCACTCTGCCCCATTTTGTTTCACTCACCCCCATCACATCCAAACCAATCCACTCCCCCCCATCCCTAATCAGTACTGCTCACCACCCAAGTGTCCATTAATTTCTCGTAGGTGTCTATTTATCACATATGTGGAAAAACACATATCATGAAAATGTCAAATTTACCCTCTTAATAAATCTCTATGAAGGGTGTTTTAGTCTTTTAGTTTATTAGGTTAGTTAGTTAAGTTAGTTAATTAATAGTACATTTAGGTATGTGTTTTTCCACATATGTGATAAATAAACGGACTCTAATTTCCCTGACGTAATAATTGCACCAAAATTAAACAAATTAAAATTGTTTAAATTTGATCATCATCCCAAAAAAATACTATAACAGAAGGTGATAAATGATTTATAACGGTAGGTCGACCGCTAATTGTAAAAAGGTAAATAAATTACTCCACTCTGAATTCCAACTTGCCATCTTACGTCAACTACTCTAGTACGTGTTCATTATCAATGTGTTAGAGAGGTGTTTGTTCCAACGATTTGGGCATAACCGTCCGAATATAATCAAATTGATTGGTTCGTAGATATGAGAATTACAAACCAAACCATCATAATAAGAATTAAGAACCCAAAAAAATCGACTGAAAAATATTTTGGTTGGATCGTTTCTGAATTTCAGTTTGTTGGCCTAAAACGCATTTGATCTAATATTTTGGTTGACAAGCACAAGTTTAAGTTAGAGTTCCAAGTTGTGGAAAAAAAACGTGCAGGAAGAAGACTAAGTTGGGATGAAGACGGGTTAGGTTAGTGACCATCATGTTGGAAGTTTTGAAAGTGATAAATAAAGTTGGCAAGTCGGGATCAATGGACAGAAACAGAGGGGTTATGAATCGGTAAAAACCGGAAGAACCGGTGAACCAGAAATTGGTTATTTAAATTTTTATTTTGTATTTTTTTGAAGAAATTTATCATAAACTCCCAAATTTGTATTACTAATTTTAATTTATTCCACATTTGTTTATAAATCATATTTGGCATCTTATATTTTTTATATTTTCTCAAGATATCTTTTAAAAATCTGAAAACCACAATATGAAAATAAAAAACAATTTGAAGTTATTCAAGTTATATAGTTAATTAAAATGTAGATATTGTTTACCATCTTATAAAATGTCTGATTCATATTTTAAATTATTATTTTAATATATAAATATGTATTATTATTTTGTATTTACAGTTGAACCGATGTTTTGTTTTGGACGGTTCTACTTTCGGTTCAATTTTTAAAACACCGCCTACCACTTCTGAAATCGCCTACCCCAGCACTCTTTCCACACACTAATTTCTCTGCTCTTTCGTTTCATTCATCACAACTCTGATCATGGCGACACTAACTCCCACCGCCTAATCGCCATCCCGCAGCACTCCTGGCGGTGCCGGCGCAGACCAGGTGCACCGATCTAGTGCGCGCATGCTCCTACCTGCAATCCAAGTCCATTTTCGACCGAAGCCAAGAGATCACGGCCTGCACATCCCAAGTGTCGGAGGACAAAAGTACTTTTGCCCGCCACGGCGGAGGCGGAGGAGTAGGCCGGGAGCTGAAGATCAGCGGCGACAAGTCCGCCGTCATTAACGGTCCTCTCTCTGAGTCAGCCGTACGCAAGAGTAGTCTCCGGAAAGTCCCGATGGTCATGGAGGAGAGCCGAGGGAAGAGAGTGAATTGGCCGGACGCACAAGGCAAAGATATCGCACATATTCGAGAATTCGAACCTAGGTGAGGACAGCACACACGACAGTACTGTTGTTGTCACGGAAAAAACGTTAGTGGCCGAATTGGCTATTCGTTAGTATTTAGTGTCCTTAAAATGATATTTTAAGTCTCAATTTGTACTAGTGTGTCAGAAGATGGGGAAATTACAGGAGTAACAAATTCTTGCGTTTGTACAGTTCAATGAAACAGCATGCAACGACAGGTACGCTCTTTCCCCCGTTAAATTCATATGTATTTTCTTGATATATTATCTCTGTCCCAACAAAATTTCAGCGTTTGATTTTTTATATTTGTTTGACTCAATTTATTGTTAGAAAAAAATTGTTACTTTTTTATAAAATTATATTTAGAAACTAGAACCGTTACAAACGGTTGGGCTAGAGTGACAAGAGGCTCATCATTTCTTAAGAAAATTCTCGAGTTTGAGTCCAGTGTACGAAGAAGAACACCGCTAGGAGAGCTATCCCTTGAAGAGATCTAATAAAACTTGATCCAAATTAATTGGAAAAAACATTGTCTTTCAAAAAAGATACTAGAAACGTTGAATTATAATTTGCATATAATTTATTTAGGTTTTTACATCAAAATATTGAAGAAAAATCATACAGAGTAGAATAAATAATAAAAATGAAACGTTTGAATCTTTTAGGGCAGATGGGGTTCTAGAAAACATTAAAAAAAAGACACAATTGTCATTTAAATATAAATTATTAAACTTTATATATAAAAAAACAATAGAACGAAACAAACTTAAATTAGATGTTAAAAACATATTATTAAAATGGATATTGGAGTCCTAAGTATCTAATCTAATGGCTAAGTTCACTGGATGTGGATGTCTTATGTTTAAATATCCATTATATATATATATATATAAAAGGATATTGGAAGGGGAACGATTTCGTTCCTTTTATATATTGAAAAACTCATGTTTAAAAATTAACAATATCAAATTATTATCCCCATATAAATTATTGGACGTTATGTATTTACTTTAGTGTTACTATTTAACAAGTACTCCTTCGTCTGCATAATATTTAAATACTCTAGTTACTTTTCAGCTTATTCATCCGACATTTTGAAATTTACCTGCGAATTTTTTATACATACTTTTTATGTATGCATTTGTTGTATTTAGTTTATAAATATAATTGTTTTGATTTTTCCAAGTAATAATAATATAGAAAATTTAAGTCAATTGCTTGAAACAAATTGGGAGAGAGAAAGAGAGTAATAATATTTTGTAAATGTGATAACACACACTTGAGACGGAGGGATTGCTAATGATTTGAGTTAGTTAAAATCAAACTCTAGGTCCCAAATGGTGAAACGAGGATCCAAGTCGTTCTGCTTTAATAATTAGCGATTTACACAATTGCTGGTTAATGGTTGTAATTGTACATGAAATTGTAACTAACTGGAGTCAGTTACAGGTTACAAATGCAGGTTTATGGCCTTGCTGATGATCATGAGCTTGTTTACAACTTACTCTCTCCGTCACTTTTCAATAGTTATGTTTATTTTTCAGCCTCTAATCCATGAATTGTTTTCTTCAAAATTTTGATATACAATATCATGTTACTTGTACGTATAAACTAAATCAACGTCTCTAGTTTCTAAAAGTATTTTTTTCAGATTTTTTTGACAAACTCTTGTAAGTAAAATATTGAGTCAAACAAATTATCAATAGTCGACGTAACTATTAAAAAGTAGTACTATTCCGTAAATCAAATTGGTCAAAGTAACTATTAAAAAGGGACGAAGGTAAATGTACTACAATTCCAGAAATCAAATTGGTCAAAACATTTAACTAGTGGTGGTCAAAGCATCCAATCTTTTGAATATCAAGACAACCTACTCTCTCCGTCACTTTTCAATAGTTATGTTTATTTTTCAGCCTCTAATCCATGAATTGTTTTCTTCAAAATTTTGATATACAATATCATGTTACTTGTACGTATAAACTAAATCAACGTCTCTAGTTTCTAAAAGTATTTTTTTCAGATTTTTTTGACAAACTCTTGTAAGTAAAATATTGAGTCAAACAAATTATCAATAGTCGACGTAACTATTAAAAAAGGACGAAGGTAGTACTACAATACCAGAAATCAAATTGGTCAAAGCATTTAACCAATGGTGGTCAAAGCATCCAATCTTTTGAATATCAAGACAACCAAGAGAGTAATAATATTTTGTAAATGTGATAACACACTTGAGACGAAGGGATTACTAATGATTTGAGTTAGTTAAAATCAAACTCTAGGTCCCAAATGGTGAAACGAGGATCCAAGTCGTTCTGCTTTAATAATTAGCATGATTTACACAATTGTTGGTTAATGGTTGTAACTGTACATGAAATTGTAACTAACTGGAGTCAGTTACAGGTTACAAATGCAGGTTTATGGCCTTGCTGATGATCATGAGCTTGCTTACAACTTACTCCCTCCGTCCATTTTTAATAGTTATGTTTATTTTTTAGCCTCTAATCCATGAATTGTTTTCTTCAAAATTTTGATATACAATATCATGTTACTTGTATGTATAAGCTAAATCAATGTCTCTAGTTTTTAAAAATATCATTTTCAGATTTTTTTGACAAACTCCTGTAAGTAAAAAATTGAGTCAAACAAAACATTAATAATCAAAAGTAACTATTAATATTAAAAAGGGACGGAGGTAATACTACAATTGCAGAAATCAAATTGGTCAAAGCATTTAACCAGTGGTGGTCAAAGCATCCAATCTTTTGAATATCAAGACAACCCTGTACTATACAACAAAGTTGGGAATGTTTTGTAGAGCTCAAAAGATTTTTTACCCAAAGATCAACAATGGTTCAAATACTACTCTAGAACACCAAAGCAACTACAATAGATATTCAATGAAAACTGTTGTTCAGGTTAAAACAATTTCGTTAGTAACAGTCTGCCAAGGTTAGTCATGAATCAGAGAAACAAATTTACTGATCTGGTATGAAATGACAAGTAACCCCACTAGAATACCAAAGCAACTTTGTCACAAGAATCTCAATATACCACCCTTTTTACTTTCCAAACCCCCACAATGATACAAATCGTCATATGACATGAACAAATGCCCTTGTTTACCTTTTACCAATAAGAAATTCAAGGATTAGTGAAACGCTACCTCCCTAATCTGTAGCTGCTGAGCTTCTTTGTGGAAGCTCAATGACTTCTTTACATCTTACCTGTCTGCGGCTTTCCTTCATTGGTTGGAACTCTTAGCTTTCTTTGATTTGCTTTTCTCCTGAATCTTTTTCTTCTTTTCTTCGGCTGTAATCCAATTGTATTCAGAAGGAATCACAAACGGATCTTGAATGTTCTCTATCCTACTGCTACATGCAGGGTTGGATGGACTCGCACGCTGGTATGGAGCTTTTATCCACTGGAACCATGATGAACCTGATGAAGGTCTTGTTGAAGGGCTTTCTCGCCCTGATGCCGGGCTTGTTGGTGGTGTTGAGAATTCATCTAGTGGTTGCAGTTCTTCAAACTTTGTAAACGTCACCAATACTCTGATTGTTGGAATAACTGGAATGGCAACCTACAAGGAAACAAACAGAATTTGAAGGAAAAACAGTTAAGACAAGTAGTACTGAGTATTTTTTTTAATCCTTCATCAGATGGGCAATTAAATAAGAATAAAAAAATATGCAATTCTTCAAGATTGCGGGCAAAAAGCATTAGGTGTAAAATAATATATCAACAGAATCAAGCCTCCTCAACGAGTTTGCACTTTGCCACTTTAATTTAATACACCAATCATGAAACCACTTTAATGCACCATATGCATCAGTAATGTGGCCATATCAATAGTACTATATGTACCAAAATCTGTGGTTATTCTGCTAAAGCCCCGTGTCACCCAGCACAGCACCATCAAGTGAAGCTATACGCAACAAGAAGGAAAATTTCCACGCATGTTCAACAGGCAGACAGCAAATCAAGTTAAAGCAGTTAGATTCATCTGCTAGGACCCACATAAGCAAAAGCCCCTAGGACCCAGAAACTCGCATTACAGACAGTTTCACCACATTCCAGGAGAAGTGAAAAAGTTGGCTTGGATTGGGACCTAGAGTGGCTTGGTGGAGGGGACAGGAAGACGGGGGGAAAAAGTCAGATGAGAAAGAGGGAGCAGCAAGGGAAAGTAGTCACAAAAATAATCCCTCAAAAGCCATAATATCAGTCCTCTTTGTCATTCCCATTCCTTTGGTCTGATAAAAACTTTTCCTTTAATAAGATAATTAAAAGTTTACCCCTTAACCCCATCATAGCAGTCCTTTTCCCCATTTGGAACATCTTTCATTGGTATTTGAGAGGAAGAAAACCTAATTTGAAAACATCTGATACCGAGATAAGAAAAGAACATAGAAAATTTACCCTACAAATATCAAGCTGGGTCCAGGTAAGGGTGGTCGGACCCAATTGGATCTATTGTAGGCAGTTTTCAAACTTGAACTCGTGACATCTAGGTCACATGGCAACAACTCAACTGCAACACATTTATAATAGATAATCTAATATTAATATGAAGTAAAATAGCATTTTAAAATATATTATTCCATATAGCAGGGATAATTGCATTGGCTACTATGCAAACAATGAAAGTAGTTCTGGGTAGAAGTCATTGCAGTTTCATAATAGCTCTACACTAAAGATGTGATGTCGAATCCACAATAAAGTTGAGTAGAAACTACGTTTTAATGATTATGGATACACCAGAAAGGACCAGCCCGGTAAGCGCACCACAATCACACATGAATGAACTGTAAATGAAAATCCAAGGGAAATTTACTCGACGCTTTAAAACTCCAACCTGTAACATGACTGCTTTGATCACAGTACAGAATCCATTTCACTCGTACCATTGAAAGTTAAGCATGCTCAGTAAGCACTAGAATTAGAATCAAAACAAATACCCTTTGTTTTTCTGATATATAAGTCATTCCATTAGGGTATTATTCTCTGGATGCCACAATTCGTTCAAAAAGTACTATAGAATTATCATTTACAGTCAACATACAGTTATTTGGAGAAATATAGGGTGAGAAGATTAACAAAATTCACAGGAAACCCTGAAAATTTGAGCTGCAAGTCCGAAACATATTAAGTACCTTATTCAGAAATGCAAAACAGAGAAATTATGAAGAACCATAGCTTTTATGCTGTCACCTAACCAACAGAATGAATCTATAATGTTGTGCATCAAGAATATTGCAAACTGTGGGCACATTAAACTAGTAAAAAGAATGGTGCTCACAGGCATTGAAGTGCATGCTTTAGATTTTGGAAAATAAGAATTTCTGTCTATATTATTCAAGCATAGAATGAGAAGAAAAAAATAGTTCAGCTGGTTGGATAGAAGCAACTTACCTTGACCGGGAAAGTACCAGCTGGGAGCTTTGTCGTTAGTAGTTCTCTTAGTCTACGGATAGCCTTAACTTTGTTAGCCAAAATGTCTAGCAAAGGTAACAATTCTTCAGTTTGTAGAGGGAAATTTGGAGAAAGCCAAAGAATGGGCCTTAAGCCTTTCTTATACTCATTCTCACGACTACCATCTCTACGCCGATTACCATTCTCAGAACTCACAGATGTAGACGGTTTGGGATCTCGTGCTCTACGATGTTCATCCCCTACCACAATCTCCATAGAATGCCTACCAGGTTTGGTCTGACCTTCTAGAGGGTCCCCAAGAAGGTCACTCACTTTCTCATCTACACAGAGGGAACTTCTTGGAGGCACAACCTTCTTCTGAACTTCAAGTTTCAGGTCTCGTTTTCTCCATCCACCAAACCACCCCTTCTTGTCTGATTTTGTCTCTCCATTTTTACAGCCATTCATATCTTCAATGGGTATTTCCCTGTTCTCATAACAACTATGACGAGGCCCTACAATGTTGTCACCATTTTCAGTAGCCATTTCAGAAGAATCCAACTTTAGTGCAACTTCAAGTTGCTTTCTCTCCTCTTCTGTCAATATGTCATCAAGCTCTTCACTACCGGTTTCATTTTCATTAGAGGAGGCAAAGAACTCATCATCTGTCATGGCTCCAGGCACCCTCCTCGATTTAATGCTAACAGTTACATTGTGCATTTCATAAACCTTAGCCTTCCATGAGCCGACCATTTCTGTTTTCTCCTGTCGTCTCCATGTCAGTTGTGGTAGCAGAACTGCCTGAGTGACATCAATCCCAGGTCTGAACATATTAGTCTGAGACATTGCAATGACTTCTTGTCGAACCTCTTCACCAGTTGCTGGAGAACCAGCACCATCCAAAGCATTCATCACCTCCTTATCCTTGTGCGAAACCATGCAAAGTGATCCAGCAGGTACTTTCCCATCCTCTGAACCATCGCCAAAGAAATACATGCTCTGATCTGCACGTTGAATTCTAAATCCATCAAATCCAGCCAAAGTCATATCTGCTCTCAAGTTGGCACCCCTCTTCCATATCTTGTAAGTATCAGAAGGTGCTACTCTGGATATGAAGGGTATCACAGAACTCTCAAAATGGAATGTGATTTCCATATAAAAGTCCCTCATCCTCCGCATAGTGCTCACCAGACGAGGCAGCCTTCGGCACCATTTAGCCCAAGCCAAGGGCTGGTAATGTCGAACTATAATCATAGCAATCCCTTCTTGCCTGTTGCAAATTGCTTCTTGGAGTGCACTCCATCCCTGTTCATTCTGCAAGCTCCAATCAGCTCCAGCAACCATAAGCATTTCAGTTGCAATTTCATCACACAATTTAACAGCCAGATGCAATGGTGTATCACGATTGGGAACATCCCGCCTATCAATGACAGCAGCAATGGCGTCTGCTTTCTCTTCCTCGGCCACTGAGGCGGCCTCTGTGCGAATCTCAGATGGGTCTGAGTGCCGTGGCAAAGCACTAATTATTCTTCGAAGACCGGCGTAGTCTCTGGTGGCAATGGCCTTGTGGACAGGGCTGTGAGCAAACTTGGAAACCTCAACGCCCGCCATGCCTCAGGAGACGATAGCCTAGAAACCCAAGAGTTAACACAACAAATAATCACAAGCAAATTCTACGAAATCGAGCGACTAGGTCTACGCTATCTCATTCGAAGAAAACCATAAACATGAACGAATTGAAGTTGCTAAAATGAAGAGACCCAACTAAAGTAAAGAATCAAAACTGTGTTCTCCGCTAGTTGCCTATAAACAAAGAAGTTCAAGACGGAACAGAAACGAATCAAGCCCCAATTCGAACACAGGAAATAAACCCCAGAACAAAGTGACAGCAAGAGAGAGAGAGAAGAGAGAGAAAGAATCTGACCTGACCGCCTCGGTTACGTTCCCTGCTCAGAAACCTTGTTGTTCAAGTTGGGAAACCGAAAAAGAACAAGAGATCCAAGTGATCGGATCCAGATCAGACAAACCCAAGAACATGCATGTGAGGCGCAGCCGTGACACCGAAACAAAACAGTAGTAGTTATTAAAAATGGAAACGAGAGGAAGTGGAGTAATAGAACAGGGTATGGAATCTGGGAGAAGATGCGAGAATCAAGAAAGGAATAGTGAAGAAGAAGAAGAAGAAGAAGAAGAAGAAGAAGACGAAGAATGGAAATGGTCAGAATCAAGTAAACGAAGCACCACGGAAACTACTAAAAGCTCTTCTCATGTTCCATCAATGGCGTCTTTCGGTCCCCTTTCACAATCAACTGACATCAGGACCGACGAGAGAGAGGGTTGGATGGATTGGTGGAGGAAATCAAAAATTGTGAAGCTCGTTCAACTGGGTGACAGTAAACATTTTTTATTTTTATTTTGGTGTTTCCACTCGTTAATAGTAATGATCACTGTTTCAATTTTAACCAAAGTGTGAGAATAATTAAATTAAATTAAATTAAATTAAATTTATGGAGATGAAAGTGAAAAGTCGCTGAGAGAACCGCAACATGTGTGATCATGTGAGCCAGGAAGGAAGGACACAGGAATAACGAATTTCGGCAAGCACACCATCCTGTGACAAGAAGCCAATAAATAATTTAACGAATTTCGGCAAGACACCATCACGTTGATCGTCGACGTTGTTTCACATACGAAACGATGTTTATCGATTAATCATGCCGATCAAACACGACCATTATGTTGATCAAATTTAACGATTGACAAACTTGTAAATAAGTAAATCGATTATGTGCACGCATGCGCAGTGCGCATTTTGACGCGTGTCATTTTATTAATAGCTTCATTTTTTTTAAAAAAAAAAGGTTTCAAGAAAAAAAAGGTGATAGAATACTTGAAAATCCTACAAGGTACTGGGATGTTACCACCCATATGTGGGAACCCAACAATAGGGGGCTTCAAAGCTCCAAAATGAGAGAAATTTAATTCACCTCATATGTGAGAGTGTGAGAGGTGAATAACTAAATGATCAAAAACTGAAAAAATGGGGGGCTGGGTTTGACATATCCGTGAATTTTCTAAGACGAGCGGCGTGAATTCCCTCCGAACTTGACGAATCCCGCGTAAAAGAACGAGGAAGCAACAGAACCCAGGTCTGGTTCAAATTTCGTTCGATTCGCGCGCACACTCCGATTTCGCCTTTCAGTCGTCTCGGTCTCTCTGGCCAATGTCTTCTCGCGATGCGAGAGTGTTTGATGGACGATTCGCCGGAGGTAGCCCCGATCGATTTCAGCCTCCTTCACCTTTCAAAGATCCGTTCTTTCTTTGGGTTTGTTGCTCGATCTTAATTGATGGCCGATTTCAGAACGTAGAGTGAATCGATGATTTATGGTAGAAGGTGAGTTTTTTCGGACAGCAAAGGGTATTCGGCGGCCGTTTTTGTACAAAGACTCCGGATGGTGGTTGTTAAGGCTATCGACGCGGCGAAGTGGACCAAGCTTTCATGAGGTTTTTGTTTGCGCTTATTTCTACCTCTTGTTTAATCTGGCCATGACAAGAGATTGCCTCATAACAGCAATAAGCACAAACAAAATTGAATTTAACAGATGAGTGATTGGTCATGAGTATTTGGTATGAGATATATGGAAGAAGAGTCTCTGTTAAAGCATGAAAAGAAGTCTCATAGATGGTTATAAGGCATTGGTCCGTTAATGCTGTCACAGCCACCCTGCCCGGTTACGGAGGCGGGGCCGACCGCGACGTCGGACACCGGAACCTATGGCGGAAAACGCGGTGGCGGAGCATTTTACTCGTTAAACGTAATAGTTGAAACTCACAAGCAACCTACCAAACCCATACGTGGCAAGCATACAAGTAATATAACATTCACCAAATACCATACAAGACAAGCAGAAATGCAGAATCCATTTTATATTCCAATCCAATATAGGCAAGTCGGGGCTCCGCCCTCGACTCAGAAGACAAACAAGATCAGATAATATTCCATAAACCTACATCATATACAAACTCATGATCTAAATACATGCATGCAACTACAACTACAGAGCCATCAAAAATAAGCCTAAGTATACCTAAGTGCGGAATCTGAAACCACTCGCTCAGCGATTCCCGCACGTGGTACTGCTGCTGCAACCAAAACAACAAAAAGCACCGGGGATCTCTACTCCGCCGGTTGCCTGTCAGGACGACATGAAAGGTGTAAACAAATAAAAGGGCGAGTCCTCGAAAGGACCCAGTAAGGGCTAAGGTAAAACGTAGTTTGCCCAAGTGGCAACAAGCTGAACCTGCAAAACAGCATATCACGAGTATACACATAAACATATGAACATATAACACAAGGTGAACCGAATCCCAATCATATGCGGTCCAACCGCCGAACGATCCATAACGGCACCCTCTCACAGAGGTCAATATACTGTAACAAAATGTAATGTAAGCACTGCACGCACGTGGGTCGCGATCCCCAAACTGCCGTAGGTCACGTATATATCGGCACTCCCGGTGCGGATATATATATACAGAATGTCGGCACCCTCCAGTGCGGACATACAAAACAGAAGTATCGGCACTCCAGGTGCGGATACGCAGAACAGAACCAAGGAGCACCCGTGGCCCCTTAGACCATCCGGGTTTCGTCACGAATGTAACATATAGTAATAATAATACACAAATATAAACAGAAATATCATCACCCGATATGCGTATACAGTAATGAATAGGAACCTGGCCTCCAAGGCCCTCCAGTGCCTCAAAACAGATCAAACATACGTTTTACCATTTGACGGGTCTCGGGATCACCGAACCACAGCCCTCACCCGGAACCCGCCTCAACTAAACCCGATACACATCATATAACTCCCAGAATGTATAACGAGAGAAGTTGAGCCCTTACCTCAGATACACTGCCCCGCAGCACAAAACCCGGGAAATCCTGATTCCCGGCCCGAAACGTAAAACTTGGCTCTTACGGTCCCACGCTACTCCACCAATTTTGGAGCTTAAATCCTTATGGTTTCAGCAAAGAAAGATGAAGAACTTGAAGCTTGAAGGTTGACAATGGTGGCGGATGAAGAGAAGAAAGAAGAAGAAGAAAATGAATTACTACTCATTTTATGAAATAATAAGCCTTATATATATTCTTCCCTTTTTCCCATCTTTAATAACAAAAGGACAAGTGTCCTCCCTAAATGCTGCAGCCGACTTACAGCCCAAATCAGACACAAAATATTATTAACTTTTGGGTTAATAACAACTTAACCCCCAAATTCTCCAAATCTTTGCAATTTAACCCCAAACACAAGTAACGAACTCCAAATGAAACCAAAACTGACCAAAACCCCCAGAATATCATAAGATACCCAAATCCTGTTTCCAAAGTCCATTTGGAAAATCAGAGTGTCCTACCGGACCCGCTGAACCCGAGCAAAACCCACATGCGCGCGTGTCGACTGAACCAATCCCGTCACGCCAAAATTCCACAAATATTACCATAAAATCCGTCTTAAAATATAACATACTTTACACCCAAGCCGCCGCAAAATTCCTTCCCGAGCCCCGGATTCCGGCCGGCCCCCGGAGTCGCCGACCGACGCCCCCACCCAAAAATTATACTCCGTAAAAAGATCCGGGACGTTCCTACGATTCCAAATATGCAAACGGTTTCTCATTCCGAGGTCCCGGGAGCGTTACCGAGCCCGCTGTACGTCCCGAGACAACCCCCGGCCCCGAAAAGTATTTTCGACGGAAACGTCCGGGGGACCCTCACGACCTCAAATCCCGAAGGATTCCCAGAAATAATGCTCAGATAGGTCCCGGGAGCCGATTAACAGCCCAAAAACGTGACCCGCAGTTAAAACCGAGCCGGTCACCCGGGTCACAACCCGGTCGGGGTAACCGTAACATTCTCCCCCCCTTAGAACTCTTGGTCCTCCAAGAGTAACCTGAACTATACGGGTGTCACTACCGACCATAATATATGTACTCTTTACCGAACATAATCGAACCACCGTTACTAGTGCGGCGGGAGTGGTAGTTTAGACTACCAGCCAGAGCCTCTCAGCGGCGTCCCACCCTCCGGGTGCATCTTGTTGCGCCCCGAGTCAGTTACCGGTATTTCTACCTGACAACTCCAGACAGTATCGAATTTATACTCAATAAACTCTCGATATATACCAATACAAAAGCATTAAACACTGCAAACATTCTGGAAAGTAAAGCTGATCCACATGCTATCCTGCCAACTTGTTACAAAATCTTACAGAAACCGATAACCCTTATATTAACTCTTCCCCTTTCTACCCACTCTGACCGTTTCCTGAGTAGCTGCTACCTTGCGAAACCCTGTCACCAAACTGAAACCCCAGATCCCAAAGACATTTATTTACAACTGAAGTGGTGCAATCATTCGCGGTCTCCATCCGTGCCTGAATCATCTTGATCTTTGCTGTGGTCTCCTCAACAATCTGAATCACCCGCTTTGATTTTCCATCGGGTTGGGAATGATGAGCTGTACCCAGATGGAATCACGTGCCCGAAACCTTATGAAAAGTACTCCAGAATCGTGCAGTAAAATGCAGATCACGATCAGATACAATGGAGTCCAGTACTCCATGCAATCGCACAATTTCCTTGCCTGCACTGAAATGCCGGTGATAGTGCTCCTTTATTCTCTCCAGACAACTTTCTCAAACCCAGATCCTTCTCTCGTGCCTCACACACTCCATCCAGCCTCCCTGAAGGAGTGATCAAAGTGTTGGCCTGAGTGTACTCCCAAAACTCCCACGTGTGCCAAAGGTACCCCAAACCATCCTCCTGGGTCCGATCTCCCGTGCTACCTTATGATCAGCTCCTTATCCCGCGTACCGAGGTCAGCTCCTACCAATCCTATACACCCTTAACCCTCTCGGAATCCGCTGAAAACCCATGTTCAATGATAATGTGCCCCAGAAAAACAGCCTCTCGAATCCAGAAGTAGCACTTTCAAACCTTAGTGTAAAACCAATGTTCCCAGAGCACCTGCAGAATAACTCTTGGCTGTTCCTGATGCGAGCCTTCATCCCAAGAGTAAATCAGAAAATCCCCGATGAACACTCCCCAAAAGAGTCCAAGTACAGTCGGAACACCCAGTTCATCATGTCCATGAACGCTGCCGGTGCGTTGATTAGTCCGAACGGTGAAACCGTATTCTCGTAGTGCCCAAGTCGAGTAAACAAAGTAGACTTCGGTTTATCCTCCTTCTGAAATTCCTCCAACTGCTAGTCTAGCTCAACTATCTCCACTATCAACATCCGATATGGAGGAATAGAAATTCGAGTGGAATCCAATTACAGATGAATCTCAAGCACGATTTCCCGCTCTGGTGACATCCGGGTAAATCCTCCGGGGATATTTGCGGGAAATCCCGAACCGCCGGAATCCTATCCAGCTCCAACCGAGCATCTGCCGTGGCCAGATTGTAGTACTCCTCCGAATCCACTGTCGGAACCTGATCCCAAAACCTGCAGCTCCATGCTGCTTTTTACCACCTCTACCCCATTAGAACCCATGAGAGGTAACACCTTTCCAGAAACCGTAATACGGTTAGCACAGTCAATGCGCAAAGAATTCTTGAACAGACCAACCATCCCAATAATAACGTCATCCTTCCTGTGTCTGCCAAAGATAGCACGCAATCCCGTGCCATCTCATAAGGAAAACAAACCCGGCTCCCAGCCGTTTGTACCAGAATCATTTGGCAGCTCACTGCTAGCCAAACGCAAAAATTCGGCACACTTCTGTGCCAAAACCGAAACAGACTCTCCAGTACCAAGTACATCATAAACAGATGTGTCGTTCGAAACAGTTACCTTGTAATGCCCCACGCCGCACAATGCCTCCTGTTCATTCTGAAACCGCGTCCACTCACTGGGCTGCCAAGGCGGAGGGGGTGACTGAAACGGAAGTCGCCCCGGTGGTCTCGGAATGCCCTCCCCCGTGAATCGCACCCTCGGGGTGTGTTGGGCTGGAACCAAGACTGCGGATGTAAAACACTGCCGGATCCCTATCTCAGTGTCAGAAAACAATCCCGTATCCAGTGGTTATCTGTCCCACATCACAAGCACTACCCCGACTGCCCGTAGCATGGCCGGCCGGGGTGCTGCCTGCCACAACTTGAACAAAACTGAACTATCACAGTCACCCAGCTGCCCTGCTACTCTGCCCAGTCCTGCCTGTCTTCTCCGTAAACCTCGACGAACCCTGCTGTACAGAACCTCTCCCCCTATCTCAAGATCGGTGTGGTAGGTACCGACTCTCAACCTCCTCCTGCTCGTACTCTCCGATAGTCATGGTGCCTTGCTCCAAATCATCAAACTGCGACTGTCGGAGATCCTTGACTGCATCCCCGATGTACTGCTGATGAAAGTAGTAAGCAACTGCTCCCAGGTAAGGTCCAGATCCTGTCCACCATCCCGTGCTGTATCAGCTCTCAAACGGCCCTTCAGGCTCATCCACCAGTGATCTGCACTATCCTGCAGATTAAACGTCGCCAACGAGACCTTAACCTCAGATGGAAGGTGTAACCTCCCAAGGAGCTTATCAACTCCCGCAACCCAAGTCTCTGCTGCCTCAGGCCCTCCTCGGCCGTTGAACCTCGGAGGGTTCAAACGCTGAAATCTCTCCAGGAGTCTGTCCTCGTCAGACTGATGCCTCTGCTCTTCCCGTCGTTGGCGGAACCGACGAGAAGTGTCAGTATCATACCGACCACCCTCCTCAGAATCAGTCTCCTGCCGATCCTGAACACTGAGGTGGCTGCTGCCCACCTCCCGATCCGAATGCCTCTGTTGAGGCCTGACCGGACCTCTCCGCACTTGCTGCCGCCCCTGAACCTGCTGGGCGGGCAGTAAGGTACCCAACAACTGCTGTACTTGACCCAACACCTGTATCACATCAGGAGTGGGCCCCTCTGATTGTTGTACGCTCTCAGACTGCTGAACACTCGGGGGGGTGAGTGTGGTTGTTCATGTCTTGGGTTCCTCTGAACCCGTCTCCTAACTCTCGGAGGTGTGGGATCCCGGTCCCGACCCTCCGGCTCTCGCTCACGCTGACGGCATGTAGTAACCATACCTGAAACCAATCCAACCCAAAACCATATAATCCAACTAGTTAACTCTCTCTCTATCACATCTAGCAGCAGTATACTAAGGCTCTGTAGTGTAATGCAATGCATGATGCAGAGATTCTTTTCAGAATCACTCAACCAAATACTAAACCTTAAACTCAGAACCAATTAATGCTCACAACACAGAAACACATCACATAGCACCTAACAAACATAAAGGTACCCCGAACCTTCCAGAGTGCTCCAAAGAACCGCCCGCTATTCCACATCCATTCCAAGGTGGTTCAAGTAAAGAGTTGATCAGGCTCCGTACCGAACCGCCCCAGAATGTAACGTAGAACGGTGGCTTGTACCTCGAAGTCACTTCCACAGTTACTTACCCACGAACAGACTTAACTTACTCCAAAAGTCCACCCTCGGACTTGTATACTTGCCTTCCACATTCCATACCAAAACCAAACATACTATACCTTTTGGGTCACTCCGACCCGACCTGCTCTGATACCAACTTGTTACAGCCACCCTGCCCGGTTGCGGAGGCGGGGCCGACCGCGACGTCGGACACCGGAATCTATGGCGGAAAACGCGGTGGCGGAGCATTTTACTCGTTAAACGTAATAGTTGAAACTCACATGCAACCTACCAAACCCATACGTGGCAAGCATACAAGTAATATAACATTCACCAAATACCATACAAGACAAGCAGAAATGTAGAATCCATTTTATATTCCAATCCAATATAGGCAAGTCGGGGCTCCGCCCTCGACTTAGAAGACAAACAAGATCAGATAATATTCCATAAACCTACATCATATACAAACTCATGATCTAAATACATGCATGCAACTACAACTACAGAGCCATCAAAAATAAGCCTAAGTATACCTAAGTGCGGAATCTGAAACCACTCGCTCAGCGATTCCCGCACGTGGTACTGCTGCTGCTGCAACCAAAACAACAAAAAGCACCGGGGATCTCTACTCCGCCGGTTGCTTGTCAGGACGACCTGAAAGGTGTAAACAAATAAAAGGGTGAGTCCTCGAAAGGACCCAGTAAGGGCTAAGGTAAAACGTAGTTTGCCCAAGTGGCAACAAGCTGAACCTGCAAAACAGCATATCACGAGTATACACATAAACATATGAACATATAACACAAGGTGAACCGGAATCCCAATCATATGCGGTCCAACCGCCAGAACGACCCATAACGACAGCCCTCTCACAGAGGTCAGAATATACAGAACAAAACAGAACAGAAGCACGGTACCGGCTGGGGTCGCGATCCCCAAACTGTCGTAGGGTCACAGAAGTATATCGGCACTCCCGGTGCGGATATATATACAGAATGTCGGCACCCTCCAGTGCGGACATACAAAACAGAAGTATCGGCACTCCAGGTGCGGATACGCAGAACAGAACCAAGGAGCACCCGTGACCCCTTAGACCATCCGGGTCTCGTCACAGAACAGAACATATAGTAATAATAACACACAAATATAAACAGAAATATCATCACCTGATATGCGTATACATAACAGAATAGGAACCCGGGGCCTCCAAGGCCCTCCAGGCCTTGAAACAGATCAAACATACGTTTTACCATTTGACGGGTCTCGGGATCACCGAACCACCGCCCTCACCCGGAACCCGCCTCAACTAAACCCGATACACATCATATAACTCCCAGAATGTATAACGAGAGAAGTTGAGCCCTTACCTCAGATACACTGCCCCGCAGCACAAAACCCGGGAAATCCCGATTCCCGGCCCGAAACGTAAAACTTGGCTCTTACGGTCCCATGCTACTCCACCAATTTTGGAGCTTAAATCCTTATGGTTTCAGCAAAGAAAGATGAAGAACTTGAAGCTTGAAGGTTGACAATGGTGGCGGATGAAGAGAAGAAAGAAGAAGAAGAAGAAGAAGAAGAAAATGAATTACTACTCATTTTATGAAATAATAAGCCTTATATATATTCTTCCCTTTTTCCCATCTTTAATAACAAAAGGACAAGTGTCCTCCCTAAATGCTGCAGCCGACTTACAGAACAATCTGACCCAAAATATTATTAACTTTTGGGTTAATAACAACTTAACCCACCAATTCTCCAAATCTTTGCAATTTAACCCCGAACGCAAGTAACGAACTCCAAATGAAACCAAAACTGACCACAACCCTCAGAATATCATAAGATACCCAAATCCTGTTTCCAAAGTCCATTTGGAAAATCAGAGTGTCCTACCGGCCCCGCTGAACCCGAGCAAAACCCGTCATGCGCGCGTGTCGACCTGAACCAGAATCCCGTCACGCCAAAATTCCACAAATATTACAATAAAATCCGTCTTAAAATATAACATACTTTACACCCAAGCCGTCGCAAAATTCCTTCCCGAGCCCCGGGATTCCCGGCCCGGGCCCCGGGAGTCGCCCGGGACCGGACGTCCCCACCCAAAAATTATACTCCGTAAAAAGATCCGGGACGTTCCTACGATTCCAAATATGCAAACGGTTTCTCATTCCGAGGTCCCGGGAGCGCTACCGAGCCCGCTGTACGTCCCGAGACAACCCACGGCCCCGAAAAGTATTTTCAACGGAAACGTCCGGGGGACCCTCACGACCTCAAATCCCGAAGGATTCCCAGAAATAATGCTCAGATAGGTCCCGGGAGCCGATTAACAGCCCAAAAACGTGACCCGCAGGCCAAAACCGGAACCCCGGGTCACCCGGGTCACAACCCGCTCGGGGTAACCGTAACAAATGTCTTTATGGACCATATGAAATTTTGCATTTAACAAAGCAGCTTTATTAGCTTTAATACGTGAGCATAAACCTGTTTTGCATTTAACAAAGCAGCTTTATTAGCTTTAGTAGCTTCCTTATTTTTTTTTTTAAAGTCAATGACAAAATCAGTTTTGTTTCGTTTCATATTTATTGATGTTTTTTTTAATTTGAAGCATGTTAAGGAATGAACCCCACTGCTCTACGGTTGGTTATGTTGGGTTAGTCGAAGCAACATTTTGAAGGGGTTGTCATAGACTTGTGTCATCCAATAGTTGTCCAATGTTTCATGGCAGGTGGTTCAAATTTTAGCACCTGAATATCTTGATTTGCTAGTACCTTTATATCATTATTTTGTAAATGTACCTAGCTAGAGAAAGGTTAGGCTAGAAACGTAAGGGGCAGTGCTTAAGTTGTATATCTTTTGTTAAGAGACAGGTACTTATAATGATGATGGTAATTAATGTTGTATGTTCTTTTATGTTTAACTCAGCCTCTTATTTTCGTTGTCTCACTACTGTTTTCTGCCACCTTGTCTAGGTAATTGTACAGCTTGCTTGTGAGGTTGATTATGTTTCTAACATTCTAACAATCTATTCTGTGAGGTTATTGGTTTCATGTTGTCTAAGAATGTTGACAATGGAGATTTGGAACAATGGCTTCACGGGAAGGCCTCCGAAGGTAACTCATTCTGTTGTACAAGGGTGGTGCTCATCTATGTGAAAAGTTAGTGTTACAAATTTTTCTTGTTTCCTTGAAATTTGGTCATTGCAGTTAGCAGCTGGAGGGACTCCAGCAAGACTTCTAATCATTGATGATGGTTCGCAGCAAATTGAAGGTAAACCCAAGGATACTGAATGCGCTGTGCAGGAAGGAGCACAGTAAGTTCTTTTCATGTGCTGTTATGTCTACATGTGCACAAGTGTCTAAAATTTGGTGTTAAAAGCATGCTAGGAGGTTAAGATATCAACGATTAAAGTTTGGTGCATAAAGTGGTTGTTTAAGGTGTTGTTTGACCAACCCTTTGACTTTGGCCATCCTAACCCCTAAATTCTTGAAAAAATCCAGTTAATATAAACACACACATTCTGACTTGTGCCTAAAATTTGGTGTTAAAAGCATGTTAGGAGGTTAAGATATCAACGATTAAAGTTTGGTGCACAAAGTGGTTGTTTAAGGTGTTGTTTGACCAACCCCTTGACTTTGGCCATCCTAACCCCTAAATTCTTGAAAAAATCCAGTTAATCAAAACACACACATTCTGACTTGTGCCTAAAATTTGGTGTTAAAAGCATGTTAGGAGGTTAAGATATCAACGATTAAAGTTTGGTGCACAAAGTGGTTGTTTAAGGTGTTGTTTGACCAACCCTTTGACTTTGGCCATCCTAACCCCTAAATTCTTGAAAAAATCCAGTTAATCTAAACACACACATTCTGACTTGTGCCTAAAATTTGGTGTTAAAAGCATGTTAGGAGGTTAAGATATCAACGATTAAAGTTTGGTGCACAAAGTGGTTGTTTAAGGTGTTGTTTGACCAACCCCTTGACTTTGGCCATCCTAACCCCTAAATTCTTGAAAAATCCAGTTAATCTAAACACACACATTCTGACTTGTGCCTAAAATTTGGTGTTAAAAGCATGTTAGGAGGTTAAGATATCAACGATTAAAGTTTGGTGCACAAAGTGGTTGTTTAAGGTGTTGTTTGACCAACCCCTTGACTTTGGCCATCCTAACCCCTAAATTCTTGAAAAAATCCAGTTAATCTAAACACACACATTCTGACTTGTGCCTAAAATTTGGTGTTAAAAGCATGTTAGGAGGTTAAGATATCAATAATTAAAGTTTGGTGCACAAAGTGCTTGTTTAAGGTGTTGTTTTCAGATAATCAAGACCTTGCTGCCCACCTTGATTTAAAAGCACGTTCTAATTCTTTAAAGCCTGCTGGTTATTCCTAGTTACATGATTAGGTCTAAGCCATGATTGAACTATATTTCCTTACTTGTCTATGACCATGCTTATGCTTTTGTGTAACCCTTGCATGCTCCTACCATTGCGTACCTTAATACAACTAAAATGAAACTATAAAATGGTGTGTGCTTTTTGTAGGTATGGTGCACCTGAGTATGCAAGCACAGGGATGCTGAATGAGAAGAGTGGTATTTTAAAATGAAACTATAGGGTGTTGGGATATTTATGTGTCGATCTATTTTTAGGGTGTTGGGATATTTATGTGTCGATCCTGATGCAACAAAGAGGCCGATATGTACTTAGATTGTGATATGTACTTAGCTTGTTATGCACGGAGTGAGGTGCAGTACATGGATAGATGAGTCTTAGCAGTAACATCCATGTGCAACTGTAACAATGATGTACTAGTAGATATAGAGATTTACCTCCACATCAAACAGTCCCAGGATGTATATGAATGCTGTAAATCAGAGTTGATTTTAAACGTGTATCCTGTGAGTAAACATCCATGTGCAAAAGGATAACTAAACTCTTTATATATGGCATCACCAGCAAGTTCAATCAAAGAGCAATAAATTGCTACTTCATCACTTTCATAGTCAAATCCTGCATAGCTTAAAAGAGGCCTGATATGACACAGCAGTAAAGTACATTCTGATACACATACGAGGGCTAGTACTACTACATTTTGATAGAGTATTTTACAACAGCATGGATAAAAATTCCTTCACGTCGTCTGGTGACTTTCCTTTTGCAATCATGGTTTGCAGCAATGCAAACCTCCTCTCCCTGCACTTCTCTGCCTTCTCTTCAGCGCGTCTAACTCTCTCATCCTCCTTGAATTCTTGCCACCTCCGTCTTTCCAGATACACCAAATATCTTGGCCTTATTCTGCGAATCCTCTAGGAAGTTCAGAATCGTTGCATACTGTCCGCATTAAATTTGGAGTTTTGCTGGATGGACATGGTGTCGTTGAGCTTGCAAAGTACAAACCAAGAACAACGAACAAGAAAGTAAACAATTTCAATGTAAATGGGGAGGAAAAAGAATAATCCAGTAAATCAATCCAACAAAAGAGGAAGACGACCATTTCGTTTAAGCACTTAAACTGGAAGCTTACTCTTATAAATGCTACACCACATACTCCCATTACTATGATGGTTGATTTTCAGCATTAGTAAACCTGTTTCTCGTAGCTAAAATCCACTGACCCAACTTCCCATTTTAAGCAACAGCTCTTATTATCACCTTTGTCTCACTAATCATTCCCGGATCACTAATTTAGGTAATGATATTTCAGTATATTTAAGAACTTATGTCATCATGTTCTTCAATAACAAGTAACAGTGTAATATTTATTGAACTTGCAAATCAGTAAAAACAGAAACAGAAAGTAGCCTAATACTCGCCAACTCTGCAATCTATATATATCCTCTCGATCGACTACTATATTTCTAATTGTATCTTACTCTTAATTCAAATTATTGCTAAAACATTAATGTTGTGGAATCAATATTTAATTGCATTATAAGTAGGTACATGCACAAAAAAGTTCTATTATATATTGATGTTTTACCATTAGTTGTTTTTTACTAGTATTTTTCTAACTTAATAGTGTAATTTTTACTTGATTTGATTCTTATCAACATTTATTCTGCTTTGAAAAACTCAAAAATTCATTTATAAAATGGTAGCTTTGAAACCCCCTTCATGTCATAATTAATATTAGTACGAATTATTATTATTATTTTTTACAAAAAAATGTTAATCAAGTTACTACTAGTGCTAATAACCAGGGAATAGAGGACTAAACAACCTGTTAATCCCTTGGCTAATTCTGTTTCACTTCACAAAATTTCCTCAAATTGAAAAGATATTTAGCCAACCATATATGCCAAAACAATATATGTACAACACATTACCTGCACTTTAACTTCTGTTGTCGAACCCTTTGAAGTAAACACTGTGAAGACAACCTAAAACAAATTAAGATCAATATGTTACCAATACAAAAGACAACTGATACTATAAAATGACAATTATGAAATAATAGAAACTGTTGATGCATAGAAGGGTTATCAAGTATCTAAAGCATGTAGCTAACAGGTGAATGTTGGGTGAGTTTTGTTCAGCAATGCGAAACTAAGTGGACCATGATAAGAAATATGGATGAAGGTTTTGGACTGTGCTTAGTGCATAGATGCAAAGTGATTCTTTTTCTTTGGAGTTGGCGTAGCAGGTGTCGGTATGAACTTAGTATGTGTATGCTTGGTGGTTCTTTGTACCATTACGAATCAAGCCTATTCCCTCTCTCATGGGGTGGCCCTTTTAATAAAATATAGTACATCATAGATGGTAAGAAAAATGAGTGAGCAGAGTGAAAAGTACATACAAATCATATATAGTTTTGCATTTATACTCTTTCTGAGAATAAAACAAGAAGTTTTAAAGGTGTTATCAAAAATCACGGATCCATGCTTTGAATAGGCATTATTATTCTATAGCAATCAACTACAGAAATACTTAATGAACTTGAGGAGAAGAACCTGCTAATTAAGACACTGTTGTTTTCATTGCAAGCAGAATAAATAAGGTTATTGAAAACAGAAAGCTATAGAAACAGAGGTCTGATACTCATATTATAGCAAACAGCCGCTATACGTGAACATTATGATACCAAACTACATCCGGCAACTTTCCAATATACAATCAACCTATCCAATTAATTAAACACTAACAACTTCACATAACCATAACTTCTACCTTTCCATATGACAGAAAATCAGCAACCAGAACCTGAATCCCCTATTGACTACACCAAGAAAGATTAACCCAGCTCTGAAATTAGGCAAAAAATTTCGGAAACATCTAAAAAAAATTGATAGAAGTTTAGATTATCGTACCTATGATGATGACAATGCAAAACATGTATCGTTGAAAGCGGAGCTGCACTTCAGGGGTGTCGCGATGTGCCTAGATGGTGGAGGACGCTTGAGAAGAGCAAGATGCGACGGAAGGTTGAAGAGAGGAAGAGCGGAGGTCTGCGAGAGAGATGATCCAATCGCCGGAGGTTCTTGCGCCGAGCAAGTCTATCGGAGCTGCACTTCAGGGGTGTCGCGATGTGCACAGATGGTGGAGGACGCCTAAGTCGAGCAAGATGCGACGGAGGGTTCAAGAGAGGAAGAGCGGAGGTCTGGATCCGAGAGAGATGATCCAATCGCCGGAGGTTCTTGCGCCGACTAGGTCTATCTTCACGATCTCGTCTGTTCTAGGGGGAGAGGAACAGACCTAAGCTTGGAAGGATGCTCTGAGTTCCAACCTAAACTCACGATGAAAAATCGTGTTTCATGGATGACGCTTTCACGGAAGGTCCGAATTTGTTTTGGTGAGAAACTAAGTATCTCACTCATGAAAAAGTGGGGGTGGGAAACTCAAAAATTCACTTTTAAAGGGGCTGGTTTGAAGCCCCCTAATGAGTCTCCATTTAACTCAGGAATCACTTTCCTATAATATTAAGGAATCTCATTCCATTGGGTAAGTTTGTTTCCCTGGAATATAAATCATAACTACTACCAAATACCAAAGTTGACTCAGGAATATCATATTCATAATGAAACTAAAAACTTACTTAGGAATATCATATTGAACCAACCACATAAAAATGTATCGAGAATGAAAATCATAGTATAACATAAGGCTCCCAAAATACAAGTTGATCATTATATACTCCATCTTGGCATCATACCATAAGATTATATCATTTTTCACTTCACTTTCACACGTATGAATTATTATCCAACATAGCCGGGAATAGTATTATTCTATTCCTATAGCGTGCAGGACAACGGTCTCAACTGTCACACCCGGCCCAAACCCGAATAACACACCCCATTTGAGTCCCTCTCCTGGGCTCTTAAGCCCATCAGCAGTGGACCTCTTCCTCATCTCATCCAAAATGAAAAACACCGTAGCACTGGACATGTTCCCGTACTCAGCGAGCACATCCCGTGTGGCTCGAAGCTTTTGGGCCTCCAATCCCAATTGAGCCTCCACTTGGTCGAGGATGGCGGGACCTCCTGGGTGCGGAATCCAGAAAATAGAGTTCCAATCCGAGATGCCGAAAGGCGCGAAGGCCTCGACCAAGTTAGTCTCGATGTTTTCGGCGATGAGGCCCGGTACATCCTTGACGAGGTGGAGGAGGAGCCCGGCCTCACGGAAGTGTCCAAGGATGGCCCCATCGCTTTCAGGTACAATGGTCTGGGCTGCTGAGACCAGTTCAAATAATGGCCTCTCAAATCCAGGTATTGGGTCTGAGCCCACTATGATGGAAGACGCACCATCACCAAACAAAGCTTGGCCCACAAGCCTATCAACACGGGCCTCATCAGGCCCACGGAACGTGATGGCTGTGATCTCCGAGCAAACGGCGAGGACACGAGCACCCTTGTTGTTCTCCGCGAGGTCCTTGGCGATACGGAGCACGGTGCCGCCGGAGAAGCATCCCTGCTGGTACAACATGACCCGCTTGACGGAGGGACGGAGGCCGAGGAGCTTAGCGAGGTGGTAGTCGGCGCCGGGCATGTCGACGCCGCTCATGGTGCAGAAGATCAAGTGGGTGATCTTGGACTTGTGCTGGCCCCATTCCTTCAAGGCTCTCATCGCCGCCTCTTTGCCCAGTTTCGGCACTTCAACCACCACCATGTCCTGCCTCACGTCCAGCGACGGCGCCATGTGCTCCGCGATGCTGGGATTCTCCTTCAGCAACTCCTCCGTCAAGTGCATGTACCGCTTCTTCACCGTCGACTTTTCACCTGAACAGGTTAAAGATCGTAAGTGCATGCACACATAATTTCATCTCCCTTATTAAACCATTCTATCATGATCAGTTATGTTTCATATATATACAAATGCGGTTGAATTTGTCCTTGAGGTGGGTCTTGTGCTGGCTGTTGGTGACACGGAAGTAGTAGTCGGGGTAGGAGGTCTGGTCGTAGCAGTTGGGCGGGACCGCCGTGCCGATGGCCAAGATGGTGGCCAGCCCCTCCGCACGTTGGGGCTTGCGGACATCCTCGATGGTCAGTACCATATTTTCCTCCGGCGACGTCGACGTGTATAAAGAGGTGGCAGGGCATGGGTGTATAAAAAGGAGGATGGAGTCACGTGCGAGGGCGACTAAGACGAGACACCAACAACTTTCATTGCCAGGGAGGCACGTGCCAGCGGAGTGAAGTTCGGTATTGTTTGTCTTTTTCTTCTGTAAATGGCATCATTTTTCTTTTTCTTTTTGTTTTTTACCGGATGGCAAAGTGATTTCCATTAAGGTTTAGGATAGTCTAGCAATGAAACAAGTAGTCAACTTATGAGGCATTTGGCATCCAATAGAAAACAAAAAAAACAAAAAAACAAAAAGTGGGGAGGCAATGAAACAAGTTGTCAACTTATGATACCCTTGGATTAATCCAATTGCTTTGAATACACGTGTGGATACAAAAATAATGCACAAAAACTTTAAAGTAATTACAATTCTACCATTTCATTCATCTTCATCTTCTTCTTCTTCATAGATGCACCATCAAATCTTCAATTATGGTGCTTCCTAATCGCAAGAGATAAGCAGAGATCTACACCGGTCGCCACCGCTTCCCCACTATCAACCTCGCAAGTTCAATTTCATTATCATCTCTCCTAATTTGCTCTCTAGATTTTTTGAGTAAGTACATTTTCAACGGTAAAAGTGAACTAGGATAAATTAGAAGTGGAAAATAATCATTTCATTTGGAAGAAAAATATTTTAATGTTGTGACAATCACATTTGGAATGGATGGAGTATTATATACTCACCATTACAATGTTATTTTATAGCATCATTACTAATTAAAAAATTAAAATTTTACTAATTATCATTGCTTGTTTTTGTGAAAAAAAATTGACTTATGATGATTAACATTTGACTTTAATTATAGGTCAGAAATTAATTTCAAATGTTGATTATTACTTGATTTTGAAGGAAATTTTTGGTGAGATAAGATAAGTGATACTCCATAAAAGTCATGAACAAATATGTGAATCCTGGACTTAACGGCTTAGAATAATAAGATCAATAACTTGCTTCGTAAATGTAAAATGAGAATAAATGTTGGTGGTGACCGACCTGTGGATGATACAACCACACTCTTCTGCTTAATCTGGGGTTTCTGGTACTAAGTGAAGCCATGAAGAGATGAACCTGACCTACGCATAAAGAGCGGCTTACCAACTGGAGTGTTTCTGATGGATCGGGATTCGACGCTCAAGTCAGCTTTAGTGATTTCGAGAGAGTGAGAGCTAGGCCAAAGTGACGATAAACAATGCAAATAACTTGGGTATTTATAGTCTAAGAAATTTATAATCTACAAAACCACATCGGTGCGGCACACTTATTGTACCATTTGAAGGACCCACAGTGAGCCAATGACACAGAGTGGTACCCTAAAATGTGTAATTTAAAATACATATCAGGCTCTTAAACTACACCAGTGTCACATTTTAGGGTACCCACAATATGACCGTAAAAAGTCCTGGACCAAAGTGGTCCGGTAGATTAGAATGACCTTAATTGTAGTCTAGGTCTCTAATTGACAAAATAGTAATATTTTTGAGGGATTTGGTGACATTCCTTATTCATATTCTCGACAAGAGGGCATGATAAGCGTGTCAGACGTATGTTCTGTCAGCATTTGTCAGACGATTATCCAGGAAGCCTAGATGATTGATTGTTCTGTTCTGCAGGTCGTTCGGCTTCGAACGAGAGGTCCTCACTATGGTATTATGATTTGAAACGATTTTGGTTGGGGGGGGGTTAATAGTGGACCTTGTTTGTTAATTGGGTTTTGGTCGATCTCCGGGCTTAACTTTAGTCATTTTGGGCTCACTGGCCGTCAATAATCTGACGGTGTACCTTAAATTTACTTGTAGTACATCCAACAACATAACAACCAAATAACTTAGCAATCTGCACGATAAGCTACTGATAGCACCGGATGCTACTAAAACAGACATATATTCTCCCTTATTTGGGTTTTGGATAAAGTTTGGATTTATATTTAATTTTAAAAATATATTTGTAATGATCACTACATACGCCGCTACAATTGTAGCTGTCGTAACTACTGTAATAATTTTAGTAGTGAGCAATTAATTAGCGGGTTACGGAATGGCCATTTCCCTACAATTGTAATGGCCCTGTAGCAGCAATGTTGCTACAATCCAAAAATCAAAAAATCGCATACGTAAAATTGTGCATTTTTTTTCACTATCATGTTTATGGTCAAATGGTCAACAAACATACTATAAAAGTATTTTTAAAATGACATGGGAAAATGTCAAAATTTGCCACTCAATTTTGTTTATTGGCATCTTTTTACCACTACTCTAAAAAGGTTCCATTTTACCATCATTTTATGTTTGAGTGGTTCCTTTGTGCCACCAAAAAATGTATTGAGGTTCTTATATGCCATTAAAATGGTTGACGACGTCTATTTACGGCGTCCGGTGCAACGGTCGACGGCGATGGTCAAGTTAACCACCACCACCATCTCCAGTGTGTCCAAGCGAAGCCAACCGTCTGTCTTTTGCCGCCGGAACAGCGTAGAAATCGGCAAAAAACCTCCACCACGATTTCAAGTTTAACCGCTTCGAACCAATATTCCAGCCGTCGTACGCCACTCCAACCACCATCATTGTCACCCTGGCCTCTGATGAACCATCTCGGACCAAGTCCACCACGAAAACTCGAGCGCCACCGCACCGGCCACCACAAATAGGCGTTGTCAACCATTTTAATGTCATATAAGAACCTCAATACGTTTTTCGGTGACAAAAAAAATCACTCAAACATATAAATGATAGTAAAATCGAGCCTTTTTTGGAATAGTAGTAAAAAGATGTCAATATGCAAAACTGAGTGACAAATTTGGATATTTTCCCAAATGACATTATAAAAGTATGATTACGTGAAGTTTTTTTTTCCCACAACCCCTTTACTCATCACTCATCAGACTATTAGAAAAAAAAATCAAAACCAATGACCGTTTATTTGTCCACGTTGTATAAGCCATTGATTAGTGTTCCTAAACTGCCTCTTAATTTATTGATTTTTCTGTCTTCCTTAACACAAGTTCTGTATGAACTTCCAACGCTAAATTGCCTTTTGAGAACACCAAAAGAGGGAACATTTGATGTTAATTTCTTTTCAAGAATTGACACCTAAAAATGAGGAACTTGTGAGGCATTCAACTCAAAGGCCTCAAAGAGATAAGAGACCACCAGCATACCTATCAGATTATGAAACTTCAATAGCTATGTATGCATCAGATCCAACCTCAGCAGAAGAAGCACTTCAGCAGCAGATATGGAAGGAGGCTATGATGGAAGAGATGAAATCAATAGTTAAAAATGAGACATGGGAACTAGTTGAAGCTCCAGAAGGCAAAAACATTATAAGTTTAAAGTGGATCTTCAAGACAAAGTTTTGGAAATAAACACAAGGCAAGGCTGAAACTATAAGGATAATGCTGGCAATAAGCAGCTCAAAAGCAATGGGATGTCTACCGGTTTGATGTAAAATCTGCTTTCCTAAATGGGGAACTTGAAGAAGAAGTATGTGGAACAACCAAGAGGATTCATCAAGGATGGTAAGGATCGGCATGTGTAATTGATGGTAAGATTGATCAGTTTTTTGAGAGAAAAGGGTATACAAAAAGTCCAAATGAGCCCACACTATACTATAAGCATGATCATGAGAATAAAGTTGCAATGGTAAGCTTATATGTTGATGACATGATTTACACTGGATCATCACGTAATCTCGAATTCCAACAAGACATGAAGAGCAACTTTGAGATGACGGATTTGGGAAAATTAAAGTATTTCCTAGGACTTGAAATATGTCAAGATAAGAGAGGTATATTCATTTCACAGCATAAATATGCATCAATGGTGTTAAAAACTTTCAACATGGAGAGTTGCACTCCAACTAGCACTCCTATCAACACCAATGAAAGGTTAGTCATGGATGATGGCACGGGAGAAGCTGATGCAAGAAGATTCAGAAGCCTGGTAGGAAGATTAT
This sequence comes from Stellera chamaejasme, assembly GCA_024586325.1. Lineage (NCBI taxonomy): Eukaryota > Viridiplantae > Streptophyta > Magnoliopsida > Malvales > Thymelaeaceae > Stellera > Stellera chamaejasme. The sequence goes on from CM044984.1 coordinate 32,657,895, forward strand.
ACTTGACTGACTGGCTTTGCCGTAGGTCCGGTTTCGAGATTTATGCACAAACCAACCAAACAACATCTTGGTGCAAAAAGGATTCTAAGGTATGTTCTTTGGAACAGTAGGTTTTGGTGTGTGGTATTTTTGAAAATTGATTTGAAATTTACAACAGGAAAAACAAAATGATGAGACAAAATAATTGACTTGATGTAATTTTTTTATTCACCAAAATGAACACGCCATACTCCATCCAAACCTATTTCTTTAAACACCCAAAAACGGTCGAACAAAGTAATAGGAGAAAAAAATTGACATTGAGTCTAGGTGATAATTTTGCCACGATACCTTTAAGCTACTCGTGCTATCATGAGATAAATCAAATGTCTAGATTTCTCTTGAATTTACATTTTAAAGAATCTAGCTTCATTTGTTACATAAATATGATTATTTTTGTTAATTAAAATCATGTAGATTTTTTCCCATAATTATTAAAATAATTAAAGCGTAATTTGTAGATTTTATTTGTTAACCTTTTTAAATTACTATAAAAAATGTGTATTTTTTAATGAGAGCCGAGCCGAGAAACTTGAAAATTCTATCGATGTTGAAATTTTGTTTAACTTTTGATTGAAAAATATATGGATGAGCTACAAACGACCTTTAAATCAATCGAGCTCGAGTTGAAATCGAGTTGTTCACTTATTTCAATGGAAAAAGTTAATAAAAAAATCTAACCCCTAGCAGAGTAACATGGTGTTCCATTCCAACTTGACTCGAAATATGTATCAAAACTTAAGAATCTATTCAAGCCGATTTGATAAATTTTGAAACCAATCATAAATGAGATTTTAATCAGGTCGAGTCTGAACCACTTTAGAGTTGTTGGTTTAATTTTCACCCCTATTTTTTAGTATTCCTTGAAACTTAATAGTTTTCGTGTCCCACAAGTTTTCATCAAATAGTTGCCCACAAAAAGTCAGCCATTAGTCATTTTGGGCCTGTCCATATCCGTACACTAATACTTCTTCTGTTAATGCTGATCAACCAAAGCTCACTTACTGGCCAATAGTCCAAATTCAAGATCTTACTTCCTTTTCAACCTCTCTCCTCACCAATTTAGAGAAAACCAACCAATCCACTCAAAAACCTAAAAGAATGTGAATCCTTTTGGGGAACAAAAACCCACCAGTTCTAAGTCGGTCAAAATCAGCCCCTTGCCAAAACTACAGTTTAAATAAATCCTGATTTTTTTCAGAATAGGTCAAATAAGCCACCCATTATATTTGGTTTTTTTCTGCACAGAGGACATGGCTATGATGTTTAGTGAATCGACTGGAAGCTATGCCGAGGAGCGCATGCTAGGGACGATGTAGAGGAGCTGGCTCGACGGTCTCGACAAGTAGTGAGTCAGCCTTGTGGTGGATCGCTCCACATTGATCTGCCTTGTATAGGAGCGAATAGATCCACATTGATATGCCTTGTGGTGGATCGCTCCACTCTATTGATGGATCAATTCGCATTGATCTGATCCACTTCATCCATAATGACTAAAGTGTAATTGTTTTTAAAAAAATCTGGTCATCTTTTCATTTTTGTAACAAAACTTAGGTACCAAACATTTAAATATTTTTAGGCCAAAATGTCAATTTTTGAAAAAGTTTGAGGACCAATTTGTAAATTTTTAAAAGTTCAAGGACCCTTTTATAATTTTTTAAAAGTTTAAGGATTATGTTGTGAATAAAATTTTTGACATTGGAGCTCCATGGACTTCGCTGGATATTCACAACCCACTCCACCATAGATGGATCGTAAAACTGACCCACTCCATGGTGGAGCTCCACCGGTGGTGGATATGCCCATCCTTAAGTCAGCGGGATTGACGGGGAAAAAGGGAGTCGAGGGCTAGACGGGCAAGCAAGGAATCAACAAGCTCGAGGGTGATGCTGGGGCCGCAACGTACAAGGCTGGATGAGCATACCAGAATGTTGCTGATAGAGTGGACTCTTTGTTGGAGCATTGAGAAGCCACTTCTGCTTATGAAGATAATGGATTGTTTCGAGAAAATGTGGCCTAGCTATAAGCAGTCTTACCAGAATGTTGCTTATGAAGGTTTCTCATTCATTAATGGCTACAAGCAGCCTAGTAAGTTGAATTTAGTGAAAAACAACGGGGAACAAGGTGGTGCGAGAAAGTTAGCTGCTTCAACTTTTAATAGACATGTGAATCTGAACATTCCCTTGAAATGGATTGGCTAGTGATTGCCTCAGATGACTTGACTTTCCTTGTTTGTTTCTATACATTTTCTTTGGGTTCTTAAGTTTTGGCCCAACTCGATCCACACGGTGGTGAAAATTACTTTGAATGAACATGATGCTTCCTTTTTCTTTACCTCAGATGAGTTGTTTTTACTGGTTCATTCGGTACAATGATCGTGTTGAATTTGGGTGAATGGCATGGATCGTGCTGAATGGCAATGGGGTTGGGTGAGTAGGGCTAGGCAACGACGTGGTTGGGATTTGTTTTGGTAAAGATGATTAATTAGGTAATTTTATCAAGATTTGGGTACTAAAGATATGGTTCTGAAATTTGGAGGACTAAACAAGTATTTTTCCAAGGTCAAGAAATATTGATGTGGTCAAAGGAGTAAAATATTTGACGGTGCCTAATTTAAGGACTTAGTCATAACGAGTTATAATTGAGGAGCTAAAGTGATTGAGTTAACATAGTTCATGAGAGTAATAGGTAATTAGGCCAAATTGTAAAGGTCACTATCTTTTCCAATTTTGTGAAACATTTTGAATCATTCGGAAATTGATATTGTTGACACCCAATTTTGTCCATGATATCTAACTGAGTTTAGATTTAAGTTAACACCAAAGTCTAAGGGGACATTTTGTCCATTTATGAGTTTTTAGGCTATTTAGCTAAAATAGTGAGTCATTAAAAAAATGGAAAAAGGAAAAAAAAGGGGGAAAAATGGTTTAGTTTAGAGATTCGTTTGACCTTTGTCACGGCACGCTTGTGACGGAGTACGTGAGGCATGTGTTGTAAAGCGCGGTGCAGCAACCAGAGCACGCGGACGGCACAGAGCTAAGGATCTGGGATGCGGGATAACACACTTGGGGGCGTGCAAGGAGGATTCAAGAGGAGCTAAGGTGAAGAAGGCACCTTGGAAAATCTCTAGAACCATGGAGGACATTATAGTTAGGAATATTCTAGAATCCTCCAGGGTGTTCTAAGTTTGTCTAGACTGCACTAGAAGATTTCGAATGAGTCTAGAAGGGATCGAAAGGGTCTAGGGCGGACTAGAGGGCCTTAGAAGGTTTTAGAAGGTGGTAGAGAGTGCTGGAAGCACTACGTGGGGAAGACAATTCTTACTACGGCCCTTATTGCGGTTTGGGCCGCAGTAAGCTCAAAGGCGCAGTAAACTGACACAGTTAATGGTGCAATAGGCTTTACTGTGGCCAAGGCCGCAGTAAACAAGGCCGCGGTAAACCATTTTTTAGGGTTTCTTCACCCACCGCATCCTTCATTTTTTCCATCTTCTTCTTCTTATTCAATTCTTCTTCTTCACCGGTAAACCTATGTTTTAGGGTTTACTCACCTCCGCCGCATCATCATTTTCTTCACCTTCTTCCATCTTCATCTTCTACTTCATTTCTCTCCATCTTCATCTTCTCGATTTCTCTTCATCTTCTCCATCTTCATATTCTCCATCTTCTTTCTCTTTATCTTCCTTCTTCTTCTTATTTCTTTCTTTCTGCATCTTCCATTTTCTTCTTCTTTCCTTCTCTTCTTCTTCTTCTTCTTCTTCTTCGTTTCTTTCATTTTCTTCTTCTCTCTTTCTCTTTTCCTTCTCTCTTCTTCTTTTTGTTATCTCCTTCTTCTTGTTCGCTACTCCACTAACGCCATCGCCACCACCACTTGCTCCTCCTTGGCCGTCGGTTTCTAGGCATTTCTAGGAAAAGGTGAATGAATCCGGATGAATTTCATCCTGATTCATCCACTTTTTTAATTATTGAAAATGGTTACTGCGCCCTCTTGTGTGGTGAGGCCTCAGTACACACCACGGCCTCAGCCGCAGTGCTCGAGAAACTGCGGCCGTTTTTACCACGACATTCACTGCAGCCCTTGCCGCAGTAGCTACCACGGCCCAACTGCGTTGAGGGCCGCAATAATCGCCCTCCTCTCCACGTAGTGAAGTTTCTAGAACCATGTGGAACCCTCTAGAGCACTCTAGGTGTCTCTAGCTTGGACTAGAGAGTTCTAGGCTGAGCTAGAACTATATGGAGACGTCTAGCAGGTGCTAGATATATGTAGATAGTTGTAGAGAGATCCATGCTAGCCTAGAAGATCTAAAAGAATAATGCTAGTCATTGGATCAAAGTTATTTCCTCAGTTCATTGAGGAGGAGGTGGCCTATATGTAGGAGTCTTAGGCATTCATTTGTAATTAACTCCAAACTATTCAAGCATAGCCAACATTGTATCTAACACTTGAGCAATACAAACAAGTTATATAACTTCAACGTACTTCTCTTCTTCTAACTTTTCTTGCTCTATTCTCAAGTATTCTCGAGCAAGACTTAGGCACATTGGGGCGAGTTAGGATGACTTAACCACAAAGGTGTGTGACTAAGTGCCGCATGGGTATAGCGAGAAAATCAGTTCGTGACACCTTGCATTGATTGTTGTAGGAGAAAGTGTGCAATTTGCTTAATTTTAGCTTAGATTCCAAGTTTGAAATAGAATCCATTAGATGAGCTTTGAGGAAGTTCAATCCCATCAAAGTTAGAGTCTAATTTCCGTCCAGACTCTTCGATTCCAATCTAAACCTAACTGTAATCATCCACTATAAATAGATCATCATTCATCACTGAAAAGGGACCGAAAATCATCCAAAACAACTTTTCCTGTTATTGGCCTGTGTTCTACGAAGACCACCACCTCCTTCACCATCTTCCGCTGCTTTACGTCATCACTACTGGTCCCTCTAGCATTGCTGCACCGCATTGACGCCACCCAACCATCGTGAGCCGCTGGAGACGCTCTGATGGAGAAGAAACTAGCAGCAACCTGAAGACCTGCTACACCACCACAGCCGACGGTGACCCTTGCCATCGCGCCGCTGTTCCCGATTGGATTCTTTGGCGGAAGATGCCTGGAAGCCGGAGACCCGCCGCCACGACCCATCAACCCGAGATAGACCCGTGAACTCCATCACAGCTTTAGATTTTGTTTCTTTTGGACTGGGGTAAAAATCTCATCTAACCTTTCTATTTTGTCCTCTTACTCACTTAGCTCACTAATCATCGTTTCAAGTAGGTCACTGTCAAGTTTCAAAACTAATAGTTGGGCACTAAACCTAAACATTTTCTTTATTTATTTGAGATTATTTTTATTCTTTTTACTAATTGTGCTACTTCTAAAATGTCTTCAATATTATTATAATTATTCATGTGGTTTATGTAGATTAATTAGAATTCTTTTCTTTCATAATAAAGCAAAAATATGAAATAACATACCAATTATGGGTATTCTTAAAAAGTTTTAATTTTTCGTTTGTAATGGACTAACAAATCTAGATTCCTCATAGACCAAAATTCATTTAAGTTTCCAATCGACCTAAAAAAAGATTGGTGGCGAGTCAGATTGAAAACCTCATTGCTATAGAGATATTCTTCCCAACTTGGGGAGATCATGAAAGTTTTCGGTGAATCACCTCATGAATTCATCGTGAATTTGGAGGAGTTCACTATTTAATTCTCGCACCCATCTTGAAAACTTTTGTTCGAATTTCGGAATTCACCATGATTTGGGCTAGTTTTTGAAACGGGCTGGGAGAAATCTCGACACATTGATTTAGCGATGTCGCCGAGCTGGGTTTCCCATTTTTATCATGGTGAATTTTTCACCTCCCCTCCCAACATGAAACCCCTATTCTTCCCAACCAATCATTCCCAAACCCATGATCAAAGTATATTATCTTTGGGAAATTATCAAAAAACCCCCTGAGGTTTAGCATAATCTCCACTTCCCCCCCGCATTTTCAGAATTCTCGAAAAACTCTCCTAAGATTTGTGAAAATATACAAAAACCCCTTGAACGTTAACTTTTGTTAGAACAACCGTTAGCTTTTAGGTGTAATTACAAAATTGGACCCTAAAACTTTTAACCCTAACAATTTTACCTTTAATTATTTTATACTCCTACATTTAAACCCCTACCTCCACCTCCACCTCCACCTCCATCTCCACCTCCATCGGCCTTAAGCCCGCCTTTCTCGACATCTCCTGCACCTTCCTCTGCCTACCACACCAGCATCTCTCCGCCACCTCACAGCCTCAACCCCAGGCTCACAATCTTCTCCACCATCAAATCCGACCACTCTCTTCCCGGCGCCAACCTGACAGTCACAATCCTAAGATTTCCAACTCCGATTATGCCATGCTCGATCCTGGCTCGCCTTTCAGCTCCTGCCCACAATCTCCACAAATGTCATCCAGGCCCTTTAAGAAATATTCTCCTCCACAACTTCGCTTACCTATCGTTCATTGTCTCCGACAACCGCAGGTCTGCAAACGATGACTGCGGCTGGAGGACCAGTGCCGCCGGCTATCGCTGCAAGCTCCAGCCACGATTCTGGATCAGAAACCGTCGATCTTCACACACTGAAATCTGAACGATTCTTAGTTTGAATTTGAGATGCTGGTGGCTGGGCTGGGCTGAGGCGGCAGAGAGATGCTAGTGCAGTAGGCAGAGGAAGGTGCAGAAGGTGTCGAGAAAGGTGGGCTTGAGGCTGATGGAGGTGGAGGTGGGGGTTTAAATGTAGGAGTATAAAATAATTAAGGGTAAAATTGTTAGGGTTAAAAGTTTTAGGGTCCAATTTTGTAATTACACCTAAAAGCTAACGGTTGTTCTAACGGAAGTTAACGTTGTTTATTTTCACAAACCTCATGGGTTTTTTTGAGAATTCTGAAAATGCGGGAAAAAAGTGGAAATTATGCTTAACCTCAGGGGGTTTTGATAATTTCCCTATTTCTTTGAACTCTATCAGGGCTATATTGAAACACCCATGATCAATAATGGTCTTCAAGATGACAACTTACCTCTTCAAAGCATGCAGCAGCACCAAGGTCTGGTTCTTCTTTGTTCTTTAACAGATCAACCTTCATTACTCAAAACAGAGGCAACTTAATGGCAAAAGTGGTATGTCACAATATATATATTTGAGTACTGCTAAATTTCCAAAGAACTTTTGTCCAACAACTTGAGGCGTGGCTGAGTTTGATATGATTGGTAGTTAAAGAAAATCATTGGGACATACTAACTTTTCAGCATCGATCTACTCAAAGTACTACCACAGAATCTTGTACAAGTAGTATTTAGTAAGAATAATTCTGAATTCATATACCTTAACTTTTGCTTCCAGCAGCAGTTCCAACAACATAGCAACCCAACAACTTAGCAAACTGCCAAACAGCACCACATGCTGCTGAATCATGGAGACATACTCCCCCTTCTTTGGATAGCAGACCTCATAGAAGCCATCATAAGCAGTCATGCCTGGCATACCTGTTAATTAAACACATAATCTGTATATATGTTACAAACCCAGAATACAATATTTTGTTATGTAATCAGCAGCAAAAAGGTGATCAAATAATATATATATATATATATATATATATATATATATATATATATATATATATATATATACAGCAATTCTGTGGGGGATGCATGCCTTGAGCAATCCTATACAGTTGTCATCATGAGCAGATTTTAAGACCATGTCCGATTCTTGCAGAGCGCCATCCACGGCCTTGTTGGCGTTGCTCACTTCTTGCATGGTCATTGCTGAATGCTATACTGTATATGTGAAACTTTATGATTCAAAACAACAAACAAACTTGCGTTGAAAAATATGTCTAGAAATCAAGATTTATATATCTTGTTATATAATTAAGTTGATTATTTTGTAGGTAATTACGTTTACGTAATCTTGCATGCAAAGTTGCATTTTATTTATACTGTTGTCCTTAATTAGCAGTTTATAATGGTTGTGTTTTTTACCTATATTTTCATCAAAATTCCATCAACAAGCCATCAAATCAATTATTTCCCTCTAATTTATCCTATCACAAATATTACATCAATTTCTCCAAATTTTTCATCAAAAGGACACATTTTATATACTCCCTCCATCCCAAAAGATTGAAGGATTTGATTGGGCGCGGAGATTAAGGTCAATGTGAGATTTTTAATAAGTTTACTTAATTGTCCCTTGTTTGAAAGTGCACAAAAAATGAGATAGAAAAAGTAAAGATAAAGTGGGGATAATTTAGTAACTTTAAGAGTGAGAAGTTTCCTTTTAAGGAAAGTGATCAATTTTTCTGGGACAGCCCAAACAGGAAATGTGTTCAATTTTTGAGTAAGGGAGGAAGTATATACTTGTCTGAAACTGCTTTGTTTCTAGCACGAAGTAGTTACGTATATAAACTACTTGTGATGCAGACAATCAGTTACTTCCTTTGTACGCATTATATAATGAATGAAAAGTTGTAGTTGCTTGGTAGAGCCTGAAAAACATCTTTCCCACATATATTACTCTCTCTGTCCCATAAAGATTGGTGAGTTTAATTTTTACCCTCTCACTCACCAAATAACTCTACACTTTAATTTTATTGTTTCAAGATTTAATATTTGACCCAAATTTTAACAAAGATAACAAGTTTTAAAAAATTCATAAAAGATATAGTTAGAAAGGTTATACTTCAAGTTGTGATATGCATATAATAAATTGAGTAAACTACGCTCGTAATCACTTAAGTTACATGATTGTCCTATTTGGGTTATGGTTTAAGATTTTGTATCACTTCGGTCCATTAAGTTGCAATTGTGTGTACCGTTGGTCATTCGGTAACTTTTTCAGTTAAAATTTCCGTTAAAGTGCGAAATTATTACAAAATATATATCTAGATTTAATATTCAATTTAACATCAAACTCTTGGAAAAACTACAAATGAACCCTAAATAATTCCAAGCTTTACAAGACCCTCTCTACTACCAATCCACCAAAAAACTCACGATCTCCTTACCCAAGCACCTTCCCTCTTCACAGACATGTAAAGAGAGACATGTGTCTATTCTTGAAATTTTATAAACCACTAAAGCTGAATCAAAGGGTGCTGCTTGCATATGAGAAAACTAATACTCCCCTCACAGAAACAACTAATATCCTCTCACAACCCATCAAGAAAAATAAGGAATTTAAAGTCATCCGCAGCTTTACTATGATCAATTTGTCCACAAATCTTTCATTCAATAAAAAAATGGAGTCTTGATTGATCCAACATAAAAGGGCAAACTGTTTAAAAAATTCAGCAGCAATTCCTAGTGCTAATTACTTTAATCAGTTAATCCAAAAGATATCACCTAAAAGCTAAAAGGGTTTTAGAAAGCAAGCAATACAAACCATTCCAAGGGGGATGAGCACTTGGATGTGGGGCAGTGAGAATGGAGCTGGGCAAACGACCTGTTGGCTTTGAAGCTGGAGTTGGCTTTTCTTCTTTCTTCTGCCCAGAAAATGGCAAATTTAGAAAACTGACGAATCCAGCCCGATGTACAATTAAATATAACGGATCGATGATGCAAAAGTAAAATCGTCTGCATATACTTCCATCAACGAATGCCGAAAGGAGGGAAGGGAAGAAGAATCGATGATTTAAATTGCTGGGGGTTTTTTTCGAGGATTTCGGGACAAGCTTTGAGGGCCAGCGATGGGTGGGGCGACGCCATCGTGAGGCAAGGTGGAGTGAGATTGGGCTGGTCTGTGAAGAAGGAAGGTGCCTGGGTAAGGATATCGTGGAGTTCTTTGGTGGGATGGGCAGGAGAGGGTGTACATGTAAATCTTGGAACTATTTAGGGTTTATTTGTAATTTTTTAAGAGTTTGATGTTAAATTGATTATTAAATATAAATATTTTTGTACTTTTTCGCACTTTAACGACAATTTTAACGGAAAAAAGTAAATGAAAGACCAACGATGCACATGATTGTAACTTAACGAACCAAAATGATATAAAATCTTAAAACATGATCCAAATAGGACAATCATGTAACTTAAGGGACTACGAGCGGAGTTTACGCCATATAAATTATTAACTTTAAATGTCTAAAGATTCATGAAAAAATCATATATTAAAGACTGTAAAATAAAAAAACAAAGTGTATAATTATTTGGGGACGGAAGGAGTTTGTTTAATATGTTCGAGTGTTTACTCAAATTATAATTAACTAAGATATATAAAGAAAACAAATTATATATATAGAAAATTCATATTTCAAATTACAATACTTATATGAATTATTCAATTTTTTATATCAAAACAATAAGACAATAAGGGGTGGATCCAATTAAGGAGTGGTGTCAATAGACAATACTCAATAAATATAAAACTATATAAAGTTATGGGTAAATTTTTTATGGACACCACTAAAAAAATTATATGGACACCACTAATATTATTGAACAACCAATGAAGATAAAAATAAAATAAATAAAGGAAAACAACAAAGTTTATGTATACTGATGTAAATATTTCGAGTAACCAATGAAATTAATCCTTTGTCCTTGATCGTTATAACGGATCCCTTTTTTCAAAATTTACCTTATTCAAATATCTTAACATAAATTTGTTTTTCTCTTTAAAAATTCATTATTTTATATATTTCGTTAAAATCACTGTTTAAGTGAAGACATTTATATAAATATCTATATTTGATATTCAATTTAATATCATTCATTTAAAATCTACAAATTAACACGAAATGTTTTAAAATACATATAAACCCACCTCATGTCTCATGATCACCACTCCCTACCACACTATCCTCCCTCTTCTCACCGTTAACACCTCAAGCACTACCGTGGCCATTGTCTGCTCTTCACACCATCTCCCTCTCACGGTCCAAAGATGAAAGCTATAATTATTAAAGATGGTTGCCCACAAAGAAATACACTCACGACTTATTTATTAATCTACTTTTAAAACTAATATTGATTTTGCCTATAGTAATAGTTATTCTACTTTGGTATTTTCCGTAATAAAGATTATGGAGTAATAAATTGGATGTGTGACAAGTTTGTAACCGATTATTTTGTAACTTATCTGGAAACATATTATTTGATTTTATTTATACAAATATAGTATAAGATCATTTTAGTAGTTCAAATTATCGTAAAGGTCAATTGTAAGAAAAATGTTTTTTTTGTTAAATAATAAAAATTAATAGTATACTATATGGACATAAAATTTATGGATCCGACTGAAAAAAGTTACAAAAAAAATCATAAAATCATTGCCTTGGTTCTCGCTTCTTGCACAACATTACTAATTAGCCACTAGTGGGTAAAATCACCAGTGGATCCTAACACTATCTAACTAATTTAATTAACTAACAATTCTAAAGACTAAAATACCCTCTCTAGTTAAGTTCCCACACAAATAACACAACTAATAGTTTTACCAACTAGTTGGTAAATAGACTCAACCCTTCTCGCATGGCCTCGTTGAATTTTGAACTTTATGATTTAGAGCAACAAACTTGTGTTAAAAAAGTATGTTTAGAAATCAAGGTTTATCTTTGTTATAAGTTGATTAATTGTAGGTTACGTGTTTAAAGTTAATACTTTTCGTAATCTTGTATAGTTGTATGGAAAGTTACAGTTTTTTTACTGTTGTCCTTAGCAGTTTATACTTGTCTGTAATTGCTTTGTAAGCATGAAGTTACGTTTGTAAACTGCTTATGATGTAGACAATTAGTTACTTCCTTTGTACGCGTTGTATAATGAGTGAAAATTTGCAGTTAGTAGAGCCTAAAAATCATCTTTACCCACGAAAAATATTGTTTATCTTAGTAAAATTTTGAATCAAATCTCCCAACTTGAAACATAAAAATCAAACAACAATCTTTGTGGGATTGGGAGAGCGAGTCTTGATGACAAGGACGAGTTTGACTCAAATATAAGCTTATGGGGTTAAGTGGCGTAAATTCATATCTAATGGACATAACGTGTTATTAAGCAATATATGTACATGGAGCGCGGACGATTTCTGAATGTTCCTCGACATCGAAGCGGGCAGAGAAGTGAACGCACTAGCGCAGCTACTTCTGGCCTTGTAATCTAGTTTCTCGCTTTCTGCAAGGAAAACGAAAGAGGAAAAGGGAGATGGTGGAGTCTGAGAACGGTGAACCCGCTCCGGTTGCGGTGGCGGAGGAGGAGGAGACGGTGGTCGGACCAGCACCAGCTCAGCGTGCCCGACCCAAGCGCCCGCTTCAGTTCGAGAAGGCGTATCTCGATTCTCTCCCGTCAGCAAACATGTATGCGTCGCTTCATTATCAGAGTTTTCGATACCCTAGTTTTTATTGATTGTTGGATTTGTGTTTTTCGTTCTACTTAATATTTATCCTGTGTGTTTAGGGTTTCATTTATGCTTCTATAAGTTGTTTTTTTTTGGTCTCGTGGTTTTACGGAGAAGGAACTAGCTTGGTTTTACAGTTTGAGCTGTTACCCCAATCTACAAGATGAATTTTGAATTGAGTATTCCGGGAGAACATAGGCTTGTTGTTGATGATGAAACTTTTCCTGCTGATTTTTATCTGAAAAATCATTGCTTATCTTTAAAATGTCTTAAATTAGCCTTTGTGTGCCCTGGTATAAGTATTTCAGGTTCTACGAGTTACTTCCTATTGGCAAATATTTTCCGGTACCCTTACTGGGGAAGCAAGTAATTATGCTCTTTCTTTGGCTTGTTAGAGACTTTTAATTGAGTCTCTTTTTCACTCGATGATTGTTTTATTCTATTTCGAGGAACAAGTTTTGGCATGTGGAGACTATGAAATGTATGGGTTGATTTTGAGCGAGCTTGGTATATTTTACAAGAGTAATGAACATATGGTCTCTGATTTGCAGGTATGAGAAGAGCTATATGCACAGAGATGTAGTTACACATGTTGCAGTATCCGCTGCAGATTTTTTTATTACTGGAAGCACAGATGGTAAATTTCAGCTTGATGTTCGAATTCTGCTAGAGTGCTGTGTGTGCAATTAGACCTGTGTACACTTGTGTGCAAGAGTTTGGTTATTACTGATTTTTCTTTTCTTTTCTTTTTTTTTTTTACTTTTTCACTGTGAGTGTATCTGATTCTAGAAAAATTTTGTTCTCTGCAGGATTTGAAAGCTTCGAACCTAATCCCCTGCCCAAAAGCAAAGAAATCTTTATTGAGCTATCTTGTCTTTATTTGGCCATGTTTTTTGTGAGAAAAAATTATCAAAGTTATTAAAATCAAAACATTCCCTCCTACTTTTTCTTTCACAAACTTTCCCTCCATTTTTTAAAAACTGAAACCTTTCCTCTCAAATCATCACAAAAAAACAATTTGAAGCTTAATAGCTAGAGTTTTATCATTGAACTAGGCGAAAAAAATATTGAAATACTTACTATTGGGGAAAAACATCCTGTCTTGTGTAAACCGAATGTTGATCTTTATTTACGAGATGTACATTTGTATATAGTGAAAAAACACCAAAGGAGTGCGGACTCCTATTAATTTGTACCATAGAATAGTCTTGTGGAGTGTATGAAATCTGTACCTTTACTAGCAAAGTATGAGAATACGTAGGCACTCTTAATTTTAGAATAAAAGGTGTTTTATTTACAATGAAAAGCTCTGGTTTGTTTTAATCTAATAAAGGCTAATTATTCCGTTTTCCTGAAAATTAAACCAGGTCACTTGAAGTTTTGGAAGAAAAAGCCTACTGGGATAGAGTTTGCAAAACATTTTAGGTCCCACCTCGGTCCTATTGAAGGTCTATCGGTGAGTAATTTTTGTGTTGTTTGTTGTGCACTTGTAGTTAAAGTTCTATTATGGTCACATATAGTGTTCTAAGGCAAGCAAAATGTAGCTTGCTGCTGTTAAGTTTGAAACATAAACCTGAGTCATGTGACTAGTTTCGTCTTGCTACATGTGCCTAATGAGTGTAAATTTATAATACTGCATATAATTTTTAAAAGAATAAGACATATATTTTTGTCTGAAAGGGGTGGCAGACTTTTGTAATCTCATTAAAAACTGAATACACAGGTCTAGCATTCTTAGCATCAAGTTTCTGGTACAAATAATGCAAATACATTACACATGTCTAGTATTCTAAAGTGTGAACCTTAATCATGTACATTTGTTGTTTACAACTTTGAGAATAATTTTGGTAATAATGTTAAGAGTTTGGAAAAAGCTACCTACCGAATACCATTGGCATTGGAGGTTTGGCCAGGGTGTTTCACGTCAATTTTCTCAAACTCTGACGCTTATCTCTAAATGTTTTCCAAGCTAAGCCTAATTTTATTATTACTTCTCTTGGACCTTCTCAAGTTGGGGCAAATATACTTTTTACAAATCGCTTTTCCTTTTTAAACCAAGTTCATCTTTTCTAAAAAATCTTTTTAGCTTCTGTAGTCATTAACAAAGCTTTAACTAATGTTGCAGGTAAGTAACGATGGTTTGCTCTGTTGGGGCAAATATACTTTTTACAAATCGCTTTTCCTTTTTAAACCAAGTTCATCCTTTCTAAAAAATCTTTTTAGCTTCTGTAGTCATTGACAAAGCTTTAACTAATGTTGCAGGTAAGTAACGATGGTTTGCTCTGTTGCACGATATCAAGTGACCATTCCGTGAAGATATATGATGTGGTTAACTATGACATGATGGTCATGATTCGACTACCATACATTCCTGGTGCAGCTGAATGGGTGTATAAACAAGGGGATGTCAAAGCTAAGCTTGCTATAAGTGATAGGGATTCATCATTTGTACATATATATGATCCAAGATCTGGTTCAAATGATCCAATTATCTCCAAGGAGGTATGTGCCAACTAATGAGGGTAAGCACATTTTGATACTGAGAAGCTCTAATTTTGCCTTAAAACTCTGAACCTGTTTCAGATACACTTGGGACCAGTGAAAGTTATGCGGTACAATCCTGCATTCGACACGGTAATATCAGCTGATGCGAAGGGAATTCTCGAGTATTGGAGCCCTGCCACACTTAAGTTTCCAGAGAGTGAGTATGTAATCCGTACAAGTCTGCACCATTATTTTTCTGTTAGTTTTATTTTGGTTGCTCCAGGTCTTCCCATTTATATACTATAGTTGTTTAGATCAATATTCATGTATTCCACTTCGTATTCCCTGTTTTTTGTTTAATTTAATGGCTCACATTAATTACTGTTTATTATTTAGTGGACCAAGTGCAAAGCATTCATCTGAAATTTGCATGGAAGGATCATTGGTGGGAATGTAAATAATGGTAGGTTTTAGTTAATATAAGATGTAACCTATTTCCATTGTGGAGCGGGGAGGGGAGAAAGGGTGGGGCATGGGTGGGTAGTTGAGTTTTAGTTTCAAAACATTCCAAGGTGAAAAGATTTTTAGGATTGGAATAAAGAAATGGGAAGGCATTTCTAAAAACAATTTCATTCTGCAGTTGAAAGACGGGAAAACCACCTAACTTTTAAAATTGTCATATACACGTAATGTTCAATTAAGTGAATAAAATAATTCAAGAATTAATATACAGTAATTTCTGAGCCTTTATAGCTTTGAAAATATTGAGGAACCATTCACCCTTGTCTATACTAATTGGGTATAAATAAGTGAATGCAATAGCTGAAGAATAAGTACAATGTAATCCTCAAGTTGTGTGAAAAATAATGATGAACAATTAACGTCTTGTCTTTATTCGACAAACTTAAATGCAATAGCTTGAGTTATTATGAAGAGGAAGGATTTATGTCATTTTAATTAGTTGATTTACCTTATTGGGTGTTTAAGCAATCATATTCACTTATTTGCATGATTGTATGATTGACCCGTAAAAATGAAAATCCGTAGTCTTGTTCTCAAACTTCTACAGCCTAGTCTTCTCTCCATGCAGGCCAAAGATATGGCTGCTACAATATGTGCTATAATATCGAGTAGTGTACTCTAGCATTGGCCACCACAGAAGTGCCAACTACCTACTCATTGCACACCATCAGTTCAATAAACTACATACCTAAGTAAACCTTGCTTACCCATTTTGTTTTCCTTTTCCTTTTTCCCCTTTTGAGCACATTTCTTGCTTGATGAGATAGAGGCCCCTAAAATGAGATTTACGCAAGCATCACATATTAAGCATACAATCAGTAGAGACCGAAACTCGAAATCATCACCAGCATTCACAAACCTTCTAATCTCTTTTCTATTATACTCATTTGAAAACCTGAACGCTCTGGCTTTGATTCGTTCCACTTGCATAATACTACTCTTTCAGTGAAAAGTTAGTGCTTCATTTAATATAGTTTGGATATCTGCTGCTGTATGGGAGAAAGATTTTAGATCTTAATTTAGATCAATAATATATAATGTCGAATAGAACCTCAAAAAGATTTGAGCATTTGACTCAAATTATTGTTAGGAATAATTTGCTAAAAAATTAAAAAATATATATTTAGAAACTAGAAACATTGAATTATCATTTGCATATAAGCTATTTAGTTTTTTACATCAAAATGCTGAAGGAAAAAAAATCATAGATTAAATGCTGAAAATGAAATGTTCGAATCATATTGGGACGGAGGGAGTACTATTTGTGATTGAAGCTTTAATACTTACCCACTTTTAGGACCTTCAACTGTCATCTTTTCCTCCTGAATCCTATTTTTACATCTTTTTATGCTTGTCCTTGATTGATTATTTTAATTAAATTTCATCACTTGCATTTCATTTCCAGTAATTGTTTTTCTTTACAAGTGTGTATCCTTATTTTGTTTCTGCTTGCAGGGTAAACTTCAGATTGAAGAGTGATACAAATCTTTTTGATATTGTGAAGAATAAAACATCTGTTTCTGAAATTGAGGTAGCATGAACACATGAGTTTGTTATATGAAGTATGATTGTTAAAACTTTGTGTATAACTAATCTTGCATCATCTCTGCAACTTTCCAGGTCAGCCCAGATGGTAAGCAATTCTCAGTCACATCACCGGATCGCAGAATACATGTATTTTGGTTCAGATCGGGTAAACTTCGTCGAGTTTATGATGAATCACTTGAGGTAACATTAATAAACGTGCACTCTTTGATCTGTGAATAATATTGAAATTCTTTTATGCTTAGTTATATTGTGTTAATCAGGTTGCCCAAGATCTTCAAAGAAGTGATGCTCCTGTGTATAGACTGGAAGCTATTGACTTTGGAAGAAGAATGGCGGTGGAGAAGGAGTTTGAGAAAACAGAAACTGCACCTCAACCAAATGCTGTATTTGATGAAAGTTCTAATTTTCTTATTTATGCAACCCTTCTTGGGATAAAGGTGAGTATTGTTTGATTTTCTTTAGCTTGGAAGTAAAACTAGTACAACCTTGTTGTTTTTCCTCCTCTTACCTATCTTTAAATTCATTTGTGTTTTATGTTTGGTAGATTGTTAACTTACACACAAATAAAGTTGCCCGGATCCTCGGGAAGGTGGAGAGCAATGATCGGTTTTTGAGGATTGCATTGTATCAGGGTGATCGAAGCAGCAAAAAAGTACGAAAAATACCATCAGCCGCAGCAAATGTTAATGAGAGCAAAGAGCCTCTCACTGATCCCACGCTTTTGTGCTGTGCTTTCAAGAAACACAGAATATATTTATTCAGGTAAATATGCTCCATTATCACTGATCTGAAGCAGGTTAGGAAAGTGTAATTACACTGATGACTTCAAAAGTTACATTGCTGAATTATTTTGTGTGCCTGTCTGTGCACGTGCATACATTTCTTTCTAAAGATGGGCTCAGTGGCTGTATTTATAGTGTGCTTTCTACTACTGTGGTATCAGTTAAGCTGATGTATCCCATGCTCTATCTTCCGTACAGTCGAAGAGAACCAGAAGAGCCTGAAGATGCAACAAAAGGCAGGGATGTGTTCAATGAAAAGCCACCCCCTGATGAACTTATGGCAGTATCTGATATTGGAAAATCTGCAACAACTTCTCTCCCTGACAATGTGGTGAGTAGTCTCTTGGCCTTTCAATATAACATGGCAGCAAAAGATGACAAGTAGAATTCCTTTGCGACACGAAAGAAGTAATGAAGTGAAATAAGTTTTCTTGTAAAACAAGTCTTAACCAGCTTGTCAACAAACTTTGAATTAGCTTTCACATATTGTTCTGCTATTCTCTCTCTCTCTCTCGGATTAATTAGTTCACTGTTTATGTCAGATTTTGCACACAACTTTGGGAGATATTCATACGAGGCTTTACCCAGAAGAATGTCCCAAAACTGTTGAGAACTTTACAACACATTGTCGGAATGGTTACTATGATAATCTTATCTTCCATCGTGTCATCAAGGGCTTCATGATACAAACAGGAGATCCGCTGGGAGATGGGACTGGTGGCCAGTCTATATGGGGAAGGGAATTTGAGGATGAGTTTCACAAAAGGTGCATATTAACCCCAATGCTTTTGCCTGTGTAAATGTAAATCATGTCCTAGCTGATTTATTGTTTGTTTGTTTCCAGTTTGCGACATGACAGGCCTTTCACACTATCAATGGCAAATGCAGGACCGAATACAAATGGCTCCCAGTTCTTCATAACCACGGTAGCTACGCCATGGCTGGACAATAAGCACACGGTTTTTGGCAGGGTCATCAAGGGAATGGATGTTGTACAGGTTCATCTTTAACCTTTGGCATTTAAGCTTTATGTGGCTATGGTGGTCACTTATACTTTTGTGCAACTGTTGAATTTACTGTGCGGTGATTTTGGTGCTTAATATCCATCCATATTACAAACGTTCATGTTGCAGCATTCATATAGGGACTAAATGAGATCTTGCAAATGGCAGTATATTATTTATTATTATTATTATTATTATTATTTGCACTGTACTATCTCACTTTTTAGCCTTCAGTATCCCATGCCTTGATAATCAAGGGACCATTAGGTTATTGATTTGCATCAACATGAATTGACCAAGTTTTGTATTATCATCAACAGGCTATTGAGAAGGTGAAGACAGATAAGACAGACAAACCATATCAAGATGTGAAAATTTTAAGTGTCACTGTCCCCAAATCTTGAGGAATCAACATCATGTCAAATGAATATCTCAGATTGCCGCGCCTCATCCATTTTTGTCAGCTACAAGCATTAGAGAAATTGTATTCTGGCAAGTTCATCATGCGAAATGAGTTAACTACTGTTTGCAATAACCTGTAATTTATGTTCTCGGGGTTTCGGTCTTGATTAGGTTCCTGAATGGTTCTGGATTTCAGTCTTTCCCTGTAGAAGAGTTTCATTTGATTGTATTTACACTGAGCTCGATGTTAACAGGAATTTGATCAAAGAATTTTTGTGGTGCGTGAGATATCAGTTTGTAAGTGGCGTATCGCAGTTTTTTTTTCACTCCCTTGGTTTCATAGTAATCGATTCGTAGAGATTAAGGTGTATATAGGGGTGAGAATGAGCCAAACCTGAGCCTAGTAGGATTGAGCTCGATCTCATGAAGATTAGATTCGGCTTGAGCTTGGCTCGAAATCCATCCGAACCCAAAATCGGGGTCAAGTTTGGCTCGTGAAAATCTCAAGCTCGGCTCAAAAGCTCGCGAGATTTGATAAGAGAGTTGGGTAGACTTGTTTCAGTTAGGTTTGAAACCTAATCAGACTCATGAGGCTCGAAAATTCCCATCATCCAATGAATTAGAAGGATATTATGGGTATTTCAAGTGTCACTCGATAAGGCTTGAGGGCGTTTTGAGCGAAGCTTCTCAAGCTTGGGCTCGGCTCAGCTCGGTTAATATACTAGCTTAAAATTCAGCTCGAGCTCGAGGCTTGTGAAACTTGGCTCATTAGAACTCGATCTCAAGCCAAGCTCGAGCCGTTTTGTTTCATTTCTCACACCTAGGTGTGTAGTAAAATAAGCATGACAAAAATACTTCTAACTTCATTGGTAGGGGGTTAAAAACGAGTCGAGTTGAGTGTTAGGTTATACAAAGTCTAAAATTTTATTCAATCTTAGTTTAAAAATAATATGAACGAGTTACAAACAATCTTTAAATCAATCAAACTTCAATTGTTTACTAATATCAATGGAAAACATTCAAGCCAAATCGAGTATTAGGCTGTTCATTTTAGGTTTAAATGTGTGGAGTTTAAAATTTTGTTCAAATTTGGCTTGAGAAAATTTTGTTTACTAATATCAATTCTTATGCGCCATCTTCTCTCTCTCTCTCTCTCTATATATATATATATATATATATATATATATATATATATATATATATATATATATATATATATATATATTTGTGACGGAGGAAGTATTTGTCTCTTTGTTTTTCCATTTTCCGAGGAGCAAACAATTGCACACTGGGATGGCTAGATCATTGCATTACCCAGCCAAACAATTGGGGTCTCCGTCCTAGGACAACCCTGGAAATATGGTGGGCTGCTAGGGTTCCCCCAATTAGAGCTAGCAGATAATGAATTCCGGAGGCTAGTGGGTCTAGGTCAGAAAGAAATTAAAAAAAAAGTGGTTCTGTATCACAACATAATTAAATGACCTATATTCGCCAATTCACACAGTTCTGTATCACAACTTAATTAGGATCGTTCTTCACAGAATCAGTCACTGATTGAAACCTCAACTTGTTGGAAGAAGTGGTTTCGAATTCCAGTGATGAATGTCACGGACTGATTTTTCAGCTCCTCCGCGGCACTTAGACACACCTCCTTGTGCTAAGTCACCGACTCGACCCTACGATGCCTTGAAGGCTTTGCGGAAGCTTAAGGGAAACTTTGAGAGAGCTAAAGAGCTTTGAAGGAGAACTTGTATTGATTGCTTGGAAAATGCTTGGATGATTACAAATGAGCCCCAAGTGGGGGTATATATAGGACTCCACCTCCTCAATGGACGGTCAGGATCATCTTGATCCAACGGTGGAGATCAAGTGTCTAGAATTCTCTACAATTCTCTACTCCTCTCTACAAATATCTACACAAGTCTACCACATCCTAGACTTCCCTAGAAGACTCTAGAAAGTCTTGGAGAGTGAGAGAGCCTTCTTGAATGGGCCTTAGCTCTCCAAATCGGATTGGGCCTTGGGGCTTGGCCCAGAAGGCCTGATGTACACCTTGGGCTTGGTGTAGGATGCCTGAATGGGCCCAAGTTAAGCTTAAATCCCTGCTGGGCTTAACGGGCCGTGACATCCTCCCCCACCTAATCCAGCGACGCCCTCGTCGCTGTCTCGAGATAAGCTCGGACCTTGTCTCCATGTTGCCATAGGGTGAGCTCGTGCTCCCATGTTGCCTCGGTGTCCTACTGATTCTTCCATTGCACCAAGTACTGTAGCCTGCATGGACTCCTTGCTGCGGTGAGTACGGTGCGCCAAGATCTTTTCCACCTCACGGCCGAGTGTGGTGGCCATCGATGTTGGAGCTCATGAGATTCACCCCGAGTTGGATCCTCCCGATCCGGATGGTAGGGCTTCGAAAGCTCACATGGAAAACGGGGTGGAGCTCAAGTGGGGTGGCAAGGTGACCTGTGGCGAGCTTTCCTATTCTTTTCTCTATAGGAAAGGGGCCCTCATACCTGCGTAGTAAGCCTTTGTGCACCTTGCCATAATTGCGGAAGGTATGTGGAAGAAGCTTTACCATGACCAAGTCTCCTTCGTTGAACTCCACATGCCTTCGCTTATTATCCGCCCATTTCTTCATCTTCTTGGCCGCCTTGGCCAAGCATGCCTTGGCTATCTCAGACTTGTCTTTCCACTTGGGCAAAGATGAAGGCACCAGGACTCCTTCCCGGAGAAGCCGTCGCCATAGTGTGTGGAGCTAAAGGTTGTTGTCCGTCGCCAACTCGAATGGACTAGCCCCGTGGACTCGCTCTTCGAAGGTTGTAGGAGAATTGGGCTATATCCAAAGAACTTCACCCAATCTCGCCGATTGGCACTCACAAAGTGTCTAAGGTACATCTCCAAAGCAAGGCATTCACCCTCTGCCCGCCCATCCGATTGTGGGTGAAAGCTTGTGGAGAAGTTAAGCTCCGTGCCCAACATCTTGAAGAGTTCTGTCCTGAACTTGCTCGTGAATCGAGTGTCTCGATCACTTACGATGGAAGTAGGGATGCCCCAATACTTCACCACGTCTAAGAAAAGTCCGCCGCATCCTCTCTGAAAACTTCTTAGGCACGGGGATGAAGACTCCATACTTGCCGAATCTATCCACTACGACCATGATGTTGCCATACTCATCCACCTTTGGCAACCCAACAATGAAGTCCATGGAGACACTCTCCCATGGTCTCTCCGGAATGGGTAGGGCTGCAATAATCCTCCGGGCCGGATTGTTCCGTCTTGTCTTGCTGGCACACAAGACAAGTCTTCACATATAGCTCCACATCGTCACGCATACTTGGCCAATAATATGCTCGCTCCACCAAGGCCAAAGTACGCCTTCCCCTGGATGACCCGCCCACAAGGAGTCATGGCACTCCTTTATGATCTCCTTACGCAGCCGTCCCATTTGGGCACAAAGATAGCTCCTCCTTGGTGCGCAAGACTACTCCATCCTCAAGCCAAAACCGTCGGGTCCTCCCATGTAGTGCCAACTCCACAAGACTTTTGGCTTGAGGGTCCTTCTTCATTCCCTCTTTGATCCGCCGCAAGAGAGAGAAGGCGGGTGAGTGATGGAAGCTAGCTCAGCCTTATGACGTAGTGCGTCCGCCACCTAGTTAGCCTTGCCCGGCTTGTACTCTAGGTCATAGTTAAACTCGGCTAAGAAGTCTTGCCACCTTGCTTGCTTCGGAGTGAGCTTCTTCTGTGTCTCGAAGTAGCTAGTGGCAACATTATCGGTCTTTACCACGAACTTGGACCCCAACAAGTAATGCCTCCAAGTTCGTAAGCAATGTACCACGGCCGTCATCTCCTTCTCCTGGACCGTGTAGCGCCTCTCGGTTTCATTGAGCTTACGACTCTCGTAAGCTATAGGATGTCCCTCCTGCATCAAGACTCCTCCAATGGCAAAGTCTCGAGGCATCGGTGTGTACTCATAAGTTTTGGTGTGGTCTGCAAGGCCAACACCGGCTCCTCCATCACGGCTCGCTTGAGTGCCATGAACGCCTCTTGGCACTTCTCATCCCAACTCCAAAGCCGGTTCTTCTAAGTAGGTCCGTCAAAGGTGCGGCTATGTGGGAGTATCCTTGGATGAAGCGCCAGTAGTAGTTTACCACCCAAGGAAGGATCTTAGCTCGGGCACCTTCCTTGCGGCTCCCATTCTTGAATGGCTCGGACTTTGGCTTCATCCATCCTCGCCTTCCTCGTCCCACAATGTGCCCTAAGAACGCCACCTCTTCGGGCAAAGGCACACTTTTCCTTCTTCACATAGAGCTCATTCTCTCGCAAGACTTGGAAGACTTGCCGTAGATGCTTAATATGATCTTGTAGTGTCTTACCGTAGATCACAATATCATCCAAGTATACTACGACAAATCTATCTAAGAAGGTGGAGTACCTTGTTCATGAGTGTGCAAAAAGTGGCGGGAGCATTCGTAAGACCGAAGGGCATGACCAAGAACTCGTAAGAGCCATACCTTGTGACGCATGCGCCTGGGCACATCCCCTTCGCTATCCGGACTGATAGTAGCACGAGCGCAAGTCCAACTTGGTGAACCACCGTGCTTCCCAAGTGGTCGAACAAGTCTGCAATGAGCGGGATGGGATACTTGTTCTTTACCGTGATCTTGTTCAAGGCGCGAGAGTCTATACACAAACGAAGCGATCCATCGTGCTTCATATGTAACAAGACCGGTGCGCCGTATGGAGAATTTGATGGTTGGATGTAGCCATCATCCAACAATTCCATAATTTGTCTCCTCAACTCTTCAAGTTCCGGAGGAGACATGCGGTAGTGTACCGCAATGGTGGCCTAGCCACGGCACCACCAATCTCGTGATCCACCTCTCTTAGGTGGTAGTTTCTTCTGAGCTCCGGTGGCATGATGTCTTGAACTCCTCCAAGACAAGAGTGATCTCGGTGGGCACATCAACAACAATCTCTCCGGTATCTTCCTTGATGGCCGCAAGGAAGGTAGGCTCGCCTCTCTTGATGCCCTTGTGGATTTGCAAGGCCGAAAGCGTAGCTCCACGCTTTGGTCCTCCGCGAGTCAATGGTACCACGCGTGCCTCATCCTTCTCCAAGATGCACATGGTGTTGGCGAAAGGCATCGGGATTGCCTTAACCGGTCCATGAACTCCATGCCAAACACCATGTCATGATCGTCCATGGAACTACCGAAAAGTTCACAAGGCCACGCCACTCACCTATTTGGACCTCCACATCTCTCGGCCACGCCATAGATGGGCTTTGATTGAGTTGATGCCTTCATCCACCTTGCTCTCCGAGTACTTGATTCCAAGGCGCCTAGCTTCCTCCAGCCTTAGGAAGTTGTTCGACGCTCCTGTCCACCAAGCCACGTACCTCTTGTCCATGAACCTTGGCTTGGACAAAGATACGACCACCTGTCGGTGTGGGCTTCTCAACCTTGGCCTTAATAGAATTAAGGACTTGGAGAGAACCCATGCCAGCATTGGTGCTAGCCTCGCTCTTTCTCTTGGGCAAGAGATGAAAGATGACTCTTAAGAGGGCAATCTCGAGCTAGATGCTCACCTTTGCAAATGTAGCACTCGAGGGGTCTCTTCGCGATTGTCCCCCTTCTTCCACCTTGGATTGCCGCCTCCTCCTTCCCGGGTGCCTTGGGCGCCTCCTTCGCTTGACCAGATGCTCCCCACCTTGTACCTTGGGGGGATCTTGGTTTGGGCTTCTCCGTCCTTTGGAACTCAATAAGAGATTCCGCTACATACATGGCCGCCTAAGATCCTCTACCCGCGCCTCTTGAGTTCCAACTTGGCCCAGCTTTGGAGGCCATCCACGAAGGTGAAGAATGCTTCCTTCTCGTGATAATCCGGGATCTCCAAGAGTAGCTCGTTGAACTCCTTCACGTATTCTCGAATGCTACCCTTGTGAGAGAGATGTCTTAGCTTCGCCTTGCCTCATTCTCTAATTATCCGACGAACCGCCGCTGAGCTCCTTCGAATTCTTCCCAAGTGGAGATCGAGCAAGTCCCCTTCTCAATCTCCGCGTGCCGCCTCCACCATACTAGTGCCATGTCTTCAAGGTAGAGGTGGCATTGTTGATCTTTGAGGCATCCTCCATGATGCCAGAAGACTGGCATCCGCTCCATGCCCCAAAAGAAGTTGTCCACTTCCTTGGCGTTCCGAGCGCCCTTGTATGCCTTAGGCCTTGGCACATCGATCCCGGGTGGTAGTGTAAGGCTCGACGTTGATGTAGATGCCGTCGAGTTAATGCCTCTAGCCACCACCGCCTTGGGCGAGGGCCACCTCCGATCCAACCTCGCACCGTGCTCGCAAGCTCTTCCCAAGAGCCTTGTTCTCCTTCTCAAGGTCAAGGACCCTTAGGGTGAGAGCCTCATCCGCAGCCTTGCGTTGCTCTCGCTTCGCTGAGGCCACTTGGTTCACCGCACCCAAGAACGCATCCTCGAGTCCTTCCACCTCGCCTCGAGATCCTCCCCGCCGAGTCTCCACCGCCGTGAGCCTAGCCTCAAAGCCGCCCATCACCTTCGACGCACCCGGACCTTCCTCTCCTTGAGCTTTCCTCCATCTCGAAGGGTTGCTCCTCGTCGCGCACCACATCGGCCATCTTTGCCTTTGATGCTTCCCACGCACGAACCTTCGCTCGATACCAATCGTCACGATCGATTTTTCAGCTCTCCGCGGCACTTAGACACACCTCCTTGTGCTAAGTCACCTCGACTGACCCTACGATGCCTTGAAGGCTTTGCGGAAGCTTAAGGGAAACTTTGAGAGAGCTAAAGAGCTTTGAAGGAGAACTTGTATTGATTGCTTGGAAATGCTTGGATGATTACAAATGAGTCTCAGTGGGGGTATATATGGACTCCACCTCCTCGATGGACGGTCGGGATCATCTTGATCCAACGGTGGAGATCAAGTGTCTAGAATTCTCTACAATTCTCTACTCCTCTCTACAAATATCTACACAAGTCTACCACATCCTGCACTTCCCTAAGACTCAGAAAGTCTTGGAGAGTGAGAGAGCCTTCGAATGGGCCTTAGCTCTCCAAATCGGATTGGGCCTTGGGGGCAGCCCGAAGGCACGATGTACACCTGGGCTTGGTGTAGGATGCCGAATGGGCCCAAGTTAAGCTTAAATCCGGGGCTTAACGGGCCGTGACATGAAACGTTGATGGCAAATTTTGACTCCTTCGCAAAATCTCTCATTTCCCATACATTTCTCTCATTTCGCCAAAACGAACCCTTAATTGAATAGAACGATCAGCTCAACCATTCTTCTTACTTCTCAACCGCAGCTGAAGCTATCATCCTTGCTATGGTTCATGTTAATCGTTTACGTCCACTTGAAAAACATGTCATGTTTCACATTTGCACAATAAGATGCTTGTGGATTCCCTTCAACCTCCGGCACTCGAGGCAACAAATTGAAAGCATGGAAGCTGCTTCTTCACCTCTAAAACTCCAAAGGTTTCCTTTGGGCGTTCTTAGGGAGGAAGCTCTTAAAACACCCCAAAGTTACCCCAAGCGTTACAGTTCAGTAGCCGCCCCCAGACTGATGGCTGATGAATAAGTCTCTCAAACTGTTCCCATATTCTTAATCACAGCAGGGAAAGGACTGCAGCTTCAAACCCTGTGGGGTTTTAAGGATTGCCTAAATCTCAAGTTTCATGTTAACACCAATAGCATTGATGACTTGTGAAGTGATCGAATAAAAAGTTCTGTGGCGGCCAGCACTATAAAAACACTTTGGGGTCGATTAATATGAGGCCATCTATATGCTGTTTTGTAGGACAGCCACTTCGACAGTTGCGAGCAACCAGAGCCAGGCGATTGGTTAACAAAACCAATAAGGGCTGAGGGGTCAAAGATACTACAGTTCACACCAGAAGGCCAGTACTAACAAGAGCAAAGAGTATCTGGAGGGAGCTAAATGTGACTAAACTTGCTCCAAATAACCAGCCAATGCTCAAATATCATTCAGAGCTTATACCACTTATTGATAACCCAATACTTCTTACCAACAAAACCTGATTTTCAATAAGCAAGATCCTAGCTCTCAAGCTTGAACCACAGGTAATACGAGACATTTGCAAATTATAAGACAAATATGAGCACCAAGAATTAAACTAAGCATAGGGGTCCCAAAAATGCACTATTTCCAGTGAAATGATAATTCAAATTCGATTCAATCTCTAGAGACGTGACTTGAAGTAACAAGCATCACAAACCATGTTCAACTACAAAAGAAAAAAAAAGCAAAAGCAAAACAAGGGTACTAACTCCATTAACGAAGCTGCAACACCAAATATCCTATCCGACTTTATGATCCTAGTCGTCGAATAAACTGAAACCCATTTCCTGCAACAACATCAACCAAAGTTCAGAAGTCCACAATAAAAAGCAAACAATGGACGCAATTTGCAAGCATCAATACCAAACAAGCTATTACCTCATCAGACTCTTCTTTCTCTTCAACCTTCTCTTCCTTCTTGGCTTCCGGAGCAGCTGCAGCAGCAGCACCACCACCACCAGGGGCAGCTAATGCCACCGCACCACCACCACCAGATGGGACGGAGGCCAACTTTTCTCGCCCGGCAGCAATCAACTCAGTTATATCCTTTCCCTTTACTTGGTCCAAGAGCAACTCAAGCATATCATCTTCGCACTCAGCTCCAACTACAACAAACCACAATTCAAAAGCTCAACAATCCAGCAAATACAACGCATTTTCCCATCGAACAAAAGACCGCTCACATCAAATAATGAAAAGCCATATCTCATTACACGATTTAAGAAAGAAAAAAAAGTACTACGAGATTGTAATCAGAACAAAATCAACACAATAAATATTGATTGAGAATGTCAAGATTACCTGATCCGAGGATTGCCTTCAAATCATCGGCCGATGGAGAGGTGTTCCCACCCAAGACGGCGAGCAAGTAGGCGGCGACAAGCTTCATACCTGCGAAAATTTGAAGGCAGTGAGACTGATGAAGACAAATAAATCAATAAACATGAAAAGTTAAGCACGGATCGAGAGAAAGATGAGTACTTGGAGATGGAAGGAGGCCAAGCACAGACTATCGTTCTAGGGTTTTCAGAGCAGGGTGATTCGATTTGAGTGAAGTGGATACTCTATATAGCTAGGGTTTTGGTTCAGGCTTCCCCCAGGATTAATCCTGTCCGTCCATCAAGCGTTTGCCTTAGTAAACAGTGACAAGCAGCAACGACCCCTGAGCTTTTATTTTCCTTACAGTTTTGCCCTTTCAGTTTGACTCTTGCTTTACTTCCTTGAAATACTAAGGTCACCTCATCATTTATGTTCTTTTTCACAAAAATACAATAAGAGTCTCTTAAATCAATTTTAACTTCATTTTTTTCCTTTCATAAATTTCGTATCAGTTTTCATCTTTTCCATTTTTTTTCTAAAAATTTCCCAAAAGAACACACTTACTTTTCAAAAGTATACTTGAATTCAAAATCATTTAATTAGACTAAGAAAAACCAAAGAGATATTAATTAGAAATACGGGATAAAAGTGAAAGAAAATTATTATATCTGTCCCATAATAAGGTCCATGATGGTAAAGGTATTGATGGAGGAGGAGTTGAGGGTCAATGTGTGAATATAAAAAAAAATTGGGAGGATTGTTGAAGTTAAAAATATTGAAGTGTAGTATCCCAATTAATAGAAGGTATAATGAGAATGACCAAATTTGACACGACCTTGACGTTTGGGATGAAAGTAACAGAAAATAATTAAATATAACTCGACTAGTCACGCATCAAATTTATGAGATCTCCGGTATAATTTATTCCAAAGTTTTAGTTCATTAGTGAAAAACCTTGTGGTGCAAAGTATTTTCGTATCTTTTATTGTATCATGGGAGACAGACATCTATTAAACCTCGAACACTTGTTCTCTCTTTTGGGACCCTCATTTATTTTTTCCTTTCGGTTGGTAGTTTATTTTTGCTAATATTTCACGTCTTTCTATTTATGGTTCCTATGGAGTTACATTGTGAAGACCATTTTCTTGTTTCTTCCTTCTTCTTTAACTTCTACTTTCATTTTTGTTAATAGTTATTGTGAATTCGTGAATAGCTTGAATATTGATTAATTCATCATCCATAAGGTTGGTTAGCATGTTGTTGTAGGATATTTGATCCGCCCTAAAATTTAAACAAACTAAACAATCGGACTTAATGTATCCTAACCCAATTTGTAGCAAACAGCTGACGTAAATTTGAATGGAAATTTTGGACGTTGGACAAGTAACGACTACATATAAGTTCTCCAAGGCTAGTAGTATGT
Organism: Stellera chamaejasme; assembly: GCA_024586325.1. Taxonomy (NCBI): domain Eukaryota; kingdom Viridiplantae; phylum Streptophyta; class Magnoliopsida; order Malvales; family Thymelaeaceae; genus Stellera; species Stellera chamaejasme. Next base: position 32,687,387 of record CM044984.1, read on the forward strand.
AAATCATCCTCCTCTCAGTTACAAATATATAGTATATAGAATGTTCACTTCTCCCATGTTCTAAACCATGTGGTAATATATGACCTTAGGACTCAACACGCTCGACACGGCTCAAGTCCGACCCGCTAGTATTCGACCCAATATTTTGAATCAATAATCGAACCATGATCCTGCCTTCAATGCCTCGACGGTCAACTCAAACAGCTATTTTCGTCAAATAAGAGATATTCAGTGCAATTCAGTACCCAATCCCCTTGATGGGGCTTGAGCACCACTTTACATATAAGGTGGTGCATTCCTAAGAAATGTGCTACATACATCCCAGTCCCCTTTTTGGATCCCTGTGTTCCATTCTCTTTGGTTAGCTTGTTGGGCTAATGGAGGCCCACCAGTTTGCCCCAACCCAAGTAGATGGCATGCCACACTTTATTGCCATCTAGTAAGCAAAGAAGTCCTTCGGCTCCAAGGTTATGATGTTACGTAGCATCAACAAAGCTAGTCAATAAGGTTTTTACTTTCTGCATCTACTCTTTAATCTTTATTAGAGCAACTTACCAGAGGACATTTTATTTTAGCATTAAAATGAAATTTTCCAAAGTGGTTGAAATGATTAATTTTTCACCAGACAGTTGGATGACCTTGCTATTGAAAATTTCAACCGCCTAATTTTTCCACCAAACACGCGCATCTCAAAGTTCACTACCAAATTAATTACCGTAAGTTTTTCATGGCAGTAAAATTACCCCGCTGCCATATTATCGTGACTAGTTTGCCATTTTAACCTTTTCATGGCAGTAAATGACAATTTCTTCATTAACTGACAGATCACCGCGAGATCGTTTCACTGAATTTGGTGTGTACGACGTGCAACCAAATAACAAATTTTACATTTAAATTTCCAGTGTTCCTAGTACATCTAAATTCCTGCAGATTGGATATGTTCTTATTACACTTTCATAAGATAAGCCATGCCCATTCCAGGAAAGGAGGAGAGGAAATGAATGAGCCCCCCTCTCTCTCTCTCTACATGACATCCTTCGATAGGAACCCCTGGCTCTCAACTCTGCGGGCATTACATAAATCATCGATGGAGTCTCCGCGTTCGAACACGGCTGCTGCTCCCATCCCGGTGCCTGTTTTCAAGTTAAAATCATCCAGCGAATCATGAGTATCAATACACAGGCATGTGATAGAGAAACAATGTGTACTGCAAAGCGCATCATGAGTATCAAACCTATGCACATCGATACCACTCCAAAGCGGCAATCTCTGCCACGACGCTTCATCTCGTGCAGAAGTGTAGCGACACATCGAGCACCTTACACAACATTTACCAAATGACATGAGAAAAACATCGGTGGTATAGGGAACTGAATTGCAGTTTGCTTCAAGAAATGAGACAACAACTTTCAGCAAGTACAAAACAGCTAAATTTGGTAACGCATGCCCCAGCTACACGCCCTTCAGGCAACTCCTAAATTGCTAAATTCCCAATCCAATATACTGAAACAACATGCTCAATAGAGAGGCAAAAGACAGCTGTATCAAGCGCACCGAAAGACTAAAACGACGTAATACACTGAGGAGAAAAAAGGAAATGGACTGCGGGGATAACAAAGCCTGTAGAATTTCTATGCACATGTTATGATCAATTAGCGGAAATGGTACCACAATAGATGGATTAAGGCCAAACTGATATAACTAAGGCAATTCGTACCAGTTGCACCCAAAGGATGCCCAAGAGCTATAGCACCTCCATTAACATTAATTTTTTCTGCGTCAAGTCCCAGCTTCTTACGGCAGTACACAAATTGGGAAGCAAAAGCCTACATGTAAAAGGTGGGAGTTAATATATGACCCAGGTTAAGTTAAACACTGCACAAAACAAATGAATAGGGTAAGCAGACCTCATTTATCTCAAAGAGATCAATATCATCAAGTTCGAGCCCAGCAGCTTTAACTGCAGCTGGAATAGCAACAGCAGGTCCGACACCCATGATGGCAGGATCCACACCTACTGCAGAAAAGGTCCTGTAACAAGACACAGGAAATAATGGTGGTTGGCTATTAACTAAAACAAATAAGTGTTTCTTTAAAAATGATCCACCAAGTTAATGCACAGTGCAATACAAAAGGCATGGATCATGAAATTTGTAATCACATTGGAGCAAAACTCGTTAAACAGCATTGTTAAATGATAAAATAAAAACAATGATAAAATAATGAATGATCTTTCTGATGGAGGGGCTACTTGTAACTCATGAGATTTTCCCTTCTAGAAAATATGGACCCATGAGGGATGGTATGGAAAGAAAAGCATTCCAAAAACTGAAATCCCTCCGCCCTATAAAACTGTAGTTTTGCTCAAGACATTTCCCCATCAATTCCATGCTCATCTTGTTGGGATTCACCCGACTTTCTCTGTTTTTTTTTTCTTTTCAATTTGGGTAACATTGTCAACACATACAACTTCCTACCTTCTTTTTTAAAGGCAACTAAGATTTTATTTAAAAAATCATAAAAAATACACATGCCAAAAGGAGAAATTTGGGCAAAATCTCGAACAAAAGAGATATCACCATAAAACCCTCACCCACAACAAAGATGAAACTCCAACCAAGTTCCCCACCAAATTGAATAACACTCCACTCACAAAAGTTGAAATAAAATATCCCGAAGACACTAATTATCCAAATTCCAGAGCAACCTTAAAATTATATGGGATGGAGGGCGCATTTTTGGAACAAGCTCTCACAAGATACTCTATTACTCTTGCTACTCATCTACTATGGAGGGTTACACACAACCATTTCAATCAGGTAAGCTCTAGAGGTCACTAGTTTGAATATACATAATAAAATCTCAAGGCATCACCATATCATGATATTTTCCATCATCATCAAACAGCACCTTGAAACAACCTATGTTGAGGTCGGTGGCATGAAGTTTATAGTGTCAATTAATTGTCAAAAATTAGTTAACACTATAAATTCATGCAAAAGCATAATGGCAAACTCATGATATTTTCCATGCAAGTGGAAAATCTATGGTGATGATGATTTTGGAATTTAATCTCACTATTTCCTTAGTAAGAAGGTTGTAAAGGAAAGGGCATCTGGTGTAAACTTTGCCACTATGCTTTATTGCATGAATTTTATTGGGTAAGCTGATTTTAGACAATTAAGTGACAACATAAACATCATACCACCGACCCAACATAGTTTGTAATTAAGGTGATGATGATCAAAAGTTAAAAAAAAAAAATCAGTCAAGTCTTAATGCGAATTGGGGGGGGGGGCGGATCTAAGATCAGCATTCATGACAGAAATGTAAAGGGAGAGAAAAGTAAAGTTTACACCAGTAGATGAACTGTTAGTCCAGAACCACTATATGAAGTCAATTCAATAAATAAAGACCTGGTATGGTACCGGCAGAAGGAACTAAGAAAATGAGATCATAAAAAACCTTCAATAATACTCCCTCCGTCCCCAAAAAATTGGTGCGTTTCTTTTTTGATATTGTGGGAGATTTAAATTATTACTAGAAAAAAAAATCATAAAATTTTTTTGAAAAAAATATATTTTGAAACTAGACACATTAATCTGTAATCTTCATTTAAAATATTTGATTTTACATATTAAAGTGTTAAAGAAATAAAATTATAGATTAAATGCTAAAAACGAAACGCACCATTTTTTGGGGACGTATGTAGTACAATCAACACAAACATCAGAGTTTCCCATGATATCAAGGGTTCCTATCAACTCCTAGGCTTAAGTTATTAACATATTAATTGTAACGACTTGTATAAACATCTTTTAGAAGTTCCAAGTCAGATCTCATTGGCAGACCCCAGAAATATGTAGCCATTTATCACATACCTGAACACCCCAAGAATGGGAAGCCCTTTCTGAATGGCAACACTTCTCTTCATGAGCAATACAGCCCCTGCACCATCAGTAGTTTGGCTAGAATTTCCTACAAAAACATTTGGCCACCATTATTAGAACTGGAACCAAGTGATAAAAGGAACGAATAAAAGACTTTGCACCACAAAATACCAGCAGTGGTGGTCCCATCTTTCTTAAAAACAGGCTTCAACCTTGCCAAGTCAGACAATGAAGTGCCTGGCCGAATCCCATCATCAACAGAGATTGTGACAGGCTTCTCTTCACCGGTTTTCGGATCTACGATCTTCATGAATTGTAAGATAAATATCACTTCATTGAACATTGTGCAAGTCAATTATTAAAACTAAAAGAGTAATTACCTTAGTGGCCACTGGAATTATTTCATCTTTGAATTTACCAGCTGCAGTAGCAGCTGCAGCCTTTCTATGAGAATCAACCTGAAAATGAAGATTATCAGCATAAGGTCTTGACTCAGCTCTAGATTGACGGATTCAAGTAGTGAACATACTGCAGCCTGATCCTGCTCCTGCTTTGTCACACTGAAACGGTGTGCAACATTCTCTGAAGTAACGCCCATAGGCAGGAGGCAGTTCTGGGCTTGCTCCATGGTCTTCACCTGCCATGTTAAAGAAAAACTAAGTCAAATCTCTATTATTCACATATTAATATTAAAGTAGCATCATGGGCATGAGTTTAAAAAACATGTACTTTTGGGTTAACTGATCCGTCCCAAGCCATAGGATTTGTTGTCATAGATTCCAAGCCAGCCCCAATTCCTACAGAACATTATATCATTTTATACAATGCTAGGTAATCTTAACATAGAGGTTTGGTTGGGGGGAGAGGGGGCCAAGTTAGACACAGAGCATCTTTACCAATGTCATAGAATCCTGCTCTTATAGCTGCAGCAACATCAGCAACAGCCTGAAGTCCAGACGAGCATTGCCTGTTCACAGTTCTAACAGGAACAGTCTCTGCAAAATCCACATAAGGTTCCCATGTATAAACAACAGAATAATTGTGTGAACCTAATTTTACTAAAACATATCAAATGCAAATATGTACCAGGGAATCCTGCATAGAATGCAGCCATCCGGCATTCACTTGCCCGTTGGGATCCTGGCGCCAAAACTGTTCCTACAACAATGTCACCCACTTCTTTTGGGTCGATATTGGTTTTCTCTATTAATGCCTGCACCGTGGTTATAATCAGTAACGAGGACCAATTGAGCAAACAAAAATTTGATCCAATAAATAGAAAATAGACTTCTTGACATTCACAATTCAAAAGAACAAGTTCAAAGAAAACAGAACCCACCTTTAGGACAGGTGCAAGTAAATCATCAGGATAAGTATCTTTGAAACTACCACGCTTGGATTTGCACAGGGGCGTCCTATGTGCCCTGTAAAGGCACCAAAAGGAAACAGAAATAAAGTTTGAGCAAAAAAAAAATCATATAGACCATGTAATTGAATAAACGAGTCACTTACGCGACAATCACCACATCATCCCCAAATAACACAGATCTGTGATAAGCAGCGCTATCCCCAGCCAAGCAGGCTGACGGCTGGTCATGATTATAAAATTCACTCAATAAATTAAGATAGAAACAAACGGAAATACAAGAAAATGCAGGTATAAGAAACCCGGCCAAAGATTGAACATCATAGAGACCTAAACTGAAACAAAGAAAACTTAAAAGCTAGCACTTCCATAACAACTATAGCCAACCAATTCACAAAGCTTCTTGTACCACTAGAAGAATACAGATTCATGGAGTTAGGATCAGTCGTAGTAAATCTAACAAACATCACTAGGACATTGACCAAAATACACCACTAGTAATTAGCACTTCCACTTGCTCAAAACGACAGATACTAAATCTTTTCTGTAACATCAGAAGAAACAATCCTGGTCCAAGGACTAAGCAGTAAGCATTAAACGTCCCAGTTTCGCACTCGGTCGATACATGACAGGCGACCCGAAAAGGAAATAAGAACAAGAAACCTAAAACAAAATAAAACAAAACCAAATCGTCCGACTGTCGGCAAAACGTCAACCATCCATTTGTTGAACAGAACAATGAAGGACACGGAGGAAACTAGATCCAAAACCTCAAACGGGGACACGATCGAGCTAATACCATCTAAAAGAACCGAACAATACGAAATTGAGGCGAGAAAATATAGCTTACAGAGAGGACGGATCCATCAGCGTGAGCTGAAGAAGAAGATGATGAGGGACTGAGGTGCTGAAGCAAAACCCGCTGCCTGTTGATTGCTTTCTCCATTGATTCTCTGAAACTGCCGGAGAAGCGAAAGGGAATCGGAAGGGAAACTTGTTGGTGTGAATAAATTTTGTCGCAATAGAAATGGAAATGGATTTCGACACCCACGCGACCGTCTTAATATACGGTTGCCGTAGATAAGAAGACTTATCGCATATACGGATTTTTTTAATTTTGATTCATCATTGGGAAACGGGACGAGGCTAATCTTGTTTCGGCGCGTATCATTACGCCGATGGTCAGGTTACTTTGGCCGAAACCCCTCAACTCACTCAGCTCATGCAGATTTTTCCCAATACTTTGAAAAGCTAAGCGCCTTGGTCAAGGACCTGCTGCTCGCATTTCATAGATATTAAGATGGGTAGTATACTAGTATCCCCAATCAGACAAAAACAATGGGGTACTATCTGATGGGATGGAAGAGGAGGAGGTGATAGAAAAAAGTGAAAATGTCAATCAAAAGAAAAAAAAATCAAAAAAAATCTTTTAAAGGGTCAACCATTTTTCCAGGATAAAAATATCATCAACGTTTTGTTAAAGGGTAAATTTGTCACTACTATAGCTAACGGTTCTACGTGGTTTAACGGAGCTGTTATGTTTTTAGGGTAAATATTAAACATTCCTCTAAGATTTAATATAATGATCAGTTTACCACTTCAATTTCAAAATTCATAAAAAAATGTCATCTCTTCTCACCTCCTCCTTCCTAACGCCTATGCTAGTACCGTCCTTCTCAAGCACCGTGAACGAAATATGTGGCTACCCTAACATGCCTCGTGGTCCTTCCTGACCACCGCCAACCATTGTCCCTGCATTGTTCGACCACCGCAGAACCGTCAATCGTCGAGTCGAATCCATTCTCGCCGCCTCCTATACATTGTGCATCGTGCAGGAGAGGCGGAGCACCATCCAAGCTGTCAATCGATGAGTGGGAGAGGCGGAGTCGGAGATGTCAACTACCCTTGTTGGGCACGAGCCGGAGTAAGTTGGAGGCTCAGTGACTCTTTGGTGGTGGTTATACGGCATCGGAAGAAGGGAGTAATGAGTTGTTTCTGGGGCAGCAAAGTGCACGGGCTCGGACAATGGCAATGGTGGGAGCGAGGGGTTAAATTGATAGAAATCTAAAGTTCAAGTGTTAAATTGTTAGGGTTACAAATTTTAAGGTAAAATTAAAAATTAGCCATAAAAAATGTCCACGTATCACCCAATGGCATGTCACATAAGAGCCACTTAAACTTGTCTTGCTGTCATGATGAACAAGTTAACGTCTAGTGATAAATCTATCCATTTAACAGAGTGTTGATGACATTTTTATCCCATAAAAATGGTTGGTGGCATAATGAGAAATTTTTAAAAGATTAGTGACCATTTCTCCCAAAATTAAAAATTTTCCCCTCAAATTATCATTAAAGTGTACAACTTTAATGTTTGACTTGGGCAAGTGCATTCTACCCACTTTTTTTACTCATTCTTTTCATCAAGATCTGTCTGACACGACATTATTTTATATGATTCGTATTAATGACCTCAATCTGGAATTGGGTTTGATTTCGAAATACGTCTTGGAGACTAAATCTCATGACTGACTAACTTACTTCTTCAGTGTCAAATTATTATTAAATGAAACTGACATAGTGAAGTTGACCATTTCGTCAAAGTTCAGTGGTACTTCGATAATTTGTCCCAGGAGAACACACGCGCTTTAGAAGGGAGTGGTAGAAAGTAATGTCGCTTAGCGCAGAAATTATGGGACGAGAGTTGGAATGCGTGCCGGTATGAAGCAGCATTGCGAAAACGATGTCAAGAAAAAAACTTGGCTAAGTGTGTGCACCGCCCAACTATCAACACCACCTAAGCACCACGTCAATGCAAACAATTTTGGGAAGGAATGTTTTGGGAGATATATGGAATTATTGGGTACATTAAGTACAGTTGATCTGTTTGTTCCAATTTTTTTAAGGGGGTAAAAGCATAAAATGAAAAATGGCTAAAGTCATAGAAAACATGGTCTCTTTGTCCAACCACATTGGTAACATCATCCTCAACAATCCTTCTCGAATAATCTCCAGAACCCGAGCGGGATACCAGAACCCCTGCCCCTGTCCAACCACACCTTGGTAACAACGCCTCACTGCCGAAGAGATGAAACGTGAACATGGCCTCTTTGTCGGAGAGATGAGCCCTGATGAACGTTCATCCATTAGGCAGTGTGTGGTAGCCTCACATCTCCATGATTTGTTGGAGAAACAAGCCCCAATGCCTGGCCAGGGAATAGGGGACGTCGGGCTCAAAACGAGGCCACGAAACGGGCCGACCAGGCGCCCCTGGTGGCAGTGCCAGGATCGTGGAGGAGACAGGCGAGAAAACCCGCTTTGATCCACACTAGCGCCACGAAAGGAGGAGTCTAGGGATTCAGAGTGAGAGTAGCGGCCCGTCAGCGTGCCACAACCGCGGTCGATGAGAGGCCCCAAGAGCACCGGAGCGCGCTAGGTAATGAAGCTCGTCGGGAGCGGAGCAGCGCCGGCCACAACAGAAAGCTTTGATGCAGTGCAACGGCGCCTCACGCGAGAAGAAACCCTAAAACCCATTTGCATCACGTACCTTTGTTCCAATTATTATTAGGTATAAGATAGAAGGAATGTTTTGGAAGATATATAAAATGTTTTGCTCTTATAAACTATCATTCAATAACTACTTAACTTATCTAAAGGATTGATACTATTAAAAGTTTTTGGACTAATAACTAATATTGAAGAAAACTTATTAAGACTCCAACTTTAATATAATTAATTATAAATAAATAATCAAAGTATTATATCATGTTGCAAACTCTTTTAGACATTGCAAAGATAAAATTTCATTGCTTATTGAGACTAATAATTTTGAAAATCTCTTTCCTACAGTTTTCACTTTTAGTGTATAAAATATTTGATGATGTAGTGAACAGTTTTACATATCACTTTAGACACTATGTTATCAATTATAAATGAACGTAAATATGTTTTATATTATGTTATAAATGTTACTATTATACATTACAAAATGAGTTTTTACTATTTTCTACGAAACTTAATTTCTGAAAATTTTGTTCCACACTTTGCGTTTTGGTGTAGACATTATAAGTTACTAGATAGTTTGGCATATCGTTTTAGACATTATGTATTTAATTATAATTTAATGAAAAATTGTTCTATATTATGCTATAATTAATTATAAAAATGTTTTTTTATTATATTTTAAACAATTTGCAGTGTGGCGATGGTGGTGCCAGCGGCAGTTCCAACGGTGGTTCTGATGGTGGTCTAGTGGCAGTTCCGGCACGGTCCAACGGTGGTTCCGATGGTGGTCTGGTGGCAGTCCGACGGTGGTTCCGGAGGCAGTCCCCCACTACGTAGAGAAGCTGGATTTCTGCGGCGGAGGCCGCGATGGATTCTCGGCTTATTGCGGCCTCTGCGCGATAAATATCGCATAAATGAAATTTCCGGCGGAGGCGCGATAAGCCGCTCTACGTAGTGTCCAAGGCGTCCGGATGGTTCGTTCCGGCGGCGGTCCGGAGGTTGTTCCGACGACAGTAGTGCGGTGGATGATATTTTTTTGTTAGGAATTGTGGTTAAGGATAATTTTGACAATTGAAAAAATAGGAGTTGTGAGCTGGGCTCTACTTACCTATTGGAATTGATATGTGTTATTAAACACATAGGTGGTAGACAAACAAGCATCTTTAAAATTGTGTTATAGCTAGGGGTGTAAGTGAAGGCCGAAACCTGAACTCGAACCCAAACTGCCGGATTATGTCGATTTTTGGGTGGGAATTGCCCTGAACGGCCCTAACTCGAAATTTGGTCCAAAATCAACCTGAAGATTTATGGCCGAATTGAAAATTTTCTACCCATTAACCTAGGCCCAGCTCTCCAAAGTTATCCAGCCCAATTAAGCTAACCCGAAACCCAACCCAACCCAGACTCCCTAATTGGTAACCCACTCAATCAGAAAGGAGCAGCCAGCCAGAAAGTTCCAGAATTGAAAATCCTAGAACTAGTAGTCTGCAAGAAAGGTTTGAAGATTAAAGACAGGGTCTTTAATTTCTTTTTATTTGTTATGTCCTTTGGTTGTTTAATCAAATTTTCAAAACATTTCTTAACGAGTTGTTCTTGTGTGCTTCTGAGAGGTTGGTGGGTTTTTTAACTGGAACACTTATGAGCTATGGCTTAACCAACTAATCAATATTTCTCATTTTCGGAAGTAACGTTCACTATTTCTCTTATAATCACATCAAACATAAACCTGAATAACAATTTCTAATTTCTAATTTTTTTTTTATAAAACTTAAGCATAAGAGAGTTCTCTGAAAGGTCAAGATTCAATGTATTTGCTTGTAAATTATCATATAATTACTACTTACAAGTTACAAGTTGTTCGAGGGATTGCTCTTATTGAAAGTTTTTAAACTAAAAATTAATACTGAGGAAAGCTTATTGTGATTTCAACTCAAATGTTTGATAAGAAATGAAATAATTTTTAGTGGCACGGTTAATGACATGTTTTTATGGGAACATGTGATACATGACATCGAATGTACATGTTCAAGGTGTTGACATGTCATGTGGCATTTAACGTGGTCATGAATCCTGATTGAAAGATTTGTCATATTTAACCGTCACAATAATACGGGTGACAGCCGTTTCAAGGTGTTGACATATCATGTAGCATTTAACGTGATCATGAATCCTGATTGAAAGATTTGTCATATTTAACCGTCACAATAATACGCGTGACAACCGTTTCATCCTTATGTATAATTTCATTGTACTTGGAGTCACAAATCTAGGAATTGAGAAGGGGAAATGTTGCACATTAATTTGTACGTGTTTGTGCATAATCTTCCCATTTTTTTAGACAAAGGTGACTTATTTTATTAATAGATAATCATTACAAAACAAGCCGAGAGAGAAGTGAAAGCTAGATACCGATAAACGACACGCCTAAACCAGAGCATATATATATGCTATAGTGGCAATAAACAAGAAGCCACTCGTGAAACAAACTTCTAACCAAATAACCTCCCACAACTTCCTAAAAAGGCTTAAGAGCACTATAAGTGCTACAACGGATCTAGGATAGAGACAATTCCCATTCCAACACCCTTGCATGCTCTCAAAGAGCGAATTAGCTAGTGTTAGCGCATTGCAGTAGTGCGCTACGGAGAGAAAATCTGGCAGAACCTACACCAGAGTAACCACCGGTCTCTTGCACTGTCCAATACTACTTAAAGACAAATAATAAAACCTACGAATATGATACTAGGGAACAAGTAAAACAAAGAAAAAAGGGGAACCCTCACACCCTGCAAATTAGAGGGAAACTTCAGAGCTCTTGACAAAAAACACCCACCAGCTGATCGGGGGAGCCTGAAACCAGACAAGCCCGGGAACCAGCAACTCATAGCACCAAGCAGAGCGAGCACTGGCTCAACCTTGTCGGTTCGAACGATACTGCATAGCCCACTCCCCTCTCCCCAAGATGAATCAGACCACAAGAACGCACCACCCCGCGAGGCTCCACAACCAAATCCACCACTCCCGTGCTAAAAGAGCCACCAATATAAGCCCAAACCTGGACTCGGACAAAACCGTCAGAGCCCAGTTTGCTGGGCAGCGCACTGGCTCCCAAAAGACCCCCTGAAATCGGCAAGACGGATACAAGGACGTAGGGCTGATCATTAGGTTAATTCGGTTTTAACCGAAACCGAATTACTCGAATAATTCGGTGTTCGGTTAATTTGGACAAAAACCGAATTAACCAAATGATACCTAAAACCGTATTAACCGATAACCGAATTCGGTTCGGTTATTTCGGTTTTTGTCCAAATTAACCAAATTTTTTATGGGCTAAGCTTAATGTTAAGATATGGGTTGTGGATTGGGGTAGTTCATTCAACATTGGGTATATTATGTATATTGGGTTGAGCTTAATTTCGTATTAATAATAAAAAAACATTAAATACCGAATATTTCGGTTAATTCGGTTAACCGAATTAGTTAAAGCCATAACCGAAAACCGAACCGAAAACCGAATTTAAAGTTCGGTATAACCGATAACCGAACCGAAATACTGAAATAACCAAACCGAATTAACCAAAACCGAAAAAAAATTCGGTTAATTCGGTTTAACCGAGAAGTTGATCACCCCTACAAGGACGGTGGCCCGTCTACCACCGACAGAGGAGGCAGAGAAGAACGAGCCAGAAAAACTACACCGCTTCCTTGTGAGGACCCAAACTAGTCCCAAGGAGGGGCCAATAGAACACCGATTGTTGATGCGAGCCAGCGTCGGGTATGGGCTGTAGGCGGCGGCGAAACCATCGACGAGCGCCTCTGCGTTGCGATCTTCGATGTGAGAACGGAGCGCGAGTCGAAACAGCGGAGGTGGACCAAGGACGACACACAACAAAGATGGCGCTAGATGACGGGAAACAGAGCCGTTGGCAGCGGCACTCAGCAGGCGGCGCCTGTGCATGATCTTCCTTAATAGATGTATTCATTGCTAAAAAAATACTTAAAATGTGATGGCTAAGTTGAAAAGGACCTTTTTTGCCACCCACGTTTGATAAAAAGACTATTTTGCTACATTTTTTAAATTGGGCCCATTTTTACCACCACTGTTTACGTTTATTTACCTCGTTTACCTCTACCGTTAAATTAAATCCATAGTAGATTCTAAAGTTTCTAAAAATCGACAAATTCGTCCACATTCTAAACCACTCTTCATCTTCATCCATCTCAGCATTCCTTCATCCATCTTCATGAGAGCTTTCTTCATACCATCCTTTTCAAGGTATTCCCCTCCTCCTCTAATCATCCAATTATGTTTTTTCGAATCCGTTAAAGGTATGGGGAGACAGATTTGCAGAAGCGCTTCTTCATGGCTTAAAAAAGTGGATCTAAAATCAGAAATTCCTTAAACAAATAATTTTTCCCTTTTGATTCGCATTTTTCAAAGTTCAAACAAAGAGATAATGAAAGCTTTGTTCACAATAAAAAATATAAAATCAATCAAAAAAGATAAATTCAAGAACAAGATGTAATTGTTCGTAGCTAGCCTTATCCGTAGCTTTATAACTTCACCAATTACGCATCTGAAACCATCAAAGAACTCGATACAATATATATTTTAAAAAAGGCTTACTCTGTCTCTCTCTCGGATGGAACTAAAATGATTTGTTTAATTCTAAATTGATAACCAAAGTACGATCTCCTGAGAAAGATCTTCCGACGGCCAAGACAGTGGCTCCGATACGAAGGACAAGACAAAAGACACTTTCAGTGCGAGAAAAGGAGGAAAGTGTGGGTGTGTAGTAATTACCTTATTTGAGGCGGGCACCACCCAATATATAGGGTGGTGCTAGGTCCCGTTACGGGCCTTAAATGCTTGGAGAATCTCCATAAATGTGCCCATAATTGGAATGGTGGCGTATTAATGGTGTAATAATAGCGGAGTTATTAGGAATTACTCCCTCTCCTTTGACTTAATGCCGAAATAATGTAACGGTTACCTTGAGGGAGGCAAGAGCGCTTCGTGCCTAACGGCTTTGTGCAGGCGTCCCATCGGTAAGAGGGGGTCTCCGTAATGACGAGATCCGCTGTGGTGGACGCGCCCATATGGCTTTTGCATTTGACAATACAGCCGTATGGGCTGGCCCATATATATCAAGATGCCCACCCCCACGGAGGATGGGTTGGGTCCCCGTGCTCCGATTTGGAAGGAAGTATGCCAATAGATATTGAGCCCACGTTGTATTGTGGCGTTTTGGAGCTTTATTAGGGGAGGCCCAAGAGCTGTCCCCAATGTAGGCCCAAAAGTTTGGCCCAATACTAATTGTGGCGGTTGGCAAAAAGCGCTTTTCAAAATTTGCGCTTTTGCGCGTTCGTAATTATGGGGAAGTCGTTTCACTTCCCATCGCGCTCTTCTTATACGCCAACCAAGTCGGTTTCGAAATCTTGTTTTCCTTGCTTTTGCGCTTTAGCTTCCTTTGCAATCTAGTTTCCATTTTCGGCAACTAGCGAAGAATTTCCCGGCGAGATTCGAAGAACCCAGCCGTTGAATCTTTCGTTCTCGTCTCCACCGTACGAATCAGTAAGTTGTATTTAATTTTATTTTTCTCGTCGCGACAGTGTCGCGAGTGAGGCGTCGCCGCGCCACTGCCTGGGTTCTTGGGTCTAGGGTTTAGTTTTTGAAATTTGCGGTTTATTTTTGTAGATGGCTCCCAAGAATCCAAGCAAGCCCGGCGTCGGCCCCGATGTCGAGAAGGTGTGGCCCCGAACAAGTCTGTCGGGGACGAAAATGGCGGACATCTGCCAGAACCATCACGTGTATACCGGGGTGGTTTGTGGACTTTCCCCAGGGGACGTGTTGAGGAAAACAGGTTTGGAGTTGAGCAGCGAGGCCATGAGGGAACAGACCATGGTGGTCTACGAAGCCCAACTCAAAGCCGGATTGAGGCTCCCTCTTTGTTCCCTGCTGTTGCAACTGTGTGAGGGATGGGGTGTTTGCCCTGGGCAATTAGCCCCAAATGTGTTTACCACCGTAAACGCATTTGTGGTGGCCTGCCACTTGGCGAAGACGACGGTGCTACCTGAAACCTTCTTACAGTTCTATACGCTGAAGAGGCCGGTCGGACACCCCTTCTATCAACTGACCCCCGAGGAGGTGAAGGTGGGGAACAAAATGGTGAAGATCGGAGTCTTCGCTGAAACCACCAGCTCGTGGGGGAGTTGGAAGAGCAACTTCTTCTTCATTTTGAAGGAGGATAGCTGGGGTTTCCCTGCGTTCTTCATAAAGGAGAAGAACGCAAAGGTGTCGGTGAAGCCCTCTGTGTGGGCGGGTAGCGAGGGGAAGAAAGCCCTCGACGCCCTTTGTGAATGGGTCCGCGATGCGGAGAGGCTCGAGGAGTGTAAGGGTAGGTTCCCCTTCACCCTAGCTAGTCTGGACGAAGTGGTCCTGCGAAGAGTGGGGGTTAGCAGGGCCCATCGTATGCCGGGCCATGTAGACACCCTGAAGAATTGGGTGGAAGGGTTGGATGGCGACCTTATTGAGCGCTTCGAGGGCGCTTTTAGGAACCCCAACGGTCTGCTTTATGTTTACTGTCGTTTTTGTTATTTACGTAATCCAGTTTGTGTCTTAACTTGTATTCGTGTATTGGTACAGCCAAGATGTCGCACCCCAAAGACTCTCTTTGCGAAGAAGCGGGAGTTGAGGAAACCCTCAAGAAGTTGGCGGAGGAGGTACGACCCTCCGAGCCCAAAAAGAAAGGTGTCGAGGAGCCTCCAGTGGGCCTCGAAAGACGTGGAGCCCGTTGGTGAGAAGGCGCTGGTGACGGAGGCTCAACCAGTCAGTGTGGCAGGCCCCGTGGCCATCGAAGAGCTTTCCGAGGACTCTGATGAGCAGAATATTCGGAAAAAACGTCTTCGTATTACAGGTAGCACCCCTGTCTTGTCTTGTAGTTTTGGTAAACCGTTCTTTTATATTTATCTTCTTTTGAACTTTGCAGTGGCAGAGGATGTAGAAGTGTCCTCGGATAGCGCCCCAAGCCTGCGAAAGACAAAGGGAAAGGGCCGGCCCTCGAGGAGCAGTCCCAGCTCCATTCGAGGTGCAGAGGAGCCTGTGGGGCTATTGGCTGACGCTAGAATGGTTGCCGCGGTTCCCCGAACATCTGGGAGGAGTCCTTCGAGGATCCCGAAGACCCTTAAGGGGATTGACCGGTCTTGAGCCCCACTGCTCGAGGACTACCGGCGGGAGTTACGGGGAAGACCTTTGGGCGCAAGGGCACAGCCACGGTGGAGGCACAGGGACCCCGTGATGAGGGTGACTCGCGACAGTCGTTGCTCTGGGGACAAAGAGGTGAGACTAAAAGTTGCCGAGGGCTCTCAATGCCCGTGACCGGCACTATCTGAAGCACACAGCCCTGGGACCCTTGGATATCGCGAAGGACATCTGCCAGGACCTTGTTCAGGTAAGTCGGAATTCTCAAGTCCCCTTGCGCCACTGATTTGCGTTTTTGTAGGACATTTTTACTTATACGCTTTGTGTTCGTAACTTGTAGAAGACTGTCTTTGGCTCAAGGCCTAGTGGCCAAAATCGAGGAGCTTGAAGCCCTTGTGAAGAGGCTTGAGGCGAAGGCAAAGGACTCCGAGGAAGTGGAGCGCCTGAAGAAAGCCTTGGCCGAGAAAGAGGCCGAGTTGGCTGCCTCGAAGAAGGAAGAGGCCAACCTTCTGAAGGCTATGGGCCTCGTTGGCCAAGAACTGAAGGCTGCCACGGCTAAGGGGAAGGAACTCGAGGCCCTATTCCTTGCCGAGCAAAACGCGAAGAACGACCTAACGGTCGAGATGGAGCAAGTGCTCGGGAATGCCAACGGATGGAGGCCACTGGCCGGAGAGAAGGACAAGCTCATCGAGGAGCTGTCTTTGAGAGGCTGCCGAGGCAGAAGAGAAGGACAAGCTCGCGGAGGAGCTGTCTGTGAGGGCTGCTCGGGCAGAGGAGAAGGCCTCGATTTTGGCAGCCCAAGTTGAAGAGCTGGCGAAATCTCAACAGTGTCTTTGAGCAACAGCTTGGCTGGACTTTCAGCCTTCGGGCAACTTGAAAAACAACTTGGCCTCAAGTTGTTCGAGGGCGAAAGTCTTGAGCCACGCGTGTTTATCAAGCCCATCGCAGAGAGGACTGGTCGAGTGGGCAACTTCTTCGAGGCGCTGACTGAGAAATTGGTTGAGGCCCAAGCAATGGAGGGGGTCCGTTATGCTGAGGGGTTCCTACGATGCCGCCATCAAGTGGAGGCTATGGTTGAAGAATCACAGCTGGATCCCCTTGATGCGATGAAGGTCGAGGAGCCCTCCCGTGCAGCTTTGTTCGAGTGGGGTAGGGCGGGGAAGAAATTAGGAGTAGGATATCCTTATGATATCCCGCCCGGGCATGTAGAGGATGCCCCTGTTGTACCCCAAACGATGATGCCCCAATTAGGTTTGGGGCTTGTAATTAAATTTTTGCTCATTTTTGATAAAATACGAACATTTCAGTATTTGTTGCCTTTGTAATTGCCATACGAGTATTATTTGCACAATGCGAAGTGTTTGTACTCGTGCTGGGTAAAATTGTGAAAATGAATTGTTGTAATTCTTCGTGAAGTGATTTTATTCGATGTGTGCTGGTCGAGCAGTGACCTTGCAATCAATTTTGAAACTTACCCACTAAAGTGGGGGAACACTCCTAGTAGAGCGATTTTATGTGAACGTAGTTTGCACAACGCAAAGAGTTGGAATATTGCCTTTCCTTCGATGTATAAGCAGTATTTTGTGCAATGCAAAGAGTTGAAAAGCGTACAACTTAAACGTAATAAGGCCTCAAGTCGTTGACGTGGTAGTCGTTTTGAGCTTTTGCCTTGATGGTCCTTTAACTTGTATACGCACTATCTTACTTTACTGTGTACCACAAAAGGCCCTGCCCATCAGGAACGAAGTGCGCAATGGCCAGATTACGACCTGACAACTCCGCCTTTAGCAAGACCATACCACCCACATGGATCTGTTTTGCCCGAACTTTGGCGTTGTGATCGAGGTTTGTCCTTTGTCGCAAGGCCATAAGCCTAAGCCTAGCACCCTCGCGAAGTTCCTCGACAAGGTCCAAACGCGCTCGAAGACCGCTCTCATTGTGAGGGGCGTCGTAATACAGCGTTCGGATTGTGGGTATTGAGGCTTCGATTGGTAGTAAGGCATCGACGCCGTAAACCAAGGAGAAAGGAGTTTCTCCCGTGGGTCCCCGTGTAGTTGTTCGATAGTCCCAGAGGACGCTGGGTAGGGCCTCGACCCACTTCTCTTTTTTATCCTCGAGGCGCTTTTTTAGGCCCTCTTTGATCGTGCGATTTGTTACTTCTACCTGGCCATTTGACTGCGGGTGTGCCACGGGAGCGTAGAGCATTTGTATGTTCATCTTAGTGGCCCAATCCTTAAGCTTTTTGCTCGCGAATTGAGTCCCATTATCTCGTGATTATGGCTCTTGGTGCCCGTGCAGCGCCACGAGGTCGTGCCGGAGGAAGTGTATGACCTTGGCGGTTGTTATGTTCTCGAGTGGTTGGACCTCGACCCACTTAGTGAAGTAATCGACAGCCACTATACAAAATTTGAACTGGCCCTTGGCCGTAGGCATTGGGCCGATTAAATCGAGGCCCCACAGCGCGAAGGGTATTGGGTATGTCTCCGTAACCACTTCGTTTGCCGGCTGTCGTTGGATGCGAGAGTTGAGCTGGCATTTATGGCACGTTCGTACCAAATCATGCGCGTCTTTCCTCAAAGTTGGCCAATAATAACCGAGGCGCAAGCATTTGTGTGCTAGCGCATCGGAGCCAATGTGTGCTCCGCAAACTCCTGAGTGGACTTCGTTCGGGATGAGTTTGGAATCATCAGACCAACACATCGCTGCAAAGGAGTAGAGTATCCTTTACGCCATAACGTGCCATCTATGATGACATGGCGGGCTGATCGCGTCCTTATTTTCTTTTGCAACGCTGGTGGGCCCTCGATTGCACCGGTTTGGAGGTATCAAGGATTGGGTCTCTCCAATCAGGTGCTGCGTTGGCGTCGATTGCATGAATTGTATTTATGGAGGGTTGTGCTAAGGTTTCGAGGACGCATCCGCCCGCCCCTAGACACACTGTCACCACGGTGTTTTGATCCCTTGGGATCTTATTAATATTTAGCCGCTCGAACTGCCCTTGTAAGTTTTGACAAGGCGCAAGTACCTCGAGAGTACTGGGTCCTTGCAGTCATTGGTCCCGTAACACGGCTTACGACGAGCCGTGAGTCACGTATGCGATTAGGCGTCGCAAACCAGCTTTCAGGGCAGTCTTGAGACCTGCTACGAGTGCCTCGTATTCGGCCACATTGTTCGTGACGGGAAACTGGAAAGCTACTCGTAAGCTAGCCTCCATGCCGTGTGGGCCCCTGATATGAACGCCTCCTCCTGGGCGATCGGCACTGGATGAACCATCCACGAACATGTCCCACTCGGGAGGCTCCGACCCCTGTGGTGGTTCCCTCGAAGGACCATGCTCGAGGGGGTAAATGGAAAGCTCGGCCATGAAATCCGCCAAAGCTTGTGCCTTTATTGCTCGCCGAGGCTCAAACTTGATGTCATACTCTCCAAGTTCGATGCACCAACGAGCTAAACGACCACTATGCTCCGGCCTGTTTAGAATATCTCGGATTGGTAAGTCCGTTCGGACAATGATTGTGTGGGCTTGGAAGTATGCTCGCAACTTCCTGGCAGCCACGATCAAAGCGTAGATCGTTTTTTGGAGGAGTGGGTAATTAACCTCAGCCCCTCGTAGCGTGTGGCTTATGTAATAGACGGGCCACTGTTGCGGGCCTTCCTCCTTAACGAGCACTGCGGATACAGTGTTGTTCGAAGTGGAGAGGTAGATGACGAGTTCATCCCCTGGTTGCGGACATTTCAGTGTTGGCAAATCGGAGAGGTGTTTCTTGATTTGCTCGAATGCTTCTTGGCATTCCGGTGTCCAAGTGAACGCCTTCTTCATACGAAGCTGTTCAAGAATGGCTTACACTTGTCCCCTAACTTGGAAATGAATCGCCCCAAGGCAACAATTCTTCCCGTAAGTTCTGGATTTCCTTAATGCTCCGTGGTGGCGCCATTTCCGCGATGGCTGAAATTTTCTTAAGGTTGGCGTCGATCCCCCTTTCGGAGATCATATAGCCCAGGAATTTCCCGGCTCCAACAAAGAAGGAACACTTGGCTGGATTGAGCCTCATGTTATACCGCCGGAACGATTCGAAAGTCTCGGCCAGGTCTTGAAGGTGATCTTCGAATGTCATGCTTTTGACAATGACATCGTCGACGTACGCTTCAAGGTTACGGCCCATCTGGTGGGCAAAGACCTTGTTCATTAGACGCTGGTAGGTGGCTCCAGCGTTTTTGAGCCCAAAAGGCATTCGGACATAGTAATAGACGTCATCACCAGTCGTGAACGCCGTTTTGAAGGCGTCCTCGGGATCCATGTAAATTTGGTGGTAGCCACTCTTGGCATCCATGAACGACAAGTATTTGTATTTGGAAGTTGCGTCCACGAGCTGGTCGATGACAGTAGCGGGTAAGGGTCCTTTGGACAATGCCTATTGACGCCCGTGAAATCAACGCACATACGAAGTTCGCCATTTGTTTTGTCGGCTAAAACTACGTTAGCGAGCCACTCAGTACTGAATTTCTTTTATTATTCCAGCTTCGAGGAGTTTAGAAACCTCCTCTTTACAAATTTCTTCTTAGTAGGGGCCATACCCCTTTTCTTTTGCTTAACCGGTTTTGAGTCCGGGAATACATTCGGTTGTGGGTGATGACGCCAGGGTCGACACCCGGCAGATCATTCAAGCTCCAGGCGAAGACGTCAAGGTTTGTTTCGAGGAGGTGGATGAGAGCCATCTTCTCCTTTTGCTCAAGGTTTTTGCCAACCTTGAACTTCTTGCCTGGAACGACGTCGATTTCCTCTGTCACGACATCGAGGCGTGGTGCATCGTCGTCAGTTCGCAGTGCCTCGTTGTGCTTCGAGGCTTGTGGACCAACCGCAGAACTCAAAGAGGCCACGTAGTTCGTCCTCGCCGTTCGCTGGTCAATGTAGATGCTTGCATCCCCACGAGGCGTCGCAAATGTGACCGTGAGAGAACGGATGTCACACCTCATGTGGAATTCGACCTGGTGGGTCGACCAACGATGGCGTTGTATGTGGAGGGGACTTCGAGGACCAAGAATTCCGTCATGACGGAATGGCGATCAACCGTGTCAAATTGTGTGTCCCCAATCAGCATGAGGCGGGTTGGCGACCCTACCGTTGGCACAATGTCCTGCCAATGCCAAAGGTAGGGCCGGAGCTCCTTCGCACGGCGGACATGTGTATCCCGAGTTTATCGAGCATGTCCTGAAAATGACATCGGTGTTTGCACCGGTGTCGATGTAGACTCTCTTGGTGTCGTAACCCGCGATCCTTCTTTGTGATAAGCGGTGGGTGGAGTGCGGAACGACAACCTTTGTTCCATTGGGCCGATAGATGACGTTCTCCTCGAGGTGATCGATCTGCAAGATTTCTCTTGCATACCGCTTCCTGGAGGAGGCGCCCTCCGATTTCGTGAGCATGTGAATGACGCCCGCGGGTGGTGGTGGTGGCAAGTTCTGGCCTCGAGGGCTGTTGTGCCGACGACGCGTTTTCACGGTCGTCGCTGTCGTCATCCCTCTTGCGTCCTCTGGGGAATTCCTTGCAGGAGGAAGAGGAGTCGGAGAGGAATTCCTTGAGCTTCCCCTGCTCAAGCATCTCCGAAATGAGATTCCGGAGCTGAAAGCACGCCTCCGTGTCGTGGCCACGGTCCTTGTGGTAAAGGCTTTACTTGTCAAACCCCCTCGTATTATTATGTTGGATCGGCCGGGGCCACTTGGGGACCTTGTTTTGCTTCTCCAACATGAGAAGAATGTTCGTGCGGGTGTCACGAAGGGCGGGAGTGGTGATCGGGGCCCTCGGACCGGTGTTCGAGGACTGGTACCTCGATGGAACAGACCCCTTGTCAAACTTCTTGCTGCGATCGTTTGCGGGGGCCTGTTGTAAGGCCTATTCATCTCTTCGGAGTTCATGAACCGGGTTACCCGATCGATGAACTCACCCATCGTGTGACAGGTTTTCATTAATATTGTACGCGAGCCTGGACTCGCGTTGAAGGCCTTGAGTGACGGCCAGAGCCGCATGTCCGAGGAGAGACCACAGACTTGGGCGGCTTCGCACTGAAACCGCCGGATGTAATCACGGAGCGGTTCCTCCCTTTCTTCTTCACTCTTAACAAGTGTTGGACAGTCTTGGGGAGGTCGAGCTCCCATGAAGTGGCGGAGGAACGACGAGGCGAGGTCCTTAAAGCATTTGAAATGCTGGCCTCGTAACGTTCGAACCATGTTGAAGCGGCCCCTTTCAAGGTGGAGCTGAAAGCTTTGCAGTATGGGGTCGGAGGCGCGAGCCATCTCCATTTGGGAGATGTAACGTCGCAAATGGTCAACGGGGTCCGTCGTCGCGTCGTAGCTTTCGATGACTGGCATTCGAAAGCTGGCAGGGGCCTTGACGGCAATAACGTCCTCTGTGAAGGGTTGAGTGAGGAGAACCTCGATGTCGCCGAGGACCAGGTTTAGCGTCTTAACCTGTTCCTCGACCACGTTGATTCTTCGAAGAAGATCGCCGACATCCGTGTTCGCAGCTGACTGGTTTTGGTTGCAGGATTGTTCATCCCGGCCGTTGGGAGGCGGGAGGCGAACAGCCTGCATTTCCGCCTTGATGGTTTGCACCATGAAAGCCTTCATTTCACCGAGCATGCTCGCCTGGAGCAATGACATCTGAAAGGGAACGACGATGAACAGCTGGGGGGTTCCTCGATGTTCCAGCGAGGTACGTCAAAGTAGCCGCGGTTGTGGGGCTGCACACCTGGGTGTCGCAGCAGGAGTGGCGGGATTGCCACCAATCGGGAGTTGTGGGGCTGAGTCCCCGCCGCCCCATCGGTAGGGAGTGGTGGAGGTACATCGGAGGAGGCTGGAAGCGCATCCTCGACATGCACACTGTTGTGAGTTCTTCTTGTCTTCGCCATGAGAATGGTCGAGGAGGAAAACGTTAAGTAGAAAAGAAAAAATGATTTGCTTTTCTTTCCCACAGACGGCGCCAAATTGATAACCAAAGTACGATCTCCGGCTGAGAAAGATCTTCCGACGGCCAAGACAGGTGGCTCCGATACCTGAAGGACAAGACAAAAGACACTTTCAGGTGCAGACAAAGGAGGAAAGTGTGGGTGTGTAGTAATTACCTTATTTGAGGCGGGCACCACCCAATATATAGGGTGGTGCTAGGTCCCGCTACGGGCCTTAAATGCTTTGGAGAATCTCCATAAATGTGCCCATAATTGGAATGGTGGCGTATTAATGGTGTAATAATAGCGGAGTTATTAGGGAATTACTCCCTCTCCTTTGACTTAATGCCAGAAATAATGTAACGGTTAGCTTGAGGGAGGCAGTAAGCGCTTCGTGCCTAACGGCTTTGTACGAGGCGTCCTTACTGGTAAGAGGGGGTCTCCGTAATCACGAGATCTGTGGTGGGCGCGCCCATATGGCTTTTGCATTTGACAATACAGCCGTATGGGCTGGCCCATATATATCATAAACAATTTGTATCATCACAGACAAATTCCGGCGAACCTAGTCAATTGCTGATGAAGAGCGTAGAGGTTTTCATTAGAGGAGGGGCTTAGATTGTTATACTTTTTTAAATTTTAAGGGTTTTTTTTTCATTTTTGAAAGTTTTAAGTTCAAACTACAAATGAAACTATAGTCCGCAACGCAATATTCTAAGAATAGTTTTCCTCCATTAACGGTCTCAATGGTAAATATGGTCTAAAAGTAAACTTTGATTGAAAAATACGTCCAAAGACAAAACGATAATGGCAAAAAAACCCCACTTAAAAAAATGTGGTAAAGGGCCTTTTGGTCAAATGTGGGTAGCAAAAAAGGTCATTTTTCCTTAGTTTGTAAGGAAAACCTACAATTTTCCCCATCCTCGTATTTGTTTTAGTGTTTATTCTGTGACTTATTTATTCAAATTTTTATATATGAATGATCAGATAATTTATATGCAACTAATAAATTAATGTTTGAAATTTATAATTATATTTTCAAAAAAAATTTATAATGTTTGCCCTCTTCCAACTACAATCTCCAGCTCTCTGTTCGCCACCACTATTCCCCATACTTGCCCCCACCCGCGCTTCATTCGCCCAACCAAGTCGTCGACGCACTGATCGCCAAGGCACCTTGCTTGTGTCCTCTCTCGATGGGCTGATTCGGAGATGGCCAAATCTATCTTGCCAGAATTGTCGAGGACGTGGAAGAGAAGGAAGACTCAAGTGTTTCGAGGACTCAGGGAAATCGACGAAAATCAACGTGAGCTGGATCGATGAGATCGACATGATGTGAATGAACGCAACATGGATAGGTAGAGTGGGTGGGATTTCTGAGGAAGATGCTGGGTGGTTGGTTGGGTAGCAGATCATAAATGGTAACATGGAGGGACGAGGGGGTAATGGGTTTGTAATTGTAAAGCTAGCAAGATTAATTGTATATTACTAAACATGTTAGGGTTGAAATGAATATTAGATACGGATATTTACAAAAATACCCTCATTTTAACGATATTTTGATGAAAAATTTAATGGTTGGACTTCAATCGGATAAATATGTAACTTAAGGGATGCAAATGATACAAAATCTTAAAACATGACTCAAATAGGACAACCATGAAGCTTAAGGGAGCATGAGCGAAGTGTACTCTTTTTATATCATAAATGTGTGTAACCACATGCATACAAATGTGCAACATTTTCCCTTCTCAATTCCCAGGTCTTCAATGACAAGTATCATTGAAAATATATAAGGAAAAATCAGTTGTCACAGGTATTATTGTGGTGGTTAAATATGATAGATCTTTCAATTAAGATTCACGACCACATGAAATGCCACATGAATGTCAATACCTCGAGTACATTCAGTGATAGAGTCAGAAATTTGAGAAAGGGAGATCCATATGTATAAGTAAAATACTGAATTTAAAATTATAAAGTAACATTTTGAAACGATAAAATATGGATTACAATTGTTCTCGTCGAGTTCCCAACCTTTGAATTTTTTTTTTACAATTGCATCATTGCTAATTCTTTTGAATACATATTTTTCAATATAAGTCATTAAACAATCTTCAAAAAAAAAAAACGTCTCCCATTCTATAAGTCATTAAGCAATCCCATGCTTTTGAATACATTGGGATCTATCTATTTTTTTATCCTAAACTTTTATTTTTTTTAACACTTAGAACCTTACATTATATACTACACTATATAAGTCATCAAAAATGCTTTTAAAACCTTTGACTTATTACTGCAAAAGTAAACATGTGGTATCAAGTTATTAAAAGAGTGCAATATAATGGTCAAGTTATAATTATTACCATAATAAACTTTAACTAAATAATTAAGAAACTGATCACTTTGTATTTTTTAATAGCCAATATAATATATAAAAGATCATTATAATTTTTAAAAAGGGTCCAACTAATAAATTATATACCCACTATATATACTTTTGGAAAAAAAAAGGGGATTCATACACCACCCTTCTTTCAATTTACATCCGCCCCTGAGCACATTTGACGTCGTGTATCGCGTGTGGCCATACAATACAAGTAGGGATGCCACTAAAAATCATTACCATTTCTTCTAAAAAAATTGAGTTGGAACTCGAATGAGTTTTCCTCGGTATTAGTTATTAGTTTATAAATTTTCAATAGCAGTACTTAACACTTATCCCTCGAATGAGTTATAATTTTAGATTACTCTCTTATGCTTATGTTAAAAAACTTGTTATAAGAGTAGTAAATATAGCTGGAAATTAGCAATTGTTATTGAGGTTTTCAGTTTTCTATTTAATGTATCTAAGAGTTTATAGGAGAAAATGTCAGCCTTATTTCCCACAATAAGAAATATTAATTAGTCAACTAAGTGTTCCGGTTTTTAAGGGATATTAAGGTTTAAGCAGTTTTAATAGAACAAAGATGTAACTTAAGGGACGAAAGAAATACAAAATCTTAAAATATGACTCAATTATGACAACTATGTACATTAAGGGACCGTCGACAGAGTTTACTCATTTTATATCTGAAATGTGCACGAACATATGCATACAAATGTGCAACATTTTTCCCTTCTCAATTCCCAGTTCTTCAATGACAAGTACCAGTGAAATCATACATAAGGACGAAACAATTGTTACGGTTAGTATTGTGGTGGCTAAATATAACAAATCTTTCAATTAGGATTCAGGACCACGTGAAATGCCACATGGCATGTCAATACCTCGAGCACATTCGACGTCGTGTATCGCGTGTGGCCATACAAGCAAGATGTTAACAATGCCACTAAAAATTACTTCCTCCGTCCTCAAATAATTGACCATTTTTATGATGTTTTACAGTGTATTTAATCTATATTTTTTTTATAAATATTTTGACATTTAAAGTTAAATAATTCATATGCTTATCATAATTTGCAACATAATTTTCTAAATATATATTTTTAGAATTTTTTCTCTATTTATCTTTGTTAAAAATTGAGTCACATATTGAACTTTGAAACATCAAAGTCAAATAGGCCAATTATTTGAGGATAGAGGGAGTATTTCCATTGATTATCAAATATTTGAGTTGGAATCAGAATGAGTTTTTCTCAGTATTAATTTGTTAGTTCAAAAACTTTCGATAGCAGTTTTGTTTGAACGACCAACGCCTGACGCAATCTTAAATGATAAATTTTGGACTCTCCTTAAAATGGACATGCGACAAGCACTTGCAAATAGCTAAATGCTGCAAGGCTATCAAAATTCCAATAAAGAGATTGAAATTTCTCAAAGTTCCATTTTTCTACCTTTACTTTCTAAATCATACCTATTATACACTCCTATAGCTATTTTAAATATACAAATGGTTATAGAACATAGTTTCAGTAGATTACATATGAAGTTCTAGGGATAAAGATGTTCAATTTTTCTTTCATTCTGATGTGATCTTCAGTGCAATCCGGATCTAGCATCTTCGATGGGGAAGTCGTGGATCGAACGAGTCTCCCGAGCTGCTAACACCTCCTAATCTCATGGCTATGCAACATCAGCTTCGTTGCTCGGAAAGATGGCGGTGGAAAGGATATGGAAGGAGGTGACCTGATCACCTACGGTCTTCAAAGAGCCCGCAACAACCGGGTTGATAAACCATGGAGGATTTCCATGAAGTGGGAAAAGGGGGATGATTGTGGGAGATGGTTTTCCTCCCCACTTGAGACTTGAATGAGAAATTCAATTCTTCGTTTAATTCAAGTCTGAAAATTACAATGATAATGAGCCTCTATATATAGGCTTACAAAAAGAGTGCAAGAAAACTATAGAACCATTACACTTGATAACAACTACCTAACCTTATCATATAAAGAAAGAATATGCTAGAAATATTCCAAAGCCTCCAAAATATCTAGATATTTTCCCTTGTGGGAGAAATCACGAGTTGACCTGTTTAGGGCTGGGTGACCGTCTGACGAAGGTAAACGGGTTGCCTGGCCATCGCCTGGTTCTGAACTGCTTTTTGTTTTCTCAATATCTTGAGCTCCAGGTGTCCGATTAATATGATTCAAAAGCTACTTTTCTCATATTGAAAAGACCTTTAATATGAGATCTATTTCTTCAGCTTTTGATGATCTCAAAACCACATCACATTCCCTCTTCGATGTAGGGAAATATGTCAGTTCAATATTTCCGGCACATATGCGGAAAAAAATCAGCACAATGGACTCCATTGTTTTGATTGTTTCCGCTTATGTGCTGGAAAGAAAAAATTGACAAATTTCCCTACTTTTACGAGGGAATGATAGAAAAACTAAACATTCTTATCCCTAGAACTTCATATGCAATCTACTCAAACTGTGTGCTATGATATTTTGTATATTTACAGCAATAATAGGAGTACTGAAGCCGGTATGATTTAGAAAGTAAAGGCAGAAAACAGATCTTTGTGAAATTACAATCTCTTTAGCGGAATTTTGATAGCCTTTCCAAGTACTTGTTGCATGTCCATTTTAAGGAGAGTCCAAAATTTCTCATTTCAATTAGCATCAGCTGTTCAGACAATATATGAGACCGTTATTTGGACTCGTAAAATCATGTTCGAAGGTTCTGTTCTTCAGTAATCTCAGTCATATATTTAATGCATTAACTGTGGATTATTAAATTTTTTATCTCTAAAAACACATAATGTTTTTTTGACGGACAAAATGTATAAAATAAAATAAAATAAAATAAAAATGGATAATGACCATTTTATTTGGAACAAAATGTTTTTTTGACGGTAAATGCTTTCATTTAAAACCAAAGGCTAAGGGCTATGAAAATATCCAAGTTAGGGACCAACCCTTGTAGAACCAAGAAAAACAACTCTAAGTGGGAGTGAGTATAACAAAACCTACAAGCCATACAACTTAAGGTTGTATAGTAAGTAAAGCCTAGATAAAGTCTTGGAAATAAGATTCTAAAAAATGATTGAAGACACATCTCTCCAAAGTAATATAAGTGGATAATAAAAGATCGAGTCTAAATCGGACTAGGATGAGTTCTTCATAACTCTTCATGACTTTGAACAGGCATCCGTGTGCAACATCTCTCTCGTAATACCCGGCCACCGACCTCCTCCACCAAACTAGCTGCAAAAAGCAAGCTACAAAAGGCTTGGACTCTGCATAAACACCTGGAAGAACACATCTAGCCATAAAACCGGTCTCAGAATAAGATATTAAACAACCATATCGAAGATATACCTGAGTCAATTTGAATACACGGGTAGGGACCCCGAATCCCCACCACCCGGTATTCGAGACCTCATTGCTCTAGGCAGGGTGGGCTACCAATGCCCATCCTTACCATCTCCACTACATGTTCCTCTGGTTCTTCCACATTCGAGCCAACTTTTGCTCTCTTTCTTCCCGAAGTAGGTACCACAGCAGAATACCCCGACGGCCTTCCACGTCCTCTCCCAATCGTTCCTCCACCCCTTTTCCTGGCAGCAGTGGGAAAAATAATCGAACAACCATTACCCACATTAAAAATGAAAGGTGGATCAGATAGAGGTGACAAATGTTTCGGTAATGGTGGAAAATCATTAACCACTAATGCCCTTTGCTCAACCACAGGGGTATCTGAGACCACTTATGTAACCAAGACCAACTCAAAGCCCTGAGATACCACTAGAGGGGCTGCTCGTGGCACTTTTAAGCCAGAGGCTGCGACATTCCTCAAATCAGGAGTGGGTGGCTGAGATGTTGGTACCGTCCGGGACTGGACCGGAGGGATAGTAATCCAGTTCCGACCCACTTGATCCCTTGGGATACCTCGAGCTTGCACACTAGGACCAAATAATTTTTCATGCACTGCCATACAGTCCTTATCCACATGAGTTAACATCCCACACCTATAGTAGAGGTTTGGAAGTTTTTCATACTTCACTTCCAGGAATTGTTGTGTACCATTCATTGTTGTTGGAATACCACGTCATATAGGCTTATTAATGTCCATAGGCACCCTGATTTTCATTTTCAGATCTGTGCCATCAACAACCACACTCTTCACATCACCCAAATATTTTCCCAACGCTTCTCCCATAGCTTGGGAAGCCCATCCAAACGGTAAATCCAGAACTTGAACCAAAAAGTCAACACAACTAAATTGCATAGTTGATAATTGAACACCAAGCTTTAGCACATTAAGAACCATTATCCTATTATCAAAAGACCATAGAGACAAGTGAAGAACACTTTCCATATGCTCTTTTTTCTCAAACTCACTACGTATTTGCTGGGACCTCGGTAGCGAGTCTGGTAACGGGGAGTCTGCTACCAAGGTCCAAAAAAGCTCTCTGACAGGGCGAAACAGGCAGCCCGTTACCAATGGCGTCACTTTTTCATTTTGGTAGCGGGCATAGTAACGGGCCGACCCCTACCAAAATGGTAACGCTGAGCCCGCTACTTTGCCCCTTACCAAACTGACAAAATGGTGATCAACATGATGAGTTGTTTAGATCGACATCACTATCTTGTTAGATCAACATGACTACATAGTTAGATCGACATCACTACCTTGTCAGATCCACATGACTACCTTGTTAGATCCACATAACTACTTGATAGGTCAGCATTGATAATAGATCAACATGATAAGTAGTTTAGATCATCATCGTCACATCTACATGACTACCTTATTAGATCGACATAACAACTTGATTGATCAGTATAAAATGGTGATCAACATGATGAGTTGTTTAGATCGACATCACTATCTTGTTAGATCGACATGACTACCTAGTTAGATCGACATCACTACCTAGTTAGAGCAGCGGTCGCCACCGTGTGAGAACCAGGACGACGGTTTTGATTTCACTCCCCCGTAGGATAGTGTTGTAAAAATTATTTGATTTTGGATGTTTTTTATTGTAAATGCTACATTTAATTAATTTATAATTATTTTCATTTGTGCTTTTAATTCCAAATTATAAATATGAGTAATTATAATATTATTACCAATTTATCAATTGCCGCAAAAGAAAAAAAATTGTAAAAAAAACAATGGTAGCAGGCTTGGTAGGGGGTGAGGAGCTACTAGCTGAGTTAGCTGGAAATACCCACGTGGCAAGTTGGTAAGGGGCAACCAGTTACGAAACCATTAGTAGCGGGTTCTCCCATACCATTAGTAACGGAAAAGGTAGCGGGTTACCCTTACCATCTTCCCATTAAATACGTAGTGACTCAAATATGAACATATTATCTTTTGGATTACCAGTTCCTTGTCAAACCTTGAAAGAGGCTTGGCCATACCATGCTGCCTTGAAGGCTTGCTCCAAGCGCTCCAGATGGGCTATTCGGCTTGAGAAAACCTTGGGAGAAAAAAACAATTTCAAAGCCTCTACCAAACCTTAAGAGAGCGACGAGAGTATTTCACAAATGGAACAAATTTTTTATAACGTAATGACAGTATATTTGTAATGAATGGAGTATAACATTTCATCGAATAAAGAAGTGGTTTCTTTTTCTAAAATTTTGAATAAAAATTAGATCTTGTCCCGCTCCACCTTTGAATATAACTACACGGTAATGATTAACTTTTAAAAACATACACCCTCCTTACCCAATTAATTGATATATTTGTTTTGGCTGTTTCACAGTATTTAATCTATGATTTTATTTAGGAATATCTAAACATGTAAAGTTAAATTATTTACATACATATCATAATTTGAAATACAAAGTTTCTAAATAGATTTTTTTTTAAATTTTTTTTAATTATTTATCTTTATGAAAATTTGAGTCAAACATAAAATCTTGAAACACCAAAAATAAATGAATCAATTAATGGGGTACAAAGAGATTATGTTCTAAGGAAGAGGCCGGTGAAGCTGATAATTACATTTGTTTTGCATTTTTGTATATTAAAGATACAAGCAAATTAATCAACCAAAATTGTACTCCTATATTTGTCTCATTTTAATTGTTACGTTTCTTTTCCAATAATTAATCTATAAATTCTTTCCTTCAATAGTTTATTATACAATGTTAAATAAGTTATATACATTAAGTAAATCAACGTTTGTTTCTAGTTTCTAAATTTTGTTTCCACTTTTTTGTACAAACTCTCTTCTTAATTTAATTTAAGATTAAGTCAAACACAAAATAAAAATCGAAATCGAAAGTTAAACATCTAAATTAACATGGGACCAATGGGAAGTAGATACCAAGGTGTACTTGGTCTAGATCAATTATATAAAAAAGAAAAGACAAGTTTGTATATATTTACACGGTTGATAATTAGAACATGCGTTTTAAAATGTTGTTATATTGAAATACAAGGAAATGTTTTGGAGTAATTACGTTGCCGAAGCAACTTTTATTGTCACCAAATAAAGACCATCACGCCAATTATATATCTACTAGATGTTGCTACCCGCGCATTGCCGCAGATTTATTTTCAAAGAAATAAATGTAGATACAATTAAGTTTAATTTTTAAAAAGATGAGACAGGAAATGTAAAATAAAAAAGTTGACATGTTTAGGTCTACAATGAATTTGAGGAGGGAGTATACATTTCTAAATAATTTTAATTATCAATAGAGCCATACACATGTAGAAAAGAGAATAAGAAACTATAAGCCAATTATTTGATATGCGCGATGATGGATGCTTATTTGATATGTAGGAGGTTCTTTAAGGAAATTATTTGGCTAGGGGATGTGGGGTATCCATGCAACGTTTAAAACAATTAGAGGACTTAAAACAGATTTAGTAAGAAAAACACAAAATATTAACATTACTTCTCACGCTCATAAAATAGAACATTTGCATCTTTTAGCCATTATAGTCTTAGGAGGTGTTTGGTTCGTGGATCTAAGAATCCGTAGAATGTGAAAATATAGAAACTATCAATGATGGAAAATAGAAATGAATATTCTCATAATCCTGTGTTTGGTTCAAGAATTCTTAAAATATGGATTGTACATAATCATTTTGTAACTTCTACAAAAGTTTATGAACTAATGTAATTTTATAGGGATCATTTTGTAAAATTTATAAAAGCTTAGGGATTAATGATGACTTTTGGTTGACATTATGCATGTAGTGGGTATACAGTTTACTATTGAAGTGGTATTTGAATGTTGTTCTTTCTAGTTAGAGAGATGAACAATGCAAGTGTATCTTGTAGAAGTCATTGTCAGCTTTGGAGAAAGATTTGAGAGCTGTTCAATTTTGTTCTACGAATTCTTTAACAAGAATAAGTAGTACAAGTGTTGTTGAAGATGTTCAGTTGGGCAATCCAGAGTTTGTTTCTTCAAATATTTACCGATCAAAGCATGGGAAGGCTAGTGCTGGTACGGGTCAGATTGGAGGTCGTGGGGCGAGGTCATATGGTTTAGTTTTAAAATATCAGATGAAGTCAATAGTGTTTGAATTTGAATTTGACAATTTGGATTTGTGTAGTTGACAGTTTGAATTTACCTTGTTTACAGTATGCATGGACATTTCACCACAGTTTATCTTAGATTTTTTTGCTATATGTCCTCATTCTTCTGTATTTGATTTGAATTCATTCCGTGCACAGTTTACATAGATAGTGATATCAGTTGTTGGAGTTAATGAAGTACTGGTTCTCAGTTGTTCAAAGTTGTCAGTTTACAGTATATGTACGACTAGTTGACGGTTTAGGTAGTATTGGTGTACAATATGTGGCTTGAACAGAATAAAATGAGAGAATATCAATTTAGGCCGAACCTGTAGGGCATACAGTCATGCATTCAGAATCAAAACGAAAATGTTTGAAACATTTGTATGAATGTTTTCAACGAAATTTCTGAAATTATATATTACATTTTCCCAATAGATTTGCTATTGCTCTTGAAAACTAGTCTTGATATGTTGTTACTTTGGCAAGCACAACCTCCTTTTCTTTGTTTTTCACGCGAGAGAGTAGTATTGTAGTAACCTGTGCCCGATGATTCTTCATTAAAGTTTGAACAACCAACCTGTGAATATTCGAAGGTATATTGAGTATTCGTTGCAGAATATTTAAATTTATTAAAGTGCTTAAATGAATGTTTACTTTTTGATAATGTTGTTGATTTGGCTAGTAGTAAGTGATTTAGTTACATGAGGATATCTTTAAGGGTAGGTAATAAAATCAGTAATTGTAGGAGCAATACTGTTTTACAAGGGAAACTGTATATCCCACAGTAACATATTTGTCTGCCTATCTGAGAGATACTTTTACTTCATCTTAGCTTTCATGATATTGCAAGGTAAGGAATGTGTTTTCTTTTACCTTGATTCTTTCTGTGCATCATCAGCACTCTTTGCATCTCCTTCAGTTGCTCCTTCTACTCCAGTGCTGAGATGGGTAAACATGAGAACATTAGTTTGATTTTAATGTACGGTGTGTACACTAATATGAAATTGTATATCTCAGAGCAACATACCGTCTACCTATCTAAGAGATACGGTTATTTCATCTTAGCTTTCATGATAGCTTTCAGAGAAATGTCAGATGGTATATAATGGCTGTCTAAGAAGGATATGTTTAAGTAGTTAGTGTCTACCATGTGTAGAGATTTGTTATAGGTAACCACTGTTATACTGTCTTACTTGTTTAATTCTTAGTCAGTCATTAATTTAAAAATAGGTAAGTAGCTACTTCATTTTCTCTCACGGAATATAAAAGCTGCAACTATATTCATCATTTTAGTATTTCTGATTAGAGAACTCTTAAACACGATCTATTTTCATTTATGTAGAGATTCAGCAAGAGTAGCTTCATCATCTCTAAGAATCATAAGAAGAGCCAAAATGCTTTCTATAACAAGACGTGAGACAGATGGTGCGATTTATAGGTCAAATCCGTTAGAACTTCATTATCTCCACGAATTTAGAAGTTTAGAAGTTTTATTCATCATCTTGAACATTTCTGCAGTTAATTAGTACTAGTAGCTTCATGAAGAGGAAGAAGGAGATGCATCGCGACTAAATCCATATGCTTGAAGGTTCAATTACAGTTTACCTCTTTGATTCTTCCGTTTTGCAATTTTCTGCAATTCCTCTTGCGATTGCTGGCTTGATTTCACAGAATCACTTCGGAATTGTACGAACTTTCTTTGTCCATCGCTCCTAAGATGAAATCGCTACTGTTAACTCAATTTTCTCTAGGAAATGTAGTACTATGAGTTTTTAGATAGTTTTCGATTGGTTAGCTGAGAGATTGCGATGAAAGTTGGGGTTTCTCTGAGAACATGGAGTAGATCGTGGAAGGGAGGGTTTTTCTTAGGGGTAGTTTAGTCAATTAAAAAATAGGAGTTGTGGATTGAGTTTTAGTGAGCTTTCTGGGTAGGTGATAGATAAACGGGCTCTACATAATGTATAAATTTAACGAAATAAAAATGATTAATTCTACTATCTCAGCCTCTTTTTAGTTGTTACCTACGTACATACCTTTCTATCATCTAATCTATTCGCCCAACCCATCTCACTCTCCTAACCCCTTGGATGATAAATTTAATATATAAATGGGGAAATATACGTTATTTAATACTTATTGCATATCAAAATATTCCGTCAAAAAAAATTGCATATCAAAATATTGAATATAAAATTTCATAGATAGATATTGAAAAAGTAACATGATAATCAAAAAAGCATACACAATAAACTATGATATTTATTTAAATTGATACAATTATGTATATTTCAGTTCTAGCTATCATTGTATGATTTTTATTTATCTAAATGTTAATTATTTAACATTTCAATAATATACATTCAATACTAGTACTATTAATTAGCTAAAATGGGATATTAAATTTAATAACTTTCTCCATCATTGGGTTGTGGAAGAAGTAAGAACCACGTCGACACAGGAAGACGGGATATTAATATTCGACTTGTCCTTTCTTCTCTTTTTTTTTTGTTTTTACTTTTTTTTTTGAAACGGTACGTAGTTGGGGAAGTTTTGTATCATGTGGCGAAATCAGGTTATCTGAGGTGGCTGAATTGATTTAAGTGAAATTACCAAAAAAACCACCTTGATGTTTCATATTTTCGAAATTCTCAAAAAATTACATGAGATTTACGAAAATATACAAAACCCCTCTGACACTAACCACCGTTAACTATTCTGTTAGATTTTTAAGTTTAAATACAAAAATTGAACTATAACTTTTTTAACCTTAACAATTCTACCTTAAATTTTTTACTCCATTACAGTTTCAACCCCTTTACTTTGCCCTTTTTGAATGCAAGCCCAGTCAATCGTTCGGGAACAATAACTTGATGTTACACGTTTGGAGAAGCTATTGGGAACTTGGAACCGAAGAAAATTTAAACCTATAACACTAATTTCAACTGTTCTTTCCAATTAAAATCAAAGATTATTGAGTATTTGAAATTCTTTGCAAGATTCACATCTTGATACTCTCCAAAATAAAAAATCACCATTAACGTACCATAAAAAAAACAATGGACAGAGAGATGTACAATGGCCAAATCTTAAAGAAGGGAGTCAAAAGAAAAAAAGACATGGTTCGTTCATTCGTTCGTTCATGTGATCTTACTGATTGGGAAATTAAGACTCATCATCTCTTTAGGTAAAGTAAATGGATTGAAATTGTAATGGGATAAAAAATTTAAGGTAGAATTTTTAGGGCTAGAAAAGTTATTGTCTATATTTTGTAATTAAACCTAAAAGTCTAACGGAATAACTAACAGTGGTTAATGTTAGGAGAGTTTTGTATATTTTCGAAAACCTCAGGGTTTTTTTTAGAATACCGAAAATGCGACGTGAAAAGTGGAGATTATGACAAACTTAATGGGAGGTTTTTGATAATTTCCCTTGATTTAAATATCTATCATTTTATATAAGCAACTTAATTTAACCAGTTTAATTTTAAGAAAATTAATTTAATGAAGGGATTCAAGTTTTTTTTGATGAATTAATGAATAAAATATTAATTTCTCTATAATCTAATATGGACTTTAGGATGTGATATTTTATGTGATTTTGAGAAAAAAAATTCAAATGACAGATTGAGAAGAAAAAAGAAAGAGTAATTAAGGATCTATTCTTTTTAATCAAACATAAAAAAGTACAAAAATCAATCAAATCACATTTTTTCGTCAATTTTTCTCTAATGAATATCAAATCCACGTTAATTAAAAAACACAAACTTCTCTTTACTTCACTTACAAAATCAAACAACCCAAAATAACACGGCCGTGTGCAAAGAGCAAGTCTGGTTCGTGGTCGCAAGGGTACGGAACTTCCACAATATAACCTCTTCATATTTGAATTTGAAAAGCAAAGCCACATGGATGCGGTTCAAAGGTGATGCGAATCCACTCCAAAGAGATGGACCTATTGCCTTGATGGATCTAGCTCGTATAAATATTGCAACAAAGAACATAAAATGGGCGGCTCCTAACCACCTCAATCCTCAAATGGAGAGCAATAGAAATGTTAATTGCAAAGGGAGTGAGGGATCTAGCACCTCGCTTCTCAAATGAAGAGCAACACTATATGTAAAGCTTGAATCCATTTCAATGGAAAATAAGGGGATAATGGAGATACAATGGAGAGTTCAAAGATGAACCAAGTCTCACAATGAGAGCTTCTCAATATTCTGCTGAAAAATGTGATGCCCTCGCCAATCCCATTCCAAGTTACATTTAAAGGTGAATGGTAAGGAAATATGGTGAAAAGACTAGGTGACCATGCTCCTAAGTTTAAGGGATTGTGAAAAGATGGAAAGATGATGGAATGCAAAATTGTAGGCTACCAACTTCCTACCCCATTTCTCCATAAAATGTGTTTTATGGAAATGGGAGGGAAATACATGATGCATGATTCAAATGGGATGTAAAGTCAAATATGGTAGACTTCAATACTTGGCCGACTTGGGGGCTTCGCCTGAAGGCCTCGCATGGGGGACTCGCCTGGAGGCTTCGCATGGGGGGCTTGCCCGGTGCTTCGCCGCGCCTAGAGGCTTCGCACGGGGCCCTCACCTGGAGACTTTGCGTGGGGGCTTCGCCGGGAGGCTTCGCCTGCGCCTAGAGGCTTCGCACAGGGGCCTCGCCTAGAGGATTCGCTTGGGCGGCTTCGCCTAGGGGCTTCGCCGAAACACGAGGGCTTCGCCTTTGCCGGGGCGGCTTTGCACAGGGGAGGGGGCTTCGCCGAAACATGGGGGCTTCGCCTTTGCCTGGGCTGCTTCCCTTAACAAAATGAGCTTCAAAAAGTGATCTACCTCCTTTGATCTTCAAACGTACTCCTAGGGTGATTCGGGGAGGCGCGTGAGGCCTGAGGTGGAGCCCACATCCGTGAGCAAAATGACACTAAAGCTGTCCATGGTGTTTGACATGCTCTCTTTTAAGTTGATACCCATTTGTTGAAGTTGGGAGACCCTCTCTTGGTCTTCTTCTCGCTCTCTTCCTTGAGCCATAAGCCTCATGAAGGCTTGAAGGCTCTCTTGTGCCTTCTTGGTCCAGGTTGTCATTGGTCCTTCGAGGCCTTCAAGAGGATTAGGAGGTTTGTGAGCTTGAACTTAGGTCCCTTCTTGTTCCTTACTTGGTCGGTCGTGTTGATCCATGGTGATGTCCTCATCAAAAGGCTTGGGCCATGGGCATTTGAACAAACTGATGATCCTCAAGCCAATGAAACTGGGCAACCAACTTTCATCAATGAGTTTCACAAAGGTGGATTTTTTGGTGTACGTGCTTGACCTCCTGTTTGGGTGGGCAACTAAACAGGTGGGTGAAGCCCTAGGACGGTCTCTGGGTCCGGTGAAGGATGTAGTATGTGAAGGACTGGCTATACACATTCAGGTAGAAGTGGACATCTCCCAACCACTTCGCATAGGTATCACAACAGTTAATGCTGATTCTGAGAAAATTTTCCTAGGTATTAAATATGAAAAGTTACCCTGAATTTCTGCTATAAGTGTGGTATGTTAACTCATGTGGAGAATGATTGTCTGGAAACTTGGGAGAACAAATTTAGACCTTGGCTAAGGGCAAGACCCTCTTCCAGGGATGGAGATGGATGGAGAATGTCTGCTGAGGCGAGACCGCCGCGAGCTCACCCTCCACCCGTGGCCCCAGCTGGTCACACGACCCCTCTAAATGTACCGAGGTTGCATGGGAGAGACTCGGGTAGTGGTCCACCCTTGGTTCCTATTAAGAAACCTCTAGTTGAAGTTCCTGTAATGGAGAAGGCTCTAGTTCCTACAGATATGTCCGCGCTCCCTCCCAACTATGTTTTACATTCTCTGTGGGAGTTGGTCCCATTCAAGATGAACTCCTGCACAATGCCAAAAAATGGAGGATGGAGGGGACAACCCCGTGGTCGTGGGAGTGGCGCGACAGAACTCATTCATACGAAGTCTCGGTTGGAAATGGCGTCGAAGATGGTAGGGGACACAAGCGTGCTCGGGTGGGGGCATCGGAAGAGAATTAGCAAGAACTGATGCAGGAGACGGTAGGGACGAGCGAGAGCCCACCCTGCTTGGACCAGTGAGATGTTTCTATAAGGGTGGCTGGGGTTTAAAGTCCGCCTCATCCACTCTAAACTCAAAACGGACTATTGTGTACAGATTACAGGGTCTCTACTCTGTGCTAGTTCGGGGTGAATTTTCTGCTGGTAGGGATGTTTGATCTTTTGGTCTTCCCAGGTTTTCTTGTAGGGAATAGGCTCTCATTAATCCACCTTATGTGATTTTGGTGGAGGAGGTCGGTAGCCTCGAGCTCTCCTGAGGATGCTGCAGAATAAAATCCGTTTCAAGCCATGAGGCATTTTGGAAGAACATATGACCATATCATGTATTGGCCGAATTTTATTATGCGGTGGGATCGTCTTCTTGGCGTCTTGTATCACCTATTCTTTTTGTCTTTTAAACTTTTTAGTTATTGAGTATTTATTGGCTAGCTGTTTGAACTATCTAGGTCTTGTTCTTTGGAATTTTGGTATGAATAATGCTCATCTCATACATAGAGCAAGATTAGTTCTTGGGGTTTGCTATGTCGCGAATTAGACAAGACAAATAAATTTATATGCCCAACTCACCCTCAAGTGTAAGGATCGTTTTGTAATAAAGAGATGAGTAGGGGTCGATCCCATGAAGACTAGATGTATGATATGCTATTGAGAAAGTTAACTACTATGCAAATTAAACTACTTAGAAGATTAGTGATGTAAGTGATGGAATCAGGAAATGATGTTTGAATATGAATTAAGACTAGCTAAAACTAACAACTAGGAATTAAACAAGAAATAGTTAATAGAAAAATAACCACCAAGAGTTGGGTCTATTGCTTCCATAATGCATGATCTTAACTAGACGGATGATGATATAAGATGAGATGATTCAATCATATGTTCCACCCCTTTCGAGTATGAAACTTGTTCTTGTATCTTAACTTA
Organism: Stellera chamaejasme; assembly: GCA_024586325.1. Taxonomy (NCBI): domain Eukaryota; kingdom Viridiplantae; phylum Streptophyta; class Magnoliopsida; order Malvales; family Thymelaeaceae; genus Stellera; species Stellera chamaejasme. The sequence continues at coordinate 32,727,232 of CM044984.1, forward strand.
TGACAATCTCTTACCAAAGCATTAAGACCAAGACAATTAAGAGCTAACCTATGCTCCTAAGTGAATTCATTTTCTTTCTCAAGCAAAAGACAAGACACTTATGCTAGTTTGATGGTCTAAGGTTCATGAAAAGCTCTCTCGAGCATTTCCTCAAACACCTTGTAGGCGTACGCAAGATAAGCTTGAAATCTAGACATACACTACATTAAAGCACTCAAACAAGCTTCATATACAATCAACACATCATAAGAGTCAAAAATCAAACATTACTTCCACAATAGACCCAAACCCTAAGTGGTTTAGGTCATCTACAAAAGGACCTACGAAATTAGCAAATAAGAAAGAAAACTATACATAAAAGAAGAGATAGAATGAATAGAAATATTAGATAAGGATTGTTGACACCCAATTTTTGCCCGGACTGCTATAATCTAGTTTGTAATTGTGTTTTTTGGTATTATTTTTGTATTTTTCATTTTTCGTGTGCTCTATGTCGTTATTTTATGTCATTTTTGTGTATTTTATGTGATTTTTCTCATTAAAATGTGTTTTATTTTATTTTATTAATTAATTCTAAAAAAACAAAAAAAAGAAAGAAAACGTTTTTAAAAGAAAAAAAAAGAAAAAAAAGGGAGGAGGCTTTGGAAACTTGCAGCACGCAAACATGTTGGAGGCTGCTGGGGGGCTGTTCTGATCAGCCTTAATGCATGTTGGGATGGTGTTCTCTTTCACCATTGAACAATGCTTAGATTCTATGGGCAAAACACAAAAATTGGGCTATAAATTGAGATAAAAAAAGAAGAAAACAAAGGGGAGATCAAGACCAGAAAATACGCATTTGAGCCTCTGTTCTTCATTTGCTCGAGAGTCCATTTTCCATAACCTCAATCTCTCCATTCGGCCTCTCAACGCCAACACCATATTCCATCAGGTTCTCCCCGCCGCAAGGAGCTCGAATCCACCTTCCTTTTCGCCAGAAGCCGCCGGACGAAGAAGAATTTCCCTTCGACCCGCTACTTGACCCGCGGAAGACCCGTTCCAATCCGCCGCCCTAGACCACCGTTCGCGCTCCGGCCACCGCCGTTCTCCTCGCCGTTCGCCGCCCAGCCGACCGCCACCGTTCTCCGCCGCCGACGCTGCCCAGGGTTGAAAACCCGAATCTCCCTCTCTCCCTCGTTCAAGTTCGCGAATAGCAGCTGCAGGATACGTTTTCTTTTCTGTTTTATTTTGTTTTCCTTTTTCTTTTTATTTTCCTTTTTATTTCTATCTCATTATTATATTTATTACTATAATCCCTTAACTCTCCCCTCTATCTCACTTAAACCCCCATATTTAGCCACTATACCATTCAAGTCATTTTTCTAAGTTTAAAACTCGACACTTTGGGCACTAAGCCTAAACCCCTTTTGTGTGTTAATTAATATATATTTTTTTGTTATTATGTCCATATAAATTAAATAAAATTTTATTCATTTTTAGATATTTTGGGTTTTTACTAGCTATGTAACCTGCTACGAATCTTCACTTTTTTTTGTGTGCTTTTACTTTGTTTTTTTATTTATTTCTTAAAAATCAAGCAAAAATCTAAAAAGAACCCGTGGTACCAATTTTTGGGCGTACGAAAATTAACCATTTTTTGTACGTAACTGACAAACGATTCCAGATCTCTCGTAGACCATTTTCAGGTTTCCAATCGACCTAGGAAAAAGATTGGTGGCGACTCTGTACAAATAATCTTCGGGATATTACCGATAGGTATTTCCCACGTCGCTACAAGGATAGATAAGGATAAAAATCACCTATAGAGTAGAAAACTCGGAGTTGGGTCCTCCATGGAAGAAAACCCTAAGCTCCTTTTGAAGTTCTCTACCAAAATCTCCAAAAATGTGTTCAAGTCTTTTTCTCTTGCTTATTAGAAGAAAAAGGACCTATATATACTTTGCCAAAGGTCTAAAGAGTCCCTATACATATTGGACACCTTTAGAGGTCTAAATGGGGGCAAAAGGTCCAAAAACGCCGGTGCAAGTGCATGAGAATCGAGAAAGATCGTGGTGGTTCCGGATAAAATGAATGCAGCAGGTGGCGCCATGATGGTGCCACAATGGTGCCACAAGTGTGTCACTTTGAGGCTGAGAGCTCATGCGGCCCCACCTTGGCTCCGCGATGGTGCCACGGCTATGCTTGGCTCCGCACTCGTGCCGTGATGGTGCCACGAATTGCGTCACGTTGAGGCCGAGAGTTCCCGCGGTGCCACCTTGGCTCCGCGATGGTGCCACAGCTACACTTGCTAACTTATCAGGGCTATATCTTCTTCGTTTGAGCTTCGATTAACCCAAAATTTGTTGTGAAACGTCCGTCTCTTCATGCTCTATCATTTAGGCTCACGTTTGGTGAATTTCCACTCTATTTCCACAGAAGTTACGCGCCTACATTGAAAATAAGTTATAAGTACAAAACACATAATTCTAAAGGAGTTAACAACAAATATTGATGGAAATGGCTTAAAACATCATGAGAAATATGACATGTGTATGTCACACATCACACCCCCCATCTTAAATCATTGCTAGTCTCGAGCAATGCAACTCTCCAGTCATGTAGACATGGCTTACTCAACTACTTTGTAACATGAGGTAAAAATCCATTAAGTTTGCTTGAATGTAAAAATTAAGCATAGAGAAGTAGGACCTCTTAATGATGAGGTAGATGATCACTCCCTTAGTGTTTATACTCAAATATTTCAAGAGAATGGATGTGTCGGTGTGTGATGTGGTCTCCATTAAAACACTCTAGTCCATAGGCTTGCATGATAACCTAAAGCTTCCTCACTAAAAATCCCCTAAGGGAGTTGCATATAAACTTTGTGACAATGGTCTTTACTTTGGTTATAATAGGGCTTGGCTAGGTGAGACAAAGTTATCGGTTGAAGGCCATTTTGATGGTGGAGCTAAATGGAAAAAATCAAGCATACAGTTATGGGCAACAAACATGTATCCGATAAGCACATCACCCAATATGTGCATAATCAACAAGGCAATTTCCATATCTCCGGATGAGGCCAACACCCAAAAATCCCTCAAATGGAGTCAACACTTACACACGATCTTAACAAAAAGGTACAATTGCATTCTCTCTAATTTCTTCATACACATTTTTTTTCTCTTCTTTTCGCTTTTCATTCTTTTTGATAGGGGCTTTTCATCACATCTATTCTTGCCCTTTTCTTAAGAGACACACAACACAACAACTGACCAAGAGTAGTGTACAAACATAGCTCTAAACCATAAATCTTCACTCTAACACCAACACTTTACTTGTAAACAAGTATAACCAACACATGGTATTTCACCCAACTTACTTTTCAATGAAACTCTCATACATCAAGTAACCAAACTCTTCCTAAGCCCATAACAAAATATACTCAAAAAGTTCCATGGACAAGAGTAGGATAGAAAAAAGGATAAGCTCATTATGAGGGTCACGAAAGAAATCAAGGCTATAAAAGCTCAAAGGGGTTCATCTAATGGAAATATTGTCTCCGGTTGGCGATTTGGTAAAGTGGCATGACCTAATTTTCCATCGTCATAAAAAATTCACATACAACACATGTGGGCTCACAATGGTAAAAATCATGCAAGTTCTAGCTCAAGTGCAAAAAGAGACTCTCTCATGAAGAACAAGTCACACATAAGTGGAATGGAAAGAATTGGCTCAAATTCTCACATGGTAAATCTCTACCTCAATCAATCAAGAACAAAGAATTGGTCTACTTCCATTTATTATATACAAGTAAACAAAATAAAAAAGCCTCAAATTGACTTGTAAATCGAGTAAGCAATGCTTATGCAAGGAAGTCGGCACCCTCAACAAATAAATAAGCACATTTTCCCCCAACTTAGAATGAAACATAATCAATAATGCTCAAAGGAGAGAAAACAAAATTAATGAGGAATCGAACCTAGGGGACCAAGTTAGGTTCCCTCAACATTCCGAGAGTCAAAGTTGAAGATTTTGCATAGGTGGCATGAGAACGCGTAGAATACTTCACACCAAGGTCACAAACACCTACAATCACATTATAAGCTCTTATTCATACTAATATAAAAAATATAGGAAATGAAAAGTACTACTCCCTCCGTTCACAAAAGACTCCACCATTTGTTTTGACAGTTTCACAGTATTTAATCTATGATTGTTTTTACGAATGTTTAGACACCGAAAATTAAATATTTCATATGTGTATCATAATTTGAAATCTAAATTTTCTGAATATATTTTTCTGAATTTTTTAAAACTATTTATCTTTGTTAAAATTTGAGTCAAATATTGAACCTTGAAACAGCAAATTCAAATGGTGGAGTCTTTTGCGGACGAAGGGAGTACTATTTAGCTAAATTTTTCGCCTTTAGCTAGGCGCCTATCAAGTGGTAGAGGGGTCAAGTAACCCCTTTCGGATGTCTATCATCCACAACATGAAGATCAAGAGGTTGAGTCCTTCCAAGATCCACCAAACTCATCTTTCTTGGAGGTTTCCATGGCATGCATCTCAAATTTTTCATCCAACCTTCATAACACTTATCCAACTTGAAGATCTCCACATATTCATCTTGGGGTACTTGAGGACGAGGAGAGGGTGTTGCTCCTAAAAGTAGCTTGATATTTTCAATGGTCTCTTCACCCCACTCGGACTCTTCATCACAATTATCCCTAATTTTTTGCTCCAAGTGACCACTTTTCTCTTCCAAGTTCCAATCTTTAAGTGGTTTTTCATGGCTCAAACTTTTAGCATCATCTTGCACCTTTTGGCTTTTTCTTTTGTCATAAGATGACTCATTGGTGCTAACTCCTCTTGTACTAGCTCTTGTATATCTAAAGCCATTTGTGCACATAAAGCTTCCATATTTCTCAATGATGTCATTCCTTCTTCTTCTCTATAGGCCATCTTGTTCATCAAAGTGTTATATTTCTCTTTAAACATCTCGTTGCCTTCTCTCATCTCGATAACCCAATTCTCCAATAACTCACTAGGAGAAGGTTTGTCTTCCATTTGAGGCTTAATGAAGAGAGGTAAAGGGTAGGAGTCCTTTCTTTTTAACTCTTCCTCTTCTCTTTCGTTGCTTTCCCGCATTTCATTTACAAGATCTTCTAACATTTGGTTCATGAAAAGCAATGCTTCATTTGTTTGCACAAGAGGTGGATTATTTGTGACTTTGGTCATCTCCTCTTCTCTCTGAATGTTGCTTTCTCTCATCTCATTCGCAAGGTCATCTAACGTTTGAGACATGGAAAGCAATGCTTCATGTTGTTGCATAAGAGGTGGTGAAGATGTGGCATAATAGTACTCATGAGAGTTCATTCCATTATCTTCATATGTTGGCTCCCAAGTGTAGCATGCTTGATGATTTGTGTAGCCATTTTCTCTCTATGAGCCTTGATGCCCATATGACCAAGTATCTTCATAAGCATCCATGTCCTTGCAATAATGGTGATCTTGGTTGGTACTCCACATGATGTGGTGTGCCATCAGTAGCACAAGTGATGGTACCTACAATGCAAGAAGAAAAATAAAAGTAAACATGCTCTAAATTCTACAATGCAAGTAAGTAAACAACTCTCATAGCAAACACACAAAACTAGTCCCCGGCAACGGTGCCAATTTGCTATGTCACGAATTGGACAAGACAAATAAATTTATATACCCAACTCATCCTCAAGTGTAAGGATCGTTTTGTAATAAAGAGGTAAGTAGGGGTCGATCACATGAAGACTAGATGTATGATATGCTATTGAGAAAGCTATCTACTATGCAAATTAAACTATTTAGAAGATAAGTGATGTAAGTGATGGAATGAGAAAATCATGTTTGAATATGAACTAAGACTAGCTAAAACTAACAACTAGAAATTAAACAATAAATAGTTAATAGAAAAATAACCACCAAGAGTTGGGTCTATTGCTTCCATAATGCATGATCTTAACTAGACGAATGATGATATAAGAGGAGAGGATTCAATCATATGTTCCACCCCTTTCGAGTATGAAACTTGTTCTTGTAGACCTATGGCAATCTCTTACCAAAGCATTAAGACCAAGACCATTAAGAGCTAACATATGCTCCTAAGTGAATCCCTTTTCTTTCTCAAGTAAAAGGCAAGACACTTATGCTAGTTTGATGGTCTAAGGTTCATGAAAAGCTCTCTCGAGCATTTCCTCAAACACCTTGTAGGCATACGCAAGACAAGCTTGAAATCTAGACATACACTACATTAAAGCACTCAAACAAGCTTCATATACAATCAACACATCCTAAGAGTCAAGAATCAAACATTACTTCCACAATAGACCCAAACCCTAAGTGGTTTGGGTCCTCTACAAAAGGACCTACGAAATTAGCAAATAAGAAAGAAAACTACACATAAAAGAAGAGATAGAATAAATAGAAATATTAGATAAGGATAGAAATCACATATAGAGTGGAAAACTCGGAGTTAGGTCCTCCATGGAAGAAAATCCTAAGCTCATAGTTCTCTACCAAAATCTCAAAAAAAGTGTTCTAGTCTTTTTTCTCTTGCTTATTAGAAGAAAAAGGACCTATATATACTTTGCCAAATGTCTAAAGAGTCCCTATACATATTGGACACCTTTAGAGGGCTAAATGGGGGTAAAAAGGTCCAAAAAAATCGGTGCAACTGCATGAGAATTGAGAAAGATCGTGGTGGTTCCGGATAAAATGAATGCAGCAGGTGGCGCTACGATGGTGCCACGAGTGTGTCACTTTGAGGCTGAGGCGCCACCTTGGCTCCGCGATGGTGCCACAGCTATGCTTGGCTCCGCACTCGTGCCGTGATGGTGCCACGAATTGCGTCACGTTGAGGCCGAGAGCTCCCGCGGTGCCACCTTGGCTGCGCGATGGTGCCACAGCTACACTTGCTAACTTATCAGGATCATATCTTCTTCGTTTGAGCTCTGATTAACCCAAAATTTGTTGTGAAACGTCCGTCTCTTCATGCTCTATGATTTAGGCTCACGTTTGGTGCATTTCCACTCTATTTCCACAGAATTTACGTGACTACATTGAAAATACGTTATAAGTACAAAACACGTAATTCTAAAGGAGTTAACAACAAATATTGATGGAAATGTCTTAAAACATCATGAGAAATATGACATGTGTATGTCACACATCAGGGTTCTATCCCTTCTTAGATTCTTTATCCAACCTCAGTCTCAGGCTGTTCGTCATTGAATTTAATGTCATTTCTTTCTATAATGTCATATTAATTCGGTATTATACCAATTAATCAATGCTATTTCAAAGTAATTGTAATTTTTTCTTTAGAATCGCCCTAATAATTAATCCTCATCATGTACACTCTTCATGATATCAGTTTAAAAATTAGGGTTAAATACGTTGGCAGAATCGAATGGAATGGATAGTTGTACTGAATACATGATCATAAGATCGACAGAAGAAGGTAGAAACAAACAAAACATGAAATTACCTTTGGAAAGCATCGATCAAGACATGGAGAAAGTTCGCGCGCGCAGTCCCATCCTAGCCCCCCGTGTGTGCATATGCATGTAAATGATCATGTGTCATCTTCTCCGTTTCATTCATATATGTGTTCAAATTATAGTAATTAATTAATATTACGTTGGATCTCTTTTTAATTGAGGCATTTGATTTTGATATTTTATTTAACTTAATTTTTATTTAAGAAGAATTTGTTAAAAAATTGAAAAATATATATATTTTTAGAAATTAGGCTCCTTGATTTACCTTATATATATAAATTATTTGACATTGAACAAAATAATGAAGAAAAAAAATCTTAGATTAGATGCCGAAAAAAAAATGTAACAATTAAATTGGAACAGAGATGGTGTGAATATTTGATTGAACAATAAATTAAGGTGTGAATAAGATTTTGAGGGAAATTTTTGGAATGAGGAAGAAAAAAAATGAGAGTGATAGAGTAAAATAGATGGGCAAAAATTTTCATGAGACATTTAACAAAGAATTTGTATTATTTTTTTATGATACATAGGATAGGGAATTGAACATGTGAAAATTTTAACACAAAACCTCCACCTCATTTTACTATTTTCAAATTAATAAAAAATATTGATTAATTATATTGGGAGCGGAAAGGGAGTTAATTGAGTGTCGAGAGTAATAGATAATTAGACCAATCATAGTTCGATTTTATTCAAATTATCTAAAGTTAATTGTGAATTTTGGTGCAAAAAATAATTTTACTCTTAACACCTACCATACATTTCTCATTTTATTCTTAATGATTGTTGAGCTTGAGTGGTTCTTCTTGGTTCGAGTCTTATATATGGAGATATGGAGAAAGTATTGCTATGAGAACTACTCCTCATGTCTAATAAAGCTTGAGCCATGTAAATAGATTACATTTCAAAAAAAGAAAAAAAAGTTGGAGATATTCAAAGATGTACACAGTTTTTCCTTTTCTTTTTTCTTTGTGAATTAAAGTACACAATTATTTATTTATTTTAAAAAAACGTACTCCTACATATTTTAATACTTCTATTTTTAACGGGCAGAGTAGTGATCTGTTAAACAACACTTATTGTTTTAATAATAATAGTAAAAGTAAAAAAAAGGTAACAAATTAATTAGTTTCATGCTTATAAATCAGTCATCCTTCCATCCTCACCACCTCTCACACTTCCAACTACTCTCTCTCTCTCAATTGCATACCAAATTAACCATGCAAATACAAAACACTTTCTCTCCACCAAATTACTTACCAACGTTTACATGCAAAAACCGTATAAATACGCTCCGTAACGCTATTGCCATCCCGAGAAAGGATCCGCCGGTGACTACTCCACGGTGGCTACCGCCTTTCAAGGAGGCCGCCCGTATCCTGGTCCCCAGCAAGCCTGCAGCTTGCCCGCCGGTTCACTTGAACCCGCTTCAAAAATTCGCAGCCACTGCCTTTGACAAGATCGAGGAAGCCATCATCGTACCTCTCGAGAAGAGGACAAATCTACCTAAATCCGTTAACCCGGCGGTTCAGATGTCGGAGAATTTCGCGCCGGTCGAGGAGTCTCCGGTCCACCACGGCCTCCCGGTTCACGGCCAGATTCCACCATGCTTACGTGGTGTTTACGTCCGTAACGGCGCTAATCCCATGTTCTTACCTTCCGCTGGGCACCACTTATTCGACGGCGACGGGATGTTACACGCCGTCAGTTTGTCCCCGGAAGATAACGGCGCCAGCTACTGCTGCCGTTACACGCGCACCAGCCGGCTCGTTCAGGAGGCTCGTTTAGGCCGGCCAGTGTTCCCAAAACCGATAGGTGAGCTCCATGGCCATCTGGGACTGGCTCGGCTTGCGCTGTTCATGGCTCGAGCCAAGGCTGGGTTAATTGACGGCAGTTGTGGCACTGGCGTCGCTAACGCCGGTATCGTTTTCTTTAACGGCCGTTTACTAGCCATGTCGGAGGACGATCTTCCGTACCACGTGAATATCAACGGCGAAGGTGACCTGGAAACGGTCGGTAGGTTCAGTTTCGGAGACCAGATCACGTGTCCGGTGATAGCGCACCCTAAGGTGGACCCGGTTACAGGGGATCTCCACACGCTCAGCTATGACGTCATTAATAAGCATCATCTGAAGTACCTGAGATTCGGCACGTGCGGGGAAAAGTCACGTGATGTGGACATTTCACTTCAGGAGCCGACAATGATCCACGACTTCGCCGTCACGGAGAACTTCGTCATCATTCCGGATCATCAGATGGTGTTCAAGTTGTCAGGGATGGTTCAGGGCAAGTCGCCGGTTATATTTAACGGCGAGAAGACGGCGCGGTTCGGTGTGTTGCCGAAAGTGGACTGCAATGAAACGGGGATCCGATGGGTCGACGTTCCGGGTTGTTTTTGCTTCCATTTCTACAATGCATGGGAGGAGGAGAGTACTTTGGGGGTTGAATCTGATAAGGTCATTGTGATAATCGGGTCATGCATGAACCCGCCCGATTCTATGTTCAACGAATCCGGGTCGGAAATCCGAACCGAATTAACCGAAATCCGGCTCAACTTAACGACCGGAGAATCGAGCAGGCGAGTGATCGTGTCGGGTCTGAATCTAGAAGTGGGTCAGGTTAACGGTCGGTTCCTCGGACGGAAAGCGAGGTACGTGTACCTGGCGGTGGCGGAGCCGTGGCCGAAGTGTTCGGGGATTGCGAGGGTTGATCTGGAGAGCGGCGAGGTGAGGAAGTTCATGTACGGCGGCGGTCGGTACGGAGGGGAGCCGTGCTTTGTGGCGGCTGAAGAGAGCGGGAAGGAGGAGAGTGAAGGGTACCTGGTGGGGTTCGTGAGAGATGAGCGGCGAGAGACGTCGGAGTTGGTGGTGGTGGAAGCGGTGAGCATGGAAGCGGTGGCGGTGGTGGGGTTGCCTAGGAGAGTGCCCTACGGGTTTCACGGGACATTTGTCAGCGAACAAGAGCTTAATGGGCAGGTGGTGGTGTAGTATTTGTTCATCCAAAATGGCGTTATATGATCAGTCAATAATGGTGTAAATAGTCAATAGGCGACAACAAGCCTATGCTAATCTGTATGCAGCATGTATATGTGTCAATATATATCTTTGACTTAGTTTATGCCACCAGTTGGGGCGCATTTAATTTAGAAATTTCACTAAGTAGAGTCCACAAAATACATATTTTCTCCTCTCAGTCCTAATAAAAGTGATATATTTCATTGAGTACAAAGATTAGAAAATATTGATAATTAGAAAGTAAAATTGTAAAATGAACATATACGATAAAAGTACTTTTTTTTAGTGTTTAAGGAAATAGGTGATAATAAGATACAATTAATGTGAAAATGTTTCTTTTTTATAAAACATTATTAATTTTATTGAAACGGTCCAGAAAGAAATATATGTATCAATTTTACTAGGACGCAGGGAGTAAACACTACGTAGTTTACCCAATTTTTATGACGGAGAAATGAGGGTTAAGACTGTCATAAACGTGCAACCATTAAACTCCGTCATAGTTCCGACATTTAAAATAATGAACTCAGAAGTTTATGACGGCTCTATAACGGATACGGCTGTCATAGAGTATTTTGTACAATCTACGTATTTGTGAAGAATGCACTACAGGGAAGCTTATTATCACTGCGGCCTTAATCTGCGGTTAAGGCCGCGATGCAGCTCCATGATGAAAGAACCGCGCCCGTTGTGGCGATTCGTTTTCTGCGGCCTTAACTGATTCGGCCGCAGTATGTGCCTCGTGTTCCACGAGCCTCACCTACCACCCACCCTACTGCGGCCATAACTGCGGAAGAGGCCGCAGTAGAGAAGTCTATAAATACCCCTCCATTTCCTTTCCCTTCATTTCACCCGCAGAACAAATTCCTCGTCTCTCAATTCTCTGAAGTGAAGTTCTGGTGGAAGTTATGTACCGTCGATTTCAGGTGTATTATTGAGGTAATAAATATTGTATTTATTTATTTATTTATGCCTATAGAGTTTTTAATTCAATTTAAGTTATGTATGTAATTTTAGTTTATTTTTAAGTAATTTAATTAAATTAGGTAGTAGTAGTTCTGTCATGAAAACTTGTAAGAATATATTTTTACACTTTATTTCAATACGTTGGAATAACGGTGTGAAATAATATATTGTCTGAGTTTTCATGGATTGTCCAAGTTGGACGGTTTGTAAAAGTTTACTATCGGTGTATTAAACTTTTATGGTTGTGTATGTAAAGCGGCGGATTACATAAGTTTGGTCGCATTTTCGTCTTGTTCCACGTTATACATTGCAGGAGTAATATTAGGAGAAATGGTATAGTGTGGAACTAAGGCGAAATGTTTGCGAAATTTATGTAATTACGATTTACGTGCGCAACGATAAAAGTTTATTCACTAATAGTACTTTATGAACAGGATAGGACCCATGCACCTGCATCCTGGATTAGGCGAAAATGGTATGTGAATATCAATTGTGCATGTTTATTGTTTTTATTGATGAATGAACGATCATATATAGGAAAGACCGTAAATGGGCGAAGAACGTGGTTGGATGTATCAGCGCTTTGAGGAAGGGACTCGCTATATAAGTGAAAGATTTTTCACCGGACTTCGGAATTCTTGGATTACGCTTTTGTTGTTGCTAAATCGAATGGAGAAGAACTGGTGAAATGCCCGTGTACAATTTGTAAAAATAGATACTATTATGATCGAATTACAATTGGCAATCATTTACTGTTAGACGGATTTACACCCAATTATCATGTGTGAGATTGCCATGGTGAACGACCTGAGATTAATCCATGTGTCTATCGAGGTTATCGCTTTGTGAAGTAGCGTCGACATCATCAAATCGCGCAAGTACAAATCTTGGAATACATAATTCTTCTGATGGTAGCCAAGAACGGCCGACTTACGAAGAAATGGTTCGTGACGCTTTTGGGTTTCATGAGCACTCTAATAATTTTGAAAATGATCGAGTAATGACGATGAGGACGTTTCAGCTCCCAGTGCCAAGCGAAAGGCGCAGCGGTTTTGAAGCTGGTGGAGCATGCATCAAAACCTCTATATGAAGGTTGTGGTGATAAGTACACCAAATTATCGGTTGTAGCGAAGTTGTTGAGTATGAAAAGTCAACACAACGTATCGGATGCCTTTTTCTCCGAGATGATCGGATATATCAATGAACTATTACCCGGAGGAAATTCGTTGCCAACAAGCATGTTTAGTACGAAAGCTATGTTGAAGGAGTGGGGTTACCGTATAAAATAATTCACGCTTGCGAGAATAATTGTATGTTGTTCTACGGTAGCTTGACAAATTCTTGAATTGTAGGGTGTGTGGAGCGGATAGGTATCAAGTGTGTGTCCCGGGTAAGAAACCGAAACCGAAAAAGGTTTTGCGATATTTACCAATCAGCGGCTACAACGGCTTTACCGATCGTCTAAAACCGCAGAGTTCATGACGTATCATATTAGAGCGAGAGGAAATGTATCGCAGCTGGACATCCATCTCAAGGTGAGGCTTGGAAACACGTCGACGAAATGTATCCGGATTTCGCACACGAGTACCGAAGCGTCGATTGGGGTTAAATCGATGGCTTTAACCCGTTGTCCAAACAGGCAATCGTATTCGATGTGGCGGTATTCATCGTTGTTTACAATCGCCGCTGATTTGTGCATGAAGGAGCCGTACACTTTAATGCCTCTGCTAATTCCAGGTCCCCGATCTCTTTGCAGTAACATTGACGTTTTTCTACGTCCACTGATTGAGGAGCTACAAGTTTTATGGAATACGGGAGTGGAAACTTGGGACGCGCACCGTAATCAGAACTTTGTTATGCGAGCATGTTTGCTTTGGACGATAAGTGATTTTCCGGCGTACGGAATGCTATCGGGCTGGAGTACGCATGGAAGACTTGCATGCCCATATTGCATGGGTGATGTTAATAGCTTTCGGTTGAAGCATGGACGGAAAACCAGTTGGTGGGGCTGTCATAGGAGATTTCTACCACGTCGGCATGCTCTGCGTAACAATACCGAATCGTGGGGACAAACCGACCGTAGTCATCCGTGTGCGTATAAGTCAGGTCATGAGATCTTAAGGGATCTTAATAGGATTGTATTCCCGGCATTCGAACACCGTGGGACAAAATGAGGGCTGACAAGTTTGGCGTTGAGCACAATTGGGTTAAGAAATCAATTTTACGGGAGTTGCCGTCTTGGCGGACTTGAGAGTACGCCACTGTCTGGATGTAATGCACATTGAGAAAAGCTGTTTTGATAACATCTTCTACGATTACGAGCGTGAAAGGGAAAACAAAGGATAATGCACAATCGAGACGCGATTTGCGAGAGTTAAATATCCGTGATGAACTGCATTTGAGCATTGGCGGGCGGGAAACCATTTCAACCGAAGGCGTTATACACGTTAAGCGATGATCAGATTGCGATGATTTGCAATTGGTTGAAGCATATCGTTAAACTTCCCGATGGGTATGCCTCTAACATTGGCAGATGTGTCAATACGGCAAACAACACTTTTTACGATGAAAACCCATGATTGTCATGTGTTCATGCGAAGCTCTTGCCGTTACATTACGTGGTTTCATCACAGCGGCATTTGGATGGTAATTGCAGAATTTTGCAAATTCTTTAGACTACTATGTTCTAAGGATATTCAGTTGGACGATGTGGAGAAGCTTGATGAATTGATCGTCGTAATATTGTGCAAGTTGGAAAAGATCTTCCCGCCATCATTCTTTGACTCCATGGAACATCTGACTATGCATCTACCTTGGCACTTGCGAACTTGCGGACCTGTCGGCTATTGGTGGATGTTTCCTTTGAAAGGAATATGAAGAAGTTGAAAGCAAAATGTGCGAACAAACAATTTACGGAGGGCTCGATCATTGAAAAGTTCCCGATACAGGAGGTAGCTTTTTTGTGAGCATTACATGGAAGATAATCAAGGAACACGGGTGAACCCTCACATACGGAGCGAAATTAGTTTTCCGACAGGTTGTTAACGATCCGAGACTATCGATTTTCAGTCATCCTACAAGAACGTTTGGGAAGGCTCGGGCTCGAGATTTGTCTACTGAAGAAGTAAATCATGTCCAAACATACATTCTTCAGAATTGTCGGGAGGTGGAGCAATTCGTGAATCGATTTAACGAGCTGTCCCGCAACCGGTTCCCGAAATGAACGATGATCTTGTGGATAACTTACGGTGGCGAGTTCGCACGTTGGTTCAAGAATGTGGTTAGTTTGTGTTTATTTATTTACTCATTTATATTTGTTGCGATCTTAATCGGTACGAAATTTATATGTTGATTGGTAATTGCATGCAGCCGACTCAAATCAGGCAGCCCTCCCACACGCACTATATGACTGGCGTGCGGTCCTAGAATGAGGGCTAAATCGTTCCCAGTGTCTATGTTAATGGAGTACAGGTTTCACACAATACAACATGGTGAAACTAAAAGGACCGCGAATTGGGGCGTCTGCGTTGCAGGGGACACAAATGCGCAGGACTATTTAGATTTCTATGGCTGGATTGTGAAATTCTTGTTCTTGATGCAGAACAATAATCTTACAGTCTTCAAGGGTACGTGGTTTTCGACCACTAAAGGCATCCGCACCGATAAAATTTCAGGGATCATCGATGTCGACTACACATCCCGACTATATCCTCGATGATCCATTCATTCTTGCAAGCCGTGCCCAACAAGTGGTATACGTCGAATATCCTTCAAAGCGTCGTGACTTGAGAAAGCTGGTGGACAGTTTTCAAAAGCGAAACCCGCCGATTTAAAGGCGAAAGTGTTGATACTGCAAGTGCCATTGTAATCGATGCGGACACAGACGAGATTGGTACGGAACATCCTTTACAAGAATCGACAACACTTGGTGAAACCATACGACCGGCCCCTGATGAAAGCATGTCATTACTAGATCATCGTGCCCATGCCGATATACTTGAAGTGGATAACGATGTGGAAAATGACCGGGCGTATGACGATGGCGATGACGTTCTGTGGATTTGTAGTAGCATATCTCTATTTGAATTTGTACTCTCGGACGATATTTGTACTAAATTCGTAATTCTAAACAATATCTGAATGCATAATTAATTTGGGGGTGAAATTGTAAGTTCCAAAGATGTTTGGGCTAAATTGTAAGTTTTTGCCGAATTTGCGTGGGCCCCACAATATCCAAATGCATAATTAATTTGGGGAAACGAAAAGTTCAAATTGGTGTTTGTGGGCTTCATGCGGCCTCACCACGCCCAACCGCGGTGAGCCAAATGGTGGGCCTCAGCTGCGCCACGTGCGCAGTGAGACCGCGGTGAGGCCGGCCCATTTGGCTCACTGCGGCATCGCATGAGGCGCAGTGACTCAGTTTAAAATCTTCGTCTTCTTCCCTCTCACTTTCACTCTCGGTCTCGTCTCGTCTCCCTCCCAAACCGCCGTGCCTCCTCGCCGTCCTCGCCAAAGAAGCGTCGCCACCGCTCGGGCTCGTCACCGCCGCCGCCGCAGCCTCCCCTTGCCCGGGTGAGTTATATTTTGAATTCACGGTTAGTTTTGAGTTTTTTGAATTTGTTTCATTGATTTGTGTTTTTGAAATTTTGAGTGGAAATTAGTTTAAATCAATTGGAATTAGTTGAGATTAGTTGGAGTTTTGTGGAATAGGTTAGTTTGTGAGTTTTGTGGATTTATGAATTTTGTGGAATTATTTGAGATTAGTTTAGGATTTTGTGAATTTTGTTTAATTATTTGTTGAGATTGTTGGATTGGTTGAGATTATTTGAGATTAGTTGGAATTTTGTGAATTTTGTGGAATTAGTGAAATTAGTAAATTAGTGAATTATTTGTGAATTTTGTGGAATTAGTGAAATTAGTGAATTAGTGAAATTAATTAAATTAGGCCATTAGTGAATTTAGTTGAAATTAGTGAAATAGTTAAATTAGTGAATTTAGTTGAAATTAGTGAAATTAGTGAATTAGTTAAATTAGTGAATTTAGTTGAAATTAGTGAATTAGTAAATTAGTGAATTATTTGTGAATTTTGTGAAATTAATGAATTATTAATATTAGTTGAAATTAGTGAAATTAGTGAATTAGTGAAATTAATTAAATTAGTGAATTATTTGAATTTAATGAATTAGTGAAATTAGTGAATTTAACTAAACTAGTTGAATTTAATGAATTACTGAAATTAGTGAATTTAACTAATCTAGTTGAAATTAGTTAAATTAGTGCAATTAGATAAATTAATTAAATTAGACAAATTATTTGAAATTAGTGAAATTAGTTGAAATTAATGAATTAGTGAAATTAGTGAATTTAACTAAATTAGTTGGAATTAGTTAAATTAGTGCAATTAGTGAAATTAATTAAATTAGACAAATTAATTGAAATTAATTAAATTAGACAAAGTAGTGAAATTAATTAAATTAGTTAAATTAGTGAATTTTTGAATGGTTCGAGATATGGCGGACACACCATCCCGTAGCCAGGATGCGTCGACAGGCTCGGGTTCACGTGGCTCGGGCTCACGTGGATCGGGTTCACGGACGCTTGATTTCTCTCGCGGGAGGCGTGGTCGTGGCTCTCGCTCATCGAGCCGCCCTGGACCGTCGTCCCGGACACCGGAGCACACCGAATCGGTGGAGCGGCCGATCCCTTCTCCTCGGCCCGATACTCGACTCCGCCCGGCCGACGTGGCAGACCTCCCGCGCCTCCTCTTCCCCGCCCGAGAGGGGTCCCGATGGGAGGTTGGTCGCGCACATCGGCCGATAAGTTTTTAATTTTAAGTTTTCATAAATTTACTAATTTTAGTATTTTATTTCGCACGTAACATTCAACTCTTATGCGGTTTGAAATGTGCGGCGTCGGGCGTGCCCAAGGCGATCGGGCGATCGTCGCCGGCAAGTTCAAAGGCTTCCCGCCACGTACTCCGACCTCCCGCGGATGAGCGGGCCGACTACGTCCACAGATTCTCGGTAATACAAATACTAATTGCACTATACATTTCTATATACTTTTTTAAAACTAATTCTATAACTAGTGACGTTTTGATGTTTTTACAGAACAGAGCAGATTCGTGGACGGATAACAAATTCTGGAGAAGCTCCATTCCCGGTTCGCGGAGTTCTACGAAACACCCGGGACAATATCCGGGATGCGGCCCGAAGAAATGTCCCCTCGATCGCGAGGCTCCCAACTACATGGAGTGGCTGGACATTCCTCCGCCGAGGATAGAACTGCGAAGTGGAAGCCGCGCCGAGTATTCAGTAGCCCGAGTTCAAGGTCAACTCCGCGGAACAAGAGAAATGCCAAGAGCGACAAACGACCAGTCTTCAAGTCGCATGGCAACAAGTCAAAGCGACAATTTATGAGGAGATGGTAAGTTTTTAAAATATTTATACATAATTACGTATGTATAAAAAAACTTCAATACCTAATATATTTTAATTGGCGGTGCGAGAAGGCGGGACGGCGAGCTGGGGTGGACCGATTCGGGAGGACTGGCCGGGCAAGGAAAATAGGGCCTTGGTAAGTTTTGGTCGTTTTTTAACCATTTATATGTTTAACGTATTCAATTTATTATTCATTAACACAAATTTTCTTAATCTTAACTAGGAGGAGTACAAGAAGCGCTTGATCGAGAAGTATGGGGCGGACGGGCCGTTCCCCGATATTGATGAGGACATCTACACGGATGTCTTGGGCCCGCCCACGCGAGGGCGATGGGTCGGTGTCCCGCCCCAGCTTTCTCAGCCCGAGCTGTTCGAGCAACCTCGGCCGTCGCAGGTAATAGAATTGAACTTTTACCACTTCCATACCTTTGCAGACATTCATTATAAGTATAACATTTTCAAAACGTAATTTTGATTTCAGCGCGAGATAGACTGGAGGAGCAAAGACCGGAGGGACATGGATGAGATCAGCGACCGAGATGCGTGGTCGCCACTCGAGGACAACGCTGCTCGTGCGCGGACAGAGGTTGCAGCCGAGGTGGCAGCCAGTGGAAGCCGGGCGTACGAGATGACGCGTTCGACCGGGCGGCGATCAGCAAGATCTCGGTCGGCGCTACGCAGGGGGACATGTCCGACTCTCCGACGTGCGAGTCTTTTGTCGCCGGATCATCCCGGCCTCCTCCACGCCACGAGCATCCTCCGAGGCCGCCTTCTCCGAATCCCGACCTCACCCTCCACTCCGTCCAAGATGAATATCACCCGAGCCGCCGCGGACATCGGTGAACCCCCGATCAACTTTTTTAGCAACTTCCTCAATATGGAAGATCGGGATTTTGACGATTTTCTAAATCGGCGTCCTCAGAACAATTAGAATTAGAATTATCAGAAATATTTTTAGGATGTAACCGGTTAATTATATTCCAGTTCGTACCAATTTATATTTATTTCAATTAATAATTACTTTCTTAATTAATTAACATTATTATTATATGTTAATTTACTAATTTAAATAATAGTTACTAAATATTTATAACAATTAATTTTTTTCACAAAAATTCTTTTACTGCTGACCAAAGACGCAGTCTTGCCGCAGCAAAGATGATTGGCGCCGCCAAAATGGTTGGCATCGCTTATGGGCAATCACCGCAGTGAGGCCGCATAGGAACCACGGCCTCGGCCGCGATGAGATCAAAATCGCCGACATTTCAATCGCGGCGTTCATCGCGCGCCGCCGCCGCAGCTTGGTACCACGGCCAATGAGGCCGCGCTTGGCCCACGTATGAGGCCTCGCGGCTACTGTCATAGGACGTAGTGATGGTTGTGACGGATTTATAACTGCTTTGACCATCACAAAAAGTCGGGAAATATGCACCATTATGTTTCTCAACTACCAGCAGATTTATGACGGATTTATGACCACCTTGGCCCTCATAACTCGGTTTAAAACGCCTTCTTCTTGTCATTTCTTCTAATCCAACACTTACAGAAAAATTTCCAAGCTTCCAACCCACCATATCTATTGTCTCCTACTTCAAGTGCAACTCAGCATTTCTCACTGATATATATTTCTCTCATTTTGATCATCTTGAAGCGAGTTAGCAACAAATAAGATATTGTTGACATCGGTACGCAAAATTTGTTCTCTTCTAATTAAATTTTATTGGGTACTTACTCTATTTAGTAGATCTGTTAGCTAGTGTAATGTGGAGTTATATTTTATAGTTGAGGCATAGTTCTTGTCTGTGAATACTCTTTAGAAGATGAATATATGTTATACAGACTATTTCCAAGCTATATCTGGGAATAGTGGTGTTAAATATTACTTCTATCGAGTATTCATGGATTATCCAAAATGGACAATTCATAAAAATGCAATCAGTGATTATGTTGATTTTTGGATTTGTATGTTATTTACAGTTAAATAAATTTTGTTAGCATTTTGTCTCATTCCTCATTATATCATATTTGGGAAAAGTAGATTAAAGAAATGGGTATAATGAGGAACTAAAACGAAGTGCTGCCGAAATTTCGTAAACTGTGAAAAAAATACAGATCCAAAAGTTTAGCATTGATTGAATTTTTATGAATAGAATAGGACCCATGTAACCTTTAGGTGATTTATTAAATTTTGTTTTAAGCTCATTATTGTTAGTCTTTAATATTCATACGTATGAGTAACTATGACTGAAGGGCGTGCTTGGATGTACCGGCGTAAAAGTCAGAATACTAGTCAACTAAATGCGGAGTTTTGTGATGAGGTTCATATATTCTGTGAATTTTCTTTTAATGTTGCTTAGGAGACTGGACAAAGCGAAGTTAAATGTCCGTGTAAGAAATGTAAAAATATTAAGTTTTTTATATATATAAAAGTACTATTGGAATAAGCTTCTTATCCCAGGAGGACTGAGATAAGCTTCTTACCTATTAGAATAACGAGTAGTTCGACAAGATATCTTAATTATAAAAACTTATAATTTTAGAAATTGATTTGCATATAATCAGGAAGATAGCGGTGCGACTATAGCACCGTCACGGGGACAGAAGTCGAAGGCCGATTTTTATGATGATTTGATACGTTTTCAATAACTAATATGTGTAGTTTATTAATTTCCAAACAACTAATGTTTTTTTTTATTGAACAGGTTGAGGTCGGTACTAACCCAGATTTGGGATCATTTTCAAAAAGCTGGGTCGACAATAAAAAAGATTATCCGATGAAACAGAAGAGCAAACTGCAGTACGGGTGGCTCGTCAGCAAAAGTATGGGGTATGTTTTTCTACAACTTAAACTAATAACAATTTCATCGTACTTTATAACTATGTTATTAATTAAATGTCAAATTGCAATTAGGAGAGGTACGAGGAATTGATGGATCAGAAGTACGGTCCTGATCAAGAGAGACCGTCTTTCGACATCGACATTTACACTGAGATGACCGGGGGACCCTCACGTGGACGCTACATTGGTCTACCAGCCCAGCTGACGCACCCTGAGATGTTCTAGTCTCCGCCGCCATGTGAGGTAGTTGATTAAAAAATTTTACTAAAAATTCAAATACTTTTTAGAAATGGTGTAACGTACTATTAATCTATTTAAATTCATTTACAGCATGATACTGAGATGCAACAATAGCTTCAGGACCAGCGGCAGGTCATCACTCAATTGGAGGCCACGGTTAGCAACATGTGGAATGCAATGGCTGCGACCAGAGTTATTCACCCCGAGGATGTTACACGGTCAATCACCGCCTCCTCATCATCATATGTGCCTCCATATACATCACAACCTTCGTTCCAGACTCTGATCCAACCGCCCGTTACAGTACAACTTCCAATCCAGACTCTGATCCAGCCGCCTGTTACTCCTTTCCCGGATTACCGCATCTCTGGTTTTGCTCCTATCTCTCAGCCTCAGCCTTAGTTCCAGACATTTTTTACTCCTCTACCGACTCCATCGTTATCGTATGTGCCTCAGCCTCCACCGCAGTCATAGCCTTTGCATTAGCAAAACCTTGAGCTCGGACTTGGTCTTGGTCTCGGCCTTGACTATCGGCAGATGACAGGAATGACCTTCACCGATCTCCTCAGTCATGATAACATTTTCACGGCATTGGACCGTCAGCGGAGGGAGTAGGCATAACAATTCCAGTCGACACTAGGACTTGCTTCACAGCCACTGCCTATTCAGACCCCGATACAGCCCAATGGCTCGACGGCTTGCGAGGATCCGGTTGATTTGAGAGATGAGGAGGAGAGCGAGGAGGAGGACGAGGACAATGAGGAGGATGTAGACGGATACATCAACAGTCGGGCGGATGAGTAGTTTTATCTTTGTCAAAAAATTTATATTTGAAACTTTTGGATTGTCAATTATGGATATTATTATATTTTTATTGCGTTTAAATTGGCAGTTTATTTAATTATTAATGTTTGTATAAGTTTTTCATTTTAAATTAATTTTTTAACCCATACAGTAATACTAAAAGTATTTGTATTTTCATTATAAAAAAACGTTTATGATCAGGGCCAAATCAGTTAGGGCCAAATCAGTTATATGTGCATCATAACCAGCCACCATTTCCAATTCCACGTGGAAAGTAAATGACGGTTATATTGATCACAAAGCCGTCATAATTATGACAACCCAGACCGTCATACAAAATGTGACGCCAAAATAACAACAAAATAAATAACGGTCTCTCCCGTCATTGTTATGACGTATATACAACGGATACGACCGTCATAAACAATGAATCAACTGCGCAGTGAAATTAGATATCCTATGTTCATTTGCCCTAAAAGAATTCTCAATCTTTAATCAATGGTCTCCTTGGATCTTCTCTTACACAAATCTTATACCCCTTCCATCCCAGCAAAAGATGATGCATTTGTCTTTTAAATTTATGTTTGATTCAAGTTTTCATTAAGAAGATTTCGTTAAAAAAAATCTTAAAAATATATTTAAAAACTAGACACATCAAATTATCATATGCATAAAAAAATATCTAATCTTTTATGCTAGAATGTTAAAGGAAATAAATCATACATTAAATATTGCTGAAAAAACAAACGTATATATCATCTTTGCTGAGACGGATGAAGTTTCAATTTTCAAAAATGCAACTTTTCCAAAAATACCCAAGTGACACATTTATTTAAAAAAATGTCTTACAATTAACCGTTAAAAAGCATATCCTGAAAATGACATAAAAATATGTATTATTATCGATATAATTTATCAAATACATATTCTTTTTGAGTGAAGTGCAATAGAAACTGTCGTCGTTCTATGCAGGCTCTATTTTAGGATATTTTTCTTATTGAAATCCCTATTTGAAATCCCTATCTTTGACATTTGCTGCAATGTTGGTCCTTTCCACTAAGTCAGATGTTAAGTTAATCGGATTTATATGAAAATTGATAAATTTGGACCCCTAACCCTGCTCCACGGGCTTCCCTGGCCCGCCCCTAGCCCTTCCACGGCCCTCCACTCCCCTCGCTGCACGCCGTGCGTGACTAAGGGCTAAGGCCATATAAAAATCCTATGCCGCAAATTTGATCTTAGAATGACCTATTAATTTACGGTGGCAAATTTGATCTTTTGAATCTAGGAATTAATAATCATGAAACGATCCAACGTGGGTGTAAGTTGCATGAACTGGTGGCCGTGTATCACTTAACAAAGGCCATGGACAGAAAAATTAGCATGTTCGCTATACACTCCCTCCGTTCCAAGTGTGTTGTCACTTTTAGTTTTTTGTGTAGATTAAGATTGTCTTTGGTCATTAACTCATTTCACATGAACTCTCATCTTTACCCTCTCCCAAACTCATTCTCACCCCTCTCAACCCACTCTTTAGACATCTTAAATGTGTGCATTTGCAAGGGTAGAAGTAGGCTAAAATAAAACACATGTGGAAAAATGCCATTTTATTTGTGACAAAAATATTCTGATGTTGTGACAACATACTTGGGACGGGGAAAGTATCAAAGAAAACCCACTCACTAATTGTGTCCAATGTCAAACCAACTGTCTGTAATACTAGCTAGTTGACATATTGGAAAAGGGTCGACAAAGTCCCCCATTAATTGTGTAGTTGTGTGCTCACAAATTGGCGAATCTATCTATTATTATAATATAAAGTAGGAGATGTTTGAGAGCAAGGTAAAAAAAAGTTGAATACTGCAATATTATGAAGACACCTAAGCGCCACATAGGACCACATCAGCCTTTTTTTCTAAACAGATTATGGTAAGCTTTAATGTGTGATAAATACATATTTTAATTAGCCTACCATTTTTTAAGGCCGCAGTTACCATTTTCTTAAAACACAATATGGTAAGTTTTAATAAGTAATTAATATAAATTTAATTCTAATCAATTTTCTCTCTCACCTATTTCATTTCTTTCTTATTTTAAGTTGTATATGCAAATTAATCAATTAAATCTATTATCTATTATTAATATATATTACAGGAGACTTCCGCCCAAAGTGTAAAACCTGCAATTTTGGAGCTCCGCCTCAACGCCACCTAAGACCCACGTCAGCTTTTTTTTAAAAAAAACAGTTACGATAAATTTTACCACCTCAACTTACCATATAATGATTTCGTTGATTCCCTAAGATCACTAGGATTTGACGCCAGTCAATCACAATTACAACATTCATTCAATTAATAACCTTTTTATATTGCACCTAATTTTTTGTATTGTCATTTCCATTTCCTTCCTTGTATTTCCTTACATGTTCTCTTTCCTTTCCACTCTCCTTTCTCTCTAAATTCTACTCCTCCTTTCTTCTCTTTTCCGTGTCTATGTTATTCCTCAATTTTGTGTTTCGTTTTGTTTCTTTTTTTCCCTATCGTTTCTAATAACTTTTATCATATTTGCTAAATTTGTAGGTTTTACAAGTTGTTATCATTCCTTCATGTCACCATCATCCCATCGCTGCCCACTCATCCTTCGTCGACTTGTGAGTTCTGCAAATGTTGAAGTTTATTTCTTCTCTTCCTTTTTCATGTATTAAAAGTTAGCTCTGGCTCATTATTTTGCATTTTTGCCGCCTTCACATGCCTCTATCTCTTATCTTTCCTGAAGGAAGTGATTGAGAACTGCAGTTTGCAATTGGTTGTCAGTCAGTAAGCCCTGCATGCTTGCATCTCCAAATTAAGGAACAAGTCGCTCCGACCAAACGATCGACCGCCTCAGTCCCAGCTTACCCGTGGAGTATTCTCTTATTACTGGCGACACTCCCGAAACAAGCGACGCCGCTCCAGTCATCGGAGAAGGATATGAGTGAATTCTCTTTATAGATTTGATAATAAGTTTTACTTTCCTTGCATTTTTGTACGTACTTGTATTGAAGCAATCGTGAAGAAGGAAAATCTCACTGATCCCTCTTTCTATTTTATTCATGATTTTCCGCACTTTCATTATGTTTATTTTTCTACATTTTTTCATTATTAACTCTCATTTTTCCCGATGAACAATAGCTTTGGTGGTCTGGCATGAACTATAATTGATTTAGCCCACTTATCATGTCAATGACTTGCTGAACCCAGCTAGACAAAATCCGAGAATAAGAGAAGACGCTCAGGTGCTTCTTTATTGCTTTCTTCTTGAATTCTCTGAAATTGTATCTTGTATTCACCATAGACTATGACATCTCCTATGCTACTATAAAACTAGAATGTTTCATGTTCTGTATTCACGAGCAAGGATGACACTCCTACATCAAGTTCGAGCTCAGACACAATGAGGTGGAGGTATTATTTAATAAATGTCAAAAACAATTTCATACGATATTTATTTCCAATTGCTTTTATCTTATGTTTAATGTCATACAACGTTATGCAGAATGATTTTGTGGTTGCAATTTTTGTTTTCTTTTTCAGGTAGATTGTTGTACGTTGGAGACATCAAGTGGGAAGTTGCATTCACAAGTCTACTTTGCTACTACTTTCTAATAACAAAGACTAAGGTTTATTTTATCATATTTACTGAGTTCTAAATGTTATGGTGAATCTATTTATTGGGTACATAGGTAATGATTAATATTTTGGCTTTTGTTGCAGGGTTTGTGGGAGGGCCTAGAAATGAGATAAATAAAACAAATGAAAGAGAATTGTGATGTACTGATTTTAGTGTAGGACAATAGTTTGGTAAGAAATTGAATTGCTCTCATTGAAAAATCATCTTTTCTCACATAGATATGATTATATTAATATTCACTCTCCTTGTTCATTGCTTAAAATTTGAAAATAAGCTGAAAATCTAAATGCTTAAGTAGTTTGAAATTTATACAAATTAAATGGAAGAGATAGACAAAATCAATTCCTCTTCAAAAGTGATTGACTTTTATAATTTAATTGATTTCAATTTATTTATATTTTTTAGCAGAAATGTTTATAAAGGGTTTGCTCATGAACTACACAAATCGAATTAACATATATGTACATAAAGTTTGAAATTATAATTCAAGCCGTAATGAAAATAGATATATTTATTAAATATTAAAAATTGTGTGTTTACAATTTTTTATATTAATAAGAGAGTGTGAATCATTAAATATTATCCTCATAATGTATATAAAAAATTCAATCGTCTAAGATCACCGAATATAACCGTCTTGAACATTTTAGTGCTTGTATTAAAGCAGCTAATCAGATGCACCATTGTATTGTTTAATAAAGTGGAAGCAGATTTAGCTGAAAATAAATAAAACATACGAATAATAAAGATAATAAGAGAAAGTAATGGACTAACTATTCTTATGGTTACTGTGTTAACGCATGGTTCGTATGTTTATTTTAAAAATTTAAAGGACTTTAATACATGTGAATATACTATTAGTATATATTACAGAACCTCCCGTCCGAAGTGTATAAAAAATTCAAATCCTGCTTAGTACCCCACCTCATCACCACCTAGGACCACGTCACTTTTTTTAACACTTATGGTATTTAACCAGTAATTAATACAAGTTTAATTCCAATAAATTTCATTATCTATCAATACACCTATCAACTGCCAACCCTCCTTTGAAAGGTCCCTAATTCTTCGTGAACGACTCTCTGAACCCCTAGTTGTCTGCGAACATCCACCTGCGCACAAGTGTTGCCGACCCTTCATTCTCGACGGAGACCACTACCTCACCTCTCTCCTCTCTCATGCGCGATGAGCTACTCAAATATAGAGAAGGTCAAAGTAAAACTGAGCATTATGTAGTTTTTTGTACTTTGATTAACTAGTTACAGTTGAGTTTTATGATTTTACTTGAAAACTATATAAGTCGATCTCTTCATTATGTTTTTGTGGTGATTTGAAATTCATTTTATCTTCTTATTTCTTGCAGAATTGAGTGTTGGCTGCGTGTTGCTGAAATTTTGCAAGTTTTAGTAGCAATGCCAAAGATTATTTGGTTGTTGATGCAATTCAAAGCGACAATTATTTTTTCTTTGAGCTATTCCTTAGTAGCCTAAATAAGATTTATTGATTCTTATTTCATGCTACAGAAGTTGTTTCTTATCTCCATTTTTTGGTAGATTTACTCTACTTGGATAGGTAATTTCTTTCATTTTTCCCCTCTGCAATTTTTTTCTTTCTTTACGTTGTTCTTCTTTCTTTCTTGATCTTGATCCATCTTCTTTCTTGATCTTGATCTGACCTTTGTCGTTGTTCTTCTTTCTTTCTTTTTTATTTGCTATTCTTTCATTGTTCTTGCTGCAGATATACATCACTACCATGGCATCAAAAGCGGGTTCAAAGGATATCGGTTGGCAACATGGTTACTTAAAAGACCCAAAAAAAAATTGTGACACTGCAAGTATTGTGGAAAAGATGCGAAGGAGGTATCTTTAGGCTGAAAGAACATTTAGTTGGAGGGTTCGAAATATTACCGCATGCCCAAAGGTTGGAGCATGTGAAAGAGGAGATTGTGCATGTTATGCTTAAGAAAAGACTCTTAAAGAGCAGATACGCTCCCACTGACCTAGACGAGGCCGACATGAATGCCGAGTCCGAGAACGAAGTAGAGGTAGTTGATCCTCGGGGAAGGGGAAGGCGGTTGCACAAGCTCAAGCAGGAACAAGAGAGCAAGAGGCTCCTCCATGCATTCTTTTTTAAACCGGCAAGTGCAGCAGAAAGGGAAACTAGGTAAGCAAACAACAATCAACAATGCTTACAAAAAGAACTAAGAGAACAGGCTTGTGTAGCTATAGCACGGTGGTTTTATGAGGCAGCCATTCCATTCAATGTTGTGACCCTTGATAGCTTTAAAGCACTTGATTCAGTTGCTAGATATGGCATTGGAATGAAAGCACCCAGCTTTCATGAAATTAGAGTTCGATTACGAAAAAGAGGTTGCTCATACAAATGAGTTCTTTGAAAGATCATCGAGAGGAGTGGGTTAAATATGGGTGCTCTATTATGTCGGATGGTTGGGTTGATACAAACCATAGGCCTATTATAAATTTTACGGTGAATTGTGGAAGAGGCGGTATGTTCTTGGAGTCGGTTGATGCATCTTCATACTCACAAACCGGTGTAAAGAAATTTGAACTTCTCTCAAGAATTATTGAAAAAGTTGATCCGAGTAATGTTATTCAAGTGATTACAGACAATGATTCAAGCTACAAATTAGCAGTAATAGTAATGTTATTTTCTTTCTTCTTTGAGTGTATTTATAGTGTTATATTAAATTATCTTGTGGTTACTATAGGTCGTATGTTGGAGGACAAATACCCTCAAATTTATTGGACACCATGTGCTGCCCATTGTCTTGATCTAATGTTGGAAGATATCGGGAAGATTCCAACCATAGCGACTACAATCAGAAGGGCGAGATATTTCTGGTTACATTTATCAAAGGATTGGGTTGGTCAATTTGTTGAGAAAGTTTACAGATGGCATGAACTTGATTCGGCCAGCCAAGACAAGATTTGCTACTTCTGTCCTGACACTTCAAAATCTCAATGGACTTAAACAAAATTTGATGAAAATGTTTGCTTCAACAGAATGGTCAACTAGCAAATGGGCAAAGGAGGTAGGAGGAAAAGAATTTGGAAGGCAGTCTTGATGCCTTCGTTTTGGAATCACGTGATTTATATTTTGAAAGCAACAATTCCTCTGCTTGAAGTGTTGCGTTTGGTAGATGGGGAGAGAAGGCTAGCAATGGGCTACATCTATGAGACAATGGGCGTTGCTAAAGAGAGGATTATAGAACATTTCAAAGGGCGAGAAGACAAGTATGAAGAAATCTATGAAATAATTGATCGGAGGTGGGAGTGTCAATTACATCATCCTTTACATGCTGCTGGTTATTTTCTTAATCCAGAATTCTACTATAAGAAGTCTGCAATTGAGGCTGATGAAGAGGTGATGAGTGAGTTTTATGCATGCTTAGAGAAATTAGTTGCAGACATTGCCGTTCAAGATGAGATCTCACATGAGGTGAGTAAGTACAAACGAGCAGATGGGCTGTTTGGATCTGTCGTGGCAAAACGACACCGAGATAAGAAGGCACCAGGTATTTTTAATTGATTTACATGTACTTTTTTTGTGTAATCTTTTATATCATCATTATTATTTCTAATTTACAAATTACAAAACAGCTGATTGGTGGGCTTCATATGGATCTTCTACTCTGCTTTACAAAAATTTGCAATAAGGATTACGAGTCTTACTTGTAGTTCTTCGAGGATGTGAGCGTAATTGGAGTGTCTTTGAGCAGGTACATAACAATATCAATTAAATTTATTTGAAAATCAATTAAGGCATTTATATTATTTGATATTTAGTTACTTTTATTTTGTAGATCCATAGCAAGAAAAGAAATAGGCTTGAGCAAAGTCGATTGAATGATCTGGTTTATATTAAATACAATCGAGCACTTCTCAGAAGGTTCAAGATGAGAGATTTAATAGATCCGATTGTTTTGGAAGATGTGGATGATAGCAACGAGTGGTTGCTTGGGTTGGAGAATGTTGAGAATGATCTAGTGTTTGGAGATGATGATGATGATGACCAATTGACATGGGGTATTGTGGGTACAGCTGCTGGAGTTAATGAAGAAAGGTTCAACATGAGATCAAAAATTAGACCTATACCTCGTGAGCCAAGGTCTACAGGTGGTTCAAGTTCTCAAACACAAGTGGAAGAGGAAGAGGAAGAGGAAGAGGAAGAGGAAGAGGAAGATTATGAGGGATATAATTCTAACTTCGGTGGTGCTAATGATATTTCTATGCTAGATGATGATGAGTGATGACTAAGTGATATGAATTAGAGTGCAAACTTAGTGTTAAAGAATCCTAGAGTAAAGTTTATAAGTTGGACTTTGTGTTTTTTAGATCTATTTTTGAGGTTTTCCCACCTATTTTATACTTATATCTATCATTATGCTTAACTTCTTTAAAGCCCGCGCTTTAGCGTTGCGCTTCGCGCTTTAGGACCCCTATCGCATTAGTGCGCTTTACGCTTTTAATAACATTGACTTTGATACATTTATTTAGGTTCTACTAAAAAATGCACAGAAAATATCTAATATCAGTTATAGGTTTATCTAATGTCATAATGTTGTTATTCACAGTTTATATTATTTACAAATTATCACATTGCTATGTTATATAGAAAATAAGACGTCTTATTTTGTTGAAACAGTTGTATTATCGATTATCCAATTTCATTGTATGCAGTTTCGTAATTGACAATCATCAAATCTCAGATCTTCAAAAATAAATAGATGACAAGAAATGTTTATGTTTTTTTTGTATTTTTAGTTATTGGTGTAGTAATTAGTTTATTTCCACATTTGCATGTTTTTTTATCAGATTTGTTAATATTGTATAAAATATTTATCAGTATTTAAGTTATATTAAAAACAACAAAACTCGTGTCGTAGGCAGGTATGTACACTAGTTTTATTCTTTAATGAAATAGGGATTAATAGATTAGTTGCAAGATCGGGATTGAGGGTAAAAATGTCACCTATGTTCCCAAATTTTCTATATTTGCCACTCATATTATTTTTGGAGCGAACGTGTCATCTAAGTTTTGAAACGATTTAAAATGTCACCGCCGTTAAAATATTTGTTAAATCTTTGGTTTAATTACAAAAGTTGTACTTCAAGTTTTTAACTTTGACAACTTGATCTTAACAATTTTACATCTAACAATTTTACCCTCCCCACCAACCTATCACCCAAAAACTGCCACAACTTTGGATATATACCGTATATTTATTATGATTTTCTATTCTTCTATTTTCCACTCAATGATTTTGTCATTATTATTTTTAGTTTGAAGTCATGCACATGATTTATGGAGGATGAAGATGCAGGGAAGAGAAGAATTGACAGAAGTTCTAACATTAAAAAAATTCTGAAATTTATTTCTCAGAGAACATAATTAAGTGGGATTAAGAGCGTCACAAAACACAAAAGTAAAACTACCTTTCTATCTATATGAATCAGGACGTTTTGGCTTGTTCTGGAAAACAGCCTCAATCTTCTCCATAACTGCAGGGGTCATCAAAGGAATGACATCGATTGCCTTCATGTTCTCCTGAATCTGAAACACAAACATTTTGTTAGCTAGCTACCAACTGGATGAAGCATTACCATAACAATGATATCACAACCCTGCTGTCTCCTGGCGCTTCAATCCACAGAGAAAGTAAATCATGTAGGCTACGTTCAGGAGTTAATGATCCAGATATTGAACATATCTTGATGTATTTGAATGGAGTAGGAAGCAGCTGAAATGGAGGAACTCTTGGCGGGCATGCTGAGGGATTAGGTGGGGCCGGGGACAAGGGATTAAGTGCATCCACCACCCTGCTCTTGAAAGGAAACTACATTTTTACCCTCATGTCTACAAATACATACTTACACTCCTGACTCTTTAAGGCGAATCGGGGGTTTAAGTATACATTTGTGAAATTAAGGGTAAACGTGTAGTTTCTACAAAAGAAGATGTGGTGAGTGCACTTATCCCTACTCCATCCGGCTCCTTCCTTCAGCTGCTTCCCACTCTTTCAAGTTCCGAATACATCCGGGTATATTATCCGGATGAACTGCGAAACACATCTGTAGAAACATAAATCTAATTGCTACTCCCTCCGTCCCAAACATGGCTTTTTTGTGTAGATTAAGATTGTCTTTGGTCATTAACTCATTTTACATGAACTTCCATCTTTACCCCCTCTCAAACCCATTCTCACCCCTCCCAACCCACTCTCTAGACTCCTTAAATGTGTGCATTTGCAAGGGTAGAAGTGGACTAAAATAAAACATATGTGGGAAAATGCAATTTCATTTGGGACAAAAATATTTTATTGTCGTGGCAACACACTTGGGACGGAGGGAGTATGTTATAGCTACCTGTAAACTAGACTTGTATATCAATATAAAACATCAGCATTATTCCTAATGATATGATATCATTCAACTATAACATAAAGTCCTTGCTGTTGTATGAGCTGTTCGTGCACTGGCAAGCAAGACATTAAGCCATAGAAGCGTCTTCTTGACTCAACTCTCAATAGGAATTTACAGTTGCTTGAAAATAAATAAATGATGAGAAAACAAAAGCACATATGGTTCTCTCTTTCTCACCTGATATTCCTTTGTAGCACCAGTAATAACTGATGATACATTAGGGTTCGCAGCACACCATGCAATGGCCAGTTGAGCTAAAGGAACACCAAGTTCATCTGCAATTGGCTTTAATCTCTCAACTTTCTTCAGTGTATCATCAACCAGTGATCGGTTAGCAAGACCCTGCAACATTAGAAGAGACAGTTGAATCTTTTTTGTCCTGGAAGGTTAAGAAAACTAAAATAAAGCAACAATGAAATAAGGGCAACTGGAAAATTCCAAACTCCGTATGTAATCAAGCGCTATGAGAGTAAGGACATTTCTAGGTTTCAATTTCACTGTGGTATCAAGAAGAAACTTTGGAATCATAACAACTCCTATGCATATTGCTTGAGAACTTCATCCAAGTTACTAGCGAGCTATGCATATTGCTTGAGAACTTCATCCAAGTTACTAGCGAGCAACAGGAGTTATAAAGTCTGCCTGATGAATTTAATTGTTGATAAAAAAAATCTGCCTGATTCTTTTTAATGAAGAAAAAACAAAGTAACTAACAGGCTGTCTTATGAAAGGCATCAGTTTCCTGGTAAATCATCCATTGCCTGACATAACAGCTAGGAAGACATTTTGAGGTAAGATGCTAGGAAGATATAAAATCGGCGTGATCCACTGAATGATGTACTTTACATTTGAAAACTTAGATGCTAGAAAGACAATCAGTTAGACATAAGCATAGTTACATGTTTCAGCCGCATATTTGTTGGGTCACTAAGGATAAACAAACCTTTTACTTTACAATCCTCCTCAAGGACAGTATTATGCAAGCACATTACTAGAAGTTCATACTAACAGCTAGGAGGTCAAAATAACTATGATTAAAGTTAGTAACTAATTTTAAGGAGACGGTGATGTTACACTTGAATTTGCGAGGAGTTAATCAGAGAGAGAGAGAGAGAGAGAGTATATAACAGATTAGAACAAATGGGGTTAACTACAAACATAAGAGTAGCATTTACTTTGTAATTTTCCAGGGAAAACCGACTGTCGGCAGGTATGTTGCCCTTATTATACTTCCCAGTAAGTACTCCAGATGCAAGCGGACTCCATGTGGTCAGACCTAGTCCATAGTTTGTGTAAAGAGGAAGATACTCACCTTCCACCTTGAAACATGAAAAAATATATGCCAAACCATCAAGGACATGGAAGAAGATAAATATCATTTTCCAAAAAGAGTAAAAAAAAAGTGCACTGAACATCACACAGACATATCATAAACGCAAAAGCCAGTAGCATCGCTGGTCAAGCAGCCAACCAAATCCTTTCATCTGGGTGTTGTGTTCTCTTTTAAACAAGTTTTAGTTTTTAAAAAATTGAGGAGAAAACATAAGACAAGGTAAGCGGGAAAAAAACCGTTTTTAGGTGATAAAGCCAATGTATAAGATAACGTTAATCAAACAGTGTTTAAGTTGTTCACTTCAGTTACTACGTCAAAGAGAGTAATTCCAAAGCTAGAAGAGACTTTGTGGAATTGAATTTTACTACTAAGTGATAGCACATCAAACTGTGCCATTAGATTAAACAAAAACCTGCCTACCAACAGTTGGACTCGAATTTGTAGATGTTGCTTGTATTTAAATCCTTGTGAGTGTAGCATTACTCCTGACAATACCACTCCAAGAAGCATATACAAGCAAGTCAAATACTACATGCGAGGATTAAGCTACAAGATGGTTCAGCTCTTCTACAAACAAGCCAATTGCATCCAATTTATTCCCATTGGTCATATGCAATCCTTTCAATATACTCCTAAAACATACAGTGACAGGAGAGCCAAACTGTGTTCACAGTTACATCAAACGTACCTTGTGCCTGTTCAGCATATTATACTCGGGCTGCTCCACAATTGGCCCTGCCAAGTCCAATCTCTGTGCAACTACCCAGGCTTCAGTAATCTGTTGTGCAGACCACTCACTAGTGCCCCAATAAAACGCCCAACCTTTGTCGATTACGTGGTTCATCGCCCTCACCGTCTCCTCAATCGGCGTCGACGTATCCGGCCTGTTACAGGAATATCAATAATCACAGTCCATCCTCAAAATCCCAAATCGAGAACAGAAACCCTATATCAGCCAAATCGGCTTTTCAATTGAATTCTACCTGTGGCAATAGATGACATCGACGTAGTCCATATCCAGGCGCTTGAGCGAGGCCTTAGTGCCTTCGACGATGTGCTTGCGGGACAAGCCCTTGTCGTTAGGTCCTGATCCGCCCCAGAAGATCTTGGTCGAGATGACGACGTCGGAGCGCTTCCAGCCGAGCTCGCGAATGGCCTGACCCATGATCTCCTCGGCGCGGCCATTGGCGTATACCTCCGCATTGTCGAAGAAGTTGACGCCGTTGTCGCGGCAGCATTGAAGGAGGGACTTGGCCTCCTTCACGTCCACCTGGTTGCCGAAGCTGACCCAGGCGCCGTACGAGAGCTGGCTCACCTTCAACCCCGATCGACCCAGGTTCTTGTACTGCATCTTGGAAATTATGAGGGTTTCGAGTTCAAGTGAAAAATGGGAAGCGAAGTGATGATTGATTGAAGAGTGTATACTACTTGCTTTAGAAAGAAGAAGACGAGAGGAGAACGACGATGGGAATATGCGCTTGTTAATTTCCTTGCTGCTAACGACACTGATGAAGTGACCAGTTCACTTGAGCAGTTGAGCTCGTTCCTTTTCAAGAAATTTCTGATTTTTTTTTTCAAAATTAAAATTTCTCCCTCACTTTTTTTTTTTTGAAATTGGTAAACTTGTTTTATTAGATATGAAACTAAATAAAATAAGCTGGAAAAAAATAGGGATGTCAATCGGACGGGTCAGGTCGGGTCATTCGAATTGTTTCGGGTTGAGCTGTTTTTTTGTCAGGTCGGGTTTGGGTCATTTCGAATTGACTAAAATATCGATTAGCACCTCGAACTTTACCGAGTAGTGTAACTCAGGGGCCAAACAAAAACTCGTCCAAACTCGACCTCCAACTATTGAGCGAGTGCAAATAAGGGCCTTGACCAAACGATAAGTCAGCTGACTAACATGAAAATGAAAGAAAATCATATATTTAGTCACCTAATTTTGAACTCTTTCTAAATTTATCTCAAAATAATAAAAATTGTCAAAATTATATACTCATTTCTCAAAAATAGTGTAACAATTTTTTTCAATAGCTTATCTATAATTTTATTTATCAATTATTTTAATCAACCCTAAATTGAATTAATTCTCATTCTCAACCCATGACCAATATGAACTCGAAGTTTCCAATTTTTTGTTCTATAATTGAATCAATTCTTAAACTTCAAAAATATATTAACACTTATAAAATTAAAAATAGTTTTTATTTATATCTAACAAAATAATAAGTAATGTGTCATAATAGATTAATAAGTTGTGAAAATAAGTCTTAAAATTAAAATTTTTATTTTATAAAAAAAATTTGTACCTATCAAAAAAATAAAATTAGAAACCCTTCGTACCTTTTTTTATGATGAGAAACCATTGATAAATGATACCTAACAAAAAGAAAGGAAGAAAGTAACAACCGAAACAAATTGTCATGGACTTATTTTCTCGATATTTTTGTGCGGCACTTAGTCACACACCCTCGTGGCTAAGTCAGCCTAACTCGCCCCAATGTGCCTAAGTCTTGCTTGAGATTGTTTGAGAAGAGAGCAACGAAAGTTAGAATGAGAGAGGTACTTGAAAGCTATACAACTTGCTTGTATTGTTCAAGTGTTGGCTACACAACTTTGGACTTGGCTATGCTTTGATAGCTTGGAGTTGGTTACAAATGAATGCCTAGGCTCCCTATTTATAGGCAAGCCACCTCCTCAATGGATGGTGGAGATCTCCTTGATCTAAGGGTTAACATTACTCTTCTAGAACCTTCTAGGTTAGCCTGGATTTCTCTACAACTATCTACATGTGTCTAACACTTGCTAGACTTCTCTTTATAGTTCTACCTCAGCCTAGAACTCTCTAGACCAAGCTAAAGACCCCTAGAGTGCTCTGGAGGGTTCAACATGCTTCTAGAACCTTCCAGCATCTTCTAAACCTTCTAGCGTGCCCTAGGGTCTTCTAGCACGCTCTAGTCCACCCTAGGCTCTTCTGGTCCCTTCTAGACTCATCCGACATCTTCCGGTCCAGTCTAGACAAGCCTAGAACACCATGGAGCATTCTAGAATATTCCTGCACTAGATTGTCCTCCATGGTTCTAGAGTCTTCCCAAGGTATCTTCCTCACCTTGACGCCTCTTAAATCCATCTTCCACACTCTTATGTGTGTCTTCCCGTGTCCCAAATCCTTAACCCTGTGTCGTCCGCGTGTCCTGGTTGTTGCACTGTGCGCCCCAACACATGTCTTACGCACTCCGTCGAAAGCGGGTCGTGACAAAATACAAAGAATGGAGGAGCGAACCCAGGACACTGTCGGAGGATATTATCATGGATATCCTCTCCCGCCTCCCGGCACTGGCAATCGACCACCTCCGATACGTCTGTAAGAGTTGTGCCCAAAAGCCAATCTATGTGTGAGTTAGATTTGGATACAAAACATTTAAACTATATTCATCAAAGACATTGTTCAAGCTATTATGTTTGTTTATATTTTTGTGTTAATAATAAACGAATATAATATGATAACCCTGGAATAGTAAAGATTCCTAAATGTCCCTAGTCGAATTTTATGGTGAACGTGGGTTGCCATAAACATGGTTAAGACTAGTATAAGGGAAGATTTACATGATGTGATGTACATACTTACTTATAGGTGGACTGACCACATTATGAGACACTATGAAGATAAGTAACGAATGTGATCATAAGTTGTTCTCATGGTCAATCATGTGTATGTAGTCCTTTGACTTGAGGTCATACAGATCTACACGTATGTGAGCAACTCGTTTTGATTCCTTGTCTAGCGTTGCGTGAAAGTGGGAAGGACCTAGTTTTGGGTGTGTTGCAATATCGTCGTGGTTGGACTGGTATGGACCAATAAAGGATTTTTCGCTCCTATGTTACAAGAGATTGTTCTCTTGGCCAAAAGGAGAATACAGACGAGGTATCTTTATCCATACATCGGTTCTTTTTGAGAATAGTGAGAAAGGGACATAACAGTATTAATGATTAGTTGTATGTGATTGACAAAGAGGTTTCGTCGACTTCTACATTACTTGGGTTGCAACGATGTATTGCTAGATAACGCTCACTGCTTATAATTATAAATGAGATTTATAATTATGGCCAACGTAATGAGAACTTATAGGGTCGCACGCAAAGAGAAGTAGAACAGAAAGTGGATGCGTTGTAATGAACCTTGGGGGCTTTAGTGACAACTAAAGGAAAGTCGGAGTGCTAATCATGAATTATTCAGGATTAGAAATCTATAAATAGGTCTTCAGTTTCAGAAGACCTAGGTTAGAAATTAGAAAAGTCTCCTCCTTCCTCCCTGTGTGTGGCGCCTCCAGCCTCTGCTCCTGGAGAGTTCTTCCGTTGCTAGCACAACGTCAGGATTGGAGGTTTTTGTTGTTGTTCTTCCCGTGGATACCAATAGAGTGGGTAGATTCTCACAAACGAAACGACGGATACTCTTGATCATCAGGTCAAATTTTAATTCCCTGGCTTACTCCGTTTCACGTTGATCCTATTGAGTTTCAGTTAATTCCGCTACATTGATTTTGATCATGGAACCCAATAGTGGTATCAGAGCCACTTGTGAAACTCTAAGCTGAGTTAATTTGTGTGATTATGATGATCTAAATGCATGATTAATTGTTGGAAATTAAATTTATAATCTGGTATGAATTTAAATTAAAAGCAATTGATTGTGATGCTTATTGGATGAAAAATATGGTGAAAATGCACCATGGCCACCGTTGGGATTCGAACCAGCAAAAGCGAGGTGTGGCGCCTCCAGCCTATGCTCTTGGAGAGTTTTTCCGTTGCTAGCATAACGTCAGGA
Source organism: Stellera chamaejasme (assembly GCA_024586325.1). Taxonomy (NCBI): domain Eukaryota; kingdom Viridiplantae; phylum Streptophyta; class Magnoliopsida; order Malvales; family Thymelaeaceae; genus Stellera; species Stellera chamaejasme. The sequence goes on from CM044984.1 coordinate 32,765,323, forward strand.
TTGGAGGTTTTTGTTGTTGTTCTTCCCGTGGATACCAATAGAGTGGGTAGATTCTCACAAAGGAAATGGCGGATACTATTGATCATCAGGTCAAATTTTAATTCTCTGACTTACTCCATTTCACATTGATCCTATTGAGTTCCAGTTAATTCCGCTACATTGATTTTGATCCTAGAACCCAACAGTGGTATCAGAGCCACTTGTGAAACTCTAAGCTGAGTTAATTTGTGTGATTATGATGATCTAAATAGAGTGGGTAGATTCTCACAAAGGAAATGGCGGATACTCTTGATCATCATGTCAAATTTTAATTCTCTGACTTACTCCATTTCACATTGATCCTACTAAGTTCCAGTTAATTCCGCTACATTGATTTTGATCCTGGAACCCAACAGTGGTATCAGAGCCACTTGTGAAACTCTAAGCTGAGTTAATTTGTGTGATTATGATGATCTAAATGCATGATTAATTGCTATAAATTAAATTTATAATCTGGTATGAATTTAAATTAAAAGCAATTGATTGTGATGCTTATTGGATGAAAAATATGGTGAAAATGCACCATGGCCGCCGGTGGGATTCGAACCAGCAAGGGCAAGGGTGCGGCCATGGGAGCTGCGCCTAGTACTTGTGATAAACACAAGGAAACCCTAATCTTTTGTTAATATCCTTGCTGAGATATTTTGAAAAACAAAGCTCTTAAGGCTGGGGATCGAACCCACGAGTTCAAGGTCGCCACGCGCGCGGCCATGCGAGCTGCACCTAATGCTTGTCATAAACCCTAACGTTTTATTAATGTCCTTGCTAAGAGGAAAAAAAATAGCCGGGGCTGGGAAACGAACCCGCGAGGTTCAAGCTCGCTAGAGCAAGCGTGAGGCCATTCGAGCTGCGCTGATAGTTTTTCATATATCCTAGAGTTTTATTGTTATCCTTTCCGAGATAATACATGAAAAGTAAAACGTAAGGGCTGGGTTTCAAACTCAGTAAGGCAGATGTGAATGGATGGTGCAATGCACCCTGCCATCAGAGCTAAAGGGAATTCGTGGTTGAGATCCCCTCAGGATCATGATAAACCGGTTAAGAGCAGAGTAAGCAGATTGCTTCAGACCACCAACCACGCGGCCAGCCAGCCAGTGGTTGATGGCTCCTACCAAGCCTTGGCGGCGGCAGCTATAGCAGCTGCTGCTAGGATTTGGCTCATTTTGGGCCTTTATGACAAAAAAGGGCCCTCAAGGTTCCTGGATTTTTAAAGATGACCCAATTTTAAATGTTGTGAACATTTAAGTCATTGAGCAATGCTGAATAATCATTTTGTCGCTGGATTTTCTGTTAAATTGTAGATTAGTCCTTGGAAAATTGTTGTGAACAATTTTTTCAAAGATTAATGATGTATTTAAAGAAAGTCATGAGTCTTTCTATTAATATTCAAAGCAGTCCATGAGTTGCTATTTTGAACAGTTTTAATCAAGGATTTTTTTTGAATATTAAAGAAAGGTCCAAGAGTTATGTTTTTCATCCAAAAGTAACCCAGACTTTTCTAATGGCATTAAATGGACAAAAATAATTGTTAAAAGTTGTTTTGACATTATTGTTTGTTGTTTGATGCATGGTACATGGTTATAGCCTTTAGTCCCTTTTAAAGAATGGTTGTAATTTTAAATACGACATGCGCGTCTTTTCTGGTTGTAACATTCTCTTCTCATCCACTCCCCTCTATGTAAAAAAGGTTTTTATAATGTAATTATATTGTAAAAATGTCGGAGTTTCAAGTGAAGAAAATGGAGGACTTGAAAATTGAAGGAAAGAAGGTCTGGATACAAAATAGGGACAAAAAGGAGAAAACTCAGGAGACTTTTTCTTTTATGTTTTATATGTCTCATTGGCTTGAGGCATTTAGGATGAGCTATAACCATGGTACGATAGATTACAAGTGATGCTAGTATGCATGAGTAGGTTAAATGTATGGCAATTACATGTTAACCAACCAGAGAAATGATGAGACTAAAATATTAAATCTAAAACAAAATCCCTCGAACAATATCAAGCCTATAGTCTTCCACTCACGCATTCGTCAAGCACTCGATCATTGCGTGGTAGGTTTCGCCACAGCGAGGTGCCCGTTTTTATATTGTGAAGGCAAATGGGCGGTGATGGGTCAAGCTTAACCATAAGACCAATATGATTGGTAATACGGAGACATGCTAAGTGGGAGTTAAGTATGGTAGGTTTCGCCACAGCGAGGTGCCAACTATAACTTCACTTGATGTTCCAAGAGTTGCATGGAGATGCAATTGGCTTGTTGACCTAGCTAAGTTAACCGTTACTCAAGGACTAGCCACAGTAGTGTTGAGTAATGGAGAACTTGTGGATCTTTAGCCCGCTAGAATACCCATGCGCTTCAGGTATTCCGAGATAGTAGTGAGGGCTATTATCTTGAAGAAAATAGTGGGAGTAATTTTAATAAAAGTCCTTAATAAAATTTTGGATGAATACATGTTCTTACCTAAGTATGTTTACATGTTGTAGATAACCATGATGCAAAACACTTCAAAAATATCGTTGCGATCTGTCCTTGAAAAAGGAAAGCTCGATGAGACTAATTTCCACTCTTGGTACCACAAGTTGAGAACCGTTCTCACACAAGAAGGGAAATTTTATGTCCTCGAGAAGCCTTTGCCTAAGAGGCCAGCCGTCAGTGCTCCACAAGAGGAGCGGGATGCTTACAAGAAGCATCGAGTAGATGCCGGTGATGTAGCAAAACTTATGCTTTCGTCAATGCACCCTGTTATGCAAGTGTTACATGACAAGAGGGATGCATTTAACATACTGGAAAGCGTAAAATCCCAAGAGAGGTTTGCAACAACCAGGGCATTGCTTTAGTGTGATTTGATGGCAGAGGGAGACCAAGTTGTTCCTCACGTGATGAACATGATTGGATATATTGAGGAGCTGAAGAAGCTTGGGCTACCACCGCCACACGACTTGGCAACTAATCTCATCCTAACTGCTCTCCGAGAGAGATATAATGATTCGCCCACGATTTCATTAGGATGGATTTTGATACTCCACTCTCAGTTATGCTCTTAATGATACAAACTTTTGAGGATGAATTTGAGAAGAGTATGATTGAGGATGGCAAGATACAAAAGGGGAAGGGTAAAAGAAGTGTTACATGTGGGATTACCCCTGCACTGAAGCCTACTGCCGTTGTGACCAAGAAAGAGCATCAATGCTTCCATTGCGGGAAACTGGGACATTGGAATCGCAACTACAAGCTTTGGTTGGAAGAAAGGAAGAAGAAGGCTGTGGAACCTTCGACTTCAGGCATCTTCGTCATTGAGACTTTTGTGTCCTCTTCTATATCTTGGGTTTTAGATTCTGGATGTGGTTCTCACATTTGTTCAAATGTGCAGGAACTAAAGAGAAGTAGGATGCTGGCGAGGGACGATGTTGATCTACGAGTTGGCAATGGAACAAAAGTTGTGGTTGTTGCCGTAGGATCGTATTTCATAACATTACCTTGAGGACTTATTTTGGAACTTTAGAACTGTTATTATGTTCCTGCCATTTCTAGAAATTTGATTTATATCTCTTGTTTGGACAAGAAAGGATTCTCATTTACGATAAAAGACAATTGTTGTTTATATGTTCTAGATAATGGTTTATATGTTCTAAATTTTGAAAGTGCAGTCTTGAATATTGATACCAAAATGATCAAGCATAGTGATTTTAACGATACATACCTTTGGCACTGTCTCTTGGGCCATATAAACAAGAAATGCATATCCAAACTCCACCGTAGTGGACATTTGGACTCATTTGATGATGAATCGTATGAGACGTGTGAGGCTTGTTTACATGGCAAGATGACAAAAATGCCTTTCCCCGGAAAAGGAGAAAGGGTAACTGGCTGCTTGAACTCATACATAGTGATGTATGTGGACCAATGAGCACTCAAGCTAGAGGAAGGTACCGATACTTCATCACATTTACTGATGATTATAGTATATTTGGTTTTGTGTACCTTATGGCGCACAAGTCTGAATCCTTTGAAAGGTTCAAAGAATTTAAAAATGAAGTACAGAATCAACTTGGGAAGAAGATTAAGAAACTTTGATCTGATCGAGGTGGTGAATACCTCACCCAGGAATTCTTCAATTATCTTAAGGAATGTGGCATTGTGTCACAGCTCACTCCTCCAGGAACACCACAAATGAATGGTGTGTCGGAAAGGAGGAATCGAACTCTATTAGACATGGTTCGATCGATGATGAGTCATGCTGATCTTCCAGTCTCTTTCTGAGGCTATGCTCTACAAATGGCAACATTCACACTTAACCGAGTTCCTTCGAAGACGGTTCAAATGACACCATATGAGATATGGAATGGAAAACGTCCCTACTTGTCGTTTATGAGAGTTTGGGGCTGTGAGGCTTATGTAAAGAAGATGTTCTCGGATATGCTTGACGCCAGATCTCATAAGTGCTCTTTTCTCGGATATCCTAAAGAAACTAAAGGATATTACTTCTATGATCCCATAGGCCAGAAAGTGTTTGTAGCACGTACATGCACTTTTCTAGAGAGAGTTCATCTCCAAAGGAGTCAGTGGGAGCAAAATAGAACTCGAAGAAAGTCAAGGACGAGAGAATGAACTTGAACCTGAGGAGGAGCGAGAACAGGAACCACAAGAAGTTGTGGTTAGGGAACCTATTCAAGTAACACATGAATTATGTAGAAGTTGTAGGATTCGGAATGAACCATAGAGATATGGATTTCTCATGACTAATTACGATGATGTGGTACTCATAGATGATGAGATGACATCCTACCAAGAGGCTATGTCTAGTCCGTATTATGAGAAGTGGCTAGAGGCTATGAGATCTGAAATGGATTCCATGTCAGAGAACCAAGTGTGGAACTTGGTGGTTGCACCTACAGGGGTAAAACCAATAGGGTGTAAATGAGTCTTCAAGAAGAAGACTGACATGGATGGTAAGGTAGTTACCTATATAGGGCGATTGGTTGCAAAAGGTTATAAACAAATTCATGGTATAGACTATGATGAAACTTTCCCACCAATTTCCATGCTCAAATCCATCAGAATTCTTTTGGCCACAGCCGCATGTCATGACTATGAGGTCTGGCAAATGGATGTCAAGATGACTTTCCTAAATGGAAATCTCGTCGAGGACGTATACATGACACAACCGGAAGGTTTTGTCGATCCTCGAAATCCTCATATGGTATGCAAGCTGCAAAGATCCATTTATGGATTAAAGCAGGCTTCGAGAAGCTGGAATCAACGCTTTGATGAGGCAATCAAAATATTTGATTTTCTCAAAAGCGAAGATGAGCCATGTGTTTACAAGAAGGTTAGTGGGAGCACAATTGTCATCCTAGTATTGTATTTAGATGACATACTACTGATAGGGAATGACATCCCCACATTGAAGTCGGTAAATACTTGGTTAGGGAAATGCTTCTCAATGAAGGACTTAGGGGAAGCATCATTTAGGCATAAAGATCTATAGAGATAGATCAAGGAGGATGTTTGGTCTTAGTCAGAGCACATACATAGACAAGGTCTTAAAGAAGTTTAAGATGAAGGAGTCCAAAAGGGGATACTTGCCTATGACTCATGACATCCATCTCTCCAAGAAACAGTGTCCTAAGACACATGAGGAGAGAAAACGGATGAATAGGATACCATATGTCTCGGCAATTGGTTCCATTATGTATGTCATGATTTGTACTCGACCAGATGTCTCATATGCATTGAGCTTAGCGAGCCGGTACCAGTCGGACCCGGGTGAGCAACATTGGGTGGCCGTAAAGAACATGCTCAAGTATTTGAACAGAACTAGAGACATGTTCTTGGTCTACGGAGGCGATGATGAGCTCTGTGTAAGGGGTTACACTGATGCAAGTTTCCAAACCGACATTGATGATTTTAGATCGCAATCAGGATATGTGTTTTGCTTAAATGGCAGTGCTGTGAGTTGGAAGATCTCCAAGCAGTCGACAATATCCGACTCTACAACTGAAGCTGAGTACATAGCCACCTCTGATGCTACGAAGGAGGCTGTTTGGATCAAAATGTTTGTAACAGAACTTGGGGTGGTTCCCAGTGCCAGTGAGTCGATTTGACTCTATTGTGACAACAACGGAGCAATCGCGCAAGCAAAGGAACCCCTGTCTCATCAGAGATCCAAACACATTCTTCGACGATATCACCTCATCTATGAGATAGTCGAGCGAGGCGACATAAGCATACAAAATGCAGACACAGATAGCAATGTGGCAGATCCGCTTAGAAAACCCCTAACGCAGCAGAAGCATGAGGGCCACTCTAGATCCATAGGTATAAAACTTGTGGAAGATTGGCTTTAGTACAAGTGAGAGTCTGTAGGAGTTGTTCCCAAAAGCCAATCTATGTGTGAGTTGCGTTTGGACAAAGAACATTTAAACTATATTCATCAAAGGCATTGTTCAAGTTATTATGTTTATTTATATTTGTGCATTAATAATAAACGAATATAATATGATAACCCTGGAATAGTAAAGATTTCTAAATGTCCCTAGTCGAATGTTATGATGAACGTGGGTTGCCATAAACATGTGTAAATGCTTACTTATAGATGGACCGATCACAATATGAGAACACTATGAAGATAAGTAACGAATGTGATCATAAGTTGGTCAATCATGAGAACACTATGAAGATAAGACACTGACGAATCCCGATGCCAAACCTGCCACCGCTGCATCCTTCCAATTGAAGACCCCACTCGACCCCCTGAAGGAATCTTGCGACACGCGTCAAACCTGCCGAAGAACCCAACGCCAGACTCTGACAGCCACGAGATACCACCAGGAAACGTGATCGGTGAAGCCCATGTGTGATCACGGTGAGAGCCGCTGGATTGCAAGAACCATGATGAGGGCGTGGACAAGAGTAAGGCGAGATGAAACTAATATGGAATCCATGACAAGCAGGATGGGAGGATCGGCACGACACCGGGACAACGGCTTGAGCGATGGGAACGGCCTGAAAAAACGATTTCATTGAAGAACTGGTGGTGGCTAATCCTCACCTTTTTCTATCATAAATTTTCTTTTTCATTTTCAAAAACACTTTTTCTTCAAAAACATCTTCCTATTAAGGGTGTTCAAATGGAGGAGAAAAACTTTTTTAAAAAATTGATATAAAATGTGAGCTAAAAGTATTTGAGAAAATTGATTGGATGGCCTTTTTTCCCCATCTTCTCAGAGACAAACATGCCCTAAACATGCCCTAAAGGAACACAATAATACACAAATCGAATCTACCGCAAATCGGTTCTAGCTCGAACTAGATCAAGTAAGTTAAGTTTTACGCATTGAGCTCGAGCCCATGCCATATTTGTTCAATTTGTAAGGCTCACGAATGGGATTAAGAACAAGCCAAGTTGAGCTCAAGTCAGTTCAAGCTCATTTATTTAGACTCAAACTCGGCTCAAAAACTTGTGAATCTTGATAAATGATTAGTTCGTTTAGGCTTGATTTTAAAATTTAGCTCGATTGAGCTCAAACCGGCTTGTGAAGCTCGATCGAATCATGCAAGTAATGTTCTCTTTACAATGTCTTGCTCGTTTATGTACATCGGATGGATGTGTTTTTCTTAGAAGAATTGGTTCCGTCAACATTGTTTGTCATCATGCCCAAACGATTAAAAATGATTTCCACAAGTTGCAAATTTAGTAATGTTTATGTCAATAATTAACCCCAAACATTAACCCCTGGCTAATGGCGTTTACGTGATGCTGATGAAGCAGGCCGGTGAGACCATATCTACATTCTTGATTCCTTCAATAAAATAAAGCGATCTATACATGGACAATTGGACATGAACCTGTGAGTGTGAGTTATAAAATCATTCAAAATGTCTTCAAGCGTAGGCCTTGTGTGCTTGTGGAAATAGGGATGAAAGAAATCATCTTATTGTGTTGTTTGTTTTCTTCAATCCCTATTTCCAGAGCCAGATTGAAGTATTCTACTTATATGGTAAATGTACCTTCAGTTCACAGAGAAGGCCAATCCTCTTCTTGAAGCAGCAACGGTGTTACCGAAAAGTAACATGAATGATGATGAACAATGATGCCAGCCAAATCCATTTAGCAGAGGCTGCTGTCACCCCTCCATCTATGTTCCCTTGTTCAATCTCAACTGTTTGATTTTTTCCCTACAGGAGGGGAGGACAAAGGAATGTAAATTTCTTCACCGGCATTTACAGGTACTGTCGGTGACCATGAGACGATAAAGAGAATTTGATTCACGAAATGTTAAGAGCTTGTTTACTAAGAGACTACTCTCACCACTGTTGATGGGATGCATTTTTCAGGCTGTCGCACGATGTATATTTGATCACCAGGAGTGTCTTCCTTGTATGCATCTTGATTTCTGTGCCACGACCACAATGCATAGGTTGAATTCAGAACCTGCAACAGATTTGGTAAGGTGGAGTTTATGCAGGGCACTAAATCTTAAAATAGACATAATCACTATTTCCATATCCTCCCACTGTCCCATAAGATCTGCACTCTTAAAGCATCTGTTACAAACCTTTTGACATTACTTAATTTTGATATTTCATGGCAATAGCATCGAAGAATAGTTTAGTACCTCAAGAACTCCATGCCCAAAGCTGCTTTCTCTAAATGCACTCCACTCAGGCTGCCTATCCCAGCAAAATTTTCCTTTAGCTGGACCAGATGAAAAATTCATATGGCAAACACCTCCAAACTCTGGGATATTGTCTCCTGGAGATGGACACTTTCCAGGATCATCCGCATGATCCACATCAATCTGCTCAATATTTCCACCATCTCCAACTGTAATGAAGACAGGTCCACATGGATCTAGCGTATAATTATACACTCTATTCATACGCTCATAAGCATGTGCCTGATTAGTAGAGAGTAGAGCATGTGTAAATTTAGGTAGAAGGAATATTCAATACGAGTATAATTTTTATTTATTTTTTACAAAGCTAAGGCAATTTAATTAGTTTGATACCTATAAAGGTCATCACTTTCGTTTTACTCCATGCAGGTAGATGATTAGAAGAAAATATGTTCTCACAGATGCATAGTCACCAGGCACTTCATATGAAAAGTGAATTGTTACTATTCCATATGATAGGCTATCTTGCAAAATATGTTCTCACAATTGCATAGTCACCATGCACTTCAAATTAAAAATGAACTGTTACTATTCCATATGATAGGCTATCTTACAGGAGCCTAAAGTACTTACATGACCAGCAAAGACAATGTCCACTCTATACTGATACAAAAGTTCCTCCATTTCCAGCCTCATGCACTCAAATTCCTGATAGTGTGATGCGTAGCTATTGTACCAAGGTGCATGCCATGCTGCTACAACCCAGGGGGTTACTTTGCGATCAAGCCGTTTAAGATCATCCTTTAGCCAAGCATACTGAGCACCTAAATTTGAAGTTATCACAATTTTCTGTATTAGTTATTACATGGAAGATGGAATGAAAACTGTCTTGAAATTGTCTGTCCCAAAAAGGTAGCTACCTGAACTATTGTAGTCAACATATGCCCCTAACATCACAAAATGTACTCCTCCAGAATCGAAAGAGTAATAGAAGTTACTATTGGAGCCTGACTCTTCTGCAGGAACAGCAAATCTTGTCAAATATGACTTAAAAATGATCCCATCAACCTGAGGTTCAATCTCATGATTCCCCTCAATGACCATCATTGGAACTCTTGATGTCAATGGCTGCATGAATCTGAAGCCACATTCAGCCATAAGATTGGTAAACATGCATTCAGAATTAGATGTGGAAAATACATGCAACTTTTGGTGCTTGATGCACTAGAATGTAATTATGGGATTAGAGTATTGAACTCCATAAGTGTAAAAAGGTAGCCGTAGGAGCATGGGGCAAAAAAACATACAAATTCCCTTTCTCAGAAAATCCCACAGGAAGTTTTTAAAAGGCTCCAACTAAATGTAACATACAATCATGTTCAATGATGTGTGTATTGATTTTAGAACATCAAACTTATAACAAGGCCACTATAATCCCTATCTGCTAAAATTTTCCATGCAAGTGGAAATCTCAATGATGATGGCGGTTTTGGAATTTTAGCACATTCTCCATTCTTAAGAAGGTTATGACAGTTTGGGCATCAACGTAAAACTTGGTCACTGTTTTTTGCATGAATTTGTAGAATTAACTAATTTTGGACAAATACCGGAGTAGTTGACACTTTAAACTTCATGTCATCAGCCTCAACATAGTTGGAATTAAGGTTCATAATGAACTAATTTGTAGAATTAACTAATTTTAGCACATTCTCCATTCTTAAGAAGGTTATGACAGTTTGGGCATCAACGTAAAACTTTGTCACTGTTTTTTGCATTAATTTGTAGAATTAACTAATTTTGGAAAAATACCGGAGTAGTTGACACATTAAACTTCATGTCATCAGCCTCAACATAGTTGGAATTAAGGTTCATAATGACGATGATTTCAAACTAAATTTAACATCAAAATGAAACAGTTCCATCCAAAGGGATACGTGATTATCTTCTAAATGTAAAAAGTCTCAAGTAAAAATAGAGGCAGACAAAAATAGGACGGATTACCTTACCTTCCCCATCCATCCCAACGAGGTTGATACGTCTCTCGAATAGGTGCATCTGGGAATGCGCATGAGAAACATGCAGCTCCCTTTCCGCCAGTTGTAAGATACTGATTTGCATAAGTCAAGTCACCAACCATTAGAATCAATGAAGGATCATTCAGGAGCACATGACTAACAGTTGTTGAAGAGTTGCCAGTAAGACCAAGGTCTCCAATGACTGCTATTCTACGAGGGTATGAATTCGGCCCTGGTAGTGGCAAAGTTTCAAAGATGTACTCTTCACTCATAGCTGGAATCGAGCTATCTCCACACTTGTAGTAGTACTTGGTTTCAGGCTCCAAACCTACCAACGAGGCATGCTCTAGGAGTCAGTGACTAAGTGATTTATACTCTTCTAGCACACACAAAAAAAAAGGATAGGAAAACTATAGTGCAGCTACAACTTCTTCATTAACCGCAAAACTACTCGATTATTTATTATACATGCTACACTAACTGCTACACTAGACAACAGTATGGCATCAATTCCTTGCCACAACAGTATGACACCTAATCAACTTCTACACTAACAGCTACACTAGACAAGCTAAACCAACAAAAATTTGAAATACGAATGCCACTAGTGACAGCTTAAAGATAGGAAAAATGTTGTTACCGTTGATCCTGACATGATGAATGATTCCAGATGTATAATTCAAGAGCCCTTGAAAGGGGTACAATTGGCTATACACAGTGGCATTTCCTCTCGCCTTTTCTGTGTACTTCCCACTTTCTTTCCCGTACCAGACCTCACTTGAAGCCGATGAAGGATCTAAAGCAGTGACATTGGAGCCTATCTGAGCATCCCCTGAACCCAAAGAACCACACTCAAAAAGTTGGCAATATCGAAAAGGAAAGAGCAAAAAACTGAACACGAAGTGAAATCTACAGCTTAAAATGTTATACTCCTTTACCAGTAACCCAAGAAACCCACATTGAAGTCGGCGTGGAAACCGCGAGAGCGATCTGTTCTGGGAAGCTCCCGGTGACATTCTTCTTCAATCGCGGGTCATCCATCGGCAGGTCATCGCTACCTCTGCGCAACGACGGGTCGAAACGTCGGGTGACTGGCTTGAAGGGACCGTCTAGAGTCGTGGGTATGGCTTTTCCAGTCACCAGCAACTGGTTTAGGAGCAAGAAAAGCAGGAAAAGGTGGTGGGAGGCCTCCATTTCTGTGAAGCTTCAGGAATGAGAAAAGAGTGAGAGACGAATGCAAATCATTTCCAGGAAAACGAACAAGTGTTTGTTGTGCGAGTTGGGTTTGGGGCGAAGATTTGAATTTGATTTGAGAGTATCTTGTAACGAATTAAGGAATATGCTGCTGCTGCCTCTGAGTTGAAGCTCAGCATGTTCCTTCCTTCCTTCCTAATAGCCGGTGACTGGTCATTTGATTTGCACGCCACGCCATTAGTCGCATTCCGTAGTAATCAGTCTTCCCCCTAGGTGAAAATACATACTCTAAGGGTCAATGTAGTAGTAAATTAAGGAAACGTGGTAGTAAATTAAGGAAATGTAAAAGTCATGCACTCTAATGATGATGATGAGGTAGGTAAAATCTGTCATGAGCATTTGGTCTTACATAAACACTTGATCTAATGATCATACTTTTGAGGACATTTGCTTCTCTAGTAGTCATGTTTTGGAGTTTTGGGGGACATTTGCTTCTAAAGACATTTATAAAGATATCGAGTTCGAGCATCCAATATTTCGAATCCCCTACCCCTATTTGTCTAATAAAAACAGAGAATCCCCTAAATCAGTTAGGGTAACGACAAATGAAATACAAAGCTTGATAAAAAGAAAACAAATTAATACTCCTTTAGTCCTCAAATAATTCTACACTTTGTTTTTGGTGTTTTACAGTATTTAATCTATGATTTCTTTTCATGAATGTTTAGACATTTAAAATTAATAGTTTATATGCGTATCATAATTTGAAGTATAAACTTTCTAAATATATTTTTTTTCTCAATTTTTTAAATCTTGTTATCTTTCTTAAAATTTAAGTCAAACATTGGATCTTGAAACAGTAAAGTCAAAGTATAAAATTATTTGGGAACGGAGGGAGTAGTTTAAATAGAAGAACCAACAAAATTAAAAAGATAGATAACAGTTAGAGTAAAAAACGTGGATCCTCAAGAAATCCATCTTTGTCATCCCAAGTCCAGACCCTCCAAGGAAGTAAGACCATCACTAAACCATAAAGGTTTTCCATAAATCTGACAAGCAATCAGCATCATCTTCAGGCTGAAATGTGGTTCGGGTATACGCCAACTCTATGCACTTGCCAGAGATGGATACCTACATAGAAGAACCTAAAAAGAAAAGCCAAAAACTAAAGCACTTTCCCCCGAGCTAACTGAAGCACTTTTCCCCATTAGCACAACTATCAAAGCTCCTAGTCGGTGGTTTTATGGGGAAGCTTCGCATCCACACAACCACCTGTAACAAGACTCATTCCCACGGGCAGGGCGAGTTCGAACTCAGTACTGCTGACGAAGATGAATTTGGAGGGAGCTCCTCCACCCGCTTAGACTCGCTTCCACCACCAACCACTGAAACCGTCAGCAGCCATGGCGGGGCACCACTACAAGGAGTCCATACGCTAGACGGCGAACTTAGTAGACAATAAAGAATGAGCAACACCAATGGCGAAGAGGGGCCTGTCGGAGGCAGCGTTGGCCCTCTGATCAACAATCAACGGAGGGCCGTTGGGAAAAAAACAAAAAACTAGCGTGGGAGGAAACGACCAGACAGTGAAGAAACAGAGAGAGGTTCAGTGAATACGAATGGGCCAGATCGAAGCGAATTGTGACAAGATCGTGAAGTGGATTGGACGAGAAGAGGCGGCATCAACCAGGCGGTGAAGCGCACCAGAGAGACAATCATAGAGAACTAGTGTCGACCAAGACAGTGGCCCTAAAGCAAGGCGGCAGCGCACCAAAAGAGAGCGGATGAACCTGGTCACAACAAGACAATGAAACTGGTAAGATCGATTCATCGGCAGCAAGAGAAGCAAGACCCAGTGGCCAATCGACAATACGAACTGGGAGCAGCCTGGCCGGCCGAGAGGCACATCAGGAAGGAAGAGAAACAGTGGCGGTTGCCAAAGGGCTAGGGTTGGCCATCTTTGTTCGCCAAACGTGTCGATGAGTTTTTTTTATCTAAACTCATGTGTACCATTCAACTATTAATTGCAATAGTTAATTTTCATTTTAATCTATAGCTATTTTTTTTAACAAAAGTTTATCCATTTTTACTGGGATCGAGCATTATGGGTTAAATTGTCAGGGTTACAAAGTTTAAGGTGGAATTAAATCATTATCCCTAGAAAACTAATGGTCAAATGGGGAAATTGCATATTATGCCAAACATCATGGAGGTTCTATGAGGATTTGCAAAATGTCTGTGGGTGAAAATGAAAATTATTCTAAACCTTATGGAGGTAAATTAATGGACAATTGCCCTAACATGATGAACTTCAATCCTTGGAGCACTCATTTATTTTTTTAAAAAAAATTGCTATCCTTCTTTTTGGGTAAGTTACATAATCCCGTGAGGTTTAATGAAACATTCAATTTGCCACATCTATTTTCAAAACCCTTAAGGTACCTTTTTGAGGTATAGTGAAACTTTCAGTTGCTCATTTGATTGTTTATCGTGTTAGCTGGGTACTAAAGGTTTTAGGGATAATTACACTAATCATACTGCGAAACAGTCAAGGGGCGGCCTGTTGTGGTGACATGAGCTCATCCGCATCGCGGCAGCGGCCAAGCGACAGCCATCAGAGTTGCCGGTTGGGGAGGGAAGAGAGGAACAAAATGTTGGGTTGAAGTGTTAGAATTAGAAATACTAGTGACAATAAGAATAGTTAATACTAAAATTCTTAATGGTCAATTAACACCACAAACAGTCAAGGCAAATAACTAAAGATTTTCAAAAATTAATGGGATAAACTGAAAATTCCACTAATCCTTAGGAGTTTGTAGTTTACCCTCTTCTTCTTCCTCTTCTTGTTTTTTTTTTTTTTGAAAAAAAAAATCGCGGAGTGACTTTATTTATAGTAACGGGTATTGTTGCCACTAAAATTATGTTTTAAGGCGATTTTGTCACTCACTATACTACAAGTACATATTAAAGGAAAACAAATTGTCAGTTTAATCTTTCTTTGTTTCCGAATAAATTTGTCTATCTTTTTAAGAAAAAAATATTGTCCTTTTCCAATAGTATAATTGACAGATGTAACTGATTCCTATTTTCTGATGGCTAAATTACAGTTTGTCGAAAATTCATATTGATGCAAGAATTATTTTTAGGGGTAAAGGGTGTCAATTAAAGAACCAAAATGACACGAAAATATACCGAGATCAAACGAAAGTAGCAAAACTGACATAACAGCTGGTACCTCGCGAATGAGCGAAACTACCGGCAAAAGTTGAGACCATAATTAGAGAAATAAAAGATAATAAAGTTCCAGAACAAAAAAAGTAAACTAAACTGAAAATGGAGAAATAAAGGATAATAAAGCAGCCATCGGAAAGAAACAACTTCTAATAACCAGCTATCAAGGACGGAATCAGAGGATTGGGCCACACACCGAAGAGCATCCACTACGAGAAACATACCATACACAAAAACTAGATATCAAATTATATTTAGAAAAATTAGATATTAAATTATGAAAAAATATATGAATTATAAGTATAACTTTAAATGTCTAAACATTCGTAAAAATAAATCATAAATTAAATAATGTGAACTGCAAACACAAAACTGCAATTTTTGTAGGACATATGGAGTATTTTTTATTCAAAATGTTGATATACATTAAAATATATGAATAAAAAATCATACATTAAATGTTAAAAAACTAGATGAGATAATATTTTAGGATGGATGAAGTATTTTTTTTGAAATGTTGGTTATAAATAATTTTAATTAAAATGTATGTGTTTTATTTATTAATTTCACATTTTAAAATTACTCCCTCGGTCCCAAAACTTTCGAACACACAATTTTCAATATTTAATACATGATTTTAGTTCTCAAACATTTTCAATTATAGATTCAAACTTTTTGTATACAAAAGATAATTTGATGTGTCTAGTATATAAACATATTTTTTTTAATTTTTTTCTACTAAATAATTTTATAGTTAAAATGAAGTCAAATGGAGTAGATGAAGTAATTATTACTATTATTATTAATTAATTAAAGCTATCTTTCATCTAAAGTATAAAAAACTTTAGTTTCATCTAAAGTATAAAAAACTTTAGTTTAAAAAAGATAAAATATGATTATAGTTTTAATTAAAATAATGTACTCCCTCCGTCCTTGAAAAGTTGATTCATTTGTTTTGCTGTTTTCAAGGTATTTAATCTATGATTTATTTTTATGAATGTTTTGATATATAAAATCGCGTAGGGTCCTCTTTTTAAGTTTGCGGCTGTATTAAGTTTTAAGTTTTTCTTGATGTGATCCTATTTTTAAGTTGCGCGACCCATTAGTCCTTTCCGTCAAATTTTGCCGTTAAAATGGACGGTTGAGGGTGAAATGACATTTTTACCCTTAGTTAATTACTTCAATACACTCGGTGTTTTTAAATTTAATCAATTCTACCACAAAGTTTCCAAAACTTACACTAAGTGGTTTAACTGGAAACCTATGAAACTAAGTTACCTAAGTAGTATAAGGAATAAAGAAAAGGGCTGAAATTGTAGTTTACCCAAAAGAAATCAATTCTTCTTCAACGCGTGCTTGCAGCAGACGGCGGAGGAGACGGCGGCCGGCGGAGGAGTTGTATTTCCGTCGGCGCCAACAACCACTCCCATTAGGTCCGTCTCATCTCCAGGATCCCGAATCTACCTTTTGTTTCAACCGACTGACGCTGGAAACGGGCAAATCCGGCGAAAAACCGCCGCGCATTTTGACGTTTAACCGCTTCGATCCTTCTTTCCGTCAACATTCGGCAGTTCCCACCACCACCATTGGAATCACCGTCCGACGCTCCACCATCAAGACCTAAGTCCGCCGCGGAAAGTCACCGGACACGGGCGGCCGCCGGACGCCGCCGCCGAACCCAGATTCCGGCGACCTGTGAGGAAAACGAAGAAGAAGAAGCTGACTTCTGTCTTTCGGGAAAATTACAACTTTGGTCCTTTTCCCCTTTACTCTCAGCTTTGTGTCACTTAAACCCCTTTATTTATCCATAGTTTCATTCAAGTCACTGTTTCAAGTTTGAAAATGTGTAAATTTTGAAAATGTTGGGGTAGAATTGATTAAATTTAAAATTTTGGGGTGTATTTTAACATTTATTTAAGGGCAAAATCGTCATTTACTCTCTTCCGTCCAATTAAACGACTAAAATAGACGGAAAGGACTCCAATGGGTCGTAACTTAAAAATAGGATCACATTGAAGAAAAAACTTAAAATGGAATAATAGCCGTAAACTTAAAAGAGGCCTCGCGGATTTTACTCATGTTTTGATATATAAAGTTGAATAATTTGTATGTGTATCATAATTTGCAACATATCCTTTCCAAACATATTTTTTTTGAATTTTTCTTCACTATTTATTTTAGAAAAACTCGAGTCAAACACTGCTACACAGAACATGAAAGTCAAATGAATCAACTTTTAAAGGACGGAGGGAGTATGATCTATGAGTTGGCAAAAAAATGAAAGAAAAAAAGGCTATGGGAGGGACGTGGGCTGCTTTTATGGTGGTGGACTGGAAACGGACAGGAGGTGAGCTGAACAGGAGAGATTACTATCATGTAAAAATTTGATATTACTACCATGTAAAAATTTTAGGTTTGAAACATTTAGTTTTAAAATTTTGATAGGGTATTTGTGATAGGGAAAGACTGATTTTTAAGATTATGTATTGTTTTAGTTAAAAACACTCTCAAATAAATCTATTGAATTTATTAAAAAAGTATCAAACGTTTTCAGGAAACCCAGTTATGTGTAACACCTCTCTCTTATGGAGTGGTCATGCTCAAAAACTAAAAAAGGAGCAAAATCATACGTATAAAACTTTATGACAAATACGTAAATGAACAAAAAAACAAATGTAAACCAAAATAGGGAGTTAGTCCCTTACCGCGGACAAAAAAAGCTCTCGTCCCACATGATTCCCATCATATACCATCATAAAACGAAAAAGAAACTAAATTACTAATATCAAATTTTAAATACTATAGTTATATAATATATTGATATAATAGCAGTGAGAGATGAGAAGAGAAATATCAATTTAACAAATAAAAACAAAAAAAACACAAAAAGAATCTAAAATACTTCCAAATCATAAAATAGAGAACATTTTGGGCTATGCTCAAACAAATGGAAATTAGACTTAAAAAGTAAGTAATCCTTTTGAAAAACAAAGCTGGTGGCGGATTCGTGGTGGCAGCCGCCACTATCATCCTGTGTTGTTTGCGTCGTGTCATGACGTTGGTGGACGTCATTGGAATCAGTGTATGTAGGATTGGTCAAAACGCCAAAAAATGGGGAGTAGAGGGGGCCCTCTGTTTAGTGTTCTGACGTCAAGTCAATATTTTGGTCAATTTTAGGAATAAGTGTCGCAATATTTTGAGAATGAGAGACAATCGTTACCCTCAAAAGGTGTGAAACTTCTCCTTGTTAAGCAGTTGGCTCTCATACCAATTGATATGGTTGTCAGAATGCTCTGATACCAATTGATGTGATTCTGGGAGGGTATCCTGGAACGTAAAGAGCAGATCTAGCTAACAAAGGAGCAACACGGGGTAGGTGTGATTGATGAGACGAAAATGTCAACAAGTTGAAAAATCCGGAATGCACAAAAACAAAACGATGCGGAAGCTTATGAAATGAACTGATATGGCCGCCAACTCCTCCTGGATCCTTGCCCTGGCAAAGATGGTATTATGCCTTTGGCGACTCCTCCTTCTTGATACCAAAAACAGTCCAAGACAAAGAAAATCTTCGTTGCCAAAATTGTGGGGGAATGATGATGGGGCTAACACCTCATTCTTCCAATGAGAAGACAATATTGGTCTTAGTAGACTTGTCAAGAAAACTCAACAAGAATTGAGTGGAAAAGGTAGATAGGTTAAAAAGAGAATCACTCTCAATTTCAAAGAAAAATGTGTAATATTTTTTTTGATGATTGAATTCTATCTTGCAAATTCACCTAGACTTCCTTTTATAGGACACGAAAGCTAGACATCCATATCAATTTGCAAGTCTCTTTATCTCCACTCTTAATGATGGAAATTAAAATGAGATGTGAATATGAGAATTTAAAACAATTATTGCTAAAACTTATTCTAGGCTAACTAAGGAGTAGAACTAGCCAAAATATCTCTGAAAACTGAAATAAAATGATGAAAATTCGAGTTGGAAGATAAGGGATGAGTTTTGGCCAAATAAATAGGGAGTAAGTGATCCTCATTTAATGCTTTGATAGAGGCACTTCAAGGCTTATAACTCCTTCTTCACCAATGGTTTCTGGATGATTTTGAATGACTCTTAAGTCCTCAAGGCTGCTGAAGTTCGTCATTGATGAGGAGTGAATGGTTGGAAACCTTTGAAGTGCATTGAATTTCGTGAACTATAGCTTTCCATGGCATTTGATATTGTCAATTGGATCTGGGCTTGTGAGTCTTAAACCATAGCATTGGCATGGGCTTTAGTCCAATAATTGATGGTGTGGACATTTCCTTCATCTCTAAGAATATGTTAACTTTGCTCCTCACACTTTTAAATCTGTCCATCAACAATTTGAGCATGTCCTTTGTCTTCTTAGCAATTTGAATGGTTAATTCAGAAAATTCCTTGAACGCTCAAGCCTTGACATGTTGAAGCTCAAACCAAGAATTTAGAGCTCGGGATGAAGGCTTGTTGAAGGTGGAAAGGTTGTGAAAAGAAAGGATATCCTCTTTTGGCATGTGACCTCTTGGATCCTGAACATTACACATGGTTGCCGGCCATCAATTGAGCCTCCTCTTTCCGGCCTAGATAGGTGGGACCGTGAATGGTCCCTATGCTCCGTTGAAGGAACATGGTTTTGGGGTCCATCACGATTCCCACAGACGACGTCATTTGGTGGCGGATCAGTGTTAGCAGCCGCCACGATCTTTCTATATTGACGTGTTTTGACGTTATTGGACGGCATGAGGATTTGTGCGATGTGCGTTTGACTCGGAATTCGAGAATGGGGATAAAGGGGTTCTCTGTTTGTAGTCTTTTGAGTGATAGTTGCCAAGAAGATCCATTAATTCCCTCCATAAATGCTTATATAGTCCATTGCTATAGTGGCAAAATTGTAATATCCCAATATAGTGTCAGAGGACACGTGTCTTTAATACGTTCGGGAGTATAGTCCGGGAATTTCCTTTTAGTATGTTTGGGTCAATTCTTATTACGTCTGGTGATGTCCTTGTCTCGTACGGGTTTATGGATTATTTGGGTTTTTAATGAGGCCCTTATTTTGGGCTACTGTTTGGGCCTTTTGCTAGGCCTTTTTGGACCTTTTAAGTAGATTTGGTCTGGCGGCCAACAGTAGTGTTGTTGATCTAACAATGTAGTGATGTCGATCTAACTAGGTAGTGATGTGGATCTAACGAGATAGTCATGTTGATTTAACAACTCATCATGCTGATCACCATTTTATGTTAATTAATCAAGTAGTTATGTCGATCTAATAAGGTAGTGATGCTAATCTGACAATGTAGTGATGTCGATCTAAGTAGGTAGTGATGTGGATCTAACAAGGTAGTCATGCTGATCTAACAACTCATCATGCTGATCAATCAAGTAGTTATGTCAATCTAACAAGGTAGTCATGCTGATCTGACAATGTAGTGATGTCGATCTAATTAGGTAGTCATGCTGATCTGACAAATCACAGCTATGGGCCTAATTTATGGGCTGATGGGCTGACTTATATAAGCGGATGGTGGTTAACCGCGGTGCGGATACACCCTATCCGTAAACCGTAACCGTAAACTGACGGATGCAAATAAAAACCGTAACCGCAAATCTGTGGATAAAATTCGTGGTTAAACCAGCCAGTAACGGGCAGTTATCCGCGGTTTGCAGATTCTGTCCGCCCCACTGCCAAACCTAGGACTATTGATTCACTTTACCCATGATCATACAAGCCAAT
This sequence comes from Stellera chamaejasme, assembly GCA_024586325.1. Lineage (NCBI taxonomy): Eukaryota > Viridiplantae > Streptophyta > Magnoliopsida > Malvales > Thymelaeaceae > Stellera > Stellera chamaejasme. The sequence goes on from CM044984.1 coordinate 32,786,180, forward strand.
AAAGTTTTCTAAGTTACAATTGAAAATAAGTGATGGCAGGGTGAGTGAGACCTTCGCTTCGAGGACAGAGCAGGGTGGGTTGAGGGTGAACCACGCCTCCAGTACGTAGATCTCGAGTAGGTGGCGATGTGAGGCAGTGTGGTTCACCCTCGACCTCAGGGGCGAGGCGGGGCGGGGCGATGGCAAATTTGTGATTGAATTATTATTAAAGAGTTATATGTTGATCCTCTGCGCTCCCACAATTATTATTCTATTCTCATCTTGCTACATTTTATGATAACTAATTGTTCAAGCGATTTGTAGGCCTAAATAACCATAGCTCATGACTAACATAATCGGATCAAAATTAAGGGACATGTTAGCGATTTGTTCAAGCGATGAGTATGTGATTTCCTTTTTCCCCCCTTTTTGTATTTAGTTTTCCTTAAGGGACATGTTAGCAATTATTTAAGTTCTATTCGAGTTCTATTTTAATTATTTTGTCCTCTTAAAATCTTATTTTAGACGTTATGATGCATCTGTAGTCCTTTTTTTTTGTCCTATTGACACCCTAAAATTTCTTCTTATCACTTTATTCACACCATAAAATTTTAAACCCACCATTTTAGCTACCATCCCACCTACAATCACAAGATAGTTCCCACCACCACTGTTTAGCCTCCCTCTTGTTGTACCGGCCAACCCACAATCACTAGGTCTGAATTGATGAAAGTTTTATTTAATTAGTGGAAGTTTTCTTTAATTTAACACTCTATTTTATGTACTTTCGAATTTGTTTCCCCTACAATCACCAAGTCTTCAATTCATGGTCTTGATGCCACAACAACACATGAATTGCTTGACTGCCTCCGAGTGTCTACAACTCCACCACCGTCTTGCTATGTTTCCGCCCCAACATCTGTCGTCGTTGAATATGAGAGGTTCGTTCGTCTGAAATTTGGGGCTCTTGCTGTCTCGAATTTAAGATAATTGTGGTTGTGTTGAAATACTTTTTATGTATCTGGTTTTGAATCTTTCAATAAATCTGTTTGATGTTGGATCTTGGTATCTGAAAATCATGTTTAGACATTGCAAACAAAACCCATATCTATATACTTATCAAGAACAACACATTTTTTAAAATAAGAACAACCCAAAATCCTATAACAAACTCGACGCCAAGTGTGGCCCTTGCGTCTCAAAAGCTGGCGGGTTTGTTATCAGTCGTGATTGTTTGTTTATTGTTCTTCTACTTCTCTGATTTGTGTGCGCCAAACTCGATCCCAGGTCCTGGTCGTGCTGCCGCTAACATCCCCATCACCATCTCCTGACTCTTGATAGCCATGTCGAATTCGTCGGTAAGCTCGGTAATGATGAGTTCAGACATATGTTGGCCGATATCCTCAAGCAGACGCCTCCGGTGACAGGATCTGCTTCGAGCATCAGGACAACTCGAAACCAGATTTTGAAAACCCCCCATCTATTTGCGAACACTCAATATAGAAATTGGAAAACTCATATTTTTTACAGTTGCTGGACCTCAATCATTAGACAGAATGATTAGAAGGAACCACACCTACATGAGCGAGATCTGCAAAGGAAGAAGGAGGGGTTTGGGTCGTCGTGCGCTGGCTGCGAAGGGGGAGACTAGAAGTGGGAGGGGTGGGTCGGTTTGTAATGTGTTTAGAATTGTAGGGTCTGAATAAAGTGATAAGGAATATACAATTCATAACAATTATTATACCATTAGTTCTAAAGGGTAAAATTGTCAAATTTTATTAAAAAGTACCATAGATGAACTATAACTTTTAAAACGAAAATGTTTGAGGACAAAAACTTAAAATATTACTCAAATTGGATAATAATCAAAGCTACATGTTATTGGTACTACTCATGCACTTTATCCATTATTTGAAAAATTACCGGTATATTCTTTCTACAAAACTAAAAAGTTGTAGTCATTCGTTATTGGGAAAATGTCCCTTTCTACCACTAGTTTTTAAAAACGGTCTTTTTATACCATCAACGTTTACTCTTTAGACAATATTTACCACTACAGTCGTTAACTAAGGGAATATTATTGCAATATTTCGCAACGGACTATATTTTCATAATCATTTTGTCCGCACACTTTTAAAAATGAAATAAAACCCTCTATATTTGTAAAAAGTTACAATCTAACCCCCTCGCTTACTGAAGACTATTTGCACTCTAAGGTTTGAACCTAACAATTTACTCACCCTACCAATTTATAAACTTAATAATTACACCCAAAACTTTTCAATCTTCACCCTAGCCACAGGGCCATTGCAAAACTGCCCAAAATCTTCCGAAATCACCACCAGGTAGCAGATCGAGAGCCACAAGACATGGGTCACGGCCCAGGACCACCAGATCGGACCGGGCTACCGAATTGTGGCCCTGGGTCATCGATTCGCATGGGCTCGCGATTCGACAACCCAAGGCCGCGATTCAACGGCCTAGGGTTGCGATTCGGTAGTTCAGGGGCCCGATCCGACAGTCTAGGTTTGTGACCCATGGCCCGACACTCCCGATTCGCAACCCCATGATGATGTTAGGTGGTTTTTTTCCTAAAAATCCGTTAAACTTAACGGAAAAAGTGGACGATATAATTACGAATGCAAGATAACTTTTAAGATGGAACTTTAATGGTACAAATTCTTAAAATAGGACTTCCATAAAACGATAATTAAAGTTATAAGATCACAGTGCATTCAATAAAAAGAAATTATAATATGAAAGATTTCCAATGTAAAATATGCAAACGTTTTCAATTCAATTAAATTTTGAGGTCCTTCCATATTACATGTAGATCACAAAAACATCAAAATGTCAAATCGAACCTTATTTAAAGCAAGTTAGTGCTGCTTGATAATCGGCAAGTGGGGAAGGGGTAAAGTTGTTGCACATGCTCCAATCTAATCTAAGCTAAGGTTTTGTGGTTATCGCCTCTTCTTCATGTTCTTGGTTTGGTCACTTCGCTCAAATGTGTGAACTGGAAACTCCAATTCACACCACTGTCTTTTCTGCCAGCTGCGTCAACCAATTGGCTCTTAGTAAATAACTCAATACATGAATTGCTTCTCTTTCTAATGTAAAATTTAATCGAGAATGTTTTCATCTTAAGTTTGTCGTTCAATAAGTCTAAGAAAATGAAATACTTAACTTGAAAGTGATTGTTGCTAACACTGCTCATTCATCTTAAGTTCCATGTTGTATATAGAAACTTGCACTCCCAATTACTAATAAATAGTGACATTAGCAAGGGGGTAAGTGTAGGCGATCAGAATATAGGGGAGAAAACGTGAATAGCATTGTACTATGAGGAGGCAAACTGTAAAAATACCCTTTTAACGAAACCGTCACATCGATTGAGATTCCGTAATCTCAAATTTTTCCGTTATGCATTTATCTGGATTTTGAACAGTGTCTGAAAGGTCATCTGGTGGTGACACGTGGCAGTGTGGTTCCACAAAAGCACATGGCAGAGCATGTCTGGTCGATGCCATGATCCATAAAATTGAAGCTTGAGGACGACTACGAACAAATCCTAGGTCACGTCCCAACTTAATAACCAACTAAGAATATTTGTAGAAACTATGAATACTGATTAATGTAATGTATATAAGTTGTTTAATATTGTATATCAAAGTATTGAAAAGAAGAGAGAGTATATACAGGAACTACTGAATTGTAAAGTTATAATGGAAGCACGACATTTGGGTATCGTTTGAAAATAGCTGTTTAAAGTAATTGCGATGTTTTGAATAAATTTTTTATTAATCTAGATCAAACGGCTACAGTTAAACGTTACAAACTACTCGTAGTGATAGTTTTTTCAAAACACAAAAATTACTTTAAAAAGTTGTAGCGAAACACTTCTCAAATTTGGGGACAGAGTAATAGACCCCTAAGATTATCCAAAAGAGAGAGTGGATTTAAGGATTAATGGCTGAAAACAATAGCAAAAAAGTAGCAGCATCATGTGCTGATTGCAAAGGTTTGGGGACATTAGGGGTCCAATTGATGATAAGGTCTGATGATGTCCACTATATACATATATATCTTTACGTACCCAACGGAAGATAATGACTTGGTCATTAGATTACGGCCTCACACCAACGTAACTTATTCTCTGTCGACAAGATTAAAAAGAATGGAGTTAATTGATAAGTTTCCCAACTATAGGGGTGAATATGTAACTAGAATCCAACATCAAGTCTAAAAATGCAATTAGTCATCGAATATGATCTGTTGTTGGATTGGAGTGTATGCATGGGATAGTGCCATTCCCCTGGCTGCAACTCACTTTAGGGAAAGCAAGAAAGTGCATATGAGAAAAAGCTAAATAAAACAATAGTGTCCTACAAAATCTGTTATTTTCCTTTCCATAATGTAAAATGTTGAGTGTCACGAACCCAAACTTCCCGGGCTTCTTCTTCTTCTTCTCTTGCTCTTGCGTGTGTTCAAAGTCATGGATGTGGACCTGAGAAAGGACCCCTACCCTACTAGTGGAACCAGATTAATCAAGCCATAGAGCACGGCGCAAATACTGTGGGTACTACAAACCCAAGCCAAGCCCCAACTGTCCAAGTTATTTATTGATTTGAAACATTATCCATTAAGCAAAGTACCTTAATTACTATATTGTGCAGCACTGGCGCGGATCGGGGAAGGGCTCGGGAGGGTGGGGTCGCCGCATTGGTGGGGTGCGGTGGGGGTGGCTGGCTGCTGCTGGGTGGGTGATCGAAGTTGAGGTGGGTGACTGAAATGTTAGATTTTAAAGTTTAGGGTGCAAAGAGAGTGATCGGAAAACTTCAATCACTATGATAGTTATTTTTCATAAATTTTTGTTTGACTTAACAAAACAAAATTGACAAAGGGACTATGATTGAAACAAAGTAGTTGAATTTTGAACTTTTAATAGAACAAAAACTCAAAATAGGACTCAAAGAGACAACAACTAAAGTTCAGGGACTATTAATGGACTTTAGTCATTTCTAAACGCAGCACAAAATTAATTTTCCAAATTTTCTGATGAAAGCTAATTAACTATTGACTGATACTGCTTAGTGGGAAAATCCCATATCAAATATTTAATATTCAATCTCCCCTCCTATTTTCCTCTACTAATTTATTCAACTTGTCTCTCTCCAAATATCAAATATTTAAGAAGATAGGAGTTTGTCGTTAGGTATTTGACCAAATAGGATCGTCCGCTTCCTATAGAACCTATCACTAAAATACCCCTAGAGGGGGATTAATTCCTGAAAGAAAAGAATGGAATGGTATTCGCTACCACGGTATGCATGCTTTTCTTGTCTACTTAGAACTACTACTTCATATAGTGTGAGAGTCTCATGATCTGTTTGAATTGGACCTATATATATATATATATATATATATATATATATATATATATGACTAGTCCCACAAGAAAATTAAAGTATTTCCAACAAGAGAGTTCTTTTTATATATGCTTTTAATTTCCAGATTGAAATGCTAGAACAAGTTGACAGTTCATCCAGTCATAGAGCCTTCAGTTTGTATACCACATATAGTTATGGTTATGGATGGTTTGTTGCTATATATTTCTCACTTTTTAACCTGAGTCCTTTGGGAGAGCTTTGGAAGTACTATTTTATATCCAATGAAGAGAAAAGATTATGTTTCTCCTAAAGGAAATAATGTAGTCAACAAGTTGTCATACAAGGATAATGTTGACTTTTCTAGGAATAGTGGTCTATATGTGAAATATTGTACTTACCAGGGATGAAACCAGGAATTTGGGTTCTGGGGGCGTCGGGTTGCTTAATATACGTACACAGATAATACTCTAATAATCTAGTTTAAGACGTATGTATTAGTATATATTTTAACCAAGATAACATAATTTTATATTCTCTTCATCCCCAATCAATTGCAACATTTCCATGAGATTCAAGATTAAGGAGAAAATAATTCATCCCTATACCTTCAAAGTTTTTTTTTTTTGAACAGCTAAAAGAAAATGCATTAAAAAACATCCTTGTCCTTAAGACGAGGACAAGGAACCGAGTCTCCACAAGAACAACCACGCCTAAACTCCAAAAACTGGAGAATACAAAAACTCCCAAAACACTAGCATAGAAAGGTGCCTAAGGAGGAATGGTGTCAGAAATTATCGCCAGCTGAGGGGATTGCATCCAGACAGTGCAGGATCCTAATGAGTTAGGCTTCCTTGAGGAAATCCAGAGGTGAGAGTAAATTTGAATATTAGACACTACCTCAAGGAGCCGCCATTGCTTGCCTTCCATGACGAACCTATTGCGGGCATTCCAAATAGCTCATCCTGCAATATAGAGAACCGCCTCCCACGCTTGACGCGTAGCCATCGGAACTAGCTGAACTACAGTTTCTGTCGCAAATAAATCATCAATATCCCATAAGAAGAGACGAGGAACCCCCCACCACGCAGCAATATCTATGTTCCTTCAAAGTTTTGGGAGGGGCAGCTGGCTCCTCCTGTCCTATCTATGTTCCTTTCATTGGTGCTTATCTATTCCATAAAATTTGTAGAGTTGAAGATTAATATGACTAGCATCATTTTGAAAGCTTGAGGGTTGATACAACTAGAAAATAGAAATTTGAAATAAGACTAATAGACAATTGGGGGACTCAAGGTGAGTGATTATACTGATCATGCAAAGTAATGATGTAATTAGTGGTAATGCTAATAATTATGACTTTTTAACTTCAAAACTCACCAAAGTCAAAACTGAATTACTAAGCCATGCGAGGATGAAGAAGATTGAGTGAGTGAGGTAGAGCAGAGCGGTGATGATGATGATGTTGTCGTGCCGTGCCGTGCGTAGATAATGGCCAGGGACAAAAGCGTAAACTCACCAATTCAAAGGAAAGAAAGCGTGGAGTGGTTGCTATAATTGAAGCCACTTGAGTTGCATGGAAGCATCACCCTGCCCTGCCCTGCCTGCTCCCCCAAAAGGCAACTTTCACTTCAACCAATTTCCCCTCCAACTCCAACAAATTTTGCTTGCCTTTCATATTTTCACATACCAATACTAGGAGGAGCCTTTTCATACATTTTATCAACTTTTTACTATACATATTTACAAATAAAATATTAGTCACTCTTATGAATGAAAGTGGGTTGGAGTAAACACAATCTGCGGAGACCCACACCACATCACATGGATTAAACCTCGGATTTTATCCGCGGGTTTGTGGATGTGGATGATTTTTTGATCCGCTAGGGTTCGTGGAAGTGAAAGTAGATTTAACTCATTCACACCGCGGAGCTCCAGTATCCGCGAAATCGCGGATCTTCGCATCCTGTAAACAAATTATACATATCAATAACTTATACCCAACCCAACAACTCTAGCTCATACTAGATATTATTCTCCAATTCTAATAGATACGATTGTTAGTTTGGTACTTTAGTTATATACTATTTCTGTTTTTAATTTGCTCCGATAAGATGAAATTTGTAATTTTGTTTTTTGATGTCTTAGGGCGGATAGAACAAAGAAGTCGTATGTGAGATTTATGTCACTTTTTAATGTCTTAGATGTAATCAACAAGATTGGAATTAGTAGTACTGAAATTATGGTATCTCTAGTTAATTTTATTTCTATAGTGTTGTTAGCTTGTAACTAGACTTGAGAGTTTTATCGAATTATATTTGGATGTTGTTATGTTATATCTCCAATTATATTTAAGCATAATTGATGTTGATATTAAAGTATCCGTGGATGCCCTATGGATGTGTAAATAACCGCCTCAGATGGTGGATGTGGAGAAAAATTACACCCAATAGAAATTTTTTTTGCAAATCATGAAAGTAAAAAAACCCGCGGATAAAAAATCCGTGGATGATGGAGATGGATAAACACCATCCACCATCCGGGAAGACTCCGACGCATTGCAATTGTTACTTACTTTAGCTGTCACTTCCTTTGGAAATTTAGTATACATACTCACTTTTTTCGATTCATATATGTTCAAATATTGATTTGTTTAATCAAATTTTTTGGGGGTCAAGGGACCGAAAAGGGTATGTACATGTGACTTTTTTACCATCAATTATTGCTATATACTGATCATCGTTCCAAATAATGCAATTGCAATGGCAACAGAGGTTATGTTGGGAAAAAGTGGCAAACAAATTACTTTTTTCCCCAAATACCGCTCTCCCGCCCAACAAAAATAGACAATCACAATCAAAACATGCACACAATAACACGGGCAAAGTTAGGAAATAAGTTACGGGATGGCAGAAGATACATATCAAAAATAGTTTTTTTTTACTATCCATATGTATATCAAAATTATTCAAAATACATAGCAAAAGCTCTTCATCGTATGTCGGGCCACGTAGATACCCTCAAGGATTGGGTGGAGGGGTTGGATGGAGACCTTATTGAGCGCTTCGAGGGCGCTTTTAGGAACCCCAACAGTCTGCCTTGTGTTCTTGTTGTTTTCTTTGATTTATGTCTTCCAGCTTTTGTTTTAATCTTGACCTCGTGTATTGTTACAGCCAAGATGTCGCACCCCAACTCTTTTGCGAAGAAGGTGAGTTGAGGGAAGCCCTCAAGAAGTTGGCGGAGGAGCAACGCCCTCCGAGCCCTCCAAGAAAGGCGTCGAGGAGCAACGCCTCCGAGCCCACCAAGAAGGGTGTCGAGGAGCCCCACCGGGCCGTCGAAGGGTGTGGAGCCCGTAGGCGAGAAGGCGTTGGTGACGGAGGCCCGGCCGGTCGGTGTGGCTGGCCCCTGTGGATATCGAAGAGCTCTCCGAGGGCTCGATGAGCGTAATCCTCGTAGAAAACGCCCTCGAATTACAGGTAACACCCTGTTTTGCCTTGTAGTTTTGGCAAACAGTTCTCTCATATTGTATTCTTATCTTCTTTTGTATTTTTGCAGTCGCCGAGGTGTAGAGGTGTCCTCGGATAGCGCCCCAAGCCCCGCGAAAGACAAAGGGAAAAGGCCAGCCTCGAGGAGCAGTCCCAGCTCCATTCGAGGCGCGAAGGGCCTGTGGGGCTCTTGGCCGACGCTCGAAGGGCCGCCGTTGCTCCCGAGCATGCAGCTTCGAGGATCTCGAAGACTCTTAAGGGGATTGACCCGGTCTTGAGCCCCCTGCTCGAGGACTACCGCCGTGAGCTACGGCGAGAAGACCTTTGGGCGTCAAGGTGTGGCCACTGGTGGAGGCACAGGACCCCGTGATGAGGGTGACTCGCGACAGTCGATGCTCCCGGGGACAAGGAGTTAAGACTAAGAGTTGCCGAGGGCTCCCAATGCCCCGTGACCGGCACTATCTCAAGCACACGACCACAGGCCCCGGACATCGCCAAGGACATCTGCCAGACCTTGTTCAAGTAAGTCTGGATTCTCAAGTCTCCTGATTTGCGTTTTTGTAGGACAGTTTTACTCATACGCTTTGTGTTCGTAATTTGTAGAAGGCTGTGCTGGCTCAAGGCCTAGTGGCCAAGATCGAGGAGCTTGAAGTCCTCGTGAAGAGGCTCGAGGCCAAGGCGAAGGACTCCGGGGAAGTGGAGAGTCTGAAGAAAGCCTTGGCCGAGAAAGAGGCTGAGTTGGCTGCCTCGAGGAAGGGAGAGGCCAACGCTCGAGCGCCATGGGCCTCGTTGGTCAAGAATCAAGGCCGCCACGGCTAAGGGGAAGGAACTCGAGGCCCTATTCCTTGCCGAGCAAAGCGCGAAGAAGCGACCTTGAGGCCGAGGTGGAGCGGTTGGTCGGGAGTGCCAACGGATGGAGGCCTGGCCGGGAGAGAAGGACAGGCTCATCGAGGAGCTGTCCTTGAAGGCTGCCAAGGCCGAGGAGAAGGAGAAGCTCGTGGAGGAGCTTTCTGTGAGGGCTGCTCGGGCAGAGGAGAAGGCCTCAAACTTGGCAGCCCACGTTGAAGAGCTGGCCAGGAACCTCAACAGTGTGCTGAGCAACAGCTTGGCTGGTCTTTCAGCCTTCGGGCAACTTGAAAAACAACTTGGCCTCAAGTTGTTCGAGGGCGAAAGTCTTGAGCCACGCGTGTTTATCAAGCCCATCGCAGAGAGGACTGGTCGAGTGGGCGACTTCTTCGAGGCGCTGACTGAGAAATTGGTTGAGGCCCAAGCAATGGAGGGGGTTCGTTATGCTGAGGGGTTCCTACGATGCCGCCATCAAGTGGAGGCTATGGTTGGAGAATCACAGCTGGATCCCCTCGATGCGATGAAGGTCGAGGAGCCCTCCCAGGCAGCTCTGTTCGAGTGGGGTAGGGCAGGGAAGAAATTAGGAGCAGGATATCCTTATGATATCCTGCCCGGGCATGTAGAGGATGCCCCGCCGTGCCCCCAACGATGATGCCCCAATTAGTTTTGGGGTTTGTAATTAACTTTTGCTCATTTTTGATAAGATACGAGAATATGTCAACATTTGTTGTCTTTGTAATTGCCGTATGAGTATTACTTGCATAATGCGAAGTGTCCGTACTCGTGCGGGTAAAATATTGTAGAAATGAATTGTTGTAATTCTTCGTGAAGTGATTTTATTCAATGTGCGTTGGTCGGCGGTGACCTTGCGATTAGTAGTATGCTCGACGTAAAGACTTGGAATATTACTGTCCTTTGATGCACGAGCAAGATTTTGTGCAAAGCAAATGCTTTAAATACCCTTGCCTATGCATGGAAAGGAAAGCGTATAACTTAGACGTAGTAAGGCCTCAAATCGTCGACATGGTAGTCATTTTTGAGCTGTTTGCCTTGATGGTCCTTTAACTTGTATACGCCCTCTCTTCCTTTACTGTACCACATAAGGCCACCGCCATCCGGGAACGAAGTGCGCCATGGCCAGGATTGCGACCGACAATTCCGCTTTTAGCACAAAATTTAACACAACATTCATTTGTCATTTCTGAAATTATTGGCTAACTCTTCTAAACTAGTAAATTTCATAGCAAAATCTCTCTCAATGTACCAAATAAGAGTACTAGTTAGAAAATCATTGTTCATACTAAACCGAAAAATATAAATATATACTTCCTCCGTCCAAGAACTAATGCTATGGGCAGTCACTTTGGGTACTCTCTTGGACACTATCCCATTTAAAATTTGATATGTAATCACTTTTGTGGGCCTTTGAGTGGGTCCACCAAAATGAATGCATGTAAAGTGCTTAATGGAAGAGTGTCCAAGAGAATGTCCAAAATGACTGTCCATAGCATTTACACTTAAAACATATAGTTTTCAGCATTTAATCTATGATTTTATTTCTCGAACATTTTCAATCATAAATTCAATTTTTTATATACACAAATGATAATTTGATGTGTCTAGTTTATGGACATTTTTTTTGAAATTTTTTTCGCTAAATAATTATATAGATAAATTGAAGAAATGAACATCAAAAGTCAAACGTTTCAAAAGATTTGGGATGGAGGGAGTATGAATTAAATTAAATTCAATTTTACTCAGGGTTAGAGATTTATAACATATGAATTAAAATTAAGCTACTAAGATCTATTAACAAAAATGCTAGTAAAATAATTAAATTTACAAAATTTAGTTACTTATGTAAAATAAAAAGTAAATACAAATGAAAAAACAATACCCAAGAATGAAAATGCTACTCGAGCGGATGGAGAGGAACCTCTGTTAGGTTGGGCCTCGGTATAAAGTCATGTACGTAGAGTTAAGTGGGTAGTGATTTTTTTAGTGAGTGAGTGAGTTTTATTGTTACATTTTACATTTGTATCAATTTTAAACTCATACATTTTTTTATGGATAGGCAGCTATGTACGATTCTATTAATTGTAAACTCATACATTTAAGTTGCATATAAAATAGAGAGTATATTATTATGTTAAATTAAAAATAAAACATCTAATATATCCATAATTTTACAAAAATTACAGGCGAACGGTCGCTCCCCCCGGTTCCCAAGTAGCTTCGCCCCTGCACAATAATTAACGTAGTTCGACTAATTAACTAGCCTACATCTATGGATGAGAGAAATCCACTAGAATATCTTCAACAAGGTATGAAAACTACAAAAGACTTATTGTCCTAGCCATCCCGGACCTCTCTTATCGTTTTTCACCTTTACATCTTGTCTCTCCACCACATTAGTTTTTCTCTCATATGTACATGTGACTTTTAAAGCAAGTGTAATTAGCATATCACATACTTTCCACTTCAGTTAAACATATATGGAATATCAATATTACCTTCGTCCCTCAAAGATTGGTGCGTTTCTTTTTCATTATTTAATCTATGATTTTATTTCTTCAACATTTTTTTTTATATATATATAGTCAAATAATTTAAATACAAGTTGTAAATTAATGTTTGTAATTTCTAAATATATTTTTTTTCAAATTTTTTAATGAAGTTTCCTATTAATAATTTGAATCTACCATAACATCGAAGAAGAAACGTGTCATTGTTTCAGGAGACGGAGGGAATACATCACATCACGTTTCCTTCCGCCCAAAAGAGCGTAATGAAAATTTGATGATTAAAAAATGTTTGTTCGTGAAATACCATAATTAATTATTAACAAAACCTCGAGTTGGATACAAAAGAATGGAAAATATTTTTCTCTAACCCGGTTTGGAGAAAACTTGTCCAACCTGCATACGTGACATATTATTAGTAGTTGGTGACATCACTGTTAATTACAGGGCTGTCACTCCCCGTAATTAATAGTGGCAGCCCCGTAATAAACAGTGATGACAACCAATAATAATATGATACGTATGAGGTTGAAGGAGTTTTGTCCAATCTCGGTTGGACCAAAATATTGTCCCAAAAGAATTGTTTTACATATCACCCTCTAAGTAATTAAACATAGCACATATTACTGTCATTTCTAATTTTTTACTCCCAACGTTTTAAATCTGAATTCAATCTTGGAATAGTCTATCTACAATGAAATTACCAAAACAAAAGGTGCCTGATTTGGTTCTAGTGTTATACTACTATGGCATGCACCAACCATTTTGAGGCATGTGAAAGTACTGGTCAAAATTGGAGCTTTAAATTAAATGCATTATAAGTGAAGACAAATTTCCAGATTGGTTGTTCCAATAAAATCTGGGGCAGCCATTGTTATAGAATCTGGAAGGCCTTACATATATATGATCTGATGGGAGATTCTGATGATGATCACATGAAGAACAGAACAAAACAGAACAGATCAGAGTTCCATGTTCTCTGAGTCTGTTTTCTTCTGCTGTTTGTTTGACGAATCCCTTCATCCCATATTGATTACAACAGGACACAACCACTGACATGTATATACATACAACAGTGTATGATGACATGTATACCGTACATTCATACCGTATCTATGTCTCTGTACGTATGTATTTGCATGTCAACAATACAGATCTCTCTAATATAAAAGTATATACTCCATAAAACTATATAGGTAGCAAGAGCATTAATTTCTTCACCATGGAGCCACCCACAGAAAAGAAAAAAAGGAAACAAATAAAATGACATGTTTGGGAACACATTTTCAATTAGTTGTACCACTTTGAATGGAGTATATGAATGATTATAATCTATAATTATAGTTAAACTTTAAAAGTTACTTGTGTAGTATATATATTTTAAAACATTAAGTACAATGGTGCAGTTAATGGAAAAAGTTACTCCTGATCCATCCCAAGAATATAGTCATTTATTATTTGTTTTTCAGCATTTAATCTATAATTTTTTCTTTCAACATTTCGATTTATAAATTTCTATAGGTTTTAATGTAACTAAAAATTGAATGTTTCTAGTTTCTAAATATATTTTTCTAAAATATATTTTGACACTTTTTTCCTTAATGAAAATCCCAATCAAACAAAAATTTGAAAAGTTAATGTGGCTAATTACATTGGAGATAGATGAAGTATTTATAACTATGTTCATATAGAGGGGAAAAATGTAATTTTATGTGAAGAAAAGTGGATGTTTTTTCTAAGTATGTGGGAAGAAAAGATGGGTGGAAAAGATCATTAATTGATTGAAATTTTTTTGGTTTTCCCTTTGGTGTAGATGCACATGAGCAAAACCTAAGGTGGCTTATATGTGTACATAGAAAGCTAGCTGGTCAGTTTGATGTAATTCCCAATTCACAACATGCACCAGATTGATCAAATCAAATCAATAATATACATAGTGTGTTTGTGTATAAAAACAATATTACAGTAGAATCTATTCTTGACATTAAGTGAGAGGTTCAAATTATAATAATAGTATTTTGTTTTACCATTCAAATTATAATGCGTCTAGGTGAAGCGATATTTAGCTCCCATGGCCATAATTAAAAGTGATATTTTAAAATCTTGCATATCTCTGTTGGAATATTACCCCTTCTTTTTTTGTTCCCCTTTTTGGGTGTTTTTTCGTTTTTCCAAATTAATTTAGCCATTTAAGCGACTGTTGCAACGCCAAAGTCTCCAACCAAACAATGCCTTAAATCACCAAATCGAACCCAACAGTAAAAGGTCATTATATTGTTATGAGCTGGGTTATGCTCTCTAATTATGAGGGCTTTTAAGGCCGTGATTGGCGCACAAGCAATTCCCCCTTTAATTAACTCCAACAATATACTAGTGTATAATAATAATAATAATAATAATAATAATAATAATAATAATAATAATAATAATAATAATAATAATAAGAAAATAAATCAAACAAGTTACTCAAATTCAAACTTCACCGGCCACACTTTATTCGATAGAATATAGTAGTAGCGCAAATTCAGCAGGGAACCATGACGTCGGTCCCCCCTCCCTCCTCTCTCGTTTAATTTTCCAAGAGCACATTGGTGGTGCTCACGTGAAAGCATGCATGGTAAAAATGCAGATTAATTACATAATAAATTGCATCATTAGCCCATTTTCGGTTCTTAATTACATTTTACGTTTGCCTTTAATTTCCTTTAATCACTTTAGTGACCAATAAGGCAATAACAAACTTTTCGATGGTTAGTGCTAATTACAATGTGGTTGGTACGTTCTGAGCACTTGAACTAGTGGTCATACTCTTGAGAATATTTGTAGAGGTCTCGAGTTCGAGCTTCTGGTATTCTCAACCCCTTATACCCTTTATATTAAAAAAACAGTGTGGCCAGTACTGTGGCTATGGTTGTGTTGAGATGGCGAAAAAATTGGGATTTTTTTTAGTATTTTTAATTGATGAATGAGATAAATGTGAATAAGTAAATATAAGAAAATTTTGGTTTGATATAGAACTATTTCTAATACCCCGACTTCGTCACGGGTTCAATGAATAAATAATTATCAAAGTTCTTTTTTTTAAACATCAATAAATAGATTTTTTATAAAAATTAGAAATTACATCCTAACCCAATTAAATGGGCATAAAAATTAAAACCCCATAAAAAAGAACCCTCACTAAAAAGTTCAATAATTATCAAAGTTCTTAGTGTTTAAATAATAATATATTGAAAATAATTAGTTCACTTTTAAAAAAATTGGGCTAAATTTATTATTGGAAAAGTACATGCAATAGTATTATAACTTAATATTCGGGAGGTGTTACTTCGTGCAATAGTATTTATTCGTTACAGAATATTCGGGGAGGTTTTTCTCCTTGGTCGCCGTTGCTAAGGGTTTCTCCCTACTGCTGTCGCTGCCGCTGTGCCCACCCACTCCATGCCTCGCTCAAGCTCAAGTTAGGGTTGTTACTTCGTGTTGGCTTTACAATCATCGCACTGCTCAGCCAAACCAAGATATGGCTCTTCGTCGTCGTTCTTATTCATTGCTCTCAATCTTCGTTGATACTGTTTTGGTCCGACTCGGGTTTGTGGTTGGTCTCCTTCCATGGGTTGGTGTCCACTTCGGTCCATGGCAAGGGATATCTGTCCTTTGTGGTGCGTAAACTACCGCCATGGCTCCATCACCTGTTTATGCACTACCCGAGCTAGAGTATCCAGCAACATTGTGTTCCTCCATGAACCACTGTATTATGGTTCCTCCAAAGAGTGTATCTTGCGAATAGCACATGGATATAGCCAGCTTCTGTAACTCGTTCCTTTGCTTCCAACAACCACAACTTTCAGGAAGTAGCGTGGAGAGAAAAAAAAATACCTGAAACATACTCAAGAAAAATAACTTACATTTTATATATATTTCACATTTTGGAATTCGCAAGCACCTTTGTGATGTGCTTTGACAATATATGATTCAAGGCAAGCAAAAATTATTAATCAACTTTCGTGCCTTTTGGCATGCAAGTCTTTGCTTGCAGAGTGCTTCATGATCTTCACACATAAAATTTCAATGTTCCAAGTAGAGCTTATGTTCTTGATAAATGATTTTCTGAAGAGTTTTCTAGCTAAGAAACTCCTCCAGTATATCCATGATCAACATGAGACAAAGAATGAGCAGAACATCATAGATACTATACAAAGCAGAACAACAATTCAATGAACATTAGCAAATACCTGAAAACGAATCAAAACCAATAGTTGTTGATTACAGAAGTAAATGCATTCTGTACTTTACATTAAAATACAAGCCAAGTAATATGGTCCAATTTGTTATTGAAGCATTCTGTCACAAAGCTTCGAGGCTTGTTAATGAGGCCTTTTCTATAGTGCCCATCTCCGAGAGTATTATAACTGAAAGAATCTTGTCACAAGCCGGGAAAAAATAATAACACATACCGTGCCTTACCATATTGTTTTGGCACCGTCAGAGTCGGTGTTGGCATTCGTATCGGCATCGGCGTTAATTCCCAAACACGACATTGTCCTCCTCTATAGACAAATTTAACACAACACGGCCTACTCTGTAGTTCCCAAATGATTCATCAGTTAAATTGCATATTTTACCGTTATCTTTGTTTTGTAACCAAGAAATAAAACGCCACAAAATCAAAGTCATGAAAGAGCGGTTCTTGAGATAATCAGAGAAGGGAAAGTAAAAGAAAGAATCAACGAATAAAGAAACGTGTGCAGAAAAATAAAAGGAAAGAGGGTGAAGCGGCGTACTGGACCATCGATGACGGGTGAGGCCGCGTGGAAGACGCCATCGTAACAATGAACAGCGTCCTAGAGGCGGTTTGAAATTTTCATGAATATTCTAAATCGCAAGATCTGGTGAGGACGATGTAGCACTCAACGTGATGTGAAGACCTCGACTCTGCCGTCGAGGAATGACGCCGACCACCGGCTAAACAAAAAAACATTCGGACAACGACTTCAATGCGATGAAGGCTGGGTGTGGGCCGAAGATAGAAAGATGAAGAAGTTAAGGGAGAGTACATGGAATGAAAGGAGGTGAAAATTGAAAAAGGAGAGTGATGAAGAAACGGATGTATGATCGGGAGCAATGACCGCGATAGAGGTCTCCCGCAGTAAATGGCGAACAACAAAACTGGACTATGGTTGTTGCGCATCTAAGCAACGGCGGGTATTGAACCGGCGCTCTATGGGTTTGGTGGAGACAACCACCATGATTGGTGAAGCTCTAGAATTGGCGGATAACAGATAGAGGAGAGAGAAGAAATAAAAGGAATTAGTTTGGAAGCAGTATTTGTTAATTGTTACCATTAAGAGGTGGTTTAATTCTTAGTTGAAAATTACATAAATTATAGGCAGTCAACTTATCCGATTAATTGGCGATTTTATTGTGAGAGGGGATTGATTGTATATTAATTTATATGTTGTTTAATTGGAATGTCTATTATATGGGTAGAATCCAGATTATGGATGTGTAATTAATTAATTGGTTAAAAATGGTTTAATTAATTGTGACATTAATGGTAACATTAAATGCATGAAAAAAAACATGGATCATATGTGACGTTTATGTGGATCCTACGTGACTTCACGAGAACACAACGTTAACTTTTTTTTGACTATTTTTGATTGGTCTCCTCTATTAGTAGATAATTATAGATTATAGATTTAGATGATTTGTGCCGGAAATTTTAAAAATAAGAAAAATATTTTGATAATTTATTTTGGTGAACACTGTCTATGATGGAAAATATTTGAATGCTCAAGTCAATCACACTGTCTATAATGTTGTTGTTGGATTTTCGATCTTATGCATGATTACAAATGTTTACGATATAACTCATCAAACTTTTATGTTCTTTACACAGAAGCCCATTATATGTATGTGTTCCACACTTAAGTCCAGTTTCACACTTTATGCTGCTAGGGGTGAGAACGAGTCGAGTCCGAGCCTAGCAGGTTTGAGCTAGAGCTTGGGCTTGATATTGTTTAGGCTCGGCTCGGCTCGAGCTCATGTATCTCTGAAAACTCGACTCGAGCTCGGCTCAAGAGTTCGCCAATGGTAACCAAGTTTTGGCAGATGTGTGCATCTCAAACCAACACAACAGATGAGCTGAAGCAATAATCACACATAACTAATCAAAATTGAAACTTATTCCAAATTAATCCTAAAAAATCCAAACAATCTCTAAATACCATGCCAATTTTGAAATCTCAACAGATCTAAAAATTAACAACGCTCAACACTACTAATCAGACCTGCAATCTTCAAATCAGCCGATATCCACAACGAATTAGCCTGCAGTCTTCGAAGATGTGAGTCGATCATGGAATCAAACGAGCGAGACCACCGGCCGTGATGTAGATCTGGAGTCACAGGTTACCGACGGTGTAGATATGGAGTCACATGTTGGCGGCGAGGCTGTTGTCTTCTGATTCATGGAGCTGATGCTCGGCCTCCTTCTTGCGATCAGGCTCGATCTTTTGAAGGGTTCATGCCACCGCTGCTGGTGGTTGGATTTAGAACAACGACGACGAGATGTATGGTAGGAGGCGAGCGGTTGAGGGTGCTGGAGATAAGTACCAAAGTTCTCTGGTTTTGGGAGTGGAGATGTGCTTTGTATCGTGTGTGATGGTGTAGGTGTAGGCAGATAAATAAGTGGAAGGGTATAAGAGTAATTTTCGGTTGGCTCGATAAGGCTCGTGAGCCCAGTCGAGCCGAACTTCTCAAGTTCGAGGTTGGCTCGTTTATTATTCGAACCTATAAATGACCCCGGGCTCGAGTTCGAGGCTCGTGAAGCTCAGCTCGATGGGCTCGTTAGAGCTCGAGCTCGGCTCGACCCGATTTGTTTCACAGCCCTATATGCCGTCAGTTATTGTATTGTAGCACATGGGAAACCTCGTTGATTAATACTCCTATATATCAAAACTCAATTACACCAATGACGCTGTCCTTTTTAAATTTGTTTCTATCAATATTTCCCCCTAAGTTTAATTTTTAACACAGAATCCTTTCCATGTTAGTTGTTACTAACATCTTTTTCAAGTTTGAATCTCAGTGACCGAAATGAAAGGAAAATAAGGTACTCTCCCAACTAACTAATAGAGTAAACACTCATAATTATACTGATTACTTATATAAAAGATTATGCCTTAATTACTTTTGAACAATAGTAATTGTTTGATGGGATGTTAAAGGTGTGTTCATTTGAAAAAAAGAAATTTGTTTTTTTATTTATAAAAGTGATATGAAATTTGTGAAAGAAAATGATTTATTTAATTGATTAAAAAAATACATGAAATATGAGACAATTAATGATCTTACATGAAATTCGAATGAATATCTATTTTTTCTTTGTGTTTTGAATTATGTTAATTTTTTTATGTCCGAAATTTGGGTGGACAAACAGAGGTAGAGTTGTGATGGAGGAATGATCAGGCAGTTAGTGACGGTTAGGCAAATGGGTACAGTTAACCTAGCTAACTAGGCAACAATATTTACAGACAGCCACTGGCTTTAACTCCATCAATCTCCAAAACGCTGCGTTTCTTCTGCAGCGCTAAGCCCAAGGCCACCTCAGCCGGGCCTGCTCTGCTCTTTTTAAATTTTGGATATTATTTCTATTTTATTTTATTATTTTTTTAAATACATATTTCTGTTTTATTTTATTTATGCATACTTTTGTTTTCTCTCGGATCTCTATATAACGTCGACCGTTTCCTTGGACCTTGCACTCTGACTCTCGTCCTTCTTCTTCTTCTTCTTCTTCTTCACTCTCATCCTCTCACCTTTTATTTCTCTGTTTGCTTTCTAAATTTCTCTTCACAGAGAGAAAGGGAGGCGAGTGACAGTGAGTGACAGAGCAATGGCAATGGCGGTGCCGAACAAGTGGCTCGGCGGCTCTCTCTCTCTGGTTCTTCTCCTCGTTTTCGCGGTGGCGACTCTGCCCAACCACAAGATCTCGCTACACAGGTCAGAATCTTCCTCCTCGACTGATTTTTCCCTTTTCATGGATATCTAGATTCCGAAAATAGGCTAGGTACTCTGTTTCTCGTCTTCAACATTCCTTTCCCCGAACTCGTCATCGGAAATCTTTCGCTACATTTCGCGATCTGCTTCGAGGATTTCACCGAGAAGCAGATGAGAGATGAACTTTTTGCTTCAACTGTAGTAGTATTTTAGAAGCTAGATCTCGTTTACCTTGAGAAAGTAAGCAGCATTTTGAGATTGAGAGGCCTTAAATTTCTTGCGAGGAATAATAGTAGTACTCACTCTGTCTTAAAACAAGTACAACGACTTTTCTCAGCGGCATTAATGTCCCCTGTAACAACGCCATTTCCATTTTTCGACAGAGAAAAGAAAAGGAAAATGGCGTTTCCTTCCTTATAATTTAAAGCGTCCTCCATAGCAGGAATTAGCAGAGCGAAAGAGACATCGGTTTAATTCCTTTTTATGATTCTCATTTCCGCAGGAAGTTGGTTGTGGAAAAGCTGCAGAGCTCGAGGAACTCATCAATGGCGGAGTTCAGGTAAAATCCGATGTTCGCTTTTTGGTTTAGAAACCTGTCACATCTCTGGCCTTTCGATATCCCTTAGTTTGCTTATCCACCGTTGGATTACAAAAAGGCACTAGAAAGGAAGATCGAGATCTCGTTTATTTCGTTCCGTTACGGAAGATTCCTTTTTCGGCCGTTTGCTGTTATAGTGTGTGAACCGTTGGTTTGCCGTATTTACCCTTGCAGCCCTTTCTAACATCCGCAAAATAGAATAGGTATCTATGAGGGCAAAATTGTGTTTCTACTTTCAACCGACGGAATTTCCGCGGCCTACAAAAAGTCACTTTCTAACTGTTTCACACGCTGTCTCCACTCCAATTCCTTGAGCACCTCATACACGCACATGCGTTTACGTTCCCCCTTCAATCACATGGATGGACACGTGTCCACTTCTGTTTAATCTTCGTAATTAAGTGGTAATTAATTGTTGATTTGTGGATTTAAATTGGATTAATTGTTACTCAGGTCAGGAGAGTTGGAGAAGAAGACATTGAATTTGAAGGAACATGCAGTGGCGGACCCAGAAACTGTTGCTGCAGAGGTGGAGTCTATTATCGCTAGGTTGGGGTTTCTCTATTTTACCCTTCGCTTTTATTGCATTGAGCTCTGTTGCTTGAGGTTGCTGGTAGGAGTCAAATGGGTTGGTTTTGGTAGGTGACTTACTTTGGAGGCGCTGATTTATTGTTGCAGGATTAAAAGTTAAAAGCTAACTGTGCTAGTTTTGATCATGTAATTTATGGCTCCTGTGGGGTTGTCCTTCTAATTCTTGTAAACAACCAGACTTTGCTAATTTCTTGTCTCCACCGACACACAAACTGACACTGACACATGATTGATAGGATTGGGTAACTTATAAGTGGAATTTGTAAGAACTTTTGAGCTTTGTAACGCGGTTGAATTTGTAAATTTGTCTAGTGGAGAGAATGAGGAGAGGTGGATTGATTGACAGGGTAAATTTGTTACATGGTTGGCAGGAGCATTAACAATCATACCGAGCGGAGGAAGTTGGGGTACTTTTCTTGCGGCACAGGCAACCCAATTGATGACTGCTGGCGCTGTGACCCCAACTGGGAGAAGAACCGCAAGAAACTTGCAGACTGTGGGATTGGATTTGGAAGGAATGCCATTGGTGGCCGTGATGGGCGTCTCTATGTGGTGACTGACCCAGGTGATGATGACCCTGTTAGCCCCAAACCAGGGACCTTGCGCCATGCGGTCATTCAGGAGGAGCCCCTCTGGATTATTTTCAAGAGGGATATGGTGATTCAGCTGAAGCAGGAGTTGATCATGAACAGCTTCAAGACCATCGATGGCCGTGGAGCGAATGTCCACATTGCCAATGGAGGGTGTATCACTATCCAGTTTATCACCAATGTGATCATCCACGGCCTCCACATTCATGACTGCAAGCCCACTGGGAATGCAATGGTGAGAAGCTCACCATCCCACTATGGATGGAGGGGAATGGCTGATGGTGATGCCATCTCCATATTCAGTTCAAGCCACATCTGGGTTGATCACAATTCTCTCTCCAATTGCGCTGATGGCCTCGTTGATGCTGTGCTGGGCTCAACAGCTATTACAGTATCCAACAACCACATGACCCACCACAATGAGGTATAGCTCTTGCATCCTGCTGTTTCTTCCTATTAACATAAATGTCCTTGTAGTCTATGCTGGAAAATAAGTTCTTTGATACAAAACAGGTGATGTTACTCGGTCATAGCGATAGTTACACTGTAGACAAGCAAATGCAAGTCACAATTGCCTACAATCATTTTGGGGAGGGACTCATCCAGAGAATGCCAAGGTAATGACATGACTCCTGAGACACCACTACAATGTTTTTACAGTCGAAGCCATTCTTATGGTTAATGAATGATACAGGTGTAGGCATGGCTACTTCCACGTCGTGAACAACGACTACACCCATTGGGAAATGTATGCTATCGGTGGAAGTGCACAACCCACCATCAACAGCCAGGGGAACAGATACAACGCCCCACTCAACCCTTTCGCTAAGGAGGTACAGAATCCTTCTACCTTATCATCCCTTCAGATCATACTTGCATATGCTTCTCACTCTGTACACCGAGTTCTTACAAGAGATTGATGGATATAGGTGACAAAGAGGGTGGATACTGCTGCAAACATGTGGAAAGGGTGGAACTGGAGATCTGAAGGAGACCTTTTGCTTAATGGTGCATACTTCACACCCTCGGGAGCCGGCGCATCAGCCAGCTATGCCAGGGCCTCAAGCTTAGGAGCCAAGTCTTCATCCCTTGTGGGAGCCATGACTGCCCATGCAGGTCCTCTGGGATGCCGCAACGGCCGAGCCTGCTAGTATCTGCTACCACCATCACCCACATTCTGGAGTCAATATACAGATGGACACTTTCACTTGCAGCTGCATTGGCGTAGATTCTTTTCAACTCGCAATTATTGTCATGGAGTCAATTAAAAAAAGAAAAACATATTGACAAGTGTGAATTTGTTGTACACGAGGTCAATCTGTAAGCCAATTGAGTCTGTCATTTAGTCAACCTCCGGCCTGCTCCCATTTCCAGAAATGCAAACCCTAATTCATTACTGGAGCAGGCTCGGAAGTGTTGTTCTTTTTCTTCTTTTTAAATGTCCATCTTGAGTGAATTCTACTATGTCATCCTAACCATTGTCATTCTTGTTCTCATGTTGAAGATGAAGCAAAAGCAATAGTAAGTATATATATTTACTGAATCTTTCACTTTCTTTTACTACTTTTCAATTCAGTCATGTTAGGTTGCATATTGTATCCGCCGTTGTGTTCTGATGCAAATCCAAGTAATAAATGCCTCACGAAAGGTCTGTGCCCAAAAAAAGGATGTTAAAAAAAACCCGTAAAACCGAGAAACCGAACCGAACCACATGATCCGAAATCGAAAAATCCGTGAACCGAAAAAACCGATAACCTACTGATTCTAATTTTAGAAACCCGTGGATACCCGAACCGATTCGCATATGTCTATTTATAAACAAATTATCTAAAATTGCTTACTTTTCATCTCTATTTTTCTTTAAATTTCTTTTATATTATGTGTGAAAACTCATTTCATACAATAATGATACATGATTTGCAATGTTACATTGTTATTCTATTTATACAAAATACTTTTCTTCTTTTTTTATTCTCTAAATATATACATTTATGATACAAAATTTTAAAATATCTCTAAATATATTGAAAGATTTTATAAGATAAGTACACTAAAAAAACATATGCGGACACCCTCGATCCGAACCGCAAAAAACCGTGAAACCCGGATACCCGCATCATGGGTACCCGCACTTGACGGGACGGATACTATTTTTTCCACTATCAGCCCCGTCCCATGAAAGAAAACGTCGGTATCAAAATGTGCAAGTAAGTCCCACCATTTTGCTTTTTCCTGCTTTCAAATTTAATTCTCAAGGAGGATCATTTAACACCATGTTTGGCTCTCGACTACAAATCGGTGCAAATTTCGCTTTCGGATTTAGCATTGAAATTGAACTCTGTCCCCATTGGCATGTGAGTGTGTTGCTATAAGCCGTGGCCAACAAGAGACCTGAAACACAGTTGGGGTGTATGATCAGTAGACCTTGATTCAGACATGAACCAACAACAATAACCCCACCACCCTAATTTATTTCAGAATTCATCTGCCTGGGGGTTTCACCTCCTACAATATTGTTGTATGTATGCCTCAAGTGTAAACTTCCGCTGTTCCGTTTCGACACAATCTGCCGCGGCCCCCGTTGAACTATAATAAAGCTTTCAAGGACACTGACATAACCAATTTCTCTACCATAATGTGACAAACCAATGGTAGTTCCTTACTTCATTCGGATGCGAAATGTACGAGGACCGACCAAGTAATCAACTCAGACGGGTTTTCTTGACCGAATTTTATCGGTGCTGGTGTTCATATCTAACTGTGAACATACACCATGTGATTACTAAGACTTCTACCGGACTTGACATGCAGGTTCAGATCTTATGCTGCTTCTTCCTTGGTGTGTGCCTTCTTGTGATACATTGATTAAAAAAAAGAGAACAAAGGTAACTTCCTTGAGCCCTTTGAGATCAGAAAAAGATAGTCAACTCAAGTTCATGCATCTCTCTCTCAAGTAAAACTTCAGAACAAAATCTTTTCTCAACAATAACAAGATAATCAAGAAAGCCAACCTCAACATAATCAATCTCGCTGAACTGTAACACTGCAATTTGTTTGATTAACTTGTGCCTGCGTATAATAGATAACGATAGAGACAACCAACGCCGGTGAATATCCTAGAAGCCCCTACAAAGGAAAATTTCTTACTTGGAATCAGCTTCCTCAGGCATCTATGGGATACTTAGATTACAGCCCTAAAGCAGCCTGTACTATTTACCAAGACTATAAGACTGAGCAGTATCTTGGCTCTGTATTTCCTATACCATATTGAGGGGAAAGGGGGAAAAACTCATAAACCTAATACGCCTAACACATCAACTTTTTGAACACTTAGATGTGATGTGTTCTTCAACTCCTGCATAACAGAATTTTAGTCCACCTACAGATCTAGACTAGTCTAGGATACCTGAAGTTTCTCCCAAATTCCTAATTCCAATACCAAAATGAGCTGTTCATTACACGGTTGTAACTTGTAACAATCTGCACACCAGAATGAAGCTTCTCCGGTTGTCAAAAGAGAGTGTGTAATCCAAACTGGACTAAGTAAAACTTCTGGGCACAAGACTATATCAAGCTGTGATATTGCTATGCTTTTCATCCTAATCAAGTTAAACACTAAAAGGCAGGTCAATGGACTTAAGGACTTTAGAGCTGAAAAGAATGAACCTCTTTCTCAAAAAGTACTACTACCATAGTTGCCCCACATTCCAAGCAGCAATACTTCAATCCTAGGAAGTCCTAACTCTAGCGGCTGTGAAACTACCAAGAACTGTACAACGTATACCCCTGCAATATATCTATGCCACCACACTCTCCAGTGATCCAGACTTGAAGAATACCTTATCACTCTTCTGCATAATAGAAAAAATATTGTCAGTAATTTCAGTCACCAATGACATACATGTGCTACAATATTTCCTTTCAACATTTCTCTCTTTTGGATGATGAAGATGGCCACATATTTCAATTACACAGAATATATCATTCGAAAACATAATAAAAACTTGTTCAGTACGTAAAGATCTAAAAAATTACTCATTCAGAAACTTACTTCTTCATAACTTGATAAGTGATGTCGGTCTCTCATACCCATCATTCTTATTCAAAGGGCTTGGTTTCTTAGTCTGCCTAGATTCTGGCTTCCAAAAAGCTTTGATTAGAGACTCGCCCATTAACTCTGCAACATCAACTGCCATTGCTTCTACTTTCTTCTAGTAGGGAAAATCCTCCTTAAAGTGGTAAGACAACCACAGGTACATAGCCAATACTTGATGCTTAGTTTCAAGATCAAGGAGCTTTGCATCATTTTTAGCAGAACCCTTTGGCATGCCCATTGCAACATTAACAGGAACATTTTGACTATACGACAAAGCAAATCTACAGAGATGGTACATAGCTTTGGGATTTCTGACATTTACAGGAGCAAAACAAAACTTGAACCTATCTTCCAAAGATAATCCCTTGACCTTTTCCAACATTCTTGCCACCTTTATGTGATCATGTTTACATAGGAAGTAAGACTCATCTAAACGACAGTTCTCACAAAACTTTTCAAGCAGCTCGCAGAAATTTGTAGGAGGTAACTGTGAAGCAAACAACTCAACCTGCTCAAAGAATGGAAACAGACCCACTCTCTTAACTTCAACAAAGGGTTGCTTTAGACAGTCAATAAGATAACCAAGGTCATTTAACTTGAAAGTAGTTGTGAGCCCATCTGGGTATATGCTTCCTCTCCAACCTGCTCTACCAGCAATTTGTTTAACTTGTGAAGCCGAGACAGGAACAATTTTGTCACCATTGTTCTTTGAGAGGCTAAAGAAAACAACTCGTCTAATATTCAGATTCAATCCCATTCCCACAGCATCACTAGCAACTAGAACATCATATTCATTGCCTTGATCATTAAATAAGTACGCTTGCTGTCATTGAGCCACAGGTGGCAGTGCACCATATATAACACAGCATCTGTGTTTTGTGTGCTTCTCAATTGCCATTTTCACTTCAAAAATTTCCCTCCTCGAGAATGCAACAACACAATCCCCAGAACGAACATTTTGAAGGTCACCCAGGAGAGTCTTGGGTTCAACAACCAATGGTTTAAACCTCTCATAGTGCTGCTCACACAACTCATCCCCAGTTTCTGAACAAATGTTCCTCATAATGCTCAGCACACTTGGATCTCCACATAAATGTATTTCATCAGCTTTCAGCTCAAGCAACACTCTTGTCCATGCATACCCTCTATAAGGGTCAGCCATCATCTGAATTTCATCAATTACAGCAACATCATATAATTCATCTGTTGAAACCATTTCTACTGTGCAGGCAACATGGTTCGAAAAAGGAACTGTTTTGTTCTCCTGACCTGTAAGTAGGCTGCAGTAAACGCCAAGTGCATTCACTTTATCAAAAACTTCCGTTGCCAATAACCTAAGAGGGCTGCAGTAAATGCCCTTCTTTGCCTCCATGAATCGTTGCAAAGCATTGTAAGTTTTACCACTATTTGTTGGACCACAATGATAAACAATCTTCCTCTTAATTGCCCTGGCAAAAGAAACCATGTAGGGGGCTTTGTCAAATCCGCCGATTCGAAACGCTTGATCTCTTTAGGAAACTCTTCAATACAAAACTCTACAAATATGGGGACGAGAAATTTGACAGCATTATCCGATGGACCAAGCGACAGCAGGTACCTCACAACCTCAGTAGAGCGTTTCTTAAGAAAAAGACGCGAAATTTGTGAAGCGCAGTAGGCAAAAAGGACATTCTAATGTAAACTGGAAGAGACTGATTCGCTGCCACCCCATCCTGTCTTGGAAAAGAAGTTGAAAATGTCTTTAAGAGCCTTCTATTCGGTACATTTCAGACTTGCACCTTTCTTACCATCACGAATTTCCTTATACAACTCAACAGGACGACGATCCACAACTTGTTGATTAGATTTCTTCTCATGTGGGTCATCCTCAAAAGCATTCTCAACACCAAAGTTACTGTTTTTTCTAACAAGGGTCTCCGCGCGCTCCTCCAAACTGACGGCGTATTTCCTAAATCTCTCATCCACATCTTCATCTGTTCCAGAGGCTGAAGACATCAACCTCACTGCGGTTGCAATGGGGCTTGAATAGGAGAGTAGTGGATTGTAAGTCCCACACCCGAACCTAGGCAAGTCACTCAACCTCGAACGACATTATCGCTCGGCCCCATGATGAGTGGAATGACATTCACCGGAAACCCAGCAACCGGATTGTGCGAA
Source organism: Stellera chamaejasme (assembly GCA_024586325.1). Classification (NCBI taxonomy): domain Eukaryota; kingdom Viridiplantae; phylum Streptophyta; class Magnoliopsida; order Malvales; family Thymelaeaceae; genus Stellera; species Stellera chamaejasme. The sequence goes on from CM044984.1 coordinate 32,814,432, forward strand.
AGAGCGAGAATCTCGATTGCACGAGACCATGCTTGCCCTATAAAGATTCTTCTCTGATTTATAGGTTCCAAACAAACGCGACGCTGCCCATCGTCCCATTGGACGAATTCGTTCTATATGGATAGCCCCGTGAGGTGAGAAAGGTCAGATTTTGCGGAAGCGAGTGAGGGCGACGGGAACGAGGAGAATGAACGGCGCTGCGGACGGCAGAGCGACCTAATGCTCGTTAAACCCCCAAACTCCGCTACATCGTGCACATAGACCCCCCAAGTTCATCGAATTTGAGCCTAAGATCGAATTTGAGTAGGGATGAAGATTGAGAGAACGCCCTCGAGCACCACTCGGATTCAACTCGATTAAAAGCTCATCTGTGTCTCGTTTGAGTAGTTATGAAGTCAAGCTTAAACACATCTCAAAACTTGATACATATTTCGAGCAAGCTTGACCACTCAACTACTCAGCTCGACTCGACTTTATATTTACTTTTTCTATTGAAATAATTGAATAGTTCGAGCTAAATTGATTTAAAGCTTGTTCGTATTATTTCAAATCAAACTTGAACAAAATTTCAAATTATGTTCCATCCGTTATATAAAAATTATCACCATTAATTTTTTTTAAGAGCTGTTACACGTTGCGCCTAAGGCGCACTATAAGTGCCTTAGATAGAAGAAGAATACGGCGTTGTCGTATTTCTCATCGACTAATCCGGAGCTCGCCAATCTCCATGGATCCGTCCTTCCTTACGTGTCAGGTAACAAAATTAGATCAAAATTTAACCAGTTCCCCTTCCTTTCTCGCAAACCCAACGAAATCGGCAACAAATTCCACATGCCCCGTTCTTCCGGCGAAAAAAACCGCCGGCCCCAGTACATTTGTTCGACTGCCAAAATGATGTGCTCCGGCACCACAATGATGCATTCGCGATACACTATGATTTTTTTGAACGGCTAGCAAAACACTTTCAATTACTCAGGGAAAGAAAAGGTAACAAGAACAACAGGAACAAAACCAACAAAAAAGGGAGAGGCTAGGCAATCAGAGCCCCTTGAGATAGGGGGCAACAGCTAGCCTACTAACACCTCCCCACCGAACACAAAAAATAAACACAAAAAAACGAGAGGCCAGTCCACATCCTTGCAGAAACACACCCTACAAAACCAAGCCATACAAACCCACTACCCCACCCCATCTACTGCTCTCAGCAAGGGGTCTTGAAGCCAATCCACCCAAGACAGGTTTAGCTTCCTATCTCTGCTAGAAATCCATAGGAAGGATAGCACCTGAACATCAGTAAAGATTTCAGCAGCTCTCCAAGGGGAATTCGCATCACAACCTTATTCCGCGCCTTCCATAACGACCACATCGTATAGAACACGACCCACTTTTAGGGGCCCTTGAGTGAGGAAAGAATCCTGGAACACATCCGTAACCTCCTGAAAATTTGAGACGTCCGTATTGCACCACCTTGCAACTGCACGTCAGATCTCCGATACCCAGGGACATTGCACCAACACATGGCCCGGGGTCTCGACTGCCACTGCGCAGAGCGGGCAATTGATTGACTCCACCTCTACTCCTCTTTTGCGAAGCTCGTCTCGCACTGGGATGTATCGTCTGGTTGCTCTCCAAATGAAAATATTGACCTTCTTGGGAATTTTGTTGCACCATCACATCGGGCCTTCATGTCTCGCCGCAAACTTGGCTGATTCTCTTGGATAAGCGGTGACCGCAAAGGTACCATCAAAGCGAGCTCCAGCTCCATCTGCGGGGGCTCCCGATTAGGAGTGAAACCTGCGGCAAGGACGGCAATTCTTTGGGCTGACCTTCCGCCCTCCCTCTCAGCGGTCTTCTCCAACTCCACTCTCTCTCCTCCCAACTAACCTTATCGCTCACCAAGCTGCCCTGATTTGCCTCCAACTCATATAACCTCCTAAATCTCTCCTTTAGCGGGCACCCATCCACCCACTCGTCCTCCCAGAATTTGGTAGAGTTCCCCCTCCCCACCACTCTCCTGAACAGATTCCTAAAATCTGCCCCCAAGTTCTCTACTTCCGCCTCCGCCTTACCTATATCCCTCCACACACTCAACGCTCCCCAGGTGACCCCTAAATTTAAGGACCCAGTGACGCCCCCATAGATACTACTCACCACCTTTGTCCATAACCGATCCACCTCATGTAACCACCTCCACTTCCACTTTCCCAGAAGAGCTAAATTTTTCCCTTTCAAACTACCCACTCTCAACCCCCTACTTCACTATCACCAAACACCTTATTAATTTTAGGCCAGATAATTTTCCTACCCTCCCCCGAAGCCCCCCAAAAAAATTTATTTCTCAGACTTTCAATTTTCCTCACCACTCCAACCGGGGCACGGAACATTGAGAAGTAGTACAGGGGTAAGCTTCCAAGATCCGAATTCATCAACGTATGCCGACCGCCAATTGAGAGGAGTTTTGATTTCCATCCACCGAGTCTCTTCTCCACTTTTTCAACGACTGGATTCCAGTTGGCCACCCGGCTCATATTCGCACCAACCGGCATGCCCAGATAAATGAACGGGAGAGCAGTTGAAGAGCACCCAAGATACCTTGCCAAACTAGCAACCTCCTCCACTTCCACTCCAACACCAAAGATTCTGCTCTTTCCCATGTTGATTTTAAGACCTGCTGCCAACTCAAAACACTGAAGCAGGCTGAACAGAGGCCTTGCATTGTCCATCGACCACTCACCACAAAACACCGCATCATCTGCAAACTGTAGGTGAGAAATACTGACCCTCTCTTGGCCGACTACAAAGGGTCGAAAAACTCCTTGACTAACTGCCTCATCCATCATGTGGTTTAGACTCTCCACTGCCAAGATAAATAAGAACGGGGACAATGGGTCCCCTTTTCGTAAGCCCCTCTCCATCCCACATTCCGCAGTCGGGCTTCCATTGACCAAAACCGATATCCTGGCCGACTCCAAGCACCCAGCTATCCACCTCCACCATTTTTCCCCAAAGTTCATTTGGTCAAGGACGGAGTCCAGGAACCGCATTTTCAAGCTGTCATAGGCCTTTTCAAAATCCACTTTAAGAATGAGCATTTGACGTTTTACCTTTTTCGCCGAGGAGATGATCTCGTTAAGAATCAGGACCCCATCTGATATTTGCCTCCCTTCTATGAAAGCTGATTGAGTCTCACCCACCAAACCGCCCACAACTCCTTTCAATCTCTCTGCTAAAAGCTTAGCCACAATTTTGTAAAAGCATCCAATCAGACTTATCGGGATGTTCTCCCATAACAACATGATGCACTCGTTTTGATGACTTAATGATGCATTTTGTTATACAACCCACAGTGATGCGTTTGGTTACCACAATGATATATTCATGATGCATAATGATGTTCTCTCGTAACAACATGATGCACTCGTCCTGATGACTTAGTGATGCGTTCATTTTCAACCTTTCTAAAGGATGCGCTTGGTGACCAAAACGATGCTCTAGGTTTCAAGTATGATGCACTACCTTACAAGCATGATGCACTCATTCTGATGACTTAATGATACAATCATTTTTTTCAACCTTCCAAAATGATATCTTTGGTGACCACTACGATGCACCCTTGTTGCACTATGATGCTCTCTATTACAAATATGATGCATTCATTCTTATGACTTAATATTGCACTAGTTTTCTTTAATCTTTCAAAATAATGCGTTTGGTGACGATAATGAGGCTCTCCCTTTCCAAAATGATACTTCCTCCGTACCTTAATTTTTGCAACATATGGATTTGGCACGAGGATTAAGGTGAGTAAAAAGAAGTGACAAAATTACCATTTAGAGAGAAAATAGTTGAGTGGGTGGTGTAAATGGAATTAGTGGTGTCAAATCATATAATAAAAAATAAAAGAAGAGATGAGTGAGTGGAGTGGGTGGAGTTAGTGGTGTCAAATCAGATAATAAATAAATAAAAAGAAAGATAGTTGAAAGGTTAAATTAGTAAATTTATTTGTAAAAGTTTACTACAAAAGGAAACGTTGCAAACATTTAGGGATGTCCTAAAAAGGAAAGTGTTGCAATAAAAAGGGACGGAGGGGTACCTTTGGTGACCACTACGATGCACTGCTGTTGCACTATGATGCTATCTCTTACAAATATGATGCATTCGATCTCATAACTTAATGTTGCACTCGTTTTCTTTAACCTTTCAAACTGACGCGTTCAGTGACGATAGTGATGTTCTCCCTTTCCACTATGATACTCTCTCTTATAAACATGATGTACCTTTCCCACTAATGATGCAATCCAGCTCACATATGCACTTCATCTCTCTAATGATGAACTCAGATGATGCACTTCATCCTTTAAAATGATGTTCTCCGTGCATCAAATGATACACTCCATGCATGAAATAATGCACTCCATGCATCAAATGATACTTCTATGCGAAATGATGCTTTTGTAGTACAATATGATATTTCTTTAGTTGAAAATTTATCATCTTCCATCTACTTCAGCTGATATTCCTCTAATTCATCACTAATTTGCATTAATTGACATTATTAACTTCATTCTAATAGCTTTGAGAATTATTTGTATGTAATTCGTGATTACATCATTTTTATAAAAATGTGCATCATAATGAGTCGATGACACATCATAAAGGTATGTAGGCACATAATAATTTTGTCATGTGCAACAGGTTGCAGCTTTGGGTCATGGGACGAATTGCGTTATTCAGCCGAGAAAATGGCTAAGAATGGAGCTATGGCGGTTGGGAAAGCGATTGGCTACTCCGACATAGTCGATTATGGCCTTAGTTGGAGGATTTCATCGGGTCGGGTAGCGGATCATCCGAACAGGTCTCTTACAATTATTGGTCTTCGATGGCTGTTAATGGAGGAGAAGGCCCCCACCGGGTTGCTAACGGCCCACCAATCTTTAAGGGATGAGCTATGGTGGTCGGAGGCTATAAGTGAGAGGTGGAGGTGGAGCTACGGTGGTCTGGCGACGTAAACAAAGGGAAGACAAAAAGGAAAAGGAGGGATAGCATTTTTGAAAATAAACACACACACGGGCACACGAAAGCCCAACGTGGGTGCATCTTATCCCCTACCATTTTTTAATATTTAATTTATGCTTTTTCTAAACATTTTGACATATAGAATTAAATACAAGTAACTTACAATAATGCTCGATCCATATGGAAAAATTATTTTAAAAAAAACAAGAAATTTCAATAGTCTCATCTTTCGTGGTCTTGGGCCTTAGCCTAACAACTTGTTGCCCTCAATCGATTTAAATCCCATTTGGTTGTGTTCAATAAGGAATACGAAAAATGTCAATCTCAACGGCCTTCTAAAGTAATTTTTCAAAAAAGTCATCTACATGTAGCTTTAAACGTTTACTTGTAGTTGATTTAATTGTAGTTGATCTTGATAAAAAAATTATCCAAAACGCTACGCCTATTTGAAAATAACGTTATTTTCAATGGGGTTAGTATTTGTTCAAGCAACCTGTGACAAATTATGCTGTATAGGTTTCATCTATAAAAAAAAAAAAAAGGTTTCCTAGAGGCAACGAAAAGTTATGACGCTAACATCCAATGGCCCCTATAGTGGCGAAATTCTAACTTGCAATCTGCTCGAGGGAGAAGTAGACGCTGCTGCAAAGGCACACCACCACCAAATATGCAAGTTTGATGCAAAAATAAGAGCAGCCTCTGTTACTTTTCATGTTGATGGGTCGATGTTAAAAGCGTATCCAGCTTCAACGAAGTGAGATCTAACTAGAGCCAGAGCCTTGTAACGATGAGAGATCTTGTTCTTTTCTTCCTTAGGCATCTCAGCGTAGCTAGAATATAACAAACCATCAGTAAGCATAAAAGGGCACGGTATCGGTATTATTTAGCAGTATGAAGGATTCTAAGATGGAACATAATGACCGGCTCTAACAGACAAAATGAAAGGAGCTTACGTTTGCGAATAGCCATCAGGCTCGAATATTGGATCCCATCCAAAGTCATTTGGTCCTCTTGCAGGGACTATCTTTCCCTAGCAATCATTCCAAAATAAAGCTCATGAAAAGTTGTCATTTTGTCTAACAAAAATTTAATCTCTAAATAACTTGATCAATAATCATGTAACACAAACCTGGGTTTTTCCCATAAATGTTACAGGCTCTGCATCAGGCCCAAGCGCAAATGAAAATGCGCACAATGCATAAGCTGATTTATCTTCGTATGCTGCAAGTAAGTTATTCAAACCTATGACAAGAGACGTTTTAGAAGAGATTAGTTGAAGAAAATGTAGTATTTATTTATTTTGGGGTGGCTGTGAGGGGGAGGGGGGACTAGGAAATGAAAATACAACCTTCGTGACCTATCTTCTGCAAGAACCACTTTCTGCACAAAAGTAACGAGTGTCAGCAATAGAAGATCCAGAAACATTAAAACCTCAAATAAGAAACTTGGGTGATGTATAGCTCATAACGAACATAGCCTGTTGAGGATCCATTAGTGTACAGAGTGAATACTCAACAAACAGATAGAAATGGTAGAACAATAATGAAACAAAAAATCCAACAAGCATACCAAAACATACATTATGGTATGCAAGAGTCTTTGAAAATGGACCACAACTCATATGTTGCATGAATACGGTATGCAGGATGTTCAACTTCCAATCCAATAGTTTAAGACAGGGTCTTGGTTTTTTAAAATTCATATCAAGTCAGCTGCACCCGAGACTCAAGAACCCTTTTCAAGTATCTCAAAGCTGTGGTGATCACCAACCAGGTGCTACTTTCTATAATTTTGAGTGGTCAGAACGAGTAATAGAACCAAAGGGAACATATAAACAGGGCAGCAATACCATACATGGAGGGAGAATCTCGCAGACAAAGCATTAGTAGTAGTTCACAGTTCACTTCATTCATTAGAAAACGATTTGTCCATAGAACTCAAATGGAGCCACAATGTTAGCCTGGAACAATTCCAGCCAACACAACAAGACACAAAGACCCCATTTGATGGGAAGGCAACTTACATATACGGCCCTGCAGAAAAACAGAATAAAAATTAAAAGCAGACGATAAAGAGTTTCAGTTTAATTCCATAGAAAACTTAAAGGAAAAGATGCAAGTATTGATGCTGAATACCTGGAAGACCTTTGAGAGCGTTGAAACACAAACATGTGTCTTCCACCAGCACAGGCCCATTCACCTTCCAATTACTCCGTGTATCAGAATATATAAATGGAAAGTAAAGCAACCATATTAGTAGAAAACAGATTTCAAGTACCTGGACGGCCGCCATTCGAGCCTTCTCTTTGGAGATGTCTTCGGGCTCGCCTTGCAATTCGGGAACTGCAAAATATTTCACGCTAATGAATTTATCGGCATCGTAAAAACGGGGACAGAAAGAAAAACTTTAACCAGCAGATAATGGTTTCGAACGATGCAACAGAAGATACTTACGGTCTAGCTTGAGCGTCTGGAAGGGAATGGAATTTCCCAAAATTGCTTTCACTTCCTCCAGCTTCTTCGCATTTCCAGTCACGAAAGTCACCGGCTTCGCCACAACCACCGGCCTCGCCGCCGCTGCGCCTGCCATTCTCTTCCTCTCTAGGGTTTTATGACCTCACTCGCGATAGTGTAAAGGAACGGAACTTCACACATTAGTATTTCGGTTCGGTAGGATTACAAAGATTTAGAATAAATGAAAAGTGTGCTAAGGTGTGCAATTTATCCAATTATTAAAATTCAACACTTCATTAATTATATTAATTACATTTCAATAATTACAACTCCTCCACCCCTGTCACCTCTAGCTTCTAGTGATTCTTGCCGCCCGTCCCTCATCGATCAACCACACCGTCCGATCTATCAATAGTCATCGTGCTTCACTACTAGTAGCAGTCAGCAAACCACCCAAGCTTCCGCCACCGGCCACCATCCTTGTAGTCCGCCACCAGCAGGAGGAGCTAGGAAATTGGGGATTCAACTAGGAAAACAAATCTAGCTGAAATCCATGCGATCTCCTTCTTTTCTTTGCGTTGAGGACGTATGTGCATCAAATAACATCGATGCTCTTCTTTCCTTCGCAAAAACGCCGGACCTGCAACAAATCACGGTGGCCAACCGGCAACTGGACATTACTGCAATAGGCGAATTTGATGCGCCACGACAACAATATGATACACGACCACAGGATAATGATGCACCTTCATAGTAGAATGATGCACCCTAAACTTTTAGAGCATCTTCATCCGTTCAAATGTAAAATTAATATGATACCCGCATGAGGCAGTATGCGCACCATTATAATAAGATAATGCACCCTTAAAATGTTGCGCCTCAGAGACAGTATGATGCGCCATTTCATTGTAAATGGTGCACCATTATAATAAAAATCAACTAGACAAGCATGAACTAAGTAAACCATTATGATGTGCTGCTCGTAATTCCTGATGCACCATTGATGCAAAATGATGCACCATTTTTTATGGTGCACCACTACAAGATAAATACAATCTTAACACTATGATGCGCCTATAAGTAAGAGTGTTGCACCAATCCATTCATTATAGTGCGTCATACTGTCTCGTAGGCGGATCATGATTGTTCTTTGCTAATAATAACGTGGACTACTTAGGCGCATCATAATGGTACATCATCTTTATTATAATGGTGTATCATAGTATCTCATGGGTGAATCATACTTTTTTCAGGTGCATCACTAACGTATACAAATGTATCATTTTTGGAGGTGCATCATAATTTACAGATTAGCAGTCATCAGAACTAGTGCATCATTGTTTTACGGGAGCGCATCCTTAAACGGTGCATCATACTGTCTCGTGGGAGAACCATTTGTACCAGTGGTGCGCCATTTATTTCGAACAGCGCATCATAATGTTTTACATTGTATACACTTGTCTTGTTGGTTTTAATCATAATGGTGAACCGTCTAAAATGTAATGATGCAACAGCGTTATAACGGTGCCTCATTTAATCATAAGAGTGCATCATACTGACTCTCATGGGTGTGATATTAATTTTACAGTTGAAGGGATGAGAAATCTCACAAAATTTTATGGTGAGACATTCTATGTCGGAGGTGCATCATTATCACGTTGTGATGCATCATAACTCAGTATGAAATTGTAAGATTATTTTAACCTCGTGACTTAATTGTAAGTTTCTCTAGTTTATTCTACAGGGTAGAGTACATTCGTACTCCTATAACAATTATTGTCTCATGCGAGTTCTATTTTAAGAATTTGTATCATTAAAGTTCTATTTTAAAAGTTATTGTGTGTTCGTAGTCTTATCATCAAGTTTTTCCGTTTAGTTTAACGGATCTTTGGGAAAATGATAATTTTAGCTACTGAAGTTTTCTTAATCTCTTTATTTGAACCTAAGTTTTAAACATAACAATTTAGTCACCCTAACAATTATGAACTTAACAATTTTACCCTAAACTTTTCAACTTTCACTCTCAACCCAACAGCCTTACCACCACCGCTGGAATGCCACCTCCTCACCTAAAAATGCCCAAAACTACAAGAAACAACCACCAAGCTGCGATTTGCGAGCCCTAGGCCACAGTTTGCTAACCCAAGGCAATGTTTAGAGTTGTCATTGATGAATTATAGGCCGAGCGGAACTCATGTCTACATCGCAAGAAGCGTCGGAATGTTGAGTCTATTGCTTTTTCTATTATCATTGTCGTGGAATGTATTAGTAATCAAACTCATCTTTTTTCAGTTTAGGAGGGTTTTTTCTTTGTTTGTAAGGGCTATGGAGTTGTTGTAAGTAGGGCTGTAAAATGAGCTGAGCCGAACTTACTCAAACTCAACTCATGTGTTATTGAACAATGTATTATCGAGTTTCAACCTCGAGTTCGAGCAGAGTTCATGGCTCGGTAATTTTATCAAGCCGAGTTTAAGTGGACTTGAGTTCGATTCGATTGTTTATTGAGTTATCGAGCAATACATATTAAAAAGAATCTAGGATCATTCAGATATAAGTAATTAAAGTAGTATAACCTAATTTATTAAACTTATAAAGTACAATGAGTAATTTGAAAGTAGTAGGACCTAGTTGACTAAAATTATAAAATGTTAGGCCAAAAATTACAAAGTATCAGATTTTTAGCGGTTACAGAGTTGAACTCAAACACAGTTTAAATGATTTTTGAAAGGTTTTCGAGGAGCTCGTGAGCAATCAAGACTATCAAGTTGAGTTTGAGACCGCATCATGAAGGCTAGTCGAGTTATCGAACTAAGCTCGATAAAAAACATTCAAACTGAGTTCGAGCAGAGCACAATTTAAGCTCAACTCGGTTCATTTACATCTCTAGCTATATGTGTCATTGGATTTCTTTCATCAATAATATTCGAGGCAACGATCCTCTTCCTAAATTTTTTTTGAAGAAATAAAGAAGTGTGATGGTGGTGGTTAGGGGTGTGAAACGAATCGAGCCGAGCCGAGCTCGGTTCGAGCTCGAGCTTTAACGAGCCCAACGAGCCTAGCTTCATGAGCCTCGAGCTCGAGCTAGAACTAATTTTTAGGCTCGAATAATAAACGAGCCGGGCCCAAGCTTTATCAAAATACCTATAACACCCTCTTATAATTAAGTCTCCCTAACCCCTGGTTCACTGACTACCGAGTATATCCCTCCCATTCACTCTGAAAATCAAACAGACCCTAATCCCAATTCCCAAATCCAGACCCTAATCCCTAACTCGAGTCTGCGACTGGGAAGTGCAAACCATACCCGTCCTTCAATTCCGACCTAGCAGCTATCGTCAAACTCTCCAGTCTCTACCCACCTCACCCCGCCATCAACTCTGACACCAACTCGCTTCAAGATTTCAACTCGAGTCTCCAACCTATTGTAGTTTGTTGTAATTTATGTTAAATCGTTTAATTTGCATTCTGTAGCCTGGAACCAGAGTTCGTCTCATTCGGTGTTTCATAAAGCGGAGCAGGTCTGCCTTGACATATGAGCTTTACCTTAATATAACTGATGGAATGAATTTCATATTCTGATTGTGTATCCTCCATGTATCTTCATTTATATCAATTGGTAGACTGTTTTGTGGCTCACTGTTCTGGCTTAGTCTCTCAAAGATTGCCCATCTTGATTTGCTCTCTTTTGGTACATACTTGTGCAGTGTATCTTGTTAGAGTTGGTGCTCTAAAGCTGCTGCTCAAAGTAAGAAGTAAAGTAACTTGCTTTGCAAGTCAAATAGAATGAGTGCTTCAAATACGTGAAGAAGAGAAGAATAGAAAATAAAATATAGTGTTTTAGTTAAACTATAAGTTTTTAATTATTATAGATAAGTTTAGGAGTTTCATATTTTATCTACAACTATTAGAATTAGGATTTATGTTTTGTTAGGATTCTTATATCAATTATGATTTGGTTTGTTATAGGCCTATATAAGCTTAAGGTTGTAAGCACAATAAATCAATAAAATTTCTCTCAGTTTCATACGGTTTCTTCTTCTTTGTTCTCTCATCTTCACCTTTGTCACCACAAAAAACACCAACAAGTGGTATCAGAGCATATTGATCTTGAGGGACCAAGAATGACACAAACCTTAAACCAACACAAGCCACAAGGCCCACAACATATGGAGAATACTTCATTCAACAACAACAACATGTCTCCACCTATCTTTGATGGAACCAATTACCAGATGTGGTCCATCATGATGCAAGCTTACCTAGAGGCTTCAGATCTTTGGGAAGTGGTGGAGGAAGAACCAGAAAAAGAACCAGAGAACATATCAAGCCACAACAAAAGAAGGCACAAATAGACCAAGTCAAGCCGGCAGAAGTCTAGAATGAGGAGGAGCTATTTTGAGGTATATGTTTATCAAGAAACATGGAAGAGTGTTGAAGGTATGTTAAAATTGCAGAAGACAAAATTGGTCGGGATGCAAGTAAAGAAAAAGAAAAGGAAAAAAATATATTTTGAGGAATAAGTAGCTTCAAAGCAAGGAGGAGTGTTAGAGTTGGTGCCCTAAAGCTGCTGCTCAAAGTAAGAAGTAAAGTAACTTGCTTTGCAAGTCAGATAGGAGGAGTGCTTCAAGTACGTGAAGAAGAGAAGAATAGAAAATAAAATATAGTGTTTTAGTTAAATTAAAAGTTTTTAATTATTATAGATAAGTTTAGGAGTTTCATATTTTATCTACAACTATTAGGATTAGGATTTATGTTATGTTAAGATTCCTATATCAATTAGGATTTGATTTGTTATAAGCCTATATAAGCTTAAGGTTGTAAGTACAATAAATCAATAAAGTTTCTCCCGGTTTCATACGGTTTCTTCTTCTTTGTTCTCTCATCTTCACCTTTGCCACCACAAAAAACACCAACATGATTGGTGAAGGAAAGCTGCTTCTTTATGCACAAAAGTGTAAGAAGGTCACATGTACAGACTATATCATCTCTTTATCTGCCAATGTTCAAACAAAGGACAACACCACTTGTGTTGGAAAATTGAGGTGGGGGCTTAAAGCAATAATTTGGGTTTGTAGTGACATTCTGGTGTGCTGAAAGTTAACAAAGGTTCATCCTTTTGATGGCAAGGTCTAATTTTATAGGAACAAAATTTACCATTTTGGATGAAAACCCCCCTATCACTTCCACAAAGATGAGTAGAAGTCATTCATCTCAGCTAGCAAGTCTTAAATGAGCTTCTCCTGTTTGGTCTTCAGGCAGTCATGCAATTGGTCACATCTTTTATGAATTGAATGTTCTAGGTGTGAGTTGTGTTCATACATTTATACATATGTAGTTGCATAGCTCTTTTGTGAGTGTAATTATAACTTATAACCTTTATGCGTGTTGTGGGGATTTGAGTTGTTGTTGTTCATTCTATTCTGTGTGTCATATTCCAGGGGTCCTAGAAGAATGCAATGCATAATGGACTCAATTCCTGCCACAACTATTGAACCAGGAGGGATAGCCCGATTCAGAGTCGAAAGAAGCTTTGAAGTCACGACAAGTTGCTGTTGATGGGCAGAAATGGGTATAAACTAGGGGTGTTAAACGAATCGGGCCGAGCCGAGCTCGGCTCGAGCTCGAGCTCTAACGAGCCCAAACGAGCCGAGCTTCACGAGCCTCGAGCTCGAGCCGATTCTTTGGCTCGTATAATTAACGAGCCGAGCTCGAACATGAATGGTTCGGCTCGATAGGCTCGACGAGCCTTATCGATGAGCGTTATCGAGCCTTGTCGAGCTTTATCGAGCCTAATCGAGCCTTATTGTCGAGCCTTATCGAGCCTTGTCGAGCCTTGTCGAGCCTAATGAGCTCGCGAGCTCGTTTGGGCTCGATTCGAATCGAGCTTCACGAGCCTTCGAGCCGAGCTCGAGCTCGAGCTGTCTCGAGCCGAGCTCGAGCTCGAGCCTGTCTCGAGCCAAGCTCGAGCTCGAATTTTCGGGCTTGTTCGAACTCGAACCGAGCTCGAGCCGAGCCCGAATTTCACGAGCTCGAGCTCGAACCTGCCAGGCTCGGGCTCGGCTCGGCTCGTTTACACCCCTAATATAAACTAAATGTTAGGACTCCAAGTGAACTAAAGAATAGAAGGGAATCCTAATCCTTGTGGATTTAGGTTTCTACAGCCTATGGCAAGGATACGCAGCCAACGAACCGGAACTTTCAATTTCGTTTTTTTTCTCTACGTTTTGCCTTAGCCATGTCTGAGTAGTTTTCTTAGTTTAGTCTAGGGTAGATTTCTATCTCCAAACTCTTGGTTGTGAGAATTGATTTTGAGCTATAATTTTCTTTAATTTCCAAGTATCTATTTCTTCTTAGTTCTTAATTATTGCAATTGATTTTCTAATTCTCGCTTGTTGAATTGGTTCTGAAATTGTGATTATGCTTGAATCGTTTTAGCCGCTTGTGTGAAAGGATTCATTTAGAAGCAAGTGAATTAATTGGAATTTCGTAAATTTCTTGTTAATTCACATTGAAGAAATAGAACAAGTTAAATCATACTAGGTTCTCTAGGTGGTTACCTTTTATACTTTTAGCATTTGATTCAACAAAACCCCCCAATCTTTTCTTTCAGTTAATTTCAGATTTAATTCAAAGAGCTCACCACCATACACAAATTAGTTTTCACAACATTAGATTGGCTCATTTGAAGTACTCAACTCGCATGAAAGAGTCACCTTCTAGTACTTGTCCAAAACAACAAGATGCTATGGTGTTGAGAATTAATAATAAATATTGTATATTTATATCCTCTTTTGCTTCTAAACATGCCCAGGTAAAGAATTTGTGTTGAATTGATTCAGCAAATAAAGTTTATTGAACATGTAAGAATAATTCGAGCATCACGAGCCCGATTCGAGCCTGATCAAGTCGAGCCTCTCGAGCTCACCCAACAACCAATCAAACCTCACGAGCTTTCGAGCCGAGCTTGAGCTTTACACAAACCGAGCTCTATAGGCTCGGATAGAACTCGGGCCGAGCTCGAGCTGAACCTAAATTTCACGAGCTCTAGTCTGCCAGACTCGAGTTCGGCTCGGCTCATTCTCACCTCTAGTGCTAGTGGTGGCGGGAGTATGTAAAGCGCTTCTGATTTGAGGATGGCGACGTGGATGGATTCCGGGAAGTTAGAGTCCCAAGGAGTGGCCACGACCCTAAATTCCGGGGCCATTTTAATAATATATCACATTTGGCGCCGTTTACCCTTTTTCTTTTTCATTTCTTTATTTTATCCTTTGGCACTTTATGTTGGACACCGCTGCATTGCTCCTCTAACTCTAATTAGTCCCCGCTTTTTTATTTTGAAACGATTAGTCCCGCTTTAATTTGTTGCCTTTAATTTCTTTTTGTTTTTGTTGTTATTGGTATACAGTAATACAGCTTTTATACTCTCTTCATTCTAAAAATATTACAACGTTTTTTTCTTTACAACATCCTAAAATTAGTGCAATATTTCATTTTATGGTAAGTTTTACATATTACTTCTAAAGTTTAAGAAATAAAATACCAAAATATAGTTAATATAGATATCTTTCTTCTCCAACTAAAAGTTTTCTTTAATTTTATTCTTATAATATTTATCGTTATAATTTAATATTGTTTTACTTTTCTTATTCGATTTCCGTATTTGATTACATTTTCCAATATATAAAAAATAAAATGAAAAAATCAATATCAAAATTTTCTCATATCTCCATATGAAATCAAAGTGTTACATTATATTTCGGATGGAGTGAGCACTATGGAGTCTCACTAATTGAGTTGACCATTATTGGACCACATTCAAAAGGAGAATTGATTTATATCACAATTTTCTCTATCAACCCAACTTGGTTTTGAATATCTTAATTAAGGAGTAAGTCTCAATTGTTCCTTTCATCCCACTTAATTTGTTAAGTTTGACTTTTAATCATGTATTTAGCTTAATTTTCTACTCATAAAAGTTTGTTTAAAATTTAGGGAAAAATTAGAAGTATAAAAATTGATTTACCTTATCCACATATAAGATATATATTGTAAATCAAAATGTTGAAAAAATATTAAACTCGAAAAAATTCATCATTGTTCATTAGATGTCTGGTACGCAAGATTCAATCATTCATATGATGTCTGGCACGCAGGAGATGCGGTCCGCATTAGATGAATTTCAACAGGACTTGAACGCCCTCCGCATTATATACAAATGTTAGCGTTGTTGAGGGTGATACGACTGACATTCCTCAACACAAATTTGACTTTGTCAACATTGTGGATTTATCGTCCAAGTTTCCGCAGAATTTATGTTGCATGTGGGATGTTTTAGTCTGTTTATTTATATTAATTTTATATTAATTTTTGGTATAGTTTCTAATCCGGTTAAACGCAAATTGCAAAAATTTATTCGTTGCAGATGTTGTTGGGCGATTAATCAAACTGGACGATACCCGTAAGAAGATTCTGAAAAGTGGTAGTTTATCCAAGCTACAATCTATAAGTGTAGTTGATCAAAGGTATATATCATTTATACTGTATATTATTTGATGACATAGAAATGAGATTTTTATTCCTAAACACGTATACATGATTGTTTTGCGCAACGGTCACGATGTCGATATAATGTTTTGGGGTGACCAGGTTAAACTTTTACAAGGTCTTGCAGATATTTATTTAGATGCATGTGTGGTAGTTGTTATCACTACCACTTATGTTAAGAAGTATCAGGGTATGTACATATGATCTATGGAATTGAGTGATTGATATGTAATGATGCTTATTATGTTTGTTTTGAATTGTATATCAGGTAAGTTTCATTTATCTGCAACCTGTGGGACAAAAATCCATGTCAACATTGACATTCCAGAAGTTTCAGCTTTACATGACTTGTATGTATTTTGTATGTTTTATATGTAATTATTTATTTTAACATTCAATTGTTAGTCATAACATCATATGAATTTCAGGTTTGTTGTAAATGGAAATGCTATCACTAATCGTATTGCTGAACGAACTTCAACTATTTCAACGAGTGGGACGAGTGTTGTCATTAAGCGTGTCATGTTGCGTCAACTTGAAGCCATTCGGTCTTTTGGAAAATTACCTGTATGCGCTTGTGTTTTGTATTTTTCATATTTTTAAATAACATTTTATCATGATAATGGTTTGTATGATTTTATGCGCAGATAAGGAATTTTAGATGCAATGCGATGATCATGGGTGTTAGTCTTGATTATCCACTATGGTACCTAGCATGTCGGGTATGCTTGAAAAAGGTGTTCGAACAAGGTCCTGATTATTACTGTAAGGGGTGTAATACTATTGTCCATTCTGCAATTCATCGGTATGTTCGACAACGCTTATGTATGTTGATTATATTGATTTATTATGAGTATATCTAATAATGTTGATATGACTACACGTGTATTTTTTGTTAGGTATAAAGTCGAAGTAATAGTTATGGACTGCACCGGGGAGTCAAAGTTCATAATGTTTGATAATGTAGCATGCAGACTTTTCCAGTGTGATGCTCAGACATTCGCAGGTTATGAAAAAACTGTAAGTGATGGTTTGTCAATTCAAATATAACATGCACTATAGACATGCTCATATTTATTCAGAAATTTTCATTTTACATGATAAACTGTATATACGAAGTAGGACAGATGAAGTTGGAGAGCATGTACGAAAGTTTGAAAGGAATTAAATATGCATGGGATATAAAAGTCACTGACTATAATATCACAAACAAACGCTCAGGATTTACCGTCCAGACATTTTCTGAAATTGATTATGCGACAGATGGTCGAGATGCATTAGAACTCATCGAACTGGTAAGTATGTGTGCACTGTGTACTGTGTCATGTAATAAATACTAAGTAATACTCCCTCCGTCCCACAAAGGTTGTCAACATTACTATATTGGGCCGTCCCACAAAGGTTGTCAACTTTCCTAAAACAGAAACTTTCTATCACCATTTTTACCATTTTATCCTCTTATCTCACACCATGGACCCACAAGTTTTTCTCTTTCCTCCTATTAAACTTAAAATTGGGGTCCACAAAATCTTCTCCTTCTTTCTTTTTAATGAGGGTAATTTTGTCAACACACTACTATTCTCCCACTTTCCTTAATATATGTGCCCAAACAAATCCTACAACCTTTGTGGGACGGAGGGAGTAATATTTTTCATACATAATAAAACGTATTGCATTTCTGGATCATAGAGACAATTACAAGAAAAACGTTTACTACCACTAAAACGTTCGGCAAATCAGGCTGACGGAAGCGGCGATAGCCCTAATGATAGGTATTAAATTTTTATATGATTGGAAAATAAACTATGTTATAAACCCAATTACAGTTTGGCTATATTATGGTGTTTTGCTGTATAGTTTGCCGACTGTTGAAGAGATTGGTAGTTGCGGTGTACTTGGTAATAGAGATAACATTGGCACATTAGAAGTACATGATGGTAACAGTGTCGGAGAATCCTTGTACGTATATTGCATCTACTACTATTACTTATAATATAATCTTTAAAATGTTATTAACTTTATGTGACATGTACTTGTAGGGATGAAAACACATTAGGGATTATTGATGAGCCATGCAGCAATGACGAGATGTGACCGTGTGCATGTACATGACCAATAAGATCCGTTCGTGTTTTCAATATTCTGATACTCATATTTGAAGTTAGGTGTTTTCCTTCGTGTCTTGACATGTGTTATGGGTTTTCTTTTCATTTCTAATCGTCGTCGTTTGTGAACCGATTCGATAAGCTTGAACGCGTTTTACTCGGTTGGTCATCGATCCTTAAATAACATAGCATATGGGTTACTTGTGTAGGAATTTATACAAATACATCGATAGTATTAAGACATAAACGTTAATTATTTTTACTCCGTCCCGTAGGAGGGGGTACCAGCTAGTTGGTATCATATTAGAGCAAATAAAGATTCCATCCCTTTTCTCACGTGATGCAGCCTCAAAATCAGGGATTGTGCTCTTCTTGTCCAAAAGCTTGCTTCCCCATTTCTTTAATAATTCTTCTCCAAAAGTCCAACAAAGCTTTGATTTCCTTTTATTTAACTATTTACTTAATAAAATGGCATGTTGGCTTAACTTAAGTTGGGGTTTATCACATACTCTTCTAATGGGTATACATGCACATCATATTCCTTCTCATTCATTTTGCTTTTCCACATATTTCTTCTTTAGATGATTAGGATTTTTAGATTGACCCCCACTTGTTTGTGGTTATTGCCCATATCATTCCCTTTCACATGATCATTTATTCTTATGATAAGTGTTAGTATAACTGAGTTTTTATTCAATCTGCACTTTGGTTAAATATTATGATGTTATTTAAGTTTATCAATTTTATTCTTCAGTTTTTTTTCCATTTATAAATTTAATTTCCATTAAAAAAATCGAGTATTTTCCTACTTTTTTGTAAAAAGAACACATCCTTCACATATTTCAAAAGAATAAGAACTGTACAAATAAAATTAAAAATACTATGACCGGAATGCATTTTTTTGTAAATGAAAGATTTAAATGGAAATTTAAAACATATCAATGGCTAAGGTTGTAATTAAAATTAGGCTTAAATATATGATACTACCCTGGACTATAGTGACTCGGGCGAGTTAGGGCCTGATCTTCAAAGTGGGCAGAGTGGTGCCTTGTACTATTGAAATGGTGCAAATAAGGGCATCGGCTCAGCTGACTCGGCACGTGGTATCACGTGTCGTCACGTCCGTTTGCACTTGATGGCCTGAATTAACGATGCCCGTTTTAAAGTGACCTACATGTACGTTTTGAAAGATCAGGGCAAGCCCAAGCCTCCACGCCACTTCACCGGCTGCCCGCGAGCTCAACCCGCCTCTTCCTCACACCGGCCATCTTCATCAGCCATCACAGCGCTGCCTTCGCCGTCCCATATCACCGACGCGGACCTCCCGACCACCCTCGCCACTGTTGCCGCTGGCAAGCTCCAAAGTCGGCAACGACCAACTGCACAAAGCAATGACTCGATTCACGATCTAGCTCCGTTCACGCACACTCACCACTATAATCGGCCATTCCAGCACCTCTAACCACTGTGCCGTCCTCCAGAGACTCTTGCCGGCCATCTTCGCCGCCCCTTGACACCGGAAACACCGCCACCCACATCCACAAACTCGCGAATCTCCACCGTCAAGCTCGCGACTTGCGAGCCTCCTGCTTCTCTTTCCTTTTTATTATTTATTTGTTTTATTTTTATTCCACCCTTGTACCCTCTTTTTTTATATTTTAATCACTTAGGTAACTAAGTGTTTTCCGTTTTCTATTTTTACAGGTTCTAGGAACTTTTAAAAATTGGGGTTTGGTCTGATCTTTCAAAATGTACATGTAGGTCACTCTAAAACGGGCATTGTTAACTCAGGCCGTCAAGAGCAAACGGACGTGACGACACGTGCCGAGACCCTTATTTGCACAATTCCAATAGTACAAGGCACCATTCTGCCCACTTTGAAGTTCATGCTCTAACTCGCCAGGTCACTATAGTTCAGGGTAGTACCAGATATTTAAACATTAAAATTAACCAATGAGACGTTAGGAACACAACTTCAAACCTACAATTAATGCACTACACAACATTAAGATTTGTACAAATAAAACTCATAAAGGACATTAAGAATTGTACAAATATATTAGGGGGCTTCAAACATCAAGGGTGAGGAAAAAAATATTCACCAAATTTAGGTGTTATCCACCACCAAAAATTCACTACATAATTTTTGGAACCTCAAACCTCAAATCTAAAATGAAAAAGCAAGTGGGGGGAGCAGCCGAAGGTGAAAATCTGAAATGAAAGGGGAGGGGTGCGGCGGACACGTGGGCGTGGAGGTGGGGGTGGGGCCAGGAGGGATGAGTTAAATGGGTCAACCTACCAAAATTGACTTTTTTTTGTACAAATTCACCTTACACTGTACAAAATCGGACCTCCCAAATTCACGGGGAGGTCCGAATTATATGGAGTGATTCACTTTTTTTAGGAGGTGAATTTGTACAAATTCACCTCCAAAAAACAAAGTTTGAAACCCCCTATTAATTATACCAAATATACAGGGCCGGTCCTGAGATTTTGAGGGCTCGAAGCAAAAAGTAAAACCGAGGCCCTTTGTCAAGATTGTACTACCTTCGTACCAAAAAATTGGTGTGTTTCGTTTTTAGCAATTAATCTATAATTTTCTTTCTTTGACATTCTAATATTCTAATATGTAGTTGAAAATATTTTAGATGCAAATTATAGAATAATGTGTCTAGTTTCTAAATATACTTTCTCCAAAAAATTTGTAATAATTTTTTCTAGTAATGAGTTGATTCTTTCACAACATCAAAAAAGAAACTAACTTTTCAAGGACGGAGAGAGTATTTACATAATCAATGGCGAACCTATCTTGTACAAAAGGGGCTGATATATATAGTGAATATGAAACTTAATGATCGAAATATTAAAAATATGAAGGTTAGGAACTAAATCAATTATAAATCTAACTTAAACAAGAATTTTGTGCATTTTTCAAGATTAATTTAATCTATGATATTTTTCATGCATGTTTAGATACCTAAAGTTAAATATTTTTTATGTGTATCATAATTTGTAATATACACTTTCTAAATATATTTTTTGGATTTTTTTGAACTATTTATCTTTGTAAATATTTGAGTTAAACATTGAATTTTGAAACATGAAAGTCAAATGGTGCAATCTTTAAGTACGGAGGGAGTATTTCTTTAAAAGTGGTTCACTTTTCTTAAAAATATTTTCACTTTATGAGTCTCTTAAAATTTATATATATTTCATTTTAGGTTGTCTCCAAAAATTTGTTCACTTTAATTAAAATTTGTTCATTTTCATTAAAACGTATGAGTTTTGTTGGGACGAATGGAGTATTTTTTTTTCTATATACAATATATGTATATCTTATTTTTTGGGTCCTTAGAATTGGGGGCCCAAAGCAAAAACTTTAACAGCTTGAGCCCGAGGCCAGTACTGCAAAGATATAACAATGCAGAACAAAAAAATAAACAACTACTAAGCAAACCAAACAAAGCCTTGCGCATTAGGGGAGAGTAAAAACCAAACAAAAGTTGCTAGAAAAAAGAAAAAGAAATAACCAAAGAAAGCCTCGGGCAGGCAAGGTAGCTACAGGGTAGCTTGCACACATCTTGGGTACGTAAACTCATGCCAAAGATGTTAGAACCATAGAAGAGCCTAAAGAATACTCACTCCAACAGCCAGATCCTGCAATGAAGAAAGAAATTGGGATTAATTCATCTCCCATCCCATGGGCATGAGTTATCCTGGAAGATCTAAATCCTTGAAAACACCTAGGGATCAATTTTGAGAATGCCGTTATTATTTGGGGTGACCCATGGCCAAAATAGTTCTCAGAATGAAGGTTAATGGCTCCAGGCATGATGAGTCATTGCTCAGCCTTGCTGAAAACCAGTAACGCCTAAGTCATGACCTATTTCCTCCGACGAGAGAGGCATTAGTACCCGATCATAGCCCCACTTCAAATCGCCTGAACTAGACGTCAAATGGGCAGCACAACCATGAAAAACCCTAGAGACAGATCGAAACCACGATGTAGAGGGCCGAAAGCTAGCGATAGTGATTGGAGAGCGAGATCGGAGGCATATAGTGAGCTGCCTCCACATTGAAGGGAGACAATGAAGCTCGAACCTTCAATTCCAGCGGAAGCGGGGAGAGAGGCCCCAACAGGGGAGAGGTCCCAGGCCAGCGGGCCCGCAGCTAAGGGATGGAGCCAAACAAACATGGGCCTGGATCTAGACGACACCATCAGGAACCTTGTTAGAGTGCTTCCTTCTTTGTGGAACAAGTGCCCATTGAAACCGTAGAGGACGATGAGGCTTCGAAGTCCAACTAACCTTGAGAGCCCGTCATAGAAACCTAAGCTATTGGATGGGAAAACCTAGAGGACCACTGTCAAGGGCAAGAGGGTTGGAAGCACGGCGGTGCTTTCGAACCCTAGAGAGCATGAAAATGTTTCTCATTTGTATAACTTTTTACAAATAATTATTGCGTCTCAAACATCTCAGATAGGGGAACCCACAATCAAGGTCATCAAAGCATGATATAAGAATGATATAAGAATGTTGGAGCAATTCAACATGAGTCGCTTTATCACAAAACAATCACATTCACGTGAAAAAGGTGAGAAGGTAAGAAGCTTAGTTGAACCCTACTCAAACTAGGAGAATAAGATTGAGCCCCATGGTACTCCATGGAGAGTTCCCAAAATATGAACAAACAAAATGCCAGAACACAGACCCAACTAACTAGGACACATAGAGTACTATCGAGTTCGAGTTCGAGCTCAAGCTTGGCCCCTTCCGGCTTGGTGTGAGCTTGAACTCAAGTTCATCGAACTCGATATGGCTGGAGCTCATCGACTTGAAAAGCTTGACCTGTAATACTAATAGAGCTCAATTTGGCTTTCGAAAGTCTTGTGAAGCCTGTGAATCATCATCATCGAACCTTTCAAGCTCACATGATATCGGCTTGGACAATACATACAAGTTCCCTACTTGTAAATTTTAGGCTTTAAGGGTAAAAATGCCACTAAAGTATTCAAAAATTTTAAATCTATCACCAAACTTCATTTGGAGCTAAAGTGCCATCTAAATTTTGAAATTGGTTTAAAAATGCCACTGCCGTTAAAATATCTTTTAAATCTTTGATTTGATTACTAAAGTTCTACTTCAAGTTTTGTTTACTATAACGATTTGATCATAATAGTTTTAAATCTAATAATTTTACCCACACTACATAGTTGCAAGGAGTGTAGTAGCGGGCCCAGTAACGGGCAAGCCGCTACCACAGTCAGTTTACCGAAAATAAAAATTATGAATTAAAAAATATATATATATATATATATATATATTTAAAATGTGGTAACGGGCGTGGTAACGGGTAAGCCCGCTACCACGCATTAAGTATTATTCAGAGACTCTCTCACTCGCAACTCTGTATCTATTCATATCATCACTCCACAACTCTCCCTCTCACTAAAAAACTTCATCTTCTCATCGCGCCTCACTCTGAAACTCCACCCAAAAATCAAGCAATTTAAAGCTCGTTGATCGTCTTCTCCAGCAAAAATCAGGCGATTCAAAGCTTCGACTCATCTTCTCCAGTCAAGAATCTGACGAAGCCTAGGCTCATCTTCTTCACCAGTTCTAGATCTAGCCAAAAATCCAAAAATTTATGGGCTCATCTTCTTCACCAGTTCTAGATCTAGCCAAGAATCCGATGAATCCGGGCTTATCTTCTTTACTGGTTCCAGATCTAGCCATGAACCTCGTGATTTGGAAGCTAAGCAAGTCTTCTCCAGCCAAGATAAGAATCCAGTGAATCAGGAAGAATTGGCAAGAATTTTTTGGTTCTTCACTGTTATTTTGTTCGACCATGAGTGGAACTGGCAGTTTTGTAAGTTCTAATCTCTTATTTCAAATTAAGGATAAATTTTACATGTTGAACTCGATTTGTTTGGTTAATCAAATTGGTTCTTGCTTGTTGATTGTGAGATGGAAGTTTTATGATTTGAGATGGATTGTTGATGAAATATTGTTTGTGGTAATTGGGTTGATTAATTTTTTGTACTGATTTCCAGGTGAGAGATAGAGAAGATTAAGATAAAGAGAGATGAAAGCGGTAGAGCATGAGGGTAGAAATGGAAAAGTCAACTTGGCTATGAGTATTTTTTTTATTTTGGTAAATTTCCTGGTAGCGGACACACCCGTTACCAGCCGCTACCTCATTAGTAACGCCCTGGTAGCGGTCAGAACCGTTACCATTGGTAACGATCAGGTAGCGAGTTGACCTCTACCAGGCTTCCACCAGTTATGCAGTGGCAGTTTCTGTTGTACCATGACTGGTTACTTCTTAACTATAATTTGAAGTATTTTAAATTTCTAATGACCCAACCAATTTTTTTGTCCTTCTTTTTAATATTTAAAAAACTTCTTTAATATGAGTAGTTCGCAAAGTGAAAATTGGCTTCGATCCACCTCTGGGCTGCAATTTCTCTTCGTTAAAGGCACCATAAATAAATTTGGAAGTAATAAATCAAGGATTATCCCATATGAACTCAATGTTACATTCTGGGTGAGAAGCTGTAGAAAGGGTCCGACCATATCCCTCATAATGGTACAACATAAATTGGGTAAAATTGTTAGGATCAAACTGTTAGAGTAAAAAAAAAACTTGAAGTTCAACTATTGTAATTAAACCAAAGATTTAACATATATTTTAACAGTAGTGGCATTTTAATCATGTTTCAAAACTCAGATGGCACTGCTTTAGCTCCAAAATAAAGTTTGGCGGTAGAATTAGAAATTTTGAATAGCCCTTAAACCCTAAATTTTACATTAATGTTTTTTTATTGGGACATTAATGTTATTCTCTCTTAGGAATTAACACATCTAAATTTGAATAAAATTTTGCATGCCACTGTGCAAATGATTACCTGTCACAATTTTTAGTAATTTAAAATTTTTGGTCTCCATCATTGCTCTCTTTTCCATAACACTTTTAATAAACTGCTGATTTGTTCTTCTTTTTTAATCTGAATATGGAGACAGTCTGCTGGCAATTGATAATTAAAATTGTAGATTCCGTTCAAAGTCTTAGTCCTACAATACTCTAATACATAAAACTACTGAGAAGCAGGAATTTTGGAGCTTGTTCTGTAAACTATTGGACATAAAAAAATAAATAAAAATAAAACATGTATATGCCATTGGATCTAATGATTTTTCTCCCTAATCTCTTCTACCGATGGATGCTCTGCCTCTTGTCTTTCGTTTTCATTTAAGGCCGCGTCAACTTTATTTTTCATTTTCCTTTTATTTATATATATATAGGAATATCAAACTGAAATACATAAACTTTGAAGCTCATATATATAATTAAAAATTATTTAACCGAATTTGAGTGTGGTAGTTAATTTTATCCCTCACACCAATAGGTTCTGCATATACCTCCTAGCTAGGGCTAAGAATTTGAGAGCCTTTACATGGCTTAGGAACAATCTTTTAGCATTTTGGAAAACAAATCATTTAAAGGGAACTTAATATTAAAATCCTACTGGTGATTTTTTTTGATAGGGGGAGTGAGGTGCCAGTGTAGCACCCCCGAGAATCCGAATCCACTATCACCTTCTATATATTGAACTTCTGAATCAGTTGCAGGCACTCCTTGATAGCCAAAGCTTCACCATAAAATGCATTCGGAAGTACTCCACGGATTTTGGCCATCAAGACCGCAACAATTATACCCCTTTCGTCTCTAAGGACGACACCGACGCCAATCCAACCATCATCGTCCACCGCGGCGCCCGTATTGGCCTTCACCCAACCAGCTGGTGGGAGCTGCTATCTCGCCGTAAGGTGTGGACAGAAATTGAAATCTAGGAGACACTTCATTTCCATAAGTTGTTGTGCAAGTAACCAACTGAAAGTCTGAGCATTCCATGAACCCTTATTAATCCGGTTCCTCCAATGCATATAGACTGTGATAATAAATTTCGACCGGTCCATCTCAGAGCACAAAGCTCTTATTTCTTCAAGCCCACCAGGAAAATCATTGTTCGCGTTTTGTGTAGCCACCAATTGATCAGTTGTTGTCCAAATAAGCTGAGCAAAACTACAGTCTCGCAAAATATGGATAGTTGATTATGGTTGCTGCTCACATATCGGACAAGTCTCATTATCAATTATTCCATAGTGATGGAGATTTGCCCGAGTTGGAAGGCAAGCTTGAGCAGTTCTCCACATAATTCGATGTTTGTTCAGTGTTTGTGCTTCCCATACACTACGTAGAAAAAACATGGCTTATCGCGGCCTCCTCTGTGGTAGCGCCGCGGTAACAACAGCGGGGAGGGCTGCGGTAATTCCCGCAGTAAATAAGCTCGCGGTATAGGCCTTACCAAGCCCCAAGCCGCAGTAATACCGCGGCCTTACCGCGCCCCTGGCCGCAGTAACGTTTTAAATAATTTTTAAAAAAAGTGAATGAATTCGGATGAATATTCATCCGAATTCATCCACAAAACCCAGAAAACGGGAGAACAAAACCCAGAAACACGGGAGAAGAAGAAGAAAGAAAGAAAGAAAGAAGGAAGGAAGGAAGAAGAAGAAAGAAGGAAAAGATAAAAAATCGGGAGAAGAAGAAGAAAGAAAGAAAGAAAGAAGGAAGGAAGAAAGAAGGAAAGAAAGAAGAAGAAGATGAAGAAGAGGAAGAAGAAGATGAAGAAGAATAAGAAAGAACAGAGAAGAAGAAGAGAGAAGGAAAAGAGAAAAAACGGGAGAAGAAGAAAGAAAGAAAGAAAGAAGGAAGGAAGGAAGAAGGAAAGAAAGAAGAAGATGAAGATGAAGATGAAGATGAAAACGGGAGAGGAAGAAGAAGAATTCAGATGAAGAAGAAGAATTCGGATGAAAACGGGGGAAGAAATAAAAAAAAAAGCTTACCGCGGCCCGTTGTGTGGTAAACTAATTCTTACCGCGCCTTACCGCGCAAAGGGCCGCAATAAACGTTGGAAGCGAGCTGGCAGCGAAATTTACCGTGCCCCTGGCTTTACCGCGGCCCTCACCCCAGTAAGGGCCGTGGTAAAACATGTATTCTCTACATAGTGATACAGCTCGAAAAATCCATTCTCATGAGCGACAATGGTGCCTTCTTGTTTGTTGCTCATATAATTAGCTGCATAACCGGTTTGGACACTATAAATACCATCTCCCGAGAAATGCCAAATCAGTGCCTCACCATCCTCATTTTGGCAAAGAGGAATTCGTCCAATTGCCTCTACATCTGGTGGCTCAAAGATATGTTGTAAAAGCTGGATATCCCATTCCCTCCGTCCTCGCAAAAATAAAAAATTGATAGTAGTATCTAGAGGTAAAAAGCGAAGATAAGTAGAAGGCTTAAAATTGATATTATCAGGAATCCATGGATCTTGCCATATTCAAACTGTAGACCCATCGCAAAGGCGCCAACGCAAGCCGAGCTTCAAAACTTCCCCCCTTTCATCAAACTTTTCCAAATATAAAAGGCATTGTGGTGTTTCTTCCGTGCTTCCATTAAGGTGGAATTTGGAAAATATTTACTTTAAGAACCTAGGCACACAAAGATGAATCATTAGAGCATAATCTCCAACCTTGCTTGGCTAGCATTGCCAAATTAAAATCGGAGAGGTCTCGGAATCCTAATCCACCATCCTTTTTATTCAGAGTTACTTTATCTCATCTCATCCAATTCAAGCCTTTTTTCTCCGCACCATGATTCCAGAAGAAATTTGTTAAGAATTATCTCCATGCTTTTGCATAGCTTGTCCGGGATATGGAAGACACTCATCACATATATCGGAATTGCTTGACCTACGGCCTTGATCATAACTTCCTTACCAGCTTTGGAAAGCGACTTGGAAAACCAGGTCTTGGTACTCTGGGCAATGCGCTCTTTGATATAGCGGAAGGCCTCTGCTTTTTTCCTACTAACAAAAGTAGGAAGACCAAGATATTTTCCACATTGTTACACTCCGATACGCCAAAAACGCTCATAAATTGTCTCATGTCATTTACCAAAGTATTAGGACTGAAAAATACTCTAAATTTATCAAAATTTATACATTGTCTAGAAATAAACTCATAGTGATGGAGAACTTCCCTGAGATTTTGTGCCTCAGTTAGGGTAGCTTTGCAAAAAAGCAAGCTGTCATCGGCGAACAAAAGATGAGTAATGGCCAGCCCCTGTTGGCTTGCCGTAACCCCTGTCAACTTATGTCTATTGTGTGCCTAGTGAATTAAAGTTGTCAGACCTTCGGAGAAAAGCAGAAAAAGATAGGGAGGTAAAGGATCCCTTTGACGAAGTCCGCGCTGAGGAATGATAATTCCATGGTTGGCACCATTTATTCTGACAGAATAGCGCACAATGGAGATGCAATCCATAATAGTATGAATCATTTGGTCTGGGATGCCCATTCTTTCCATCATGATCTGAATAAAACTCCATTCAACTATGTCATAAGCTTTAGACATGTCACGTTTTAAAGCACAATTCCCTGTACGACCGGTTCTTTTCCCTCTTAGCTTGTGCAATAATTCGTAAGATACCATCACATTGTTAGTGATTAATCTTCCTTTAATGAAAGCACTCTGTTCCTTTGGAATGATAGCTGGAAGCGTGATAGTCTTATAGCAATTGTCTTCGAGATATGCTTATAAATCACGCTGCACAAGCTAATTGGGCGGAAATGTTTTGTTGTTGTTGGATTTTTTACTTTGGGTATGAGTGTGATGTTGGTAGAGTTGACGTCCTGCACATAAACACCCTCATTCAAAATAGACAGGCAATAATTCACAATATGATGTTTTACTTGCGACCAGAAGTGTTGATAGAATCCAGCTGGCAAGCCATCCGAACCTGGAGCCTTGCTAGGATACATTTCTTGAAGAGCTCCATAAATTTCTCCATTTATGTAAGTTCGGCCCAAAGACCACCGTATCAAATCCATAATGGTCCGTGACTAGATTGCGTCTTGCAGCCGCAGGTCCGTTCTATTTTAGTCCACAGCTACTAGCACCACATCATCTTCATCTTTCCTCAGTCTGGCATGGTAACCAATCAAGGATATAATTTTGTTAACTCTCTGGCGATTAGAAGCATGATTATGAAAGAATTTTTTATTTTTATCGCCTTCATTAAGCCATGAAATCCTCAACCGTTGATCGTGGGATATCATTGAGAAATAGGAATCCGTGTTCAAGTAATAAATATTATTCTATGCGGATTTCGAGACGAAAGAATCCTGATAAAAATAGCAAGTAAAAAAAATGGTTTTGTTTTAGGTTATGCCTCTTACGTATACGCCTGCCTTAGCTCGAAGAATGAATGAGGATTCAAAAAGTTCGGGTTGGGACAAGGTAAGGGTCGGAGAAGGGCAATCACTCATTCTTAAAACCAGCATTCTTAAGACCAAAGGTCGGGGTGGAAAAGGGGGGAAAGCTCTCCGTTCCTGGTTCTCTTGTAGCTGGATCCTCCGGAACCACAAGAATCCTTAGTTAGAATGGGTTTCCATTCCTCTATGTGTCTCCATTCCATTATCAGTTTTTTTGTCTCCTCAACTTTATCATGAATAGTTCTTGAACATGCCCGAATTCGGCTTTATTCCAACGGACCAAGTGGCGCAGGTTTTCATCAATTCTCCTACTAATATCCTCGTGCATAGCTGATGTACCATTCCAAGCTTTGTCAACCACTGTTGTGCGAGATTGATTTCGTAAACGCATAAGTTTAAAATGAAAGTTACCATTCCTTCACATTTTTCGTTTCAACTCCAGCTTCATGGAAAGCGCATATATTCACTGAAAAGGCGATCTAATCCGGAGAAGCGCAAAACCGATCTAGGCGGCACCAAACCATTCTCCCTTCATTGCTCCTGCCCGATCAAGTTAAGTCTGAACCCGAATAGTCCAAATCCACTAAACCACAAAAATCTAAGCAATCTTGGGGATTTGTAATGAGACGTTGATTTCAACGATCACCTCCTTTTTTCTCCGTAGTCCAGATAATTTCATTGTAATCACCTCCACGGGGAAAATGCCTTTATAGGCCTAAAACTTTTTGAATTTTTGACTTTTAGGCCTAAAACTTATCGATTTCGAGACATAGGCTTAAACGTTATCTCTGTTACTGGGTTTTAGGCCTAAAATGCCATGTGGCCAACGAATTGCTGACATGGACACACAACGGTGTTATAAACAATCAACACCCATCTCACCAAAACGACATCATTTTGTTTCCAAACCCTACCACCTAAGCTCACTAGTCTCTCTTCGTTTACCTTCTCTCCCTCCTCCACCTCCGGCTTCTCAGGCACCGGTTTCCCTCTGTAAAGGTTCTGCATTTGAACACCTCAGTCTTTGTTTCCTTTAAGAAATGTCACCGCTTCGATGTAAGAGAAACAAACCAAAGTTTTGATTTTTTTTGTTTTCATTTTTCTATAATGTGTTGTGGCTGATCAAAATCAACAATGAAAAATCGATGGCTCAATGCACAGAGCGGAAGATTCTGATGAAGGAAGTGATGATGGCTTATAACGTCTCCGCTTTCTCCCACACTAGCTCTGTCATGTCGATGAAGAACACCGATACCGCCTTGAGCGATTATGCTCACAAAGTGCATAATTTAAAATAAACCTTAAACAAAGGCCTTCAAACAACTTTTGAATTTTCTTTTACTCTCAGTACATGAGATTAATGCCCAAAGAGTTGATGAAGCTGTCAAAGTTCCGAAACCTTCTCACAATTTCAAGATGTCCAAATTTCAAAACCTTCTCACAATTCCAACTTCAAGCTCTGGAATGTAACATGTGCAGAAATAAGTGGGGTAAAACTTATCATTCCAAATAGCCAAACATAGTGGAACTCTGCATAGTGATCCTTTGTTATGTCTTTTTTGCTTGTACATATGCTGAAATTTATGAACTCTAGCTGTCCAAGTTTCAATTGCACTACATACGCAGCCGATAGTTCTGCAATTTACATGACTTGATCTATCCATTTGGACATAATCAAGCTTTGAATAAATTCAAAGCGCCACCGTGAGAGACTATGCTCACGCCGCTTGGCCCAATTCTTCGGTCGCGTCTCCGCTGTCGATAATGGAGAACATTGTAGCTCCACCACCGCTCCCCAATTTCTAGCCTAGCCCATCAAGGGAGCGATTAGCATGTCTGGGCCGACCTTAGATGTGGAAGAGTCACGATCACGAGAACAGAGAAAGGAATGTGGCAAAGACAAAAATGTCAGGTTTTGGGTTCGATGTCGGCGGTAGAGAATCCAAGATTGAGCCGCCTGAAAAGCCGGTGGTGGGGGAGGAAGAGAAGTGAAAATGGAGAATAGAGTACGCTTAGTTGGAGGGTTTGGAAACAAAACGAAGCGTTTTGGTGAGGTGGTTGTTGAGTGCTCGAAATTAACACCGTTATGTTTCCACATCAGATATCCGTTAGCCACGTGGCATTTTAGGCCTTGAACTCAGTGATGATGAAGATAACGTTTAGGTCTACGTCTCGAAATCGACAAGTTTTAGGCCTAAAAGTCGAAAACGCGAAAAGTTTTAGGCCTTTAAAGGTATTTTCCCCTCCCCTCTACAAAGCCACGACAGATTACTCTGATTTTTCAAATGTCTAAGCAGGTGCCAAAACTTCTCTCGACGATTCTGATCTGCCTCACCATATCACCAAATCCTACTGGTGATAATCCATGATAATCAAATAGAATAATACTATCTTCGTCACAAACGTAACGAAACACTTATTTTTCAGCATTTAATATATGATTTTATTTCTATATCAATTCAAATTTGAAATTTGAAACTTTTATGTATAACTAAAATTTGATGTCTTTTGTATCAATTTTTTTTGATGTCTTAACTTTATGAATATATTTATTTTTGATATTTTTTCCATTAAAAAATAATATAAATAAATTAAATCAAATTGATATCAAAGTGAGCAGATTCACCATATTTCCCACTTGACGTAAGGTGTGCTTCTACTAAGCTAACAAGCTATAAAATTACTGTTAGTTCAACAACGTATCACAAAAATACTTAAAACTTTCAATTATTTTGAAATTTCTGTTCTTATTAGATTCTAAAGTGTTTTTTTTTAATGTTTATTACTTATTTTCTTGATTTTCAACTGACGTGTCAATTAAGTCTCACTTTAATTATGCAAGAAAAAAGCATCTAAAAAGTGTTTTGAAATGCTTTATTTAAAATAATTATGCTTTTTTTTATTTTCCATTTTATTATTATTATTATTATTATTAGTTATGCAAAAAAAATAGAGCCAGAATGCTTGCTGATTGTTTACTACTATCTCAGAAAAGAAAGAAAAGGAAACAAAGAGGGTTTCTGTTTCTGCAAAAGCTTGAACAAGGCAAGCCCAGATGATATTAACATAGATGGCAAAATATTCAACTCCCTTGCACCAACTCTCACTTGGAGCCAAAAAGTTGTTAATTTTCTAAAATCAAAATGGCAGCAAATTTACCCTTTCATTACAATTGCTTCTCCTCTTGCTGCATATATATTACTACAACAGATGATGGACAAAAACATTACAAGCAAGTTGTGTTACCAAATAATGAAGTAGCAATTATTGTCATGCCATTTTTTGGGGTCCCTAAACATAAGGGGAAGGCTAGAAAGGAGCCAGTAACCAAAACCAGAAGAGTTCCTATTGATCTAAGTAGGTGACAGTGTGGCTGGTGTCTTGTTCTGCACTTGGGCTGATTTATTTCTACTAACTGGTCTACTAATGAGCCAAATTTGAGGGAGAAAAAATAACCCTTTTGTATTAAAAAATAAATTATCTTTATTTCATTGAGCAATGTTGGTTGGGCAAGTAGATTAAAATAATTTCATTGATACAGAAAGATATGAAGTCATGGGCAGGGCAGCGCGTGAACCCCATATCGCAGGCTCACTGTTTCCTTTTTTGTTAATTCAAAGACATTAATGTGTTTAACGGTTTAAAATTACAGTAAGGAAATTTTGAGGAAAACAAAAACTTTAGGTAGGATGTTGGGCTTTTAATCTCTACATGGTATATCTTATATGTACCTCAGATGTACCTTGACATTGAAGGATACAAGATTTAAAATTTATACATTGGTATTGTTGGGACTCCAATTTTGATATTTTCAAAATTTATACATTTTCTCCAAAAAAATTTCATCGCTTTGTCAACTTTCAAATCATTGTAGAGGTCTTAAGTAAGCAAAAACTCTTCTATTATTCTCAGGGTAAATCAAATTTTCTACAAACAAAGCATGGTGGAGTTTGATAAAAATATATAGAGGGGGAGGGATCCTAGGAGTGGGGTGGTGGTGTGGCATAGTGCAACTTTGTTGATCTCTAGGCACTTGTTTTGCCCTTTTTTAAAATTTTTATTTTCTTCATCTGCTTTTTCCCAGCTTATTCTATTGGACATAGTTTATATTTTTCCTCTGTACCTGTGTAGTAGAAAATTGGAGTTGAGCAGAGGAGAACTTGTTTCTGGGTTTGAGTTTAAGGCAAGCAAGCACAGAGAAAGAGAAAGAGAAAGAGAAAGAGAAGCAGCAGCAAACCCCAAATGATGCAAACCCGAGAAGAAGAAAGGTTTGGAAATTGAGGCAAATGTCGATGCCCAGCTCGAGGCAATCCTCTCCCTTTTTGCCGTATCTCTCTCTTCCTCCATTTCTTATCACATTTCTCTTCCTCTTCTTCTTCTTCTTCTTGCTCACTGCTCTGCTTCCAGTCACTGCTTCTCAAAACTCTGAAGCTTCTATTCTCTTCTCATGGCTGACTTCTTCTCCATCTCCACCCTCTTCCTTGTCTGACTGGAACAGTCATGACTCTTCTCCATGTAGATGGACCTCCATAACCTGCTCTTCTCAGGGTTTTGTCACAGAAATCAACATACAGTCTCCCCATCTGCACCTGCCTCTGCCTGCAAACCTTTCCTCCATCAGATATCTCCAGAAGCTGGTTATTTCTGATGCAAACCTCACCGGGACCATTCCTGCTAGTATTGGTGATCTTGCAGCACTCACAAGTATTGATGTTAGTTCAAACAGTTTGGTGGGCTCTATTCCCGCTAGCATTGGGAAGTTGCAGAAGCTTGAAGACTTGATTCTCAACTCTAATCAGCTCACTGGGGAAATCCCAGCTGAGTTAAGCGGGTGCAGAAGCCTCAAGAATCTCCTGCTCTTCGACAATCTCTTGTCTGGTTTTATTCCCAACGAGCTTGGAAAACTGTCAAGTCTTCAAGTTCTCCGAGCAGGTGGGAACAAAGATATTGCTGGGAATGTTCCTGATGAGTTGGCAGATTGCAGCAACTTGACTGTGCTGGGGCTAGCAGATACTCGAGTTTCTGGTTCTTTGCCTGCTTCATTTGGGAGACTGACCAAGCTTCAGACCCTCTCAATATACACCACAATGCTGTCCGGGGAGATTCCTGCTGAAATAGGTAACTGTTCTGAGCTTGTCAACTTGTTTCTCTATGAAAACGGTCTCTCGGGTTCGATTCCGCCTGAGATTGGGAAGCTGAAGAAGCTAGAGCAGCTTATGTTATGGCAGAATAGTCTAGTGGGTGGAATACCAGAGGAGATAGGAAACTGTAGTAATCTGAGAATGATCGATTTATCCTTGAATTCTTTGTCTGGGACAATCCCTTTATCATTAGGAGGCCTTTCTGAGCTTGAAGAGCTTATGATTAGTAACAACAACGTTTCTGGCAGCATTCCCTCAAACATATCAAATGCTACAAATCTTGTACAGTTGCAGCTAGATACAAACCAGATTTCAGGGCTTATCCCATCAGATATAGGGAAGCTGTCACAGCTTACCGTGTTCTTCGCCTGGCAAAACCAGCTTGAAGGAAGCATTCCCTCAAGTTTGGCTAGTTGCACTAATCTTCAAGCGCTGGATTTGTCTCACAACTCTTTGACTGGCAGCATACCTCCCGGCTTGTTTCAGCTCCAGAACCTCACCAAGCTTCTTCTGATCTCGAACGACATCTCCGGTACCATACCTCAGCAAATTGGTAACAGCAGCTCGCTAGTGCGCCTCAGGCTAGGAGACAACAGGATAACTGGTGCTATTCCAAGAGAAATTGGGAGGCTCAAAAACATAAACTTTCTTGATTTATCAAGCAACCGCCTATTTGGGGAGTTACCGGATGAGATTGGTGACTCTACTGAACTGCAGATGATTGACCTCAGCAACAACATGTTGAAGGGACCTCTGCCTAATTCTATGTCTTCACTTTCTGGACTTCAGGTTTTGGATGTGTCAATGAACCAACTATCTGGAACACTTCCTGCAAGCTTAGGCCGACTTGCATCACTAAACAAGCTCATCCTAAGCAGGAACGCCTTCACTGGAGCAATACCTTCTTCTTTTGGGCTTTGTTCAGGTCTTCAGTTGCTTGACCTCAGCAGCAACCAGCTAACTGGTGACATTCCTGTTGAGTTAGGCCGAATCGAAGCACTCGAAATCGCTCTTAACTTGAGCTGCAATGGTCTAACAGGGACAATACCGCCTCAAATTTCTTCCCTCAACAAGCTCTCCATATTAGACATTTCATATAACAATCTGGAAGGTGGCTTGGCTGCTCTTTCGCCGCTGGAAAATCTCGTCTCCCTCAACATCTCCAACAACAATTTCACTGGCTTTCTTCCAGATACGAAGCTGTTCAGGCAAATGCCAGAGGCAGAGTTAGCTGGCAACCCAGGCCTGTGTCCCAGCAAAAGCACTTGCTTTGCCAGCGACGTTAATGGAAAGGCTGATGAGCACGAGCTCAAGAGGTCGCGAAGACTGAAGCTCGCGATCGCGCTGCTCATCACATTGACAGTCGCAATGGTGATCATGGGCGTGTTTGCTGTGATTCGCGCCCGGAAAGCAATGAAGGACGATGATGATTCAAAGCTTGGAGAGTACTCGTGGCCGTGGCAATTCACACCATTCCAAAAACTAAACTTCTCTGTGGAGCAAATCCTCAAATGCCTGGTGGACACTAACGTGATCGGAAAAGGCTGCTCCGGCGTCGTCTACCGAGCCGACATCGACAACGGCGAAGTCATCGCCGTGAAGAAGCTTTGGCCGGCGACAATGGCGGCCACAAACGGCGTCACCGACGACAAATCAGGCGTCCGGGATTCGTTCTCAACGGAAATCAAGACGCTGGGCTCGATCCGACACAAGAACATCGTCCGATTCCTGGGTTGCTGTTGGAACCGGAGCACAAGGCTTCTAATGTACGATTACATGCCTAACGGCAGCTTGGGGTCTCTCCTCCATGAACGAACTGGAAATGCCCTGGAGTGGGAACTTCGATACCAAATCCTGCTGGGAGCTGCACAAGGTCTGGCTTATTTGCATCACGATTGTCTCCCTCCGATTGTTCACAGAGACATCAAACCTAACAACATCCTGATCGGCCTCGAATTCGAGCCCTACATTGCCGATTTCGGGCTTGCTAAGCTCGTCGACGATGGCGATTTCGCCCGTTCCTCCAACACCGTCGCCGGTTCTCTAGGCTACATTGCTCCCGGTAACCATAATTTCTTCTGTTACATTTTAACCACCCATCTATTTTACTATTTACAGTTTGCACCATATATATTAAAAACTTACACGTTAAGAATCCCTGCTCATTTTACACTTCTCTCTACACTAATAATGATGAATCAGTTAGCCTAGGATAGTTTAAGGTTATTTCTAGAGAATGTAAGACAAAGGGTGGCTCTGCCCTCATTTCAGTTGCTTGCATCTCAAGCTAGTGCTACTATGTGGTTACCTTGCATCTCAAGCAACTTACTATGTTTTTTATTTCAACTACAGAATACAGCTACATGATGAAGATCACAGAGAAAAGTGATGTGTACAGCTATGGAGTAGTGGCATTAGAAGTCTTGACAGGGAAGCAACCGATCGATCCAACGATTCCAGAGGGTCTACATGTGGTGGACTGGGTACGGCACAAAAGGGGAGGGCTAGAAGTTCTAGACCAGAGCTTGTTGTGCAGGCCGGAATCCGACATCGAAGAAATGAAACAGGCACTAGGCATAGCCTTGCTGTGCGCCAATTTCTCCCCGGACGAGAGGCCGACGATGAAAGATGTTGCAGCCATGCTTAAAGAGATCAGGCATGAGAGGGAAGAGTATGCTAAGGTTGATGTGCTCCTTAAAGGGTCACCGGTTCAGGAAAACAAGGCGGCTTGTTCATCGAAAAAGCCGGACAATCTGATCAACCAGAGCAACAATTCCAGCTTCTCTGCTTCATCTCTGTTGTATTCATTGTCTTCTAAAGAGAAGATTGGGTTTTAAGTGATATAGTAGTTAGCTAATGGTTTCACGAGCAGAACAAGCTTGGAGCTGTTCTTTTTTTGTCTTTTCTTTTTGGGTTTTTTACTTTTTACTTTTTACTGCTAGTTGTTTGTGTAAAGATGGGATTAGTTGTTGTGGCTTCTGCAATAGCAATAACTAGTGTACATACCCGCCTACGGCCCGGGTTCCGCTGTTTTTAATATAACTTAAAAACTGAAAAATAATTTACATAATATTAACAAATCTGATAAAAAATATACAAATATTGAAATAAACTACTTACTACACCGACAACTAAAAATAAAAACATAAACATTTATCGTCATCCATTTATTTTTGAAGATCTGAGTGGATGACTGTCAATTACGAAACTGCATACAATGAAATTTGATAATCAATAGTACAACAACTGGTTCAACAAAATAAGACGTATTATTTTTAATATAACATTACAATGTGATAATTTATAAATAGAAAAAGCATGAATAACAACAGTGTGAGACTTAGATAAACCTAGCTATAATGTTAAGGTGTAATCTATAGCAATTAAAATTAGAACTTCTACTTAAAGATGTTATGTTTTCACTAAAATTAGATTTTCCATTTGAATATGCTACGCATCAATCAATGAACTGTAAAGCACAACATTTTGTTAGTAAAAGCATTTCAACATGAAGTATAAATAAAATTAGATTTTCCACTAAAATTAAATTTTCCACTTGAATATGCTAAGAATGTTACACATGACAATAATTGCATTTAAAAATAAACACGGCAAGATGATTCCTAAAGATAAACTTTTCTGTACTCTAGTATAGTTGAGGGATAAATTGTGAAAATTTAAAAACGTACCAGGGAAATGTGGTTTCGTTCCATCTTCTAAGGGAAGAGAGGATTAAATAGCCACAACTGAATTCTCTGCAAAAACACTTCTGATTCCGGTGAGATGACGAAGAAGAAAACCAAAGAACAATGAACGGAAATTGAAGGAGAAACCTTGACGGCGGTAATGATGCCTTGAACAACTTCACCGGTGGAGCTTTCCAGTGTTACGAGGCCAACAAATGGAACTTTGGCTCTAGTATTGAGATAGAAATAAGTAAGAAGAATCATTTTCACCGGCGATAGCCATTGATCGATAAAACCAAGAACACAGAACACCGATTCGCTAGAATCAATTGATAGTGATTGGGAAACCAATAAAGCAGAGAAGAAAAAAAAAGATTCCATCAGCATGAAGCAAACGATGAAACTACAGAAAATAGACTTACCCTTCAATCAGAAAGCGATCAGAGATCTGGCTTCCTAGCTTCGATCGAAAAGTCTTTCCTGATAGTCCCAAAGTCCAGTACCCTCGTCCACGAATTACCACCTCCCGCTGTCGAGACCCGTGCGCTGAGTCTGCATCGTTATTCCAAATCAAAGGCTTCACGTCATGGGAGGACTCTCAAGAAGTCGAAGGTTTTGGTCTTTGTCAAATCGAAGAAACAACAAAGAATGAGAGGAAGCAATAAGAAAGAATTGAAATAGTTTAAGAGTTAAATGGAAAAGAAAAACTAACAGAGAAGCAATACACAAAGAAGAAATTAGAAAGAATTGAAATAGTTAAGAGTTTAATGAAATTAAATCAGTATTGATTACTAATTTTACACCTTTTTCCATATTAATACTCATCACAAGAATTTAATTAGTGTGATTAATGGTAATTAATCAATACATATTAATACTCATCAAAATTTTATATTAAAACATTAAACTGATCATGTGATTAAAAAAAAGCTAATGTGTGCTCACGTGACAATGAGGTGCCTTTACGAGAGTTAAGCATTAAAAAAAAAATTCTACACTTTAAACCGGAGACTCCTGTAATATATATTAATAGTAGATAATAGATTACCTCTAAATTAAATATCCTAATATTGTCAAAAGAATTTTGTCATAATACGAATAAATTAAATAGTCTTTCACTTGACACCACAATCAATTTTCTCACTATCTTCCCTAGCCCAAGCTGCAGGATTTAAAGAAAATGATAAGAAAAGCAATTGAAGAACAAAACACATTTAAAAGTACTCATGGCTGCAAAAAAGTAAGGAAAAAACAATTCAGAATCGAAAAGGAGTAATTCTTCACGTAAGACATAAAGAAAACTGAAAGAAACGGAAGGAGATGAGAAAAATAAAGAAAGTTTCAAAATTAATTGAATGTAATTAATAATTTCCATTAAAGCCTAGAATGTGCAATTGGAAAAGGAAAAGTTAACTTAATGGAAATGGAATTGGTAAATATGGTATACAATTTATGGTGCTGATGTGTACGAAAAAAAAAAGATAGTAATCCTAGTTGGCGTTGACGTGGCTTCACCAGAATTGAGTATTCAACTTTTTTTTTTCACCCTGTTTAAATTGTCTCTTGTTTTATATTATAATAATAGATGTTATTACTGGGAAAGGAAAGCATCTCCTGAAGGCATCCCCTGCTGCAAACAGACTATCTCTTTTTCTCTTCACGCAAATTACCAGCCTGTTATCTTTCCACCCACTATATTATCATCATCATTTCACAGGGGAGAAGAAAACACCAATGAAACAAGGGAAATTGTCAAATACCCCTGAGGTTTGGCATAACCTCAACTTTACCCCCGTATTTTCGGAATCCTCGAAATAATCCCCCGAAGTTTGATGAAACCTACAAAACTTGTCATCTTCTAGGTTTAATTACAAAATTTACACTCCAGCTACTCCATTTGATTTCGATATACTGTCACTAAGTGTTTGAGAAAAAAAAAACATGTTAAGACAACGCCAAAGAGAAATTGAGAGGATGGTTAGGTCAGGTAAGGGAAAATGACATGATACTCTTTTAATGTGTGTTATTATTTAATCGAACACTTAGATACATTTTAGTGTCTAAAACATCATCAAAAATTTAACAGACTGGTTTAATTAATACAATTTCAAAAATTTAGTGGTTTATTCGTCTAGATAAAACATTTGGTGAGCAAATTAATAAAGGTTTTAGATTGTGCCTAATTGCAATCCAACCCCTCCTCTTCTAGCATTTGAGCAAAAATCCCAAACAATCATTCATGAGATCTTGTTGACAATCCTAACATAGCCCCAATAGTTCTAAATTTTTGCTAGCAGCTTCTAATTCCTAATTTACCCGTATTTTATAGTCCCTCTGTCACAAAATGTTTAAAGCATTTGATAGGGCACAAAAATTAAGAGTGTAATTAAAAACTTAAGGGTAATAAAGTAAAACTATCATATAATATCAAGTAACTTTTGGATGAAGAAGGAAAGTTGAGAGTTAAAAGGTAAGAGCATCTCCAACAACTTCCCAAAAAAATTCTCCAAAATGGGAAAGCAAAAGTCATATTCTCCAAATTATGTATGACATGCAAATTTTAGTAAATCAGTAGTAAATGCTCACTTGTGAAGAAGAGGACTCAAATCCCTCAATAAAACCTTCGATTTCCCTTGAATTGGCCGACCCTGTAATTAGGGTTCTTCAGTTGTTCCCTTCAATTCTTTGTAGTAATGAGAAGGAGATGGTTCCTTTTGCTATTGCTAGGGCCGAAATCACCAAGGATTACATCTTCCTTGCGTGATTTGAAGATGATGGTGAAAGATGAGCGGATGACAGAGACGGAGAACTCTGTTCTTCGTTCGACGAGAGAAGAGAAAAGGCGTGAATGGATCATCTGAAACCTTACCCTTTTGTTTATAACAAGGTTTAATCAATATTTTATAAAAATTTAATAAAGATATAATATTAAGTGAAATAAATGTATATTTTTATGAAATAAATGATAAAGTATATAATTATTATGGGTGACAAAATTAGGTCTAAGAATTTTTACATTTTATCATAT
The DNA here is from genome assembly GCA_024586325.1 of Stellera chamaejasme. Taxonomy (NCBI): domain Eukaryota; kingdom Viridiplantae; phylum Streptophyta; class Magnoliopsida; order Malvales; family Thymelaeaceae; genus Stellera; species Stellera chamaejasme. The sequence goes on from CM044984.1 coordinate 32,855,737, forward strand.
GAAGTCTAAAATATTATGGACCAAACGCAAAATAATAAGAAATAAAAGTAAAATAGAGATTTAGTCTCTTAAACAATTTGAAACACAAATAAATAAAATCACTAAATTATGATGAGGTGACACAATCTTATTAGGTGGATACTATTTATACAAAATTTTATGTATATGTATAGAGTTTTAAATACAAATACTAATTACACATTATTACTTTTTGTTAAAATCATCAACACTCAAAGAAAGAAAAAACCATGTCATAAGATTTAAAACTTTGATGACAACATGCTATTTTTAAATAGTTATAAACCGTAATGGAATTTTCTCTCGTAAAAAAACGACATTACACTTAACGATGTTTTGAAAATTTAGGGCCAGAGGCTAATGCTCTATTTTCAAAATAGTTAAAGGTAAGTAATGGAGTTTGTCTATATATATATATATATATATATATATTAAGGGTATTGTTCATATTTCTTACAAATTTTATATTCACTTTCAAAATTACCAACACTTTCGATCTCCATAAAAACATTACTAACACACTTTAAAGTAACCAAAATGAAGAAGAAAAGTGGAGAAATAAGATGGATGAGGTGCGTATTCATCAACTAAACTACCAAATATTTGTGGTCTACTTTCATTAAATAAAATAGAAAATAAGTAATAATGATTGTAGGTAAAAAATCTTTGGTTTAGTTAAAAATTCAGATTTCCAAAATTTCGAGGACCAATACACATAATAATTAGAAATAAAAGTCAAAACAATGTTATCTAAAAAAATGTTTTCTCTCACAAATTTCACTTCATTTTTCAAATTTAAAAATTTTTCCTCTATAAATAGTAAATGAACACACTTTAAAAGAAAAAAATAGATGACGTGATACAACGCAATTGGCTTCATACTAATTTTCAAAATTACCAATTTCATACCAAATTTGTTTCCTATTAGTAACATAATAAATATAATTTAAAAAATAAAAAACGTAATAAATATAATTTTAAAAAAGAAATTTAAAAAAATAAAAAAATATGATGAATGACGTGGCACAACCCTATTGGTTGTGATACTATTCATCAACAAAAACTTTTCCATAAATAGATATAGAGAATAATTAGGGATTTAATTAGTTAGCCTCAAACTATTATCAAATGAACATAAAAACCACATATGGCATTAATAGTTTCACCAAAGTTACTAATTCTAGTAATTAGCACTTCTTCCAATTCAGCCAAAAAATTCTTCTATTTGTTCAATTTAGTCTTTTTCTAGTTCCCTTTCTTTACAAATATGCTATTAGCAATTAACTAAGTTTAAATTTTAGCCCAAATTTCCAGTTATTTCCATTTTATTCCTTTAATCTTTTAATCTCTTACAGTTATGGCATAGATTTTCTGATGTTGAAAATCCGGGTCACAACAGCAGCTCCTGCCCAGAGCCCAAGAAGACCTTCCTCCAGGATGATCAAACGGGCGCAATGTACTGGACCTTTGTACTTCAGCTACTCGGGACTCGATCCTTTCTGTTGTTGAACCAGATTTTCACAACCTGCGGAGACAATGCACAAGCAACAATGCTGTATATTTTAATTGAAAAAGTAAAATAACACTTAGGCTAAGTTAACCAACATGTTTTAAAAGTCAAGAAAGCGGGCAGGATTACAAGTACAGTACAACCAACATCATTAATCCAAGTATCATTGATCAAGTACAACCAAAATGCACTAATTCCAATCATTGAAGCACTAATCGAAGACCAACCAAACTTACCAAGGAAACCTATTAGGTAGTAATATAAATGGCTAGCCAACCAAATAAAAAACCAACTCTAGCTATATGCTCAAGCTTTTATCACATGAAGTCAGCCACATAGTACATGTAACCAAGAGTAACCAAAACCCAACTATCACCCTAGTTAACTAATAGCCTTATGAATTCCACAAGTAACAACCGATGCTCCCAAAATGCAAGAACAAGTTTAAACTTACAGTTGAAAGTTTAACAAGCATACACATACTCTGTTTTACCAACAACTAAAACAAGAACCTACCAAATCACAAATAATATTTCTGAAATCTCTAAAGGAACCGAAGCATGTGAGACTCTTGTTCACCATAATTCATCAAACGCCTAAGAAAAAGTACGAAACAACAATAATCAAACCAGCCCACTCCAACTTATGCATTCAGCTTTACTCAAATAAACAAGCTGAGAATGATATATGTATGCAACCGGTTAAAATGATCCCCGGTTAACATGATATATGTATGCAGCCACTTGAACATGATATATGTATGCAACCACTTGAACAATATGAATAATATCGAACCAATTAACGAAATGTTTCATCTCAAGTTCGACACAAAACTAAAATAGCCGATTGTCACTGCAATTGTCAAACTATCACTTACTCATAATACAGAAAATGAATGTCTCACATATTAACCAGAACTCTTTTTTCATACTGAGGGGAAAAAGGAAGAAGAAAAGAAAAAAGAAACCGACAACCTTCTTACCCAGATTCAAGCAATCAAACAACCCAACTTACCCATATTCTATCTGCAAGGGATAATTCATTTTCTTACTAGCAAAGAAGGGAATTTAGATTTTACCTGGCCTCATCACACAAGCAACCCTACACACACTACTCAGTTCAACGGCCCAGTCACTCCAAGGTTACTTGAAAAGCTATTATGAAACAACTGAATAGGAAGAAAGGGGTAAAAAAAACTGATCTTCCATTGATATACATGAGTTTAAGTCCAACTTACTGTGTGGTGGTGGACTACGGACGACGGCGAGTGGGTTTTGCCGGCGAGAGTCACAGAGCGGAGAGGTCGAGAACGACAGAGACAGAGAAATCAGAGAATCAAGAGAGACGGAGAGGGACATGTTGACGAATTGAGTCGTTGGAGACATGAAAAATGTGAAGAATTTAGGATAGAAGCCTCGCCAAATATTTGGCGAATGCTGCACATTTGGCGAAGGTGGGCATTTTTTCCTCCCTATTTTGGAGAATGGGATGAGGAAGCTGTTGGACCAAAAAATAGTCCAAAATTCTTCAAAATTGAGCAACCTAATAAAATGGGAAAGTTATTGGAGATGCTCTAATAATGGCATTAAAAAGTTTCATTTTAAGGAAACGATCAAATCAATTTGAGATAGACCAAAAAGGAATACAATTGAATGTTTCTGAGATGAATAAATTGAAGTAATTAATTCACAAGTAAATTACCTTGGAATCAAAGAAAGAATTGTAGTGGGGTTGCTTGCGTGGTAAGAAAGAAACGAAACCATGCAATGCATGCAGGTTCCCAAAGGCCTTAGACTGCCGTGCTTTGGTTAGGGTCAAGTTCACTTTCTTTCTGCCAAAAAGTTGCACCCCCATATGTACTCACCCTCCGATCTTTACCATTTTGAGTTGTGACCTTTCAAGTGCAAGTGCAACTTTAATGGCTTTAACACGGAAAGGACTGTTGGTCTCCTCAATTTCAGAAAAAAAAAAAAGAAGATACTCTAGCTAGCTTCAACTCAAGGGGATAGCTAGCTAGGTTCTTTCTTTCTTATTCACTCACTACTTGGAATATTAGTCTATATGTTACGACCCTAAACCGACCACACTGATAGGTGATGGTTTAGTCCGTAACGCCCATGTAACACCCATGATCGATCGCAGTTTATAAAACAGTAAAAGAAATTATTTAACTTTTACTAAAAATAGAAAAGGGTTAAGAATTTACAAACCAAAAAAAAAGAAATAAGAAGTGTGTACAAGAAGTTTTGCTAGTTTAAAGAAAGGAAATACTATTTGAACCTCCAAAGTTCTAAGTCCTTTTTCTTTGTAAGCTTGCTTGCACTTCAATCTGAGTCCCTCGGTCAAATATGATGGTTCTGGAAAAATCTGGATCAATACGTGCAAGCTATAAGATTTATTTGTGCCTCGGGCCCCAAAGGAGTTGCCTACGTACCCTTTCAGTATCAGTGATACTACTTAGAGAGGGATCAAAGGAATCACGTAGTTCTCAACCTGTTTAGTCAGTATCTGATCTGAAGAAAAGAATGGAAAGAAAACAGAATAAAAGGAAAGAAGTATACCTTCTGTCGAGTCTGAGTAGAGATTCTATCATCGATGGAGCTCTATATAACAAATTAAGGGAAGCATATAATCTTTCAACGTGAACCACACAAGAGGAGTTAAGCAAGATTCACCAAGAAGTAATTTCCTAATCAATTATGGAATATGTAACATGATGGGTAGCAGCAAATGTAAACAATAGGCAGCAAGCATTTTCCCTCAAGTTCAGTTCGTGTAACTCACTTAAAGAGAAATTCATCAGCTGAGCTGATCATTAATGCAGTTCACAGATAGCCGTTCTCATTTCAAACAACTAACCTTAATAGGCAGCAAGTTTTTTAGAATAGAAAAGAGCAATTATTTAATGAAACTATCCAGTCCATTATTAACCTATAGATTAATTGAGTAATCAAATATGTACTCAGCTAGACCCTCAGCCAAACACCAAATTAAACTACAAACATTACCTCATAATTATTAAAAGCTTGCGATTAATCAAGAACAAAGTCAGTAAAAGCACAAGCCTCCAATTGCTAAAGTGAGACTTCGATCAGAACACGCAACTCAAGTGATAGAAGAAACAAGTAATAAATCAAGACAAAGAAGGATGTTACCGGTACATCATTGATGCTCCAGATTTGATCTGCCAAGTTCAGATCATCGCTGTTGAGCTCCTCAGTGACGCCGGCCTTGCCGGTTGTGTTCTTCTCACTCCATCGGAGGCAAGGGCCAGAACCATCGAGTCTCCCACCTCCATCTGACTCGCCTCACCCTGGGCCTGGTCTGTAACTAGATTCTCAAACCCTCCATTCAACACTACTGCAAGGTTCTCCATCAATTCGCCGGCCATCCTCCATGTCAAAGCCCCAAATCGACGGTCCTCCTTCACCAATCAGCTCTCCATCATATCGCCTCTATAATCCCTCATCTCATGTCTCTAATCGATCCCAATTAGAGAAGAAAGGAAAACCCTCTGTAGACTCATGTCTATCTCCCTCGTATCCTCTCACCCTCCTCTCGCATCCGATCCTTCCCAATTTTCTGTCTCCTCCCCCTCTTTCCCAGTCTGCTTCTCCTTTTCAACCAGAGCCAGTTCGTGTTTTTCAGACCAAATCGTGTGTCCCTTAATCCCAGCCCCAATTTTTAATTCAAGCCTCACTTTTAATTTCTACAATTAACACTAATCTTTGTAAATTAGTTCAATTAAGCCCACCTTTAATCCTTCTTTCATTTTCATTTCGGTCTTTCCAAGTTATTCCTAAATCTCAATTAGGCCTACAAATTTTCTATTTCTTTTCAATTCAGCTCACTACTCTATTTCTCCAAATCAGTCTTTTATTCTTTTATTCCTTCCAATTATGACACGTCCGATGAAGACGGGTCATAACACTATATATGACTCTCAATCGATTAATTAGTAGTACCAAAAGAATGGTGACAATCTCCTGATGCTTCTATATATCTAAATGCATTTGCTTTGTTTTCACTGTAAATCACACGTTGATCCATGAAAAAAAATGTTTGAATATTTGGTTCAAACTTCTTCAAGAATAAGCATTTAAAGATGAAATATTATGATTATTGTTATTTGAATTATGGGTATTCTTATTGTTGCATAACTTTAGTGGAATACCAATGCACAAGTTTATATTCTCAGTGAAATATTCACTACTGTCATGTCATGTGACATTTCAAGTGGTTCTGAATCCTAATTAAAAGATTTGTTATATTTAGTGACGCAATAATACTTCATTCGTTTCAAAAATTTCGAAACATTTTTTTATTAGGCTGTTCAAAAATTATTAAAATATTTTCCCATTTTTAGTAACTTTTTATACATAATTTTACCAAACTAACCCTCTATTCCTATATTCCACTTAACAAGTCAACACAAAATTAACTCCACCTAAAATAACATTTCCAATCAATATGTTTTAAAAATAATGGGACGGAGGGAGTATGCGTGACAACTTATTATTTTTTATGTACTCCCCCATCCCAAAAGTAAGACAACACTTGTTTTTCAACATTTAATATATGATTTTATTTCTATATCAGTTTAAATTATAAATTTAAAACTTGTATATTTAACTAAAAAAATATATATCTTAAATTTATAAATAAGAATAATATACTCCCTCCGTCCCAAAATAATTCTACACTTTATTTTTCTTGTTTTATAATATTTAATCTATGATTTTTTTTTCATGAATATTTAGACATTTAAAATTAATAATTTATATGCATATCATAATTTGAAGTATAAACTATCAAAATATATTTTTTTCTGAATTTTTTGATTAAGTTTTCTGAATTTTTTGATTAAATTTTCTGAATTTTTTAAAATTTGTTATATTTGATAAAATTTGAGTCAAATATTAAATTTTAGAACAATAAAATCAAAGTATAGAATTATTTGGGGAGGGAGAGTATAAACTTGGGAATTGAAGGAAAGATGTTGCGGTACTTTGTGTATGTGTTCGCACATCTTCCTTGATAGACAATTTTGTTAGTTTTGCCCCCTCTCAGGCGAAGTTTTGGCTCGTATTTTGACAGATTTATGTGAATTAGCTATGTTAGAATACCTCCAATAATTGTCCATAAGTTAATCTAACGAGTTAAGAGTAACTTATGTCGATTGTTAAGTTTGTTGTGGTTAAGTTAGTGCGGATCCAAAAGATGGCTCCTCTAGGATTCCCGAGACAAACAGTCGCCACCGCCATCGTCTTCATCCGCCGTCTCCGCCTCGCAGTGGTGTGCCGCCTCTCTGCCGTTCACGTCGGCTTCCTTTTGGCGATGGGCCTCTTCATCGCAGGCCCCTGCTTCGTTTCCAGCAGGGCTCCTCCAAACCGCCTGGGAGCCTCTCAATTCAATTGGTTATGGAAGCTAGCTTCCATGGCCGCCTCGACAGCTTGTTCACTACCGCCGCCATCGAAATCAACCGTTCCACTTTTGGTTGCAGGTCTGGCTTCTCGACCAGATCTCGCTGCTCCGTTGGTGCTACCGGAATGCATCAGGTTGCTACATGTGACCGAGCCCAACCCCCTGCTGCTATTGTGTTTGACGTTCATGGTCCTGTGACCCCACGAAAGGGGGTGGTTGGTGTGCGTAGAGATGGCAACTGAACGGATTATCCGTGGTTATACCTAAAACGTAACCGCAACCGCGAATATATAACTATCCGCGGTTAACGGATATCCGCCAATGCGGTTATACTCTAGCACCTATTAATGAATACCCGCGGATATCCACTAACCGCGGTTAGTCCGTGGATACTGCCTGAAAATACAAAACAATACAAAATCTTAAGTGATAACAAACCTAATAAATGTAGATAACTAAAAGTGATAGTCTGATGGAAACTAAAAAAAACAGTTTAACAAAGTTCAACAAAAGATTTCCATTTTCTGATTGTCCATCATTCAGATCCTCATCTTCATCAGCAGTACATCATCACGAATTGTAAGACATTAGAAGGGCATATCTTAAACCAAAGCAAGTAGGAAAATCATATACTAGAAGTAGGAAAATCATATACTAGACAGCAATATAAATTCGGGCTCAGTTGGAGGGTATTTTTTTAAATGGGAATTGGCTGAGATGGGATAGTGGCCTACTTTTATTGATGGGTTGGTTAACGGTTACGGATATCCGCTGTTCAGATAGCTGATATCCGTAACCGTTAGCCTCACGGTTACTAAATTCCATCTATTAGCCAATAACCGTGGATAATAACCGCGGATATAACCGCTATAAAGTCGTGGTTATCCGCGGTTAGTGGATATCATCCGATCCATTGCCATCCTTAGTGTGCGGCCTAGGCCGCCGGGATGGTTTTGCAACAAGACTTAGTTGTTTTCTTCCGGACGTGATTTTCGATCGCCAGATGCGTTTTTGGTGAAGATGCTTTTGTTGTCTCGAGGGGTACTTCTAGTTGTGGAGCAATGTTTGCTAGGGTCGGGGGACTTCCCACCCAGCAACAGCAATTGATAGCACTGCTGCAAGGCTGGTTAGGCGAGAGGGTCGCCTATGACCGGTCTATCCTCTCCACTCATGGTCCCTCATTTTAGCTTTTTTCTCTTTAATATGTTTGCTTCGATTTGTGTTTCTGCTTGTTCATTTGAAGTGGGCTTTGTTGCGCATAGTTTGGATGATTGTTGGTGATGAGATCTCCATCGCACTGCTGCGACGTGTCGACACTGTTTTGCTCATATGGAGCTGTCTGGGGTGTCGAGGGCGAGATCGTAGATCTATATAAATCTGTCGTGACTTACCAGTGCATTATGGCCAACTGTATGGCGTTAATGGAGGGTTTCTTAATTACAGTTTGATCGTACTTTTTGCGTTGGAGTCCTCTATGTTTTAGTTTAATTATTTGCTTTGATTCTGGCCGTTTTGGGGCTATTGTTTTGTTTGTTTTGCTACTCTTTCCAGTTGGCTTGGTTTGTTTCACATTCTGATAATAAAATGAGCCTCTTTTGATAAAAAATAAGAAAATGAATAACTGGTTAATTTGTTGACTAATTCATGTAAAATAAAGTGCATGTTGATGTCAAATACTCCCTCTATCCGCCAAAAATTGTAACGTTTGACTTTACTGTTTTAAAATTCAATGTTTGACTCAAATTTTAACAAAGATCAACATTGAAAAAAATTCAGATAAAATGTACTTAGAAAATTTAGATTTCAAATTATGAAAGACATATGAAAATTTTGATTCTCAATGTACACTCATTCATGAAAAAAAAATCATAAATTGCATATTGTGAAACTGTCAAAACAATTGACGAATAAAGTACTCCAATTATCACCCGTTTCTTCTTGTCTTTATCACCAGACTGAGTAAAGGAATGGGAATTTTATTCACGGGCCACTTCTCTATAGGCCCACAGGCTTAGGCCCGGCAACCGCTCAAACATTTTTACGGCCCATGAGAGTGTCATTTGACGGGCCCATACGTCTTTATTTTACCTCTCGTTGTCTTCTTCCCATAAATTTGAAACAAGTGAGCGCGATCTTTCACCATAATTAAGTACCTCTCTTTGTTTAGAATTTGTAAATTCTAGTAAGTGGTGAATGTACTTTAGTTACGTATTTGAATCTTCTAGATTAAAGAGCATCAAACATCCTTAAACTATATATATATATATATATATATATATATATATATATATATATATATATATATATATACACACACACACACACACACACATACATACACACGCATACTCCATTTGTCATCTTGCTTAGTAGTACTGAAATTATTGAGCGCTACTTCTTTGACTATACACATCTCTCCGACAAAACATTTTCACATATTTTACCTAATTACTTTTACTTTATTCTTCCATATTTCACATTATATTTTATCTTATATTTTTATTTCATTTAATCACTCTCAATTCTGTAGCATTTCTTAATCACGCATTCAATCAAACGTATCAAATTAACGGGCCGACAAAGTATAAAACTAGGGCTCAGTTCAGTTTGTTGGATAAGTTTGTTCAAATTAGAATAGCTTGAGGATTTGGGTTGTAATTAACCCACCAAGTTTTCTGATTCCAAGTTTTACTTGGACTTGGACATTGTTTTGTCCTTGGACGCATGATCGCATATGAATCTACTTGTTTAGTAAAATTAGGCTTAGCTTGTTTAGATCTTCTTCTTTTTTTCACGTGATGTGTTAAGCTAGTATTATTTTTTTGGTGAGCAAGTTTAGGAGTCCTAGTTTAAGTGGAATTTTATTTCCTAATTAGAATCTGATTAGGATTTTGTGTAGCCTATATAAAGACAAATTATGTTAGAGTTTTGGGTATGAGAGAAAAACCAATGTGGTGGAAAGATAAGATGTGGGGGTGAAAAAAGATAATAGAGGTCCGGAAGCCGGGATGTGGCTAGGACGAGAGAAATCTTTTGTAGTTCTCATATCATGTCGAAGATGTCTAGTGGATTTTCTCTCTCATCCGTGGAAGTAGGCTAGTTAAGAGCCGAACCACGTTAAATTGTTGTGTGCATGTATTTTGTTCGAGATTGCTTCTTTCCGCTGTATGTGACGGGTATTTGGGGAAGAAAGTTATCCGTTTGCTACCTTTTCCCCAACACAACAAAGAAAGAAAATTTTTTTGGGAAATTTGGGATTGTGTTTTTGATTGATGGATAAGATATACTACCTCCGTCCCAAGCGTGTTGTCACTTTTAACTTTTTTTGTAGATTATGATTGTCTTTGGTCATTAATTCATTTCACATGAACTTCCATCTTTACCCACTCTCAACCCACTCTCTAGACTCCTTAAATATGTGTATTTGCAAGGGTAGAAGTGGACTAAAAAAAACACAAGTGGGAAAATGTCATTTCATTTGGGACAAAAATATTTTGATGTTGTGACAACACACTTGGAACGGATGGAAATATGTGAGTAGAGAAATTTGAGAAAAATATTATTTTATATTGAAATGATGGATTTAAGGTTGTTAAATGTATTGGAATTGAGAAAGTTGGAATTTTTTTTGAGAAATATGGTTGCTGAAGTGACCCTAGGGGAAATGCAAGATCAATCATATAGATTTAACATTTCTGGCGATCGCAGTCCTAAATGTTTTCAAACTAACTAATGAGTCCTAAACGTTAAGAAAAGCTGCTCAATTCAGTCCTAAGTTGATGGAAGCAGGGGCGGTGCTACATAGTCTTGAGTGGTTGCAATTGCATCCACTCACTTTTGGATTAATATGGATGTAGTATATAAAATTATATCAAATAGTCATTATGATCCCTAGCTATATATTTCTATGTTATGCGCCCACTTACTCAAATGTTTAATAGTTACTCTAAACTTGGATCCATTCGTACAATATTCTGGCTCCGCCCCTGGTCATGGAAGAGGCAATCTAATTAACATTTAGGATTCAGTTGTTGGTTCCGAAACATTTAGGACCGGGTTGTTAAAAACGTCACACCTATAGGACCGATCTTGCGGATTGACTATTGAATTTTCTTTACGGTGGGAGCGAGTGCGTCGGGGTGAAGGATTGGATAGCAGAAGGGCTGGCAGGAGGAGCAATAATGGGTGACCGATGACTGTAGTGTGTGACGATAGTCGTGTTGCATGTAAATTAATATTGGATTATTAATGTTGATCAGTATATAGCAATATATAACTTATACTATTAATTAATTTACTGCAGGTCAACTTCTCTGTCCAATTCAAGTTACAGTTTAATTTCCTGCATCTGCAATTCTGCACGAACGCATGCATGAATGGTTAATTATACATGCATGTATACATGCATGTCTAGGGTAATTAACCCCCCAATTTGATATCCACACGTGGTGCAAATGGTTATGTGTTGTTGTTCCAACTAGTTATTACTATTACTCCCTCCTCTCCTGTTCAATAAAGTGGGTTCTCACTCACTTTCAGTTTTTGTGTAATTAAGATTATTTTTTGTCATTAATCCATTTTATATAAATTGTAATCATTATCATCTCTCAAACCCATTCTAATTCCTCTCAAACACATTCTAGACTCTTTAAGTGACTGCATTATTACAAGGATAAAAGTTGATTAAAATAAAATAAAAGTGGAAAAATGTCATTTGATTATTTGGAACAAAAATATTTTGATATTGTGACAACCCACTTGGAATAGAGGAGTAATTTAAAGCTTTGAAAATGACACAGGTTAATTAAATTGATTCAATCAATCCAGTTCATCAAAACTGATCTAGATGCGCCAATGGGGTATATTTAGCACATATTCCAAAAAATTAAGAAATGCATGTAAACCTAAAGCTGAAAGATGGAAGAAAAAAACAAACAAACTCTTTAAGGTGTATGTTCTTTTACACCTAATTTTTCACAACATTTTATCATTAAAACTTCATTTCTCTATACTTTTATTTTTTGCAAAAACATCTATTTTATTTTCCAAATACCATCATTTTTTTATATCACAAATGCATGCAAGAAATTATCAACATATATAGCCTAATCACCGAATGCATTACGACAGATCGAGCCAAGAACACAAAAACCAAAACATGTCCCATGAACAAGCAGCAAGCTAGCTAGCACCATAACCGAGTGAATGAATTAATTACCAGAAACTAGCTATTCATAGCTAGCTACAAAGTGATGATGATGATGACACATAAGCCATGCACTGGCTGGCTGGCCTCTACAAAGACATGCAATTGCAAATGCTATCAGCTGTCAACTCTTCTTAAAATTTCTCTTTGATTCCTTGGAATTTAATCCACCTACCCAATTACTAATTCATACATCTCATCAATCGAATATTTACTTCTCTTAGATATACGATCTCCACTAGCTTTTATTACCCTCAACTGTCCCCGGTTTGAGTTCTCCTTATATATATAATCCCTCCGTGCAACCTAGCACTCATCCACACCAACGATTCCACTATCATATCTAGAAACTTATTATGGAGAGGTGGTCGTCTGTGATTCTGGTGATGGTGTTGTTCCTTGCTGTGCATGTGATCCATGGTGCACGTGATATGCCTAGTGCAGCTGGTGGTGCTGATGAGCAGCAGACGCTCGTGCATGCGGATGCTCCGGGGGCTGATTCTCCCACCGCGGCGACAAACGGGGTTGGTGACAAGAAGAACTTCGTCTACGGCGGCGTTGGGGGCTATGCTGGGATGGGGGGTTATGCTGGGGTGATTGGTGGCATGCCTTTGATCGGAGGACTTGGTGGCATCGGCAAGTATGGAGGGATAGGTGGTGCTGCTGGCGTTGGTGGTGTGGCTGGTGTCGGTGGTCTCGGTGGTGGTGCTACTGGTGGTTTGGGTGGAGCTGGTGCTGGAGGTCTTGGCGGTTTAGGAGGCGGCGGGGCTGGTGGTTTAGGAGGCGGTGCTGGTGGTTTAGGCGGCGGGGCTGGTGGTGTTGGAGGTGCAGCTGGTGGTGCTGCTGGTACTGGTGGCGTTGGTAAGCTGCATCCAGCTGCAGGAGACTTGTTCCATCCCTCACCTTGATGATCATGATCAAATGTTTCCATCGATGATGCATGCATGCAATGGTTATGACTTATGAATGATGTATTAGTTTCCTTTTAATTTCTTGTAATTTCAGTACTACTACTGTTGGTGATCATCTAGCCAGCCAATTCATCCATCCATGTGAACGCATGGCATGCGTGTGCTAGCAGCTAGTTTGTAATCCAGTAGTTTCGCGGAATCTCCTTTTTGTTTTGTTGTTGACTCTCTCTAGTTGTTGTCCCTGATGATTTTCTGTTTGGTTTTTCATGAAATTATGATCTTCTTCTTCTTTAATTTTGAACTTATAAAGTCATGATATTGTGCATGCATGATCTTATGAAATCTTTATCGGGTAAACTCTAATTTTAGTCCCTTACCTTTCCGGTTTGTCCTACTCAGGTCCCATTTTAAGAATTTGTGTCATCCAAGTCCCTTACCTTTAGTTATTGTTTCATTTATAGTCCTTCTGTCAGTTTGGTTGTTAATTGACCGTCAATTAATAAAAAATGATGAAAATGCCCTTAATCAAATTTCAATTTACCCCTCATTTTATCTCCAATCTTTTATTTATACCCTAGACTTTCACATTGCAAGCGACAACCATCAACCCATCACCCAACTCCTTCAATTTTCTCCTCCAACCGCCACCAACCCGTCCCCCCAAAACCGGCGCACCTCCAGCAACTCGTCGGTGCCATTATCTCTGCCTGAAGTCGTCGAAATCCATAGTAATCAACCGACCCGCCCCTAGGCTCGCGGCCTGAATCGTTCATCCTACGATCGGTATTGTTCCTCCTCGATTGTGACTCCACCACCGCGAGGCGCAGACGACCTTCCCAACTCCCGCCGCACCATCTTCGTTCAACCTTTCAGCCTCCTCGTCTCCTTTCGGTTTTGCGGCGGCGATAACCAACTCGTCTCGACGGAGTTCCACGGCGGTGGTAACGACGGCAATCAATGCGTCGGCGGGCAGGAGAGGATCGAGGCGTTGGGAAGATTGATTAAGGCTCGACGAGGTGGAATCGGGACTTGGCTGAGGATCGGGCTAGCCGAACCAGAAATTTCACCAGCCCGTGTTGTTGATTCGTCCAAGTTCAAGCCCTGGTCAAATCCCTCCATCTCTTTGCTCTGTTTTCAACCCCTCGCCAATAACCAGCCTCTTCGATGGAAAATCTCGAAGAAGAAGAAGAAGAAGAAGAAATCCCTTCCACTCTCCTCTGATTCGCCGATCCCCTCCATCTCTCTCTCTCTCTCTCTCTCGATTGTCTTCCGCCCCCAAAAATAGGTCTCGTCGATCTTGAAAGAAGAAAGAAGCATCCTCATAGCCTTCCCTTTTCTCCTATTTCGAAAGGATGGTGATTTTAGTCCTGAAGCGGCGGCATCAAGATGGGAGAGAGATGAAGAGATTTCGGGTTCAGGTCGCGGCGGGCCCAATCGCTCGACCCGACAAGCGGGCGCTTGATCTTATCTCCGATCGTTGCTCGGAGGCGGATCCGGGAGCCGGTATCCAAAAAAATTTGATTGGGGAGGAGATGAAGAGATGATGAATAGATGGAGTAAAGAGAGAAAGTAAGGGCTATTTTGTCAAAATTTCATTAAATCAGGGGTTAGTTAAAAATGGGCATTTTGGTAAAAGAATTAATTTAACGTATGACTTAACAGAAAAATTAACAGTAGGACCTAATTGGGACAAAAATCAAAGCTAAAGGACTCAGATGATGCAAATTCTTAAAATGGGACCCGAGTAGGACAAACCGGAAAGGTAAGGGACTAAAATTAGAGTTTACCCAATCTTTATCTCTAACCGGTCAATTATTACTTGAATATATATATCACTATGCCGGTGCGTAATTTTTTACTGCGGACTAACCGCATGTTGCGTCGTAGTTAGATGGTGGTCGCGGTTAAGGCGTAGTAAGATTGTAGTTAAAAAAGAATAATCGGTGGATGGTGAAATTGACCAAAAATGTTATACGCTCTAACCGCGGAAATGCTTGTGGTAAGTTTTATTTCGACCGAGGTTGAGGTAAAGCCGTAGCAAGCTTACTTTATTTACCACAACCCAACTATGGCTTCAGACGTGGTTATGTAAAATCATTTTTACATTAAAAATATTCATATGTAATGCTTTGTACTACGGCTTAACCGCAGTATACTTCGTAAACAATAAATACACTTCAAATCCTACCTACCACAATCATATAAGGATTTGAGATCCAGAATCCATTTCACAAACTTCACATCCGAATTCTTCACTTCATCGTCTTCCTCCCATTCAGCTCAAAATATTCTCAACACTTCTTTTAACTTCATCAACTCATCCTTCATTTTTCTTTGTGATCTCGGAGGAGCCGGTATGTTATTTGAATTGTGAGAGCAAAAAAAGGTAAGATACTTTATTTAATTAATTATTTTCTATCATTTTTTATTTGCTGTAGTATAATATGCATAGTTGTATTTGATGTTTTTATATGATCTTTTTAAATATGTTATCTTTGTTTTATATTTTATATAAGTTTATGGTTGTATTTAGCCATAGTTCCTGTCTGTGATTAACGTTAAGAAAAATAATCATTAAGAAACATTGTTAATTACCAAAATTATTTTTTGGTATTAATTTGTTTGAATTATTTTTCTCGTAGTTAATCATGGATTGTCCAAAGTGGACAGTTCATAATTATACCATCAATATTGAACCTCTAGTAGTCAGAGTTTATATTTCGGCGGACAATGTATCTATATTCATTACAATGGCATTTTCGTTATTGTTCTCTGAAATATGCAATTCGGTAAATAAATTTGAATTGATTCATATTTTGGGGAACTGTAACGAAATGCTGCCGAAATTTATATAGAACTTTGTGCAACGAAATCATAAAAAGTGGTTCAAGTTTGATTGTGGAATTATGAATAGGATAGGACCCATGAACCCTTTAGAGGTTTTATAAATGATTGATTGATATATTATTTTGGTGAATGTTTAATAAATTTTAATATGTTTAATAAATTCAAATGTTTTCATTGATATTGAATAGGATTATCTGGAAGGACGTGCATGGATGTATAAGCGATGGGAAGAAAAAGGACATTTAAGTCAAAACTTTATCGACGATGTTAAAAAAATTTTAGCTGTTGCTTTCGCTGCAGCTCGAAATGATGGAAAAGTATGGTTAAATGTCCATGCAGAAATTGTAAACTGAGAAAGTTCTTTGATGAGGATACTATTGGATACCATTTAGTTAGTCATGGTTTTAAAGAAAATTACTATATGTGGTATTGTCATGGTGAACAACTGCCATCTGATCCAAGAATGCTTGGAGGGCAGCATTTATGTGATGCTTCATCATCATCTTGCACCATACCTATGACATCAAACGAGCGGAATGTTAATCAATTACATGGATGTGAACAAATGGTTAGAGATATGATGAACGCATTTACAACTTCTAGAGTAGAAAACATGACAATTGATTCTAATAAGTCTGGTTTTGATGGCAATGAAGATGCTCACAATACTGGTTTTGAGGGTAACATGGTAAACCAAACTCCAAATGAAAATGCACAACAGTTCTATAATTTGTTGCAAGATGCATCTATACCATTGTACGACGGATGCACTACCGATACTAGATTATCGGTTGTATCTGACTTGTTGAGTGCTAAGAGTCAGTTTAACATGTCTGAAGCATGTTATAATAGAGTAGCCTCCATTGTTGAACGGGTTCTTCCTGGTGAGAATTGTATACCCAAAACGCTAAACAATACAAAGCAGATGATTAGTGGATTGGATTACCATTTTACAGAATTGATGCATGTGAAAACAATTGTATGTTGTTTGATCGTGAGCATATAAACTTGATTCACTGCACTTCTTGTGGCTCGTGTAGATATAAGGAGAATTCTATGAATCGTGGAGGGAGAACAAAACCAATAGCTAAGAAAGTTCTACGGTACGCACCAATTACTGAACGGTTGAAACTTATGTACTTGTCATCGAAAACCTCTTCATTCATGACCTGGCATATGACAAATGGTGATACCAATGATGGAACTATTTCACATCCATGTCAATCAGAGGCTTGGAAACACGTGGACGCAAGGTTTCCCGAATTTGCACATGAACCGAGGAATGTTCGTTTGGGACTATGCACCGATGGGTTTAGTCCTAATTCTAATTCTAGAAATCTGTACTCAATTTGGCCTGTATTTATAGCTGTGTACAATTTACCACCGAATATGTGCATGAAAGAGGCATACATATATGACAATGTTGATTCCGAGCCCTCGATCACCTGGACGTAACATTGATGTATACTTGAGACCACTTATTGATGAACTTAAAATGTTATGGGATGTTGGTGTTCAGACATGGGATGCTACTAGGAACGAGAATTTTTTGTTAAGAGCATGTCTTCTTTGGACAGTTAGCGACTTTCCAGCATATGATATGTTATCTAGATGGAGTACACATGGTAAACTGGCTTGTCCTTATTGTTGGGAGGGTGATGTTGCGTTTCAATTAGTTGCTGGAAAAAACCTTGTTGGTGGGGGTGTCACAGGAGATTTCTAGAACCCGAGCATGCCTATCGTGGTAATGTGCGAGCGTGGGGATTGTTGGAGGAGTAACAAAGGTCACCTTCTCGGATCCTTACTGGCGATGAGCTTTTGAATTGGGTTAATAGTATAGAATTTCCTCAGTTTAGAGCAAATTGGGACAAAGTTAGAGCTGCAGGTTTTGGTGTCAATCACAATTGGATTAAAAAATCAATTTTTTGAGATTTACCTTATTGGAAAGACTTGACAGTGAGACATAATCTCGACGTTATGCACATAGAGAAGAATTGCTTTGACAACATCTTTAACAGAGTCATGAACATAAAGGGTAAGACAAAGGACAATGCGAATTCGAGAAGAGACCTTAAATGTCTAAATCTTCGAAAGGAGCTTCATTTGTTCAGACGTAAGTCGACTACGTATCAACCAAAGGCAAAGTTTGTGTTGGATCGAAAAAACGTTATTTCGATTTGTAAATGGTTGAAAAATGTTGTTAAACTTCCTGATGGATATTCTTCTAATATTGGAAGTTGTGTGAATACGGAGAAAAATACATTTTATAGCATGAAAAGTCATGACTCTCACATATTCATGCAACGTTTGCTTCCAATTGCATTGCGTGGTTTCTTATGGTCGCCGATATGGGTCGCAATTTGTGAGTTCTCCAAATTTTTTAGACTAATTTGTGCAAAGAATGTTCGTTGGTCAGATATCGAGAAACTTCAAGGTGTAATTGCAGTTACAATGTGTAAGTTAGAGAAGATCTTTCCACCATCATTTTTTAATTCGATGTGTAAGCCAGAATTCGTGCAATTTCGTTGAGGCCAGCGTTGCTCTTTGACGACCTCGCTGCCGTCCAGCGACTTCCTCTTTTACGGCGTCCCCGAAGTCCTCTCATCCAACCGACAGTTCACTCTCCTCCAACTGGTTGTCCTCCCTTACAAACAGTTGTCTTTTGCTGAATGAGGCAAGGTAAGATTTGAACTTTTAGGACTTGAAATTTAGGGGATTGTACTGATTTGTAGGCAATTTATTATTCAAATAATGGAGTGAATTTATTTTTAGGGATTGTACTCATTGTCTCCTCTTCTGAATGACTGTCTCCTTTGAGTTTGTTCTTGGTTATGCTTGAGCTAAAGCATGGAATGAATTTGTTATTTTAGGGCAATTTGGCTATTCATACACTTAGCTATAGTAAGGCTTCAGAGCATGTCCAATGATATTTTGCCTCCCCTCTGTTGTCGTTCTTGTGCTTGTGTTGTGCAGGAATGGTGTGGTTTTGTAGTTTCGTGAGTGAATGTGAAAAATGTCTTACATTAACATCAAGTTTAAATCTTTGTGATTGAATGTGGAAAATGACCTACAAATTAACGTGTCTTACAAAAATGCTTTCTTTTCTGTGTTCTCTATTGTTGTTTCACTAGAGCACCAGTTCCTTAGTCTAACAATACAATTCCTTTAGCTTAAAATGCTTGCTATAATTTACAAATTTGCTGCTATGGTTGGCTGGAGCATGAAACCTTTATTGTACTCTTTGTTTCTTTTAATACAAATTATTGTTTAGATAGCATAGATTAAAGATGTTTCTTTGACATATCATATCTTTTTTTTAATCTTAGATGTCAAATGATGATTCACACATCAATGGTTCCGGTTTTGGAGGTAATGACCTTCAAACATCTAGTTCGCCGGGTAGCGGACAATTAAGAATTCGTGGTCGCAGGACATGTTCTCTTGGAGGACACGGTTACTCCAGAAATGAAACTGACTCGTATGTCGCACGGTCACCAATTACGACCTATTCTGATTCCATTGACTTGACTGGTACCAATAGTCAGAGTTCCCATCGTGTTCAACCAGGAGATGATCAAGGAGTGGTTCCCGGACCCGGGGAGCGTCGACTGATTGTAGTTGGCCAGTGAGTTAACTGATTTTATATTTTTTTAAATGTATCCTTTTGATAAACATTTGTCATGTTTTCCTGAAGATTAAAAACAGATGATGCTGTGAAGAAGTCATTGTTGAGCATTGCTATTGAATTCTTCACCGGTTGGCCAGCTCAATTTAGCTAGTGATCTTCCATTTGCGGAGAGGTAGCGATAGATTCCAAGAATATATATGGATTTTCAAAATTTCAAGAATCCATAAAATTCTTTATTTAGTTCATTTTGAAAAATTATTCTACATCATTCTCAAGATCCTTAGATTCATACCATCCTTTATAAATTCTTGGATTCAAAATATCACTTATAAGCAAAGTATTCTTAATTAGAATCTACTGAATTATTATGTTTAAAAAATTACATCGAAGCCCTAAAACTATTATATATTTACATATATTCCCTAAACTTTTGAAAAATTTACAAAATGGTTCTAGTAGAGTAACAAAGTCTCAACCAAATATAAGATATTGTAAGAATATTCATTAATGAGATTTGAACCAAACAAAGAATTTAAAGATTTTCAATCTTTGTGTTTCTACTTTCCATCATTCATAATTTTCACAAATTTTACATTTCATGAATTCTAAGAATCCGAGAACACTACGTAGTTAATGGTCTCTGGGCAGGGGGCAATCCGCTACCTAGCCCGCTACCAAGGTAGCGAGATTACCCGCTACCCATCTCGCTACTTTTTTGGCCGCTTCCTTGATGGTTGGCGCTACCCAGCCCGCTACCGTTGGTAGGGGGCACGGTAGCGGGATGTTGGCTACCCTAGGGCCACATGGGCACTACCACCCGGTAGTGCCCTGCCTGCTACCAGGCCCGCTACCAACATTTTTTTAAAAAAAATTTTGTTTTATTTTCAACATTTAATAAATAATTGAATAATAATATAATTTAATTGTAATTTAATAAAATCAATTATAAATTAACCAAATGTATCAATTACAATAAAAAGCATCCAAGGCCCGGGTTTTTACATTGTTTTTATGAAAGTGTCCTACAAGGGTGGAAAAACGTAATCGTCGCCCTGGTCCTCACATGGCGGAGACCGTTGCTCCTACTCACCAAACAGACGCCTGTTGAACCCCAAAGAGAATTGCTCAAAAGTCACGCTGATCCTCCACGGTATGCTCCGAACCCTTGGTGCGTGAGGATGCAGAAGTGGTGGACCGCGGAGTGCGGCCCCTTCCTTGACCACTAGTATCGGTGCGCCCTCCTGTACGACCGGAACCGGTGCGACCCCAAGAAGTCCCCGCCCATGGAATCATGTCCTGACTCGTGGACGCTATCTCGCGGAAGAGACGACATATCCTTACATAATTTACAAACATAAATACCTAATAGTTTAGAAAAAAAAATTAATTTCACCCAAAGCCTTCAAAAGCTTTTACATAGTAAAATAATTCCTTAATTAATTACTAAAACACCACCAAAATACTAAAACACCCCAAAACTAATCCTAAAATAAATAAACAGAAATTACTAAAATAATTACTTAAACAATAGCTAAAACGTAAAATACATACACAAATAATTAATTACTAAAACAATTTCTAAAATTCATACAAAAATTCCTAAATTAATTACTAAAATAAAAAAAATACATACACAAAATACATTACTATAATAAAAATACATCACAAAATTTTGGACCTAAAATAATTACTAAAATATAAGATACATAAATAAATAATTCCTCATATAATTCATAAAACAGAAAACACATGCACATATAATTCCTAAAATAATTCCTAATCATAAATTCCAATAATAAATAAACATAAATTCCTAAAAATATACCTAAAATACTTAAACACCACAAAAATACTAAAACATCACAAAAAATACATAAAATTGAAATTATTTGCATGTATATGAAAAACATACCTGTAGATGGCGGATGAGACGTACGGTGACGGAAAAACGGAGGTGGCTGGCTGTTTGAAAAGAGACCTTCAAAAAAATGAAAATGGTAAAATAAACCATTTTTAATAGACCAAAATTAAAAATAAAAAGAAGATTCGAGCTTACCTTCGTTTGTTGATGAAGATCCACGCAAACAGCTGTTGAATTGGGGCCGAAAATGTCAAAAATGGCTCTGATGCGGTGGCTGGTTCTTGGAGGGGAAGAAGGAGAAGTTGGGGAAGAAATGGGAAGAGAATGCCCGAGATCTGGTTTATGAAGGGTGGTAGCGGGGCCCCAGCTACCCAGCCCGCTACCATAGACTTTGAAACACCCGCCCAACATTTTACACAATGGTGGTAGCTGGCAAGGTAGCGGGATAGGCGCTACCATTGTGGTAGCAGGCCAGCCCGCTTTCAAGCCCACTATGAAATCGAAAAGGTGGCTCCATCGGTAGTGGGAAGCCCGCCGCAGCCTGTCAGAGACGTTTTGGGGACCTCGGTAGCGGGTTGCCACCTACCAGGCCCGCTACCAAGATCCCAAAAAGTACGTAGTGGAACTCCAACGAATGATTTTCGATTTGTGGATTTCTATTTTTCATCAATATTGATAGTTTCTATATTTTCATAGAATCCCTCAACCAAACACCACGGGGAAGGGTGTAGGGTATTTATGTACATTTTAAACAACCTAATAACTTTGTAAGATTTAGGTATATGCTTCGGAGGTCGCTAAATCTCCTAGGGTTTGAACGTTTCAGTCCCTGTAGTAGTGAAACTTTCATGTCTACCATTGGTATTGAAAGAGCTAGGTCTATATATTGAACTTACTCTTAATTAATGGACACCGGCCATAACGTTTATTTTTCCGATGGATCTAGTAGTAGCTAGTGTAGAATAATTAAGTAAGAAGCTACCGGCCCGTTGAATGTGCTTTTAGGGTCTTATTAAGAGTCGGTGTAACGTATAACGTGCATGCCCTACCATTGATCACATCCTCCATGCGACCATCGTTGCTGCATATAGTGACATGCACCAGTGTTACGTAAATTCTGCAGACCCATATCTCATTTTCCTATATAAACTAAGATCCCTAGCTAGGTAGCTTCAAATTAAGATCACAATTGCTCTAGATCTCTAGTACTGATCTGTGCAATCCATCATGATGAATCGTTTTCTTCTGGTCGGCCTTCTCTTTCTTTTGACTGGCTCGGCCACCATGGCCCAGCTCCCTCCTTTTTTTCCAGGTGCTCGACAAGGCGGCACCACTGGCGGGGGAGCTGGTGGTGGCGCTGGTTTCGGTCCGGGCAGTGGATACGGCTCAGGGGGTGGTTATACCGGCGGTAGTAGCGGTGGAGGTGGCGGAGGTGGCGGAGGAGGTGGTGGTGGTGGTGGTTCCGGACTTGGGTTCGGGTTCGGCTCTGGCTCCGGCGGTGGTGGCGGAGGTCCTATGGTCCCGACTCTACCAACTGGCAACTAATTACAATCTGGGTGCTCAGCATGCATGCATGTGTATTAGCGTCTAAGACTACAAAATAAAATGTTAATGAAGGCATGCATGCATGTCAATAAATGAAAATTAATGTCAAAACTCTCTTAATTAGTACTGTGCTTTAGCCGTTAGATCATATCCGGTGTAGAGTACGGGGAAAACAAAACCAATCCTATAGGTTTTGCGTTTTTAACATTTCAGTTCTATAGCTTTTTGAGTTAACGATCGCATCCTAAACATTCACAACTCTACCTCATTTCGATTGTAGATTAAAAGTCTTTTTTTTAACATGTAATAACTAGCAGACTAGCTCACGTGGCGGATCCAGGGTTCAAATCTTAGGTGAGCGGAAAAGAGAAAAAAACTCAATAATAGATAAAATCCTTGATAAGCCAAAATATAATTTTTACATAGTATTCATCAAGAATTTGATCCAAATAGATATGACTTTTGTAAAACTACCATATGATGCATTATCTGAATTGCGCTTTACGATCTCCAATAGACTCAAAATGATCAATCACTGCCTCCGAATCAATATCATCCACATATTCCTTTTCAATGTGAAACATCATACAACCTGAAAGGTATCCATCTTCCATCTAATCTATTTAGTTGAACCTTTATATAAAATTGAACCTCTATTGTCTCTTATATAACTCTATTTAATTAAACCATTATCTAATCCAACATGTATATAAAATTGAATAATAGCTACAACATTCATAGCAAGAGCAACATAAAATCCCCAAATCATAAAATCATAACCTTTTCAGTTTTTAGTGCAGCAAGAGCATTCATAGCGAGCAATCAAAAATTGAAACTTCATACTAAAAGTCTAAAACAATAAACAACCTGCACTAAGTTGAATTTTGAATGTGAAGCATAAACACTAAATATTAATGATTAAATAACCTATTCTGATCAACGTATACAACAGAGATCAATTGAAATTTGAAAACATAAACACTAGGGTCTGATCTGATCAACGTAGAACAGAGATCAACCTGCACCAGGGCCGCCACCTGACGTCGCCGTCGGCGAGGTCAGGACCGATGCCGATTGGGTCAATTCCAAAGAACCACGAAATAAAAATCGTAGAAGTGAAGGATGAGGCATTGAGGGTTGAGGCTGAGCTTTGTTGGTGCCGTAGAAGTAGAGCGAGACCAACTGCACTAGGGCCGCTACACGCCGGCGCGATTGTGTCAAATTAGTTTTTTTGTGCCCTTGCTTCCCAAAGGGACAAAAATTGTAGAATTGATTTAAAATGAAAATTTGAAAAAGTGAACATTTATTGAAAGTTTGAATATATGAAAGACTAAAAGATAAAACTAAAAAAATCTTAAACTCTTTCTTGATTATTGAAGAAACTTTAATACGTCTATTGAATTGTACACCAACTATTTGACCTTTTAAATTCAAGTAAAGTTAGTTTTAAAGAAAATCAACAATACACTTAATCATAATATGAGTACGAAGTCAATTAAATTAGCTACGTAAATTAAAAAACACAATTACTCATATCCACACATACAAAAATTTAATTCGAGTTTTACACATGCTCTAAGTTTTTGCACCCTAAAATAACATGAGTATCTTAAAGAATGAAAATACAAGAAATGTGAAACCGTATTAGAAAACTTCAAAAAAGAATCATTTCTTAAGATCTTTGAACCTTTTTTCGCAAATCCAATTTACTTGAAAAAGAGAATTAAGAAAAAGATAAGTTTATGCATTTTATTGCTCAAAGTGAAAATTCTCTCTCTCTATATATAATTGTTTATGAAATAAGAAACATTTGAAATGATAAACCAATAGCAAGAATGAAATATTATAACCTAAAATTGGAAATGGAACTTGGGAAAATTTCAGAGTTGGTATGATGAAATAAATTTTAGAAGTTAAAGATTGAAAATAAAAAATGGAGATTGAAATACACTAAACTTAAAGATTGATAAAAGGAAACAAAAAAGACATAAAAATAATTTGTTTAAAAATTTACTATCTATTTGGAAACTTGCCACCACCATTGGATCAAAAAATATGGAACACAAATTGAATGTACAACTACCACACTCAATTAAAACTCAACAATAAATAGTAGCAAATCTCCAGTAATTGTATAGATATATAATGGGGTTGTTCGCTTGTAGCACTCACTCTCATGCTAGTGCCTGCAAGATGCAGCCTCACGAGACCCCTCTTAGAGCATGTAAAGCTTATTGAGCCAAAACAATCATATAAACAAACAGAACAGTTGATGATCTTTTGACGTAAGGGTATGGAGAGATTTGACATTTTCACTATCTTATATGAAATTTTGTATGTAGTGGGGATAGGGAGATTTTGACAATTATACCCCTACTTATTTATTTTTATACAAAAAGACTTATTTTGATAAGGAATCAACCAAACAAAAAAAGTCTGACAGGAAAGTGAGTAGTACCAAACATAGGTGCAAGAGTACTTGAAAGAACAACTTATGCTACTACGCAAGCATATGCTAACAGTAGACGAAATGAGCAAATTCAAGCTGCCCCCATACTGCCTAAGAAGGCTTAAGAGCACCAGAAAAGTCATGATGGATAAACAGATATGTGATGCCAGTATTCAACCCCTGATATGCTCTACAAGAGCAAAATAGTGTTGGTACATCATGACGGTGTCGCTGATCGGGGGAACAAGAACATGTCCAACATTCACAAAGCATATGCTAGATAGCAAAGTTCTAGAGTAATAACAAAAAATAAACACCTAGAGATCCAAAACGAAAGGGAAACTAAAGCAGTAGCTAAAAGAAATAGAGTACGATATAAGCTAGATAGAACTATAAGCCCAATGGCGCGATATTGATGGTGTAGTGATGTGTGGCACACACATCCACATTTTCATGGTGTTCTAAGTCAAATTCATCACTTATTTGAGCATGTTTCTTCATTATGTGTGCGTTTTATTCGATGTGACTATTTGTTTGCAACGCGAGGAGTGGAGTTCGAGGAGTGGCTTTGGAGAATCCCGAGCATCGATTGGTCAAAGTGAAGCTTGGAAAAGAGCGCACCCATAGCAACTCGGCCCCAGAGCAGCCCAGCGCACGATCCTCTGGAGAAAATGACCTTCGTGAACGAGCTAAACCCCAAGATCGGGCCTCCACGTCATTTAATGAGTCTTTCTCGATTCAACTCGATTTCACTCGTTTTGGACTCGGTTTTTAGACTGTTTACCTATTCTACCATGTTATGATAACCTATTCATCTAGGGACTCTTTGGACATTTAACATGTGTAGAATGACTTAAATAGGGTAAGTTTAAGATAGGTAGAAGAGAAATTTCGGGATTGGGACACATTCTTTTTGTTGGCAACTTTTCTCTCCTCTCCTAGGGTTTTGTGCTCTCCTACTTGCTGGGGTTGAGAGCTTTGATGAGGATTCATTGAAGACATCAATCAATAGAGTTTATTTCACATCTTCCTCTCTCTTTACTCTTTATTTTATTTCCTTCCATTGCTGTCTTTTATTTCCAGCATGTGTTTGAGTGAGTAACACTCTTCTCTCTTGGGGTTTGCTTGCTTAGGGGTGTACCTACGAATTTCCTAGTATTTTATGGTTTAGACATTGATTCTTGTTCGTTATTTATCATTGGTATGTTTGTTTGTGGCCACATTCACACATACTTCACCAAGTGTTTGTTAAAATGCCCTAGAGGGATTTGAATGAACTTTGACTTGTGGGAATCAATTGATTGACTTGCTTTTGGTTAGAGATGACCTCTAAGCCCAATGGCATGGTTGATAGGTTAGCTGTAATGAGATCATGAGGCTTTACTACAGCTTGTTTGCTAGAGATAGTTAGTAGTAGTAACTCACCTCTAAAGCATTGCTGGAAGGTACCCAAGCAAACCCCGGGAAGGTAGCGGTTTAGGCCGCGGTAAGTCACTTTTTAGGGTTTCTTCACCCGCCGCATCCTTCATTTTTTCTATCTTCTTCCATCTCCTCCTCCTTCATCTTCATCTACTCCTTCATTTTCATCTTAAACTTCTTGTTCTTCTTTCACTTTATGTTTTCTCTCCTTTCTTCTTCTTCTTCTTCTCCATCTTCATATTCATCTTTCATCTTCAACTTCTTCTTCTTCTTCTTCGCTGCTGACGCTGCCGCTCCATCAATGTCGCTTTCTCACTCTCATGACCCCCGTTTGATCACCACCACCACCACCACCACCACTGATTTCTGGGTATTCTGGACCAATTTTGTATCTCAGCTAAAAAGTGTGGTGACCACTTATCTATTATTCATCCGGATTCATCCATATTTTTTAATTAATAAATTCGTTTACTGTGGTCATGGCCGGAGTAAGACCACGGTAAGTGCTGTGGGGCGCTACCGCAGTGAAGCTTTTACTGCACCATTATTTACTGCGGGAAACAATGCGGCCTCTCCCGCAGTAGTTACTGCGACTCTACTGCGGGTTTGGCCGCAGTAACCCATGTTCTCTCTACGTAGTGGAGTTCATGGCTCTAGGCAGGACGAGTCGCTGCTCATCCTGCCGTTGTCAGGAAGGCTGCTACCTGCACCATCACCACTGCACCCACCACTTTCACTATATGCCAACCAAGAACCCTGGTAGCAACTTCTTGACCCAAATATATCCAAACCTCACTCGTTTGTACGCCCCGTGGTTGACGTCCAGAAAGACATGTTGTATTACTCACCATGAAGCACCGACCTATTAATCGAAGAAAAAGAGGGGCTCCATAGCCCCTATTATCAGCAAGGTTGGGTTGACGCCCAGAATGAGAGGAAAACGGCGGAGTAGCGGCGGCTAAAGGGGGCTTCCGGACTCGACAACCATGATTGATGCAGAAATGCAGAGAGGCTTGTGGCGAGGCAATCTTGGAGCAGGATCCTTGGAGCACAGGGGAAGGAGGACGGCTCGATTTCAGGGTAGCCGCGCAAGCAATAAGGGAGGCCTGAGAGAACCAGCCCGAGGTCAGAAGGACGAAACTGCCCAGAAGACGACGTTGCAACAGAATCTGAGCTTCAGGCCGAAGCGAATCAGTCGCTTCCATTCTAGATTTGAAACAAAATATCAGGAATCAAAAGAGGCGGTACACCGGGGATACCGACGACGACAGAACTAAAGGGGGAGGTCGCCGGAAGCAAGAGCCCGACGTCTTTGAGGATCAGCAGCAAGGGCGGCTAGGGTTTCACTTTCTTCTCAATTATTTTTATATTATATACCTACTTTACTTTATTACCCTCAAATCAATAATTTTCTATATTTCAGTGTCAAATGTATCAATTTTGCTCCGATTAGATCAATAGACTCAATATAAAGGTCAATGGCTCAATTGATCACGGATGAACTTTGACGTCCAGTCAAGCGTAATTTCTGTAAAGTTCAAGCTCGTTCATATTACTTTCAAGTCAAGTTTGAACAAAATTCCAAACTCGATATATTTATCAAGGCTAACATGAACAGTTTAGTGTTCGACTCGGCTCGATTTTATCATAAATTTTTCATTGACTTTCGTGAACCGCTCGAGATCAACTCGAACTCGGCTCGATTTAAAAGTTATTCGAGCTTCACCAGCCACTACATCTGTGGATCCCACAACCTGGCAGTTGGCCGCTCTTTGATCAATGATTCATCAGTCACTACATCGATGAAGAATCTCTCCAAAATATGCTCTTTGATCAGTGATTCACCTTGTCCGTATTATTTTCGAGGCAAACTTGAATACAATTTTAGACTCAATATAATTTCCAAGCTAACATTAACATCCTTGTATTCGGCTCAACTTTTCACCCCTTGTTCGTTCGAGAAATGGAGTAGAAAAACTAGAAATCAGGACGCTTTTTATTTTACCGGTTTCTATTTGGGCCTTCGAGTTCTCTTCTCGCGCCAGTCAAGTCCCTGGGGATCTCCCTGCGCTTTCTTTCTTTTGCTTCCTTCGTCTTGAATCAATCAGGTATGTGATCAGTTAACAACACGACGTCTCTATTTCTATGATTCGACCTTCTTTCTTGTATCCCGATCTCTAGTTGTTTTGAATTTCTCTCTGATTCATTAGCAGTATATGTTTGGGCTCAGTTAATCCCATGTGCATCTGTTGGATTTCTTAGGACTTTCGAAATCTTTGATCTTCTCATGAGAATCCAGCTCATTAATGGCGCCCTTTTAGGTTTGCATATGGATTTCTGTGTCGCATATTTTAGTACTATTCAATGCCATGGCGGAGGTGTTGATGATTTTCTTCTTATTATTAGCTCAAGAGTGTTTGTTCAGATTGTTTGTCAAGGGCCATTGCGGCATGCATTACCCTGACTCAATAACTGAAGAAGTGAAGTAGCTTCTTTTCTGTAGCTGCTACGAAGATGTGCCTAGTTTCCTATGTATGGTCGTTCCTGTATGCTATCAAAAATTTCAGGACAAATGTTCCCGTGATCACTGCCGTCATTGACTATGAAGTGTAAAATCTGATCATCTTTAGTGTTGCTATCTTTGCATAGTAACTCGGTAAAAATGCTGTTATGGATTTAGTACCAACACAGTTCAGTCCTGGTCAATGGATATGTGATTCTATTGTCAGTTGGTATGAGGTTGTGCTCACAGTAGAACTGTGCACGTGCTGCCTTTCTTTGTTGGGATATACTTGGAGGTTGGACCGTGTCCGCTTGCAGTTGTTTTATGAGATGGGGTCTAATCATCTATTGAGTTGGTGTACAGATTGTTGGAGTACTATGTGTATGGACGTGATGCCTATTATCCGCTTGTTTGTTCATCGTTTGTGGGTATTTTATGTTACTGGAGACGTTGGCTTTATTCAGTTGGCTGTTATTTAGGTGTTGTGCAAGCTTGTAGTACTGTTATTTTCAGCATACATGCCTTATTATTGTGTGGTCATACTAGTTGCTTCATATCAAGTTGTTTGAAGGATTATCCGTACTATAATTTCGATGTTATTCTTTCATTTTATAGAATAATGGGCTTGTGGACATTACTAGAAGGATTTTTGCTTCTTGCCAATGCTTTTGCGATTTTAAATGAGGACCGATTTCTTGGACCAAGAGGGTGGAGCTTCTCGGAAGTATCAGCAGGCAGGACACAGTCATTCAAAGGGCAACTTATTGGTCTTATTTATGCTACACAGTATATGAGACTACCTCTCATACTACTCAATGCCATATGCATTTTTGTAAAGCTGGTTTCTGGTTGACGTATCACCAGGTAAGATACAAGAAGCTTTACAATTATGCAGGTGTCTACTTTGGATGAACTGATTTTTGGTTGTTCTCCTTAAAGATTTTGAAGTAGGTCTTTCATAAAGATAGCTGGCACTATTTGAGGTGTTCTTAGACCGTTCGATTATCCATCATGCTGGATCAGTATAGAAAATATGTTTAGTAGTGATGCGTAGAGTTATTATGTTTGTAAATTCTATCAGACTGTGGTTTGAAACTTGGAGACTTACCTTTGTAGCTGGGAATTAAAAGATTTGTAATGAGACTGGGATGCGGCAGTATATGTAAAACTGGGTATTCAAACCAGCTTAACTAGAGGTCATTTGATTTTCCTCTTTTTTCATTCTTAGTGCAAGTTAGCTCTAATTGACAGCTGGTAACTAAGAAAGGACAAAAGATTAGGCTCCGTTCAGTTTTAGAAATTTCCAAGTTCTCTTTTCCGAATTTCCTTTGAAAATGTTTGAGTGTACAACGTGCTTTTGAAAAATGGAAGACCTTGTTTTTTAAACTTTAGAAAACTCATATATTAAGAGAGTAACTTATATACTTGAGTTTTCAAAATTCTAGAAAACAAGGTTTTCCACGTCCTAAAATCAAGTTTGCACTCAAAACATTTTCAAAGGATATTTGGAAAAGAGAACTCAGAAAACTTTCCAAAACTAAAAGGTCTGTTAGTGTGATAGTTTTCTCGTAGGATCTAATTCTGATGTTCGTTCTATCTGAACAGTCTTCTTATTCGTTTGTTGGGGTAAATATATTAAGGCTTGAAAGGATTAGACTTTTGAAGGGATGTTGACTGACTATCACATAAAGGTTATCATTATGAATACATCAATAGTAACTTGCTTGTTCAACTTTTGTACAACTGGAATATCTGGCCAAACTTGTGACTTTAAGATGCAACTTTTGTTGTCTTGTTGTGTAAAAGCAATCTCTGTGCAGGATTAGGTCCTGTAAGTAAGTAGTTTATGGATAGCTGAGATGACTTACCCATCTTCTAAGCTAATTGCCAACATCACTGCCAGGTGAAAATAAAAGGTGTGGCGTGTGAAATTGAAACTTTGCAAGACTAGAAAGTGGTATTGATGCAGAATTGTTATTTGTTCCTGAAAGTTGCAAAATTGCTTGTACAATCAGTAAGCCAAATGATTTTGACATTTCTTAAGCTAGACAGTGGGTCATGATTATCAATGATCCAAAAAAAAGAAAAAAAAAAGTGGGGTAATAGTATAAAGGATTGGGTGATGGTCAAGAGATTCACATCACAGGTCAGCAAAAACGTGAAAATTTTTGGAATCAACTGCAATAAGCCTTAAAGCAGAAACTGTGGCTGCAACAGACATGAACCCAAAGAACACAACGTTGAGCCAATGCCAAAGCTTTTGTAAAGATGTGAGTTTGTTTTGTTTTGCAACCAAGTACATGTGGTTTGCGAGAATAAACGTAAGAGGGAAAGTGCTCAATGCCCCTGTTAGGCTCATGAAATCTCCAAGGAATGGTAGAAGAGCTGACACCACTGTGTTGATCACCAAGTAACTCCCTCTAGCTGCAATTCTAAAGCACAGGTTATGCATCTTCAAGGCACTGCCTTTGATCCCGAACCTAGTGTCCAAATACTCGTATGTTGGACTCGCGAATATCTGCAAGTAATACACACACAATTGACACTACGGAATTCTTGTAATAGATCAGAACATGAGCTATGATGAACACGTACGTGGAGAGCAATAATCGATTGCAGAAATGCGCAAATGTTAGCTGTTGCCTTTAACCAAACCGGACCACTTGTATTGTTGAGCAAATACGATGATGCTGAAGAGCCGTATGCCCAATATCCGATGAATGTCACGGCGTAGAGAGGGAAATTCCCGATTGTGAACTGCAAGTACAAAGCTTTAAGCATGTTCTTCACAGCAGGCTCCCTTACCGTTGCCTGATACAAGAGCATGTCTGTACCAAGTTAACCCATAGCAACCAAAACCTACAATATTCTGCTATGTCTGTAAACTTGATGTTCGGGGACATGTTCAAGACTGACCTGTATTTCAGGAAGCATACCAGTGTTGAAGGCGAAGACAAGATTGGCACAAGCCCCTATTGTTGCAAATATCTTGCTTGTTCTTGTCCCCGGAATGCTATAATCTCTTGCAGGCGCTCTGATTCCTACAACAGAATGATAATAAGACAGCAGAAGTTCACAGGGCAGCTTGTGCATATCACTGTAATCCAAAGTTTGAAACTTTACCATCTTTTAGTGCCAGCACACATGCCACAGTAATGAAGACTAGAGTAAACACGGTGGAAACTCCAAGCCATATTCTCAGAGATGATAGATGGGGTGTTGCTATGGCAAACACAGTACAAACGAATCCAGTAACCGCAATACAGTAAGGTAATTTCATGAGATGGTCATCTCTGAAAAGGGTATAAACCGCCTAAAGAGGGCAAGAAACCAGTACATATGTTAATGTCTTCAAGGCTTTAAACATGTTTAACTGAAACCACAAAAGCAAACAAGCAAACCAATTCAATCTACCTTAAGAGCTGAACCACCAATGATAATGTATCCGGCGTTGATCATAAACAGATTGACATATTGCAGTGTCCATGTGATTGCATAAGCTCTCTTGCCTGTCAGAAGATTGAAACCCAAGAGTGCATCAGAAATGAGACAGGTATCCAGATAAGGAAGCAACTAAAACTGTCCCTACTTCCTACCATATATGTACCCTGCAAGATCTCTGTATCTGATATGCCTCTTGCCCCCAAACTCATGGAGCTTTGCCACCAGACAACTGGCATACAAAGATAAAGCTGTGGACAACATCAAACCAACTACACCTCCTATCCATCCAAGAGGGACCATGATTGTGCCAGAATATCCCAACACAAATACACTGTTGACCCCGGTGCTCAACACAAAGCACACTTGGTACCAGGAATCTGCAAAATTAACCACAAACCCAGCTTGTCCCTTATCCACTTACAGGAATTTGAAACATCCCAACTTGGAAAATCAGGTTAAAAAAAAAACTGTTAAAGGCATGAACTTTGCACTGGAGAAGACCAAAAGACATGAACTTTCACAATAAAAGTTACCGGTACTGATCATATGGGAAGTCTCATCACCAACAGATTTCTCATCAACATGAAGCTTCCAAGTGCTAGACCCAGCAGCAGCACCATCTAATTCCATATTGAGCTCTCTGTTTCTTCCCAGGAGGCAGACCTGTGCCTCAACTTCTTCTTCTTCTTCTTCTTCTTCAGAGACACTTAACACAGCCAGCTTTGAGTTATATATGGGGCAGGTGGGAGTCAACTTGAATGCGAGAATTAATGGCGACCGACAAGTGAGAAAATTCGATCCCCACTAATAATATCTTACTTATCTCTCCCAACCGGGTCTTGGCGGGCGGGCGAACAATTTTGTTCCACGCTCTATGCTCTGCTGTGTGCCTGTGTTTGTGGGCTCTGTCATGAACTTTATAGAAAGTTCGCGTCTTTCTTCCCCACGACAGAGCTCCATTCGTTTGCTTGCTTGATGTACTTGATAGTATTTTTCTCTGCTGATTGCATCCACTTTTACGCCTCTCCAATCATACAGCAGATTCCTGCTACACCAATCATGCAAAGTGAGTGGACAGGTTTTTTTCTCTCTCCCTATTTCCACTACATTCAATATTTCAATTAATGTATCACTGTGTTAATAACAAAACTCTCATTCATCTTATATACCTATCACAACAAAACCCTCATAATTTTTCAAATGATCAAATGTCCTTTTAATTATTCAAACAAAACAATCCATATTCACATTAATAAAAAAATGTGATCATAGTTCATATATAAATAATAGAAAACTTTGTTTCCTAAATTTTGGAAATCTATTAGTTAAAAATGAAAAATCCAAAACAAATTTTGTCTATTCTAATACATGAGTTTTTCAAAAGTTATGAAATAAAGTTTTTTTACTTACAGAAAAAAAACCGTAAGAAAAATTGGAAACACTTGAAAGAAATTTATGTAAACTTTACAAGGGTGATATAACACGGAAACTAATTTTACCTTAAAATTTAATAATTAATTAACGAACTTAAGGGTGAAAGGAATCAAAGATTTCAAACCTTATGGAATTTTTGTTGTAACTGATATAATAATTGTAGGTTTTGAAAGAGCTGTTTAATTTTAAGGCTATTAAATTTTGGATGACTTTCTTAATTTTCTATTCCAAAATACCTTTATAGACGTTCGAATGTAGTATAATTTGTTTTTGTGATGTGGAAAACATTAATTTCTAAACTTTTGGTGGGGAAAGTGATGAGAAGGGAGATTTCGTGTAACAATTTGAGGGTAAATAAATTGGTAAGATTTGTTTGTGTAAATGGTGAAGAAATAATTATATTAGTTTCACAAAATTAAATAAATATTGAGTGAGTGATTAGTATGGGTAATTTTAGTAATACAAAAAAAACATTCAGCAATAAAAAGGATACAAAAAGAAAAAAAATTGATATGGATTGAATTGATACAAAAAATAAATGCTCCCTCTGTCCTGAAAAATTGAACACATTTTCTTTTTTAGTTGTCCCAGAAAAATTGATCACTTTCTTTTTAAGGAAACTTCTCACTTATAAAATTACTAAACTATCATCACTTTATCTTTACTTTTTCTACATCGTTTTTGTGCACTTTCAACTAAATAGTAAATAGGTAAAATATACACAAAAATCTTATATTCACTTTAATCCTTATGCACAAACAAATCCTTAAATCTTTTGGAGACGGACCGGGGGAGTATATTTATACGTGTTTCCCTTTTCTTTTGCTCCCTCTTTCTTTTATGTTTGGGGTTTACTCTGACTCAACATATATTTCATTGTTTTGTATTGATATGTATATTAATTTGTTTATTGATTTTTTTATTCTCAAATTTTTCTTTTCGTCTATCTTCCTTTGTTTTTATTAATACTTAGCTCTCCTTTTCATTTTTGATTCAACATTAGTCAGCCTTTTATTTTACGAGATGCAATTGCTACCCGGCCGTGCTTTACAACAAGTTTAATTCTGATTGTAATATACTTCATCCATTTCAAAAACAAATGATGAAATAATTACATGTATTTGAAATTGATGTGTAAAACTCGGTTTGTTTCAAATATTTTACAACATTTGGGTCTGACACTGAGTTTAAGAAAACTCAACTTTTTACACATCTTTCCACTGTTTCCCTTCCTCTTCAACCTATCTCCCACATGCTATCACTACGTGGGGAAGCCCAAACTCATCATGGCCTTAATCGCGTTACGGCCGCGATGAGTCGCTTCGCCAGCGAACGAATCGCGCGTTGTGGCGATTCGCTCTCTGCGGCCGAACCGCATGATTAGGCGCGACGTGCCTCGTGGTCCACGTGCCTTACATACCACCCACCCTACTGCGGCCGGTACTGCGGATTAGGCCGCAGTAGGGTAGTCTATAAATACTCCTCCCCATTCCCTTCCGACCCATTTCAACACAAATCTGTCATCTCTCAATTCTCTCAATTCTCTGAAGTTCAGGTGGAAGTTGCAGTACTGTCGATTTCAGGTGTATTATTGAGGTAATAAATATTGTATTTATTTATTTATTTATTTATGCTTATAGAGTTTTTAATTCAATTTAAGTTATGTATTGGTAATTTTATTTTCTTTTTAAGTAATTTAATTAAATTAGCTGAGCCGTAGTTCCTGTCTATGAAAACTTGTAAGAATATATATTTTTACACTTTATTTCAATACGTTGGAATAACGGTGTGAAATAATATATTGTACAGAGTTTTCATGGATTGTCCAAGTTGGACTTTGTAAAAGTTTACTATCGGTGTATTAAACTTTTATGGTTATGTATGTAAATCGAGCGGATTACATAAGTTTCGGTCGCATTTTCGTCTTGTTCCACGTTATACCTGTTCTGGGAGTAATATTCCAGAGAAATGGTATAGTGTGGAACTAAGGCGAAATGCTACCGAAATTTATGTAATTACAGTTTTACGTACACAACGATAAAAGTTTCTTCACTAATAGTACTTTTATGAACATGATAGGACCTATGCACCCCGGATCTGGATTAGGCGAAAATGATATGTGAATATTTATATATGAATGTACGTGCAATATTAATTAAGTACTTTTGTGTTTGGTTATAGTAATATATAATTAATTGTGCATGTTTATTGTTTTTATTGATGAATGAATGATCATAGGAAAGACCGTAAATGGGCGAAAGACGTGATTGGATGTATCGGCGCTTTGAGGAAGGGACTCGCTATATAAGTGAAAGATTTTGGACCGGGCTTCAGGAATTCTTGGATTACGCTTTTTTTGTTTCTAAATCGAATGGAGAAGAACTGGTGAAATGCCCGTGTACAATTTGTAAAAATAGATACTATTATGATCGAATTACAGTTGGCAATCATTTACTGTTAGACGGATTTACACCCAATTATCATGTGTGGGATTGCCATGGTGAACGACCTGAGATCAATCCATGTGTTTATCGAGGTTATCGCTTTGACGAACTAGCGTCGACATCATCAAATCGCGCAAGTACAAGTACTGCAATACATAATTCTTCTGATGGTAGCCAAGAACGGTCGGCTTACGAAGAAATGGTTCGTGATCTTTTTGGGTTTCATGAGCACTCTAATAATTTTGAAAATGACCAGAGTAATGACGATGAGGACGTTTCAGCTCCCCAAGTGCCAAACGAAAGGGCGCAACAGTTTTCAATCTGTTGTGTGATGCATCAAAACCTTTATATGAAGGTTGTGGTGATAAGTGACGGTGTTTTACATGTTTATAAATTACGCACATTTCAAGTAATAAAACCCATTCTACCTCAAGCGCAAGGTTTGCAATTGTAATTGGGAGAGTGGGGTCGAACCCAAGAGATTGTTGTGTGAGTCGATGGAATTTAGCTAAATGCAATATTTTTGGAATTTTTAATATAAGTGAATGGGTAGTGTTATATGACAAGTAACTTCGATAAGAACAATGATAATTGAAATAAATCCAAATGGAAGTAATTGACTAGAATGAGAACTATGATCAAGTTACACTAATATGCTATAGATATCGGTTTTCTTGATGGAATTCAATAACTAAAAGCCCCTTTGGTTGTTTAGGATTAATGATGTTAGATGACATGCTAGGTTGAGATTAATGCAATAATAGAGGAGATTGGATAGAGTTCAAACTCTAACTTACTAAGCTAGAGTCTTCCTTACCATAAATGACCAAATGAAATCTCTTCATTTGCACCATTTATGGAAGCCTTAAGCTAGTCCAACTATAACCTCCTAATATTCCAAATTACCTTACTCAAGCAATCCTAGAATACCTAATCATTTCCCATGATAAGTTTAATGAAATGCTCTCTCAAGCATTTCATCAAACACTTAGTGGGTGATATGGAAATGTAAGCTTCCACTTCCAATTTCACCTTCTTTAAACTCAAGAAATGATCACTCATCATGCATAAACATCAACCCAACACATTTACATCATCTAACAATCATATAACTACCTAAACAACCAAAGAGATGGAGAACTACTCCCTATTCATACTATTCACGTTTTGCACAATCAACATCAACATATATGTAAAATGAGAGTAATAGAGATAGAGGGAAGCTTAGAAATGGTGGAGAATTCTTCAATCTTTCATAAATCAATACAAATTCGTGAGTAAAGTGAGAAAAAGAGTTGAGAGCTTCCAAAACCCTAGCCTAGAACAAGAGCTGAAAAAACTAAGAATGGTGTGGGAAAACAAAGTATTACACTTACAAGCTTGGTCAATCCTCCAATAAACATGTCAAATCAAATGAGAGGCATGGGAAGATGGCTTGGATGGGTTTCCTGAGATTTCAGGTCGAACCGCGAAAATTCGGGAGTTGGCGAATGGAAATGAAACAAGACGGACTTGGAAGTCTAAAATCGAAATGGAACGCTTTCAGAAGTCGTGGTCAGCGACCGCCGCTCCATGGTTCTCGGTCGCCCGACCTTCGCCCGGCGTGTGTTTCTTGAAGGCGTGGTCAGGCGACCGCCTGATCTAAGATCTGCCCGCCCGGCCTCGCCCGGGCGCCCGCCTCTTGCACTGGGGCCGGGCGATCGCCTGATCTAGGAAGCGGCTCGCCCGGTGCATCGCCCGGCTCTGTGACTTCCGAAGGATTTTTAGGTCCGGGCGATCGCCCGACCCAAGGGTTTGGGTCGCCTGACCTCGCCCGGCCTCTTTTCTTCACTCCTTTCTTGAACCTTTCCAGATTCTCCAACTTGGTTCTCCTTTCTTTCTAAGGCGCTTTACGTCCGAATCCACCGATGTTGACAACCAACAACGAAAACCTGCAAAATACACTTGCGCCAACACTAAGTACTAGCAAAACTCAATTAATGATACATATATGGAGGTAAAACATATGAATAATGCACACTTATCACACCCCAAACTTAAATGTTTGCTAGTCCCTAGCGAACACCTTACCTAATAACACTCAATAGCTAGATGCAATGAAACCAATGTATATACAATTACAACTCCACATCAAGTATGCCACAAGCCAAAAATTCAAGTCAACAACTCGAGGTGCAAATCCCGGGGTTTACGAAACTTTGCTTAAAATGTTACAACCGGAAGGCCACTCCCTTAGTGTTTACTCTCCAACTTAGAGAAAGGACGTGCCATTGTGTGAAGTGATCTCGAGATTACTACTTGTACCATAAGCTTGAGAGACGACCCATAACGCCCTCACTAAATTCCCCTAAGGGAATTGTATACAACCTAAGCGACAATGGTCTTGCAAGGTTGTAATGTGGCTTGGCTTGGCTAGGTGTGGAAGTCGGTTGGAGGCCATTTTTAGTGGAGATAGATAAAACATAGCAAGCATGAAAGACTTAAGGGTATTAAAGTTACGGAGAACACAACCCATCCCACGCCGCTTGAACTATGTCTATTAAGCGCGAGTTCAAAAGCAACCACAAACTCGAAAATCCGACTTCGCTCTCAACACGGATTTACTAACCATGGAATTACAAAACAACCATAGGTGCCACATCTCAACACTCCGCAATGGTTTTAGGGAGTATCTTTTTTTTCAACTTTTCTTTTCAACATTTTTTTTTTGAGATGGTGCAAAAGTTCAAGAGAATAGCATCACTATTTCCATGGTTAGCTCACGAATACAACACACTCATTTTCCATGCTTGCCAAAGAGAAATTTTTTTTTTTCATTTGCTTCCAACAAGAATATACATAATCCCCCCAAACTTGTTTCTCATTCCAACCCACAATTTGCATCTACACCCAACTTAAGTCATGCTTGCTAAGTTTCATGGACAAGAGGGGGAGTATT
The DNA here is from genome assembly GCA_024586325.1 of Stellera chamaejasme. Taxonomy (NCBI): domain Eukaryota; kingdom Viridiplantae; phylum Streptophyta; class Magnoliopsida; order Malvales; family Thymelaeaceae; genus Stellera; species Stellera chamaejasme. The sequence continues at coordinate 32,895,318 of CM044984.1, forward strand.
AAAGTGGTTGGCTCATAAAGTGGGTTCACAAAGAATAAGTCAATTAGGCTCAACGGGTGAACTATTGGAAAAATTGTAACGGGTTGGCTCTTTGGAAAATAGTTATACCTAGGCGCCATTGTCATCATAAATTGCATACAACCTTGTGTGTTTGTAGCGGTCAAGTCACGCAAGTTCTAGTTTAAGTACAATCCGAGATTCTCTCATGAAGAACAACTTCTCACACAAACCACATGAATGAAGAATCAAGGCTCAAAAACTCACATGGTTAAACAATCCGACTATAACATCAAAAGCAATCCTTCATACTCCATAGGATTCACACCGAGTTATCAACATCGCATTTCAACTCGTAACACACTTGAATTAGGAGATGGTTTCGTAGCTAAGCATATGCCTCTACATCGACAATACCCTAGACATCATGCTCCTACTCTAAACAAAAAGGTTCCAAAGGTACCCAAAACGTGTAACAACGGAAACCAACACAAGGCCATCAATCCCGCCATACATCCATACGTCAAATTCATACATCAAAATACAACACCCCCAAACTTAAAATCCACATTGTCCTCAATGGGGCGAAACAAGGTAGGAGTAGAAATGAGTCATACCTGGGGGCCAAGTTAGGCCCCCCCCTTTTAGACATCCATGGTGGGGCCACCGGTCTCGGGACCAGTGGCGGAAGAGGAAGCTCCACTCAACCGAGCCTCGATGCGGGTAAGGAGGTCATTTGTCCTTTGGCGCTCAATCGCCTCTCGCATCGAGCCGAGCATGAAGGCGCGACGGTCCTCTCTATCAATGGCGCGCTCCTTCGCATCGGTGTCGAGACGACATGAAATCTTTCGCACCCAGTTGGTGATCACCCCGAGCAAAGTAGCGCCCGACCGAGTCTGGCTCTTCCGGTTAGGGCGAAGCAAGAACTCCTCCGCCTCGCTCTATAGTCATCTTGGCCATATCCTCCGGCCGAGGCTCGGGTCAAGTGCGGGTGACTCTGTGCATGGCAGTATGGGAATATTTCGGCACTACCCAAGGAAATGAGGCGCTGAACCGTGATGGGTTTCTCGCCATCGAGACATACTCAGCCTCACTCACCGGAACCCCGCATCGACCATCAACCGAGAGAGGAACTGGGAAGATGCGGTTGCGGTTGGTGACCTCGGCGATAGTGCAGATGGATGAGAAGATTGACTGTGGCACATCAATGTAACCGCCGAGGACTATTGCGCGCAACACCTCCAACCGGTCGGGTTGGATCTTTGATTCTTGGGTAGATGGTAAGATGCTCCTGTGGGTGAACCAATTCCATGCGTGAACCTTCGGTGGTAGAGTCTTGGCGTTGAACATGCACCCCATTTTTTCGCCCCGGGCGTCATTCATGTGGGCAAGTGATGCCCGCCTTCATTGAGGTTCTCCATTCTTCCGAGTCGGGAAGGGCCGGAATGTCTTCGGGAGCAGGAGGTAGGTCAAAAATTCTTGTACCCTTGCCGGGTGAAAGGAAACTCCACTCCCCGCACCTTGACCGCCGTGACCGTTGAAGTGTCACCGGAATTTTTCTTTAATTTCAATAACCGCCATCGGAGGTTCGCATAGAACTCGCAGACCAGCTCAGGGGCATAGCGAGTCTGATGGACCGCTAACTTGGTCCAACCCCGGGCGGTGACCTCGGGGAGAAGTTCGCGGTAACCGCATCCGTGAAATCCAACCCCGCTGAACCGTGATACCGGTAGTTGCGCTTGTGAAATAATTCTTCACGTCCGGATGTTCGAACCGTTGTTTATCCGGCATGGCAAAGCGGGCATACAAGAGGGGGAGTGAGGAATTTGATTGCTGCCCCTTCTTTTTATTCTTCCCTTCCTTTCCTTATTGGTTGTTGTGGCTGGTTGCTTCCCGGTCTCCTCGGTGGATCCGGAGGTGATTCTCGATTCTTGGGCTTTACGCTTTTCTTTTGTGCGTACTCATCCTACAATGAAAACGTGACGCGTGAATAACCCGACAAAATCATGACCACAAGTGCACTAGCAAGCAAGGAGTTTGATTGCATGAACAAGTTCCTACGTGGTGAGATCAAGCAAATTAACAAAGAAGGATACAAAGGTTTATGTCATGCAACAATTTACAATTCTAAACTTGCAATTCCAAGTGTCCAAGGTGTGTATGATCATTTAGAACCCAAACATTCCCTATCCATCAACAACAACCCGAGATACAGAGCAACCATGGATTTCATGAAGAACAAAGAGAACTAAACACGGTCGACGACCAAAATTTAGCAATCTACTCAACCAATTAACTTGAAAATTTAAACTCACTCCTAACATGCTTGTAGGAATCATTCCGTCACAATGGATTGAGTGAAAACTGATTCCAACCTTAAACCCTCAATTAATTTCGGATTTAAACATGTGAAAATTCAAAAAATCATGAATCTTCAACTACATTGCACAGTGAGGCCGAAAATCACTTCTCAAGAAGTTCTATAATCATCAACCACCAAGAGTTAAGCATCAAACATAAAATAATCCACAATTTTTCGGCCCCCCATCAACAACAATTTCCAAACTCTTAAAAACACAGTTTCCTTGCTAATTAGGCCGAAAATCATACTCCTCTAGGTGGAGCAACATCAACCCAGCAAGAATTAAGCATTCAAACACAAACATTTGGAAGAATTCAAGAGAAATCGGACCTAGGGTTTGCTGTCCTTGTTCGCGAAAATGAGAGAGAAAAGTTGAAAATTGGTACCTGACACTTGGAGAGAGAGGGATAGATGAGAGGAGGAGGTCTGGGCGGCCGGATTTGCGCCGGAAATCGATGCGCAAGGAGGAGGAGCGGCGGTTTGGTGCTGCAGTTCGTGATTTCGGCGGAGAGGAGTGAAAATATTTTGAAGAGCAAGTGTGTGTTTGTGCGTACTAACCTGGAAGAAAGAAGAGAAAGGGCCTGGCCCAAATCCCGCGGGCGATCGCCTGATCCTTGGATCCAACTCGCCGGCCTGCCGCGCGGATCGGGCGACCGCCTGAGTCGTGGTGTGGTCCGCCTGGTCCATCGCCCGACCGCCTGCTCCACTTTTGAAGTGGGCATGGGCGGTCGCCTGAATTTGGGCTTGGGCTCGCCTGAGTGATCGCCTGGTTCCAGGATTTTTCGAAAAAATTCCTTGGAGTTGGGCGATCGCCTGGATTGGCAGATTGGGCCGCCTGAGTGTCGCCCGACCGCCTGCTCCACTTGTGAAAACGACTCGGGCGACCGCCTGGATTGGGCTTGGGGCCGCCTGATGGGTCGCCCGGCTCCGTGATTTTACGAAAAATTCACCTGAGCCGGGCGATCGCTCGAACCGGCCTGGGTTCGCCCGACGGTCGCCCGACCGCCCGCTCCACTTGTGAAACGACTCGGCGACCGCCTGGATTGGGCTTGGGGCCGCTGATGGTCGCCTGCCTGTGATTTTACGAAAAAATTCACTGGAGCTGGGCGATCGCCTGAACTGGGCCTGGGTTCGCCTGACGGGTCGCCCGGGCACCTGTTCCTTCACGGAGAGCCGCTTTCCTACCTCCTAAACACCTACATCAAGGATACATATTCCTTGTCAAGAAAACAATCCGCAAGGTACAAAATCTAAACATCCCGAAATCAAGATAACAAAGTTAAATCCGTGAAACAAACGGGACTTGTCCCGAAAACCGCTTGAGTTTTCCGCCCCAAGCAAGGCGCTTTTTTCAGATCACGCCTGGTAGTTGGCGTTGACCAATTGCACTTGGCCAACTTGTCGGTACTCATCTCCATAAAATGGCTTCACCCTTTGCCCATTGACTTGAAATTGTGAACCATCACTTCCTTCGAGTACCACCGCTCCATGAGACTTAGCTTCCACCACCGTAAATGGTCCGGACCACTTCGATTTGAGCTTTCCACCAAAAAGCTTGAGGCGAGAGTTGAATAATAGAACTTGTTGACCCGGCTTGAACTCTTTCCTCGAGATAAGCCCATCATGCCACTTCTTTGTCTTCTCCTTGTAAATTCGAGCATTTTCATAGCTCTCAAGTCGCAACTCATCCAACTCATTCAATTGAAGCCTTCTTGGCTCCGGCTTCCTTCATATCGAAATTCAATCTTTTGATAGCCCAATATGCCTTGTGTTGGATCTCCACCGGGAGATGACATGGTTTCCCAAACACCAACCTATATGGAGACATACCGATCGGAGTCTTGAAGGCGGTCCTATATGCCCACAAGGCATCATCGAGCTTCGATGACCAATCCTTCCTGTCAAAACTCACCGTCTTCTCAAGGATGGATTTAATTTCCCGATTTGAGACTTCCGCCAACCCATTTGTTTGAGGGTGATACGGGTAGACATTTTGTGCGTAACTCCATACTTGACTAAGAGTTGTTCCATGGATTTGTTGATGAAGTGAGAACCTTCATCACTAATAATGGCCCTCGGGACACCAAATCTTGTAAACACGTTCTTCTTCAAGAACTTGACCACCGTTTGTGCGTCATTCTTGGCGGTAGCAATTGCTTCAACCCACTTGGAGACATAGTCTACCGCAACAAGAATATATTCATTCCCGCTTGAAGGAGGGAAAGGTCCCATGAAGTCTATCCCCCACACATCAAATATCTCAACTTCCAGAATACCATTTTGGGGCATTTCATCCTTCCTCCCCAAATTTCCCATCATTTGGCACCGAGTACAGGTCTTCACAAACGTATAACAGTCCTTGAACAGAGTGGGCCAATAGAATCCGGACTGAAGTACCTTAGATGCCGTTCTTGTAGCTCCGAAATGCCCGCCGCAAGGAGAATCGTGACAATGTTGAATCACCTCCATGGCTTCTTCTTGCGGGAGACAACGCCGAATGACTTGATCGGCGCACCTCTTAAAAAGAAGAGGCTCATCCCATAGATAATGCTTGGCATCCGATAAAAACTTCCTCTTTTGTGCATAAGAGAAGTCCGGAGGTGTTACACCACAAGAGAGATAGTTTACCAAATCCGCAAACCACGGTGTATTTACCTCCACCTTCAATAGGTGCTCGTCCGGAAAAGTCTCCTTTATCGGTATCTCTTTATCGATCTCTTCATGTAGCACTAGGCGAGAAAGATGATCCGCCACTACATTTTCACAACCCTTCCGGTCCTTAATTTCGAGGTCAAACTCTTGCATTAGTAGAATCCAACGAATCAAACGCGCTTTGAATCCTTCTTTGCAAATAGATACCGGATGGCGGCATGGTCGGTGTGAACCACCACCTTGGAAGCTAGGAGGTATGATCGAAACTTGTCCAACGCGAAGATAACCGCCAACATTTCCTTCTCCGTTGTGGTGTAATTTTGTTGGGTGGCGCGAGGGTCCGGCTTGCATAATATATAGCTCGAAAGAGCTTTTCTCTCTTGTCCCAACACCGCCCTACGGCATAATCGCTAGCATCACACATGATCTCGAATGGGGAATCCTAATCCGGTGTGATAACAATAGGTGCCGATACTAGCCGCGCCTTGATCATGTCAAAAGCTCAAACACGCCTCATCGAAGTCGAATGAGGCATCTTTCTCGAGGAGTGCGCCATGGGCTTGACAATCTTGGAAAAATCCTTAATGAATCGCCGGTAAAAACCGGTGTGACCTAAAGCTTCTCACACCCTTCACATTTTTCGGAGGCGGTAATCTCTCGATTACGGAGATTTTTGCTTTATCCACCTCAATTCCTTGCTCGGAAATCCGATGTCCCAACACAATTCCCGACTTGACCATGAAATGACATTTCTCCCAATTAAGAGAGAGATTGGACTCTTCGCACCTTTTCAATACTCGAGTCAAATTCTCGAGGCAATCATCAAAGCTAGAACCATATACCGAGAAATCATCCATAAATATCTCCATACCTTGTTCAACCATGTCTTCAAAGATAGACATCATACACCGTTGAAAGGTTGCCGGTGCGTTGCATAATCCGAAAGGCATTCTCCGGAAAACATAGATTCCCACGGACAAATAAAAGTAGTCTTCGCTGATCTTCCGGTGCGATGGCAATTTGATAATATCCGGAGTAGCCATCTAAGAAGCAATAAAATTTTTGTCCGGCCAACCGATCCAACATTTGATCAATGAAGGGTAGAGGGAAATGATCCTTCTTTGTTGCCTTGTTTACCGGGCGGTAATCATGCACAACTCGCCACTTTGTCGGTGGTTTGATGAGCTCTAAAGCTTCTCCATCCTCCGGAGATACCGTGACTCCACTCTTTTTGGGAACCGCATGAGTCGCACTAACCCACTTGCTATCCGAAATTGGGTAAATGATTCCGGCTCTCAATAGCTTGATAATTTCTTCCTTGACGACCTTCTTCATATTCGGATTGAGCCGCCGTTGGAATTCCCTCTGGGAACCGCATCTTCCTCGAGAATGATCTTGTGCATGCAAACATCCGGTCTAACTACCTTGAGATCGGAAATAGACCAAGCAATGGCCCCTTTGTGCTCTCGGAGTACTCGCATCAACCTTTCTTCTTCAACCGTAGAAAGTGAAGCGGAGATAATAACCGGATAGCCTTCCTTGTCATCTAAAAACATGTACTTCACTTCCACCGGAGTGGCTTCAACTCATGCTTCGGAGAGGTTGTTGGAACATCTCCCACTTCGGCCAGAGGTTCAAAACCCCAATTTTCTTTCTTCAACCTTCCATGATTCTCAAGAGTTTGAAGTGCGTTGACGGAATCACAAAAATCCATGAGCTCATCTTCAATATTCAATATTGCTCTCAAAAATGGATCATCCATATTCAACTTCTATGTATTCATCCACACAAAGCTCAACCACATCAATACTAAGGCATGTCCCATAATCCGATTGTACCTTCATAGCCTTGTGGAGGTTGAAAGATATTTCCTCCTTATCCGCCCTTAGCGTGAGTCGGCCTCCTCCACATCAATGAGTGCCTTAGCGGTTGCTAGAAATGGCCGCCCAAGAATAATCGGCACATCCTTGTCTTCTTCCATATCTAGAATCACGAAGTCGGCCGGGAAATAGAATTTGTCAACCTTGACCAATACATCTTCAAGGATACCCGCGGATAAGTGAGAGAACGATCCGCCAATTGTAAGCATACATTAGAAGGCTTGATGCTCCCAAGACCGAGTTTCCTACAAATAGACAATGGCATCAAGTTAATACTAGCACCCAAATCACATAAAGCTTTGTTGAAATGAAGAGAGCCAATATCAAGAGGAATAGTGAAACTCCCCGGATCATTTGCTTTTGTGGGAGCTTCTTTTGGATAATGGCACTTGCTTCTTCCCTCATGTGCACCACCTCGCTTTGCTTGCAATTTCTTCTTTTTGGAAAGAAGCTCCTTTAAGAATTTCGCATAAGGCGGCATGCTTGTGATGGCATCCAAGAATGGGATATTTATCTCCAATTTCTTGAAGACCTCAAATAGCTTGGTGAATTGTGCATCCATTTTCTTCTTTTGTAGCCTTTGAGGGTATGGAAGAGTCGGCTTGGACACTCTCACATTTTCTTCAACAATGGGGCCTTGTCCCCATTTTCCTCAACAACCACCTCAACCGGTTCTTCATCGATCCCTACTTGCGGAGATTTCATATCCTTTCTCTCGGTTGCATGCGGGGGTAGTATTCATCATCTAGTGGTGGTTCTTTCGCTTTGAAGAACCACTTCTCTTCCACTTCGCAATGTGACGGCCTTACAATGTGCCCTTGGATCAATCGTGTCACTGGAATGTTCTTCTCCTTTTGGAGACCCTTCACATTGTTTGCCAATTGCCCTACTTGCATTTCTATATTTCTCATTTGAGCACCAAGATTTGCCACTTGACCTTCTTGAGTCTTATTAAACTCGGTTTGATGTTTCATGAAGGTTGCAAGTGTCTCCTCCAAATTGCTCTTTCTTTCTTGAGATTGAGAGGTTTCCTTGCCGATAAGAACCCGGATTCGGTTGCAATGCACCACTAGGATTGCCATAATTAAAGCCTTCATGTCGAGGCCTTTGGTAATTGTTATAACCGCCTCCTTGCCTTGGTGGGTAGTTGTTGCTCCTATAATTTGCAAAGTTAGCATCTTCAAACACCACACAATCCTCTTCTTCTTCTATTCTCATAGCTTGCTTAGGCTTGGAAACCGCGGTCTCAACCGTCTTGGCTAACTTGGAGAAGGCATTGGTGAGAGCATCAATCTTTGCACTATTGCTCACCTCAATATCAACCTCATACAACCCTCTTCCTTGTACTCTAGCACTTGAGGTTGCCCTCTTGTGCCCATCGGTTCCGCTTTCCTTGGCTAGCTTGTTTAGAATATTAAGGCATTCGGTTGTGCCTTTGTCTCGAACCGACCACCGGCGGTGGCATTAAGCAAGCCCTTCTCCGTTGAGTTCAAACCTTCATAGAAGATATTCACTTGATGTCCCGGTGTGAAAGCTTGACCCGGGAGTTTCTTGAGCAAACTCCGGAAACGGTTCCAAGCTTCATCCAAACTCTCATTTGGCCGTTGGTGGAACATGGAGACTTCATTTTGAATTTCAAGCGCCTTTTCCGGTGGGAAGAATTTATCCATGAAAGCACTATGGAGATCTTGCCAAGATTGAATTCGTTGTGGGTCAAGGCTCTTGTACCATAGCTTGGCCTCTCCCAATAGTGAGAGTGAGAAAAGCCTCATTCTCACTTCATCTACCGCTCCTTCATCCACGCCACAAGTCTCACAAATCTCTATGAAGATGTAGATGAGATCATGTGGATTTTCATGAGACTTTCCACAAAAAGGCCTTTGTCCGATGAGATTGAACATGTGAGTTGGAACCTTGAATTTTTGCCCCGGAGCTCTTTGTGGGCGAAAACCGCCTACCATCATCCCACCGGACGGCTCTCAATAAATCCCCGATTGGTGGTTCTTGTTCATTTTGATTTCTCCCATGCTCTTGATTGTTTTGTTGGTTGTATAATGGGTTCCCATTATCGTGAACCTCTTCCACATTTTCATCCACGGGAATATTGCCTCTTTCCATGTTGATGGATTGGCTTGAAGAACTAGAGTCTCTTGGAATTTCTTGTGTGTGCTTGCTCTTGTTTCTCAAATTCCGCAAAGTCTTTCAATTTCCGGATCTAAACCAACAAGATGAACTTGTGAGCTTCGGTCATCAACCGGAAAAGTTACCTACAAATGAAGAGCAAGAACAACAATCAATATCCACTTATTCAATAAGATGCAAATAGCTAGACCACCAATGACTACACAAACAATCCTCGCAACGGCGCCAAAACTTGACGGGTGTTTTACATGTCTATAAATTACGCACATTTCAAGTAATAAAACCCATTCTACCTCAAGCGCAAGGTTTGCAATTGTAATTGGGAGAGTGGGGTCGAACCCAAGAGATTGTTGTGTGAGTCGATGGAATTTAGCTAAATGCAATATTTTTGGAATTTTTAATATAAGTGAATGGGTAGTGTTATATGACAAGTAACTTCGATAAGAACAATGATAATTGAAATAAATCCAAATGGAAGTAGTTGACTAGAATGAGAACTATGATCAAGTTACACTAATATGCTATAGATATCGGTTTTCTTGATGGAATTCAATAACTAAAAGCCCCTTTGGTTGTTTAGGATTAATGATGTTAGATGACATGCTAGGTTGAGATTAATGCAATAATAGAGGAGATTGGATAGAGTTCAAACTCTAACTTACTAAGCTAGAGTCTTCCTTACCATAAATGACCAAATGAAATCTCTTCATTTGCACCATTTATGGAAGCCTTAAGCTAGTCCAACTATAACCTCCTAATATTCCAAATTACCTTACTCAAGCAATCCTAGAATACCTAATCATTTCCCATGATAAGTTTAATGAAATGCTCTCTCAAGCATTTCATCAAACACTTAGTGGGTGATATGGAAATGTAAGCTTCCACTTCCAATTTCACCTTCTTTAAACTCAAGAAATGATCACTCATCATGCATAAACATCAACCCAACACATTTACATCATCTAACAATCATATAACTACCTAAACAACCAAAGAGATTGAGAACTACTCTCTATTCATACTATTCACGTTTTGCACAATCAACATCAACATAAGTGCAAAATGAGAGTAATAGAGATAGAAAGAAGCTTAGAAATGGTGGAGGGTTCTTCAATCTTCCATAAACCAATGCAAATTCGTGAGTAAAATGAGAACAAGAGTTAAGAGCCTTCTCAAAACCCTAGCTAGAACAAGAGCTGAAAACTAAGAATCAATGTGAGAATCCAAAGTATTACCCTTACAAGCTTGGTCAATCCTCCAATAAACATGTCAAATCAAATGAGAGGCATGGGAAGATGGCTTGGATGGGTTTCTCCGAGATTTCAGGTCGAACCGCGAAAATTGGGAGTTGGCGAATGGAAATGAAACAAGACGGACTTGGAAGTCTAAAATCGAAATGGAACGCTTTCAGAAGTCGTGGTCAGGCGACCGCCGCCCATGGTTCTCGTCGCCCGACCTTCGCCCGACGTGTGTTTCTTGAAGGCGGGTCGCGACCGCCTGATCTAAGATTCTGCCCGCCTGGCCTCGCCCGGGCGCCGCCTCTGCAGCTGGGGCCGGGCGATCGCCTGATCTAGGAAGCGGCTCGCCCGGTGCACGCCCGGCCTGTGACTTCCGAAGGATTTTTAGGTCCGGCGATCGCCCGACCCAAGGGTTTGGGTCGCCTGACCTCGCCCGGCCTCTTTCTTCACTCCTTTCTTGAACCTTTCCAGATTCTCCAACTTGGTTCTCCCCTTTCTTTCTAAGGCGCTTTACGTCCGAATCCACCGATTTTGACAACCAACAACGAAAACCTGCAAAATACACTTGCGCCAACACTAAGTACTAGCAAAACTCAATTAATGATACATATATGGAGGTAAAACATATGAATAATGCACACTTATCAATAAGTACACCAAATTATCGGTTGTATCAAGTTGTTGAGTATGAAAAGCTAACACAACGTATCGATGCCTTTTTCTCCGAGATGATCGGATATATCAATGAAATATTACCCGAAGGAAACTCGTTGCCAACAAGCATGTTTAGTACGAAAGCTTATGTTGAAGGAGCTGGGTTACCAGATAGAATAATTCACGCTATAGAATAATTGTATGTTGTTCTACGGTAGCTTCAAGTTATTGAATTGTAGGGTGTGTGGAGCGGATAGATATCAAGTGTGCGACCCGGGTAAGAAACCGAAACCGAAAAAGGTTTTACGATATTTACCAATCACTGAGTGGCTACAACGGCTTTACCAGTCGTCTAAAACCGCAGAGTTCATGACGTATCATATTAGAGCAAGTGGAAATGTATCCACATCGCTGGACATTCATCTCAAGGTGAGGCTTGGAAACACGCCGACGAAATGTATCCGGATTTTGCACAGAGTACCGGCGCATTTATGGGGTTAAGGCATCGATGGCTTTAACCCGTTGTTCAAACAGACAATCGTATTCGATGTGGCCGGTATTCATCGTTGTTTACAATCCGCCGCCGATTTATGCATGAAGGAGTCGTACACTTTCATACCTCTGCTAATTCCAGGTCCCCGATCTCCTGGCCGTAACATTGACGTGTTTCTACGTCCACTGATTGAGGAGCTACAAGTTTTATGGATTATGGGAGTGGAAACTTGGGACGCGCACCGTAATCAAAACTTTGTTATGCGAGCATGTTTGCTTTGGACGATAAGTGATTTTCCGGCGTACGGAATGCTATCGGGCTGGAGTACGCATGGAAGACTTGCATGCCCATACTGCATGGGTGATGTTAATAGCTTTCGGCTTGAAGCATGGACGGAAAACCAGTTGGTGGGGTTGTCATAGGAGATTTTTACCACGCCGGCATGCTCTGTAACAATACCGAATCGTGGGGACAAACTGACCGTAGACATCCGTGTGTGTATAAGTCAGGTCATGAGATCTTAAGGGATCTTAATAGGATTGTATTCCCAGCATTCGGAACACCGTGGGACAAAATGAGGGCTGACAAGTTTGGTGATGAGCACAATTGGGTGAAGAAATCAATTTTCTGGGAGTTGCCGTATTGGGCAAACTTGAAAGTACGCCACTGTCTGGATGTAATGCACATTGAAAAAAACTGTTTTGATAACATCTTCTACACAGTTTTGAACGTGAAAGGGAAAACGAAGGATAATGCACAGTCGAGACGAGATTTGCAAGAGTTAAATATCCGTGATGAACTGCATTTGAGCATTGGCCGGAATGGGAAACCATTTCAATCGAAGGCATTATACACGTTAAACGATGATCAGATTGCGATGATTTGCAATTTGTTGAAGCATATCTTTAAACTTCCCGATGGGTATGCCTCTAACATTGTCAGATGTGTCAATACGTCAAACAATACTTTTACAAGATGAAAACCCATGATTGTCATGTGTTCATGCGTAAGTCGCTACTCGTTACATGACGTGGTTTCATCCCCGACGGCATTTGGATGGCAATTGCAGAATTTTGCAAATTCTTTAGATTACGTGTTCTAAGGATATTCAGGTTGGACGATGTGGAGAAGCTTGATGAATTGATCGTCGTAACATTGTGCAAGTTGGAAAAGATCTTCCCGCCATCATTCTTTGACTCTATGGAACATCTTACTATGCATCTACCTTGGCACCTTCGAAATTGCGGACTGTCATTATTGGTGGATGTTTCCTTTCGAAAGGAATATGAAGAAGTTGAAAGCAAAATGTGCGAACAAACAATTTCTAGAGGACTCGATCATTGAAAAGTTCCTGATACAGGAGATAGCTTTTTTTTTGTGAGCATTACATGGAAGATAATCAAGGAACACGGGTGAACCCTCACATACGGAACGAAAATAGTCTTTCGATAGTTGTTAACGATCCGGGACTACCGATTTTCAGTCATCCTACAAGAACGTTTGGGAAGGCTCGGGCTCGAGATTTGTCTGCTGAAGAAGTAAATCATGTCTAAACATACATTCTTCAGAATTGTCGGGAGGTGGAGCAATTGTAATTCGATTTAACGAGCTGTCCCGCAATCGGTTCCCAGAAATGAACGATGATGCTGTGGACAACTTACGGCTGGCAGAGTTTACACGTTGGTTCAAGAATGTGGTTAGTTTGTGTTTATTTATTTACTCATTTATTTGTTGCGATCTTAATCGGTACGAAATTTATATGTTGATTGGTAATGTTGTATAGGCCGACGCAAATCAGGCAGCCCTCCCAGAAAACCTATATGACCTAGCGTGCGGTCCTAGAATGAAGGCTAAATCGTTTCCAGGTGTCTATGTTAATGGGTACAGGTTTCACACAAAACAACATGGTGAAACTAAAAGGACCGCGAATGGGGCGTCATGCTGGGGACACAAATGCGCGGGACTATTTGGATTTCTATGGCTGGATTGACGAAATTCTTGTTCTTCAGTACAGGAACAATAGTCTTACAGTCTTCAAGGGTACATGGTTTTCGAACACTAATGGCATCCGCACCGATAAAATTTCAGGGATCATCGATGTTGACTACACATCCCGACTATATCCGAATGATCCATTCATTCTTGCAAGCCAGGCCCAACAAGTGGTATACGTCGAATATTTTTCAAAGCGCCGTGACCTAAAAATCGTGGACAAGCTTTTCAAAACGAAACCCCGACGATTTAGGGACGGAAGTGTTGATAATGCAAGTGCCACTGTAATCGATGCAGACCTAGACGAGATTGGTACGGAACATCCTTTACAAGAATCGACAACTCTTGGTGAAACCATACGACCGACCCCTGATACAAGTATGTCATTACTAGATCACCGTGCCTATACCGATATAGTTGAAGTGGATAACGATGTGGAAAATTACCAGGCGTATGACGATGACGATGACGTTCCTGTGGATTTGTAGTAGAATATCTCCTATTTGAATTTGTAATCTCAGAGGATATTTGTACTAAATTCATAATTCTAAACAATGGTAGTGCTAAATTCTGGATTTCAAGGACGTTCGGGCGAATTTGCAACTTCCAAAGATGTTTGGGCTAAATTGTAAGTTTCTACCGATATTGCGTGGGCCCCACAATATCCAAATGCATAATAAATTCGGGGGGAAACGAAAAGTTTGAATTTGGCAGTATATGGGCTTCACTGCGGCCTAACCACGGCCCAACCGCAGTGAGACAAGTGGGGGCCTCACCGCGGCCTCGTGCGCAGTGAGGCTCACCACTTGTCTCACTACGGTAGTTGCCGCAGTAAGGCCGCAGTGCGTCAGATTAAAAATCTGAATCGTCTTCTTCATCTCATTTTCAGCTCGGTTTCCTCTCCTCTCCTCCCAAACCGCCGTCCATCCTCGCCGTAGCCGCAACCGGCCGGACTGCCACCGCCGCAGCCTCCCCTTGCTCCAGGTGAGTTTTATTTTTGATTTTCACGGTTAGTTTTTGAGTTTTTGAGTTTGTTTCATTGATTTGTGTTTTTGAGTTTTTGAGTGGAAATTAGTTTAAATCAGTTGGAATTAGTTGAGATTAGTTGGAGTTTTGTGGATTATGTGAATTTGTGAATTTTGTGGATTTGTGGAATTATTTGTGAATTTTGTGAAATTAGTTGAGATTATTTGAGATTAGTTGAGATTATTTGAGATTAGTTGGAATTTTGTGAATTTTGTGGAATTATTTGTGAATTTTGTGAAATTAATGAATATGTGAAATTAGTTGAAATTAGTTAAATTAGTGAAATTAGTGAATTTAGTGAATTAGTGAATTAGTTAAATTAGTGAATTAGTGAATTTTGTGGATTAGTTGAAATTAATAAATTAGTGAAATTAGTGAGTTTAATTAAATTAGTTGAAATTAGTTAAATTAATGAAATTAGTGAAATTAATTAATTTAGAAAATTATTTGCAATTAGTGAAATTAGTTGAATTAGTTAATTAGTGGAGTTAGTTAATTATTGAAGTAGTTGAAATTAGTGAAATTAATTTAATTAGACAAATTAATTGAGATTAGTGAAATTATTGAATTAGTTGAAATTATTGAATTATAGAATTAATGGAATTAGTTGACATTAGTGAATTAGTGAATTTGTGAATTTGTTGAAATTAGTGTATTAGTGGAATTAGTGAATTTTTGAATGGTTCGAGGTATGGCGGACACACCATCCCGTAGCCAGGATGCGTCAGGCTCGGGCTCACGTGGCTCGGGCTCACGTGGCTCGGGTTCATGGACGATTGAATTCTCTCGCGGAGGCGTGGTGGCGCTCTCGCACATCGAGCCGCCCGGGACCGTCTATCTCGTACACCGGAGCCCACCGAATCGGTGGAGCAGCCGATCCTCCTCCTCGCCCGATGCTCGACTCCGCCTGGGGCCGACGACAGCAGTAACCTCCCGCGCCTCCTCTTCCCCGCCCGAGAGGGGTCCCGATGGGAGGTTGGTCGCTCACATCGGCCAAGAAGTTTTTAATTTTAAGTTTTCATAAATTTATTAATTTTAGTATTTTATTTATGCATGTAACATTCAACTCTTATGCAGTTTGAAACAACAGACATCGGGCGTGCCCAAGGCGATCGGGGCAATCATCGCCAGCAAGTTCAAAGGGTTCCCGCCTACGTACTCCGATCTCCCAGCGGATGAGCAGGTCGACTACGCCAACAGATTCTCGGTAATATAAATACTAGTTATTGCACTATATATTTCTATATACTTTTTTTAAACTAATTCTATAACTTTCAATGTTTTGATGTTTTCTGGAACAGAGCAGATTCATGGACGGATAACAAATTCCGAGAAGCTCCATTCCCGGTTCACGGAGTTCTACCGTAACACCCGTGACAATATCCGGATTGGGCCCGTAAGAGATGTCCCCGATCGCGAGGCTCCCAACTACATGGAGTGGCTGGACATGCCTCCGCCGAGGATAGAACTCGCGAAGTGGAGGCTACCGCCGAGTATCGCAGCGGAGTTCAAGGTCAACTCCGCGGAACAAGAGAAATGCCAAGAGCGACAAACAACCACAATTCAAGTCGCATGGCAACAAGTCAAAGGCGACAATTTATGAGGAGATGGTAAGTTTTTTAAAATATTTACTCATAATTACGTATGTATAAAGAAACTTCTGAATACTTAACATATTTTAATTGATAAAGCAAGAAGGCGGGACAAATGGCCAAGGGTGGACCAGTTCGGGGAGGACTGGCTGGGCAAGGAAAATGCGGCCTTGGTAAGTTTTGGTTGTTTTTTAATCATTTATATGTTTAAAGTATTCAATTTATTATTCATTAACACAAATTTCTTAATCTTAACTAGGAGGAGTACAAGAAGCGCTTGATCGAGAAGTATGGGGCGGACGGGCCGCTCCCCGATATTGATGAGGACATCTACACGGATGTCTTGGGCCCGCCCACGCGAGGGCGATGGGTCGGTGTCTCGCCCCAGCTTTCTCAGCCCGAGCTGTTCGAGCAACCTCGACCGTCGCAGGTAATAAAATTGAACTTTTACCACTTCCATACCTTTCCAGTACATTGACAATTCATCATTTCAATATAAGTATAACATTTTCAAACCGTAATTTTGATTTCAGCGCGAGATCGACCTGGAGGAGCAGCATCGGAGGGACATGGATGAGATCAGCGACCTGAGATGCAGGGTCGCCACTCTCGAGGACCACGCTGCTCGTGCGCAGACAGAGGTTGAAGCCCTGGTGGCAGCCCAGGTGGAAGCCCGGGTGGCAGCCCAGGTGGCAGCCCAGGTGGAAGTCCGGGCGTACGAGATGACGCGTTCGACGGAAGCGGCGATCAGCAGCATGTGGTCGGTGCTACACAGGGGGGACATGTCCGACCCGCCGACGTGCCAGAGACTTTTGTCGCCGGACCATCCCGGCCTTCCCCCTCGCACGCCCCACGTCACGAGCATCCTCCGAGGCCGCCTTCTCCGAATCCCGACCTCACCCTCCACTCCGCCCGAGATGATTATCAGCCGGAGCCGCCACGGACATCGGAGCAGCAGAGCGGCCCGATCAACTTTTTTAACAACTAGCTCAGGCTGGATGATCAGGATTTTGACGATTTTCTACAACAGCATCCTCCGAACATTTAGAATTAGAATTACTGTAAATATTTGTAGGATGTAATTGGTTAATTATATTAAATATACATTCAATTTATATTTATTTCAATTAATAATTACTTTCTTAATTAACATTATTATTATAATTTCATTTACTGATTTAAATAATAGTTACTAAATATTTATAAGAATTTATTTTTTTCACAAAAAATTATAATTACTGCGGCCAACGACGCAGTGATGGCCGCAGTAATAATTGGCGGCGCCGCCAAAACGGTTGACAGCTGCTGACAGGTCTACTGCGGTATTAACCGCAGTGACGCCGCAGTAAGTACCACGGCCGACGCCGCAGTGATTTCAAAATCAGGGACATTTCAATCCGCGGCATTCATCGCGCCTCGCCGCAGCTTGGTACCACGGACCAATCACAAGACGGGGCCGCAGTGAGGCCTGTCCTCCCCACGTAGTGTATGCATCCGTTTGTCTTGCTACAAAGCTATGCTACCCAAAAACAAAAACTACCAAACTCATTTTAAAGCCGCACAAATCAACTGGCAACACCACTGAATTCAAAAATAGGAAAATACATTGAAAAGAAAGAGACCCAATTAGCTATATTTTGAGTGTTTTGATTGATGGATAAAATGCACTCATATGTGAGTAGATAAATTCAAGTAAACATTATTTTATAGAAAATGATGGATTTCAAGTTGTTAAATGTATTGAGATTGAAAAAGTTGGAAAATATTTTTAGAAAGTTTGTAGGATTAAGGTTGTGTTCTTTCATCCCAAAAACCAATAACAAACAAATTTTTATCAATCCCAAAAAATTTTACACTCACATCCCCTTCCCCAATTTGAGTAGTTGCTACTTTTTTGACGAATATTGGTGTGAAGAATACAACCTAACTGACTCTAGCTAACATGCTCCTAAAGTCAACATATGCCTATCAAGTCTGCACTCCTCTCAACCATCATGATCCGCATCATCTTTCTCTGAAGTTCAAAAATTTACAGATGCTCAAACTTGCATTTAATTTATATACACTCAAAATTATACTTCCTCCTAGTCAAAATGTTGCAAACACAAAGTGGTGGAGAAAGTATTTACTCTATTTGTCCCAAAATTAATGCAATAGTTGAATTTTTTATGTCAGTTTGATTTTAATTTATCTATATTATTTATTAATGAAAAAAATATAAACAAAAAGTTTAGACATCGAATTTTCAGTTGTATGTAAAAGTTTTGAATTTATAATTTGAATTGATGTAGAAATAAAATCATAGATTAAATGCTCAATTGATATAGCTATAATCGATCTCAAATTGGTACCATGAATACTCAATTTTTTACAACCAATTATTAAAATCCTAAAGGTAATCATTATAATCATTCATTGCTTTGGTAACTAGTTCATACTTCCATGCCTCAAAACTTTGGAACACACACAATTTTCAATACTGAATTAATGATTTTATATTTTAAACTTTTTTAGTCGTAAATTCAATTTGTTTTGTATGCAAATGGTAATTTGATATTTCTAGTTTATTAATTGTTTCTTGAAAAATTGTTTCTCTTAAAATTTTATAAATAAATCAAGTCAAATATTACAAAAGATTTGGAATAGAGAGAGTAAATAATACTTCAATTTGATTAATAAGAGAGTGTTGATTTATTTTTAGTTTATATCCTTCATCTTTGTACCTCGACAAAGATGATTTATATGGATCATGGTCGATGAGAAAACAGCAGCAGAGGCCCTATGTAAATATCAAGGAATAGGTAGTTAAATATAATTGTCAAGGAACAATTGATGAATTAAAATCCAAACATTATGAGTTTTAGCATCAAGAAATTAAATGTATAATTGAGCAATCTATAATTATTCCCCAGGTGCAAATAAATTTTGGAAAAATTTAGGGATGTGTATTGAAAATTAAAAATGGGGAATAAATTTCCCAAAAATTTTAGCTGAAATAAAAATGAGATACGTCATGATTAATGATAGGAGTGGAGAGACGTCCGTTGAGGCTTCTGGCAAGTCAGCTACTAGTCGTAGGCATGTTTTTTCCTACTTTATTTTCATATCTTTTAAATTACTTTTCCTTTTTGTTGACAATTTTACTTGCTTTTTTCAGTTATGAAAAAACACATTAATTCAAAACTTAAACATGACATTTTCGATAAAAAAATGACAACTCAAAAAATGAGAGAAAAAAGTTATGAGGAGTAAAGTTATGAGGAAATGTGTAAGAGTAGTTGTTATTTTTTATTTTTTATTTTTTGCAAACTCAAGTGTCCAATATTTTTGTTGGAGAAAGTCCAATTCCGATTTTATTAGAGTAATAATCATTTCTTTTTTTGTTTGAGCATTATATAAATTCCAATGGAATAATATCAAATTTCTAATATTATTGAAGGAAAGTTTAATTTCAATTTAAGCAATGTCTAATTTCTGATTTTGTTAGAACAAAGTCTAATTATTGATTTTATTGAAGAAATCATTTTTTGGAGAAATGTCAATTTCATTTCCAATTTTATTGAAACATTATCTGATTTCCAATTTTATTGGAGCACTTTCCGATCTTATTTTATTCTCCTTCTTCTTCCTTTTTTTTGTTTTCTCATTTATAAATATTTTTAATTTACTTCTTTTGACTTGACTCGAACTTCTTTTTTGCATTTAATTTTCTTCTTCTTTTTTTCCGTTTGAATTTACTCAAAACATTTTCTTCATTCTTCCTTTTTTTGTTTGGTCTTTTATTTAATTAGGAAAAACAAAGAATGGATGATTGAATTGAAAATTGGAAAAATCTTCCAAAACTATATAGCCCATAAACGTGTTTTTCCTAATTTTTTAAAAAACTTTTATGGAGAATTTTCTAGAAGTAAACAAAGTTATTTTTAAAACTTTAGAAAATTTATGTGTTAAATAAATAATTTTTGTTTGGAGTTTTCATCATAAAGAATGAGTTTTTTCAAAGTGTAGGAATAATTTTTTTTATTTTTTATTTCAAAACCAACCATACACATACGTACTACATATTTGCTAATGAGAATTTGAAATAATTTCAAAATTAAAAAGGTCATTAACTTTTGAAAAACTGTGAGGATTTTTTCGGACAAAGTATACATTACTTTGGTTACTTTTGTTATTGTGCCAAAAACTGTCACCTCTGGGCATTCTGTGGTTGTCAGTTTGTAAGTGTTGGATGTCACCCACACTTAACCCACGTTTGACTCTCCGTTTATTTCCATCCGTCTTTTTTTTTGGTAGACCACCCCAAGGGTAAATATTCATTTTTTCCATCATGCAAACGTTTTCTCCCATAAAAATTACTCCATCATCCATAAAGAACATAAACTATTTTTCACGTTTACTATTCCTCTTGACAATAGCTATATTCGTTTTTGTGAAGTACTACGAAAAAATACATCATACTTTTCCATCCACTAATCCATCAAATCATATTAGGGGGCTTCAAACATAAAGAAAAACGCGTGAAAAACTTGGAGTTCACTCCCTTCTTATTCGCGTGAATAGCTGAGGTGCGTTCTCCTCGCTTTGCGCGGACCTCTGCTGATTTGCGTAAAAATGAACGCCCTTGTTCACCTCGCTTCACCCCTTATTCACCTCTCTCGCACTTCGCCGCTCTCGCTGCCGCCATCGCCCGTACGAGGTATGTGCGCAGCAAGGTCATCTCTTCTTCGCCGCTGCCTTCCTACCAATTGTACGAGGTGTGTAGCACCATATCTCCCCGAATTCATCTCTTCCCGCTTGAATACGGTCGAATTTGTCGATGGGTTAGGTCGAATTCATCTCTTTCCAGCTTGAACACGGCCGAATCGCCTACCAATTGTACAGTCAGGCGCAGGCAGTGCGCAAGACAGACTTGCGCGCAGCAGCAGACTTGCGCAAGACAAAGTGCATGCACTGCGCAGCAGACAAAGCTTACGCACAAAGTTGTGCACAGACTTCGCACAAGCACAAGCTTGCAGACAAGTTGCGCATGTGTTGTGCATGCACTGCACACAGACACAAGCTTGCGCACAAAGTTGTGCACAAGTGCTTGTGCACAACACCCAGGCTTGCGCACAAGTTGTTCACAGGCCAAAACTCACCCAAGAAGAACTTAGATATGACAGAGAAGCAAGAGAGATGAAGGGAAAGATGAATTTTGCGCAAAAAGGAGTTGCGCAAAAAGGAAGGAAAGTTGACGCGGGAAACGCCAATTGTGGTGAATTCACACGTGCGCAACTTCTAGTTCACGGGGGCCTCAAACTTAACCCTCCTATTTTCACTTTTCTCACTCACCTCCAATTCACTCAGTTTTTCACCTAAAAACTTTTTGTTCACTTCCTATGTTTGAAACCCCCTATTCTCTCACCAAAGTTTTTCTCTTACCAACCTCATCTATGGGTATGTTCAAGAGAAGTTGTGAGATGAAAAATGGGGGAGATTTAAAAAGTTGGAAATAATTGTTGCAATTTGCCTAGAACGTATTCTATGATTCATTCACAAAGTTTTCTTCACATTCATCATTCCTCTTTCACCATAAATAGGGGCCACCTATGACAAAATTAACGTGGTACAAATTTTCTTTCGTGTCGAAATTAATTAATTGCTTTATTTGACTTTTGAAATAGTATAAATTGACTAATACTATTATTACTAAAATAAATTTTCCAAAAACCCTAAAAATATATATTTGAAAACTAAATATGATGATTTTTAATATCAAAATGTTGAAGAAAAAATTATAAATTAATTGTTAAGTAAAATCAGCTCTCAATTCCTATTTTTACTTATTTTGGTCCCGAATTAATATTTTACTTTAAAATGGTTCTAAATTTAAATTACACGTCTTGTTTCAATCTTTTCCGTCCATTTTAACTGTTAAAATAGATGAAAATGTGTAAAAAGACGATTTCATCCTTCATTAATTGTTACAATAGACCTCAATTTTTTAAAGCTTACTCAAATCTACCCAAAATACTTTTAAATCTTACAGATTAACCCTCACACTCCATAATAATTTACTTTTACTATCTTTCTTAACCCACTTGTCTGATTTCCTCTCTCTCAAAATCAACCCAAAAGACGCCATTTTTTCTTGTTTCGTTTCATTTTCAACACAATTTCTTCTTATGAAGGGTCGGTTTGGGGATTTTGATATGTAGGACGAAGAAATGGGGCGTCTCCGCTTTCAATAGGTCCTCTACTGCTTTTGAGGGGGTTGTTGGGGCCTTTGCCTCGGAGGTTCTAAAGCTCCCATCTGTTATAGCAATTAGATCTTAATTCCTTTAGTCTTCTCTCTATTTTAATTTACTTTTAAATCGTCGCGGGGATGCTGGCCCTAGCCTGCTGCGTCGATGCCGCTGCACTTGCGCCTTCTGGCTACGCCGCTTTCTTTGTCGGGGACAACTCCCTTCCCGTGCTGGTCTCTTTTTCCGCTGTTCAGACCACTGTCGACGGCCCAAAATCGATTTCGCGCGCCTGCCCATTGGTCTCCTTCCCCATCCGCTGCGCTCTACCGCATCGATGGTTAGGGGAGCCATATTTCTCTGTCAACTCGTCTGGGAACATCACCATCCGGCCCCACCGTTGTGCTTCACCAGGATAGTGGAGTGAAAATAGTTGGAGATGTAATTGATTAAGCTCAAAAGATTAGGGTCTATAATAACAATTAATTAAGGGTGACAAGGCCATTTCACTTCATCTGTCCATTTTAACGGCTAAAATGGACGGAAAGGACCGGAATAGAACGTTTAACTTAAATTTAGGACCATTTTAAAGCAAAAAGTTAATCTACGACCGGAATAGGTCACAAAGATAAAAACAGGGACCGGAGGCGAATTTTACTCTATATAATATATATATATATATATGTGTGTGTGTGGGGGGGGTGGGTAAATTACAAAAATAACCCCTTAGGTTTAGTGAATCATTCAGTTAACCATTTACTTTTGAAAACCTTCCATTACCCCTTGAGGTTTAGCGAAAACTTCAGTTACCTCCTTGATCTTTTGTGGTGTTAGTTGACCGTTAAGAATTCCAGGTTAACTACTCCTATTCTGTTTATATGAAAGATTGAAGAAGTGCAAGTAATAAATATAAAGATGTAAGTGCTAATTTGTACAGTAAGGGAAAGTTTGATGCCTAATTTGTATAATAAAAGAAACTTTAATCCTACTTTGTTAATATCGAATTGTTCCTTTAGTTTTGTTAACAAAGTTCAAATTGGCCCCAAATTAATAAAACCACTAGTTTAAGGTTCAAACGGTTTTTTACGGTTCTTACATCCTCCAATGGTTCACGAACCGACCGATCCGTTCCGATTCTTACAACTATGTTATATAATCTCTTTGTCTCATATTAATTGAAATAGGCTCATAAAATAGACATATTAAATTACTTTATTTATATGAAAAAATTTGAATTCATATTTTAGAATGTTAGAGAAATACATTCATGAAGTAAATGCTGAAAATGTAAGTTTTAAAAAGAGTAAATACCGCCAGTGGTATTGTAAAAACAATTTGTGTTCTATTCCGATCATATTTAAAACTTTTGTCCTATTTTGGTCTTATGGTATGATGTTCTATTTTAGTAATTTCCATCTAAGTTGACCGTTACTTTAGACGAATCTGAATAAAATTACTCGTTAAAATTTTTACTTTAATCCTTACCTTACATTTCCCTAAACTTTGTACAAAAACAAACTCACAGACCTTTGTTTGGGTCTGTCTACGTTAGTCAGCTCTACGACAGAAAAATCATTGCCGTTAAACATCTCCCCAATCACTAAACTGCCGCCACCGCCACCGTCACTGTCGGGAACTCTTTTCTCGTCAAATCTTTATGCAATGAGATTCTGATTTATAACTAATCAGAATACACGCATATGGCCGATGGTAGAAAATGAACTTACATTTCAACTAAGTGTATGCAAACCTGGTTATAAGGTTTGGTGCATTAAACAGCCTAACTGAGACTCAAACATCAAACAATAGCTTCCATGAATAAAGTCTACCCAACACAGTTCTATTGAAATAATCAGCAACCCACAATGATAACTGATTATACATACATCTAATTGGCAAAACCAAAACCCATCATCAATTCAAGTTAACTACTTCAACAGCCAAATCTCACATGCAAACTCAATTAATTAAAATATGTAAAAGAGAGACCCCACTCATATTATGGAATCACTGAGGCTGTTTCTCCAGTGTTTGGGCTCTGCCAATATATTCTTCCACTTTTTAACCACATAATTGTCATGGTTCATCTTTCAAAAATCTCTTCCATCTGCTTCTATTCTCCAACGAGTAAACTCCGCCGGTAGTCCCTTAAGTTTCACGTTTGTCCAATTTGGGTCATATTTTAAGAATTTGTATTACTTTAGTCCTGTAAGTTTCAATCGTGTGCACCGTTAGTCCTTACGTTATTTTTTCTATTAAAATCGCCGTTAAATTGGGAAAATTACCAAAATGCATATATCTAATGTTCAATTTAACACTAATCTTTTAAAAAAACTACAAATGACTCTGGATAGTTCCAAAATCTACAAACACACTCTCTTTCATACCCAGATCACCCACGAGCTCAACCAACCTTTTGCCCAGCCACCCTGTCTTCCCCACCAGCCCAACACTCTCCTCTATGTGTATCGAACTCTCAGTAATCAATAGATTATCATATCTCAAAGCATCTCTCCACAGATAGCCCTATGCTTTCTCTCACCTTTTGCCTCATCATCTTTCCCAACTCTAGAGAACATCTAAAAATGGGGCGCAGTAATTCTCATCCTCCTCGCCTTTATGTCCACCATCCTTAACAGAATCAGATTCTTCCCTATTAGGTTCTGGTAGGGTAGCAGTCTCCACTTGCAGCCTCTTTTCGCCGACGGCGCTTTCGACTCCGATTATTCCGACGATTCCTGGTCTGAGATGTCGGACAATGAAGAGGAGGAAGACGAACTCAGTACGAGTTCTCGATATCGGAGATCGGTAAATGAGAATGATAATTTCTGATTCCGATTATTTCCGCGATAATCTGTGGCGGAGCTGGGAGATTTTGGAACAGAGGGGGTTGAGGGAGGTTTCGAGGTCGTGATGGGGTTTTCGGTGGTCACTGAGTAGACGAGAGATGTGGTTCACAAGCTCCGGCGGTGGCGATTCTTGGGGGAGAAAAAGAGGAGAAGCGGCTGGTTTGGCACTGTCTTAGGAGGCAGAAAGGGATCAGAGAGAGAGATAGAGAGAGAGAGAGAGAGAATAGGAGGTTGGCTGGGTAAGGAGGTCGGGCATGGGGCATTCATGGTGTGGGTTGGATAAGAGAGATAATGTGCTTGTAAATATGAAACTATTTATGGTGCATTTGTAGTTTTTAAAAAAGATTGGTGTTAAATTGAACATTAGATACATACATTTTGGTAATTTTAGCACTTAACGACGATTTTAACAGAAAAAATAACGGAAGAACTAATGGTGTACACGATTGAAACATACAGGACCAAAGTAATACAAATTCTTAAAATAAGACCCAAATAGGACAAACGTGAAACTTAAGGGACTACCAGCGGAGTTTACTCATTCTCCAACCGCTGCCACCGTTGCGGCTATTTGTGGTTCCGGAGATGACATCGACGTCGGTTAAGTCAGAGTTCGTTTGACAAGGCCATAGGGTACGCTAGGGTATCTAGACCCAGAGTACCATCACACATTCCATCTAACGGAGAAGAGCGACGTGTACAACTTCAGGGTAGCGAAGATCCAGATGGGGCTGCTGGGTCAGGTGGTGGATCCCATCGTAGTGACTGAGGAAGGTGCGATAGAGGGCGTGAAGGCGACTACGGAGCTAGCGTTTCGGTGCATGGTAGTGGTTGGAGAGAGATGAGAGGAACAACAAAGATTTGTGGGTTTTTTTTTTGTATGAGTTAAACTTTTAGGCTAAAAGTTTGGGAAAATATAAGTTAAGTATTAGAGTAAAAAAAAAATAGTGGTAAAAAGAGTAATTTCATTCGGATCCGTTAAAGTAACGGTAAACTTAGACGAAAATGACTAAAATAAAATACCATATGATAGAATATAATCAAAATAGACAAAAATTTTAAATAGGACACAAATTGTTTTTGCTGTTACCTAGAGAGTAACCATTAACAAAACAACTCTGTAAAAAAACAAAAACAAATCTCCATAGAATATACGAAAAGACCAAGAGGTTTCTAATTTCTAAAGGCTTGCTCCGAGGCGGGAAATTTTCGCAGAAAAAGTTGAACAGCAGGAGAGAATTGATTGCCGAAACGCAGAATTTCTCATAAATCAAAAGTAAGCTCAGATTATAGAGAAGAGAGAGAGCGAGAGAGAGAGAAAGAAGCTGTAACGTACAGCTGCACAGACATGGTAATGGACATTAAGAACTCGAGCACCGAGTTGCAGAAGCTATTGGAAGCGATTCAGTACTCTGAGGCAAGCTTCTTTACACTTCTAGGACAATATTTTTCTACATTTGGCCCGAGGAATCGAGAAACTAAATCGATTGGTTTTCAGGTTTAGCTATCATTTCAACTTTTTATGATGAAGGATTAGGATTCTTCGATTTATTTTTGCGATTGTTGATAATTGTTGAAACAAGAAGGACATCAGAAGATTCGGTTAATGAGCTTCGGATTTTACTAATGAGTTTACTGCTTAAGCACCTCTGTCGTTCTCTGATTTTATTCGGGACGCAGATTTAGGATATATTTCAGTGAATGATGTCTCGACCTTGTGCATATATTTCAGGTGGTCGAGGGCCGTATCGAGCTGCTCGAGAAGGTGGCAGAGTTAGATCTGCCTGAGAAATCCGATGTAGCATCTCTTATTGACTGCCTAACAGTATCCACTCTTATCTGTGTCAACTACATTTGCTTTTACAGTTAATTTCTGCTACCCGTTAGATTTCTAGCTTAATTGTTTCTCCGGAAAATAGTGGTGTTGAGTTACTCATTTTCTTACAGGATCAAGTTAGAACGGAGTACCGTAGTTGGACACAAGAATGGCAAATTGTTTGGCTTGTTTTCTTCGAACTGCTTTCGTTTTCTTTTGGGCTCTAGAATTATGCTGTTGACTGTACTTTAAACTTGTAGAGGCTACAAAGTACGAGTAACTGGTTGAACTGATGTACATGAGAATGATTCTTCCTGGTCACTTATAATTGAGTGCTATATAGTAAGTCCCAAGACTTAGAGGGTTTCTGTCAAGCCTTCAAGGTCTACTTGTTGTGTTCAGAAAATGACAGCTGAGTCTGCCAAGGATGTACTACCTCCTTTTCAGAGTAATTGACCCATTCCGTTTTCAACATTTAACCTATGATGTTTTTGGTTCAACATTTTGATATAGAAAGTTAAATAATTTATATGAGATAAATTGATGATTGTAGTTTCTAAATATATTATTTCAGAAACTCTTTAACAAATTCTTCCTACAATCATTTGAGTCAAACACAACATCGAAAGTAAAATGTACCACTTATTTTGGGATGGAGGGAGTAATATACTTTTGGTTTAAGACAGCAGACACTGTACCTTGAAAACAATTCTGTTTTCTGCTATGATTTTTCTTTTCCATTTTCCCTTTAACTTAAAGCTCCATGTTCAAGTACCATACATCAAATCAACTGCCCAGTAGTTGGCGCTTCTATTGGTTAAACCTTATTTCACTGCAGTTTACATTTTATTCCTTGACGGTGGAATGGATACTGTGGGAAGACTCTACTTGCTTGGACATTTCACAGTGCCTCTTAAACAAGACTATTTTGCAATTGGCTGGAAAATTTCTTCATTCAGACAGTTCCTTGTGTATAGCGCAATTCCTCCAGCTTGGCATAAAGGCATGCTCTAATTTCTGCAAGATGGATCATTTTTTATGTTCTCCTGTCTTTTACTTGTTTATCTTTATGTGAAAAGTCTTTTAACTTAACAATCTATTCTTTTACCAGGCAAGCACTTGGTCTGGTAAGCATATACAAATGACTTTTATGTCGAGAGAGGATTCCCAAGAAGAAGAACATAACAATATCTTTTTTCAGGTAATTGAAAAGGATAGTCTGAACTTTGAGATGTCTCTTGCACAGTGAAAAATTTCGGGGTCAGTGCCATATGGTTGTGTCTCCATTCTGCTAACTATATTAGTAGTAATATATAAAGCTTTCTGAGTGAAGTTTTTTTCTTGCTTATTGCTGTAATGCCATTTTTCATACCAAGCAGTGTTTAGTTTGAGATATTAATGCAACATGGTGATAACTCTCTCTCTCTCTCTCTCTCCAAAACTTTGTTACGCTCTCATCATATGTCTGCTTTTCTTGTGTTCTGTTATTTTTGTACGGAGTATCATTGTTTTAGATATTCTCAGTGCTTAGTCTGTCCATATCAATAAATTGTTTTGTCTTACTGAAAGAAGTTTTGCAGCTTCTTTTGGATATTTTGGGCTTTTCTGCTGCCATCTTCTCAGCCATGATTAAAGACCCTGTTAAGGATGATCAGACATCAATGATTGATGTTGGAAAATTTATTACTCATCAGTTGGATCTTGTAAAACAGGTCATATTAGAAATCAAGGTATCAAAATCTTAAATTATTTTGCTCCATTTTCTGCTGCTCTCTACAAAGCATGCATCTTGCTTCTGTTTTCTTTTATTCTAGTATTTCTTTTGTTGTGATGCCTATATATTACATACTCAACATAAGCACTTCAATACTTTGGATTTCACCTGTATCTTTTCCCTGTGGTTGGGGAACCAACATAGAGAAGTTATGATATACCGGTGGTGGCTATCACCGGAAGCCTTGTCTACATTGTTTCAGAAGAAAAAAGAGAGAAAAGTTAAACAATCATTGGGAGGAAAGATAAATGTTACAATGTTGCAATTAAGTTTCAATATTTGTCTCAAATTCGAAATTTGATCTCTTTTATCTGAAGACCTGTGATTACTTTAAAACAGAACATAAATTCAATTGCCTCAGAAACACTAAAGGCTGCTCAGGAGATGATAAGAGCTGCAGTCCTGTTATGTACCGAGTACTCCATATTGGTAAGCTGGGAGTTACATGAAGCAGGACTAAAAAGTGATGTGAGCGAGGATTGTGGGAAGGATTATATCCGGTGCTATGTTGTTGATATGATTGCTGTTACATCAGAAAAACTGTTTGAGTTGGGGATTCTTGCTGCAAATGCTGGGGGAAGCTTGGTAACGATTCTTAATGTGTCATTGAAAGGTGTTGTTAGCTTGCTTCAGCTAGGAAAAGGAAATTTGGCATCAAGGGTGAAAATCGTGGATATCATTGTTTCTTTAATTTCACTCATCATTGAATCACTCAAATGCGCAGCTGAGGCTTGGTCATCTTCTCCAAAGGATGCTATTTCTGTAACTGAAGCAAGAAGAATTTTTGTACCAGTAAAATTTTATATGATCAATGTTATAAAGATCTGTTCCTTGTACCCATGCCAAGCATGCATGGTTTACAAGAACATAGCACTGTGTATACTGATCATATCTGCGTTCAAATTGTCCATGAGCCATAAGAAACTTCTAAGAAGTGCTTGTCAAGTAATGGTGGAGCTGCTGGAAAAATCTTCCTTAGATTTGGTCAATACCTTGCTTAAATCAATTTCCATAAAACAAGAGTTAAAGCATGAAATTTTGGACTGGCTTTTCACTGATATTAAATCTCCTGATTTAGTCAGCGAGCATCACAACTATAGCAATGATCTAATTGAAATGGTGAGTATCTTTTCTATCAGTCCTGAAGCCATGTCAAGGGCTAAAGAATTAATGATTGCTCGAGTTTCCTTTTTCGTCGATATTCTGAAATACTCATTTGATATTGGGGAGGATGTCAGAGTAATCATCACCAGAAAGCTCAACTGGGTTTTAAATGCATTGATTGATGAACAAGTGTATCCGTTCATTCTTGTGTCTGAAGTACCTACACTGTATACATCTGGGGAAACAGTGGAGATAGTTTGGGAGAATATGTTTACATCACTTTTGCATTCCCTGAAAACATTCATGATTGTTGCCTCTTCAAGCCTGGATTGGACGGATGTGGAGATTTTTCTGTTTGGGAATTTATTTCATCCTCATTTTCTTTGTGCTGAAGTTGTAACAGAACTTTTGTGCTTCCTGGTGCGTCATGCTGAGACAGAGTTTGTCAAAGCCATGATCAACAAGCTCATTGAGCTGATGAACTTAGTTGCATCTACTGAATCAGTTCTATTCCCATGCTCCCTCAGGAAAATTGCAAGACTGATATGTGTGCTTGTATTTGGTGCTCCATCGCTTGTGGAACAAGTTTTTTGTTCTGTCACTGGTGAAACTAATTCCCAGCTTTCCTCAGTTTTGTATTTAGTCTTGCTTTCAGAAGGTTTCCCGTTGAATTTGCTATCCGAGAACATGAGGAGTGTCGCCAAACAAAAACTTATCACAGATTATTTTGGTTTCATAGATAAGCTTGGGGACAGAGCACATGAATTCTCAAGCTCTGTATTTGGTCTTCCAGTGTTTGCTCTATCAGCTTCCTTGCAGTCACAGTAAGTATCATGTTCTTTATCAGCTCGCGCTTTCAGTTCCCTACTTCTGTTCTTTATGATCGAGTTGTTTAACTGCTGTTAAAAGGGCACATATTTTAAAAGTGCATTCATCCAGTTTGCTTTTCTGGTTTGTAGGTGCTCATGTGCCTGTTTTAATTTCCAAAAATCTGTTGAAATCGATGTATTGTTGTAGTTCATCACTAAGGCACTCTTTGTATTGTTGGTTTTGAATCATGATGCCTGACTGGTTTGTATCAAGTTCGAATACTACTGGTGCAATTACTGTTTTAGGCCCTGTTGTATTGAAATCCATGCATTTACTTTGCTTATTTGGCTTATCGAGGTAGTTCTCATATTATTGTTTTTCTGTGGAAAATACTGTTATCAAACCCTATTTTTTTCATCATTACCTTCATTGTGGTAGAGACATATTCAAATCGTCTACTGGGCTGCCAGTCCCATAGCATTGAAGCAACTATTCTAATTGTTTTTGCAGGCAGGTAAGCATATCTGATGTGGCCATGAAGACCCTGAAGCTTTTATCAGCTATAATTAATTTATATAAAAGCTCTATGACTAAACATAATTCAGTCATTTTGCTGAAGTGTCTTCGTGAAAGTTTGCATATACTCTCGAAAATGGGTCACGTGTTTGCATCTGAAGAGATGGACGCATTTGTATTGCAGATTCAACAGCTGTTTGTTTCTGGGTTGGTTGCTCATGATAATGAACTTTATCAATGTATACCTGAACTAGCACTCTTCATGGCAGAAACTTGTGGCATGGGAATGCTGGAAAGTGATAGTTGTGCAAAGTCTTGTGCTGTATGGGAATTATATCACATGCTTTTGAGAGAGCGACACTGGGCTTTTGTTTATTTAGCTCTGAAATCATTTGGATATTTTGCTGCCCGCACAAGTTGCAATCAGCTGTGGAGATTTGTTCCACATGATGCAGCTCTTTCATTTGACCTGGAATCAGGAACTAATGCCAGTGAGGAGAGGTTCATGTCTGAATTTAAGGTTTTCCTTGAAAAAGAAATGGCTCTTTTGACCCTTGAACCAAGCTCAGAGCAACTGGTGCTTCTTACAGAGGAATGTTCAATTCTTAAGAAAGTGACTGACAAAATTCAAAATCTTACTTTAGAGGCTGATAGATGTGACATTTTGGAGGTTGATGGCAGTAGCAAATCCAGAAAAAGGAAACTTCCTGATGAAATTGAGGAAGGAGTGAAAATTCTGCAGAATGGTTTGAAGGTGATGAAGGATGGTTTTAGCCAATGGCAGCAAAGTGAAATGGATTCTACTGAACTTCATAGCAAATTCTTGACTCAGTTTTGTTGCCTTGAAGACATTATTGCTCATCTGGATGATCTTAGTGGTAGTTGTTAATGCATGTTTCAACCTTCTGTCTGCCAGTTCTGATAGTATTAGAAATGATTGATAAGAAAGAAGTTCATCCAATTTCTATTGTGCTAGCAAATAGCTAAAGGTTGTTGAAAACATGCAGGTAATGCTCTCTGAATTTTTCTCCTCTTGCTTCAGCTTTCTTTGTGCCTTGCATCAATAGCGTGGTAGCTTCTGATGCATTAATAAGAGGAAATTCGGCAAGTTCTATTGAGTCATTCATCCATCTGACATCTTTTCTTTTCCATGTGAGCTAATGTTCATCTTTTTTCTCCTAGAGGCTGTATATTTTAGTCTATCAATGGGACACTAAGGTAAATATAACTTGAAAAGCATAAAGAAACTAGCATCAAGTTAATTATGGCGATGTTTGGAAGTTTTTGTTTCTAAGATCATAACAAAACTTACCGAATAAACAGTAACTTTTCTCCATTATTTTATGATTACCCTTTTCAACCTTCCATAGACAAGCTCCTTTCCCTCTAATCCTGAACTTAATGTCTATTACCATCTACTAATTTTTATATATTTTTTATTTTAAGTTTCGTGTGATATATAATTGTAATAAATGTTGGAAGCAGAACAAAGTAAATGTTGGGGTAACATCTAATTCGATAGATTTGGATCAAATTTCTAGAAACCAAAAATCAGTTGAATTATCGTGTTCAGATCAGTTTCAAGTTGAACCAACCAAATGAATACCCATAACATTGATATCATCCGAATGTATTCGAACTTCTAGGGTGAAATGTTTGCCATTTTTGTCATTTAGCAGCATAATGAAGTGTCGAAGGCACTCAAATAAGGAATGATTAGCTACACTGCAGTCTTTCTAAGAGTGCAAATTTTATTATTTCCCACTTGTAATCAATTGATATATAACTTACTGACCGCAAGTTGCAACAATTATTCTGGAATGTTTTAGCAGTTCTCCATACCCATTTTCTGTACAACTTGACCTTTATATATTGATACCTTTCTAGGCCCCATGATTATTCTTTGTTGGAAAGGCATATAAAGCTATATATGCATTACTATTACATTACGGCTGTACCTTAAAGTGTCAATCTATGGGTAAGTATTCAACAAACTCAGAAAAGCAAGGCTGATGCGTGAAGTAGCAATGTATCCTAGCTCACTTTATTAGTGTGATCAATGGAACCTGGGTATCACCGTATCACATAATAATTGTTTAGGAAACATTCGCATTTAGCTCAATGACAAATCGTGTTTGTTTTGAAGTGTAACATGATACATTATGCTAGTGAGGTCTTTCTTGTAGTACTCTGCAACTTGCTCACTAACTAATGATAAGCCCGCAGACATGTTTAGGGGTGAGTGGTGATTTGCCCAGATCTTTTATCTTTCTTTTTGCCTTCATCTTTAATTCATTTTAGTATAGCATACTTCAAAAGGTTCATTGTTGGGGTCACTGAGCTTACAACTAGGCATAAAAAAATAGTCTGAGAAAGATTTTGGTTTGGTAGCACCCTTTTGGTATTCTGGTGCAGGTACAGCTCAAGTAGTGTGTCACATAATTAGGAAGTCTCCCATTTTATATAGTAGTGAAATTAGGGGTACTGCTCGGGATTAGAATATATATATATGTGTGTGTGTGTGTGTGTAAGGAGAGCACACAGATTGGCTTGATTAAGGAACAGCAGAAGCATAAACACATGCATAAGCATAATCGACCATAGGAAATGAAGATCTCTGCAACCATCCTGCTTATGTCCTGCCTTGGGGCAGGCATATGTTTTATGTCCATTTTCCAACCGGAGCATTTCTGTGGTATAGAGTACGAAGTTCGCGTGATCAATGGCTTCACCAACAATTCTTCCATGCCTCTAGTCATTTGGTGCAGTTCTGAGGACAGTGACCTTGGCGGACGTGCCCTTCAGGAAGGTGATGATTTCGGGTGGAGACTCAAAACCAAACTTTGGGGCTCCACTCGTTACCTATGCACCATGAAATGGGATGCAACAAGAAGGCATTTTGATGCATTCAAGGTTCCAAGGGACAGCCAGCGTTGTGCCCCCTTTAAGAAGTGTTCTTGGTTGGTCAAGGAAGATGGGTTTTACTTCAGTAGTGATGAAATCAACTGGAGGAAGGATTTCTCCTGGTTGTAGACTTGTATGAGTTATAGTTGCTAGTTCTTTGTTTATCTTTCGGCTTTTCGATATTTTGCATGCTCTTTTTCCGTGCATCATCCCTGAGGATGGCTGAGACTTGAGCCAGAGACAGAGGTAACGATCATGGTTAGTGTAAGCTGAGCAGAATTAAAGCTGAGGAGGTTTGGACATCTTCGTGTCGTCATGGACGTTTCTTCCTCAGCTTTGGCATCTTTGTAAGTATTATCCAAATTCTGCTATCGTGAACTGTCACTTGTTGAGTTGTGTTCTATTTTTGTCATTTGAGAGATGATTGTAGAAGGCAGTTTTTTCTTTTCACCATGCTCATATCTCTGAAAGGAAACCGGCGCATCAGTTATGATCATGATGATGATAGTGCCACGCATCACGCTGTTTCAGATATGCTTGTAGAATACATATAATTATTGGCATTAGATATTGTTGAATCATGGTTAGTGCACCCCACACCACACCAACACCATGTAGGGCTACGATTGCTCTTTGACATTTCCAGTATAAAATGGCCTGTCTTTGCAAAGTAGTATCTTTTTTCCTGGTGTATGGTATATACTCCATCCATCTCAAAAGTAATGCAATAGTTGATTTTTTATGTCAATTTGATTTCAATTTATTTACTCCCTCCGTCCTGATTTAATAGATACATTTGACTTTGCTGTTTCAAAGTTCAACGTTTGACTCAAATAATTACTAAGAAAAATGGTGAAAAAAAATTCAAAAAAAATATATTAAGAAAATTTATACTTCAAATTATGATATGGATAAGAATTATTAAACTCAAAATGACCAAACACTCATGAAAAAAAATGATAGATTAAATACTGTGAAACGGTGAAAACAAATGTATCTATTAATTGGGGACGGAGGGAGTATATTACTCCCTCCGTCTCACAAAGGTTGTAGGATTTGTTTGGGCACATATATTAAGAAAAGTGAGAGAATAATAGTGTGTTGACAAAATTACCCTCATGAAAAAGAAAGAAAGAGAAAATTGTGGACCCCAATTTTAAGTTGAGTGGGAGGAAAGAGAAAATCATGTGGGTCCATGATATGAGATAAGAGTATAAAATGGTAAAAATGGTGATAGAAAGTTTCTATTTTAGGAAAGTTGACAACCTTTGTGGGACGGCCCAATATAGTAATGTTGACAACCTTTGTGGGACGGAGGGAGTATTTCTTAATGGAAAAATATCAAAAAAATACATTCATAAAGTTAAGACATCAAATTTTTAGTTATGTATAAAAGTTTCAAATTTTAAATTTGAATTGATAAAAAAAATAAAATCATAGATTAAATGCTGAAAAACCAGTATTTCATTATTTTTTGACAGCATTATTTTTGGACAGTAAGAACTAGTGAATTCTATGCATGTGCTCACTAAGGATTGTACTTGGTGGTACTTTAATGGATGGTACTGTTAAATTTTCCATGTATTGGAATGGAAAAAAAAACACAGCTGCCCACAAAGGGATCGTTTGGAAACAATAGGGGGTTTCAAAGTTGATAAATTGGAGGTGAAATATCACAGTTTCTCACCTCCGAAATTCACTGTGAGTTTCTAAATTTTTCGGACCTTTGGCGAATCACGTCGAAGTGAATTTTTGAAATTCACGTGAATTTCGCCACGCGTCCCCTGGGTAACTGCTACTTCCCCCCTACCGGAAGAGTGGGAGGCCCACTTCGTACCCCCACTCGTCTCCTCCCTAGGTGCCTGCTTGCCGTCTTCTCCCTGGGTGCCTGCTTTCTACTTGCCGGCGGCTAGCGCTGAAACGGAGAGAGGAGGAAGCACCTTGGGGGGGCTGACGGTGGCTAACTGTGCGCTTGCTTGCCGGCTTCTGCCGACGGTGGCTGACTGGATGAGGTAGGGAGAGAAGCAGTAGATGTGGGGGTGAGGTGAGGACGTGATGAGGAGTGAAATTTTGGGGTTGTACCTAAGTTGCCGGCCACCTGAGGAGACAAACGGGGCACATGTGGGGGGTAAGGCACGGTGAAATTCGGTTTAGGTTTGAGGGGGTTAGTGGTGGGGTTCGTTTATTCACGGTGAATCATGCGTCAATTCACCTAAATTTTTTTTCCCCAGCACTCAACTTTGAACCCCCTAATATTAGTGTTTAACGATAAGGGTTGGAAAAACTATGTAAGGGTAGCTTTAGCATTAGAGGTTTAGGGAAGCTATTACAATCATTCAAAAAGTTTCTCAATCTCTAACCTTAATCTCAAATGAAACCTAAATCAGTTAAGCTTTCGGTGAGTACTACTATTTAATTTGTGTTGTGATAGAATCATGGTTTGTTGTGATGCAAATATATAATATCCCTATGGGATTTGCTATAATCTAAATCTCTCATGTTTTTACAAACATATGGTGTTACCCGTTACTTTTACTGTAAGATTTATTAAGTTAATTCTCTACCTAACCATTTCAGTTTCAACATTATCATTTGCTATAATCTAAATCTCTCTCATCTTTTTAAAAAACTACAAATGCACCATTCTCTACTAGAAATCGTGTAGAGCAAAACCCAAGGGAAATCAAAGGTTGTGATTTACTGATTCTGGTCCGTCCAAGGTGATAAACAATCATAGTCTCTCCATTTTCAAATAATTCTACACTTTGTCTTTGTTGTTCCAACTTTCAATGTTTGATTCAAATTTTAACAAAGATAAAAAAAATTAAAAAAAAATCAGAAAAATATATCTTGAAAATTTATACTTCAAATTATGATATGCATATAAATTATTAACTTTAAATGTTACTGTAAAACAACAAAAATATAGAGTAGAATTATTTGAGGATGGAGGAAGTAGTATTGTGATGGGCGGTTTATATGTGTATAAATTAAGCACAATATCAAGTAATAAAACTCATTCCAATCTCAAGTGTAAGGTGTGCAATTGTAATAGGGTGAGTGGTGTTGAACCCAAGAGATTGTAGTGAAATTTATGTAAGTTTAGTTTTTGCTCTATTTTTGGATTTTTTATTTAAGGACATAATTGATACGAATTAATGATATGAGGAATTTGGAACACTATTTTACAACTAGTCTAATCTACTTTAACCTACAACACAAATGCAAGTTATAGCTAGATGCAATGTAATGAAAATGAAGGATCAAATTCAATAGATAAAGTCTCCTAGGGGTTGGTTAATGTTGAGATTATTATGAGAGTTGATGAATGTGCTTAGCAAGAATTCAAGGAATTGGATAAAATTCAAGTCCTAATTACTACACTAGGACTATTCTCATAATGTTGAACCACTTACATTCGAATTATGGTCTTATGTTAAGCCAATAAAGTCTCCTAATATCTTAGACTAACTTTCTCAAGTTAATCCTAAAGTATCTAGGGTAATTCCCTAGGTCAAGTTCAATAAAATCTCTCTCTCTCTCTCGAGCATTTCATCGAACACTTGGTAGGTGTAGAAAAGTAGAGAGCTCTTCTACTCCTTCTACACCTTCTTGAAACTCAAGAATTCCCTATAAATTCATACATATACACATTCAAGCAACCATAAACCACCCAATAATACTACAACAATTAACCAACCCTAAGAAATGAGGAACTACTCTTCAATCACAATATAACTCAAAAACTTAAATAAAATGAAGAGCAAGAACAGTTGATGAAAAATGAGTAGAAGGAACTCTTGATGATGCAAGATAATCTTCAAATCATCCACAAAGCTCTTAAATTTGTTGTTATATGATGAAGAAAATGAGAGAGGAGCAAGAACCCTAAAACCTAGGAGAGCAAAAATATGGAGCTAGAATCACTACGTAGAAAAGGCACGTTTTACTGCAGCCTTTACTGCGGTTGAGGCCGCAGTAAGTGGCCCAGCTGCAGTAAACGCCGCGGTAAATGGTCCTTACCACGGACGTTATCGCGGCTTTATTGCGGAAGAGGCTGCGGTAAATGTGGTTTTCTCGACATAGTGAATTAGAGAGAGGAGTTTTTTTTAACAAGCCTAAAATTGGCTTACATACCCAAAATATGAGTAACAATAATGAGTGGAAGAGTACTTTGAATGTTCCAACAAGCAATGAGTCATGCTTGAGTCTGAAATGAGAGAAAATCCGAAATTTTGGCCAACTCCTTTCCTGAAGCCAAAATGAAGAAGGAAATGTCATTTAAAGGGAAGTGAGCGATTGCTTACTAAGGGTGAGAGCTCGCTCACAAAGGCAATGTGAGCGATCGCTAACTATATTTTTGGCCGGGCATCGGCCGCTCACCACACTGCAACTGCGGGTGAAAACACTCCTCACGGTGAGCGACCGCCCCCCGTCCTTCCTAGATCGCACACCAGCTGCTCACTTAGTCTGATGCCTTCCCAACTCCTTTAACTTCTCCAAAAAGTGTAGCTTGGTCCTTGCCTTCACTTTTATTTGAAAATCAACTAGTTTTGGACTCATTTCCTCTTTGAACATGCGAAACCTGCAAAAACTCTTGCGCCAATACTAAGAACTAGCAATAATTATCATAAAAACCACTGTTTACAGGTGAAATATAAATCAATAAATCACACTCATAATATTGTAGCCATGAATTAATAATGGGGAAAAAGGTAATTTTGCCACTGAAGTTTACGAAATCTTTAAATTTGCCACTAAAGTTCATTTTGAAGTGAAAATGCACCAACGTTTTAATGAAGCGGTAAATTTGTCACTAGACGTTAATTTGTCCCAGTTGGCGCTCCTGAGACGTTCCACTAGCTGATTACGTTGACATTGACTGTACATTTTGTAGAGTTAATATTGAATTTCACCTTAAATCTGTAACAATTTAGGGTTGAATTATTAGGTTTACAAAATTTAAGTGATTAAAATATCAATCATACAAAAAATGTACAGTCAATGTCCACGTTATCATCCATTGGCACACCACATTAGCGCCAATTGAGACAAATTAATGTTTAGTGGCAAATTTACCTTTTCAGCAAAACGTTGGTGACATTTTCGCTTCAATATGAATTTCAACGATAAATTTAGAGATTTCGTAAACTATAATGACAAAATTACACATTTTTCCATTAATAATATAGTAACAAATCATGCTTTATAGTAAAAGTTGGTAATAATATTAAATATTATCTTAGGGAGTTCACGCTTAGCGGAGAGATCAATGATTGATCAGATAATTAAAATAAAACCGCAGGAAAAGATAACCATCATGATCATGAGATTAGCTACTTCCAAAAGCACAGATCCCCTCTGTGTTGCTCGACAGCATCACTGCTTTGATTATGACACCAAATAGCTTAGCCTTAGGGCATTTTAGTTATGGGAATTTTTCTTTTGTTTTTTTCTTTCTAAATTTAATTCATTAGTTGAGTCCGTTTATTTACCACATATGTGGAAAAACACCTACCTAAATGTACTACTAATTAACTAACTTAACTAACTAACCTAATAAACTAAAAGACTAAAATACCCTTCATAGAGATTTATTAAAAGGGTAAATGACATTTCCATTATTGGAACTAAATTGCAAGAATTCAATAGTTGTAATCAATTGACAATTGTATGTAATTGTCTTGGACCTCACTTCCTTGCGTGTTTTTCAAAGACCAAAGCCTTATATAGGCTTTATACATACTCTCCTAATCCTACTTTAACTTGAAGTCTAACTCCTAAAACTTTGCTGCTAATAACTGGGCTGCTTACTGCTACTTAACTAGGATAATAACTACTACAAGAATAATTATTAATAATCGAACAATCAAGTCCTAATCTAACTTGGACTTCTGTAGCTTGCTCCTTACTCCAATCCAGCTTGCTTGTCCAGCACGCCAGTTTCACCCTTCTGCTTCTCATGCACAGGTAGACCAGGCTTTGAGTCACCAATCTCAACACCCCCCCTTGATTCAAAGCTGGTCACATGAAGCATCTGCCTTAGACTTTCAAACCTTGCAACCGGTAATGCTTTGGTAAAGATGTCTGCTGTTTGATCTTTAGTGTTGCAAAATACCAAATCTATCTGTCCCTCATTAACCAAGTCTCTGATGAAATGGTGTTTAAGTTCAATATGCTTTGTCCTGCTATGCATAACAGGATTCTTTGCAATAGCAGCTGCTGATTGATTGTCACACCTAATGACAGTGGCTCCAATCTGTTCCTCTCCTAAATCTTTCAAAATTCTTCTTAACCATACTGCCTGGCAAGCAGAGGTTGCTACTGAGACATACTCAGCCTCGGCTGAAGAGAGAGCCACTGTTGCCTGCTTCTTTGATAGCCACGATACAGGACCAGACCCTAGCATAAAACAGTTTCCAGAAGTGCTTTTTCTATCATTTTGGTCTCCACCCCAGTCACTATCAGTAAATCCTTCCTACCTGAACCTGTCATTCCTCAAATACCAAACACCATAACTTAGAGTTCCTGCAAGGTACCTCAAGATTCGTTTTGCAGCACCATAATGCTGTTTAGTGGGTTTATGCATGAACCTAGATACCACACCCACAGCATAGCTTAGGTCAGGCCGAGAATGAGTAAGATAAATCAACTTTCCCACCAGACTTCTGAAAGTTGTTGCATCTGCTTCTCCTGTCCCATCTTCTGTATGAAGCTTTTCATTTGTATTCATGGGAGCTGCTGATGGATTGCATTCTTTCATGCTAAAGGCTTTTAACAATTCTGCTGCATACTTGCTTTGTGACATGAAGATTCCACAGTCGGCTTGCTTGATCTCTAGTCCAAGAAAATAATTTAACTCACCCAAGTCAGTCATGTCAAATGTACCTTTCATAGCTTGCTGGAATTCTTGAATTAGCTCATGTGAGGATCCTGTGTAGATCATGTCATCAACATACAAGCTTACCAGAACCACACCATGTCTACTATCCTTCTTGAAATACAAAGTTGGCTCACTAAGGCTTTTTTCATATCCATTTTGATAGAAGAAACTGTCAATTTTTGCATACCAAGCTCTGGGTGCTTGTTTTAATCCATAGAGAGCCTTTCTCAATCTGTAGACATGATCAACTTTGTCTTTTACTTCAAAACCAACAGGTTGCTGCACATATACTTCTTCTTTAAGATCACCATTCAAGAAGGCCGATTTTACATCAAACTGATGTATCTTCCATTGATGTTGTGCTGCAATGGCTAAAATGGTCCTGACTGTATCAAACCTAGCCACTGGGGAGAATGTCTCTTCATAATCCACTCCTGCCTCTTGACTGAAACCCCTAACCACCAGTCTTGCCTTGTATTTGAGTAGAGAGCCATCAGCATTGTATTTTGTTTTAAATATCCATTTCAAACTGATCACATTTTTGTCTTCAGGTTGCTTGACTAATTCCCAGGTATGGTTTTTCTCTATTGCCTGTATTTCTTCTTTCATGGCCTTTCTCCACACTTCTTGTTTCAGTGCTGCTTCAGCTGATACTGGATCTTCTGAGAACATAGCCATATTGGTTTGATAATCCGAAAGATAAGCTGGTTGTTTTCTTTCTCTGTGTGCTCTTTGACCTTGTTGAGGTGATTGATGAGTAAGAGGCTCCTGCTCAATTCCATCTTCACCTATGTCAATATTATTTTCTGGCTCTTCTTCCACAAACTGTTGTGATGTACTGCTGTTCTGAACTTCCTCATCTTGGAACCAGCTTCTTTCTTCATCAAACTTCAAATCTCTACTGATGATCACCCTTCTTTCTTCAGGATCAAATACTCTATAGGCTTTAGACTTCAAACAGTAGCCTACAAAGATGCATTTTTTGCTCTTTTGCTCCAGTTTATGTCTTG
Organism: Stellera chamaejasme; assembly: GCA_024586325.1. NCBI lineage: Eukaryota > Viridiplantae > Streptophyta > Magnoliopsida > Malvales > Thymelaeaceae > Stellera > Stellera chamaejasme. The sequence continues at coordinate 32,937,236 of CM044984.1, forward strand.
TTGTTGTAGTTAATGCAAAACAGACACACCCAAACACTCTTAAATGTGAGATTGATGGCTTAAAGCCATACCAGGCCTCAAATGGTGTTGTATCTTGCAGAGATTTAGTTGTTGATAGGTTCAGTAGATATATAGATGTAGCTACAGCTTCTCCCCAAAACTCATCTGGCAATTTCTTAGCTTTCAACATGGACCTTGCCATTTCCATAACTGTTCTGTTTCTTCTCTCAGCTACTCCATTCTGTTCTGGAGTGTATGGAGCTGTCAATTGGCGTTTAATGCCTTCTTCTTCACAGTGAGCATTGAATTCTGCTGAGACAAACTCTCCTCCTCTATCTGTTCTCAATGTTTTGAGCTTCAATCCAGTTTCTCTCTCAACTTGTGTTTTAAATTTCTTGAACTCACCAAATGCTTCAGATTTTTGTTTAACAAAATATCCCCACCCCATTCTGGAAAAATCATCAATTAACATGAAAAGGTACCTGTTATCTCCATATGAAGGGGTTCTCATGGGTCCACACAGGTCTGCATGGATGAGTTCAAGTCTGCTTGATGCCCTTCTAGCTTGATCATGAGGAAACGACCTTCTAGTTTGCTTGCCATAGACACACCCTTCACACACTCCACTGTCCTCCTTTATTTCTGGCAACCCAACAACCAAACTTTTGTTTTTTAAATTCTGCAGGGATTTATAATTTACATGCCCATACCTTTGATGCCATAGTTTAGATTCTTCTTCCTTCTTGCTGACCAAGGCTTGTTGACCTGTTGTTAAGATTACTGGAAACATCCTATTTTCAGTCATTGTTGATCTCAGTATTACTTCTCCTTTGCCATTCTTCACCACACATGTTTGCTTGTTGAAGCAAACTTCAAATCCAGCTTTCATTAACTGTCCGATGCTTATTAAGTTGTGTGCCATTCCAGGTGCATAGTCCACCTCTTTTATGAACCTTTCTTTTCCTTCTAAATACACCTGAACTTCACCCCTTCCCTCAATCTTGATTTGGTTATTGTCTCCAAACCGTACTGTAGATTTGTATTCTTCATTCAGAACCTTGAATTTGTTCCTTGCACTAGTTAGATGGTTTGAACATGCACTATCTAAGTACCACACATCTGTCTGGTGTTGATCTTTCCCAGCTACCATCATGAACAAATAATCTTCATCTTGTTCAACTTCTTCTGCAAATTTAGCTTCTGTTGGTTTTGACCAGCAGTCCTCCTCTTTGTGCCCTTTCTTTTTGCAGTAGGTACATTGCAATTTGTTCCAGCAGTCTTCTTCTGCATGGCCTTTCTTATTGCAGACTCCACATTTTTGTTTGCTCCAGCACTCTCCTTCTCTGTGTCCTGATTTCTTGCAATATGTGCATTGCACATTGCTCATTCTCCCTCTGCCTCTTCCTCTTCCACGGAATGCCCCTCTTCCATAGCCATTGGATCTGCCTTCTCCACTTGCTTGGAAGGCATTATCTTCATTTTTTGTATTATTTCTGTTTATTCTTACCTCATGTACTTGCAGAGAACCCATTAGTTCATCAACAGATAAAACAGACAAATCTTTGGACTCCTCAATTGCAGCAACATGATCAAACCTTGGAGTTAATGTTCTCAAGATTTTGGTCACCACAGCTTCCTCTCCTACCTTGTCTTGAAGAGCTGCCATTCTGCTGATGAGATTGGATACTCGATCCAAATAGGTCTGAACAGATTCACCTTCTTTCATGCATGTAGTTTCATATTCTCTTCTTAAGTTTTGTCTTTTCACTACCACAACCTTGGCCGAGCCTTGGTATTGTTTCTTCAATATATCCCAGGCTTCTTTTGAAGTTGTTGCAGCAGATATCTTTGAGAAGATGTTGTCTTCTACTCCTTGCTGGATCAAAAGGAGGGCTTTTGAATCCTTTCTTATTTCTTCTCTCTTTGTTTTTTCATCTCCTTCTCCTGTTATGCCTTTGTCCACAAGATCCCATAGATCTTGAGTTCTGAACAATGTTGTCATCTTGATTGTCCAGAAATAAAACCCATCTCCTTTGAAAACAGGTATGTGACCTTGTGGTAGGCTGGTTATTTGATTATTGTTGGCGGCCATGGTGCTGCTTGAGACAACCTTGGCTCTGATACCACAATATTGGAACTAAATTGCAAGAACTCAATAGTTGTAATCAATTGACAATTGTATGTAATTGTCTTGGACCTCACTTCCTTGCGTGTTTTTCAAAGACCAAAGCCTTATATAGGCTTTATACATACTCTCCTAATCCTACTTTAACTTGAAGTCTAACTCCTAAAACTTTGCTGCTAATAACTGGGTTGCTTACTGCTACTTAACTAGGATAATAACTACTACAAGAATAATTATTAATAATCGAACAATCAAGTCCTAATCTAACTTGGACTTATGTAGCTTGCTCCTTACTCCAATCCAGCTTGCTTGTCCAGCACGCCAGTTTCACCCTTCTGCTTCTCATGCACAGGTAGACCAGGCTTTGAGTCACCAATCTCAACATCCATGGTGTGTGTTTTTCCACATATGTGATAAATAGACACCCACCTTTATAGGAGCGGAAAATTTCAAAATTTAGAAAATTAAAGTCTTGTGTTTAAAGTCTATTTTGAATATTTTCAGCACAATAAATTTTCTAAAATATGGAATTCCTTAGGATTCTAAAGTCACTAAAATATGTAAAGCTAAAATGGAGTATATGAACATAGGTATAGCATGTATATATAGGAGTGGATAAGTTGTAGAGTTGAGCTTGGGGATCAATAGTTTCTCAAATACAAACTACTAAATAAGACTCTTTTACTGAGAAGTAATGAAATAGGCATTGGATCGACTGGCTCGACCGGGAAGGAGGGAGCCAACGAGCTCGACGATGAAGGAGGGGGTTACGGGCTCGACACGGATGAAAGGAATTGACGAGGTGGGTGCGTGGGATGGCTGTGAGAGCAAGGCTGCCTGCAAGAGTTGTGCGCACGAGGTTGGGGCGCAAGGCAAGCGGACTAGGTTGGCTGCGGTGAAGCTGGGGATTGGTTTTGTTGGAATGCTTAATTTGGTCATTTGAATAATTATTAGGTAAACAATATATGATTATGAAATTCGAATGACTAAATTAGTATTTCACTCTAAGTTCAACAAGCAATGACGTGGCTAAAGAGGTAAAGTGTTTGATGGAGTATAATTCATGAACTCACTTACATCCAATTGTTGTCTCTATCATTGGAAAATTGAGTGAATTATTTTTTATGTTATATTGCAATATTTAACTCAAATTATTAAGAACACTGAGATAAACCGGGGCGGATGCAGCCTCAAGGAGGGGAAAATGTATCATTTTGCCCTTAACGTTTGGGTAAAGGTTCAATATTACCACTCATTTGGTTTGATGGTACGTGAATACCACTATCGTTATAGTTTGTGGTACACATTTACCCCTCGACGTTAAAATCTCCACGTTAGCACCTAGTCATGCTGACGTGGACATTTTTGTGAGCTTACGAGGTGTTGGCTGATGACGTTGACAATTTGGGATATAATTGCATATTTTACAAAACTTTCTGACCTAAGCGTCTTAATCAAATTTGGTCATCATCCTCACCGTAACCGGATGCTTGCGAGATCGCCAGGCCGCCGCCTCTACCGTCGGACCACCGCTGACCTCGTCGAAAGACGCCAGATTCGACCGTCAGCAACAGATCTTGAATCCAACATCGACGAATCCACTGACCTTCCCCGCCCCTGCACTCTTTTGATCTTCTTCGACGCCTTCCGACCCTCTGTCCGTTCGATGAAGGACGAAAGAGAGCATATGGAACTGGGCAATTTGACCCGAATGGTCGAATCTATAGCGAATTTCGTCGAATCCAGGACTAAATTCAAAGTGGGTCCGATTAAACGGCCTTCGTTTCTCTCTCGATGGCAATTAATTGTAATCCTAGGCCCAATTATGGTCTTGGCGTCTTCCGACGAGGTCAACGGTAGTCCGGCATCTTTCGATTGTTTACAACAGATCTTGAAAAGCCGGACAAGTCTCCACCGTCGAACGCCCGATGTTGGATCTCACTGAGACAGGCGGAGCAATTTCGGCGGATTCGGGAAGAAGAGGGGTGGGTGTTGTTTTAATTTTTTTTGGTAAACTTACTCCCTCATCTTTTCTATTTGTTTTACTTAAGTCCCATAGGTTTCATAAAATCTACTTGGCCAATTCAAGAGAACCATCTGGAGTATCCCCTTGCCACGTCAGCACTTCGTCATAGAATATTCTAACATCTTCACGCCGTCAGTCAAACGAATGTCCAGACCGGTCCAAAAAATAAAAGAACTAGCAACATTGAACCAATATACAAAAGAACGGTGGTATTCGCGTATTATCAAACCAAAAGAGTGATAATATTAAACGTTTACCCAAATATTAATGGCAAAACGATACATTTTCCCCCTCAAGGAGTGGTGTCAAGTGGCACCACTCAAAACATACAAACTCATACCTAGGTATTAATAATTTCTTTTGGACACTTAAAAATTTATTTTGACACCACTAGTCTTATTATTACCAAAACTCAATCTAAAAAAAAAGCTATATAATCCATCAACTTATTAATTACTCGTAGTAAAGACTCTCTAATCCGTCCCAATTTAATTTTTACATTTCTTTTTTAGAATGTAATCTATGATTTTTTTTCAATATTTTGTCATATACTATCAAATAATTTATATACAAAAGGTAAATCAAAGACCAATTTCTAAAAAAAAAATTTAAATTTTTTTAACAAACTTTTCTCAATTAAAAATTAAATCTAACAAAGTTTCAAAAGTAAAAAATATCTTAATTAAAAAGGACGGAGGTAGTACTAAGTACCCAATGGGCTACGGTACTATCAATTTCAACCAAAGACAACAAAAATCATTTTATTACTAAATACTAGCCCATGTGATGTGGTTTTAGTCATTTCAAGATTGATGAGATACGAACACTCGTAGAGGTCAATTTCAACTTAAGATAACGAAATTCATTTTATTACTAAATACTAACCCATGTGATGTGGTTTTGGTCATTTCAGCTAGTGTTAAGAAAACCGGACCGGACCGGACCGACCGGTCGGATCGAGAACCGGTTAGGTAATTGATCCGGTTTTCGGTTTTGAACTATATTGGTAAAAACCGGATGAATCAGTGAACCGGAACACCGTTTTTCACTTTTTTTCATTTTTTTTGAATAAATTTGTCCTAAATTCCCAAATTTTTATGACTAATTTTAATTTATTCTACATTTGTTTATAAATTCATACTTAACATCATAAATAATTTTATATTTTCTCATTTTACCTTTTAAATTTTTTTGTAAACCGTGATATAAATAAATAAAAATAATTTTTCAGTTATTTAAATTATTATTTTCACTTACATAGTTAATTAGAATATAGAATATTGCTTTTAATCTTATAAAATAACCAATTTATATTTAAATTACCATTTTAATGTAGAAAATATTATTACTATTTTATATTTAGATTATTTCACGACAATTTCATATAATGAATGATGATAGATAGCTTTAAGAAAATAATCGGTTGGGCCGGTGGCTCAAACGGTTGGACCAGTTGGACCATGAACCAGTACCTCGAACGGTTCTGCTTCCGGTCAGGTTTTTAAAACACTGAATTCAGTATATGAAAACTCGTAGAGTTCAATTATAAAAATATTTATTTCATTAAATCAATGTTAAATCAATGTATAACGTTATATCACTTAATGAAAATCTTGAATCCGTTCATGAAGATAAATAATGAAAAAAAATTCAAAAGAAAAATATAATTAGAAAATTTATACTCCAAATTATGATACATATAAATTATTCAACTTTATATGTCTAAACATTCATAATAAATAATTATAGATTAAATACATTAAAAACAAAAAAATAGGGGTTTCAAACATAGGAAGTGAACAAAAAGTTTTTAGGTGAAAAGCTGAGTGAATTGAGGTGAGTGAAAAAAAGTATTTAAGTCAACATGTTCCTTATCCACGGGCTAGGGCTTTGTTTGGCGCAACAAAAAAGTAGCAAAAAAAAATGTTTTTGAATTTGAGAGAGTGTGAGGAATTTGAGTGAGAATTTTTAAAAACTTTTTTTCTTTTGAATTAAAAGAGGAGCATTCCATTAATCTCCAACCCAATACCCAATAGTTAATAGAAAAACTAGTTTCATCGGATGAAAATTCCAGAAGATAAATTTTAAAAATCTGTTAGTTTCATTGTTAAATCAATGTTGAATCAATGAGGAACGTCCAATAGCCTTCACGATCTTAATCATTCTCTCATTGAATTGAAATGAATCATGAAGATAATGCGCGATGAAAAAATTCAAAAGAAAATTATAATTTAAAAAGTTTATACTGAGAAACCAAGTTTCATACATATAAATCCGATTTCTTTTTAGTGAAATATTAAACATTCATAATAAATAATTATAGATTAAATACATTAAAAACAAAAAAATAATTTACTTAATTTTCGAGGAGGGGGAGTGCAATTTAGAGTGAGGAGAGTAATATAGCCTATAAAGTATTTCGTCAACATGTTCCTTATCCACGGGCTAGGGCTTTGTTTGGCGCAACAAAAAAGTAGCAAAAAAAAATGTTTTTGAATTTGAGAGAGTGTGAGGAATTTGAGTGAGAATTTTTAAAAACTTTTTTTCTTTTGAATTAAAAGAGGAGCATTCCATTAATCTCCAACCCAATACCCAATAGTTAATAGAAAAACTAGTTTCATCGGGAAAATTGAAGATAAATTTTAAAAACTTGTTAGTTTATTGTAAAGAATGCTTGATATCTCATTTTTTTCTTCAATCTCTTTTTCCCCCATTAACATCTTGGGGTTTCTTCTTCATTCTTTCCCTCATTGTTTTCTAGGGCTAATGAATTAGATCCAGGTAGTTTTTTAATTACTCTCTTCCAAAAGTTGGGAGATGGGCTTTTAGTTGGGATTTCCATATTGGAGATCTCTTTCTCTATAAAAAAAAGAAAAAAAAGAAAAGAAATAAATAAACCAAGCACCATTGAATCTCATTTAAAGCCCAAAAACAAAATAGAAAAAAGAAAGAGAAGCGTGACCAGATCATTGGGCCTGACGTTTTGGGCAGGCCCGCGTGTTCTCACATAACAAAATCCACCATCTAGTTCTAAAATATGATGTAAATTAAATCAGTTACTACATAGTTACTCCATCTTCACACTTTAATCCCTACATTTGATTTTCATTCTTATGCTTTACTTAAATTGATTTGACTTACCAATACATGTAAAATTACTTACTATTTGAAATTACTGTAAATTAAAGTTTAATCATATCCTGATATCCACCACTCAACAGTCAACTCATATTGCTATTAAATTTTATGTTGATGTAGGGTACATTTGAGATTGTTTTTCTTAAGTCATATTCAGCTTAAATTAATTCAATAGATTAAATCATTTATGTGAGTAGAAATTTGAAATTTATTCTTAAATTAAGTAAATTTATCATTTTTAAACATATTTATATCAAGTTTTAGTGTAAATTGTAAAATAAAATAGTCTTATCATCTATTTAATTAACTTGAAATTAAGCCATTGGCTTAACCAAGTAGGCTAAGTATGTGTTTGGTAATAACATTTTCAAGTAGTTTGCGTTATGAGAAAGCTATGAACGGTAGCTTTTTTAGTTTAGTTGTAACTGTTTGATCTCAAACATTAAAAAATTATCCAAAACGGCACAATTAGTTGAAACAGTTATTTCCCATATTAGACCTAAGTCCAACCAAATGGCTCCTAGAACTCTGAAAATTACAAACTCATCCTATAATCTACCTTAATTTACATCTTCACCCAACTTTCTTGAAATTAGCCGTTAATACTATATATATTCTCTCATTAAAGAAGATAATATCCTCTACAAGTCCAACCAATCGAGGGATTAATGAGTATAAGTGTGTGTTGTTAGAAGCAGTACGCAGGGCCACGGTGTGACAACAACTTGGTCATGGAGAACATCCCATGGAAAGCCTCCGACATCGTCGGGAATATCCAGGTGATGTCTTTCCTCTGGATCACTAGTAGGTGTCACTTTACGGGCTTGACGTGGGGGGATTGGCTTTTTGCTCCTTTGTTGAAAGCAGTGGAGGGTGTGGGGTAATGTTCCTGAGTCTAGTTTTGTTGGACGGCCACGCCTGTGGCTTGGTGTTTGGTTCTTTGCTGCAGAGCTGTATGCGGCTGTATTCGATTTCAGCAAGAGAGGGTTTGTAATTGTCCTCCTTGTTTTTTAGTGAGTGGCGCCTTTGTCTGGACCCCTATCTCATGGGCACCTCGCCTTGGCTCCCTCCAACTTGTTGTTTGGGGTTCTTTAATCAATAAATTATGCTTTTTGCTATTAAAAACAAAGTGCCATAGTGATTAAAGTGATCGCTTGAAACGATAATCCTCCTTGTTGGCGCCCTTGTTTTTGTCATATTCGATTACTCGCAATTAGGGGTGTTAAATGAGTCAACTTGAAAATATGCATGTAGCTAATAACACGATTATATATATATACATGATAATTATATAAATCTAATGGGTAAAGTCTACTTTTAGTCCCTTAGCTTTCCGGTTTGTCCTATTCGGGTCCTAATTTAAGAATTTGTGTCATCTAAGTCCCGTAGCTTTGGTTATTGTATCATTTGTGGTCCTTCTGTTACAATCAACGTTACAATGGTTGTTAGAATGTGAGATGGCATTAAGTGAATAGTACATTGACTATAAAACCCTGAACGGTCATGCAGCTGATCTATTTATAAGAGGCGTAAACCCAGAGTGTGAGGGTTCCTGGTTCTTCTTCGTCGAGCCTAATGGTAAGAGAGAGAGAGAGGCAGATGGCATCTTCGAATTTGACGAGGAGGATGGCGTCTTTGAATTCGAAGCTGACGTTTAATCGGTTGTATCATCAGCCTTTATGCAATTGTGGTGTTGAAGCTCCTCTATGGCGTGGTCGTGGGACAACGACGGGCGTCGATTCTTTGGCTGTCGAAATTACGGGGTAAGTATTTTAAGAAGGCCGATACTGAGTTTTTGGATATGGGTAAGTATTTTAATAATCCCCTTTCGTGTGTAGGGTGTTAGGTTTTGCGGTGTCAGAGTGTGGTATGATGAACCTACTCCTGAACGTTTGAAGGCAATCATCTTTGGATTGGTGATGAAGTTGGACAGTCGCGGAGCTGATGCTTGTGTGGTGCGGAAGAAGGATGAGGAGGTTGTTGCGGAAAATGAGCACTCCAATAGCAGGGGTGTTGGGGCAGGCAATTCAAATGAGGTTGAAGTTAGGGAACTTAGGTCTGAGACTAGAAAATTGAGAGTAATTGTTGTCCTATCTTGGCTCTTTTTTTGGTGGTATTGTAATGGATTAAGGTAGTGTAATGGATGATGGAGGTAGTGTGGTAGATACGAGACTAGGGCTGGTGTTGTAATGGCTCTTCAAATGCATGTTCTGGGAACATTGTAAACCTTTGTCCTATTATAGTCCTTTCGGTGAAAAAGTTGTCCTATTGTAGTCCTATGTTCAAAAAACTTGTCCTATTGTAGTCCCATTTTTAAAAACCTCATCATGGTGATCACCATTTTATACTGATCAATCAAGTAGGTATGTCGATCTAACAAGGTAGTCATGTGGATCTGACAAGGTAGTCATGTCGATCTAACTAGGTAGTCACGTAGATCTAACAAAACAGTGATGTCGATCTAAATAACTCATCATGCTGATCACCATTTTATGTTGATCAATCAAGTAGGTATGTCGATCTAACAAGGTAGTAATGTGGATCTGATAAGGTAGTGATGTCGATCTAACTAGGTAGTCATATGGATCTAACAAGATAGTGATGTCAATCTAAACTCATCATGTTGATCACCATTTTATGCTTATCAATCAAGTAGGTATATCGATTTAACAAGGTAGTCATGTGGATCTGATAAGGTAGTGATGTCGATCTAACAAAATAGTGATGTCGATCTAAACAACTCATCATGTTGATTACCATTTTATGCTGATCAATCAAGTAGGTATGTCGATCTAACAAGGTAGTCATGTGGATCTAACAAGGTAGTCATGTGGATCTGACAAGGTAGTCATGTCGATCTAACAAGATAGTGATGTCGATCTAAACAACTCATCATGTTGATCACCATTTTATGCTGATCAATCAAGTAGGTATGTCGATCTAACAAGGTAGTCATGTGGATCTGACAAGGCAGTGATGTTGATCTAACTAGATAGTCATGTCAATCTAACTAGGTAGTCATGTCGATCTAACAAAATAGTGATGTCGATCTAAACAATCATCATGTTGATCACCATTTTATGCTGATCAATCAAGTAGGTATGTCGATCTAACAAGGTGGTCATGTGGATCTAACAATGTAGTCATGTGGATCTGACAAGGTAGTCATGTCGATCTAACAAGATAGTGATGTCGATCTAAACAACTCATCATGTTGATCACCATTTTATGCTGATCAATCAAGTAGGTATGTCGATCTAATAAGGTAGTCATGTGGATCTGACAAGGTAGTGATGTCGATCTAACTAGGTAGTGATGTCGATCTAACAAAATAGTGATGTCGTTCTAAACAACTCATCATGTTGATCATCATTTTATGCTAATCAATCAAGTAGATATGTCGATCTAACAAGGTAGTCAAGGCTCGAAGTGGCTCGTGAAGCTCGAAAAAATTGAGATATATTACATTAATTCAATAAAATATTCTTAAATTTTACGAGCTCGAGCTCGAATCTAATAGGCTCGAGCTCGGCTCGGCTCGTTTGTTAGGCTCGTGTAGGCTCGCGAGCCTCATCGAGACAAACCTCTGAGACTCAAGTTCGGCTCGTTTAATAAACGAGCCTAAAAAACGGCTTGAGCTTGAGCTCGAGGCTCGAAAAAGCTCAGCTCGACAGGCTCGTTTAAGCTCGAGCTCGAGCCGAGCTCGAATGGGCTCAGTTCGTTTCTCATCCCTAATCAGAATTGATGGCCCTTGCATGTTCAACTATGTCACTAATGCCTATGATATCTATGTTGGTGTTTTTGTAAAAAGAGAAAAAGAACATACGAAGAGAAAAGAGAGAAACATCATTGTAGGAACTTGCGCCTACATTTTGTGAACTTAAACTTGTAATGGAACTTGCACATCTTATTCATCAACCTTCACTCATATTTATACATGAAATAACTCTTGAAATTCACTAGCATAAAAACATATTAATTTAGTAATAAACTCACTCATTAACATAGCCATTAATAGGTGCATGAAGAGTTTTATTTATTTATTTTATTTATTTTGGCTATTCAACTTCTAAATACATAATTTCAACACTCCTCCTTGTTCTTGAAGTTGCATTTTCATCAAAGAAACTCCTCATCATAAACTTATGTCGGCCTGGCTTGGTTGCTTGTGGCTTTGCTTGTTTGTGGCATGCTTGTGACTTGCTTCTGACTCGTTTGTGACTTGATTTGTGGCTTTCTCGTAACCTGATTTGTTGTGATTTTTCATGTGTGTTGTGGGAAGTTTTGTCTCCATATGTTGTGATGTGTGAGATTTAGCCTCCATATGTTGTGTTGTGGGAGATTTGGCTTCCATATATAGTGTTGTGGGAGTTTAGGGCTCTATGTGTTGTTTCTTGATTTGGTGTGGATTGTGTTTGGCCTAGGTCCGTCAAGATCTATTATGCCCTGATACCAATTTGTAGATGTTTTTGTGAAAAGTGAAAAGAACATATGAAGAGAAAAGAGAAAGAAACATCATTGTAGGAACTTGCACCTACATTTTGTGAACTTGTAATGGAACTTGCACATCTTATTCATCAATCTTCACTCATATTAGAGTGTTTCAAACATCAACTTTTGTAGGTGAATTATCAGTTTTTCATCCCTTCTTTTTCATAGTGAATTTTTAAGTTTTTCACCACTCAAATTCGGACCTCTGGTGATTTTCGGAGAAGTGAACTCGCTTAATTCACGTGAATTAGGCGAGTTTTCACCACCACCCAAACTTCTCCATCCTTTGAACTCGCTCGTGCCTCCGGTGACACTGCCCCTGCCTCCGATGACTCCGATGACTCCGGTGACGATGATTCACACAACGCTGATCCGATGGTTCAACAAGGTGGCGTGAGTCGACGAGGGGTCGATTTTCAAATCTCGTATCATTCCCCTTTCATCGTGGTAGCCGCTACGCTTGTGGTTCTCTCCCAAGCTCATCACCGCCAAGCCAATCTTCACCGGAGTTAACGCGCCCAGCCCCGTTCTCCACCAGATCCGATGCGCCTAGCACTGCTCTCCGCTAGATCTGATCTCGCAACGACGTTGATGTACTTGGAATCCATCCCATTAGAGGTGGAGCGCGATGAGGGTGTGGCTTTGTTGCCGGACATCTCCGACCACAGATCCGTCGTTGCTCCCATCGCGACGGCGACGAGGGGTTGATGATGAAGAACGAGGCGGCGTTGACGAGGAAGCAGTTGCAGGCTGATGTTCGATTCACAGAGCCTCAAACATGAAATCCATTTGTCATCGTAAATCGAAAAAAATTATTCACCGTGAATTACTCACAAATTCGGTTAATCACTCCTGAGAAAAAATTGATGTTTGAAACCCCCTACTTATACATGAAAATAACTCTTAAAATTCACTAACATAAAAACCTATTAATTTAGTAACAAAACCACTAATTAACATAGCCATTAACCCTTCATAGGTACATGAAGAGTTTTATTTATTTATTTTATTTATACCTCTATCATAATTTCAACAATCTGTTACCCTTGGAATGAAGATACCACTCCTTAATCAGTGGATGGAGGAACGCAGAAACAGAATGCATGTAACTATATATACCAGATCATAAGGTTAATAATTACTACTATGGAGAATAAAAGTTGGTCATATGTAATAAATTAGCTAAATCTAGGAACATGCTGAGAAGAAAAAGTGCCAAAATATTACACAAGGTGTTCCCGCTTACACTTTTTTTTTGTGTGCCAGCAATTCCCCTTGGGGTCCATGCTGACACTTATTCTGGTGACACAAGTTTGGATAAAAGTATTTTGTGATCCAGAGGCTAACAGAACGTACAGAAGCCATCTTCTTTCCAGATGAAACAACTTCGCTAGCTCAAGATGAAGATGAAGATGAAGATGAAGATGAAGATGAAGATGAAGATGGTGTTTATTTCTCTTTTACATCCTTTTCATATGACTAACTATGCATATGCTTAACCCAACTGTACAAGCTCGCTATAGTGATGTGATAGCTTTTTCAAACCTCTAATGCTAAAAGCTACTGTTGAATGACGTTTCCAAAGTCCAACGCTAATGTTGTTCGAAACCGACCCTGGATTAGGGGTCCTTAGACTCCATGAGCATTACCACCACCTGTCTCATTGATGGTCGATCCGGAGGAGACCTGCAAGTGCACAGTATAGCAATCTTCAGCACATTCAACATGTGGTCTACACAGCTTTTGTCTTTGAGATTCAACTGATCATCTAGTATTCCGGCTGTTAATGAGTGGTGCTGAATGTAATGTCTCACTAGTGTAACCAGATCACCTCCTTGTTCTAGCGGCTGCACCGGAGCTTTTCCCGTCAGCAACTCCAACAGAACAACTCCGAAGCTGTAGATGTCGCATTTCTCTGTAACTCTCATAGTGTATGCATATTCTGTTGTGAAGAAACATATTCAGTAACCTCAAATAATGAATATTAACAGCTAATAGTAGAATAAACCTGTTTCTAGATCTACAATGATAAAAAGATCACATTTTTAGCATCGACTATCCTCGCAATGAACTGGTTAGCAGTGTTCTCTAAAGAAGAGAAGGGAGAGCATACCAGGAGCAATGTATCCATAAGATCCTGCAATGGCTGATACAGACTTCGACTGAGGCAGGTCGATCACTTTGGCCAAGCCAAAGTCACCAACATGTGCTTCGAACTTTTCATCGAGTAAAATATTGTTTGACTTGATATCACGGTGAATGATTCTTGGTTTGCAGTCATGATGCAGATAAGCAAGGCCTTCAGCAGCTCCAAGAGCAATCGTGAACCGAGTTGGCCAGTCCAGGCTACAGGTATGCCCATGAAGCGATTCACCTAAGCTACCATTTTCCATATATTCATACAGCAGAAGATTGGCACCCTGATGGTGACAAAATGCATAAAGCCTGACAATGTTCCGATGCCTAATCTTCCCAAGTGTTAGAATCTCAGCCCGGAAACTGTTGTCAATGTTGATGTTCCCCTCTGCGTTAGATACAAGCCTCTTTATAGCAATGGTTCGTCCAGAGGATGTAACAGCCTTGTAAACTACTCCACAAGCCCCTCGCCCAACAATGTAGCTCTCATGAAAGTTTTTTGTAGCGTTAATCAAATCCTGGAAAGCGAACCCCTCTTTCGGACTAAAGTACATGTCAGAAGCTGAAGATGGATCGGAATTATATTGTGATAATGCTGTTGTTTTAGCTGGGCGTCTGATGAAATATAATATAAATGCAATAAGAACCAGAGAAACACCACCCACAGCAGCTGAAGCTATTACAACAATCCTTCCTCGAAGAGCTCTAACGCTTCTTCGAGGTAGCTCAGAGGGAAAAGATGGATTCTCCAAACAATTTTGAAGAGGTGCTCCACAGAGACCCTTGTTTCCAAGAAAGGAGCTTGCAGCCATATTCTTAAACAACAGTATGGCAGGTAAAGGTCCGACTAAATCGTTGTATGAAAGGTTGCACCCAAGTAAACTTGACAAACTTCCGAATGAGCTAGGAATTTGGCCACTCAAATGATTGTTGTTAAGGTAAAGAAATTCCAGCAGATTAAGATTTCCAAGCTCTGCTGGAATGTTTCCAGTCAGGTTGTTGTAACTCAAGTTCATTGCAATCTGCAAGCTTGAAAGAGAACCCAACTGATGGGGAATGTCACCAGAAAGCAAGTTGCCACCCATCTGCAGCTCTGTCAAATGTGTGAGATTTCCTAAGGTTACAGGTATGTTCCCAGAGAATTTATTTTCCGAAAGCCTCAGAACCTCAAGCTGCAGAAATAATCCAAGTTGCCATGGTAGCTTACCCTCAAACCTGTTATGACTCAGATCAAGTCGTTGAAGCATCTTGCAGTTAATAATTTCAGCTGGAAGCTGCCCAGTGAGAAGGTTGGAGGAGACATTAAACATAACCAGTCGAGTCATATGACCGATCTCCTTGGGCAGTTGAGAAGTGAAGTAATTGTCTGCAAGGTTTAACCTTTGAAGCTTTTGGCAACTTGCAATACCGGCAGGAACTGGTCCAGTAAAGCTGTTCTGATCCAATTCAATGGCAGAGAGATTCACCAATTTGCAAAGTTCTGAAGGGAAGCTGCCGGTAAGCCTGTTTCCACCTAGAACAATTTGCACTAATGTCTTGCAATTCTTTAACCCATTTGGGATATTTCCATAAAGGTTATTAGACCCAAGATTCAACATTATCAAGTTAGAATGATGACAAAGCTGAGGAGGTATCATTCCTGTCAAATGGTTCTGCGAAAGATCGATCACCCAAAGGTGGCTATATAGCCCAAGGCCTTGAGGAATAGAGCCACTCAGGGAATTGCTAAAAAGCTGCAGCTGAAGCATTTCGGTTAAATACTGGAAACCATAGGGTACAAGACCTGTAAGATAATTTATAGAGAGGTCAAGCTTTTTCAACTTCCTCAAATAAGTAAGCTCATTTGGAATGACACCTGTAAGCTGGTTCTGGAAGAGGTAGAGCAATGTGAGACCTTTAATCTTCCCAATCTCTGATGGGATCTCACCAGTCAATAAATTCTCTGAGAAATCAATTTCTTTAGCAGCAGATAGATTTCCTATCTCTCTTGGAATGGTTCCATTCAACTGATTCCTATAAAGATACAACTTTTCTAGGAACTTAAGATTTCCGATCTCAACGGGTATCTGCCCCACAAGGTTATTGCCATACAATGCAAGAGTCTGCAGGTTAGTGCAATTCCCAACCTCATATGGAATAAGCCCTGAAAGTTGATTCTCCCATAATATAAGGTCAGTCAACCGATAAAGCATCCCTATTTCTCTAGGAAGTTGGCCACCAATATTATTCTGAGCAAGACCAAGCATTTCCAAGCTCTGACATCTTCCTATTTCCGGAGGCAGGCTACCGGAAATTGCATTCTGTCCTGCTCTAAAAATTCTTAACTTCTGCAGGTTGCCAATAGACTTGGGCAATGGTCCACTCAAATTGTTGGTGAATGCAACAAAATTATCGAGAGAAGACAAGTTCCCGAATTCCTCCGGGATTGAACCTGATATCTTGTTATTGCAGATATCTAGAGTCTTCAAATTTGAGAGTTTACTTAATTCAACAGGGATTGACCCACCGAACTGATTATTATTCAAATAAATTGTTGCCAAAAGTGAACAATTGCCAATCTCCTTTGGAATATTTCCTCTAAAGCTGTTGTAGGAAAAATCAAGATACTCCAAGTGCACAAGGCTACCTATAACAGGACTGAGGGTTCCTGACAGATTCATATGATTCAAATCAAGAGAGACAACCACTGGATCATAACTTGAAGCACATTTTACTCCAATCCACTTACATGGAATCTCATCCATTCGATTCCAGTTTGCAAGGGAGTTGAATTCATCATTTAGACCACTCTTTAGCTCTAGCAGGTATTGTCCCTGTAAATTGACACTCTCAGAAGTATGAAGTAACAATGTGGCCACTAATAATACAAACTCCACGAGTTGTAACTCCATTATTAGCCTCAATGGACCAGAATTCCTTAAAACTTCTGGGAAATAACATAAAGTTTATCTGCAAACAAGAAGCCAACATAATTCAATATTATTGTCCAATAAAAAATAAAATAAAATAAATGCTAAAATCAAGTTCTCATTGGTTAATTGATGAAGTAATGATCAGGAATGTATTCATTTATACTGTCTGGATCCAAACAAACATGAGGTAACAAGGACCCAATTTCAATATTCACATGTCATAATTGTTAATACAAAACCTCTGAGCTCAAAGGAAAAATAAACAAACCAAGAAACATAAAGACACGAACTAAGCGTAAAAAAACCAAAAACGAAGACTGGATCTTGCAAACATGGATGTGTTCACAGGTAGAACAAACAAAAGATTCAGAAATAACAGAAACCTTTTTGTCATAAGGTTAAAGATAAAGCAGGCGCACTGCAAATAAACAACTTGAGACAAAATAGTAAAAGACAAAGTGCAAATCCACAGGTACCAGAGAATTAATTTTATACTCCATGTTGAAAAGAAAAGGAAGAGATGAGAACTATAGAAAAATTGTCACCTTTTCGATGTCTCGTAGTAGCCATTGATCAGAAATTTACGCAGGAGATGGTAGTAGAAGAAGAAGAACCTCCATCTCATCGCAACTCTCTCAAATACAAAATAAAAACAGAAGAAGCCGCCTCGCCTTTTTGCATCAGATAGTTAAAATGTTCGGGCAAACCACCATTCCACACATCTCTCAGACCACAAGGAACCATGGAGAAAGAAGATGCATCACAAAAGAAACATTTTTCCTTGCTTCAGCTTTTGTGGGCAAGATGAGAAATTGATGATGACTGTTGAAAAGGGTCCTTGAGTGAACACAAAAGGACGGAGCTTTTCTTGAGGCTGTAATGGCGGACAAGGCGTGCAGTTCCGTTTCAACACTATACGAACTCGCATATGTCCACGCAACATTGAACAAGCAATTAGCTTCTGTATTGGCCTGAATCTGAAGCTTGGTTAAGGTGAGTGAAAATGGATAACTGTGTTGAAAGTTGCTCTTTGAATCGTCTCGAAATTTTCTCGGGAAAGAAATCTGCCTTTTTTTGCTTGTTGACTGAGACAGCTCGATTTGGTGGTAGGTCCATCCAGAAATGTGATCAACTGGATCACAATGCATCAGGACTCAGGAGGACTCCCTCTACTTTAGTAACACGTGCGATTTAGTCCTCCAAGAATAAATCAGTGTGAATTAGTAGCCAATTGGATTGGACTGGAGTAGTTCCTTTTTTTTTAAATCAATTTAGCCATTTGGGTCTGACTTTTGTTAATGAGGTAGAAGAAAGAACTACGCGGGAAAAAAAGTTTTCGCTGATAAGACCGAATAAACATTTAAAGGAACTTTAATTACCTCTAAATTCATATCATTTTTCCGCCAGTCACATAAGCAAAAAACGAAACCAAGTGGCTAAATTAGTAAACTTTCGACAATTCAGTGATATATTTGATCAGATAAAAAATTTAATGACCGATTCGTAATGAGATGACAAATATAAGAATTTTTAGGTACTTTTTGCCTAACCATAAACTCCACGAATGAATATAAGTGAACACGTAACCAAACGTTCATAAACATAAACGTTCATTCTCGGGTGTCATCATTTGATATAAAAAAATCATTTATTTTTCAAATTTTTTCACAAATTTTACGTCATTTTAAAAAATACAAAGAAAAAATCCCCCTGGAAAACAAATGAACACACCAAATAAAATATTTTATTTGTGATGGACACTCTGTCCCAAAAGATTTAAGGGTTTGATTTTTGATATTGTGTTCGACTCAAATTATTACGAGAAACTTGCTAAAAAACAATATATATATATATATATATATATATATATATATATAGAAACGTTGAATGATCATTCAATTATAAATTATTTAGTTTTTTACATCAAAATGTTAAAGAAAAAAATTATAGATTAAATATTAAAAATGAAATGTTAGAATCTTTTTGAAACGAAAGGAGTAGCATTTATTTCATATTCCCAGGAGTAGTTAACGCGCGATAAATACTCGAATCTAGAGCTGACTTGAAATCATAATGTCTTGCAGGCATACCCTAATCACCTTAGCAAATCGAGGAGAGAACACAATCGACAAGGAGGAAAAACATTTCCTCTACGTAGTTAGGAGGAAACTTCTCATTCCTGCACATGTATCATGCTATTATTAGTTAGTGTCACCACATATAATTACGGATCTGCCACTCCCGTTTTTAATAGTGGTATCCCCATAATTAATAGTGGTGCCTTCAACCACTATCATCACGACACATGTGCAGAAAGAGAAGTTTCCTCCTAACCGAGTAAGAGGAAAAATTCATTCCTGTCAAGGAAGTCGCCAAACTGAGTCCACTGGTAATCTCGCTTCCTAATCAATTATACTCCCTCCGTTTCTAAAAAATTCAATCATATTTTTTTAGATTGTCCCAAAAATATTTGATCTTTTCTTTTTAAACAAATTTGAAACAATTTTTCAATTAATGTTTTGATACTTATTAATCCTCGTGTCTAGTCAAACAATAGTTCAAACAATGTTTCAATACTCCTTAATCTACTTAATTATCTTTTGGTATTCATTCCTTTGACTGAATGAGTTTTGCCAAATGTTTCGAACAATGTCTATTGCTCATTTTGTATCACAAAAATAGTAACAATTTTTCTCATTATCTGTTTTACTCCTTTCACTCTCAAATATTAAATGATCTATTTGTTTTGATTGTTTTACTGTATTTAATCTATAATTTTTCATAAATGTATATACATTAAAGTTAAATTATTCATGCGCGTATCATAATTTGAGAATTTTTTTCCACTATTTATCTTTATAAAAAATGAGTCAAACATTGAATTTTGAAACATGAAACTCAAATAGATCAATTATTTGAGGATGGAGGGAGTATATATATTTTTTCTTTTAAGACTTTGGCATATAAAATAAATAATTTATATACAAATGACAAGTAAATTTATTTTAAAAAATTTATCATGGAAATTTATGACAAACAAGTTAAAAAATACTTTTATATACAAATGGAGAAAAAAATAATAGTATATCTTAAAAATATTTCCTTCGAAAAAAATGAAGAGAAAAAATAATATAAATCAAACAGTACTATAAGTTAGAAAAACAAATTAAGGTAAGAAGAATGGATGAAGTAATTAATTAACTAAGTTAGGAATTAGCTGGGATTGAGTAGCTAGTTAGGTCTACCAAGCTTGAAAGTGGTCAAGAGTGAAGACGTTCACAAAGTTTGTTTATTATGGTAATCCACCGGCCTAAAATCAAATCGTACTTCAAGACAACAAGCTAGGACACCAATAATTTTCTCATAATAGTATTTAGTAGTATAATGTAGATACACATATTTAATAGTACCTCACATGCATGAAGAAGAGAACAAAAACTCGATTGGGGTTTAGGGGAATGGAATGCAACTCGTTTTTTTTTTGTTTTTAAAAAAATTATATATGATAATAAATCAAGTACAAATTTTGGCTCTTTCAATTAAATTATTAAGCTCCACGCATTTGTATCTCCGACTTCTGGGTTCAGCTACAGACGGGTATTAAAATTTAAAGTTCATGGACCAATTTAAAGTTCTATGTGTATGATCATATTGAGAGGGGAAAAAAAGAGTTTTGAAAAATGGAAATAAAATTTGATCCTTTTTATTTTGAAATTTTAGACATATTAATTAAGCCTTTTTATGTCGAGATGATAAAATGATTTAACTTTGTTATATGACAATTCATTTTAGTAATCATGAAAAAAAAGTCTAGATTTGAAAAAAAAAAAAGGGTCTAGATTTGGGTTGGTCGAATTTGTTAATGTCGATTTTTTAGGCCGTGAAAGTCAAAATTTATTGCTTGGACGCAAACGCTAGCTAGGTATGAATAATTATGATGGGAAAATGCTCGACTCTTGTGACTTGGGACCAATAATTAGTGAAAAGGAATGAAATTTAATAGGGATGCCATATTTTGACAAATTTCTAAAACAATAGTATTTCAATTGGAAAACGCATAGCTTTTTGGGATGATCAATTGGTCACTGGTGTTTTCACAATCTTCAAACTAATGATGGCACCGGAGTGGTTAATCCGCAAATACTTTGTAACTGTAACCACCAACCGCGGATATTTTACTATCCGCGGTTAGTAGGTATCCGCTACACCGGTTAGTAACTGACACCTATCTCTTGATATCCGCGGATATTTGTCACTCACGGATATCCGTTACCCGCCTAAAAACCGCTATCCACTTTGCATTAAAATGTAAAACCTTATTCAATATCATGTGCAAATGGGCACACATGATCAAATAAATGTATAAATGTGAATTTTTTTTTTAAAATTTGGTAAAGGGTATATTAGTGGGCTTGAAGTAGATAACACTGTAATAGAAAAAAGGTGTTATTTGGGTATAATGAATAATGTTAATGGGTTGAGGTATATTTCATTAAAAAAAGGGTTGGGTATATTGTAACGGGTATCCGCGGTTGCGGTTACACTATATCCATAACCATAACCGCTAAGGTCGCGGTTAGTAATTTTCACCTACTAGTGGATAACCGCGGATATTAACCACAGATATAATCGTTAAAAAGTCACGGATACTCGCGGTTAGTGGTTATCACCCGACCCACTGTCATCCCTACTTCAAAAAATTATTGCAGATGCTTGCCAATCTTCTTTTCTTGACCTATATATGCTTGGTGTCAAGTCGATCCTTTCCTTGGCTTGGATGTTCCTGAGTTGCTTGCTGATGCTAGCTAGGCTGCCCGGCTGCAACCAAAGTATAGATAGCTAGGTCGGTTGGTGATACGTTTTATCACAATTTGGCGTCTTTGGAAGAAGAGGAACGATGTTACTCATGAAGATCAACCCAATATTTGCTTTGGATTCTATTCAATATCTATCTTTTTTCTTGTGGATTTCAAATCGATGGAATCGTAAAATGTTATTTTGAGAAGAATGGGTGATGAACCCCTTGAGATCTATGAGAAACTCTAACTAGTTCTTCAGGCCTCGTGATATTTGATTCTTTGGGTCTATTTCCATCTTGGAGATAGACTTCTTATTTAATGCTACATTCGTTTGCAAAAAAATTCATCCATTTGTTTTGACAGTTTCAAACATTTATCTTTGTTAAAATGCATTTTAAAAATTATTTATCTTTGTTAAAATCTGAGTCAAACATTGAAGTTTGAAACATCAAAATCAAGTAGATCAATTTTTCGCGGACGGAGGGAGTATATTTTTCTTTTTCTTCATCTTTCAAAAAAAAAAAGTATTCCCTCTGTCCCACAAGTTGTGGTGTTTGATTTTGAGTGTTTGACCCAAAACTTTACTAGAATAACAGTGAAAAAAATTCTTAAAAAAATTTATCTAGAAAATATAGATTGTAAACATATAAATCATTTAACTTTACATATCTAAAAATTAATAAAAATAAATCATAGATTAAATACTGTAAAAGTGACAAAAAAACTGTACTTTTTTTGGACAGAGGGAATAGTATTTTATATTTTTAGGAACGAAATAGACTTCTTCTTAATATATTTTTCTTCGCCTTTCAAAAAAGAGTAGTATTTTATGTTTTTAGGAACAAATGTATAAGATCGAATTTCAGAAACATGAAATATGGGGGAGAAAAACATTGAATGTTACCGTTGATAATTTTGTTTAAATAGTAATGATGCATATGAGTTGAAATGCTTTGTTTCTAATATAAGACTTTAAGAGTACTTTCAGCTATAATCATGGATATGTGAGTTTTAGTAATAACTACGTGGAGGAAAAATTTACATATATATATTTCTCGTACTTTGAAAAGATTTAATGGGGATAGCTGACTCCACGACCTCATATTTTCCTAAATATACACATATATATTTTACTCATATTTTGAAAAGATTTAATGGGAATAGTTGTCTCCAATGCCCTCATACAGGTACCACCCCTGCCTCAAAGGTAATTGTGTACAATGGAGAAAAATACTTGAGATTAGATGGAAATTTATATTTGAGAATATGCATTTATCATACAAATGCATAAGGATAGGGATGATAGAGGTAGGGTTTATACTCAAAATCTTCACTTATATGTCTTTAGAACTTAACAAATTAGGTCTTACCATCGGGACACGTTAGAATATCCCACGTTGATACCATCCTAAATATCAATTGGAGTCCCTTGGAACTTTATCAATTTAGAACTTAATCAGTTAGATTTTTCACTTTTTTTGTGTGAATAAAATGATCAATTATATCAATGATCAACTGTAGAAACAATCAATGTCAATACGTCAGACTGTCCAAGAATCCAACAAAACATAAAAGCTAAAGCAAACATACAAAGACCAAAAGTGACACTAAACATAAGATGAAACACACTGCATATAGTGAACATATAGAATATCAGGCGATGCAACAGACATTTCATCGTACCACCCAAGACTTCCTCGAACAAGCCACCAAAGATATTAATGGGCTTGAGAACAACATAAACCGTCATTGTGAGGTGTGAATAGGCAAACCTGTATGGGCGGAATAAACCCAAAGGTCATCCTACCATGAACGTGCTAAAAGAGAAAGTTTTGATGGCCGAAGGGAGCATACCATCACATGAATACCAAGCCATTTCATCCAGACACCAACGAAAGAGACAACAAAAAACCAAAATCCAAAAATATGACAAAAAACCGCTAGAGGGAGAGAACCTAGGTGGCCCAATACCAAGTCCACTCCCGAGCCACCAAATCACTGTTCTGAGTGAGACAGGAAGTCCCATTGTCTGCAACTTCACAGCAAGCCCTATGCTCAACTCCTTCTCTGCTCTGACCAGGTAAGCGTTGAACAGAGGCATGGGACGATCCCCTCTTGGAAGAGAGAGCACTGGTGGACCCAAGGGGTCAAACCACGGTAACATCTTCAAAACCTTCTGAAAGGGCCACACATGGCAGCCCAACCCGAGCCACAACGGTGCTTGAGCGAAACCCGGCCATCCCACACCATGATCATAGCGGCTTGCCCACCAGCGGAGCCTCGCAAATTCGAGAGGCAGAGGTTCGACGTTGCCAAGACAACCAGAGGTAGAGATCCAGAGGTGTCAACGAAGTGCGAAAGGAGAAGAGCAGTCTAAGAGAGACGAGATCGGTGCCAACGACACGATTTGGTAGAGAAGAGGATGCAGTATCCTAGAGTACTTCTTTTTCATCCTTAAGAAGGCTGCAGACGGAATTAAAATCAATAAAACCGAATCCCACAAAATCAGATAGTCACTTTTAATTTGCTTCAATTTGGCGTTTATTTTGATGAGGATGAATTTCAGTTTTATCATAAATCATTTCTATCCGTTTGTCCTATTTTGGTCACTGCTAAGAGGAAATCTGATGCTCTTATTTCTTCTTGCGGAAAGGCTGCGGTGGAAACAAAACGAAACAGGCTAAGGTCATTGACACATTAGTACTCATCATCCCAAAAGTAAAGTAACAATTGATTTTTAATTTCAATTTAATTATATTATTTCTTAATAAAAAATATCAAAAAAATACATTAATAAAGTTATGTCATCAAATATTTTTAGTTATATGAAAGTTTCAAATTTATAATTTGAATTGATTGGGAAATAAAATTATAAATTAATTACTGAAAAACAAATATTACTTTTAAGAGAGAGTAATAATTTTCTAAATAGCTTATTAAATACCAACAGATTATGACATAGTTTTCATGAGTATAATCGTTGAACGGTGCAAATTTGATTTTAAGTTCAGCTAGAATCAAGTTAGTTACTTCCTTGACATCAATTCGGTCATTGTCTTTATTTTTAAAAGTTTTTTTATTGATCAGCAAAAGTTTTAATATTCTATAGTGTGTTAGTTTATAATTGCCCCTCAACTATTTCGAATCGCCCTCTTTGATCCCTGTACTATAACTCAGAATTACTCAGTCCTCGTACTATTAACATGCAAGCAGTTTGGTCCTTTCACCTTTTCACTGTTAGTTTACTTAAGGTGAAAATCTAAAATGGTACCCAAAATTTCGAGAACCTTTCATAGATACCCAAAAGTTTAAAACTTGGCCAACAATTAGACAACCAACGATCAAGAAGAGGAAACGAAGATGAAGCGAGTGGAGACGAAGGCGCTGGCGATGATGAAGACGATTAAGAAGAAGAGGAGGATGAAAGATCTGGCGGGGCACTTCTGGAATGGGCAGCGAATCGAATCTGGGAAATGAGTGGAAAGCCTCGATCCGTGAGCTCGGCCTCGATCTAGCCTCGGTAGTCACGGATCAAGGAGACGTGGTCCTCGTTCTACTCAATCGACGAGATAATGCGCCAGGATGCACGACGAGCGCCGATAACATTCTTGTAGACGACAAAGAGAAGATTCCGCTCCTCGATGGTTAGCTCGTCGGAGGCAACGTCGGCGATGACCTTCTCCATGAAGTCAACTATCTCCTCGTAGCGCTCCGCCTGCTCTGCGAGCTTGGCCATGTAGACGTACTCCTCGCGCGGTGAGGGAGTGGTGGCGGCCATCGTCAAAGGCATCAATGTAGAAGCTGGTATATATATTTTTTAATTTTAGCCCTTTACATCTTTGTTTTGTATACTATTACCCTAAAACTTTTAAACTTGTACAAATTAGGCACTGAACTGTCAACTATTGACGATGTTAATCCCGTGTGTGACGAGTTACTGAGTTAATGGACCAAATTGCTTGGATGTTAATAGTACGAGGACTGAGTAATTCCGAGTTATAGTACAAGAACCAAAGAGGGAGATTCAGAATAGTTCAGGAGAGTAAACCATAATTAAGCCTTGAATATTTGATATTTGGATTCAGAAAAATTGACACTGCCTAGTTATAAATGGCACTAGAGTGGCGGCCAAAATGCTATCCCTCTCACAATCTCAGAAAACAATCTAATTTCTTCTCTTCATCTTCATCCATCTCACAATCACATCATTTGATGACAAATCAACATAAACTCACATAAAATTATATAAATCGCCATAAATTACATAAAATCTAAAAAATCAGTTTAGTTGTGATTTGAAAGTTTCCGACCTCAAATTCTTGGAGATCAGCGACAGTTGATGTTAGGGTGTAGAGAGAAACAATAGCAGTGGATGGCTAGGGCGGCGGCGATGAAGGAAAATAAAAGCAAGACATGGTTAAGATTTCAACCCCATCAGTGATGAAAATGCAACAAAAAAGAGAGAGAAGCTTATCAAATCGTGAATCTCCGGCGGAGGGCAGAGCCGTCCCTGCTTCCCGAGGGACCCATAATCAAAAACTACTTATGGTCGATTTCGGTGCTAGGATCTGGTGACCTGATTTACCAACTCCGACGAGCCTTATAGGAAATTGACGGGCATTTCGTTACGAGGCTGAAATCCATGGAAACTGAGAAGCTTTTCAAGGAGTTACTAGTTTGAAGGTGAAAAGTGGTATAGCCGTAGGTTTAGAAGAAAATTGAGTGAAAATTTTAGGGAAACAAAAGTATCATAGCTAAGTGATATGATCAAGTGGACACTTGACGCGTTCACGCAAGATCACGTACACGCCGGATCTAGCTCGAAGGAGTCGCACAAACAGGGGAGGATAAATTCGGCCTTAAACACCTCCCAACTACAAGATTGGGCATTATTTGACATACGCCTAGGGAAGATGGAAGATCTAGCACCTCTTAACTACAAGATTAAGCAATACTAGATATTAAACTCGATGATAAACACCGAGGTGAATGGCGAAGGGGTAGCAAGTTGTGAGAACCGAAGCTTGAGGAAATAAACCTCTTAAGCGTTTTACATATGTTCTACCCTTCAAATGTTACAAGTTTCCATTATAAGGGTGAGATGGTGAGGGGAATGGGCTAGGACATGACTAAGGGACCATGATCTTAAAATTATGGTGGGTGAAGTGAAAGGAAGAAGATGATGGATGACATTGTAGGCTACCTACTTCCATCTCTTCCATTTCTCCATGAATTGTATTTTATAGGAAATGGGAGGGAAAACCACTTCATAATTCAAATGGTTGGCCAGACGGTGGAGTATGGAGGCTTCGTCGGGAGGGTGTCACCTTGGGGCTTCTCCTGTGCCTGGAAGTCTCGCACGGGGGCCTTCGCCGATAGGCTTCACATGGATGGCGTCGCCTTGGGGCTTCCCGTGCGACTGGAAGTCTCGCACAAGGGCCTCTCCGGAAGGCTTCGCATGGATGGCATCGCCTTGGGGCTTCGCCTACGATTAGAAGTCTCGCGCGAGAGCCTCGCCGCCGCCTCTTTCCTTAATCGTGCTTACGTTCAAGACTCCGAAGGGCTTCGCGTACTCTCCATCCAAGGGAATGCCGAGACGGCGAAGCTGTAAGGTTCTTTCTTGAACTACGGCTTGTTCCTCTGCTTGCGCCATGAGTCTCATGAAGGCATTGAGACTCGCTTGGACTTGTTTGAGCCGGGACCTTGTCATAGGTCCCCCTATATCTTGGAGCGGATTTGGGGTCGCGCGCTTGAGGTTGAGCACCACTTTGAGCTTGGTGAGTCCTTGGAGGGATGTCCACATCACTAAGTTAAAAAATTTCCATTCTGACGTTAGAAGGGCAAAATGGTCATTTCGTATGGATCCGTCAAAGGTAACGGCTTAAATGGAAGAAAATGACCAAAATATGACAAAGTACCATAGGATTGGACCAAAACATGACAAATTTTTAAAACATGACCAAAACAAGACAATAATTATTTTTACGGAACTGTCAACGGAATTTACTCAAGAGTTCAGGGTTATCTGACTGGGGAAAGAGGAAAGGGGAAGGTGATATTCTGGAATTTTCTTGGCCGGTAGCGGCCTCAGCGCTATCCAAGTTGCTACCTGCCAATTAATTTCAAATTTAAATTTTGGAGTTACTGGGCATGGGAAATTGGAAAATTTCACTGGTATCAGATCAGTAACGTTACAACTAGGGTAACTTCCCGCCGCTACCCATTCCGCTACTAAAGGAATCATCTGATTCCTCCATGGTGGATATGGTAACGGGTCGTTCTGGTGTCTCGATGGTAACGACCTTGCTGCCACCTATGCCACTACCACACTACTTGTAACTACGTGGTATGAAGAGTAGAGATGAGAAATGAAAAGAGAAAAAATAAACTCCATCCGTCTGCAAATAATTGGCTCGTTTGAGTTTACTATGTCAATATTCAATGTTTGATTCAAATTTTAATAAAGATAAACAATTTAAAAATAATATATTTAGAAAATTTAGATTCTAAATTATGATACACATATAAAATATTTAATTCTCAATGTCTAAACATTCATAAAAAAATCATAAATTAAATACTGTGAAACTGTCAAAATAAACTGAGACAAGTTTTGGTGAACGGAGGGAGTATTTGATGCTATCATACTCTCTCCGTCCCTTAATTTTTACAATAGATTGATATGATACGATGATTTAAGATGTGTAAAAAAGATATAAGTTTGATAAAGTTATCCTAAGAAAGAAAAGAGTTAAGTGAGTGCTATCAGTTCGTTTAGTGGTATCAAATTAAATAATAATAAAAAAGAATGGAGTAGAGTACAGTCAAATTAGATAATAAAAAAATAAAAGAAATACATTTAAAAAGATAAATTGATAAATTAATTTGAAAAGTTTGCTAGATGAGAAATTAAAAATATTGGGATGTCCAAAACAGAAAAATAATGTAATGAAAAGGAGTCCGTAAATTTATTTACTTGTAATAGCTTTGGGAAGAGAATATTTATTTACTTTACTATACATTTTTCTTTTTAGTTTTATCTTCTAGTGGAGGAAGCACAATTTATGAGAGGAAGGAAAGAGTCGATGAAAAATTGTCAATCCAACTGACGGTAATTTCTTTACAAGTCACCAATAAGAGATGTTTGTGTAACTTTCTTCCTAGCTCACCGTTAAGTTACAAAGCTACCACTGAAAAAGTTATATAATCAGACAGCAGCTCTGAATCGAAACAAAAACCACACTGAAGCAAAATTCCTCTCAACAAACTCTAATCGTAGGTTTAACAAATTAATCCAGCTAAAACAAACCAAACTCCTCCTAATTCACCACTAAGACACTACACTAATTTAGCAAAAACAAAAAACCAGTAACTAATCTTTATTTACAGACCCCATTTCCAACCGGCTCCGACTGCTTCTGCCTTCTCATTTCCAATATCTTCTTGTGGGAATTTGAGTGCACTTCACTCGAGAACGTTGGGCTGCAGGCTGGCCGGTATTCGGGTACCAACCGACCCGACTTGAATCTCACCCCGCAAGCATTACAAAGCGTTTTCGGACCCAGAGGCCCGGCCCGCCACTGAGGTGTCTTCTCAGACCCGCAATGCTGGCATTTCCGGCCACCCATCCCCGCCCTCGAGGTCGTCGCCGGCTCCCTCGGGCCCTTCGCCGGAACCCGGCAACTATCCAGGACTAGGAGGTCGGGCCGGCAGCGGCGGCGTCGCGCGCTGCGGGCTTTCACCGGAACCCGGAGGCTGCCGCTGCAGTATATGATGATGCTTCCTTTGCTCACGCCGGAGGAGCCGCTGCTGTTTTCGAGAACGGAGACCGGGCTGTGATGGGTCGGGTCGGGTAGGATGTCGTCGATGGAAGGAAATGCGTCTTTGTTAGATAACCATTCTAAGTCCTCTTCTACAAATTCCTGCACAATGAACAACGAAATGAGCACAATACAAATGGAAGGCGGGTCAACTCGGTAACTCGACTCTGACACGCCCGAGTTGAGTGAAAGTCAGAAGAGGCTGGCGGGCGGGCTGGTGAGTGGGTGGGCAAAATTGACTTTTCAGTAAAATTAGATTACTTAATTGGACAACTCAAAACTTGGTGGGTAACAGCTGCAACTATAATGACTCGCGCTCCACTTGCGCATGACAAAACTACCCCTCACATGCAACTCACTGTGGGACTTTAAGAAAATTAATTGAGGAGATATTATTGTCACATGGAGGGTTATTATTGTCAAATCGCAATAAACAACGTGGACCTAACAAAAACGAGTCGTGCATGATTCTGCCCCATCCGTTTCGAAGACAACATTAACGTGCACATGTGATCTTTGACACGATCCTCCAGGCACGTGCGAGACCCATCCCCCCCATTCACTCGAACGTTACGCCGAGTCGAATCGGTCCCAAACCCTAAACTCGGCCGAGTCATACGTGAACTCGGTCTCCCGACCCGCGCACGAAAACGGCACCAACTCTTTCGCCGCCGGCGGGAAAACACAAAACAGGGACGAAGACGGATGATGGGGAGGTACTTACAGCAAGGGAACATCCGAAAGCACCGGGCTTCTCGTCGTGGTTTTCATCTCCGACGTTAAAGTCGAGAAGGTCGTCGCCGACGAAACAAGCCGCCGTCTCAAAGGTCTCCATTCCGAAGCGGGGAAACAAAAGTTTACGGCTTTAACGGGATTTGCGAGCCGGCGGCGGCGGGTGGAAGAGATGCGGCGGAGAAAATGAGAATGGTGTGAGCTTTCTGTTTTGGAGAGAATGAATGAATGAGGAAAAGGGTTTGGTTTAAGCTTTGGAGGGAGGTTGGGTTGGGGTTTGGGATTAAGGTGGGAAGGGAAAGGACGCGGAATTTTCTTTTTCTTTTTCTAATTTCCGTAACGTTTAATGGTCATTACATTACAATACCCTACGCCAGCGGTCCACGCGTGTCTTGGTGGGCCATACATCAACGACCGTTAGATGATCCGGTACCGGCAATTAAGGAAACAAAGCAACCAGCATTTAATATTCTCACGTGCATTTCCCATTTTCCTTTTAACAACACCAACGGCCTTTGGCCCAATTATAAATCTTGTTGGGCCTGAAAAGACTCGGCCCAACAACCCAGAGAAATGGGAGGTCCAAAAGGGGCCACGAGTGGATGAGAAGCAAGGAAAGATAACATCTTGACGTCGAAAGCAAGAAGCTTGATCTGGGTACTAGCAGGCAGAGAAGACTGCAACTTGAATGGAGGTAGGCACAATCTCTTGCACTTTATGGCGCCCAAGTGCGTCAAGATTAAGGCACAAGGAAACATCAGAGCCTGCATGGATGATCACGAAAGTGAAGGTGAAGCAGCAGCTAAGTGCAAGAGTAGGACTTGAACATGGGGAGAGATCAACATCATCCTTGACATGGGGGGTAGCAGTTAAAGCCTCAGCATCTCCAGGTCTCCCGTCGCACCCTGATTTGGACTTGACCGAGGACAATATCCGATTAGTCTTGGCCGATGCCCGCATCGAGGCAAGCTACTTGACACACTACACAATATCCAGTCACATTTTAAAGTTGATCAGAAATGTAATTTTTGATATGCTAATGCAGCTTGGGCAGCTGTTTGACACAGCAGTAGGGATGACAGGTGAATGATTCTGATCCTATTATGCTCCACTACACTCCATCAAGTTTGATTTGGGAAAAAAGAATTTGTTCCAACCTGGAATAATTTTCTGCAGGAGAAGCTGAACTAGCTGAACTGGATGGGCCGTTTGTGAAGATCAGTCTTAAAGGACGGTTTTGGCATAGACGCTCCGATGTTCTGGCGAGAATCGGCAACTACCTCAGGCAGAGAATTCCTGTAAGTTGGGAAACACAGGCTCTTCTAACACCTGACTGTGTTTTGCACTCGTATACTGTATAATAATGGAATGCATTCTTTGTTCTGTGACAGGAGATCCTTGAGGTTGAGATAGAGGATGAGAAGCAATTGGACGACAGCCCTGAGAACTTCTGAATCTTCTGCCACTTCAACTAACTGGGACTACAACGATGAATATGAATTTTTTTGGAACTTCCATGAAAGGAAAACAGAATAGTTTCAGGGATGAGGGAGTAGAACAAATATTCTGCTTACTCTTTCATTGCAGTTCTTGTGCTTCTCAATCCAAGTACACAATTCTTTGTCATAACTATTGTAGTACACTTAACTGATATATACACCAATTGAAGTTCAAGATTTTCCAGACATGAAAATTCTTTGTCATAACTATTGTAGTACCTCATTCTGCAAAAAAATGGCAACCAGTTTACAATCCGGACCTAACTCAAGCACAGGGCAAAACCTGTCCTTCCGGTGACAAAATTGAAAGGCCAATGCAAACCAAAGCTCTTGGTGGAGGAATTAGGCTTCTTGTATCCGCCTTTTTTCAGATTCAAGACTGTTGTTTAAGATCTTGATCATTCTTCAACAGCACATTGTTGGGTCTTGTACATGCCATCAGACAGGGAGTTTACAATGCTTTTCTCAAGCCTTCGAGCTCCTGGCCCAGGCCTCAGTATGTCAGCATCACCCCAGATTGAACATGTGCTATTTCCAGGCTCACCTAAGCACCAGCCACCAGGAACAACCTTTCCAGGAAAGCGATTCAAAAACTCCAGGTCAATTCGGTCAAGTAAAGGATCATCATTCTTGAACTTTGATGCAAAGGCCGCTCCACTATGAATCATAGCTTCAAATTCAGCAGAATCAAGCAGAGAGGGGTTCTCTGTGACTGAACTGTTAGAGGTCGCCAGTAGATTGTTGTTTACCACGGTTCTTCTGTACTGATGTGAATTACACAGGAGTGTCTGGAAGTAACTGGCGAGCGAATATGGAGTGTTTGAAAAATACATTAGGAGGGTCCTAGGGAGGTTGTCGGTACCCAAGATGGAGAATTCCATGAAACTTCGACTCAGAATCGAGAAAGTTGAACCTGCCGAGAGAAAAGACATCCATAGCCAGTTACTAGTTAAAAAAGATTCCCCATGGTAGAAAAACCAAGCTTTCTATTAATAGAAAAGACAAAACACATCTACATTATTTGGACCAGTCCAGAGCCTCATAAGGGCCAAAACGGCGAATGCTGCATAATACCAAGAGTAACCATTATCTTTATGATGTTTGACTTAGTATATAGCAAGTACTAAAGATGATCATAATTCATGGACATTAGAAGTAGAACTTAAACATAGGCTTAAAATCCTAAGTCCTAACCAACATCAAAAGGAGATGATGCAACCATCACTGCACCACAAGGTACATGTGTCACCCTAAACCCATCTCAATACCACATGGTTGTAGACATTTTCTCTAAAAATAGATTTCATGTTTCACATCCTTCTTTGACTATCGATCAAAATATTAAGACAAAGAATCAACTTCCACATTAGAGTTAAACTACAGTTCACAATCCATAGGCCAAAATAAATAAAAAATGAATTAAGTAGTAATGTTACTCTAACATTTACTATATGCTGTTTCTAGGCAGAAAGATATAAGCCAAGAATTTACAATCAAGGACACTTTCTAACCCTAAATCCCTAATCAACTAAATCACCATCTTATAGTGTATTAGGGCAAGTCCTCTCAACATGGTACTCCCTCCACACCCAAAAGATTGTTAGGTTTGAGAGCAGAGATTAGGCTGGGTAGAAGAATTATAAATTTTACCAATTTTGCCCTAGAAAATATATAATTAAAATATTAGCAATTGAAGATTATACTGAATTGATGGAAAACTAAAGTAAGCTTTATTTAGAATTGTGCTAAATCGACGCACAAAGAATTGGGAGGTGAGGATTATATGGTAAACAAGGTAAGAAACAAAACTTTCCTTTCAAAAGAAACCTACCAATCTTTCTAGGAACATTCCAAAATGAAATGTTATCAATCTTTCAGGGATAGAGGGAGCACATTCTAGAACTGGCAATCGAATAAACAGGAAAACAAGAGCAGGCCGACGTCAAGAATATCATCATAGGACATTCTCCTAGATCCAACATGTAATTATACACTCTTTGCAGCTGCAACTTTGAGCCATTTAATCATATTGCTAGGCTCAATGCTATCATTGTTCCCCACCCAGCAGCGAAATGAAACCAGATAGAAAGAAAGATTTTCACATGATAATTCAAGCACTCTGCAAAATATATGTAGCATTTATCACCATATTATCGGCCTATTCCTACAATATGTTAAACTTCACATAAACCTCAGTGTAACGCAATTCTTGTCATGCTCATGAAGCCTCATTGGCATCAGTCTACCGAGTTCACTCCTTCAATTACAATGCATTGTGCAATTCAATGACCAGACGTAAAGGTCATTACCAGCATATCTCATTTACATTATAATAGCACATCTCTTCTGTATTATTTACAATACATGATCCAAGTTCATTGCCGGTTAAATGTAAAAGAGGTTAGCTTTACAGAATATTTTCTGCAATGGGCAAGGAGAAACTGCAAAAGTTTGTGAAAAGAAAGCAACTGCTAAAATCACTTTCACCACAATTAGCACTAACTCATGAGCTCAAAACTATCATCCTTCAACCTCTGGGGCTATCAGGTCAACAGATATACTAAGCCTTACAAGCACATGGAAAACTAAGACCAACTTTAACATGAGCTTTTCTCCATTTCCTGGAAATGCTATCATGAAGCAATCAGAGATGATTAGAAACAACTGGTACCTGTAAACAAAGTAAATGCATTTGGTAGCTCCCGGGTTTGAGTAGCATAAAATACTTCTTCCTTCTCAGAGAGATAAAGCCCAGTGTCCACAATAATCGGTTTGAGTCTCCTGGACCTAACACCAATAACACCCGCTACGTGAAAAATACAAACAGACTCTTAAAATAGAAGCTCAAGAGTTAAGTGACTTTACTCTTTCCAACCAATGTAACTGGTGTGATTGACAAAGTTGAGATCTTTCGGCAAATAAGACAGAATGTGAAGAAGATCTGCAATGCCCAATTTATAAATCAAGCAATTAGCTCCAAATATAAAGGGGTCTAATGAAGCAAAGGGGAGAACTTTCGAGACAAAAACGGAAGTTACCATCTTGAGTGACAAGAGGGTAATCGCCAACACGGAGAGTAATAAACCAATTCCAATCGTGCGAAAGACGGAGCAAAATCGAAGCACCATGAAGGGTTGAGGAGATGGAGGAAGAGCCCCTAGGGTAAGCGAAATCAGCCTTGCCGATAACATTAACGTTTTGGGCAGCTCGAAAAATGGGCACCGACTGGACCGTGAGGACCAAACGGTCGCGTTCTTCTTGCGAAGCAGAGAGGTCGAGGTGGAGCAAGTACTGATTTTTGGGGTGGTAAGTGGCAGAGAGAAGGCGGATGATCGGAGCGGAGTCGCCGGAGGATCCGGAAATGAGATACGCGATGGACGGCGGGGGCGGGTCGGAGGAAGATATGGATCGGGAAGGGAAGAGAGTCGGGTCGGGTCGCGCGGCGACGGCGGCGGGATTGTGAGAGAAAGTGGTGGAGTAAGGGAGGGAGAGAATGAAGAGGATGGAGAAGAATGAGGTGGCTAGGATTACGTAGAGGGTGGTTTTGGTGTGGTCTTTTGAAGTGGTGGTGGGACTGGCCGGAGACGGCGGCGGTGGAGATGGTTGAGATTGGTGGTAGTGCATTTGGCCGGATTTGGCTCCGTCGTCGGCAGGGAAGAAATGGGTTTTGATTTGTAGCGATGAGCTGATTTTGGACACTTGAGTGTTACCTCCGCTCTGTTCAAAGCAGAGGCCTGTTCAAAGCAACGTATCTTGTACCTTTTCTGGGATTTTTACCATACAGGTACCTTAACTTTAGTGATTCGTACAAGTCAGTACATTAGCTTGAAACCGATTCATAACAATAACTTCAGCTTTAGGGGTGAAATCGAGCCGAGCTGAGCCCGAATCTGGCAGGCTCGAGCTCGAGCTCGTGAAAATCAGGCTCGGCTCGAGCTCGGCTCGAACTTCATCGAGCTCGATTGTTTGGGCTCGAGCTCGGCTCGTGAAAGTTTCGAGCTCGGCTCGTGAAAGTTTCGAGCTCGGCTCGAAAGCTCGTGAGGCTCGATTCGGGGGTAGCTCGTTTAGGCTCGATTATAAAGTTCGGCTCGATTAGGCTCGAAGTGGCTCGTGAAGCTCGAAAAAATTGAGATATATTAAATTAATTCAATAAAATATTCTTAAATTCACGAGCTCGAGCTCGAATCTAATAGGCTCGGGCTCGGCTCGGCTCGAATCTAATAGGCTCGAGCTCGGCTCGACTCGTTTGTTAGGCTCATGTAGGCTCGCGAGCCTGATCGAGCCGAACCTTCGAGGCTCGAGCTCGACTTTTTTAACAAACGAGCCTAAAAAATTGCTCGAGCTTAAGCTCGAGGCTCGAAAAAGCTCGGCTCGACAGGCTCATTTGAGCTCGAGGCTCGAAAAAGCTCGGCTCGACAGGCTCATTTGAGCTCGAGCCGAGCTCGAACGGACTCGATTCGTTTAACAGCCCTATTCAGCTTGGCACTTGGGGGCCAACTCAGCCTATCTTGAAAGGAAAATCAATAGAAAATTTATTCACAATTTTTTTTAATCTTAAGATGGATCTTCATAAATGCACGGAACATAAAGGGCCCATTTGGCAGAGCTTAAGCAAAGTGCTTAACCACTTTCACTTTGCTCAAACTAGGAAACAAAAAAGAACCAAACTTTCATGAGTAATTATAAAATTTGCCATCAACCTATCTCCACTTGAGGAAGGGTATTTTGGTCATTTCTGATGGGGCAAATGGCTTTAACCATGTGCTTAAGCTATGTAAAGCCCAGGCAAATGGGCTACAAAAAATAGAGATGAAGTATTTTTATTTTTAAATTCAATGTAAGAGAAATGAAGTTAATTTGAACTAATGACTAATAAACAATACAATAATTGTGAAAATGACAGTGAGGTGAGGAACTATAAATAGTCACGTCATTTCACTATTTAGGTATTTGACACTCTTTCCAAAAAAACATTCCCTACCATTGCTTACCTACTCCACCGACTTGAGTGTCGAAGCTCCGATTAATCGAAAATACTCCGGTTGGTCTAGCTTTACTCTTTGGTTGCAGGCGAGAACTCAGACCTCATGGCCTCACACGTATCAGAAAGAACCAGCAGAAGCTCAAGAGTGTGGTGATCCCGCTCACAAGGATGCCACCAAATGAAGTTGTCTGTGGGAACGGGACCAACCTTGAAGCCGATCTGGCCCACAAGATGGGTGAGGGAGGGAAGGATCCCCTTTGCCACACCACCGATAGCAGTAACCTGGGGCAAAATGCAACAAATCGAAGTCATTCAAGCAAGCCCCACAATCAAGGCAACACACCTAAGCTTTTAAATATCGTACCAGACATCGTACCATTTTTCTAATGATATGAGATAGTACCGATATATCAGACGTGTCTCGGACGTATCGAAAATAATGTACCGGACGCGTCTCGGACATATATTTGTCTTTGTATTAAAGGTTTAA
Source organism: Stellera chamaejasme (assembly GCA_024586325.1). Lineage (NCBI taxonomy): Eukaryota > Viridiplantae > Streptophyta > Magnoliopsida > Malvales > Thymelaeaceae > Stellera > Stellera chamaejasme. Next base: position 32,974,388 of record CM044984.1, read on the forward strand.
GGTCATATTGAAAACTTGTGAACAATATGAGGGGTATGAGGTAAAAACACCAAATTTGAGAAAGTTTCGACCTTCGGTCAAACTAATTTCTACAAACCTAGCCCTCTCATAAATAATCCCATGTGCGCCGCATCTCTATATCTATCCCAAATTCATTTTTTTCCTTTGATAGATCCAAAATCGAATCATTCAGCACTTCTCTAACAATCATCACCATATCTGCATTTTCCTAATCTTCATACTTGCAACCACTAATTGAGCCTCATAAGTCCACTGCCCTCTATATTCCATTCATATCACCATCCTCTTCTCCTACGCCTAACGGTTGTGCTGGATTCCGGTGAGCAGTTTCTTTTTTCTTTTCTTACCGTGAAGTTTCAGCCTAGGAAGAGGTGATGAACCCTCATGAAAATGGAGCTTGAACAAAAGGTTTCTGGTAGTTTTCTTCTGTCTCGGCTGTACACCGAGACCGCCGATATAATCCGAGATCAAAGACGAGAAGGTAAATGGGTTGACGGTCTCGTTCTACGGCCGGTACTGAGATACCGACCGAGACGAGACTAAATTTAAAACCATGAGCATACCTTCTTTGGATCCCCGAATGAGCAGATCACCCGACCAATCGGGAGTAGCCCTGGACCCAGCCATCGTCCAGCAAGTCAAGATCATACTCGCTCACAAGAAACGAGAGCGGAGAAGGCGTGAACGCTCCAAGTCTTCACACACTACGTAGAAAAGTTTGTTTTTAGCCGCGGTAAGTGGCCCAGCCGCAATAAACGCCGCGGTAAATGGCCCTTACTGCGGATGTTACCGCGGATCTACCACAGAGGAGGCCATCGTAAATCAAGTTTGCTTGATGTAGTGACATGCCGAAGTCACCATAAAGAAGAATCGAGGCCAACACGAGACTTGCGGCGGGAAGCAACTGCAAACTAGCAAAGCAAGAACAATGATAAATAAAGCTCGAGGCGAGCTCGCTCTCGCAGCCCGAACGAGCAACAGTCACATCACGAGATGTATCGGAACCAATCGAGGTCTCCTTCGACTAAAAGAAACACCTGGATCGGGAAGACCCCTGTGATGAAGTCCTATGGCAAGTCCTACTCAAGCTAGAAGAAATACAGAAGGAGCTAAGTCATGCAAGGCACGATGGGATACCTGGACTTACAATCAACGATAACTCCCCGTTCACGTGGCATATCTGGGATGCGCCGATGCGCACTCATTTCAAGTTACCATCGTCACTGGATACGTACAATAGGAGACTGGATCCAGACAAATTCTTGCGCAAATATAAGAGGAGAATGGAGATCCATGGAGCAGATGGAGTAGCTCTGTGTAAATGTTTCGAGGTAGCACTAGTCGACCCAACATTGGAGATGAAGTAGCTCCGTGTAAATGTTTCGAGGTAGCGTTGGTCGGCCTGGCCTCAGACTGGTATAATGTCCTACCATCGAACTCGGTACCCTCTTTCCAAGACTTATGCAACAAGTTCATGCACCACTTCGTCGGTAGTCGGAGGTCTTTGAAAAGAGCAATCCAAATGTTTGACATACGCCAGGGGTAAAATGAGACGATCGAAAAATTTGTCGAAAGGTTCAACAAAGAAGCGGTGAACGCCTCTGACCTCACACTTGAAGTAAGAATCATGGCCTTCACAAAAGCACTGCTTCCCAACTCCAAGTTGACAAATGATCTATCTCGGCGGAAGATCATCGATGTTGAAGAACTTTATGTAATCACTGCAGCATATGACTGCCGAGGAATTGCTTTCCCAATGGGACAGGCGGGAAAAGTAGCCCGAAGACCAAGGAAAGATGGCCGACCAGGATGGACTAAGGTTGGGAGCGCGGTTCACCAAGGGATGGAAGGACAACTCCAAAAGAGGGTTTAAAAGACAAACAACTTTAACACCCTTGAAAACTTCACATGCGATGTCACCCCACCCCCGACCCACAGACCCCGCACTCGCGGAAGCGCACGGAGAACGGACGGAACCAAACCGGGGAAAGGGGGAAGGTGGGGGACGACGGTTCACTCACAACCCTAACATAAATCCTTACACCCAAACCAAAGTGTTCAACCAAGCCCCAAGATGTTTACCTACGCGAATGGGGTTGAAAAGAACCAAGAATTTCAAAAACAGGGTCCAGACGACCGCCCGGCCCCAAGCCCGGGTCGCCTGAACCATCGCCTGACTCGCTGCCCAGTTTGCTGAGTGGCCCAGGAGACCGCCTGACCTGAGGAGAGGGGTCGCCTGGCCTCTCGCCTGACCCAGGCGACCGCCTGCTCCAAAGGACGGGTCGCCTGGCCTGTTGCCCGGCTGCCTGCCTCCAAAACCCAGGGGGTCCAGGCGACCGCCTGCTCCAAGGGAGGGGTCGCCCGGCCCTCGCCTGATCCCCTGCCTACTACGGAAGTGGTCCAGGCGACCGCCCGCTCCAAGGGAGGGGTCGCCTAACCCTCCGACTGAACCAAAAACCTGAAAAATCTCAACGCCAAACCGAACGGTTCCGAACCCGAACTTTAACACTTAACCAAACTTTACCATTTACACAACCGAACCTTACAAAACGAAACATGCATGTTATGGACAATATACAGAGCCAGAACCAAGTTCGGAATACAAGAAACCAACCAATAGCGGTCTCGCGGAATCCAACCGCACTAAAGTGAAACTGCTGCTGCTGCTGTCCAAACCCTCAAACTCTAGCAACCTCGCCTCTACTCGGCGACTTGCTTTTCCTTTCCTTTTCCTGAAACGGTAGATATAAGGGTAAGTTCTCGAAAGAACTTAGTAAGAGAACATGTATAGACATGGTGCAGTTACTATAACAGTCGATACAATGTACATGCAATCAGAAACAGAATGAATACGATATACACAAGCATCTTCCCAATCAATCAAATGCTCAATCAATGCAACACAATCAAACATATGCAATGCAATCGGTCAATCACAATCACAATCAATTCACAATCGAAACGATAATATTCTTTGTTATGGACCATGGCGAGATCTCCCCCGGTCCAACCGGCAATGGCCATGCGTCCATTCACAATCGGTCGGTAGAGCATGGTACCAGCTCGGGGGAGCGACCCCCATCGATCAATCAATACGAATCATCGATAACCATCGTAGGTATATCGGAATCCTGGTAAGTTCATCGATAACCATCGTAGGTATATCGGAATCCCAATCGGTTCTTGCACAACAATGTCTATACCAGGAACTAGGTCGGCGTCATCGGGGCACTCCCATCTTCCAAACCTAGCCTCAGTCTATATCCGAGTATGCTTGCTACGCAAAGCAATACTCCTAAACACACACTGAACCCTTACCTCGGGTTATAGTCCAAATCCGAATTCTCGATCGACGGTCCCGGTAGAAATTTCGGCAGAGTTTCAGCACAATTCTCAAACAACTCCTTGTTCACAGTCAATCCCAGATACATAAAATACATTCAGAATTCACATAAACAATCATTAACAATGGCGCCAAAACCGAGGCTTGGGCCGGGAAAAACGGCTTTCACACCGAGCCTCTTCTAACAGAACCGATCACACTAACAGAATCAGAATTCTACTATGAACACAGAAACACCCTTACCTTTCACTAATTCCTCCGTCGAAAATTACACCCAAATTTTCAGACGCGAATCGGCACAACCTCTGGTGTGTTTCTTCCTACGTTCCTGTTATCAAATACGCACAAGGAAGTGCCGAGAACGCTTAGGAACCGAAAAAATCACACAAATGAGCATATGACACTATTCATTCCAAAATTCAAATGCTCATAACTTGCAAACTAAACTGAATCTTTCAAAACAGACTTCAGATTAGTGATCCATACAACCCAATGAACGATTTAAGTACAATACCTCGAAGTTTGGTCGCCAAACGACGGAAATCAGTTGTGGACTCAAGCTCAAAAAATGGCGCAACAGAGAGGGAGAGAGAGAGATACGGGTTGAAGAAGAAGGAGAAATGGAAGTGATAACCACATAATTCCTTTTCTTTTACTTATATGCATATATGTATTATTACATAATACATATACCATAAATCTCATCATTTTCTTCTCTTCTTCAATTGAGAAGGGACATGTGTCCCTTCTCCCATCTCTCCCATCCGCCCATCACTCTCATTTTCTTCCAAAATGCCCAAATATTACCCTTTCCTTTACTTATACATATATATATATATATATGTATTATTAGCATAAATACATATATATAACTTTTCCATAAAACCTTTCTTTTCTTTTCTTCTTCTACCACAAAGTGACACATGTCCTTTTCTTTTCCCTCTCTCAACCGCCCCATGCCCTCTTTTCTACCAAAATGTCCAATTTTCAATATCTCACACACTTTACAAAACTGCATTTTCGTTCAGCCCGAAAATGCAACTTTTTACCAAACTTACTCCGATTGGAACCAAACTTTAACCACATACTCAGAACATCATAAAACCCGTAAAACCTATTTTTCTTAACCACTTATAAGTCCCGAATCACTCGGAATTGCAACTCCCGGGAGTTACGCGCAGTCGTGTAATTAATTCTGAATCTGTCACGGGTTGCCCCAAAATTCACCAAATTAAATCCATAAATACCAAACATGCAAAGCAAGTCCCCAAAACAGAAATTATCGAAAACCCGGTAATTAAACTTAAACGCGTAATTAACTTAATTACGTACCGGGTGGTGGTAACATGCGAATATACTCGCAACACTCAAGAGAGAAGGCAATGTCCAGTGGATAAAGCCCCTGTCTAAGGGAGCCTATAGGAACGAGAAGAAGTTTTGCCAGTTCCATAAAGATCACAGTCATGACACTGAAGATTGCTACCAACTCAAGAAGTATCTAGAAATCCTCATCAAAAAGGGATTGCTACCTTCAGATGCCATCACCGAGAGGAAAGGAAAAGGGAGACAAGAAAGATGACTTCGACCAAGGTCCATCGGGAAAAAAGGTGTGGCGATCGCCGGGACCACCAGCTGGGGTGTTGAACACCCTCACAACCACTCTCTCATCCAGTGCCCGAAAGAGGAAAGCCAGGGAGATAGCATCCCTGAATCATGGCATACCCTCCTCCAAAGTAACCAAGGTCGATGGCACAACTATAGTGTTCCCCCATGATGATCCTTTGATAATCACAATCAGGGTCGGGAACATAGACGTGAGACGAGTGCTGTGTGACAACGACTCCAATGTCGACATCATTTTTTCCTCATGTTTTGACGGACTGAAGATACCCCAAAGAAGCTCGTGCTAGTGAAGTCCTCTACCTACGGGGTAGGACTGGACAAGCTCCCGGTCCTTGGCTGCATCAAACTCCCAATCATGCTCACTGGCTTGGGCCTTGATGGTGAGAAGTAGTGTGCGTTCCACATGACCAAGTAGATCGTAATTGACGTCTTGTCCGCTTACAATGCGATAATAGGAAGGGAAACCCAGGGCATGTTGCACATCTGTGGAGACGTCAAGTACTTAACCATGACTTTCGGGACCGAGGTTGAAGATGCAATCATCTTCATCAAACAAAGAGATGCACAGGACGTCCTGACTTTGGCACAAGAAGGCCCGAAGGAAAGAAAAGGGAAAGAGGAGATGGAGGACGAGGACCTTGAAACTGAGGACGTCCAGTTGAACCAAGGAAAAGTTACCAGGATCGCGAAAAATCTTCCTGAAGAGAACAAAGAAAAGCTTGTACCACTTCTTCAAAATAATAAATATTTATTCGCATACTCGCAATGTGATATGCCCGGGATCGATCCTAGGATAATCTAGCATAACTTAAACGCAGACCCAGGCATTAAGCTAATAAGGCAAAAGAAAAAAACAATGCCCCGCACAAACGGGAATTTATCAAACAAGTATAAAAGCTGCTCGAGGCAGGTGTAATCAGGGAAGTACATTGCCCCAAGTGGATAAGTAACCTTGTAGTGGCCACAAAGGAGGAAAGCGACAAACTTCAGATGTGCATCGATTTCACAAATGTTAACGATTCGTGTTCGAAGGATTGTTATCCATTGCCGCCCATCGTTTGACTTATAGACTCCACTGTCGGGAATGCCAGACTAAGCTTTATAGACGCCTACAACGGGTATCATCAGATCATAATGAATCCGGAAGACGAGGAGAAGACATCCTTCCTCATAGATGGAGGAACATACTGCTATACTAGAATGTCGTTCAGGCTAAAGAACGTCGAGGTGAGATATCAGAGACTTATGGACCTGGTGTTCGCTGAGAAAATTGGCAGGAACCTCGAAGTGTACGTCGGCGACATCATAGTCAAAAGCAAAGAAGAAAGTGACCTCATTTAGGGTCTCGAGGAAGTATTCATGCAGCTAAGAAAATACGGATTCCGCTTGAACTCGGAGAAATGCGTATTCGGGGAACAACAGAAAAGTTCCTCGGATACTTGGTTTCTGAAAGAGGTATCGACGCCAACCCTGCTAAGATCAAAGCCTTGGTAAACGCCCGCACTCCTTGAACCCTGAAGGATGTTCAAAGGATGCTGGGTCGGGTAACGACCCTCACTAGTTTCATATCTTGGTACGAGGACAAAGGCAGACCATTTTTTAAAGTCCTAATGAAACATGTGTTCCGCAACAGAATCATTTTGATATTACAATGTAAAAATTTTATGATGTAATTTTTTTAAAATTTTTATAAGAATAATATTGTAGAAAATTGTGAAAGAGAATGATTGGTTTTATAAATTAAGAAAAAAAAAATCATGCTATACTTACCCCAAACTAATACGGAGTATTATGTATTTTGAATATGTTAAATAAAAGACATTTTCATTTACATTAATGAAAAATTTAGATTTGTCATGCATATCACTTCTTACATTATAAGCTGCTCATACTCAAGAACAAAAAAAATGGCAAACCATGAGTACAAAATTTTAGAGACCAATATGCAAAAGAATAAAAAATGTAAACCAATTGAGAGAGTTAGTCCTCACTATGAAGACACACACAAAAAAAGAAGAAACTCTTTTTATATCACATAATTCACATCACATCGATCCAAACAAATAAATTAAATTACTATTCACATCACACATCAATAAATCATCATATTTTAAATTTTATGGTTATATAGTAGGAGTAAGAAGTAAGTTATCTTTCTACAAACATAAGCAAAAGAAAATGTTGAAATGTCCAAATGATTAGATTAAAAACATTTGGACAAATTTCAAAATAAAAATAGAATGTATGAATGTAGTTATCCATTTAAGAAACAAAAACAAAAAACTTACATGAGCTTACACTTTTAACATACACTATATAAAAAACTCAAATCATCAAAAAAAATTACAAATAAGAGGCGAGAAGTAAGTTATATTTTGACAATCAAAAGTAAAGAAAGCAAAAAAAAAAAAAACTGAACAAAAAAAAGTGCAATTGATAAAATTATAAACATTTGGGTTACATTGCAAAAGAAAATTAAATAGATGTAAGAAGGCAGTGATCTATTTAATAAAAAAAATAGATAATGAACTTAAGGTTTTACCCTATACACTATATATATAGAAACTCAAAACACCCGGAAATGCTTTGAAACCGAAGAGCTCTCGGGACTTAGGACATCTTCGTCCCCTTGCACCTCGGACTCCGAGGGTGAACGGTATGCAAATCTCTCTTTAATTTTGTCAATTATATATCTTACAATTACAAACTTGAGCTACATTAATGAACAATTAAAGGAAATTAGGCTATGGTGTGGTTGGGTGCGCCACCCCAACTTAATTTTTTTGTTTTTTGTTTTTTGTTTTCAATTAAATTAAATTAATTATCCTACAATTTACAAACTTCACATAAATAGGGTTAATAGTTATTTTAGTTTTTTTTGCAAGATGTGGCAGGGTGTAAGTTGGAATATGCGAGCTCATTTATATATTATTCTTTTATTTTATTTCTCAATTAAATTAAATTAACCATCATATCTTACAATTAATTAATTAATTCATAATTCCTACCTCTTATTTTTATATATTGTTTTTTCAGATTAAATTAAATTAAACATTCTACAATTAGAGTCTTTAAATGAATAGAGATTAATAGTTATTTGAGTGTTTTGCAAGGTGTGGTAGTATGTAGGTTTGAGTGTCTTCAATCTTCTTATTTGAACACTTGAATATTTTGTATTTTCTTTATTTTATCTCACTTTCATTTGTTAAATGGACAATTTACTTCCTACCTCTTATTATTTGTTTTTTTAATTCATAAAATTTTCCATGTAACATTTCGATCTGTCTTTTAATTTTTCCATAATTACATGTGCTTTTTCTTTTCAGCATCTACTTTTATGGCTATACCCCTTTTTTTATTAAGAGTTATACCTCACTTCTCATATACTTTATTTTTTTCTTTTTTTAATCATCTATTAATTTCTGATTGTGTTGTGATGAAATTGAATAAAAAATTATTCTCAATCCTTACTTGCTATTACGCATTATGCATCTTTCATTTTTTATCTTTTGTTAGTTAAAGGGATAAAATCCATTATTCTTACTTCTTACTGTCATTTATTTAACACAATAGTTTTAAATGTTTCGAATCTTTTAATTTTGACATTTTATCTTTTCATATTTTTTTCAATATATATATATATAACAATATAAATAGATTACAACTTAACTAAGGTCGATGACGGAGCACGGGTTGTACAACACCTCGTTTTTACTATGTTAATCGCACCATCAAAAGTTATATTGAGCAACATCGCTTACCGATGCAAGCTAGTACATTTTTCCTACAAATAATCTAATTTGACGTCATTTATTGATTTTTCATAGAGAATGTGTTAAAAAAAGAACATGAAAGTATCTCATTTGCATGATCCAATAATAATACTAATAATATTATTATAATAATTAAAAAAAACTTCTTTTCATAAATTGGCAACAAAAAAGAAAAAAGAGCGGCCCAAATTTGGCGACCCACATGAAGCGTCACGGGACAAGATTCGGCCCATTATTCGACCCGTGCGTTGTAAATATGCGGATTTGACAGCCCACTTCCATCTTTACAGTTCATAAAACGCGAAGCGGCGAACAACGCTGCAAGTGTTCGCCGGCGGCGGCAGTAATGGAAGAGACCAAATCCCCGAAAGAAGAACCGGAGCAGTCGATATGGGCAAAGAGGGCGTGGACTCACCTGAGTTCCATCCGCGCACAAACCCCATTGATTCAATGCATCACCAACTTCGTCTCCATGGATCTCATGGCCAACACTCTCCTCTCCGCCGGCGCATCTCCGGCCATGCTTCACTCCGAACAAGAATCTCCCGATTTTACACCAAAGGCCCATGCTCTTTGCATCAACATCGGCACACTTTCAGGAAACTGGGTCCCAGCCATGAAGGTCGCCGCTGGCATCGCTTCCAAACTCGGAAAACCCTGGGTTCTCGATCCAGTTGCCGCCGCTGCTTCCGATTACCGATTGAAGGTTTGCTTCGAGCTATTGGAGCTCCGACCCACTGTTATTCGGGGCAACGCGTCGGAGATCATAGCTTTAGCAGGCGATTCTGTGGCTGAATCATCGAGAGGTGTTGACAGTACTCATGGTTCGGTTGATGCTGTGGAAGCCGCGAAATCGTTGGCTTTGTCTAGTGGCGCGGTGGTTGCGGTTTCGGGGCCGGTGGATATAGTGACCGACGGGCGGCGGGTGGTCGCCGCTAGTAACGGCGTCGCCATGTTACAGAAGATCACCGCGACGGGTTGCGCGGTGACCGCCATGATCGCCGCTTTCGTGGCCGTGGACCCGTCTCATGGTCTTGAGGCCACGGCGTCTGCGTTGTCGGTATTTGGGATTGCGGCTGAGATCGCGGCGGAAGCGGCTAAAGGACCGGCGTCGTTGCGCGTGAATTTGATTGATTCGCTTCATGGGTTGGACGAGACGGCGGTGCTTGCTCGAGCTCAGATAACCGAGTGGAACGTGCCGGAGGTAGCTGGATGAAACTGCATTCTGGTTTGCAAGGTACTGTAGCTAATTGTACAATATGAAACGTGGTGATAAAGCTTTGTAATAGATCCCGATTCGAGATGGGCAATCTCCAAAATAAATGGGAAGGAAGAAACACAATTGACTGAATAATTCTGATTGATTTCTTCATCGAGTTTCATAGATTTTGATTTTCAAGGGTTCAAAGTTGCGTACTAGTACGTTCTTGATGAGGAAATCTGTAAATGACTAGTGTTCGCTTTACCTTAAGCTGCAAGCCATGTTTGATTCCTCTTCTGTTCACTCTCCTCAACCCATGTGTTCGCGATGAGCTCATCAACTTCCATAAAATGTAAGGATTGCGGTGATCTACAGGCTTTATTGTTTTTTGCTTCTTGTATGTTATTCCCTGGTAAAAAAACAGTTGGGTTAGGAAAGACAAGACGGTTTAAAAACTTGTAGGTTTAGGCTGTGTTCGTTTAGAAAATCATGTCAGGGAAAGTTTCTATTTTTATAAAGTGAATGTGGTGTTTATGAGAAAAAAAAACTGGAGTGAAAGGTTTATTTTGAAAATTTTGTGATAAAACGTTTGTGAAAAGTCGCTTGTTGAACATAGTTACATAGCCTTCATTAGATATGTAAGGATGATTGATTGATGCTATGGACTCCTGCCTCCTTTATTTGAATGCACTTGTAGGTGTTTAACTTTAAACTATTTAGTTAATGCTATGAACTTTGCAACTTTTCTTTGAACTCCAGGATTAAGGGGTGTTGCGATGATGACTTATTGTCAATCTATTATCTCAAGTAAGAAAAGGAGCAGATAGAATTTTTGTTTTTAAGAACATATGCTAATGATGAGAAAGTGTCTGACCTTCAAAACTTCATATGAGGGTTTTGCAAAGATATGTATCCACACATATAGGAATGTTATTTTGTTAAGACAACTGGTATCTGGTATATAGTTGCCACCTTTTTTATAGGAGTAGTAATCTTGTAGAAACCTATTTGACACACCATGACTTGTTATACAGACAAATGATGCATATAATGTTGAGTGCAAATCACAAACAGAAAAGCAAGTCCTTTGTATTTTGATGCACACAGAGGTGAGAAGCCTGAAACACTCGATATCACATTGACTGATGGACGCCTTGCATTGCATTCCTAGTATTTCAGATGGACCACAATCTTCAGCAACATCTCGGCACCATCAGTGACATGTTGCCCAGGTGGTATAAGTGGTCGAAGTTCGGCGATTCCGTGAGCATTCTTGAACTTACCTGTTCCACCTGTTATCGATAGCTGTGACAGTGGGCTCCCGATCCTGTAGACACCGTAAAAGTTGAGGTTGTCGTTGTACTCCCCACCTTCCATCATTGCCGTGAATGCCATCAACTGTGTTGTTCCATCTGCAGAGCTGGCGACATAAACTCCTTGAGCATTGCCGATGGCCTGCGACCCCAAGTCAGGGCTGGCCGTCAGGATGTCATCGATGACAGTGATGGTTCCGAAGCCTAGCCCCAGCCCATCCGGTCCCAGTGGAACTTGAGCATTCCCATTGAGGTTCTGATTATTCTTGTTTCCGCCAGCAAAAGTTGTACCAGCCAAGCCAGTTCCCAGAGGCAGGCCATTAATTCCGTTGACAGTTGGAATGGCACCATTGGCATTGGGCACGGCTACTCCATTCTGCGGCGGGAGGAACCCCACTGGCTTTGCGAAAGGTACCTGACCATTGTAGATGTTCCCTAGCAAGCCCGTTATCGGCCTTGCTGTGGGATTACTTCCTCCGAGAATGTCATGCATGTATAATTCCAGGACCGGTTCTTCAGTCGTTGCTGTATTAGCAGTCGCCACCACCAAAGCTCCCAGGTAAAACACAGCAATTAGTAACATGGTGGAAGCTGAAAGTTGATTGTTCATTCTTGAGCGCTTGTATTTGAATTATTATGCTTCTATTGTATTGCTAACCGAAGTTCTCTGCAATCTGGATGCTCCAAATTGCTCTTTAAATGAATGGAAACATGGAGTTGTTGAGAAGAAAGCCAGGTGGTGCAGTTGAATCGAGTCATCTGAGTAGTTGACACCAGCTCCTTGATCTTATAATAATGATGCATAGATCTTCTTAAACCCATCCACTAAATTTGGAGTTCTTCTTGTAGAATGCGAATGAATTTGGTTTCATTTGATTGGTGATAATTAATCTAGTGGATTAATCCATTACAGTTTTATGTGATTAAAACTTCGCAATTTATTCTTAAATTGAGTAAATTTAGTGTCTGATATGTGGGGTATATTTATTTAGGTCTAGAGTGAACCACGTATAAATTTTCATGAACATGATAACAAGCATCTTTTTTTTTTGTTTTTATATATAAATGATTAACTTGGGTGATTAATTTATTAGATTATCACATATCACCAATGAAATAGGGTGTAAGCTCCATTTTCGAATGGGAAAATTTGTCAAAGTCGCCTAATACACTCTGGAATAAGGACTATGGAGTAGTTGTGCAGCTGTGAAGTACTCCCTCATTTCACAAAAAAAAAATGATAAGTTATATATTTTTTTTGATTATCTTAGAAACTCAAACCAAAAACATTTTCACATTATCTTCGGCTCAACATTCATAATTTTCTTTCTCACTCCAGGTTTTTCTTTAAGAAAAAAAAAATCTTATATAACTATTATTTTACTTTATTACAAAGACTTCAGTAATCCTTAGTCTGGGAGTTCAATCAAAATTGAGTTATCATAATTGTAATGGAAGGAGTAAACATGGAAATTTGTACAGCTACACCTAATCAAATGCTCTACATATCTGATCATTCTGCAAGTTGGAAAGCTAAATTGTTGTTTGTGCAATGCACCATTGATGATGACTAACCAAAATCTCGAAGCTGGATTCCCGGAATTCACAGAAGATATAGTCATACCGGGGCAGGAGGATGATCGATATGTTGTATGACAGCTCCTTGGTCCATAACCTTTGGCCCTCTCACCACAGGTGCAATCAGTTTCCATACTACAGAAATCAAGACAAGGTGTATGTATGTATAATCAGAGTAATGTGCAAAAGATGTTGCACTGTAAAGTGTTGGCAAGCATGTCTTCACTTACTGTATAATGAGGCTGCAAACCACTCATTGACAATCTTTACCCAGGTGCTTGCCCACCCGACATCGATGCTCCATCTGCTGTTTCAAAGTTCAAAGCAACAGACAGGTGAGATTCGAGGCGGAAATTACATACATGGGAAGGAACATACATTCTGACTTCCTCTTATCACTCACTTCCTCGCGGAGCTCCCCAGGTTCCAACTGATGAACAGCATTGCAAAATACATGGCTCCCAATGAGAAAATCAAGTGAAATAATCCGTATTTGTAAGGAATGTCGGCTTCTTCCTGTTCTTCATCTTTGTTGAACTGCATATTATATCCAGTTGTTTCTTTGAATCATTTGCATATACAACCCCGAAAGCATCTCAAACAACTTCTTTAAATTGTCTACCTGGAATGACTTTGAATCAATTCCAGTGGAAAAGGTAGCGATGACGATGGCACCAACCGCAATCAGGAAGCCCTGTAGGTGACAGACAGTTCAGGTTAATGACAAGAAGCTGAAGAAATACTGAAGAAGCAATGGAATAACAAACAGTGATCTTCTCTCAAATTCATACAAGTATGCTGGTCCAGTCAGTGCTCTCGTTCTCTTGCTTTCTCACATTGCACTTTCCGTTAGCAGGTTCACTGAAGGCCAGGAAGCAGAACAGACATCAGGATCATGATATGTTGTATCATAGATGCATTAATTTTACATTCATCATCATCATCATCATCAAAATCATCATCATCATCAAAATCATCATCAAAATCATCATCATAATCATCATAATCATCATATTGCACCTTAATCCCAACTACAGGGTCGGTTGCATTCTTTAATCTTACATTCTTTATTTGGAAATAAAATTTTGCTATTTTCTTTTATTTGCTTATGAAGATAAGCCACACAATATTATATGTATAACAAGCTGAAAGTATCAAGACCAGTCCTTAACCTTCTAAGAGCAGACCAACATAGGAAAACAACATAAGAAGCCATGATTCCTGAAGACAATAAACCTCGATTGACCTGCACGGAACAACAAGAAAAAATGTTTCAGCTCACTTTGTTTTGTTTCCATCTCTACAAGGATGAAACTCTCATCTTTAAATTGAATCTTTTCAAAGTCTAACTTGTATATCCAAGCTGAAACTAGGATGACATTCACATGATCCATCATATATGTACATAAAGTAGGCATTTGAACCTTTCTCCCATAGTTGACATGTACTATCTCAGAGCCAAATACATGTAAAGGACCCTATATAATGTGAGGGCACAGAATACCTTAGAGTGCAGTGGTATTGCCATCATAACTATGACCAGAATGGCAGTCCATGTTATGAAGAAAATGTTTAGAGAGCACGCCGGTGTTGGGGTATAGAAGTAGTACATGGACAAGATACCACAAATAGAAGCAACAAAAAAGATCATTGACGTGAACAACCCAAAAGAGCAGCTGCAGCACGGTTAAGAGAATTGTAAATGCCAGTTATTGAAATTGTATGACTACATATCAAATAATGCAAATTCAAGATATTGATAACATATATTAGAATTTCTTGATGGCATTAGAATGATTTCCAACCTTCCCTATGGCCTTTTTGGCTGTTTTGTAGTTGGAGAATAGGGGAATTGGATAGAAGCTCTACTCATCTGTAGCCTCTTTTTCTTACATAAAATAGAACCAAGGCTATATCATGCATACAGAATAATGGGTTGGGGTCAATTTTAGGACCAGACTACTCTCACTTTCCTAACTGTTGCTTAAATTAATAAGTTGCTTTGTAAACTATATTGGATTGGCACACAAGAGGCAATTTACCTTTTTTTACTATGCTCATCAGGCATCCAATAGCTATTCCACCATCTGATGAACTCAATGATACTCACAAGTTGAAGGAGGAGAAAGATCCTGTGCCATATGCATAGAGAGATCAGTAACCATTAGTTCTCAGTAATCAATAACTTAAGGATCGAAAAAAATTGCATTTGTTCATCCTTTGGGTGCATGAACTTTGTATCTGCTGTATGCTTGTCCACAAAAACAATGTAAATATGCTCATGCAAGTGATAAGCTCAATGAATGATCAGATTCAGTGTGCTTTCTGAATGATTCCTTTAACTTAGACAAAGATTGATGCTTGATCATTTCATATGGAATTTTACTATTTCTTAAAGTCACTTGCCCCACTAGTTCCATACACATAAATAAATATATCAGCCAATGTAGTAATATAGGTTAAAAACAAGAATTTTAAAGCAGAAAAGGTGCATTTAAAGATGCAAACATTGACCAGAACCAAAGCTGTACAGTTGAAGTTATATAATTCATCATTTTGTCCCACTAATAGAACCCTAGAAGAAACCTACCCAGCACCAATGCGGGCAACTTCCCCTGCAAAGAAGTAGATCATCCCGTTAATATACAGAATTTTTTAGTAACATAAAGCGCATACAATATATTATTGTCTATATTTTGAACTTGTAGCTGAGATCCATATGTTGATTGATTGTCAATCAGAAAATGAGATCTCAATACAGTATCTGAGTCCCAGAAATCACAAAGTTCAGTCAATTCAAGCGTACCATAAACCTGAATATAGTCTGGAGGGATAAGGAAGGGAGTCACCATTGAAGCAACCAACATGAGAAACTTGAATATCCACCATCCTGAGTGCCAGGTGTTGTGAGCTTCATATAGTTTTCTTGTATTTAGGGTAGTGACAAGCATCAGAAAGAAAAAAATCTGAACTCAATGTTAAGGAGGCCAAGAAGAATACGGCATAGAATATCATAAACATTGTCCAGGGACAAACAGAAAAGATGAGCAACACATTCTTGTGTGCTAGGGACATTTAAATGATCTAAAAGTTGTTCTTCCAAATTAAAGAAGATTTGGATGGTAAATTCAGAGCTTTCTAAACATGTGAAAAGAAACAAAGATAAAGAGAGAGAAAGCCCTCTCAAACGGATGTGACAGTCAGCATTGACAAAATCACATGCTATCAAGTTCTAGGTCTAATCCTAATTCATACTGAGCTCATGATTATACCTTTCAGATCCTGTATAACTGCTATGCATTAAACAAAAAGATACAAAGCATCCAAAACTCACACGAAGCACTCCCAGTGTGCGAAAACAATCATCTCCCTGAGTTCCACAAGCTTTGACATCTGTATAAGAAATTAAAGCCCATAAGGAGAGCAGAGTAAGAATAGTGCATTAAGAAATCCACTCAAAATAAAGTATTTTGCGTGTATTTCCGCACGCACCAGAAAATACAGTGAATCGTGGTGTACAAGATGGTGTGAAGCATCCAAAGAATGGGGGCATTAAAAATCACAAAACATACAGCAGTCAGCTACATTCCCAACTGATTATGTTTCCCAATCAAGATGTAGGACCAGGTAGCTGACTCGAACTTCATTTATGAAAACTACCTATTCAGCCTCCAAGTCTTAGGTTATAAGTTAAAGCTTACAATTGTTATCAGAAGACCTGATGTCAATCTCCCACTACCTTTTGTCGTTGCTCATACATAACATGAAACAACCAGTTCGAATACTACTTCAGAAATAAACCATTACAGCTAGTTTCCTATTTATGTGACAATTGTAATCAATGGAACTATTGCACCACATGCATTGTTATTCTGTGGATAAAATATGCAAAATCATGCAGCCACATGGATTGAGGCAAATGGAAAAAATCACAAACATAGGCCATTTTGCACACCAAGATCAAGTTAAAATTTATACAATAATTCCTCCAAGAAGTGAGTTGGCATCATGAAAATGTTGAAAGCATGAATCAAATGGAGTTTCGAGGAGTAAGGATGAATGACTCACAGTACACTTGAGGAAGAATGTCTTGTCCATAGTCACGGATAAACCAGGCTGTTAGATTTGTTATTAGAAAGATTGTCCCGTAGAAATATCGGGCTCGCAATGACTTCTTCCTTTCTGCAGATAAATCTACATTCACAGACCTTAAGTGACGTCCATCCCCCATTAAGAAGCCTCACACTCCCTTCCTTAAGTCTTATATACACTACTTTAACTTTCTGAGATATCTTGTATGCAGCAAAAGAAGCTCTCTACTTAGCAACCTGCACTGTGCACTGAAAGGCACAAAATGAAACCATATTGAGCTGATGTTTCACTGGTGAAAAGGTCAAAGTGGAAATTACATAAGAGCTGGAAAAAACTTTGTAGCGTATCAGTACGCACCAAAATTTCAATGACTACATCAAAAAGATTTCAACTTCGGTGGAGAAAGATCAATTTTACAGCATCTCGAGCACCAGATAAGCTCTACGAAAATTCCTAGAGCAGCAAAACTAGAATTGCACGACAATGTAGGTAGACAACCAAACAAAGGAAAAAAAAATTGGAAATTTCGTGAAAAAGGCTAACCTTTCGGAGAGGCTTGCTCAACAGTTTTACAGTCCTGGAGGAACAGAACCAAATGGCGCGTAAAGGAAGCAGCTTGAAGGGGTCAAAAGACATAAAGGAGCTTCCTTTGTGTGTGTAATAAGAGTAGAGAGTAGAAGAGGAAGAGCAGGAAGAAAGAATCCCATGAACATGAAGAGTGAGGTTGAAGACTGAGCTTTAATTCCTGTATTTTCAAATGGGACCGGGCCGCTCCTGGACCCATTGTCCTTTGGTTCTTTCTTGCACTCCTTTCTTGAGTGAGTGACTAATTATGATACCTCCTCAACCATTGAACGGTAAAGCACCATTTTTTATATGATTAAGCGTTTGAAATCGGGGATTAGAATAATCCCCGGCCCGCGCCTGCCTAATTAGATTTGTACTGCGAGACTTCTTTGCTTTCTTTGCTTGGCTGCTACTACTGTATCTTTCCGGGTTTTGTTGCTGCTGTTTTTGACATTCTCAGTGATACTGATACAGCAGTTCTTCTTCTTCTTCTTCTTCTTCTTCTTCTTCTTCTTCTTCTTCTTCAGTGGATTGAGTCTTGGAGGTGAAGCATTCTTTTCTTCCGCATTCCAACATACATCTTCGAGAAAAACGACACCTTTGTTTGTTGCACAAAGAAATTGAGGACAGCCCGGCGAGAATTTGATCCAACGGTTGTAAGATTAGAAATAGAGGAAGATCGAGGGACGGTGAAGAATTGGGTGAACAAACTGACAAAAACAGGAATCCCTGGAGAGCGTGTGGGTCCCATTATCTTAGCTGTGTAGGCTGTAGCTGGTTTCTTGGAGAAGTCACATAGTAAATACGGGACCGTTCTTACACTCTTCAATCATTTTTCATAAATTTTGTATCATAAAACTTTCAAAATCTAATTTTATTTTCAACATTTTCTCTTACTAAAATTCATATTTCTTAAAAACATCAAGGTTGTGTTTTTAGGTTCAAAAAATTGGAGAAAAATGAAAAAACAAATTATGACTGATTTGAAATATGTGAGAAAAATATATTGAAATAAAAGTATGATTTGATATATTTTTAATGTTTTTTCAAATGTAGAAAAAACCCCAAATGTCTTTCGTAAAATTTCCATACTCCCTCATCTCATAAAGTGCATTTAATTTTTTATTTTGAGGAATTGTTACAAAGTTTCTAAAATAAGTATTTAGAAACTATAAATATTGATTTTTATATAAAAATGTTGAAGCAAATTCAGATTTTACATTCTTTTTGTTTCAAAAAATGATTTTACATTCTTTTCACTTTTTATTCGTCAAAACTCTTTGTGTATTCAATTAATTGATCAATTTGTTTTGGTTGTTTCACAGTATTTAATCTATAATTCTATTTCATGAATGTTTATACATGTAAAGTTGAATAATTCATATGCATATTATAATTTAAAATATAAAGTTTATAAATGTATTTTTTTGATTTTTTTTTGCACTATTTATTTTTATAAAAAAAACTGAAACATTTTAAATATGAAAATTAAATAGGTCAATTAATGGAATACTGGAATACGGAGGGAGTACTTCATTTGTACTTTATTTTTCTTTTCGAACGCACTTAAACGTTTTGTTATCTAGCAACTTTTTATGAATTAATTTTATCCCTTTAAATTTATTTATTATTTTTAATTTCCTAATTTAACCTCATTAACTCTGTTCACTCCACCACTCAACTATGGCTGTATTTGGTAACAACTTTTTGAAAGTAGCTGATGCGTTTTGAAAAAGCTATCGTTGAGTTTAACTGTTAATTGTTTGATCTCAACCATTAAAATATTATCTAAAACACTACAACTAATTTAAACAGCTATTTCTCAAACGGGTCTTATATCTGTTTAGTCATTATAATCTCTGTGGAAAAAAAATTATTTTCTCAATCTCATATTAATTGATACATTTACCTAGCAAGTAGAGATTAAAGTCCTGTATAAAATTTAAGTATAACAAGGTAATATAGACACAGGACTGGAAAGTGATTTTCGTCTGATTTAGAACGTTGGTGAAGAAAATTACAATACGATTTGATAATTTGAAGTTTTTTTTTTCCATTCATGAAAGAAGATAGAAGGAAACAAACATCAATTCAAAGAAAAGGTAAAATTGTCACTAACCTTTCAAAATTTTCCAATTTTGCCACTAACCCTTTTCGAGGGGTTAAATTACCATCAATATTTATTTTAAGGGTAAAATTTTCACTAGAGATGATGATTGGCTTTTATCTACATGGAATGGTTGTATGAATCAGGATTGTATGACTTGTTTGAAATTGTGTATTTATCAACATTGATGTGCAGAACACGTTTCTAGGTTTGGTGGAAATCTGATTGTCAATAGAATTGGAGAGATTGGAAGGTGACATAGTGTAATTCACTCCAAAAAATAAGTTTTGTTGGAAATTTCAATCAATCGCCACCGATGTTGACATTTGATTGTGGTGATGATAATTTCGCTCATGCCACGAATTGTAGCTGTGGTGAAGAGCTGGAGATGGACACTTATTGGACCTTCAAGAACCATGGAAGGAGATTTCTTATGTGCCCGAAAGAGCCGAGTCTTTTAAATTCGCAAATGTTGAAGATTGATTGATGACACGTATGTCATTAGTGACAAATTTACCCTTGATTGATGAAAATTTTGAAACAAACATTACATTTTTCCCATTTAGACCAAGTGGTTAAACCTTTAAACACATAAATGTAAGCTTTAAGTTTAACTCTTACCTGAACTTAGGGATATTTATCGGGCAGGTTGGGTCGGATTAGGATTGACATTGGGTTAATTTTATTTCAGGTCGGATTGGGTTTAGACTTAGGGATATTTATTGGACAGGTTGGGTCGGATTAGGATTGACATTGGGTTAATTTTATTTCAGGTCGGATTGGGTTTAGGTTGAGATCAAGTTGATTTGATTTTGGACTGATTTGGGTTGGGTTGGATCAAGTTCGGGTCATTCAGGGTTACTTTCGGATTTGGGCCAGGTTCATTCAGTTTGAGTCGAGTTCATTCGAGTTTCAGTCAAGTTCATTTGGGCTTGTGATCCAGACTCATTCGGTTTGAGTCAAGTTCATTCGAGTTTCAGTCAAGTTCATTTGGGTTTGTGTCGGATTCAAGTAGTAGAATTAAAAAGGCGGTCTTGTAGAGCTAATACATGGAGCAGCAACACACTTGCAAAGTTGTTTCACCTTCACGACTAGTAAAAAAGCACAATGCTGCTGAATGAAACATGTGGTACGGCACTAAGCACTTCCCGACTTAGGCTCATCGAGATTAATGTATGTAATAGTGCTGCTATATAGATGCACGTATGCATGCATGCATCTCTATCTATTGAGATGCTGCTCAAAGTGCAGAATATATAATCCCCCTTTATTATTTCAATTCCCATACAAGTGTAGTTGTTGATTCATCTTTCCTTCCCCCTCAATTCATAGCGTCAAAATCGTTTTTTTTTTTCTGGGGAATCAGATGCCATGGGAACACCTACTAACACAATTGCATTGCTCTCTAACATGATTACAACGTGCCTTTCGCTGATCACAACTCAAGACTAAAGTAAAAAAAAATATCAGGTTAAAGAAGAAGTTACAACCTTGTTCTTTCTTATAGGCCAATCAAGGAACACTTCAGTATTCCATCCCTCCTCCCATGCCTCCACTCATTGGAACTTCCTTCTCATCCTTGGGAAGCTCAGACACAACAGCTTCCGTGGTAGTCATCAATGAGGATACACTGCAAATTAAAGAAAAATAACACACAGTTAATGTTACACATAGTATAATACAAGCAGGCAGCAATCGACAACAAGCATTCAACTCACCTGGCAGCATCAACCAAAGCAGTTCTAATTACTTTCAACGGGTCAATGATTCCAGATTTAACCATGTCAACATATTCACCTGTTACAAAGGAGGAAGCTTGTCAACTTTTCAGATCAGATATCTTTAATGTTTTAGCGGGCTATAAAAGGTTGCTGAGACCCACCTTTGGCCGCATCATAGCCGAGGTCATAATTGTCCTGCTCTAGTAGCTTGCCCACTACAACAGCTCCCTCCACTCCAGCATTTGAAGCAATTGTTTGCACAGGAGTCTGCAACAATTAGGACATATAAAGTCAGCATTAACATGCATTTGAGGAGATTGTCTCCTGCATTAAAGTAGACTGCAGTTGATCTTATCATATATGCTGAGATGCTACCTACCTTTAATGCATTCTGGATGATCTGGACACCGATCTTCTGATCAAAGTTAGCAGTCTGCAACTTGTCCAACTCTTTTGAAGCATAGAGAAGAGCAACACCTCCACCTACACAGAAGCCCTTTCAGAATCACATCCATCTGATGATAAATTCGGGAAACAAAAAGGATCAAATATATGATTTACCTGGCACGATACCCTCTTCTACGGCTGCCTTTGTGGCATTCAAGGCATCTGTAACTCTATCCTTTTTCTCACCAACCTCGGTTTCACTAGCTCCTCCAATCTGCACCAGTTGGTTATCTTAGCCTTGAATGAAAAACTGCTACCACCGTACAACTTAATCCACCAAATAGACAAGAAAAATAAAAGGAGAAAAACACTTTTGAGGTACCTTCAAAACAGCAACACCACCAGAAAGTTTAGCTAGTCTTTCTTGCAACTTCTCCTTGTCATAATCAGAGGTACTTAATTCAATCCCTGACCTTATTTGCTCACATCTCTCCTCAATGGCCTTCTTATCACCAGCCCCATCAAGGATGACAGTATCATCTTTGGATACAGTAACCTGCAACATGACAATGGGAAGTCAGCATATAGCCCTAGAATAGATAGCGTTTGCATTTTTCAGCAAAGACATATCTAGATTCTGCATAATCAAATTGAATTATAAACAGTCAGAACACAGAGAACTCACAAATTACTTGCTGTGACAATGTCCCATTTCAAGTAATCCAAATCGTTTGCCAAAATAACACCAACACTAAAATCCAACTCTTACAAAGACTGACCAATAGATGAAGCTTACCTTTTTGCATGTGCCAAGCATTTCCAAATCAACCTTTTCAAGGTTCATGCCGAGCTCATCAGTTATAACCTACAGCATGATAACGAGATTCTATTAACTTAAAGAAACCTAAATTGCAAGAGAGAACATACTTAAAGAAGATAATACTAACCTCTCCTCCTGTGAGAGCCGCAAGGTCATGCAAACCAGCCTTCCTGTTCTCCCCAAAACCTGGAGCCTTGACAGCACATACCTGGTGTATAATCACCCCGGTTAAAGAAATAAATCCCTGAGTCAATAAACAAAATACTACCTTTTTGTATTAAAATATAGCTTTGGGAGAAAAAAGCAAGGTATGAATCAAACCTTGATTCCTGCTCGGAGTTTATTCAGAATAAGGGTTGCTAGAGCTTCACTCTCTATATCCTCCGCAATAATCAGTAAAGGCCTTTGCCTCTGAACAAAATCGAAGAAAATTGCTAACATATAAGACAGATGGTAAAACAATAGATTGTACCTCAAACTGAAAAACCGATATCAGCAATTCACCTTCAAAGCTAATTCCAATACTTTAACAACAGCATTTAAGCTTGAAATTTTCTTCTCGTGGATTAAAATGAGAGGATCATCTAGCTCCTGCAGGAATGCAAGTGAATCAGAGACCTAGGTTTCACTAATGATAACCAGCATAACAACATAAGGTCGCTAAGAATCCTAGTACTTACACATTTCTGGGTTTTCTGGTTAGTGATAAAGTATGGAGATATATATCCCCTGTCTAGCTTCATACCCTCCACAACTTCCAGCTCATTATACAATGTCTTCCCATCCTGCCATAAATAACTTAAGATGTTAAGGAACATGGATAAAACGTTCTAGCTAAATATACGCACAATAATAGACTAGAACAGTTTTGGCAACTCACTTGAATTGTTATAACTCCCTCCTTACCAACTTTCTCCATAGCTTTTGCAATCAGCTCACCGATCTCCCTCTCACCATTTGCTGAGATGGTTCCGACCTATCAGAAGAGATAAAAGGGAAAAAGTCATGCCTCATGAGGACTCTTCATGTACCATTCATAGTTATTCACTCAAAATAACTCCATGAATAGAAAAAAGAAACCTGCGCTATTTCTTCAGATGTGCTAATCATCCTTGCTCTACTTTTCAAATTAGTCACAACAGAATCAACTGCCATCGAGATACCACGTCGCAGGTCCATGGCATTCATGCCAGCAGCAACTGACTTGCATCCTTCAGCAAATATTGCCCTTGTAAGGACTGTGGCACAAGTGGTCCCTACAATTGTAAAAAAAATTCCATTTTCATAAGCACATGCACTTCAAGATATAGTTTCTGTAAAGCACATATAGAAGGCCAAGGTTTTAGATATCACAGGGGCAAGATAAACCAAATCTTCCTTAAATATGGTTTCATTGCAAGAAAACTAGTGTTACGTTAAAAAGTACATTTCTAACATGAAAATCACAATTGACAATGTTTAAACTCAAATTCCATAACACAAACAGAAAATAAACAACAAATCATCAAAGTTCTTTCAGATATCACAATAGACATGCAAAAGATTATGTGTTTAACTTAAATTATAAAATCAATAATATATCCAGAAACAAATAAAACTTACAATAAGTAACAATCAGAAAATTAATCTGAAAACAGCTATCATAGGAAAGAATGATAAACACGGAAGACGAGAAAAAAAAAGAGAAGACTTGATGGAAAGTAACCAGACATAAATGGATAAACCCAGAACTTTAAATCATAGTCCCTCCGTCCGCCAAAAGTTCATCCATTTGTTTTGACAGTTTCATGGTATTTAATCTACGATTTGTTTATGAATGTTTAAACATTGAAAATCAAATATTTCAGTTGTGTATCATAATTTGAAATCTAAACTTTCTAAATATATTTTTTCTGAATTTTTTCACTGTTTATCTTTGTTAAAATTTGAGTCGAACATTGAACTTTGAAACAACAAAGTCAAATTGATGAACTCTTGGCGGACAGAGGGAGTATTAAACACAAGAATTTGGTATCATTTGATAGGCGGTGCCATTTTATAGTGCAATATTCCAGAATCAAAACCTTGTAGGGGTTCAATGTTGAAAATAAAAAGTTGTGGAAATTTTATTTTTTGATATAAAGGTTTCTTAAGGAGTGCTCAAACAAATTGATTAAGAGTGGCGTACGTACCATCACCCGCCACATCATTGGTTGCATTTGCAACCTGTTTCACGAGACTAGCACCAATATTTTTAACTTTGTCCTTGAACTCGATGCTCTTTGCCACAGTGACACCATCTTTTGTCACTTTAGGTGCACCATAGCTTTGCTCAATAACCACAGTACGACCCTGAACCAAAAAGAGGAAGAAGAATAACTGAAAGGCACGAGGACTACTATATCTCACACCGATAGAATAAGATAGGAGTGAATGGGCTAGTGACATACTAATCTCTTCTGTTTAACTGCACTGCATCTCATCTAAATGAACCCATCAAACCTTGGGATCTAGTATATGAATCCTATGCCCACATCATATCGAACTTAAATCAACACCTATCCCAGTGCCAAAGATCGACAGGTTATGCCTACTGCTGACACTCTTGAAGTCAACCATTCAATTGAACCCATACCTTAATAATGTCATCAATACTACTTTCATACACGTAAGGCCATAACAACTTCCACAAACAGGTATCAAGCTCTGAATAATAAACTTTTCTCGCACACGATAGGTAGTAGAAAGAACCTTTGGGCCCATGGTGACTTTAACAGCTTCAGCAAGCTCCTCGACGCCTCTGAGCATCAGGGCTCGAGCCTCCACTCCAAATTTAATATCTTTAGCGGCATAGTTCCTGCTCCAACTCAAACTACTCCCAACCTGAGCACACAATAATGATAATAAACATCACCAAAAGAGGTTCTCAGATCCCAACATTACACAATTACAAAATCAGTGATTCAGCATGAAAACCAAAGCACCAAAAAACAAATACCTGCCGGGTACTGCTCCTAGCAATCCTATAACAAACCAAAACACCAAAATCCCCAATAAGTCAACGAAAAAAAACAATGAAGCAAAGCGGGATGGGATCAGAAAGCGTCGAATCGAAACTGGTAGAAGCCATGACAAGTACCTGGCTTTTGAAGCGAGGTTTGAAGCGAAGCGATACATATTAGCAGCTGAAGGCGAAGGAAACAAACTGGACAGCAAGTATCGATAGTGAAATTCAACAGAGCTCAGAATGAGCAAGAGGTAATGTGTATAAATAACAGAGGGCGGAGAAGAAGGGTCTAGAAGCAGCTTCTAGTTGATGGAGGTGAGAGAGAGCGTTTTAGGGTTTAGGGTTTAAAGATTGATCAATCATCATATAACCTCTGCGTCTGACGGACGTCGACCCCGGCCGTCACGGTCCCGTTAATTTTCAGGTCTAAGTAAAGTACGTGATTACCCTCAAACTCGACTGGTCTAGGCAATTTCACCTCAAGTTTGAATTCTATACCTTTTACCTCTTGCTGGGTAAAATGGTTACACAACGCTGGCTGGAGTTGGAAACCCGGGAAAATGTCCTTTTTTTACCACTAACGTTTGGAAAAATGACCCTTTTTATAATTATTTTAAAAACCGGTTCTGATTTACAATTCTTCTTATGTTTTTGGACCCAATTTATCACTTAACTTGTTTTTGGGACCCATAATACCACTTCTTTGACTAATGGCGAGAATATTCTGTTACGGTCGAATTGCGTGTAATTTTTTTTCTTTTGAGGGGATTATGTGTACTTTTTTTGTAAGCGTGGCATGGGTGAAGCTGAACATTCAATGTCACCTCCAGTCGACCAAAATCACCGCCGTCTTCATCGGAAACAAGGTTTTCACTTTCAATAACTCCTCTCTCCCCGACAGCTTGCTTCCAGTGAATGTTCACGCCGACATCGTTAATGGTCTCGACAAACAAGCGCACACTTGCTCGCCATTCTTGAAACTTCTTACCCACCCTCCGTCGACGCTTCCCAACGAGATCTGGCACCGTGTGTGAAACAAAGCCTAACCATTGCCCCTATGCCTTTCTTTTTATTGGTCTATAAAGGCTAACCAGGCTTCGCCCTCCAAATTCAAACACGAAAACGTAGAGCTTGGAGGCGATTTGAGGTTGAAGTTTAGAGGCGAGTCGCAGAACGATTTTGGAAGGAAGAGGCCGGTGAATCGGAAGGGGCAGCTTTTTTGGGTAGATTCAGTTCCATGGCTTCAAATTTTGGAGCAGAGGAGGAGGGCCACTTTGAGATCAAATTCGGAGAAGACTCATCGGCGATAGGTTGCAAGGACGAGTCGGAAGTAAAGTTTCGGTGTGGCTTGGCATCTTGAGCTCGTGGGAATGAAGGATCGATGTGAGGCTGAACTTTTCGAGGACATTGAAGGTTGCGGGTGGTGGTGGCTTTGACGGGAGAACCATGGGTCAATCGGAGGTTGATGTTTCCGACCACCGTAGAAAAATTTGAGAAAGATATGTAATTATCCATCTTAGCAAGTCAGTTTATCAAATGAAGAACAACATCATCATCATCAGTTGACGCCACAGTGGAAAATGAGACGCCACCATGGAAATTGAGACAGTCAGTGGTAAACGGTGGCAAAAAACATTAACGACAGTGGCAAACGATAACCTTTTTTTAAAATAATTGTAAAAAAGATTTTTTTTGCCATACGTTATGAAGTATACAATTCAATACATACTATACTATATTAGAAAAAGGTATAATTTTATTGAATTTCAAGAGAATGTGTAACTGATCAGAAAACATCATGGGGGAATAGTGAAACAAGTAAACACCTAGAAATTCGATGGTAATCAAGTGATGATTGTGGATACTGGTACCCAACAACTTGAAAATAAAAACTTTTATAAAACAGAAATTATTGTAAGCCTCTTTAATAAGAAATGATATAATTAAGCTTTTTATACAATAGTGAAGTGATTGGTATATTTCGATACAACGTGAAACAAGTGATCGGTATACTTCAATATTAGAGATGGGCATTGGGCCGGGTCGACCCGACCCGAGACCCGCATGGACCCGGCATTTGATGGGTCGCCCGCGACCCGCCCCGCTGCCTGGTGGGTCGACCCGTGGCCCGACCCGCATTTTCAGCGGGTACCCATGGGCCGACCCGCCCCGCCCCGCTTAAATTTTTAATTTTATATTTTATTGTAAAATATCATTTATTTAATATTATTCTTTTACCTGAATATATATAAACTCTAAATCAATAAAAATTTAATCAAGTCACTCATATAATAGGTTTTTCTTCTCTCATATAATTCAACCAAGTCTCATAATGCGGTTTGTGTTTCACTCGTAAATGTAAAGTGACTTAGTTGCCGAATTGAAGTGTTACATAGAATTCTGAAAATGTTACTACTTATATATTTAATTAATTCCTTTTTTCTTTTTTTGTTTAGGTATAATGTCTATGTCTTTGTTAGGCTACAAATATTATCTAAATTTTTATATTTACCCTCTTAAATTAAAATGGATATTGACAATACATGAAATATATACTCCACACGTCTGACAGAGTAATTGTGCTTTGGTGTATATTCACAATCATGTTGACATTAATTTTGTGTTCTTTAAGCATTGTTTACAAATTTTTAACAATAAATCAACAATTATTTAAATTTGCCCTCCCAAATTGAAAAAAGTAGTGAGAAAAAATGAAATGAAAGAATTTATTTTTCTGAAAAAATTTAGATTTTCGAAAAATTTATTACTCTTGTAACAAATTCAATATCTATAATGTTGAACGTATTTTGAATCTATTATTTTATTTTTCTATGACTAGTTTTTAGAAATATTTGTTTTCAATTTTTTTAACAAATTCTTACTAGTAAAAAATTGAGTCAAATAAAAATAAAAGTCAACCGTAATTATTAAATAGGGACGGGAAAGTATAATATATGATATTAATATAATCAAGAATGTCTACACAAGTTGACTCATTGATACAATGGATGAGGTGTTGCTTTGGAAGTTAGAGGTCCTGTGTTCAAATCAAGTTAGGGATGATTTTTTATTTCTGAAGCTAGACCCGGCGGGTCCGCCCCGACCCGCTTGAACCCGCCCCGTCTGGACCCGCGCTTTGGTGGACCTGGCCAAACCCGACCCGGCCAGGGACGGATCACAGGAAAAACCCGCCCCGTGCGGGGCGGGTAGGCGGGGCCCCGCGCGGGTCGGGTCAAAACGCCCATCCCTATTCAATATCTAAATAGAAAGCCAGTTTCACCGATATGCAAAAACAACTGAATATGTTTTAACAAAAGAAATTATTCGGATATGGTTATAATTATTCGGACTTTAAATATTTTTTATTTTTCAGACGGTTGTAGGACTTTTTTTTTTTTTTGATCTGGGTTATGTTATTGTCATGAGTACCAAGACTGATATTATGAAACCAAACATACGTACATTATATCCATTCAATATAGAGTACTACAAGCTCATCCATCTACAAGACAAGTCCAGAGGGATGGCTCTTCATTAACTGGAGACGAAGATGAATATTACACTGCATTTTCAGCGGCGGCGCGCTCTGTTTATCCGAACGCAGTGCTTCCTTATCGTCCTCAACTTTACACCGGTGAAACTTGTCGCTCCGATCGGCACTCAGGCTACCATCTGGATGGAAGTATCGACGCATCAGAGGACCAGTACCCTTCCAGTATGGATCCAGGTCACGCCAAAATTCTGGAGCTCCCTAAGATGTTCACAGTTGATCAGTAAAAGTAACTCATCAGCTAGGAAGGAAGAATGGTAGAGTTATTGGATAAGGTTTAAGATTTTCAGGTCTATTCAATAAACCCATGAACACTCCTATATCCAAAAAAATGCACACAACTTTATGATAGAATCAAGAACAGACTAAAAAAAGGGATGGAGGGAGTAACAACTTAAGAACAGTGATGTTGCAGGACCAGAACAGCTTGTTGGCTCGGTCGGTTAATTGACCTTGCTTTACCAAGTCTTATAATCATGCACTATGCCAAGGGGGATACAGCTTATGGAACCCTCTGGATGACAAAAACTATTAAAATAGCAGAATCAGCAACATAAAGGAACAGCTCCATCTTACACAATACCCAGATGCACCTAGCTAGGTATAACATGAGCTCTACAGTAGCTAGACATACCTCGTTAAAATGAAATTCCCAGGCATGATCGCAGAGATCTTCCAATGTCAATTAACCGAAAAAGAATGAAAAAGAAACAATGAAAAAGAATTAGATTGCAAATTTTGATACATATGAATTATTTTAATTTCCAATGTCAAAATATTCGTGGAAAAAAAATCATATATTAAATACTATTTTTTTTTAACAGCAGTAGGTTAATTAGTTAGATTAGACACTCCTATCCTCGGAGAAATCCCACATCACGAGTTCGAATCCCTTCGGTTTAAACTCATCCGAGGGCAGAGCCGCAGGGGGGTTAAACTCGAATCGTAATTTTGGGTAAAACTCTTGTGTCTTGGCAGCCTAGGGACTCGAAGCCAAGACCTCGAGCCCGAACACTCACCTCTGTGGCACACTAAGTGCCACTTGAGCCAAGGCTGCTAGACCATATATTAAATACTGTGAAACTGTCAAAAATAAATTAGACAAATTTTTACAAACAGTTGGAGTATTAGCTTCCATTGCTTTTGGTCTTTTAAAGTAAACAGAATCCATAGTCTAGGTGACTTCTAACTCAAGCTAACTTATTAACTTATAACGTAAACTAAACTAAACTATACTAAACTAACCATTCCAACATATTAGACCATCTTGTGTGTGCGCTTTCTGTTCCTTTTTTTTCTATGGTTTACTTTAATTAGGTCTTCTTTTACTTGTGCATTTTTATGTTCTCAGTTCAAAATATCCGCGGATGTCTAAGTATAGGTGCCAAGGACTAACCGCATTGGCGGATATCCGTTAACCGCAAATAGTAAAATATTTGTGGTTGGCGATTGTGGATATGGCATATTCGCGGATTAACCGATCTGCTGCCATCATTAGGCTCGAGCTTAGACTTAAGTTTATCACAGTAAATAATAGCTCAAACTCGGCTCATCATGTGTTTGAGCTTGTTTTGAAAACTCGGTGGTGTTTGAATTAGGTAAATTCAAGAGGTTCGACTATTTGGTTTGAGAAATCTAATAAATGTGAAATATTCCGTAGGAATTATAAGACTCGGCTCGTTCAACTATATAGACTGCTCGTTAATGCTCGCGGCTCCAAAGGTGACTCGAGCTTGACTCGTTTATAAAAAAGACATAATTTTATTTGGCTCGAGCTCGCGACTCATCAAACTCGACTAGTTGCACACTTCCACTATAAGTGTGTCCTTTGTTTTAAGAAATAGAGTAAATTTCGGCAGTCCCACTTTGAATCTCGTTGACCTATTGTCATCCTATTTTAAGTTTTTGTTCCAATTGAGTAATGTTTTTTGAATTTCTTACCCAATTGGGTCTTTTCGTCTCTGTCCTCCGTTTATTTGGATGGTGCAACGTGAAATGACTATTTTATCCTTAATTAATTGTTGTAAAGCACCTCAAAACTTTTTTAAACTAAACGATTCTACCCCTACTTTTTTTAGATTCACAAACTGATCCCCAACTCAACTCCCACCATCAATTTTAGCATCTCCCTTTATAACTGTACGATCAAAGCCTTAATCTAGATCTGTGTTTTCTGCTAGTTGCTTATCATCAACCAATCATGTTTAATATGTTGTATACTTGAGTCTTTTGACTTGCAACCCAGAACAACAAAGCAGGCCACAGACCCAGCCTGCCTACCGCCTTAATCCGCCACTCTTGCACCGTCAAGACATGTAACAGCCACCTTCACATCATTTCCGGCCATCCTCACCACCAATCACCACCGGATTCGACGCAACCTGCCGAATCGACCTATCAAACCGGAAAGATCCACAACCCGGGTCTATTAATTTGCAGAGTATATTCACTTAGCTGATAGGTTCCCGCCGTCTGAACTAAAGAAAAATTCAGCGAAGTGGCAAGCGTCTATAGGGTCCGGGCAAAAGAAAAGATGGGAGAATCGTGAGACAGGAAGTAGTGGCTATGGGCAGTGTAGGTGGCAAGTTACAGAGTATGGAGTATTATACAAGGGTTTAACAGATGTTATTTCTTGGAATTCAATTATTAATGGTTATGTTGGAGCGGATTCCGGAAGGGCAGATTAGGAGATGCAGTTGGCCTGGTAGTGAAGAGGGATTTGTTGGGAGTGGCAGTTGAAGTTGTTGACGAAGGAGTTGCCGGAGCGGGGAAGGTTTAGGAGGGCGTTGTTGTGAGGCAAGTGAGGTTCAATGGTTAATGTGTAAGTTTTCAAAATGTTTAGGTAGAATTGTTTGATTAAAAAGTGCTGAGGTGCATTATAGCATTTTGTTGAGGGCAAAATTGTAATTCCGCATCAATCCGTCAAATTTACCGGTGGAGATTGACGGAAGGGATTTGATTGAATCAATAATTTAAATTATGAGACCAAAATATGACAAAAACTTAAAATATGATAAAAATAGGTAATCGATGCTTAAAGTGGGACTGTGGACGGAATTTACTCTTAAGAAACATGAAAAACCTAAGAAATCATTTCTCTAAAAAATTTCACATCAATTTTAAAAAACTTCCGGTACTTTTATAAAATGTTTTGAAAAACAACACACTCCAAATTAGTTTGCTCCTGGAAGTGTTTCTTGGGAATTTGACTTCTCTCAATTCTGCTCCTTCCTCCATTCTCGTCTAAACGGAGACAAAACCATAACAAATGTCATCCATTGCCAACAAAAAAAAAATGAAAATTCATTCGATGTTTATATCTGTCATGTTGATAATAGGGAGAGAAGCTAGATCATTTTCCTTGGAGTCACCACCACACTTCACCATATCCAATTGCCAAGCTTCTTTTATATAGTCAATAAAGAGAGAACACTCATACTTGAAGGTGGTGATCGTGGTTTCAAAGATTATCTTTGAAAACGACGTCTTTAAGCAAATCTTAAGGGCACAATGACAATTGGTTGAACAATTTTGTTAGTGAGATGTCTTACCAGAGATAGTAATTTCTTTTTTTTGAAGAGATTCTTATGATTAAAGGGGACAGACTATTGACAAGGGATGGTCCTATATGGTTGAAACTTCTTCGGCATGGTAGTTGTGTTTGGCGCGAAGATGGGCATATAAATGGTCAAAAACCCAACCTTCACATTATAAGTTGCATGAAACAAATGGAGGTGATCTCATGTCATGCCAAAAGTGCACATTGAAAAGCTCCTCAAAGATGAAGTTAAGATGAAAAGGAAAAAGAAAAAAAACTACCTTCATATGAAACCCACCAAATTCAAAGGTTTCGGGTGCAAAATTAAGACTAATCTATGTCGAAAAGTGCAATCTACTCATTCATCATTTCATTGGCGCAAATTACCCACTCATGTTTATTCGTTGGTGCAAATTCAACACTCAACCGTTAATTCATCCACATCAGGCGCCACGTGTGATATGGGCCCCATTTTTGTTGATGTGATGATTTTTGTTGATGTGATGATGATGTGGTGCTGATGTAGTGTGCTGGCTGGTTGGGTAATAAGCCAACGTGGAGAGAGGTTATACAACGTGTTCTTGGAGCTGGCAAGAAGGGGAAGCTTGGAGGAGAATGACAGCGTTTTGCAAAGCCTGAAACTTTTGGCCATGGCTCTTCCTCCCGAGCAGTTCTGATTCCAACATGATTGGCCGACGAGTGGATATCCTGGTCTTCAGATCGGATTCGACATGACGACGACCTCATTAGTCTTTGGTTCTTCCCAGGCGTTCCACATGTGGAAGCGGAAGTAATCCAACGTGTAGACCCACAGAATTCCGGTAGCGTCAGTGGTTTTTTTCTCCAGAATCTCGAACCGAGACATCTTGTTCTTGTCGTAGACCACCGGAGACACCGCCGGTCATCTCCGTCTAATGGGAATCTCATAGCCATGGTGCAAACGATCTTGAATAGTTTCAATTGAGATAATGGAGAGAACGATCATCTCCCTCACGTTAATCGAAGGCTGGCTGGGGTTTCTTTGGTTCACCCATGAGTTCAATTGTAAGTCCATATCAAAGTCCCTCAGAATCTTGGCTAGATTTTGGCCGGATATTTTGGAGGCAGGTTGGACGAGGAAAGGACGCGTAGAATTGATCTAGAGAGGGAGCACTTTCTGGAACTTAGGTAGAGCAAAATTCGGAGACGGTGTGGCCGGTAAGACGAGAGCTTGCCGGAGATCCACTCTCGGCCACGATCTCGGTGATAGAACAACAAGGAATCCCGCTGTTGAGGCAGCGGTCGAGAACTGAGCAATCGGTTGTACACTTTTGGGAACACTTTTTAAGATCCAATCGAATCCATCTCTGCCACTTGAATCCTTCTATGTCGCTCGAATCGCAACCGGCTTCCATCAAGGACGCTTCAAACGCAAATGTTTGAAGTCGTTCAGTAGTTTCATAACAAGTCGGTGGTAATGGCAAAGGACTCTGGATCCACCTGCAACATTTCTATTTCCTCGATCTCCATGAGCGGCAACGGTGACGTTTCTTTTCATAGTGAGGTGAGGTGAGATGGGCAGCGGAGATGGAGGTGAGGTGGATTGCTAAGTTTGATACATTTAACGAAATATTCCTTCCATTACGCCCTTCAATATTTGTTCTTCAATATTTGTTTTGCACCTTCTTAGATCGAAAGTCTTTAATTTACACTTAGTAATTAAAGATGAGTGGGTAAATTGTGCCGATGAAAGGATAGTGGGTAGATTGCACTTTTCAACATAATTTAGTTTTGATTTTGCAGCCGAAGCCAAATTCAAACTTTAACCACAAAAGATATAGGCATTCATTGCCATATAAACAGAATGGGTGAGCGTTGAGCTAAGTTGGGCAGATGTGAAAATGGTTGCATAAATCCCCAATCACAAGAGGAATGACTCTTAACTGGAGACAAAAATATAGGCATTCAACACAAGTTAAAGACCCCCAAAGGTTCAAGAACGACACACAACACAAAGATAGACTGCTTATACAACACTTTTCTTCTTACAACAGCACTAAGGAGACATAATACTGGATCCTAAAGATGTACTATATGTGTAAGCACGTACCACAGAAGGATGCTCAAGGCAGTAGAAAAGGCCCAGTCCCACCTTCCTTGACTGCATCAGGTACACTGTCGTAGCAGAACAGGAAATTGCACATTTTCCAGCTCCAATCTGGATTCCTGAACACGGAAATTTCGGGCCATCTGTTTATCCTAACGTAATGTTTCCTTATCCTCGTCAAATTTTCTCCAATGAAACTTGTTACTATAGTGTAACAGCATTCGTGCCCACCCCACACCTTGTCGTTCAGATCGGCAGTTAGGCTACCATCTGGATGGAAGTATCGACGCATCAGAGGACCAGTACCCTTCCAGTACGGATCCATATTACGCCAAAATTCTGGAGCTCCCTAAGATGAGGATAATATGTCAACAGTTAAAAGTAAGTTATCAAGAAGGCGGAATGGTAGAGTTATTGGATAAATTCTAAGATTTTCATGAGTTCTTTTCGAAAAAACCAAGAACACTCACAACTCATATCCAGCACAGAACTTTATGATAGAATTAACAGCACAGACTAGTTCACTTTTACAAGATAAAAAATTGCCATTCACCACATAATGATGTTTTGTACTTTGTTTTGAAACATGGATTAACGTCAAAATGGCATGATAGCAAATCCATAGCTTGACTTTAATTTAAAAATATAACAACTTAAAAACAGTGATGTTGCAGGCCCTATTATGTAGAACTTTTATGAGGGCGAGTGACCCGATTTCAAGGATTGGAGCTCCTCAAGGTGCTCCACGTTCCACAGGTTCAATAAGGGCCGGGATTATTACATCCTTTCAATATTTTCAAGAACACAGAGAATAGTGGCTGAATTCAGTCTCCAACAAATTGTGCTTAATTGCTTTACAAAGTCTTATCATGCACTATGCCAAGGGGATTACAACTTATGGAACACTTTGGATGACAAAAATTAATAAAATAGCAGAATCAGCAACATAAAAGAACAGCTCCATCTTAAACAATAGCCAGATGCGCCTAGGTATAACATGAGCTACAATAGCAAGACATACCTCGTTAAAATGAAACTGCCAGTCATGATCGCAGAGATCTTCCTTCATGATTCGTGTCTGAATAAATACCTTTGTTAGCAATCATTCTAACAACACCAGCGTATGATATGGAAGTGCTGAACTAAACTCAAGCATTTTGTGGTCCAACTTATATTAGTTCATGAAGATTCAGAAACAGACGAAAGCTAGTTACTACTGGTTCTTACACGTTTGCTGTCCTTGACAGATATGGAATAAGCAGCCAACTTAGAAAGCCCTGGAACTTGAGAAGACCGGGGTATATGTGCTTTCCCATACCACAATTCCTCACACTAAGACAGTAAAAGAACTTGTTACTCTTTGCTACAGAAATTCAATCATGTTCAATGTTAAGCATGTTGATTTTACAGTATCAATCTTTTAAGGCGACATGGCTGTAGCAAATATCTCAACCCATCATTGTCTCATATAAAAAATTTTAATGCAAGTGAAAAAGAAATCCTATGATTGTGACAGTTCTGCAATTTCCATTTGTAAGAAGGTTGTGATATTTCATGCCACCATGGTTTTTGCATGAATTTATAGTGTTAATTAAATTTAATACATAATTCACAGTACAAATCTCATGCCACCAACCCAACATAATTGTGATTAAGGTGTAGTATGATGATGAAGAAAACCCAACGAAAAAGGTAACTCAAGGATACAGTACTGACCAAGGCCCATTACTTCAATGCTATCCTAACATGCACGTAGTGAGAAAAAACAAGTAAGAAAACTTCTCGAGCTCTAAAGTTAAGCTTCCAAGTGAGAGTCTCATACAGCATTGAAAGAAACCGACTATATAAGGCCTTCACTTGCTGTTCTTTCACCAGAACAGTAGACGAAAGAACCAGTCTCAATAGAAAAACATAGTAATTACAATCTAACTTCTTCACATGTTAAGCAAATGTGAGAAGAACAATATAAAACTCGCTTCCCAAAATTATACCAGTAAGAATGGATGCTTTAAAGATTACCTATCAGCACATATAGCAATTGCTCAACTTGCAGATGCCACAGAAACAGAGATGAGTATGTACCTTTCAAAGGGCTTTCAATACCGGGTCATTAACATGAATGCAATATATTCTGAACAGTTTATATGTGTCACACACCAACAACAGTAGATGAAAGAACCTGTCACAACAGAAAAACATAAATTACCGAGTGCAATCTAACTACTTCAGAGGTTAAGCAAAGGTAAGAAGAACCTGATAGAACTCGCTTCCCTAAAGCCCCAGTAAGAGTAGATGTTTTACAGATTACCTATCAGCACATGTAGCAATTGCTCAACTTGCAGATGCCACAGGCACAAAGATAAGTCAGTACCTTTCAAAGGGCTTTCAACTCTACCAGGTCATTAACATGAGTGTCATGTATTCTGAACACTTTATATGTGACATTCGAAGTAAGCTACATCCGAACACTTTCTGATCGATATATTTCACTACACTCTGTTACTCTTTTCCAATGAAATAACTGTAAAGCATAAGAAATGAAGCCCACACAAGGAGTCCTTCACTGTAAACAATTAATCTAATAGCAGCTAGCACCAGATATTCAATTTTTTTCTGGCAGTCAAGGCACTAATGTACACGGCTGCAATCTAATAGTTTGCTAAAAAAATGGAGTAGATGACGAGATCAACGCTCAATAACCACATCATAACCCTTAGAATAAAAGTTGCACTTTCTAGCCTCTAGACATGATTGTCACTAAGCCAAATGAAGGTAAAACGAAACCACCTTTCCGAACATAGAAAGATTGCTTCTGTCAAGCCATACATTCCAATTCATGACGTAAAATTAACCCTGTGCATTGAAGAAATTCTAGGCACCAATTCCCAACATATCCAAATTCAAGGACCCGCTCAAAAAGAAACAGCACATGCTACTCAAAATTACTAACAAAAAGTCACCAAAATCATTAGTAGGGAGAAAGAAAAAACTGAAATACTGATAGCAAAAAGCAGCAGAAAGTAAGAGAAGGAGAGGGCACAAACTTTGGAGCTCCAGATCCGATCACTGGAAGCGACTGCGTACCAAGCACCGGATACCAGTAGAGATGGAGCCACGCCGCGTGCGTCGAGGTTTCCAAGTATCTTCATCATTAAGTCGACACCTAAAACCTCCAAAGGGTCCTGAAGAACCTCTTGTTCACCATTGCGATTCCGTTTCTGATCCCGATCTTCTTCTTCTTGGTCTCCCTCCCCCGCTCCCTGTCTCTTCCTCTTCCTCCGTCGCTGCTCTTGCACCGCCGGAGTCTCCATCGGATCAGATCGCTAATACAGAAGCGACCTTCAGAACCGACAGAGGTTGGGGAGAGGGCAGATTGTTTAAACTTCAAATTATCGTCTCTTCCACAGGAATTCCTGTTAAGAAAACTACTAGTATTTTGAAAATATTTTACCCAGTTGGGTTTTGATGCTATGTGATGATGAAACACTGACACGTTAGCAACCAGATTGACACATAAGGAGTCATCAACTCATCAAAATGTGTAATTTTGCCACTTAGATAAAGCTAAGAGCCATATTGCCACGTACGTGTTTAAAGCACACATTCTCCATTCCGTATAAAAGATCCACACCCCACAAACAATAAAATACTGTAATGGACAAAAATACCCTCATCCTAAGGCAATCAAAGCAATTTCTATTTTCAAGACTCTCTCTTCTCAAGACTTCAAGACACCATCAGACTTTTTGAAGTTGGACATTTTAAGCACCTAAAGTTTTTTTTTTGTCAGTTTTTTTGTGTATTTCTCCTATGTTGAGGCTAAAAAATGGGTGTATTCATGCAAAGGAGCAATGTTTCCCATTGTTATAGCGTATTAAAGAATCTGTATAGAAAGAAATCATGGTTGGTGGTTTTTTTTCGATTTTCGTCGTGGAACCGTAAGACGTAATTTTAATGTTGTTGCAGGCTTGACAAAACCCCGCTTTGTTAAATGGCCAAAGCCGCTTGCCTAGTGTTGTAACCCTGTTCATTTAATCAGAGAAATATTGGTCGGCCTTAACGAGGCACCTAAAGTTAGTCATTCTAGAACCGGCCAAAATTCCCCAAATTCGTGACGAGGCACCTAAAGTTAGTCATTCGGAACATTCTAGATGAAAGTGTAGTGTAAGAGTTACCGAATAGCGTTGGAGTCGTTACAATTAACGTTGTAGTTTAATTCAATAATGTTTACTGAGCGCGATTGTATAATTTTAGAACTTTTTGTATTTTTTATTTGATATTTAAGTATAATGTACGTTTTAGATCTTAGTACTGAACAGAATATAGTGTATTTAAGTGTTTTGTATGGGAAATGATTTTTATGATTCCTCTTAGGTTAACTCTTGTTGAAGTAAGTGTTTGAGACAATACCTAAAGTCATCACCCGTAATCTAGATTCCGTGGTTGTTTTATTTAGATATGTATGGACTTTAAGCACTGCTCATTATGATGCGAATTCTGACTCTTAAGATGTTTGATATGAATGCTTGTTTTCCACCCATTACAAAACAAGCTAAAATATTGTACATGTTGTTAGTAGTTGGCGTAACCTTCATCAACTTCAATTTCACTTCTGAAATGAGTAAGCAAAAACACATTTTCGAGGTTCTAATATGGTCAAAGCCCTTGACAAACGGTTCGTTGTAGGGACCGACGTTGTAAGTTATTTCAAACGCGATCCGTTAGTCCACTCGCTATTTCAGCATCGCCACCGTGTCATTTTGTAGTAAGATGGCCACTGTATCATTTTAGGGGGCACAGTATTTCTTAGTAGTTGGCGTACAACCTTCACCAATTTCAATTTCACCAGAACTGTGCAAATGAGTAAGCAAAAGCACATTTTCGATGTTCTGATATGGTCGAAGCCCCAGCTTGCGTGAAACGTTGTTCGTCAGACGTCTGACGTTGTAAGTTAGTTCATACGCGATACGTTATTTCACGGAACGCTATTCATATACTGGGCCACTGTGTCATTTTAGGGGGCCAGGAGGCGGCCAATGTGTCATCTTTGGGGCCACGCAGATTGCACGCCATGCAAGGGCAGACGCTCGAAGTCATAGTATAGCTCTGTATTCCTGAATACTCCAACCAACTTCACGGGCTTGATCGACGATTCCCCCTTATCACAGGGCATTCGGGGTTAATACTCGAGCTTGTATTTCCATCATCCGACTACCCACCCTGAGCCATCTAGCGGATGAGTAACAATAGAAACCCCAAGAAAGAGGAAACAAGAAACCGCAACCTCGGTGCCCGCCACACCGTTGAGAAGAACTGGGCAACAAACCTGGTCCTCGAAGTCGACGGCCGAGTCGGGAGTCCGATGCCGTTGTTCTACCGTCGCCGCCATCGATCTACGCGTCTCGCTTCTCCGAAAGATCGCATCCATGGTCTTCGCAAGGCCGGAACTCGTACTTGTGGCCGAGGAGGAGGACAACTGCTTCGCACTTAACGATTACACCGTTGTCGGAACCACCATCACCTCCGCCAGAACCACTGTCATCGCCGGAACCACCGTCGTTGCTGTTGGAAACCACCTCGCTCTTTCCTTTCTTGGGTACTATCTTTTTCTTTCTAGGGGATGGGGCTGAGGTGTATAATAACTTTTTTTTAACTTCCAAGTAATTAAAGATCAAATGTTGGAACCTCATGAGTAAGGATTAATGAAATTAAAAGAATAGGGAAAAGAGATGATGATAGAGATCAATAGATCATACCGAGAAACATAAGAATTCCGTACAGGCACAACACTTGTTTAAACGAAGTAAGAAAAAAAAAAGAATCTTTGTTGTCTAATAGCACAAACACTAATATCTTGATTGAATCGATCAAGGTCAAATCTGTTCATCAAAGTGCTTCTCCGATTGCTCAAGACATCTCTTTTCAACTGAGAAAAACAACACAATATTGTTCATACTTACAGACACCAAGGAAGGAGACATGATATTGAAGCCTAAGGTTGTGCGAGTACGTACCAGAAGCGTGGTGGTCAAGGCAGTGGGAAAGGCCCTGTCCCACCTTCCTTGTCGGAGTCAGGTACACTGTTGTAGCAATAGAGGAGATTGCACATCTTCCAGCTCCAGTCTGGATTCCTAAACACAGAAATTTCGGGCCATCTGTTTATCCGAACGTAGTGCTTCCTTATCGTCGTCAAATTCTCTCCAGTGAAACTTGTCACTACAGTGTAACAGCATTCGTGCCCACCCCACACCTTGTCGCTCTGATCCGCACTCAGGCTACCATCTGGATGGAAGTATCGACGCATCAGAGGACCAGTACCCTTCCAGTATGGATCCATATTTCGCCAAAATTCTGGAGCTTCCTAAGATGAGGATAATATGCCACAGTTCACTTTTACCAGATAAAAAATTGTCATTCACCACATAATGATGTTTTGTAGTTTGTTTTGAACATGGATTAAAGTCAAAATAGCATGATATAGCAAGCACATCCATAGCTAAACTTTCATTTAAGAGTATAACAACTTTAAAAAAAATGACGTTGCAGGACCTAAAGGCAGCTTCCTTTTTATAATTTCCCTTCCTATTTCCAGGCAATGAGCTAATTCTTACGATTTTCTGTATGAAGCTATCACAGTTTCTGAAAAGGTGTAGCTAAGCATCTAAAATTCAAGAGACACAAAAGTATCCATATAAATATCCAAAGCCTTTCTATGCATTCCAAACAAATATACTACTGTGTAATCCAAACAAGCATCCTAAGGCAAACAGGGCCTACTAAACAGAAATTATATGAGGGTGAGTGACCCAATTTCAAGGATCGGAACTCCTCAATAATTTCAAGAACACGGAGAACAGTGACTGAATTCAGTCTCCAACAAATTGTGCTTAATTAACATGCTAGTTGGCTCAGTCAGTTAAATGACCTTGCTTTACAAAGTCTTATCATGCACTATGCCAAGGGGATTACAACTTATGGTACACTATGGATGACACGAATTAATAAAATAGCAGAATCAGTAACAAAAAAGAACAGCTCCATCTTAAACAATAAGCGGATGCACTTAGTTATGACATGAGCTACAATGGCAAGACATACCTTGTTAAAATGAAACTCCCAGACATGATTGCAGAGATCTTCCTTCGTGATTCGTATCTGAATAAATAGCATTTTTAGCAAACATTCTAACAACACCGGCATATGATATGTAAGTGTGAACTAAAAACAAGCATTTTGTGTTTCAACTTATTTTCGTTCATAAAGATTCAGAAACAGACATAAGCTAGTTACTGGTTCTTACACGTTTGCTGTCCTTGACAGATATGGAATAAGCTGCCAACTTAG
The DNA here is from genome assembly GCA_024586325.1 of Stellera chamaejasme. Classification (NCBI taxonomy): domain Eukaryota; kingdom Viridiplantae; phylum Streptophyta; class Magnoliopsida; order Malvales; family Thymelaeaceae; genus Stellera; species Stellera chamaejasme. The sequence goes on from CM044984.1 coordinate 33,016,438, forward strand.
AAAGCCCTGGAACTTGAGAAGCCCGGGGTATATGTGCTTTCCCATACCATAATTCCTCACACTAAGACAGTAATAGAACTTGTTACTCCTTGCTACAGTAATTTAGTCATGTTCAATGCTGTGCATGCTGATTTTACAGTATCAATCTTGTAATGCGACATGGCTTAGCAACTATATCAACTCATCATTGTCAAGTATAATATTTTTCCATGCAAGTTAAAAAAAAACCCTATGATGATGGCAGTTCTGGAATTTCATCTCATTATTCATTTGCGAGAAGGTTGTAATAGAAAGAGAATAAAATTGTGCCGGTATGCTTTTTGTATGAATTTATAGTGTTAACTAAATTTAATACCTACTTCACACTGTAGATTTCATGCCACTAAACCCAACATAAATGTGATTGAGGTGCAGTACGATGATGATGAAATAATATAGGAGTCCTTTTCATTTAATGCTTATGCTCCTCAAAAAAAAGGGGAAAAAAACCAACAAAAATGTAGCTCAAGGATATTGTGACCAAGGGCCATACTTTAATTTTATCCTAAGATAGATGTAGTAAAAAAAATTAAGAAAACTTCTCAAGCTCGGAGAGTTAAGCTTCCAAGTGAGAGTCTCGTACACCATTGAAAGAAACTGACTAGATAAGGTCTTCACTTGCTGTTCTTTCACCAACAACAGTAGCTGAAAGAACCTGTCTCAACAGAAAAACATAAATTACTGAGTACAATCTAATTTCTTCACATGTTAAGCAAATGTAAGGTGAACCAGATAGAACTCGCCTCCCTAAATAGCCCACTAAGAGTGGATGCTTTACAGATTACCTATCAGCACATGTCACAATTACGAACAGTACCTTTCGAAAGGCTTTCAACTCGGGTCATAAACATGAATGCCATGTATTATGAACAGTTTATGTGTCACATACCAACAACAGTTGATGAAAGAACCTGTCTCAACCGAGAAACATTAATCACTTGAGTACAATCTAACTTCTTCACATGTTAAGCAAATGTAAGGACTAGATAGAATCATAGAACTCGCTTCCCTAAATATCCTCAGAGTAAGCGTGGGTGCTTAACGGATTACCTGTCACCACATGTAGAAATTGCTCAATTTGCAGATGGCACAGGCACAAAGATAAATCAGTACCTGCCACATGGCTCTTAACTTGTTTACATGAATGTCATGTATTCTGAACAGTTTATATGTGCCACACACGAAGTAAGCTACATCCAAAATCATTAAGTCGAGGCGAAAAACGGCAGAAAGTAAGAGAAGGAGAGAGTAGAGTGAGTACACACTTTAGAGCTCCATAGCCGATCGCTGGAAGCGACTGCGTACCAAGCACCGGAGACCAATAGAGATAGTGCAACGCCGCGTGCATCGAGGTTTCCGAGTATCTTCATCATTAAGTCGACACCTAAAACCTCCAAAGGATCCTGAAGAACCCCCTCTTCATCATCATTGCGATTGCGTTTCTGATCCCTATCTTCGCCTTCTTTGTCTCCCTCCTCCTCCGCTCCCCGTCTCTTCTTCTTCCCCTGTCGCTTCTGTAGCACCGTCGGAGTCTCCATCGGACAGATCGCTAATTCAGAAGCAACCATTAGAACTGATGAAGATTGGGGAGAGGGATGAGAGGGATGAGAAGCTTCAGCTCATGACCCAGGGTATTTGTAGAATGCAGCAGCGGTGCTGCTCTGACAGCTCTGTAAATCTTGAATGACGATCATGTCTGTATTTCGCGTCTTCCGCGGGAATGAGGGAACAGGATGAGAAATCAAACCATTAAATATTTTTAAAATATGTTATCATCAAATGCCATCAATATTTTATTATTTTAAGTTCAAAATATCTTCCGTTTTAGATGCCTACGTGATAAAGGCTAAGTTCGAAAACAATATTTCTCAAAAAAAAATAAAAAGGAAAATGTATTTTTTTACCTTTGGTAAAGAACCCTTTTTTATATATTTTTCCCTGGTTCGCAATTGTCATTATTGTTAATGTTTTGAAACTCTGTTTGTTATTGGTTATCATTATTTTCAACGTGGTAATCATACGTGATATTTTTTTTTTTACTATCAACGTTTGATAAAAAATTATTTTTTTAATTATTTTAAAAAATGGCTTAGTCGTATTTGATGATATGACAACATCACTTTCTTCCCCGCATCTACGCCTCCTTCGTCGTCTCAGCCTCTATATCCCCTCAGCTTCGTTGGTAGTTGCTCCTTCATCGTTCAAGACACTTATAACATCATTCACATTCACAACCTCCAAGCCGACCACCAGCCCTTCGTTAGCCGGAAATTCGTGTTACAGTTGCCGTTTTGCGAACCGTTAGAGACCTCTGTAATCTGTTGTTAATCGCTTGAGGGAAGTTCATCTCCAGTATTCGATCTAGAAATTTCAATTTTAGATCCCTATGTTCCAAAACATTGAAATTTCAGAATAATAATGGAGCCTCACCCACAAACGGAAGCCATGACGAACATAGATGTTGTACGCCGACGGAGATTTGAAGATCCTAGCGATCAGGCAAAGGAATGGTGGAGGGAGAGGTGAGTCTTATTTTTGGGTTGTTTTTTCTTCAATCTAGAGAAAGAAATCAGAAATTTGTTGTTGGGGACTCCATTTCCGGTCATTTGGGTCGGTTTCAACTTTCAACTTCAATGGCACAGAGGAGAGGATGCTAGAGTTTGGGGATAACGCGGAGCAGCGCAGAAACAGCAGAGCCAAGTCAGCTCTTCCACGTTAACGCATTAAGTGATAAAAGGGGTCCTTTTACCAAACGTTGATGGTAAAAAAGGACACATTCCCCCTCCACCTGTATGCCACGTTTGCACACACATTACATGTAATCGTCTGTGACACGAATATCCTCGCCATCAGTCAAAGTAATGGCAAAATGGGTCCAAGAAACTATTTCAGTGGCAACCTTGGACCAGTAAACTAAGGATAATTGCAAACATGAACCATTTTAAAAATAATTGCAAAAATGGTCTTTTTACCAAACGTTGATGGCAAAAAATGACCTTTTTCCCAAAAAAATTACAACTTTTCCAATTTCAATACATTTAACAACCTTAAATCCATCATTTCCTCAAATTTTCCCAATTCACATACATATTATCCATCAATCAAAACACACATACCCAATTTTTTCCAATTTCGCTAAACTGAGCCAAAGCAATTCAACTCAAATCATCTAAATACAAGTTTCAGCCCTCTAAATTAGAGTGAATTTCGCGAACGTCCTAGTTTTAGTTCCGGTGACCTATTTTCATCCTATTATAAGTATTTGCGTCAAACGAATCTCAGTTTTTGAATTCGTGACCCAATTAGGCCTTTCCGTCCATCCCTTCCATTTTATTGGACAGAATATTACGAAATGTCAAATTTACCCTTAATGGGTCTAATCTGTCATCTGAGTGGATTGCAAGAAAATGAAGTAACTTAAATGATCAAAATGAAAAAAATGAGGTTTAAAAGGGGAATAAATCTGAAACGAAAAAAAGAAACAAAAGCAGGTGGATTTGGCTCTGCGAACTCGCCCGCGGATCGTCGCGATCATGGCGACGGTTTGCAGCGGACTAGCAAGGAGGAGCGCGTCGGTGATCTTGAAGGCGAGGGCGGCGCCGTGGTGGGGATCGAGGCCGAATCTGGAAGGACTGGGCATCGCAGTTCCGAGTTGAAAGGGCTTGATCGAGGCCAGTTAAGGGCTTTATGTCGACCGGCCATTGGTGATGCTCCCTTTAGTCCTAGACCAAGGGCTGGACAAGAGGTTGTTTGACGAGAAGCGGGTCGGCATTGAGATCCCGAGGAACGACATGGACGGGTTGTTCATAGCGGAAGCAGTGGTGGAGCCGATCAGGGTGCTTATGGCGGAGGAGAAGGGAGGGATTTACATAGAGAAGGCGAAGGAGATGAAGAAGATCATGAGTCATCGTTCCGGTGACGTTCATGTCTGACAAAGGTAATCATTTTGGGGAGTTGGGAGAAGATGGCAAAAATGATGATTTTGGGGAGTTTGAGGATTAATTTGTAAGTTTTGAATATGTTAGGGGCTGAGCTGTTTAAATGAAGAATTTTAAGGTGTAGTTTGTAAAAATTTGGGGTAGAATTGATTAAGTTTTAAAATAATGAGGTTTATTGTAGAAATTAATTAAGGACAAATTCGACATTTTGCAACATTTCATCCAACAAAACGGAAGGGATGAACGAAAATGATCTAGTTGGGTCACAAATTTAAAAACTAGGATTCGATTGACGCAAATACTTAAAATGGAATGAAAATAGGTCACCGAAACTTAAACCGGGACCGTCCGTGAAATTTACTCCTTTAAATTACGCGCTCCTTCCAAATGGATTGTCGCAACATCAAAATATTTTTATCCTAAATAAAATGACATTTTCCCACTTTTATTTTATTTTAATCCACTTTTATCTTTTCATTGCACTCACTCAATGGTCTGGGCTCTACGATGTGGGTTTGGAGAGGTTAAAATGAGTTTGGAATGAGGTAATGATAGAAGTTTATGTAAAATGAGTTAATGACCAAAGACAATTTTAATCTTCACAAAAAAAATAAAAATAAAGTGATAACACACTTAGGACGGAGAGAATATCATCAAACTAGTATCATTTAAATTTTAAAATATCTTCGGTTTTGATGCTACCCCCTCCGTCCCAAATGAATTATCACAACATTAAAATATTTTTATCCCAAATGAAATGACATTTTTCCACTTGTGTTTTATTTTAGTCAACTTGGTTTGGAATGGGGTAATGATGGAAGTTTATGTAAAATGAGTCAATAACCAAAGACAATCTTAATCTACACAAAAAAACTAAAAGTGACAACCCACTTGGGACGAAGGGGGTATTTGATAAGAGTCGCTTTAGGATGCGCTTTAAGAACAAGTGTTTTTTAAGGGAATGACGTTCATTCAAATGCCCTGAATAGAAGCGAGCAGAGTTGCAGCTAGATTGCAAACCAACTAAGCCCCAAAAAAGAGGGTCAAAGTACAAATTGAAATAGAAATTAAATAAACAACTATAGATAGAGAACCAACATAATAAAGTGAACCCAGATTTAAGCCATAACATGTTAAGAAGCACGTGTAGACCAGGTTCTGAACTCTTACCACTTAGCCAATCGGTTTCATACGAACTCTTGTTTGCAGTATCTTCGTTCAGACCAGTGGCAACCAACCACCACCCAAGTTGTGTCATACTAGCTTGTAAACACCCATCCCCTACAAGAAGTACCGGGTAAAAACTGGATAAACTCGTTTTCACATGCATAAACAATATCAAGCAAAAGCTACCAATCCACTAATTCACATTCAAGCTGATCCGAGCCAAGTTGTTGTACAGGTACTGGGTGTTTGGGGAAGGCTCCAGACTCCAACCATCCAGGTCATGTCCCATCACTGCTCAAGGCAGGGTTAGCTTATGCTCGACCCTGCCATGTCCGAGAGTTCTGCTCCATCCGATCCTCCCCCGATTCCATCCTCACCCGTTTGCGCCCCGAAACAATTCCTCCCAAATCTCCTTCCATAGAGTCGCCACTCTTGGGTCTTCCCCTTCCCTTATTCATCACGTTTTTTGGGGCGGCTCCTCGACCATGCCCACATCCCCTTTCTATTGGAACCAACTCTCCCCCACTACCAAAAGTGAATTTGATAGACACAGTAAACAAAGGCTCCAGGTTGCGTGGTATATCCGATACAACCAAGCTTCTTTCCATCACAGGTTCTTCATTTATCGGGTCATTTGTAATAACAAATAAAAGGTATAAGAAAAGGTGTGTATATGTGTGAGTGGGGGGGGAGTGTTGCACTACATAATATTTAACCATATGGTTTAATTTAATTTTAAGTACAAAATCGTAATTTATTTAAAAGTTGAAATTGCAATAACGTTTTAAATCAATTTGAACTCAATAGAGAAATATTTTAACTATTTTTTATCCATTCAAAATACTGTGTTGAAATATTTCAATTTTATAATACTAAACTCTGATAGGAGAAAAACAATTAATTTTATTTAATAATGGTTAAGTTGTAAATGTTTAAGACTAATTCTTAATATTTTATCAAAACTTTTAAGAGTTATATGATAAAATTATAAGTTTTATGACTTGAATGACATATTAGACATAGTTGTAGATGGCATAACCTCATAAGTACTTCGCCAATGTCTTCCATATGACAGCTTGTGCGCAACAGACTAGGCCACCAGAGGGCCTTTATATGTTACTTATTTTGCTTTAAATACCAATTAGCCTTAAACCATGTACTTCATTTCAAAATAATTCTTATAGTTTATTTATATCAAAAAGGACTATCACTATGATTATAAATTTGTACTCCGTCAAATTTTAATAGGGGCACGTGAGGATTGTGGGCCCACCTCAGATGCAAAGGGCAACAGCTTAAGAAGGTGATTAGGTGAAACTAGCTACTACCCCTCCTACGGGACGGGTATAAATAATTCAATACAATGAATTTTATCTTTTAAAATAAATTATAATGAATTTTAACTATCTTCTTTACATAGTAATATTATAGTTCATAACACAAATGTTGATGTATTTGATGTGTGTATGTGTGTGTATAAATATATATATATATATATATATATATATATATAAAAGTACTTGACAATATATAGTACTCCCTCCGTCCGCAAAAGACTCCACCATTTCTTTTGACAGTTTCACAATATTTAATCTATGATTTTTTTACGAATGTTTAGACACCGAAAATTAAATATTTCATATGTGTATCATAATTTGAAATCTAAATTTTCTGAATATATTTTTTCTGAATTTTTTAAAACTATTTATCTTTGTTACAATTTGAGTCAAACATTGAACCTTGAAACAGCAAATTCAAATGGTGGAGTCTTTTGCGAACGGAGGGAGTATTAAAATGTTGAAGTAAAAATTACTCCATCTGTCCCAAAATTATTGAAACATTTTCTTTATTGGGCTGTCCCTAAATTATTGAAACACTTTCCCTTTTTAGTAAACTTTGGACATGAATTTACTCAATTATCCTTCATCACTCTCTTCCATCTACCAAGTCAACTCAAAATCAGCTCCACCTAAAACAACGTGTCCAGTCAAAACGTTTCAAAAATAATGGGACGGAGGGTGTAATATATTAGATGCCGAAAAGAAACCTATCAATAAAAAATTGATAAAGGTAATATTGAATTTTTATGGCAGATGTGAGGCTAAACAATGTTTGGGATATAATCATTTAACTTAGAAATTTTAAGGAGTATTGTAGCATTTAGTTAAAAGGTATAACAAACATTTTGTATTGTTCCGTCCATTTAAATAGTGGAGTTGAACGAAAAGGCTTATTCCATTCGGTTTTCAGCATTTAATCTACAATTTATTTTCTTCAACATGTTGACTTATAAAGTTAAATAAATTATATGCATATGTTATTTCAATGTGTCTAGTTTCTAAATGTTAATTTTTTTTAAAAAAATAACAAATTCTTCGTAATTAAAAATTGAGTCAAACACAAGTACAAAATCAAATAGAACAATCTTTGTGGGACAGGGGGATAATGAAAAGCTTACAAAATTTCCAGTATTTTTTAAACAGATATTTTTTTAAACAGATATTTTTTCCAGTAAAATATTGAAACAATACAAAAATAAAATAAAAAAATACAGATATGTGAATTGTGAACCTTATATAAAACTCTCTTCATACTATAATTAGCTCCGACAACATGATTTTTTAACACTTCTTGCAGTGTCCATTTCTCGCCATTAACTCCACTTGATACAGCAGTCCAAGTCCATAAGAACCACGGAGTTACCATCAATTTCTTCTCTTAAACATCTTTGCGAGAGCATTGTTCTCCAGCCATCTTCTCATGGGTCTAGCTCCATAAATCTGTAAAACAACCACATCCACACAAGTACCATCAAGAACATTCATCAATCTTAAGTTCTTAAATTTACTAACATGATACCATCACTAGTACTACTTACATGATTAAACTCATTTTCGGCATATAGTTTACTGCATCATTCACCAATCCTAATTCTTCTCTCCTCATTGCCCGAATAATCTGCATAAAAGTACATAAGCACCACTAATACGAACATGTACCTTCTCGATTGTTACTTGGAAAACAGTGGATGTCGCTTGCTATAGATTGGTAGAAGCAAACCAAAATGGTCACTGCGCAAACCAGGGACCTCAAGCACCTTCATTTCTTCATTTATCATTTTCTCCTTTAATATGATATAACAATGTTTTTTACTTGTTACAGAATATTTGACGTGTATGCAAATAAAGGATTTAACAGGAAGTTCATGCAACTACTTCCTCAAAAATAGTATGAGTTCATATCTTAGCGCCAAAACAGTTAATGATGAACCTCAATTTAGATACCACTCGACCATTTTTTAAGATTAAGTTACAAACCTAGGAACGCTGTGTACCAGAGTGGCCGAGAAGCAAGAAGCCGAAAGCGGTCAATCTATACATCGTCGAAGTGTCGATCGTGTATACATAGTAGGGCATGCTCGTCATTCTTGCCGGAAAGTACCATAGCCTTAAAAAAGATGAACAAAGATCCAGAAAATTTGACTAAAACGATTTAGATGAATAGGTGAGGTGAGAAAAATGGAAAATCGACCTTGCTCCGGCGTCTCTTGCAGTCTTGTTGCTGATAGCGAGGACGAAGGCGATGTGGTGGAGGGAAGTGACGAGAACGATAATGGGAACATAGAAAGAAAAAAAATCAAGTGGGAGAGAAGCGAGCACAAAGAGAGAATGAGAGAGCGAATGGACAGAGAGACGAGTAGGACAAAACAGTTTGTATTTTCATAAGTGAAACAAAAGGTTGAGTTGCGTAGTTAACTCATAACAAAAGGTTGAGTCATGGAGTATTAGTTGAGAGAATCTGACAGATTTAATTTACAATCTCACATAATATTTGATAAGCTATGTTTTGATTTTGTTGAAGATTTGAAATCAGTTTCATATAATCCCATTTTTCTATTTAAAAAAATAAAAAGATTTTTCACATGGCAGCACCATCTTCTGTATGTTCCTGTTTATATATTAATAGTAGATAGGTTCTTGCATTGTTTTTTTTTTTTTTGTAGAAAGCTCCACCAACCAGAAAAAGTGTTTGCCTGAAGCCAAAAAAGGCTGACCCGCCGCTTCATTCATCAACCGAATTATCTTTGTGCGATAGGTAACAACAAAAACCACCACCTTTCGGTGCTATCTTTTTCTTCTTTCTAGGGGATAAGGTTGAGGTGTATAATAAATAACCTTCTTTCCACGGATTCCCTTGTCCCGTTTGTCTTGTCTCATTTACTCTTCCGTAAATTGTATTGGAAATGAGATAATTCGATTGGGTCGAAGGGGCGTAATTATTATTTACATTAATCAAATAGTTGCTTTCCACAAAAAAAAAAAGGAGCAGAAACAGCTAAAACTGAAAGCAGAAAGTATGGAAAAGCATCTGGTGGTGTTAAAGAAGGAACACAACACACGACACTGAGAGTGCTCATACAACACTTTTGTTCATACTTACAGACACTAAGGAGACATGATACCAGAAGCGTGGTGGTCAAGGCAGTGGGAAAGGCCCTGTCCCGCCTTCCTTGTCGGAGTCAGGTACACTGTTGTAGCAGTAGAGGAGATTGCACATCTTCCAGCTCCAGTCTGGATTCCTAAACACAGAAATTTCGGGCCATCTGTTTATCCGAACGTAGTGCTTCCTTATCGTCGTCAAATTCTCTCCAGTGAAACTTGTCACTACAGTGTAACAGCATTCGTGCCCACCCCACACCTTGTCGCTCTGATCCGCACTCAGGCTACCATCTGGATGGAAGTATCGACGCATCAGAGGACCAGTACCCTTCCAGTATGGATCCATATTTCGCCAAAATTCTGGAGCTTCCTAAGATGAGGATAATATGCCACAGTTGATCAGTAAAAGTAAGTAATCAAGAAGGCAGAATGGTAGAATTATTGGGTCAGTTTTAAGAATTTGAGTTCCATTCAATAAAACCAATATGATAGAATTAAGAACAAGGACTAATTCACTTTTACCAGATAAAAATTCGTCATTCACCACATAATGATGTTTTGTACTCTGTTTCGAAACATTATTGATTACAGTCAAAATGGCATGATATAGCAAGCACATCCATAACTAAAGTACTAAACTTTCTTTCATTTAAGAGTATAACAACTTAAAAACAGTGGTGTTGCAGGACCCAAGGGCAGCTTTGTTTTTATAATTTCCCTTCCTATTTCCATGCAATGAGCTAATTCTTAAGATCTTCTGTATGAAGCTTTCACAGTTTCTGAAAAGGTGTAGCTAGGCATCTAAAATGAGGGGGATTACAACTTATGGAACACTTTGGATGACACAAATTATTAAAATAGCAGAATCAGCAACATAAAAAATTCAGCTCCCAACTTAAACAATAGCCAGATGCACCTAGGTATAACATGAGCTACAATAGCAAGACATACCTCATTAAAATGAAACTCCCAGTCATGATTGCAGAGATCCTCCTTCAGGATTCGTGTCTGAATAAATACCTTTGTTAGCGAACATTCTAACAACACCAGCATATGATATGTTAAGTGCTGAACTAAACTCAAGCAACTTGTGTTCCAACTTATATTTGTTCATGAAGATTCAGAAACAGACAAAAGGTAAATACTAGTAGTAGTTCTTACACGTTTGCTGTCTTTGACAGATATGGAATATGCTGCCAACTTAGAAAGCCCTGGAACTTGAGAAGCCCGGGGTATATGTGCTTTCCCATACCACAGTTCCTCACACTAAGACAGTAAAAGAACTTGTTACTCTTTGCTACAGTAATTCAGTCATGTTCAATTCTATGCATGCTATTTTTATAGTACTACCTCCATCCCAAAATGATTTGAGCTTTTGATTTTTGATGTTGTGCTTGACTCAAATTATTATTAGGAAGAACATGCTAATTTTTTTTAAAAAAAATATATTTAGAAACTAGAAATGTTAAATTATTTGCATATAGTATTTAGTTTTTTACATCAAAATATTGAAGAAAAAAAATCATATATTAAATACTGAAAATGAAACGTTCGAATCTTTTTGGGACGGTGGGAGTATCAATCTTGTAATGTGACATGGCTATCTCAACTCATCATTGTCAAATATATGATGATGACAGTTATGGGATTTCATCTTATTATTCATTTGCAAGAAGATTGCGATAGAAAGAAAATAAAATTGTGCCAGTATGCTTTTTGTATGAATTTATAGTGTTAACTAAATTTAATACCTACTTCACACTATAGATTTCATGCCACCTAGCCCACCATAATTGTGATTGAGGTGCAGTGCGATGATGATGATGATGATGATGATGATGATGATGATGAAAAAATAAAGTACTTTTCATTTAATACTTATGCTTCTAAAAAAAACGACCAACGAAAATGTAGCTCAACGATATAGTGACCAAGGGCCATACTTCAACCCTATCCTAACATGGATATAGTAAACAAAATAAGGAAACTTCTCAAGCTCGGAGAGTTAAGCTTCCAAGTTTGAGTCTGGTACACCATTGAAAGAAACCGACTAGATAAGGTCTTCACTTGCTGTTCTTTCACCAACAACAGTCGCTGAAAGAACCTGTCTCAACAGAAAAACATAATATACTTAGTACTCTCACCGTCCTAAATAGGTTTGTCACTTTTAGCTTTTTTTGTATAGATTAAGATTGCTTTTGGTCATTAACTCATTTTACATAAATTTTCATCATTATCCTCTTCCAAACTCATTATCACCCCTCCCAACCCACCCCCTAGACTCATTTGGGTGAGTACATTTGCAAATAGACTAAAATAAAACAAAAGGGGAAAAAAGCCATTTCATTTGAGACAAAAAATAATTTGATGTTGTGACAATACACTTGGGACCGGTGGAGTACAATCTAATTACTTCACATGTTAAGCAAATGTAAGAAGAACCAGGTAGAACTCGCTTCCCTGAAATGCCCAGTAAGAGTGGATGCTTTACAGATTACCTATCAGCCACAGGCACAAAGATAAGTCAGTACTTTTCGTAAAGCTTTCAACTCGACTGGGTCATAAACATGAATGCCATGTATTCTGAACAGTTTACGTGTCACACAGCAACAACAGTAGATGAAAGAACCTGTCTCAACAGAGAAACATTAATTACTGAGTGCAATCTAACTTCTTCACATGTTAAGCAAATGTAAGAAGGACTAGATAGAACTCGCTTCCCTAAACATCCTCAAAGTAAGAGTGGATGCTTTACGGATTACCTGTCACTACTTTGCAGATGGCACAGAGGCACAAAGATAAATCAGTACCTGTCACAGGGCTTTTAACTCGTTTACATGAATGTCATGTATTCTGAACAGTTTATATGTGCCACACACGAAGTAAGCTACATCCAAAATCATTAGTAGAAAGAAAAAAAAAAGCAATAAAAGAAGGCGGCGAATTGAAATGAAACTAGCAAAAAACGGCAGAAAGTAAGAGAAGGAGAGAGTAGAGTGAGTACACACTTTAGAGCTCCAGAGCCGATCGCTGGAAGCGACGGCGTACCAAGCACCGGAGACCAATAGAGATGGTGCCACGCTGCGTGCGTCGAGGTTTCTGAGTATCTTCATCATTAAGTCGACACCAAAAACCTCCAAAGGGTCCTGACGAACCTCTTGTTCATCATTCATATCGCGTTTCTGATCCCGATCTTCGTCTTCTTTGTCTCCCTCTTCCGCTCCTTGTCTCTTCTTCTGCTTCTTCCTCTGTCGTTGCTCTGGCACCATCGATGTCTCCATCGGACAGATCGCTAATTCAGAAGCAACCATTAGAACCAACGGAGAGACGAGAGAAGCTTCAGCTCTTGAGACGCAGGCCAGGAATTTTTGTAGAAGTAAATCTTGAATGACGATTTTGTCTATATAGGCTGTGTTCAGCACACCTAGGTGGAAAAAAGTTACCAGATATTTTTCGAATTCTGAATTAAATAGTGGATGAATATTACCATTTTGTACCTCCCAAGTCCCATCCACAAATAGAACAAAAATTAACGAGAGAATGACAGAATAAAATTTATTTCAAAATATCTTCGGGGTATCGTTTTGATACCAATAGATAAAGCAAACGGATCGACGACACGTAAACAATTCGACTCAAATCAGCTGTAAAACGCAACGGAAAGTCCAAAATTTATAACATTTTCCCAACTCAATCCTAAAATTTCTAAAATTACTAAACTCAGTCCTAAATGTTTAAAACATAGTATCCGTTGGACCTAGTTGTTACATTTTAAAATTTGGATGAAACGGTGTCCAACGTGGACAAAAAACGCCGTTTAATCACCCAATCGACCTCCACATCATCCTCAGGGAAACGCCACGAAAAGTCCTAAAATTTACAACGTTTTCCCAACTCAGTCCTAAAACTTCGAAAACTACTAAACTCAGTCCTAAACGTTTAAAGCCTGGTATCAGTTGGACATAAATGTTGCATTTTAAAACTTGGGTGAAATGGTGTCCGACGTGGACAACAAACGTCGTTAAATCACTAGATGGACATGATAAGTGCAAATTATAATACTCTCTCCGTCCCCAAAAAATTGGTGCGTTTTTTTTTATGTTGTGGGAGATTTAAATTATTACTAGAAAGAATTCATTAAAAAATTAAAAAAAATAAATTTCAAAACTAGACACATTAATCTATAATCTTCATTTAAAATATTTGATTTTACATATTAAAGTGTTAAAGAAATAAAAATCATAAATTAAATTCAAAAAAGGGAACACACCAATTTTTTGGCGACGAATGTAGTATATATTTTACCATCAGTTTTGTATATAAAATTAATTAATTGATATGTTCTCATTATTTTGTACAAAGATTTTACAGGATTCTATTTTGGGAGGTATTGAAGTAAAATTGAAGAGTTCAATGTTAAATTGACGAGATAATGAAAATTTGAGGCAAATTGAAGTAAAATATGGGAGTTAATGACCTAAGTGACACAATGAATAAACTTTGAGGTCAAGTTGAACGACTAAAGAAAGTTCAAGAGGAGAATAAAGTTTAGGTCCTAGGTTTTTAACGCATCAGCAGGAAAAAAGAGAGGTCACTCCTCATTCAACAAAAATCGGTCACTTTAGTGACCATTTTTCTTATTACTTTCTAAAATTATTTTGTGAAACTTGACTTTATGACTTGACAATTTAGTTGTACAATTTATTATTTTGTGATTCTTGTTTAATTACTCTGAAAGTTCATGCATTACATGAAATATTCTTAAGTTCACAAGAATAATACATGAACTTTATGAGTAAATAAACAAGAATCACAGAGTAATATATTATACAACTAAAGTGTCAAGCCATAAAATAAAGCTTCACAAAATAATCCTAAAAAAGTAATAGGAAAACTGGCCACTAAAGTGATGAATTTTTGTTGAATGAGGCGTGACCTCTTTTTTTCTTCCTGATGATGCGTTAAAAACCTAGGGCCTAAACTTTATTCTCCTCTTGAACTTTCTTTAGTTGTTCAACTTGATCTCAAAATTTCTTCATTGTGTCACTTAGGTCCTTAGCTCTCATCTTTTACTCCAATTTGCCTCCAATTTTTATTATCTCGCCAGTTTAACCTTGAACTCCTCAATTTTGCTCCAATACCTCCCAAAGTAGAATCCTACAAAATTCTTGCTCAAAATAATGAGAATATAACAATTAATTGAGTTTATATGCAAAATTGAGGGTAATATATATATATATATATATATATTATAATTTGCACTTATCAGGTCGATCTAGTGATTTAACGACGTTTGTTGTCCACGTCGGACACCATTTCGCCCAAGTTTTAAAATGCAACATTTAGGTCTAACGGATACTAGGCTTTAAACGTTTAGGCCTGAGTTTAGTAGTTTTTGAAGTTTTAGGAGTGAGTTGGGAAAACGTTGTAAGTTTTAGGACTTTTCGGGGCGTTTCCCTGAGGATGATCTGGAAGTCGATCTGGTGATTAAATGACGTTTGTTGTCCATGTCCAACACCGTTTCATCCAACTTTTAAAATACAACATTTAGGTCCAACGGATACTATGTTTTAAACGTTTAGGACCGAGTTAGTAGTTTTAGAAGTTTTAGGATTGAGTTGGGAAAATGTTGTAAGTTTTAGGACTTTTCGTGGCGTTTTCCCCAAATCATCTAAATACAGTTTCAACACTCTAAATTAATTGACTAGAGCACTTCAGTCCTTAGACTTCAACTTGGTCCACTCCAATCCAGTGTAATTTCTCAACGAAATTCATTGGCTCTCAAGCTTTGATTTGATGATGCTCATGGTGGGACCCTCCCACCGTCTGAATATTATGATGACCTTGGTGGTCACCACATACTTAAGCTAGTGCTCAATATTGTTCTTCAGCTCATGCTCAATGTGCTCATACTTTCTCGAGTCTCAAGTAAAAGTCTTTCAGTCATTTAAAGGGTCATGTGGTTGTTTGCCAATGACCCTCTAGTTCGGAAGATATCTTACCAGAGGCACATACAATTAGGGGTGTTCAAAAAACCCGCAAAATCGAGAAACCGAACCGAACCGCATGATCCGAAACCGAAAAAACCCGTGAACCGAAGAAACCGATAACCCGCGGGTTCTAATTTTAGAAACCTGCGGATACCCGAACCGATCCGCATATGCCTATTTACAAATAAATTATCTAAAGTTGCTTACTTCATCTCAATTTTCCTTTAAGTTTCTTTTATATTATGTGTGAAAACTCATTTCATACAACAATAATATATGATTTGCAATATTATATTATTGTTCTATTTATGCAAACTACTTTTCTTCATTTTGATGCTCTAGATATGTACATTTATGATGCAAAATTTTAGAATATCTCCAAGTAAATTGAAAAATTTTATAGAATAATTATACTTAGGAATACCCGCGGATACCCACAATCTGAACCGCAAAAAACCGTGAAAATCGGGTACCCGCACTCGGTGGGGCGGATACTATTTTTCTCAGTATCCGCCCCGCCCCGTGCACACCCCTACATACAATTCTTTCTTCTATAATACATTTTCTTTTTGGGTTTTTTAGTAAAATTAATTATATGTTTCCTTTTTTAGGAAATTTTTTATACATCAATTTTACCTCCTTCTTGCTAAAAAGGTACAATGAAGAAAATTAAGCACCCATTGAAATATTAAAAGTAACCTTCCTAAACAATATAGTAGAAATTGGGCAACCTTCGCCTGACTTTGTGTTCCTCCTGCGTTGATGGCTTGGTCGATTGGGCAATGCACCTCTCTTGACCGATGCTTGGTTACTCAGGGTCTCTGTTTTGGCGTCTTTGTTAGATTGGAGGCATGGCTTGTGTGACGTGGAATTGGTTGACTTCTACCTTGGAGCTGACAGGGATTGGCCTGTCAGAAACCCGCCGCTCTGTGGCGGAGATGGAGAAGGTCCGGCGAAGCTAGGCTACCCAGGTTTCTTCGTTGTTCCAGCGGTGGGGAGAGGAGGGGATGGACCGTTGACCAGGATGGTTCGGGGCTGGCCGTAACCATGGAGACCGGTCCTGATCTATGTGGCTTTGGGTGTAGCCTCAGTGGGCTGTATTTTGCTCCTGGCTGAGGTAAAACATAAATTGTCTGATAATAACGTGGAGGTGGTCATTTGGGGTGATTGTTTTGCATTGTTTTTTCTGGTGGTGAGAACTTCAGTGCCTCCAGTGGAAGAAATTGTTTAGAAAAGGGCACTAGTGCCTTCAGAGGTTTTTATTAATCCTTCTCTGGTTCAGGTTCCTTTTGTTTTCTCTGTTGGAACTAGAGGGAAGTTAGTACCACTGGATTCTGCTCCAAAAAATGAGCGTTAGAGAGGACGACCACATGGTGGCGGTGTGCCACGCAATTTGGGAGGCTGCGGGTCTGCTAGAAGGGAGAGTGTCAAAGGAGAAGGGGCGGTCGAAGAAGGGGAGGGAGGTGGTGGAAGGAATCGTGCAAAAGTGGGAGCTCACAAGGAAGTTGTGTAGGAAGAGATGTAGTGACAGTGACTCACCGCAAGTGTACGGTGGTCGCAAGTAATAAATCCGGGAGTACCGGGTCGAACCACAGGGACTTGTATTTTTGTGTGTTTTGTGTGTGAATTACAATAAACTACGCTAACAAATTGATTAGATGGTTGGTGAGGATTAAACTAACATGCAAGAACAATAATTAAAATTGACAAAAACAACCAGAACAATTAAACTAGAACAAGAACTTGAGTAATTAAATGATGCAATTAACTAGATTATCTCTTAGGAATTATTGCTCCACTTAGATTTTAGGTGTGAATAGCTAGAATTACATACAACTCTTACTTAAGTTCATGTAGGAGAATTTATTAGGTCTAAACCATCTCTCGATGTAAATTTAGAGATAAATTAGCAACGATGTCTCGTTTCCTAATTCATTGTTGTAGTAATCTATTCTCTTCCTAGAATCAATTATGAACCATCGTTCTATAATTAAATCTAGCCTGCATTTCTCTATGGTCTAGTACGATTAGTTTATGTCTAAATCTAATCATACCACAATAACCCTCCATCAAGGTGTTTAATCAATTAATCACAAAGAAATCCAAACACAATAATAAGTAATAATCATAGAACTAGCATAATCAATTAACCCATGTTTAAGCTTTGCTAATTCCCAAGAGATAATATCCAAATTAGCTACTTAACATGCTTAAATAATGAAATTGATGCTGTAAATAAGCTTAAGGGCTGAAGTGAAACAAGGAAACTTGTTGGGTGGCATGCAAAGGAGTTGAGCCAAAATCATCATCTTCTCCAATCTTCGGCCAGCAGCAGACGGAGCACCTTCGCCGCTCCTCCATCTACTTCACGGAAAGCATGTCCAACATATCGAAAAGGTTGGCTCGAGACCGAGAGGGAAGCCCGGGCCTTGGCTGCCACGTAGGAACTCCGGCGAGCTCCGCCAAAGCTCCGACGGGAGCTCCTCCTTGTTGCTCCAACAAAACCTTTGGCCGCTCCCAAAATGATCGATCCTTGCTTGCTGCTGAAATGGAGCACCCATTTTATGTAGGGCAATTTTAAGATCAATGGCCAAGATTGATTCATTAAAGAGATCAATGGTCAAGATTGATTCTCGACGCGTGGTGATCACCAGGTGATCACCTGGCGTGATGATCACCAGGTGATCACCAACTCCAGTACTCTGCAACTTGATGCTCCCTGTATTTTAGGTGATCACCGGGTGATCACCTCGCTTCAGCTTGAGACTCTCTGTATTTTAGGTGATCACCGGGTGATCACCTCGCTTCAGCTTGAGACTCTCTGTATTTTAGGTGATCACCGGGTGATCACCTCGCTTCAGCTTGAGACTCTCTGCATTTTAGGTGATCACCAGGTGATCACCAGGCGATGGACTGAGAGCTCCTGCCTTTTAGGTGATCACCAGAACACGAAATTTCCCTTGTTTTGATCCTCTTGTTTCTTCTTTTGTACATCTTTCCCCAAAATGACCTGAAGTGCCAAAATCAATAATTTTATGAGGAAAATAATTACATTTTCAATTTAATCCATTAAATACTTCCTCAAAATTAGAACATAAAATGGCCTCATCAAATACCCCCACACTTGAGCATTTGCTTGTCCTCAAGCAAAATCTATCTACATGCAAATCTACCAATACCCACCGAAGTTGAGTTGTAGCTCAGCACCAATTATTAATAAATATGCAAATGATCTAAGAAAAACTCATTCTCAATGCCAAAATTATTAGATCACTCCCTTAGTGTTTCACTCTGAATTTGAGCTAGGTGTGCATGTGTGTAATGTGATCTTGCCAAGTGTTTTCTATCCATAAGCTTGCAAGTAAACCAAAACTCCTCTACTCGACTT
Source organism: Stellera chamaejasme (assembly GCA_024586325.1). Lineage (NCBI taxonomy): Eukaryota > Viridiplantae > Streptophyta > Magnoliopsida > Malvales > Thymelaeaceae > Stellera > Stellera chamaejasme. Next base: position 33,035,399 of record CM044984.1, read on the forward strand.
CTCGAAGGAAGGTCGTATGTCTTATCAGTCAGATGGTCTTTCATGAAGGTTGTAATGAGGCCTGGCTTGGTGAGAATGGAATTCGGTTGAAGGTTCTCATTGGTGGAGCTTAAATGAAACATTTAGAGCTTACAAGCATTGGAGCAACTAATATATGCAATGTGTACCAATACCCAAACTTGCTCTCTCTTTTTAACACACCACTTTCAGCAAATGAACTCCTTTAACAATAACAAGACACATCCCGACATAAACAATAAATACAAGTGCCTTTTCTTGCTTTCATATACCATTCTTTTCTTTTCTTTTTGTTATAAAGGCACAAAACATTCAAGGATGTACTCTCACCGTCCGATCTCCTTTAACATAGCACAACAATTAAATTCCCCCCAAATCCAACATTTGAACACACCACATTTTTTTTCATACCTATGTCCAAAATAAAATGCTCAAAATGTTTCATGGACAAAGAGGTAATATAGAGAAAGGATTGGCTCAAGATATGGGTGAGCAAAGAATTCGGTCTCAGGCTCAAAGGGGTTTATCTAATGAGATTAATGTTTAGGTTGGCTATTTTGGGAAGTAGGCTCATCCTAAAATTGCCATCATCGTCCCGACTTAACATACAACAAATGTAGGTTCGCAACGGTTCCTGACAAGCAAGTTCTAGCTCGAACACTTAACAAGATACTCTCAAGAAAGATCAAATCACAGATATTTCATGCATTGGAAACATTTAGGCACAAAATCTCACATGGTCAAAATCTCTATTTGAAGCATTGAAAAACAAGTTCTATCACATACAAGATCAGATGCATATTAATCAACGCAGATTCCAAGCCATAACTCAACTCAAAGGAGCATCGGGTCCTAAATGCAACCTAAGTCCTAAAAGAAAGTGAAAAACAATGAAATAAAACATGAATCTACCTAATGCAAAAGAGGACATGCAAAAAAAAGAAGTTCAAAAGTTCAAATTCCCCCACACTTAGTCTCAAACACACTCAAAGGCCAAAATTATTATTTCATGCTCATGACAAAATGTAGAGAACTAAAGTACTGCCCTGATTTTGAGTGAGCTAGAGAGAAAATGACAGGAGATGGTGAGAGATGAGGAGACGCAACTCCTTTCGCGCTTGGGCTCTAGAGGAAACACACAAAACAAACCACTAGAGAAATTGTTAGTTACGAGGGGTTAGACAATGAAAAAAAATAATAATTTGAAAATTCAACCCCCCCACACTTAAACCATACATTGCCCCCAATGTATCAAGTGTGCAAAATTCAATTTTATATACATATACTACAACTACTACTAATACTACTATGTAAATATGCTTGTTTTTACGTCACTAGCTTGACATCCGAAGAGTCCCGCTCAATCCGGCTCGAGAGGAAAGAAGTGTCCCAAATGAACCTTCCTTCCATGATGTAGGTTTTCAAACAAATAGTCCTCAAACCTACAAAATAATGAACGCCCTTTTTCCATGGCAAGATTAGCAGTTTTAACCAAAAAATGGTTAGTGCTTGAAATATGCAAGCACTTGGGAAGAGTGCATCTTTCAAACAACCAACTCTTAAATCTAGAGTATGAGTTAATCATGAAATGTTCCCACAACTTATCACCACCACCAAAAGAGAATTTTTCATAGCAAGGCTCATAAAGGGAGTGAGGAACAACATGCTTCAACTCCTCTAGATTCAACATCTCTTCACCATAATCCACACTAGCATGCGTCCCAAATTTTGCAAAAATTGACTCAAACTCATTACATGCTAGTGGCAACCCATCAAACAAATGCATGTCCCTTGAAACCATGCAATCATAATATGGCTCTTTGAAACCAAAAATCATGGATAAAGGGAGAACAATCATATCCATCACAATAAGCTTTTCAGTTCTACCCCACATCAAGGCATGCTTTACATTCAAGTTTTTATCAAACTTCACATCCATTTCAACAAACTCAAGACCAATCTTATCATTCTTGTCATCAATAAATTTTTCATCAAGCATGGAAACACAATTATGATCATGTGCAGTTTCAATTTCCATATGATTTGTGAATGCATGGACATCAATGTAGTTAATTTCATTTGCATCGTTTTCCATGTGTTCAAGCTCAAATAATGGATTCCAACATGCATGCATATCATCCAAGTTTGCACAATGATCATATATAGCATTAAAGCTCATGTTTTCATTCTCTTCATTTGGGACCAAATCATGTTCATCATCAGTGCTGAACTCATCATCATTCTCATGCATGCTAGGTTCTAAAATCATGGAATTTATTATGCTAGCATGCTTATCAACAATTTCCATATGCTCATGCACGGGAATGTTAGGCAAATCATCATGTTGAGGTTTAAAATTAGATAGAGAATGAGAAGAGGGAATGTTACCACATTTGGAGCTTTCTCCTTGAAGTTCCAAGTGTAGACCGATTGGCGTATTAAAATTCATGCATGACACTTCTATCCAATCCATTGCGTCAAGATACTCAAGATATTCCAATTCTTCAATCCTTTGACGTATGGCTTTTTTCTTGTTTTGATTCACCATGTCCATCAAAGCTTGAGAAAGTTGTTGCTCGATTTCCTCTCGCTCCTTCTTGATCTGCTCTTGAGCTTTAAATGGTGGATTGTCTTGAAGGTTGTATTGGCCACCATAAAAATCCAGATTCTCATAGTACTCTTGTACCATATTTGGGTACTCCTCGTCGTAAGATTCACTAGTCATTCCCCAACCTCCGATGTTTGCATGTTTTGTCTTGTCACTTCTAGTGTCGATGGCCGCTAACTTCTGACGAAGCTCCACATTTTCCACATATGCCTTTACCATTTCAAAGAGGTGTGACATCTGAGAGGATAATTCTGAGAATTGGTCTTGTTGTAATTGATCCTCTGGAATGAAAGTCTGGATGCACTCCTCTTCAATCCATGACATATCTTTGAGACTTGTCATTTCTTTTAAAAAAAATTCCTCAAAAACAAAAAAAAAATTATGTAGGTATGTACAATGTAAATCAAACACAAAAACACAAAAAAGAACAAGTCCCCGGCAACGGCGCCAAAAACTTGACAGTGACTCACCGCAAGTGTACGGTGATCGCAAGTAATAAATCCGGGAGTACCGGGTCGAACCACAAGGACTTGTATTTTTGTGTGTTTTGTGTGTGAATTACAATAAACTACGCTAACAAATTGATTAGATGGTTGGTGAGGATTAAACTAACATGCAAGAACAATAATTAAAATTGACAAAAACAACCAACAATTAAACTAGAACAAGAACTTGAGTAATTAAATGATGCAATTAACTAGATTATCTCTTAGGAATTATTGCTCCACTTAGATTTTAGGTGTGAATAGCTAGAATTACATACAACTCTTACTTAAGTTCATGTAGGAGAATTTATTAGGTCTAAACCATCTCTCGATGTAAATTTAGAGATAAATTAGCAACGATGTCTCGTTTCCTAATTCATTGTTTTAGTAATCTATTCTCTTCCTAGAATCAATTATGAATCTTCGTTCTATAATTAAATCTAGCATGCATATCTCTATGGTCTAGTACGATTAGCTTATGTCTAAATCTAATCATACCACAATAACCCTCCATCAAGGTGTTTAATCAATTAATCACAAAGAAATCCAAACACAATAATAAGTAATAATCATAGAACTAGCATAATCAATTAACCCATGTTTAAGCTTTGCTAATTCCCAAGAGATAATATCCAAATTAGCTACTTAACATGCTTAAATAATGAAATTGATGCTGTAAATAAGCTTAAGGGCTGAAGTGAAACAAGGAAACTTGTTGGGTGGCATGCAAAGGAGTTGAGCCAAAATCATCATCTTCTCCAATCTTCGGGTTCGCAGCAGACGGAGCACCTTCGCCGCTCCTCCATCTACTTCGCCGGAAAGCATGTCCAACACATCGAAAAGGTTGGCTCAAGACTGGAGAGGGAAGCCTGGGCCTTGGCTGCCCTGTAGGAACTCCGGCGAGCTCCGCCAAAGCTCCGACGGAGCTCCTCCTTGTTGCTCCAACAAAACCTTTGGCTGCTCCCAAAATGATCGATCCTTGCTGAAATGGAGCACCCATTTTATGTAGGGCAATTTTAAGATCAATGGCCAAGATTGATTCATTAAAGAGATCAATGGTCAAGATTGATTCTCGACGCGTGGTGATCACCAGGTGATCACCTGGCGTGATGATCACCAGGTGATCACCAACTCCAGTACTCTGCAACTTGATGCTCCCTGTATTTTAGGTGATCACCGGGTGATCACCTCGCTTCAGCTTGAGACTCTCTGTATTTTAGGTGATCACCGGGTGATCACCTCGCAGCCTTGAGACTCTCAGTATTTTATGTGATCACCGGTGATCACCTCGTCACTTGAGACTTTCTGCATTTTAGGTGATCACCAGGCGATGGACTGAGAGCTCCTGCCTTTTAGGTGATCACCAGAACACGAAATTTCCCTTGTTTTGATCCTCTTGTTTCTTCTTTTGTACATCTTTCCCCAAAATGACCTGAAGTGCCAAAATCAATAATTTTATGAGGAAAATAATTACATTTTCAATTTAATCCATTAAATACTTCCTCAAAATTAGAACATAAAATGGCCTCATCATGTAGTAACAGGCACAGAGCGGGATTGCTCCTTGCTTAGCTCCATGAGGAAATTGGTTACAGATGGTTCGGATGTAAAGTCCGTCCTATCCATCCGTAATTTATTATGGACTTGGGTTTTTTAGTGGATAGTGGTATTTTTCTGGTATAAGATACGGTCCATGCAAGTGTTCCGATATTTTCTTGTACTCTCAAGGAGACCTTGCAAAGAAAAGGCTCTTTTGAGCATGTTTTGCAAGGCTTCAGTGGAGGAGGACGGTAGCATCGAGCTCTAATATAGATGTCGCGGATGGATTCTTGAATCAATCCTTATGGTAATCATTCAAGGACCACTTTAGTCCTTGAATTATAAAATGTTCTAACTCAGTCCCACAACTATGTAAGTTCAAGCACTTTAGTTCTTTAACTCGGCAACTCGCTCTGCATAGCATAACCACAGTTAGTTTTTTAACGGTTCAGTGCCCTACTTGTAAACACTTAAAACTCTAAGGTCGGATCTAATAACAAAAGGCAAAGTAGGGTTAGATTGAATCATGAAGGAACTCTGAGGGCAAAACAGGTGTTAGCCCAAAGTCAGGATTGAACCACAGCCCAGCTGTCGAGCGTCGTCGACCGCCTTCTGCTCCGCAATGATCCCCTCCACCAAAAGCTCACCCCCGCAAACCCCGCCCATGCGAGTCTTCCCCCTGCAAGCCCTGCCCCAAGGACCCTTCTTCCACAAGCTCTATCCCAAACAATTTCTCATCCCTCTCTTCTATGCAGATCGAATCCTCACTCTCAACCATGGTGGGGATCGACCTGACACAATGTCCTCTAAAAAAAAGCTTCTCACTCTCTCCCACAACCACTTGCCGTCACCGGTCGTAGCGGCCAAGGTCCCTGACACCACAAATTTTCTTGTCGGCCGCCCTCCCATTCCGGTGGGAAGATGATGTAATAGACTTAGTTCAACAAGGTACCAGTTCAAGAAATCAAATTTGGAATCACGAGGCTGCGGAAGGGACAGAGACCATAGAAGTTCACAAAAACAAATAGGGGGCTTCAATCCTTACAATTTGGAAGTGAATTTTTCCCAAATTCACTTCCCATTTTTTGGTGATTCACTCCGAAAGTTTTCGGACCTCGCGTGAAAATGGTCCGCGTGAGAAGTGAGCATCGCGAAGTGAATCACGTTCGTGCGGGTCCCCCTGTCCAGTAGCGAATTTTCTTGTCTTTTTGTGCTCCTCTGGTGGCTGTCGAAGTTCCTGACTTTTTGTGGGGCCCCCACTGTCCAGCGCGCTCAAGTTTCTTGTATGATGAATTTATGAGTGGAGGTCTGAGGGGCCAAAAACTGTTGGTGAATTTTGGGGGGTGAGAGAGCAGAATTTTTGGTGAAATTTTTTTACCCCCATCCCCAACTTTGAACCCCCTAATGAAGTAAAAGGAATGTACATCTACATCAGTAAAGTGAAAATACTAAGCAATTTACGTGAATCAAAATTACATTGGGAAACCTCATGAAAAATCTGCAACCAAAACAAGAAAATTCAGCTGCACTTAATAGATAACATCATTGAAAATTTAGTATCTTAAACCCAAACACTATTAAATCATTTTAAAATTGGATGATTGTAACAATTTTCAACTAAAATTGATAGATATTATTGAGGAACACTTTTTCTATAAAACTCATCCTTAAAAGTTACAACAACAATAATTGTCATAGATGTTGAGCTCAGAATGGTTGAAAATAAAATATGAATTTTTTTTTAAAGTTTTATAACTTTTGAATACCTAAGAAAGATTTAGTATGGAATCTCAAGGACTATAATTGCAATATTCTCCCTAAGTCACTAACAGTCAAATGGTCAAAGAATAAAATACCTAATAGTGAGTAGTTCGGGCACTGAGTTAACAGGTTTTATAATTGAAGGACTAAAACGATTGAGTCAACATAGTGCAGTGCAGGGGAGTGACATAAATGATGATAGTAAATAGATCATCAAAAACTCAATATTACTAGTATTGTCTAGGGCTGTGTTCTTTTGCCAATTGTTGGCAAAACAAACACATATTTATAATAATAATTTTATATTCAAGAATTGTGAGAGGTTTTTTAGAGGGAAAATGAAAAAAAATAAATAGTTGTTTTTCCCCCAACTATTGGCAAAAGAACACACTCTAGACAATCTTGATATCTATAAAAAATTACTCATAGTTGAATTTGAATAGGGTATACATCTTTCAAATAGTGCCTATAAACTATTGTCTAAAGTTGCTTCTTAAAAACACAAATTTGGACATGGAATTCAATATCAATTTTTTGATTTTTTTTTTGTACAACAAATAATGGATTTGAATTAAACATTAGGGGCTTGGCCCTTGAAAGGAGAACCAAACCACCTAAATCAACTACACAAGGGAAGAAAAAGAATCAAGGCACCCCTAAGTGTAATACACCCATCGACTGAAGGTAGCAACTACAGATAAAACGAGAGCCTAAGTAATACATGTAGATGTCTCCAACAATGATTGGGGATATCTCACCCAGTCAGTCCAAGAACTAACCTCCTTTGGTAATATGCAAGCAATCCAATGATGTGATTGCACCTGAATCATTGAGAAAATTATCAGTAAACTCCACCGGATACCTTCCATCACCAGTTTGTTCCACGCCCGCCATATCGCCCAAGCCGTTGCGATTATCGTAGCTTCCCAGCCCTGCCGAGATTTAGCAGGAACTAGGTGCAAAGTTTCTTGGGCTAGAAGATCAGAAAAGTCCCACAAAAGAAGGGCAAAATTGCCGATCATGCTGCTAGTAAATTCCAGACTTTTACAATCGCAGGACATCGTAAGATAGCGTACTCCGCACTCTCAAAACAATCAGAGCATAAGGGGCAAGATATGGTAGGAATGACAATACCTCGCATGGCTAACAAGAGACGACATGGCAGAAAATTTCATCCTGGCTAATAGGAGTTTTTGCAAATTTATGGTTATATTAAGATTTTTTTTTACTAACAATCGTCACAAAATCGTAGGTTATATAAGTGACAAATGAAGCATCATAATGATCGTTCATTTACGTTCAAACATAATAGTTGATGATACGTTTAGTGGTGCAAATGAGCCTGGCTGAAGTTATGTCGGTTCAAAAGATTTTGTTTGTTTGATATGAAAGGCTTGGTTCGTTAGGGTTCACGAGCCATTGCAAGCTAAGCCTTTTAGGTTTCGGCTCAGTTCATATAATAAACAAGCTTGTAATTTATCTTCGGCTTGTTACTTTTCATACTCAACTTTTCTAGCTTCATTGAGCTCTAGCTCGAGTTGGTTGAGAAGCATTTTAGTTCATTTACACCCTTAGATGCAAACTCAACCCAATTCACCAACAACTTGGCTTATTTTACACCATTAAATATGAACTCGAGCCAACTCGTGATTAACTCGGTTTATCTTACATCCTTGTTGCACCTTAGGATGTTGTCTCCCAATAATTCTCAATAAGTGCCTAGGGACTAGGTATGACTAATTTGAGTAACAAACCTATTGTTCTCATCACCTTCCATTAACAAGCCTTTTTTAGTAAACACCGAGTTGTCAATTAGTGTGTTCTTTACAAAATAAAACCATTAATTAACTCATGAAAAACATAAAAAATCTATCAATCAATTATTTCTCCAACCTTCTCTCTCACGTATATCACATCAATTTTAAAATTTTCATGTTTTTCTTTATCAAATTGCCACGAAAAGAACTCATACTATAATTTATCAAAAAAAATGAACTCATACTAGGGGTGTAAAACGAACTGAGCTATTCCCGAGCTGAGCTCGAACCATGTCAAACGAACCGAGTTTCACGAGCCACGAACTCTTGTTAGAACCTAAATTATAATTCGAGTACTATTAAACGAGTCGAGCTTCAAACATTACTGTTCGGCTCGAGTAAGCTCACGAGCCAATTCGAGCCATGTTTTTATTACAAAATTACCTTTTTTTCCCTCCTAATCCCAAACCCCACCCAACATTCATAGCATCCCATCCTCTAATTGTACGGACAAGTAAACAAGGATCAAATCATCAAACCCTCCCAAATCACTCCTCGTCTCGACCTTTATTCGTTTGTCGTTGTCTTTGTCAGTGTCTCCACCATCATTTCACATCATTCATCCACCTGCAATTCGCCCACCCACCAAGCCAACGCCTCGAGATGACGTTGTAGCCTCGTAGACAACACCAGGAATCGAATAATCGCAACCTCCCTTTATGGCCAGAGTGCCACTACTCCTCTTTAGTGTCTCTTACCTCAATAGGTACAGTGATAACGGTCTCACTACATATTCTCACTAGATTTACCTCATTTTCCCTTTATAATAGATCTATGGGATTTTATGGTTTCTCTCTCATTATATCACTTGAGTAAGATGTCAATTTTCTTCAATTTGATTTTTACTATGATTGTTTAGATTTTTTTAGGATTTCATCTTTCGTTCCTCTTGGTTCTCGCTTTGAGAACAAAGGAGAAGACTTGCATCTTTGATCTATGTTTTTTATCCCTTAAATCAATTTAACTTTATAATTTTGATTTTGAGCTTTTAAAATAGGAGCCAGATCCAAACATCGATCGAGCTCATCAAATTCACGAGCCGATGAACATCTAATGAGTCGAACTTGAGCCAGTTTCTTCCAGCTCCATTTGTGCGACTCGAACTTGAGCCAACCTCCATGAAATTGAACCAATGAGATTGGGTTCCGTCCGCCTTTAGTCCGGTGAGAGATGAGACAACTAACCTTACGAACGTGTTAGCTCAGAAACACCGGAGATACATACACTTTTATGAACCTACAGGTAACCATATCTCTTTTTGTCGTTTACATCGTAAATATTTTTGAAAAAAAAAAAAAACAGAAACGCATACGGCGAGAGAGGAGCGAGGAGATCTGGAAAAGAAAACAAATATAGATCCCCCACCCAGCTCTTCTCCTTCCTCCCGCTCCGATCAGATCGGCTCTCCTTTTTTGCGGCCAGACACTGATAGGGCTACCCCCCTCCCCCTTTTTTATATAGAATTTCGAATTCGAATCGCAATGAATATCAGGTTTCAAAAGTATCGAGTTTAGGCGTATCTTGAACTTCCCTTCACGCTGATTCAAAAGGATTTTGGGTTTTTTCTGCTGTCTGGATAAAGCCCTGCTCGCAATTTTCAATTGATTGCGATTCAAGGAGAGGAATTGAAATTGGGTGATTGATTTTGATGTGGAACTGAGGGTCTTTTGGGAAATTTGAGAAAATGGCGTCGGCGCAGGTCTTGCCTAGCTCAAGAAAACAGGAGCATTTGGAGGCTGGAAAGCGTCGGGTAAGTATTGCTGCTGTCGGGGTTTGGTTTCTTTGTCATTGGAAGTTCATTTGTGATTATTTGTTTCCTTTACATGTGCATGTTGTTGATTTCGGTTGCCACCTGTGCATGTTGAAATTGTAGTGCTTGATTGATGGTTTTACTAGTAGTTGTTTTTGGTATTAGTTGCTAAAGAGTAGTGATAACCTTCCCATAGTTGGGGCATAAAACTATATGGTTGCGTTTGATTTTCATTCACTAGCTGTTATCAAGTCTGTAGTTGAGGGTTCTCCCCGTGCCTTAATTCTGAAATTTTACTCTGGATTCAATTCTTTATGATGCAATGATCCCAAGTAACGATCCTTCATACTTATTCTGCTAGTGCTCTTAGAGTTGGTAAGGGGTGACTAGTTAGTTGGAGAGATGCAAAAGATCAGTTTTAGAGGAGTTCGTAGGGAATGTTGCTTTATTAATGTTGGATGCAAGCCCCAGTCAAATTAGACGCCTTTTGATTGTTGGCGTGAAGTATTGCATTCTGCATGGATTTCATTTTTCTTTAAACTGCTTAATGATCTACAGGCACAATGAGGTGCCTGCACACCCCTTTTGGGTCTTGTATTTTCTGACTAGTTACCGCTCTCCACATTTTCTGTCATGAATTTTCTATTCATGTAGTGCATTTATGTCCTCTCTCTTAGAAAGCATATACTCCCATCCGTCCCTGAAAAATTGATAGGTTTGTTTTACTGCTTTCAAGGTATTTAATTTATGATTTATTTTCATGAATGTTTTGACATATAAAGTTGAATAATTCACATGTATGTCATAGTTTGAAGTATAAATTTATAAATATATTTTGTTTCGTTTTTTAATCTTTTATTCACTATTTATCTTGGGAAAAATTTGAGTCAAACGATGCTGCACAGAATATGAAAGTCAAGCCCATCAATTTTTCAGGGACGGAGGGAGTATTTGTTTTTTTATGCTGCGCCTAACTTGTATTATGTGATTTTTGTTGTTTTTTTATTCCAGCTTGAGGAATTTCGCAAGAAAAAGGCAGCAGAGAGAGCTAAATTGGCCGCAGCAACGAACCAAAATAATAAATCTGGCCGTAGTGCAGATGAAAGGCAGCAGACAGAATCTGGACAGATACATGTCGTAGATACTGATGGTCCCATTACATCTGTTGGCCATGGTCCCTCAGTTGTAGTGGAGAACAAAAACAGCAACAGTGACAATGACAATTTGAAAGCAGCTAGTCTGAGCTATGGAAGTCCACAAGTCTCCTCTTATGAGATGCATCAGAATGCTCATTTTCCAGGAGCAAACTATAATTCTTCTCTTGGAGAAGTACAAATATCTCAAGAAGATCAAGAAACCAAAAACCATTATACCTCAGGAAATGGTCCACTAAATGTTTATATGAACCCACACACACAAGATTTTTCAAACGACTTCAAAGTGAATTCTAATTCTCAAGATACACCTGTCACTGATCAAAGCAGCCAAAAAAGCCAGGTTCATAATAGCTATCCCAGTATATCTAGTTTCAATGGCAAGGAGGACACTGTGTCAAACGAAAGTGAAAATTCTCTCAAGAATTATACATCTGCGAAACCGGTTTCTTCTCGAGAATTCTTTGATAGAATTTCTTCTCAGATTATTCCAAAAAGTGAAAGTCACCCCAGTAATGGCAGCTCACAGAACATTCACCATGATTTCCATTCTCTATATGAAGGTAAGTTATTTTCCGTTTGTTTTAGGTAAGCACTTGTAATTTACAGTATATTCTTTATGTTTTGGCCTACTAGGGGCCTTACTCGTCAGCCATTCTTTATGTGGTTGTAGATTCTCTCAGGTCAACTCCTAGCACAGGAGGTTCTGCACATGAAGAGGAGAAAAGTTCCAGCGGAAGTTCAGAAGTAGGAAAAGTTTTAATTTCTGACATTGGGAAGAGAACAAAGGATAGCTCAGCCAGTGTTTTCTCTCAAATACAGAATTCGCCTATGCAGTCATCTGAATTATCACCTTTTAGTTTTGATGTTAGGAGTTCCTCTAGTAACATCTCATTCAATACTTCTTTAAATGAAACCAGTTCTAGAAGAGTTCGGCCATCTTTCTTAGATTCTCTAGATATGCCCAAAGCTACTTCAGCTTCACCTTTTGGACATAATGAAGGGGGTGATTCCATGATTTCCAGAACTGCATTGTACAATGGGCCTACTTTTGAGAAGACTTCAACTGAAATTGAAACAGCGGAGACCTTCTCTAAATCATATGCTCCTAATCTCCTGCATGCAAATGCACATCCTTATAGTTCCTCAATGTCTGAAAATGATGGTGTTAACCAGCCAATGCTGCACGGTAATCAGAATACTGCTAGTGAGGTGCACCAGTTATATGCAACTAAGCACAATGAAGATTTTGCTGCCTTGGAACAGGTACTTTTATATTTCTCTTTCACTAGATTGGCATTACTATATGGAAGATGTGCTTTTAATTGGTACTTAGCATTTTTCTGTTGTATATCTGCCAAGCTTTTTCATGTTTTAATAGTCGTTAATGCATCTCATATTTTATGTTCAATAGTAAATACCAAAACATAGATTTGCTGGACTTATTTTGATGTTATGGGCTGCACCAGGCATGCTAGTTATACAAGAGAATGCTACATCTCTAGTCAGTAACTGATGTATTTTGTAATCATCTTAGTTACTGGGAGCCAATTTTCTCTGTATTGCTGTTCGCAGTTTTATCTGGAAAATACTTTGGTACCCAAAAATAGAAAAGAATATTATCATATTCAACATCTTTACTGATAATATTCACATGCATGTTTATGCATGTGACAACGTGAATGAGGAAAAAAGAAAAGGAAGACAAAAAAGAAGACTTTGGTTGGAAAATTCCTTCATCTTGCTTCTTTAACTTAAATGGTAGAAATATTTTGCAGTAAATCCTTTTCCTCTGGACCGAACTCACTTTTCTTACCTTGTTACTAGTAATTGTTATATGTGTTCTCTAGGGCCACATGCTAGAGTACCTGCTTGCCTTGGTGTTTGTGTTATTTAGAACCCTTGTGCGAAGACCTGATGTCATCTTATTTTATTGCGAGTAACTGAAAAGACATTTTCCTGAAGTCAATATTTTTATTTTGATCTTCTTCTCGGGGGAATTAGATATCTTATTTCATATCAACTCTGCAGCACATTGAAGATCTAACTCAAGAAAAGTTTAGCTTGCAACGAGCTCTGGAGGCTTCACGATCATTAGCAGAATCTTTGGCAGCTGAAAACTCATCTCTGACAGAGAACTATAATCAGCAGGTTTGTAGATACTTTAATAGTTTTGTCACTATTAGAATGTAATTATTTTGAACAGTTGATCTGTTGAATTGTTATTATTATAGCATTGTTCCTTTAAATGATATCATGTGTCATGATTCAATAGATACTCTATTATTCTAATATGTTTGTCCAAGTCATCTTATGTTGCTTTCTTTAAGTTCTACTCTGTATTTGTTTCTTCAGAGAGGAGTTGTCAACCAACTAAAATCTGACATGGAAAATTTACAGGAAGAAATGAAGGCCCAACTGGTGAATCTTTGTTTTTCTTTTTAAGAATCTTTCTTACAGTAAGCTACTAGTGTGCTGTCCAAACTACTCTAGATTTTGGTGTTTGGGCCATTTTATGATGAACCAGTTCTGTTTAATGTTTATGGTGGCAGGCAGAACTTGAGTCATTCAGAATGGAATACACAAATGCACGATTAGAATGTAGCGCAGCCGATGAACGAGCCAGTATATTGGCTTCTGAAGTTATTGGGTTGGAGGAGAAGGTATATCTTTAACGATGACAGGTTTATTCTTTTTTGCCATATACCTACTTCCAATTCCCATGAGATACCATTTTTTTGGACTTTGTGTTTTAAATGTCCTGTTAACTTCTATTTTCCCTATAAATTTCTTAATTCTTCTGTCAGCTTAAATACACAGCGGTTGTCTCTTGCAATTCTTTCAGTAAGAAGGGTTTGCAAGTTTTGCTCGAGATTATTGTTTTTAATATCTCTGGGTTGGTCATACATATTTTTCCCCAAATGATTGCCTGAATTTGTTATGTTTTTATGCGTTTTCCCAAATGTTTGCCACTTTTATCTGTCCAGTGAGACATTTGCAAGAACTGCTTATGTTTGAGGCGTCTTTGTTAGAAGGATAAGATTTTAATTGTTCATTTTACTATCATAGGCACTTAAGCTGAGATCCAATGAACTAAAATTGGAGAAGCAATTGGAGAACACGCAGGAGGAAATCTCTTTAATTAAGTACGTATCCATTTTCCTGTCTTCTTTACTGTACAACATTTTTTCCCCATTTAATTATGTTTAATGATTTCTCCATTTGATGGACCAAATATTTAAGCTTTATTCAGGTTTGGTGTCCTCCCTTCTGTCTTTTAATAAACTTGTGTATGACTCAAGTTTTTATAAGAATTTGTTAATAAATCCGTTAAAAGATATAATTGGAAACTTGGCACATCGATGTATCATTTTCATATAAATTATTTGACTTTTTATATTAAAATGTTAAAAGTAAAAAAAATCATATTAAATCCTGAAAAACAAACTCGACAAATTGTGGTACAGAGGGCGTATTTTAGTAGCCAAATTATGGGTTAGTACAGTAAACTATGTTAACTTGGTTTTCATAGGGCCTGAATTTTAACAATGTTTTCTTTTGTATGACAAAATGAGAAAATTGTTTGGTCTTTTGGGCTGGCATTTAGTCAAGTACTCCGTTTGTCCAAAAATTTATTTTTCATTTATGACCTAAATCAGGTAAAATTTACAATAACATCACTAAATTGTAGAATTTTAATGACGTTAATCAAATTTTTTAGTCAATGGCCTATAATACACTACTTTACATAGTTCAGATTGAGTCAGATTGAGTTGAAATTCGGCCCCTTCCATAACTGATGTGACATAATTCAGGGTTCTAGCCTATCATTTGGCCTTATTTATACTTTATTTTATACAAATTACTATAGTAGAAGAATGATTTGTTTTTCCTTTATTGAATTTTTTCTGTTATGTCAACCATTTCTCTGCTAATGCATAGTATCTATGTATTTGTTCTAGTCCTGCATAATGCGCTATTAGTATAAGCTGCATTTATAATTAGCTCGTAAGGTTAGGATGCTAGTTTTGAACCCAAATTTTTCTAGAGACTGGGCTGTGTGATTGCCAGTTTTTTTAGATAATATTCAAGCCAAAGTAGAATATTGTGAGTGCTCGTGCTGCCCTGTTTACTTGTTGTTGCATTTAACTGTGATATTTGTCCCATGTAGAGTCAATACTCATTGAATTAACACGTGATGCGATTACAATTAAATTTACAGAAAGAGAATGTATAGCCTGGAGAAAGATCGCCAGGATTTGAAATTGACTATTGATGCTCTTCAAGAAGGTGATTCTGGTTTTGTTGGTCATATGACACTCTTTTTCCTGCTTTGTGTTATTGGTGTTGCCTGTTGATAGTTGTGTGCTTATGGTACATTTTTGTTTTTACTTCCGCAGAGAAGAAGGTTTTGCAGTCTAAGCTACGAAAAGCCTCTGCTGGTGGAAAAACTGTTGACTCAGTAAAGACCACCATTGGCAGAACAGATACATCGACGTCAACAGATGATCTGGGTAAAGATGTCTCTGCTATTACAAACTTGCCATATTTGGTAAAGTTAAAACAAACTTCGATCTAGACAAATTAAGTATATGCACGTGGATTGTAATTGTGGGTTTGTTTTAATGCTTTACTATTTTAAAGTGGAAAGGTTGTCACGAATTGATGTTTTGTGGCATTACATGGCATTCGCCCATTTTTTAAAAGTTGATGACTTCCAGTAATAAATAAATAAATAAATAAAGTCGATGACTTAATTGCTAGAAATACATAGTACACAGTGTAACTGTAATATCATTTTGTTAAGCTGCTTTCACTTAGATTATATATGTGCTTTATATTTGTGGGTGTCTATTTACCACATATGTGGAAAAACACACACCATGAAAATGTCAAATTTACCCTCTTAATAAATCTCTATGAAGGGTGTTTTAGTCTTTTAGTTTATTAGATTAGTTAGTTAAGTTAGTTAATTAGTAATACATTTAGGTAGGTGTTTTTCCACATATGTGGTAAATAAACGGACTCGCACAGGCCCTATCATCTGAGTTATCTCAAACTTCCAAGTTGAAGGTAATGTTTATGCCTCTGTTTATTTGTTGTGGAAATTTTTGATGTACCAATAAACAATGGCAACTTGAAGGCTGTATGTTTTCCTGTAAATTTTAATCCACAACTTATATACTCCCTTTGTCCCAAAAAGGTTATCCACTTTGTTTTCATCTTTCTGTGGTATTTAATCTTTGATTTTTATTCATAAATGTTTTGATATAGAGATTTGAATAATTTATATGAATATCATAATTTGTAGTATGAATTTTCTAAATATATACTACCTCCGTCCCTAAAAAATTGGTTCGTTTCCTTTTTAGCATTTAATCTATGATTTTATTTCTTTAACACTTTAATATGTAAATCAAATATTTTAAATGAAGATTATAGCTTAATGTGTCTAGTTACGAAATATATTTTTTTCAAAAGTTTTTAATGAAATTATCTAGTAATAATTTAAATCTCCCACAACATCAAAAAAGAAACGCACCAATTTTTTGGGGACGGAGGGAGTATATTTTTTAAATTTTTTCATTATATATCTTATAATTTGAGTCAAACACTCAAATACAAAACATGAAGGTCAAACTCTACAAACTTTGTGGGATGGAGGGAATAGTATTTTATAATAGTTTTAGGGTATTTGTCTAAATACTACTCCCTCTGGCCCAAAAAGACTACTCCATTTCTTTTTCAGCATTTAATCTATCAGTTTTCTCATCAACCTTTTGATATTGAAAGTGAAAAAATTTATATGCAAATGATAAATGAACATTTGCAATTTGTAAATGTATTTATTCTAATTTTTTTTAAATTCTTTTTAGCAATAATTTAAGTCAAACACAACACAGAAAGTCAAACGGACCATTCTTTTTGGGACGGAGGTTGTCATTATATTCAAGAATATGTAGCAGTTAGTGATAAGCTTTTCTAGTTGTAGTTCAAGAGTAGTCATGGCAGGCTGCTTTAGTACTTTAGTGAAATAAAAAACAGAAATGGTAAGACTATATGAAAGAACAATATCATGAGTTTCCTTGAGATCAGATAGTTGCCTTTAAACAGCTTTCAGATTGTAGTGTTTGCTCATTGAAATGGCCAATTTTTTTGACTAGATGTAACAGAACTGGATTCATCTGACGAGATGATAGCAGAAATTCTTATTTGGTCTTGAATGTATGAAATCTTACCAGAAGTTAAAAAAGTGGAGATCTGATTAACTTATTCTGCAGTAGTAAATCTGCTTTTTTTTTTATTTTTTATTCTGCAATATTTTCAAGCTGTTTGTAGGGTTCTCACAATATGTTAGTGCTTGGTTTTTCTTAGAAGTCTCTAATGTGAACATTTATAATGTACTCAAGTTGGGAGCTGGAATATGAGAAATTTGCTTTGACTTTAAAGATTCACTAATTGGTTCCAAGGGCAGCATAATGAATAGGTTGAAAAAATATGGGTTTTTCAGATCTTCATCTCATTGATTACTTCCATTCATTGTTTGGCTGCTATCCTTTTTCTTTCATTTTTCATCTTTCAACAAGTCCTTTTCTACTCTGACTGCAATTACTTAATTTTTATACTCTCTTTATGCCATAAAAGTGTCACGATTCCCTAGAGAACCCAAGTTCAATAAGGTTATACAATGGTATCAATTATTTGGGGATGGAGTATGACAGTATGTTGTGTATCATTCAGTTCAACTTTGCTTGTATTTTAAACCATTATGGTCTTTTATAGTTCATTAACTTGGGCTACCAAGCCTGTCTGAGTTAATACAATTTTCTTTGCCAACTTTTACTCTTTTGTTTGTGATTTTACCTTTGACTGAACTTTGGCGAATTAACATATCTAGCTATTTACGCCTAGTTTAATAAACCCTGTACTATAATGTATTGGGCATGCATAAACACACATTACTGAACTGGATTTTATATTTCTATATGGAGTGATCTGGCTTTTATTGTCTTTCTGTGAATAAGTATTTTACATTTTGTTTATAAAGGAGTTGAATGAAGAATTAACTCGAAAGCTTGAGACTCAGACGCAGAGATTAGAGCTTCTGACTTCTCAAAGTATTGCTAATGGGAATTTATTGTCAAGACAAGCTGGTACCCACACCATTCATGACACCTCTGCATATGCTGATGAGGGTGATGAGGTATTTTCTCGCTGTCTGATCTCCTAGTGTGTGGTTCTGCTGCTCGCTTGGCTATTGATTATCAACGCTATTGCCATCTTGATTATCAACCTTATTGCCATCTTGCTTAGCCCGAGTGCTTGAAAATTACTAGCTTATTTGCTTGATCAATCGACCTTGGCTACTTGCATGTCTCACATCTTTGTCATCTGGGGGTGTCTTTTAAGTTTTGTTTTCTTCACCCATGTATTTCCAACAGGTAGTGGAAAGAGTCTTAGGGTGGATCATGAAGCTTTTTCCTGGAGGTCCCTCTAGACGAAGAGTCAACAAGCGTCTCTCATACCCTGTTTGAATGTCTTTGGGAAGAGTTGAGGTCAGCGGATGCTTCCCCTACAATCCATTTTGTGCTGATAGTCTGACAAGCGTGCTATACATATCATTAAGAAACCACCATTCTTTTTCCTTGGCCGATACAAGTGCCTGTCTTGAGCCAATTCTTGTTGTTTGTAAAATTTTGTTCGTTGAGAGGATTACAAAGGAAAGTCCCTTGATGCAAAAAGTGCAGTTCCCGGGAGTGGAGATGGGGAGTGTTCCATTGTTGGAGAGAAAGTGACTGATATTAAAGGCCAGAGGTTTAGATGAACCATTAGACCAGGTGTGTTGTTTGTGTCACACGTATAGGGTTTGTCTTACTTGATGATTTATTGTACATATCTCATAAGATCATGTTACACTTGACATTGCTTCAATTCCATAAACAGGTGAAAATGGTAGTCATTAGTTAATTTCTGAGAATAGGTTAAAGGAAGTTAGTGGAAGTGGATACCTTTCCTTTTTTCCTCTCCCTGTGGACAGTCTTCATTCCTTTTTAGTAAAGATTTTGATGGACAGATTTGAGTGCAAAAATTAAGTAATGCTGAAAATCTGATGGTAATAAGGTAAAATAGATAATGACAATTATCATTTGAACGTGAAGTAAATTCAGTGTAATAAGATAATTACCAACAATTATTGTATACGAGGTATTGGGTGATCGCGCTCGGGATCCATTTGATATTTATTGTATTAGAAGTATTATTATTAAATATAGGTCACTTAGGGAATTTATTCTTTGACTAAAATTTTAAGCGCATAGGTAATTTTTTAAAGTTTGGTTTAAATGCGAGATTAAATATGTAAAAAATTGGCTCAATTTGTAATTTTTTTTGGAAACTGTAAGGACTGTTTTAAAATTTCTAAAATAGTTTTGAGTATCTTTTTATAATTTTGTGAAACTTTAAGGACTATGTTGTAATTATTTTTTTAGAAGAAAAAAACAATAAAACGACACCAAAGATATAATGAGTTCTAAAAATGGAACAAATTAAACTTATTGAGATATATCCGTTCAAAGTACCGACACTATACATAAAACAAGGAGATTTAAATCAAACTATTTCAAACATATGGGGTTTATATGCAATATATATATATATATATATATATAGAGAGAGAGAGAGAGAGAGAGAGAGAGAAAATTATAGGCTAATGATGGAGTTTCTCTGCAAACAAATAAATGTAGAATAAGGGAAGAAATGACAAGAGTTAAAATTAATAACATATGGGATTAATGTGTAAAAAAATATGAGAATGTAGGTCGGAGAATGTGTAAAAAAATGTGTAAAAAAATGAGAATGTGTAAAAGTAGAAGAGTAAATAAAAAAAAAAGAGAGAGTCACTATAGAAGAGGATGCATCTGCACTTATTAAGAGCATAAGAAAGAATGGAGAAGGAAGGTCTAGAGACCTTCCTATGTCGTCGGCGACAAATAAGGATGTCGAGATTCGTGGCGCATCCTCCGCTCTTGCAATATCGCGCCGAAATCGACATCAGTGATAGCCGAAAAATTATCCAAAATTCAAATCGATACCTTCCTCCCTTGTCCACCGTTTATCGATCGTGCTTTCTCGAATTCAATTCACCGTCCAGCTCTCGCATCTGACGATGATGATCTAAACAACTCATCATGTTGATCTATTATCAATGCTTACCTATCAATTAGTTATGTCGATCTAACAAGGTAGTCATGTGGATCTGACAAGGTAGTGATATCGATTTAACTAAGTAGTCATGTCGATCTAACAAGATAGTGATGTCGATCTAAACCATTCATCATGTTGATCATCATTTTATGATGATCAATAAAGTATGTATGTCGATCTAACAAGGTAGTGATGTTGATCTAAACAACTCATCATGTTGATCACCATTTTATGCTAATCAATCAAGTATGTATGCCGATCTAACAAGATAGTGATGTCGATCTAAACAATTCATCATGTTGGTCACCATTTTATGCTGATCAATCAAGTATGTATGTCGATCTAATAAGGTAGTGATGTTGATCTAAACAACTCATCATGCTGATCACCATTTTATGCTGATCAATCAAGTATGTATGTCGATCTAACAAGGTAGTGATGTCGATCTAAACAACTCATCATGTTCATCACCATTTTGTGCTGATCAATCAAGTATGTATGTCGATCTAACAATGTAGTCATGTGGATATTACGTTGATGATCTAAACAACTTATCATGCTGATCTATTATCAATGCCGAATTCACACCTCAACCCCTTCAATTTCACAGGCTCCTCAAACTTGGGCCCCCATTACTCACTTTTCTTACTCACCTCTCAAACCCTTAGTTATTAGGTGAAAAACTCATCCCCCAATTTCTAAGTTTGGAACCCTCTAATGATGACTTACACAAAAAAAATGAAAATGATAATAATGATGACTTAAAAAAATGAAAATGATAATAATGATGACTTACACAAAGGTGAACATTATATTGAAATGTATAATACTAGAACAAAGATGAACAATGATGACATATACTCGCAACATATGCTGAAATTAAAGTTTGAAACACAGATGAACATTATCCCCGATTTTTTTAAAATAAGATGAACACACTCTAAATAATGACGCTCTCACTTCTCCAAATGATGACCACATCATTAATAATAATGATCACCACATTAGCCATGCTTTGTAAATAATTATAGATGCTCACGTTGTAAGTAAATGATGGTCTCACTCCTAACATTGATGCTCTCACATTGTAAGTATTGATTGATTGATGCGTTTGCTTTTAAAATAAGGTAATTTATTTATAATCACTTCTGCATTATCGATGTTTAGTTGTTTATAGGTGATGATCACGCTCTAAATAATGATGCAGTCACTTCCAACATTGATAATCCCCATCCTCTCGATCAAACACATTGCCTGCACTTTGTAAAAATGATGATCATACTTCAAAAAAATGATGCTTTCACTTCCAATATTGGTGACCATTATCTCATTAAACACATTAGGTCCGCTTTGTAAAAAAATGATCACATAGTAAATAAGGATGCTCTCACTTCCCATAATGATTATCATCATTCCGATCAAAATCACCTAGTAACTAATTATACCCACACAAATCTACAGCAACAAAGCGTCGGCGACCACCACACTGGCCAAGTATCTGATTGCAGCCACTCTGTTCAGTACAGCACCGCCGGTAGGAGCACCAGTGGGGATACCGTTATGGGCGTTGGGATGGAAGAACCAGGGCCTCCAGCAGCGTGCGTCATCGCTGCTGGAGATCTGGTAGGAGACATTGGAGGAGCGGGGGGTGCTCATCGGAGAGGTGGTCAGAGTTTGCAGAAGCCGGTGAAGCCATCGTGGAATGGAGGAGGTGAGGCGGTAAGGCACGACATATGGCAGTTCCATAATTATTGTGAAATTGCACAGTTTTGCGCAATTTAACAATTGTGCAGTTTATCGGCTACCAAAAAGAAAATGGGAAAACCATAAAAATATGGGCTAGTATGAGAGTTGCTTAGTAAACGAATAGGGGGCTTCAAACATAACATTTCGTAAGTGAAAAACAGCTTGTTCACTCCCTTCTTATCCACGTGAACAGCTGAGGTGAGTTCACCTCGCTTCGCGCGGACCTCTGGTGATTTGCGCGAAAGTGAACGCCCTTATTCACATCGCTTCACCCCTCTCTTCACCACTTCGCAACTAAATACAGTAGAAATGATCTCTTCCCAACTAAATACAGTAGAAATGATCGATGGGTTAGGTCATCTCGTCTTGCTGGAGTCCGTCTCGGGTCGCCGGAGTTGTGCATTCCGCTCCCTGATGTGTAAATTTGAGCTCGCCACAGTGCAACACGAAATGTGCGCGGTGCACGAGGCTTGCGCCGAGGTTGTGCACGAGCTTGCGCCTGTTGTGTGCAGCAGTTGTGCGCAGCGCACGAGCTTGCGCACGGAGTTGTGCAGGCTTGTGCGCGCGCACAGAGCTTGCGCACGAGGTTGTGCAGAGCTTGTGCTTGCGCTTAGACTTCTTGCGCACAAGTTGTGCACAGTTATGCAGCCAAAACTCATCCAAGAAGAACTTAGTTATGACAGATAAGCAAGAGAGTTGAAGGTTAAGATGAATTTTGGTTTTCATAAAGACAAGAGCGCAACAAAAAAAAGGAAATTTGAGGCGCGAAACGGCCTTCGTGGTGAATTCACATGTGCGCTCCTCCTTGTTCACGGGGCCCTCAAACTTAACCCTCATTTTTTCACTTTTCTCACTCACCTCCAATTCACTTCCCTATTATGTGAAAATTTTTTTGTTCACTTTTTATGTTTGAAACCCCCTAATAAAAGTAGGAGAAAGGGAAGCAATGAACAAAATAAATCGGAACTGAAAACATATGGAATTAATGTGCAAAAATTATATAGACCAGTAAAGGACATTAACACTTAACTAATACTCCTAAAAGCAAAAGAGGAAGAAAAAAATAAAAAGCAAAAAACGGAAGATATAAAAGAAGAAATGAGAAAAGAAATGGATTAAAAGAGTCAGCAAAATAACGAAAAAAGAATCCAAAAAATGACTCCAAAAAAAACTGTTCACCTTTTCATTGTATGTAGATGTCGCTTTTATTTAATTATGACATTTCGGTTTTTAGTGTGAAAAAAAAAGTGTAAAATCGGAGCATTTATCCCAAGACATGGAGGAGTTCTACGTTTAGCTCGTAAACACGCAATCAAGTGACCAACCACTCCGTTTAATTGAGTAGTAAACAAAAAAATTTCAGAAACTGACAAAAAACTATTCACCCTGTCCCATCAATATACTCATTTCGTTCAAAAAAATTCAATCATATTTTTTTATCCAAAATGATTTGATCGTTTCTTTTTAAGGAAATTTTTTCATATTATTTTTATTTTTTAACCATCAACTTTTATTATTCACTAAAAAAGTTACGTTGTCTTATATAACAGATTTACTTTATTACCCTCAAGTCTTCGATACTCATTATTACCCTCAAGTCTTCGATACTCATTAATATGCTGGTGATGGAGCCCATGTATTCATGCACGGTAATTAGGGGTAAACTGCACTCATGATCATGTAACTTTAATTTTTGTACTATTACAGTCATGTTTTAACTTTTTATACTAATAAAGTCCCGTTTTTAAGTTTTTTCTTCATTCATGGTCATTTTCCGTCAATTGACCGTTAACTTTAACGGATTTGTGAGAAAAATGATAAAATCAGCAACTCAATTGTTTTAAAAAAATTTATTTACACCCAAAGTTTTAAACTTAACCATTTAGGCACTCCCAACGGTTTTAAACATAACACTTTAACCCAAATGTTTTAATTAAGCCCAACAACAACCAGCCACCGCCGCCGGACTCTGCCGCAAAATGCGGGAAACTTAAAAAAAATACACAAGAACGTAGATCGGGGCCTAGGACCGCCGGATCCAAGCCTAGGGCCTCCGAATCGCGACCTAGGGCCGTCGGATCGCGGCCCCAGGCCGGCGAATCGTGACCCCAAGCCGGCGAATCCCGGCCCTGTGTCGTCGATTCGTAGCCTAGGCTAGCGATTCGCCGGCCTGGGCCTCGATCTATGTTCTAGGCCTTTTTTTAGTTTTCGGCATTTTCTGGCGGCGGCGGCCTGACGGTGGCTGGGTGTTATTGGGCTTAATTAAAATATTTGGGTTAAAGTGTTAAGTTTAAAACTGTTGGAGAGTGTCTAAATGGTTAAGTTTAAAACTTGGGGTGTAAATAAATTTTTTTAAAACAATTTAGTTGCTGATTTTATCATTTTTCCTACGAATCCGTTAAAGTTAACGGTCAATGGACGGAAAATGACCATGAATGAAGAAAAAACTTAAAAACAGGACTTAATTAGTACAAAAAAGTTAAAACAGGATCGTAATGGTACAATAATTAAAGTTACAGTGCCATGGGTGCGCTTTTACCAGGAGAGCATTTGTATACTCCTAGCTAGTTTATGTCCTAAATTCACTGCCCCTATAAACAACTGACAGGTTTTCTGGTAATGTTAGATTTTTTTAATGGTTGAGATTAAATAGCTAACAACTAAACTAAAAAAATAGTTTTTTTTGAAACATAACAATTAATTGAAAAAACTGGATATATCGATTAGTAGTTTTAGATTTGGCATAAATTAACAAAAATGGGGAAAAAAACAAATCTAGATGTTATCAAATACTCTCTCATTACTTTAAAGATTGCACCATTTGTTTTAATTGTTTTACATTATTTAATCTATAATTTTTTCATACATGTTTAGATATTTAAAGTTAAATATTTTTTACGTGTATAATAATTTGCAATACATTTTCTAAATATAGTTTTTTGGATTTTTTTGCACTATTTTTCTTTGTAAATATTTGAGTCAAACATTAAACCTTGAAACATGAAAGTCAAATGGTGCAATCTTTAAAGTGCGAAGGGAGTATACCCTCATTCCTCAAAAGAATATACAATTTTCTTTTTGAGGGTGTTTGGTTCAACGATTCTAATAATATGGATTTTCAAAATCCCACAAATTCATAGAATCTTGTGTTTGGTTCATTTTGAAAAATGATTATCCATCATTCTCAAAATCCTAGGATTCTTCACCATTCACAAATTCTTGGATTCAAAATACTATCAATAATCATGGTATTCTTAGAATCCATAGAATTATTATGTTTCAAAAATTTCAATAAAGCTCTTAAACTTTATATTTACACATTTAGTCATTGAATTTTGAAAAATTTACAAAATGGTCCCTATTAAATTACACATTTAGTCCCTAATTTTTTAAAAATTTTATAAAATGGTCCTTTTAAATTACACATATAGTCCCTGAATTTTTGTAAATTTTACAAAATGGTCCCGATAAAATTATGTGATTAGTCCATAAACTTTTGTAAAAGTTACAAAATGGTCCTTGTAAAATTTATATTCCTAGAATCCTTGAACCAAACACAAGATTGTGAGAACAATTATTTCTATTTTCCATCATTGATACTTTCTATATTTTCACAATCCACGGATATTTAGCATCCGCGAACCAAACGCCTTTGGGTTTTCCAAAACTATTGATATACTTAATTTTGCAGAAAACTTTTTATACTAACTTTTTATTACCCATATTTTCTTTTCGCATTCAAAAAGTAATTTTATTTTATATACATATTTTACACATTAACCCTCAAGTAAACAAATTTCTTTAATTAAAGTGCAAGTTTAAAGTGAAGGAGGGAGTATATGTTCACTTTTTTTTGAACGACATACGTTCATTTTTTGAAGAGTCCGGATCTGTTGTCCCATTTTTTCATATTCTCTCTCTGTTCCTCACTGTATTTTACTAACACCGTTAGTTATTCCATTAAAAATATAACAGGTTAACTAACGGTGTTAATAAAATACAGTAAAGAATACGGATATGACATGAAAGAATCAGACAATAGAGCTCTATTCATTTTTGAACGGCATATGTTCACTTTTTTTTTTCTTTTCAGAGGAAGAAAAGGACGTTTGAGGAGGTAGAGGATGCAGCTCTAAAGATGGTACAAAGGAGGAATAGTCTGCTTTTGGTACTAGTACTCCTATATATATATATATATATATATATATATATATATATATATATATATATATATATATATATATATATATATATATATATATATATATATATATATATATATATATATATATATCATAGTTTTCTGTAATTCCTAACTTATGAAACCTGTAGAATTTGATATACCCATAAAGCAGTGGAGTTTTGTGGTAGGAATTTTGCTGAGGGAATTAGTAGATGGGAATTTTGGAAGGAGGTTTGTGTTTGTTAGTTTCTCATGAAAATCTGTGTTTTGATTTTGGGGATCTTACTAACTACCAAAATAGTTTTGGTTCCATCTTATTTGGATGGAGCGCTTGGGTCGGGGTCTACCTACTTTGAAGTTTGGATTCAAACAAGGTTTTATTTACCTGCGCTTGGAAGCGGGTGTTTATTGCAATATACTATAATAATTGAATAGGTATATAACATCAAGTAAAAGAAAACAATTTAGTTTCATTAAATAATTGATGAAGTGAACAAGTATTACATGCAAAAAAAATATAATTTTAAATCTTACATTTTTCACATTTTACCATATCAGGAGGGTCATGTGCAAAATGATAAGAAATAAAAATAAAATGGGAGTACAATCTGAAGCAAACATAAATAAATAAATTGCTAAAATAGAATGACGTGGTAAAATCTCATTATATGGATACTATTCATCCATAAATATTATGTATGATGTATTGAGTTATAAATATAAATATTAGTCTCACACTACGTCGTTGAAGTTAGAAATAATGAAGCTTTTTAATGAGACTTTGTCGACCGCAGTAAAAGTCGCTTTCCAAGCAGTTTAAATGAGTAATACGATTTTTAATGCGGCGAAGCTGCATTAAAATATATTTTCCACTTAAAAGACAATTGCGAAGCTCATTTTCCCTCAAACCATCGCCAAATCCATAGCCCACCCCAAAATATTTATCTCTGCCTCCCTTGCGATTTCGGCTGCTGCTCTCCACCATGAAGTTCGTCGTCGCTTCGTCAACACCGATAAAGGTAAGCACTCCCTTCACCTTCCTTTTATTTCCTTTTTGCTCTTGGAAACTCCTAAACCCTTACCTCTTTTTGCCAAAATCCGCAGCCCCATCCACCGCTATTTCTGGCGCTCCCACCGATGCCGCTTCACCGCTAGCCCCAACAACCAACATTGTTGCACCAGATTTGCGGGTAAACCCTTTCATCTTTTCCCTCTCTATCTCTTTGCCGGATTAATGGTGTGGATGAATTTCTATGAATTTTATGTATTTCTATGAATTTATGGTTAGTTTTTAGAGTTGAAAACCCTAACCCAAAACCCTTTTAATTCATTTTTAAGGTGGTGGTAGTGGTGGATGATGGTGGTGGTGGTGGGCAGTGGCGGTGGTGGACATTTTTGGGCAAAGTGATGAACAAATCTGGGTTTTTTCTTTTTTATGAATCCGGATGAACTTTCAACTGGATTCATCTCTTTTTTTTTTCCAAAATTGTGTAATTTGTCCAAAACCGCATTAAGCCGCATTACGTACTACGGTAAAACTGCATTAAACAACTTACAACGGGTTTATATAATGTTGATTTTACTGCTGTCATTTTCATGTTATTTACTGTAGTCCAAATGTGGTTCTGCCGCATTAAAAGCCATCTCAATCACGTAGTGTCACAAATTATTCTTTTTCTTCAAATCATCAACATTTAAAGGTGAAAAAGCTCAACCATTGAAACTTTAGGGATCGATACTTTACTTTCTAAGTAGCTAAAATTAGGTAATAGAGTTTTCTATCAAACAAACAAAAATGAAAAGATCAAATACAAAAAATAGAGCCCACACTTAATGATGGTTTGAAACTTTAGGAGCCAAAACTCTACTTACTATCTACTTACTAACTAATTAAAGGCAAGTGATATAATTTCCTCCCAAACAAACAAACAAAAGATAAAAGAAACCACATTTGATGATGGGACAAAATTCTATTGGGTGTGTAGTACCCGATTCCACAAAGAGTAAGTCATAAAATAGGAAAAGGCGGCGGGAAAACTGGGGTGTATTCTCAGATTCTCTCCTATTGTACCTCCCCCCCCCCTCCCCAATTTTTCCCTTTATTTATTTCTTTCCATACAACCTTTTTTTAGCTATTTAATCTTCATAAAAAGAAATTTTAACTTTAAAATTCATGTTTTGACTTAAATTATTATTAAAAAATACACACAAATATATGACATTGATTCTCCCGAATTTATTTAATTACTCCAATCATCCGTAGGAAATTGTACCGTTTGAATATCAAATTAGTATTTGTCTCAAATTATTATTACGGAACATTATCTTTAAATCTATTTTTTGATATATATATATATATATATATATATATATATATATATATATATATATATATATATATATATATATATATATACTACTCCATCTATCTCAGAAAAATTGATACATTTTCCTTTTTAGAGTGTTCCGGCAAAACTAATACGTTTCCTAAAAAAGAAAAATTTTTACGTCAATTTTACTTTATTACCCTCATTTTCTCTTCCCACTTTAAAAAGATATTTTTTATTTGCCTACTTTGGCTTATTACCCTTTAGTTAGCAACCATTTTTAATCTTCTTACTAGTTAAATCTATCACATTTGTTGGGACAGAGGGAGTATATATTTTAAATTGAAAAAAAAATAGCACAGATTTCTTACAGGCAATTACAATTTTTCTTAAAAATCAGTGTGAAACCTTATATAAAAAATATATCGAAGATCTGCTGAATGAAGACATATGACATTTTTCTTAATGATAATTTATTTTTCTTAATGATAATTTGAGTCAAAGATGAATTTAAAAGTTAAATGGTGCACTTTTATGTACAGACATATGAAATAATAAAATAAAATAAGTAGACTCGGGTCAAATTTTTATTGTTTGAAAACCAACTTCTAGTAATTTTCAAATAAATTATGAAGAGTAAATAACATCAAAAAATGTTTAAATGGAAAGAAAGGAAAAATAAAAGAAAGAGAATGGGACGGGGGGTCATATGGCATGATGCCATGTATACTTGAGGGAATGGAAGGGGTGGAACAGGAGAGAAACCCGGATCCGTATTCTCCATTCTCTATTTTATTTTTATTTTCTTTAGATTACTTGAGAGTGTATTCTTTTTAATAAAACGAGGTATTATTCTACCAGTGCATCAGCACACCACATGTGGTTAACTATCATTTATCGACCGTAAATCAATTTGATTCTAATACAAAAAAAAAGAATGCGAAAATCATATGTACAAAACTTCGGAAACAATATTAAAAAAGAACAAAACAATGTACGCCAAAAGATAGCTAATCATATCATATCGAAGCTTGTTTCATTTATTAGTATTATTGTAATATGGATTAGGTAAGAATATCAAATAACTATATATTGTTCCTTATCAAATCTTGTTTCTAATTAATGTGTGTATAATATATATATACACACACATAGTTGTTATGTATAATATATTATGAATGTTGTATATGCAATATGGGGTAACATATAACAATAAAAGATTTATACTCCTACAAATAACAAACAATTGTTTTTTAAAAAAGTGAATAACAAATGAGATTACATTTTTAACCCAATCTTACGACATCCTAAAAAACACTCAATTAACTATTTATCAAGTTTCTAGTTGTTATATATATATATACACACACATATATATGTGTTATAATGTATATAATATGATGTGTATATATAATTAGAAAAATGGATAAAAACCAAAAAATAACATATATTATGTATAGATAAGTATACAAATAAAAAATAAAATACTTATGTTATATAATTAACAAACAAAAAGAAAGACTAAAATACTATATGTGTGTGTATATATATAATAAAAAACAACTAAGATAAAAAAAATTAGATTTAGCTAGACTACTGTTACACCCACCCCGACGTTTTGTAATTTTTCGGCGAATGTCGGCCGGAATTGTGAATTCTGTAAATTATCGGAATAATGTTGGTATATGATAAATTATTGGAATTCAATGTTTGGAAGTGAATTTGGTGATATTTGTAAGTGTTTTACGTGTTGGACGACATTTATTGAGTTCCGGGACATTTTGCCGAAATTTGGTTTCGGAGGGCAAAATGGTCACCGTTGGGCAAAAATTGGAAAAAATCACAAGTTAGGCTTACTCAGTTGGGTCGAATTGTTGGGCTGCTTGTTGGGCTGATTTATGGGAATTGGAAGATGAAAATATCTTTCAAAGGTCAATGCATATTGGCCAAGTATTTCTCAACCAATCCCCTTTCAACACCATTTTTCCACTCACATTTGCACCAATCATATCATCACACACTACCCCTCCACTCACAATTAAAATAATCTTGGCCACAAATACTCCCTTATCAGCTGACTCCCTCTCTCATTTCATTACCATTTACTTCATTTCCTTTGCATTTCAAACACTTAGAAAGAAAAGTAAGTTCTTGAACTCTCTTCACTTGCTGGCCAGAATACTTCTCTTCTGTTCGTGGCTGATTCTGCTCGTCTGGAGTTCGAATTGGCTTTGGTCGTAGTTAGAAGAAATCTTCCTTAACCTCTTGGCTTCAACTTTGCTGAAGGGGCCATGGTCCACAAACGTCGGGAAGAGCTCCAAATCTGAGTTGCACGAAAACGGGTCTGCTGTGATGTTGGTGCTGAAATCTCCAACTTGAAGTTTTGGGTCTTGGATCTTCATCCAGCAAGTCTACCACTTCTTCTACCTTCCAAATCAGCTGTTTTCAAGTTCAAGGGGTTGGAGGTTATCTTTGTTCCAAAGCATCACCATCTAAGGGTTGAGTGAATTTCAGCAAGGTGAGGAACCCTTGTTAAGTTTTTGAATTTTTGGTTGTTGGTTGGTGTTGATCTTCATGTATGTTGGTGTTTGATACATGTTAAGCATGTTTTGTTTTTGGAAAATCATGAAAACACAAGTGTTGGAAAAATCAGCAAGGAGTCGAAAATTTGAGATGGTGTTTGATGATGTTTTCTTGGTTGAACATGGAAAAGAAGCATGTATTTAGCATGTTTGGCATGTTTTAAAGTTAGGGTAAAAAGTTGGAAGTTATTTGGTGAAGATTGGTATTAAGGCCGAAAGTTTGGGGTGTTGTTGTGAAGTTTGGAAAAGTTTAAGGATGAAGGATGTAATTAAATCATGTTTGGTAAAAGAAAGTATGTTTAAGTGATAAAAAATGCAAGTTGGTAAAGTTTGGGAAAAAAGTAAAGGTTTGGGCCGAATTTGGGCTTGGGCCGAAATTTTGGGTGAAATTGGATAAAAGTTGACTTTTTGGTAAAGTTGACCAAATCGGGTAAATTTGACAACTTTGTGAAAGTTTAGGGACTTAAGTTGTAATTAAGGAATAATTCCCAACATAAGGAACTTTAGTGAAGTAACTAAAGTTATTTCCGTGTTTCTGATTCTAGCGGTGATTACGCATTTTACGGGATACTCTTGTGGGCGTCGGGGACCCAGGTAGATTATCCGCTTGTCGAGTAAGGGGTTTAACTTCCTTAATGCGCATTTTATGTGTATTAGGTTAGTTAAGGAGCTAGTACTTGGGTCCAGGGTGGGGTCCGGTGACTCTCGGGTCTAGTCACATGGTACGTAGCGGGTTTGCAGGGTTTTGCTCAAACATGGGTTATGGACTTATATCATATCGGACTTGCTTATCGGGGGTCGACAACGGACCCATATTTATGTTCTGTACGTGAGAAGTCCGTGAGTTACGGCTGACGGGAACGCCGGGACCTAAGCCGGTATGCCAACCGTGGTCGCCAACTCACGATGTTATGTGCCGGCTTTGTGCCGCTTTTGGGCCGACAGTTAGGGGTGATATCCCCTTGCTGGTACCACGCGTTATGACCCGATTATCAGTGTGAGTTTAACAAGCCGTTGTAGGGTGCTGTCGAGGGTTCGGGGAACCTTTGTATTGGTGTACCACCAGTCCGACGGGAATTATGATCATAATCACATGTGCATGTAATAATCCTGATATACTTAGGAATTTGTATTATTTAGTTCATTGCATACTAACCGTTTTATGCGGGAAAATGTTTTTAAGGTTTTACCGCTACCGTACCTACCCCCTTACGGAGTTCTTTCGAGAACTCACCCCACTTATTATGTTTTCGGGGATCGGGCAAGCGACTGCGGTGTAGATCTCCATGATTATCGTTGTGCATTTTGGCTTTAAGGTACTTATCATTAAGTTGGGGTGTTTTCTCGTTAGATACTTTTGTGATCTTCTTGAGTTGGGTTTAACATTTATGTTCTCCGTTTATGTTCAAAGACGCGATTGTAGCTAGCAAGGTAACATTGGTTTTGGACTTGGCTTTGTAGGTAATTGTGCATATAGGATGTTTTCGGCACTTGGGTCTGTATATTATTCGTAGGAAGTTTCCGGCCCTACGAAGAGGACAGAACTTCTTCTGCTTGTATTCTTTACTGTCTGCTTTTTCATGCGCGCGATATTACGTAAAACCACTAACTTGTCTCGGGTGCAGGTTTAGAACTAGAAAGATGTCGTAAAATCTGCAACACGACTTAACCTTAAAACTAAAAGGAAAACGTTTTAAGGGTTGGGTTTCGGGTCCACACCAAAAAAAACCGTTTTAAGAGAACTCCGTTTTCATCCGCCACCGACTCAGCAAGCTTCCGCAACCATTCGACTACTGTGCTTCCAACTTTCCGGGCGGTGGGGTGACAAATTTGGTATCAGAGCGGTTAGGGTTAGAGTTAGGAATGGTTAGACTTTCCGACCTAAAATCTGCTTTTAGCTCTGAGGTAATTTAACTAAAAGAATAGCTAACTTTTACTAAAATTGCTCTAGAACTTTAGGAAGATTTAGGATTGGTTAGTTTGTACCATAACCTAGCATAACCTACGAAACTTAAAGGAAAGTGGTTAATGAATATCGCGCGGATGGTCCACGAAGGATGTGGATTATCTGATCTTTTCAAGGTTGGCAAGCAAAGGAATTGCTGCCAAAATTCTTTGTTTTAGTTGCATGCATATCATTTACAGAGCCATTAGGAAACTGCTGGTTGTTAACTTGGAGAATTAACTGTCCTTTCTGTCTGTTTCTATGGGTTTCTAGATGGTTCGCACGAGGCGAGACCGTGTTGTTCGTTCGAATACTTCGGACCCCTCTCTGGAGAGTGACCCCGAGAGGAGGGTCCATCGTCAGGTTAGACAGTTCACACCACGATCTTCGTCACAGTCCCGACAGAGTTACGGATGACGCCGAGCGCACCCGGTTGGTTGAGATCATGGGACAGATACGCACTGCTTTTGGATGGTGTGCTGACACGAGGGGATTTGTTGTCTGACGGGGAGAGCGACAGTGAGTATTCTGCACCGACTGTTACACCCGCGGACACAGAGACTACGTATACTGACTCCACTTGGCAAAGATCTACTTCGATTTCTGGGGAAGACCAGAGTGAGTCGCGTGGTCGCACCCACTCTCGGAGGTCCAGGACAGCGGCCAGTACTGCTCGCACCATCCGCCCTGCTCGCAGGGAACGGAGGGGTCGATCACCGACACATCGTCGCCGATCGAGGGATGACTCTATTTCAGATTCCGGGGATACGAGGACCCCGAGACCGCGCGAGAGAGAGCACTTGCCGGTTACGATGAGGTTGGGATGATGGGCGCTGCGGCGCTTCAACCCGCCCAAGTTCTCGGGCAAGGCTGGGCAGACACGGCCAGTGATGGCTGGCCCGATATGGAGCGGCTGGTGACCAGATTGGGGTTGCCATCCGAGGCGATGGTATCTCTTGCTACCTTTTACCTCCGTGACGCAGCTCATAACTGGTGGCAAGGGATAGTCCAGGACCGGGCGACACAGTACCCGGGGATGTCTTGGGAGGAGTTCTCCCACCTATACCATGAGAGGTGGTTGGGGTATGCTATCAGAGAGCGCCGATAGGCTGAGTTCGACGCACTCACCCAGAGCAGCCGATCAGTCACGGAATATGAGCTGGAGTTC
The DNA here is from genome assembly GCA_024586325.1 of Stellera chamaejasme. Lineage (NCBI taxonomy): Eukaryota > Viridiplantae > Streptophyta > Magnoliopsida > Malvales > Thymelaeaceae > Stellera > Stellera chamaejasme. The sequence goes on from CM044984.1 coordinate 33,069,686, forward strand.
AGTCGATTGATCCGCTACTCTTCTCAGGCTGACTCCTCAGAGCGAGAGAGGATGAGGAGGTTCATCCGGGGCATACGCCCCCAGATCAAGGAGCATCTGACTGCTCTCTATATTTCTGTTTACCATGAGGCCATCCAGAAGGCCCTTTTGCTGGAGACTGAGAGGATCGGGGTAGTAGCTACACCTTCCCGGCCACAGAGCGGCGGGAAGCCATCGAGCCAGCAGAGCCAAGGGCAGCAGCATGGACAGAGCAGGCCGGGCAGATTTGGCCAGGGCACGAGCAGGACTCCCTTTGCACAGCTACCAATATGCCGAGAGTGTGGCAGACGTCATGAGGGTCGGACGTGCTTCAGAGCAGCAGACCAATGCCTGAAGTGCGGGTCCACGGATCATTGGGTCAAGGACTGCCCACATACATAGTTTCAGGGTTGACCTTTGAAAGATACAGTTGGGCCGAATTGTTGGGCTGCTTGTTGGGCTGATTTATGGGAATTGGAAGATGAAAATATCTTTCAAAGGTCAATGCATATTGGCCAAGTATTTCTCAACCAATCCCTTTCAACACCATTTTTCCACTCACATTTGCACCAATCATATAATCACACACTACCCCTCCACTCACAATTAAAATAATCTTGACCATAAATACTCCCTTATCAGCTGACTCCCTCTCTCATTTCATTACCATTTACTTCATTTCCTTTGCATTTCAAACACTTAGAAAGAAAAGTAAGTTCTTAAACTCTCTTCACTTGCTGGTCAGAATACTTCTCTTCTGTTCATGGCTGATTCTGCTCGTCTGGAGTTCGAATTGGCTTTCGTCGTAGTTAGAAGAAATCTTCCTTAACCTCTTGGCTTCAACTTTTCGGAAGGGACCATGGTCCAGAAACGTCGGGAAGACTTCCAAATCCGAGTTGCACGAAAACGGGTCTGCTGTGATGTTGGTGCTGAAATCTCCAACTTGAAGTTTTGGGTCTTGGATCTTCATCCAGCAAGTCTACCACTTCTTCTACCTTCCAAATCAGCTGTTTTCAAGTTCAAGGGGTTGGAGGTCATCTTTGTTCCAAAAGCAGCACCATCTAAGGGTTGAGTGAATTTGACAAGGTGAGGAACCCCTTGTTAAGTTTTTGAAATTTTGGTTGTTGGTTGGTGTTGATCTTCATGTATGTTGGTGTTTGATACATGTTAAGCATGTTTTGTTCTTGGAAAATCATGAAAACACAAGTGTTGGAAAAATCAACAAGGGGCCGAAAATTTGAGATGGTGTTTGAAATGCAAAGGAAATGAAGTAAATGGTAATGAAATGAGAGAGGGAGTCAGCTGATAAGGGAGTATTTGTGGCCAAGATTATTTTAATTGTGAGTGGAGGGGTAGTGTGTGATGATATGATTGGTGCAAATGTGAGTGGAAAAATGGTGTTGAAAGGGGATTGGTTGAGAAATACTTGGCCAATATGCATTGACCTTTGAAAGATACTGATTGGGCGAATTGTTGGGCTGCTTGTTGGGCTGATTTATGGGAATTGGAAGATGAAAATATCTTTCAAAGGTCAAAGCATATTGGCCAAGTATTTCTCAACCAATCCCCTTTCAACACCATTTTTCCACTCACATTTGCACCAATCATATCATCACACACTACCCCTCCATTCACAATTAAAATAATCTTGGTCACAAATACTCCCTTATCAACTGACTCCCTCTCTCATTTCATTACCATTTACTCCATTTCCTTTGCATTTCAAACACTTAGAAAGAAAAGTAAGTTCTTGAACTCTCTTCACTTGCTGGCCAGAATACTTCTCTTCTGTTCGTGGCTGATTCTGCTCGTCTGGAGTTCGAATTGGCTTTGGTCGTAGTTAGAAGAAATCTTCCTTAACCTCTTGGCTTCAACTTTGCTGAAGGGGCCGTGGTACAAAATGTCGGGAAGACCTCCAAATCTGAGTTGCAGCAGCGGGTCTCTTTGTGATGTTGGTGCTGAAATCTCCAACTTGAAGTTTTGGGTCTTGGATCTTCATCCAGCAAGTCTACCACTTCTTCTACCTTCCAAATCAGCTGTTTTCAAGTTCAAGGGGTTGGAGGTTATCTTTGTTCCAAAAGCAGCACCATCTAAGGGTTGAGTGAATTTCACAAGGTGAGGAACCCCTTGTTAAGTTTTGAAATTTTGGTTGTAGGTTGGTGTTGATCTTCATGTATGTTGGTGTTTGATACATGTTAAGCATGTTTTGTTCTTGGAAAATCATGAAAACACAAGTGTTGGAAAAATCAGCAAGGGGCCGATAATTTGAGATGGTGTTTGAAATGCAAAGGAAATGAAGTAAATGGTAATGAAACGAGAGAGGGCGTCAGCTGATAAGGGAGTATTTATGGCCAAGATTATTTTAATTGTGAGTGAAGGGGTAGTGTGTGATGATATGATTGGTGCAAATGCGAGTGGAAAAATGGTGTTGAAAGGGGATTGGTTGAGAAATACTTGGCCAATATGCGTTGACCTTTGAAAGATACTGATTGGGCGAATTGTTGGGCTGCTTGTTGGGCTGATTTATGGGAATTGGATGATGAAAATATCTTTCGAAGGTCAATGCATATTGGCCAAGTATTTCTCAACCAATCCCTTTCAACACCATTTTTCCACTCACATTTGCACCAATCATATCATCACACACTACCCCTCCACTCACAATTAAAATAATCTTGGCCACAAATACTCCCTAATCAGCTGACTCCCTCTCTCATTTCATTACCATTTACTGCATTTCCTTTGCATTTCAAACACTTTGAAAGAAAAGTAAGTTCTTGAACTCTCTTCACTTGCTGGCCAGAATACTACTCTTCTGTTCGTGGCTGATTTTGCTCGTCAGGAGTTCGAATTGGCTTTCGTCGTAGTTAGAAGAAATCTTCCTTAACCTCTTGGCTTCAACTTTACTGAAGGGGCCATGGTCCAAAAACGTCGGGAAGAGCTCCAAATCTGAGTTGCACGAAAACGGGTCTGCTGTGATGTTGGTGCTGAAATCTCTAACTTGAAGTTTTGGGCCTTGGATCTTCATCCAGAAATTCTACCACTTCTTCTACCTTCCAAATCAGCTGTTTTCAAGTTCAAGGGGTTGGAGGTCATCTTTGTTCCAAAAGCAGCACCATCTAAGGGTTGAGTGAATTTCAGCAAGGTGAGGAACCCCTTGTTAAGTTTTTGAAATTTTGGTTGTTGGTTGGTGTTGATCTTCATGTATGTTGGTGTTTGATACATGTTAAGCATGTTTTGTTCTTGGAAAATCATGAAAACACAAGTGTTGGAAAAATCAACAAGGGGCCGAAAATTTGAGATGGTGTTTGAAATGCAAAGGAAATGAAGTAAATGGTAATGAAATGAGAGAGGAGTCGGTGATAAGGGAGTATTTGTGGCCAAGATTATTTTAATTGTGAGTGGAGGGTAGTATGTGATGATATGATTGGTGCAAATGTGAGTGGAAAAATGGTGTTGAAAGGGATTGGTTGAGAAATCTTGGCCAATATGTATTGACCTTTGAAAGATACTGATTGGGCGAAATTGTTGGGCTGCTTGTTGGGCTGATTTATGGGAATTGGATGATGAAAATATCTTTCGAAGGTCAATGCATATTGGCCAAGTATTTCTCAACCAATCCCTTTCAACACCATTTTTCCACTCACATTTGCACAAATCATATCATCACACACTACCCCTCCACTCATAATTAAAATAATCTTGGTCACAAATACTCCCTTATCAGCTGACTCCCTCTCTCATTACATTACCATTTACTCCATTTCCTTTGCATTTCAAACACTTAGAAAGAAAAGTAAGTTCTTGAACTCTCTTCACTTGCTGGCCAGAATACTTCTCTTCTGTTCGTGGCTGATTCTGCTCGTCTGGAGTTCGAATTGGCTTTGGTCGTAGTTAGAAGAAATCTTCCTTAACCTCTTGGCTTCAACTTTGCTGAAGGGGCCATGGTCCAACAATGTCGGGAAGACCTCCAAATCTGAGTTGCACGCAGCGGGTCTGCTGTGATGTTGGTGCTGAAATCTCCAACTTGAAGTTTTGGGTCTTGGATCTTCATCCAGCAAGTCTACCACTTCTTCTACCTTCCAAATCAGCTGTTTTCAAGTTCAAGGGGTTGGAGGTTATCTTTGTTCCAAAAGCAGCACCATCTAAGGGTTGAGTGAATTTCAGCAAGGTGAGGAACCCCTTGTTAAGTTTTTGAAATTTTGGTTGTTGGTTGGTGTTGATCTTCATGTATGTTGGTGTTTGATACATGTTAAGCATGTTTTGTTCTTGGAAAATCATGAAAACACAAGTGTTGGAAAAATCAGCAAGGGGCCGAAAATTTGAGATGGTGTTTGAAATGCAAAGGAAATGAAGTAAATGGTAATGAAATGAGAGAGGGAGTCAGCTGATAAGGGAGTATTTGTGGCCAAGATTATTTTAATTGTGAGTGGAGGGGTAGTGTGTGATGATATGATTGGTGCAAATGTGAGTGGAAAAATGGTGTTGAAAGGGGATTGGTTGAGAAATACTTGGCCAATATGTATTGACCTTTGAAAGATACAGTTGGGCCGAATTGTTGGGCTGCTTGTTGGGCTGATTTATGGGAATTGGAAGATGAAAATATCTTTCAAAGGTCAAAGCATATTGGCCAAGTATTACTCAACCAATCCCCTTTCAACACCATTTTTCCACTCACATTTGCACCAATCATATCATCACACACTACCCCTCCACTCACAATTAAAATAATCTTGGCCATAAATACTCCCTTATCAGCTGACTCCCTCTCTCATTTCATTACCATTTACTCCATTTCCTTTGCATTTCAAACACTTAGAAAGAAAAGTAAGTTCTTGAACTCTCTTCACTTGCTGGCCAGAATACTTCTCTTCTGTTCGTGGTTGATTATACTCGTCTGGAGTTCGAATTGGCTTTAGTCGTAGTTAGAAGAAATCTTCCTTAACCTCTTGGCTTCAACTTTGCTGAAGGGGCCATGGTCCAAAAACGTCGGGAAGACCTCCAAATCTGAGTTGCACGCAGCGGGTCTGCTGTGATGTTGGTGCTGAAATCTCAAACTTGAAGTTTTGGGTCTTGGATCTTCATCCAGCAAGTCTACCACTTTTTCTACCTTCCAAATCAGCTGTTTTCAAGTTCAAGGGGTTGGACGTTATCTTTGTTCCAAAAGCAGCACCATCTAAGGGTTGAGTGAATTTCGAAGGTGAGGAACCCCTTGTTAAGTTTTGAAATTTTGGTTGTTGGTTGGTGTTGATCTTCATGTATGTTGGTGTTTGATACATGTTAAGAATGTTTTGTTCTTGGAAAATCATGAAAACACAAGTGTTGGAAAAATCAACAAGGGACCGAAAATTTGAGATGGTGTTTGAAATGCAAAGGAAATGAAGTAAATGGTAATGAAATGAGAGAGGGAGTCAGCTGATAAGGGAGTATTTGTGGCCAAGATTATTTTAATTGTGAGTGGAGGGGTAGTGTGTGATGATATGATTGGTGCAAATGTGAGTGGAAAAATGGTGTTGAAAGGGGATTGGTTGAGAAATACTTGGCCAATATGCATTGACCTTTGAAAGATACAGTTGGGCCGAATTGTTGGGCTGCTTGTTGGGCTGATTTATGGGAATTGGAAGATGAAAATATCTTTCAAAGGTCAATGCATATTGGCCAAGTATTTCTCAACCAATCCCCTTTCAACACCATTTTTCCACTCACATTTGCACCAATCATATCATCACACACTACCCCTCCACTCACAATTAAAATAATCTTGGCCACAAATACTCCCTTATCAGCTGACTCCCTCTCTCATTTCATTACCATTTACTCCATTTCCTTTGCATTTCAAACACTTAGAAAGAAAAGTAAGTTCTTGAACTCTCTTCACTTGCTGGCCAGAATACTTCTCTTCTGTTCGTGGCTGATTCTGCTCGTCTGGAGTTCGAATTGGCTTTGGTCGTAGTTAGAAGAAATCTTCCTTAACCTCTTGGCTTCAACTTTGCTGAAGGGGCCATGGTCCAAAAACGTCGGGAAGACCTCCAAATCAGTTGCACGAAAACGGGTCTGCTTTGTGATGTTGGTGCTGAAATCTCCAACTTGAAGTTTTGGGTCTTGGATCTTCATCCATCAAGTCTACCACTTTTTCTACTTTCCAAATCAGCTGTTTTCAAGTTCAAGGGGTTGGAGGTTATCTTTGTTCCAAAAGCAGCACCATCTAAGGGTTGAGTGAATTTCAGCAAGGTGAGGAACCCCTTGTTAAGTTTTTGAAATTTTGGTTGTTGGTTGGTGTTGATCTTCATGTATGTTGGTGTTTGATACATGTTAAGCATGTTTTGTTCTTGGAAAATCATGAAAACACAAGTGTTGGAAAAATCAACAAGGGGCCAAAAATTTGAGATGGTGTTTGAAATGCAAAGGAAATGAAGTAAATGGTAATGAAATGAGAGAGAGAGAGTCAGCTGATAAGGGAGTATTTGTGGCCAAGATTATTTTAATTGTGAGTGGAGGGGTAGTGTGTGATGATATGATTGGTGCAAATGTGAGTGGAAAAATGGTGTTGAAAGGGGATTGGTTGAGAAATACTTGGCCAATATGCATTGACCTTTGAAAGATACAGTTGGGCCGAATTGTTGGGCTGCTTGTTGGGCTGATTTATGGGAATTGGAAGATGAAAATATCTTTCAAAGGTCAATGCATATTGGCCAAGTATTTCTCAACCAATCCCCTTTCAACACCATTTTTCCACTCACATTTGCACCAATCATATCATCACACACTACCCCTCCACTCACAATTAAAATAATCTTGGCCACAAATACTCCCTTATCAGCTGACTCCCTCTCTCATTACATTACCATTTACTCCATTTCCTTTGCATTTCAAACACTTAGAAAGAAAAGTAAGTTCTTGAACTCTCTTCACTTGCTGGCGAATACTTCTCTTCTTTTCGTGGCTGATTCTGCTCGTCTGGAGTTCGAATTGGCTTTGGTTGTAGTTAGAAGAAATCTTCCTTAACCTCTTGGCTTCAACTTTGCTGGAAGGGGCCATGGTCCAAAAACGTCGGGAAGACCTCCAAATTTGAGATGGTGTTTGAAATGCAAAGGAAATGAAGTAAATGGTAATGAAATGAGAGAGGGAGTCAGCTGATAAGGGAGTATTTGTGGCCAAGATTATTTTAATTGTGAGTGGAGGGGTAGTGTGTGATGATATGATTGGTGCAAATGTGAGTGGAAAAATGGTGTTGAAAGGGGATTGGTTGAGAAATACTTGGCCAATATGCATTGACCTTTGAAAGATACAGTTGGGCCGAATTGTTGGGCTGCTTGTTGGGCTGATTTATGGGAATTGGAAGATGAAAATATCTTTCAAAGGTCAATGCATATTGGCCAAGTATTTCTCAACCAATCCCCTTTCAACACCATTTTTCCACTCACATTTGCACCAATCATATCATCACACACTACCCCTCCACTCACAATTAAAATAATCTTGGCCACAAATACTCCCTTATCAGCTGACTCCCTCTCTCATTTCATTACCATTTACTCCATTTCCTTTGCATTTCAAACACTTAGAAAGAAAAGTAAGTTCTTGAACTCTCTTCACTTGCTGGCCAGAATACTTCTCTTCTGTTCGTGGCTGATTCTGCTCGTCTGGAGTTCGAATTGGCTTTGGTCGTAGTTAGAAGAAATCTTCCTTAACCTCTTGGCTTCAACTTTGCTGAAGGGGCCATGGTCCAAAAACGTCGGGAAGACCTCCAAATCTGAGTTGCACGAAAACGGGTCTGTTGTGATGTTGGTGCTGAAATCTCCAACTTGAAGTTTTGGGTCTTGGATCTTCATCCAGCAAGTCTACCACTTCTTCTACCTTCCAAATCAGCTGTTTTCAAGTTCAAGGGGTTGGAGGTTATCTTTGTTCCAAAAGCAGCACCATCTAAGGGTTGAGTGAATTTGACAAGGTGAGGAACCCCTTGTTAAGTTTTGAAATTTTGGTTGTTGGTTGGTGTTGATCTTCATGTATGGTGGAGTTTGATAAATGTTAAGCTTGTTTTGTTGTTTGAAAATCATGAAAACACAAGTGTTGGAAAAATCAACAAGGGACCGAAAATTTGAGATGGTGTTTGAAATGCAAAGGAAATGAAGTAAATGGTAATGAAATGAGAGAGGGAGTCAGCTGATAAGGGAGTATTTGTGGCCAAGATTATTTTAATTGTGAGTGGAGGGGTAGTGTGTGATGATATGATTGGTGCAAATGTGAGTGGAAAAATGGTGTTGAAAGGGGATTGGTTGAGAAATACTTGGCCAATATGCATTGCCCTTTGAAAGATACTGATTGGGCGAATTGTTGGGCTGCTTGTTGGACTGATTTATGGAAATTGGAAGATGAAAATATCTTTCAAAGGTCAATGCATATTGGCCAAGTATTTCTCAACCAATCCCCTTTCAACACCATTTTCCACTCACATTTGCACCAATCATATCATCACACACTACCCCTCCACTCACAATTAAAATAATCTTGGCCACAAATACTCACTAATCAGCTGACTCCCTCTCTCATTTCATTACCATTTACTTCATTTCCTTTGCATTTCAAACACTTAGAAAGAAAAGTAAGTTCTTGAACTCTCTTCACTTGCTGGCCAGAATACTTCTCTTCTGTTCGTGGCTGATTCTGCTCGTCTGGAGTTCGAATTGGCTTTGGTCGTAGTTAGAAGAAATCTTCCTTAACCTCTTGGCTTCAACTTTGCTGAAGGGGCCATGGTCCAAAAACGTCGGGAAGACCTCCAAATCTGAGTTGCACGAAAACGGGTCTGCTGTGATGTTGGTGCTGAAATCTCCAACTTGAAGTTTTGGGTCTTGGATCTTCATCCAGCAAGTCTACCACTTCTTCTACCTTCCAAATCAGCTGTTTTCAAGTTCAAGGGGTTGGAGGTTATCTTTGTTCCAAAAGCAGCACCATCTAAGGGTTGAGTGAATTTCAAGGTGAGGAACCCCTTGTTAAGTTTTGAAATTTTGGTTGTTGGTTGGTGTTGATCTTCATGTATGTTGGTGTTTGATACATGTTAAGCATGTTTTGTTCTTGGAAAATCATGAAAACACAAGTGTTGGAAAAATCAACAAGGGGCGAAAATTTGAGATGGTGTTTGAAATGCAAAGGAAATGAAGTAAATGGTAATGAAATGAGAGAGGGAGTCAGCTGATAAGGGAGTATTTGTGGCCAAGATTATTTTAATTGTGAGTGGAGGGGTAGTGTGTGATGATATGATTGGTGCAAATGTGAGTGGAAAAATGGTGTTGAAAGGGGATTGGTTGAGAAATACTTGGCCAATATGCATTGACCTTTGAAAGATACGGTTGGGCGAATTGTTGGGCTGCTTGTTGGGCTGATTTATGGGAATTGGAAGATGAAAATATCTTTCAAAGGTCAATGCATATTGGCCAAGTATTTCTCAACCAATCCCCTTTCAACACCATTTTTCCACTCACATTTGCACCAATCATATCATCACACACTACCCCTCCACTCACAATTAAAATAATCTTGGCCACAAATACTCACTAATCAGCTGACTCCCTCTCTCATTTCATTACCATTTACTTCATTTCCTTTGCATTTCAAACACTTAGAAATAAAAGTAAGTTCTTGAACTCTCTTCACTTGTTGGCCAGAATACTTCTCTTCTGTTCGTGGCTGATTCTGCTCGTCTGGAGTTCGAATTGGCTTTGGTCGTAGTTAGAAGAAATCTTCCTTAACCTCTTGGCTTCAACTTTGCTGAAGGGGCCATGGTCCAAAAACGTCGGGAAGACCTCCAAATCTGAGTTGCACGAAAACGGGTCTGCTGTGATGTTGGTGCTGAAATCTCCAACTTGAAGTTTTGGGTCTTGGATCTTCATCCAGCAAGTCTACCACTTCTTCTACCTTCCAAATCAGCTGTTTTCAAGTTCAAGGGGTTGGAGGTTATCTTTGTTCCAAAAGCAGCACCATCTAAGGGTTGAGTGAATTTCAGCAAGGTGAGGAACCCCTTGTTAAGTTTTTGAAATTTTGGTTGTTGGTTGGTGTTGATCTTCATGTATGTTGGTGTTTGATACATGTTAAGCATGTTTTGTTCTTGGAAAATCATGAAAACACAAGTGTTGGAAAAATCAGCAAGAGGCCGAAAATTTGAGATGGTGTTTGAAATGCAAAGGAAATGAAGTAAATGGTAATGAAATGAGAGAGAGAGAGAGGGAGTCAGCTGATAAGGGAGTATTTGTGGCCAAGATTATTTTAATTGTGAGTGGAGGGGTAGTGTGTGATGATATGATTGGTGAAAAATGGTGTTGAAAGGGGATTGGTTGAGAAATACTTGACCAATATGCATTGACCTTTGAAAGATACAGTTGGGCCGAATTGTTGGGCTGATTTATGGGAATTGGATGATGAAAATATCTTTCGAAGGTCAATGCATATTGGCCAAGTATTTCTCAACCAATCCCTTTCAACACCATTTTTCCACTCACATTTGCACCAATCATATCATCACACACTACCCCTCCACTCACAATTAAAATAATCTTGGCCACAAATACTCCCTTATCCGCTGACTCCCTCTCTCATTTCATTACCATTTACTTCATTTCCTTTGCATTTCAAACACTTAGAAATATAAGTAAGTTCTTGAACTCTCTTCACTTGCTGGCCAGAATACTTCTCTTCTGTACGTGGCTGATTCTGCTCGTCTGGAGTTCGAATTGGCTTTGGTCGTAGTTAGAAGAAATCTTCCTTAACCTCTTGGCTTCAACTTTGCTGAAGGGGCCATGGTCCAAAAACGTCAGGAAGACCTCCAAATCCGAGTTGCACGAAAACGGGTCTGTTGTGATGTTGGTGTTGAAATCTCCAACTTGAAGTTTTGGGTCTTAGATCTTCATCCAGCAAGTCTACCACTTGTTCTACCTTCCAAATCAGCTGTTTTCAAGTTCAAGGGGTTGGAGGTTATCTTTGTTCCAAAAGCAGCACCATCTTAGGGTTGAGTGAATTTCAGCAAGGTGAGGAACCCCTTGTTAAGTTTTTGAAATTTTGGTTGTTGGTTGGTGTTGATCTTCATGTATGTTGGTGTTTGATACATGTTAAACATGTTTTGTTCTTGGAAAATCATGAAAACACAAGTGTTGGAAAAATCAAAAAGGGGCCAAAAATTTGAGATGGTGTTTGATGATGTTTTCTTGGTTGAACATGGAAAAGAAGCATGTATTTATCATGTTTGGCATGTTTTAAAGTTAGGGTAAAAAGTTGGAAGTTATTTGTTGAAGATTGGTATTAAGGCCGAAAGTTTGGGGTGTTGTTGTGAAGTTTGGAAAAGTTTAAGGATGAAGGATGTAATTAAATCATGTTTGGTAAAAGAAAGTATGTTTAAGTGATAAAAATGCAAGTTGGTAAAGTTTGGGAAAAAATAAAGGTTTGGGCCGAATTTGGGCTTGGGCCGAAATTTTTGGTGAAATTGAATAAAAGTTGACTTTTTGGTAAAGTTGACCAAATCTGGTAAATTTGACTACTTTGTGAAAGTTTAGGGACTTAAGTTGTAATTAAGGATAAATTCCCAACATAAGGAACTTTAGTGAAGTAACTAAAGTTATTTCTGTGTTTTTAATTCTGGCAGACTGATTCTGCATTTTCTGGGATACTACTGTGGAGCGTCAGGTGACCATAGTAGATTATCCGCTTCTGTCGAGGTAAGGGGTTTAACTTCCTTAATGCGGATTTTATGTGTATTAGGTTACTTAAGGGCTAGTACTTGGGTCGAGGGTGGGGTCCGGTGACTCTCGGGTCTAATCACATGGTACATAGCGGGTTTGCAGGGTTTTGCTCAAATATGGGTTATGGACTTATATCATATCGGACTTGCTTATCGGGGGTCGACAACGGACCCATATTTATGTTCTGTACGTGAGAAGTCCGTGAGTTACGGCTGACGGGAACGTCGGGACCTAAGCCGGTATGCCAACCGTGGTCGCTAACTCACGATGTTATGTGCCGGCTTTGTGCCGCTTTTGGGCCGACAGTTAGGGGCGATATCCCCTCGCTGGTACCACGCGTTATGACCCGATCATCAGTGTGAGCTTAACAAGCCGCTGTAGGGTGCTGTCGAGGGTTCGAGGAACCTTTGTATTGTTTTACATACAGTCTGTCGGGAATTATGAGCATCATCACATGTGCATGTCATAATTATGATATACTTAGGAATTTGTATTATTTAGTTCATTGCATACTAACACTTTTATGCGGGAAAATGTTTTTAAGATTTTACCGCTACCGTACCTACCCCCTTACGGAGTTCTTTCGAGAACTCACCCCCACTTATTATGTTTTCAGGGATCTGGCAAGCGACCTGCAATGTAGATCTCCGCATGATTATCGTTGTGCATTTTGGCTTTAAGGTACTTATCTGTTAAGTTGGGGGTGTTTTCTCGTTAGATACTTTTGTGATCTTACTGAGTTGGGTTTGACATTTATGTTCTCCCGTTTATGTTCAGCACGCAGCAGTTGTAGCTAGCAAGGTAACATTGGTTTTGGACTTGGCTCTGTAGGTAATTGTGCATATAGGATGTTTTCGGCACTTGGATCTGTATATTATTCGTAGGAAGTTTCCGGCCCTACGAAGAGGGCGGAACTTCTTCTGCTTGTATTCTTTACTGTCTGATTTTTCCTGCGCGCGCGATATTCTGTAAAACCACTAACTTGTCTCGGGTGCAGGTTTAGAACTAGAAAGATGTCGTAAAATCTGCAACACGACTTAACCTTAAAACTGAAAGGAAAACGTTTTAAGGGTTGGGTTTCGGGTCCACACAAAAAAAAACCGTTTTAAGAGAACTCCGTTTTCATCCGCCACCGACTCAGCAAGCTTCCGCAACCATTCGACTACTGTGCTTCCAACTTTCCGGGCGGTGGGGTGACAACTACCCTACACTTACCACACCACATCTTACAAAAAAACCTAGTTTACTATTCATCCTAGTTGGCATCCTACTTGGTAAGGTTTATAAATGTATATAGGTATAATGTAATTGGGGAAAAGTTGGATTTTTTTATTTAATGTGGAATTTATGAGAGGAAAATATTGAAGAAAAAGATTGATTTTGATAAATTCTTGTTGTGTGTGTGTATATATATCCCTATATTATTTTCTTTCCACCTTCTTTGCCATAGATGTGTTACATAAGAAAAATACTTATAAATTTTTATTCTCCATACTATTAAGGAGCAAAATCAGAAAAACGTGATCAACAATGTGTGTGTATGTGTATTCATCTATGATGAGTGCATATAATGTAATATATTTAGCTCCCAAATATATACTATAATTGTATTTTACTGCTATGTCCTTAGTATTTGCACAAGATTTTTGTAAGAACGTGTTCGAGAGATATTTGGACGAGAATGTTAGGAAAATGACTAAATTGGAGCAATGGAGAAGAGATAAGGACCAAATTGGTACAAGGACAAAGGTTGTGGCCAAAGTGAACAAGAAGGAAAAGATGAGGTTAAAGGAGCTAAAAGGCCATATGTTGGAGGTGAGGGCCGAGGCCTTGGGCCCATGGGCCGGAGTGACGGGCCGGCCCCAGGCGCTGAGAACTGCAAAGCCTGGGGAGGACGCCGAGGCCCTAAGCCGAGGACCTAGGCCGACCCGCAATTCCCAGTTTAGGGATACAGTACCCCTCCATGGTGTACGAATGACATCTGTCCCCCGACCCATGCCGCCGCCCATGCCGTTGCCCATACCCTCCCAGACTTCTATAAATACTCTCATTCCCGCCTCGTCAGAGATACAAAAACTTAGACATTATACCTACCGTTTACTCTCAACTCACTGTGCCTCGGCTACTTTGCGAAGCGAGTACTGACTTGAGCGTCGGAGAATTGTACCAGATGCACGTTCGGCCTTGGAAGCAGCACGCCATTGGAGAGGAGCAGCGCGGACGAAGCCACCTTGCAGAGCCTCATCCCATCGCAACATGTCAGGATTCTTCCCCTTTGGGAGGCCAACCTTTTCGGATTCGGTCTCAGGTATTTCACCCTAACTCCGATCTTTATTTTACTTAATGTTAATCCTTTGGCATTAACAGTTGGTATTTTGCAGAGGATGCAAATCCATATATGAGTTTAGACTTCAAGTCTAAATTGGACTTGGTTTAATTATGAGGAGAGAGCTCGCATTCACGAGCCGTAATTGGCACCAAGCTACACCATCGCGAGCGATGGAGTTGCTTCGTTCTCTCTTTTTATTTAATTATATTTAGTAGTTAATTGTTTATTTTATTTTCTAGATTATTGTGAAGCTTAAACCTAGGGTTTGATACTTTAATTTTATATATTATTATTTCACGATTCTTGTTTAATTACTCGGATAATTCATGTATTATTCTTTTGACCTATGAATATTTGTGGTATACTTTTGTTCGATAGAGAAAAGTGGTACTAGACCATATGGTAATTATGCTAGATATTGTTATAGAGCGATGACTTACTACGGATCTAGGAAAGAAATAGATCACTTGAACAATTAAAGTGGAATGATGACTGTGCTTTAATTACATAGACGGAACGCTAGATAGAGGACATCTAGAATTGATACATCAACTTAAAAGGTGAGAATAATAATTGTGGGTAATTATAAATTGTCAAACTTGAAGTTTAAGTGGATCAATAATCCTAGGAGGTTGAGTTAATATTTGATTGTCAAATGCTTGCAATCATGTTTAGTTAATTAATTCTCACATTCATCTATCAATTCTTTTTCTTTTATTTTAGTAATTCATACATATATTGCTAGAATCATAAGTTCATGTGAATTTTACCCGGTACTCACCAGTTTTACTACTTGTTGACAACCGTAATATTGCAATCAATCTCTCCGTGACAAAACAAATTTTACAAATATCTAGGTCTTTTGGTGTTTGATCTGAATCATGATTTTCTCTTTCACCCCTAGAAAGAATTGATGAAGTAAAAACAGACATACACCAATATTGTCCATTTGTGGAGCAAGAAGGGATGGGCGTTCCCCATGTAACAGGGGTTGAAATAGGCTATGCCCACACCATGTGGTTATGTTATTGTTGGTAACAGTGGGTGTCCAACTGAGAGGTTACACAGGACTGTGGATAGGACATGAGCACAGTTGTAGTTTTTAATGTTGTTGTAGGCTATAGAAGTTGCACTCTTCAGATTGTCATATCTCTGCTCCTTCTCCATCCATTTGGGTTTGGCTGGACAAGAGAAGACCTGTACAGAGGGAGCAACCCAGCTCTCTTCATCAGTTCATGTTTTGTGTTGTCTTGTTTTTTGTTTTGTTTTAAGGAGTATGATTTTATTTTGTGGTAGTGGTTTAATTTAGAGGGGGCCATCTTTCAGTTAAGTCTTTCTCTAGTGGCTGGAATCAACAGCATGGGTAGTCATATGCCTTGTCTTTACATTTTTCCTTTCTACATACTTAGAAAGAAGCTAGAGACCTTTTCCCTTTTTAGATTATGGGCAAAGATACAAGTTTTGGGGTGGATGTCTGGACTTGGATTCCAGCCCACTGTTTAAGGTTTCCTTTCCTTCCTCCCTTCTTTTGTGACATTCAAGGACTATCTATATTTGGAAGGCTTTTCAATCATTTGTTTTGTTATTCTTAGAATGTACCTTATTAATTGACACCATTCACTCCAAATTAATTGTTACTCCATATTTTTATGAACACATAGATTATGGTAAAAATACAATTTGAAGATAAAAGTAAGTTAGATGTACAAATGAGCTGTGTGTTAAAAAGTAAAGGAAGAAAATGCAATAAAATAAAATAAATAGATTAGAACTTTTAAAGAGAAAATATAACAACTAATTTAGAGGGTTACGATGCTAAAAATCCATTGAATATGAAAATGTAGATCGTATGAAAGATGCAAAATAAAATCAATGTAAATACTATAAAGGAAAGCTTGTGGGCTTTGTTATACTTTTCCAATTTATACTTTTCCAATTTATACTCAATGATCCCCCTGACAATGAAGATCTCCTTATCTTCAATTCAATTTCTATCATTTTTATGGATACGAACCAAATGGAGCAGATTCAAGATAAGCTGGACATATTGGATAATCAACCCTATAGCTACTATAGCAAATCTGTAGCTCCTCCTTTTGGCTTTCATTTTTGATCTTCTGTTTCTGTAATTCCAGTTTTTCTATTTGGAGAGCTTGGAAACTCTTTTATCTTTTTAATATTTATATTACAAAAAAAGGATACCATGTGGGGTTTTTGTGTTCAAATCACCACCATCTTCAATGCCCCACCCTTATGCATTAAAAAAACAATAAATGTTGCTGGATTGTCAAAATAAGGAAACTCACTCCCACAGACCATTTTTGGTGGATATGAAGCAAATGGAGCAGATTCACTTTATTTATACGTTTTTAAAAAGGAAAATGTAAGGGCGCGTACCATCCCCCGAATACATGACCCTCCTCAACCAAAAAAATTGTCAACTGTACTAATAACTCACTTAGTTCCATTAAGTGAGCAAAAGACCCCTGAAATTATAGATAGAAAGCCACTCCTCCGCCTTCATCAACCCATCGGTCTTACCCTCCATCCATCGACCGTCAACATGTCCTCTCGCCATCTTCACCTTCGTCGACGACGAGATCCTGTAGATCATCGTCGACCGACGTTCACATTCAGAATGACCCTAACTTCTGTGTTCGTGCCATGGGCCTTACCATATATTTGTGTACTTTCTATTTAGTTCACAAAACTTCCGCTTAAAGTCGAGTTTCTTTCCATATATCCCATTAGTACCCACTTATTTATAGGAAAGATGGACTAACTCGGATTAATTCCAAAATTCCAAACAACAATGGATACTTTGAATATATATATATATATATATATATATATATATATATATATATATATATATATATATATATATATATATATATAATCCTTTAATTATCATTCATTTTCTTAGTTGAATTTAGCAGATAACCTCGATTTTGGTTTAATAGTAGATCGCAATAGATTCTATTGCACTTGTTTATCTCTTTCAACTTGGATACCATGAAGTGGACCTTGGAAGTTGGAAAGTTTGCATATTCACGATCATGAACTCAGAAACAAGCTATAGAAATCTGGGGAACAAAAAAAAAACATAATTAACTAAATGCCATAAGAATTTACTCTCTTTACACCATAAAAATTATCACATTTATTTTTTCCATCATTTAATTCATATCTTTTTCTTCAATCTTGAAGTGCTTTTTTTTTCTTTCCAATTCCAGTAAGCTTATTCTTATTATATACTCTATATATGGGGATGGTTCACTGCTGGTGAACAGTGGCACGGCCAACAGGGTCGTGCCACGTCATCCAAATTTTTTTGTTTTACTTTTTTTAATTTTTTTAATTATATTTATTATTTAGATTTTTTTTTTATTTTTTTTAATTATATTTATTATTTATTTCATTAAATTTTTTATTGTTTCCCATTTTTTAATTATATTTATTATTTATTTCATTACTTTTTTAAAAAAAAATTAAATTAAATTTTATTTTTTAAAAAAATTATTTTTTTTAATTATATTTATTATTTAGATTTTTTTATTTTTTTAATTATATTTATTATTTAT
Organism: Stellera chamaejasme; assembly: GCA_024586325.1. Lineage (NCBI taxonomy): Eukaryota > Viridiplantae > Streptophyta > Magnoliopsida > Malvales > Thymelaeaceae > Stellera > Stellera chamaejasme. Next base: position 33,087,343 of record CM044984.1, read on the forward strand.
TTCATTACATTTTTATTGTCTCCCATTTTTTATTTATATTTATTTTTTATTTCATTACATTTTTATTGTTTCCCATTTTTTAATTATATTTATTATTTATTTCATTACTTTTTTTAAAAAAATTTAAATTAATTTTTTTTCATTTTTTAAAATTATATTATTTAGTATTTATTTTTAAATTATATTTATTATGTTACTAATATAAAAATTTAAATTTTTTTAAAAATTAAATTTGTTTAAAATTTAAAATTATATTTATTAAATTATTTTTTTAATTATATTTATTATTTATTTCATTAATTTTTTAAATTATATTTATTATGTTACTAATAGGGAAAAATTGGTAATTTTGAAAATTAGTATGAAATTGGTAATTTTGAAAATTAGTATGAAATTAATTGTGTTGTATCACATTATCTATTTTTTCCAGTATTTTTTTCTTTTAAAGTGTGTTCATTTACTATTTTTAGAGGAAAAGTTTGTAAATTTTAAAAATGAAATAAAATTTATGAGAGAATTTTTTTTAAAAAAAACAATGTTTTGACTTTTATTTCTAATTATTATGTGTATTGGTCCTCGAAATTTTGGAAATCTTAGTTTTTAATTAAGCCAGAAATTTTTTACCTACAATCATTATTACTTATTTTCGCTTTTATTTCATGAAAGTAGACCACAAATATTTGATAATTTAGTTGATGAATACGCACCTCATCCATCTTATTTCTTCACTTTTTCTTCTTCATTTTGATTACTTTAAAGTGTGTTAGTTAATGTTTTTTATAGAGATCGAAAGTTTTAGTAATTTTGAAAATGAATATAAAATTTGTAAAAAATACAGTTTTGTAAATTCTCTTCTTCCATTACTTTACCTTTAATTATTTTGAAAGTATGTCATTTTTTTGTACGAAAAAAAATTTCATTACAATTTATAACTATTTAAAAAGTAGCATGTTGTCATCAAAGTTTCAAATCTTATGAAATAGTTTTTCTTTCTTTGAGCGTTGATGATTTTAACGAAAAGTAATAATGTGTAATTAGTATTTGTATTTAAAACTCTATACATATACATAAAATTTTGTATGAATGATATCCACCTAATAAGATTGTATCACTTCATCATAATTTAGTGATTTTATCTATTTACGTTTCTAATTGTTTAAAAAACTAAATCTCTATTTTACTTTTATTTCTTATTATTTTGCGTTTTATCCCTAATGGTTTAGATTTCATATGATAAAATGTAAAAATTTTGAGACCTAATTTTTTCACCCATAATAATTATATACTTTATCATTTATTTCATAAAAATATACATTTATTTCACTTATTATTACATCCTTATTAAATTCTTATAAAATATTACAATTTACACCGCTACGAAGTGCGGGGAAATTAAATCCTTGTTAGTATTCAAGGAGGGAAATCAGTGCTTTTGCATGCAGTGATTGGTACAAGAAAGAAAGTGTGTCCCATTGGTCTTTGAACTGTACTATCCATCCCACTGGTAGATGAGTACTCTTCCTCCCCCTCCTCCCATGGTGGGCTCTATCCATCCATGTGCAAGGCAACCTGTACAAAGCAAGTCATAATAAATAAATTCAACACTCTCTCCCTTGGCCTGTGTAAGTAAACTAGCTAGTCAACATTCACAAGCCATGATCTCCCTTAATACTAACATTTTGTTTGTTGAGGGGTGTTGGACTTGGGGCCCACATAATATTGGATCCTGATGAGACCAGATAGATACTGAAGACTGAAAATAGAGTTTTTGTTTATTTATCACATTTTTTTTCATAAAAAAAACACATATTTAATTATACTATCAATTAACCAACTCAACTTATTTATTTAATAAATTAAAATATTAAAACACCATTTGTAAACATTTATTAAAATGGTAAACTTGACATTTCCATGGTATAGGAAATACCACATAGTATGTAGCAAATAGACACGCACGTGAAAATCCCCATCTACTCCATCCATCCCGAATAAGATTTACTTGTATTTCTCTTAGGGTTGTTCCAAAATGATTTGATTGTTTCTTTAAAAGAAAACTTTTTAATACCACTATTACATTTTAACCCTCAATTTTCATTCTCCGCCCCAAAAGTTACTTTTGTCTTAATATTACTCTCTCCGTACTCCATTAATTGATTCATTTGAATTTCATATTTCTAGGTCGTTTAACTCAAATTTTTACAAAGATAAATAGTAAAAAATTACAAAAAAATATATTTAGAAACTTTATATTTCAAATATGATACACATATGAATTATTTAATTTTACATGTTTAAATATTGATTAAATAAATTAATAGATTAAATACCGTGAAATAATTAAATCAAATGGATCAATTAATGAAATACGGATGAAGCACATTTTTACTTTACTATCCTTAAGTCTTTCACAAACCTTAATCCGCATACCCCGTCAAATACTTAAACATTTTGGGAGGAGTAGTTGAATAACACTCCATCCCTTTCAAGTTAGCTATCCTTTTGCAATTTTTGGAGAGATTAATATCCCATGAAATATATGTAAACGTTTAAGAGAAATTTATTATATTTTCCCTACCCTCAGTGCATGCATAAAATGGAGGGAAAAAGGGTTACCATGAGCTATAAGCCTATAATAGAGTAATAAAAATGAAAGTAGAAATGAATCATATTAAAGATATACTGGCACAATTTATTAGGAGATTTGCAAAAAAAAGTGGGACTGTGGGAGTAGCAACAATATGAAGTAGCAAGAGAGGAAAGACAGATCATAAGTTCCAATTTTGACATGAGATTATATGATGTGTGGTACAAATTTCCTTGTAGACCTAGAAACATAAAAGAAGCAAGCCTCATCTTCCATTGTGTACAAACCAGAAAATTTTTAAAAAGAAAAGAAAAGAGAGAGTCCAAAATGGCATCTCAACCAGGTCAGTTTGAATCATCAGGAGAGGGCTAAATCCTTGAGTCATATGGTCCTTTTTTTTTCTCTTTACATTATTCTCTACACATAGATACATATACATCACCAACCAACCAGTTCCCTTGTAAAACAAAGAAAGGGACCTGAAAAACTCTCTTCCTTCCTGCTGCATCTACAAAAGCACACAGATGAAGATGGTGTTCCTCAGAAATGTGAGATGCATCTCCTATGGCGTCCCGATCTCTTCTTCTGCTTGGTTTCCTCTTTCCAGCTCCTAGCTATGTCATGAGCCACACTGATAGCATCCAGTGATGCACCAGAGAGACCTCTCCTTGTGAAGCCCACTGCATAAAGCCCTGCCTTCCCTTTCCACCCATTTGGAAATGGGTTCTTTGGGACCCCATCAATGGAAAAGAATTCATTTTCCTGTCACCATTTCAATCACATTCCAAATACTATGATCAGTATCTAAATTTTTTCATTTTTTAATCATTTAGTTAAAGTATATAGTTTTAATCAGAAACTTTTTAAAGGTGCCCATCTACCTAACTAAACATGAGCTTTAAGAATCTGCTGATTATTGCCATTTTATGATTGTTTTTAGATTTGCATATCACTAATGATTAGGTCAAAGTCTCCAAATCAAGGAATCAGTATATAATAATTGTGGACCTCTGCAAATCTTGCTATGGGCTAATCCCATGTTTCCTGATATTTTAACTAGTACAACTTGCATTGCAGTTTCAGAAAGGTATACAAACAAGAGGGTAATTTTTAGAAGCTTGTCAAAAATAAAGATTTGATTTTGTTTTCAATCCCCCAAAAATTGAAATTTTTGATGCATGAATGAGGACAAAGACAATACCAGAGAGGTATCACCTAAAACAAGCAAGCTGACCTAAGTTTCTTCAGAATATTCCCTGACATGTGGATGTCCAAAATCAGTAAACAGAAGCAGTCCAGTAATAAATGGATCACAATCTACAATAGCCACCCTCCCCCAACTTCCATAACTGTCACATGAATCCAAGAACACTTGAAATATAAAAAAATGAAAAGAAAAATCTGAAACAGAGAATCTGCTCACCTTAAGCCATGAAGGAACATTGCTTTGATACCCTGTTGCAAGAACAACAGAATCTATCTCAAGGATTTCTCCATTGACAAGCTCAACTCTGCCTCTGTGAAACCTCCTGATGCCAGGAACAATCTTGATCTCCCCTGACCTAATCTTCTCCAGTGCACCAATGTCCAAAACTGGTGTCTTTCCTGTACTGTTCTTGAGCTCCAAAGGTCCAATCTTGGGCCTCTTTAAACCGTATTTCTCCATATTACCAAGTATCAAACGGGCAAGAGCTACAAGCACCTTGTCAACAAATCTCACTGAAAACCATTTCATCATCTCCACTGCCAGCTCAAACGTTGACTTTCCAAAAACTTCCCTTGGGAGGACATGGACCTGTTAAGAAGTATTAACAGAAAAATAAAAATAAAAATAAAAACTTGAGAAAAACAGAGGAAACAGGGGGAAAAAGGTGGTCGCTTTTTGAAAAACAGAGGGAAAGATGGTTGCTTTATTATACTGTTCAGTTACTTACCGAGCTTCGAACCACCATTGATGGACTTGCATTGTGGTTACAGAGATCAAGTGAGACCTCCATTCCCGAATTCCCGCACCCAACAACAAGAACTTTCTTCCCTCTGTAACCCTCACCTGATCTGTAATCACAAGCATGGATCACATCTGCTCCGAACTCTTCCAGCCCTTCTAACTCCGGCATTACCTTCTCGGCATTCTCGCCAGTGGCGACCACCAGCCACCGGCAAATGTACTCAACCTCACTCCCGGGCGTCTTCGAATCCTTCCCTGAGACAGTCTTCACTCGCCACAGACCGAAAGTGTCATCGTACTTAGCCGACTGTACTGTTTCATTGAAACGAGGGTTAATGTCAAAGTGGGTTGCGTAAGACTCAAGGTAGTCAATGAACTGGTACTTAGTCGGGTACTCCGGGAAGTTCGCCGGAAAAGGAAAATCCGGTAACTGACAGAACTGCTTAGGAAGGTGGAGTTTGAGGCGGTCGTAGGTTCGGTTCTGCCAGAGAGAGGCAATGCAGTTGGCTCTTTCAAGAATGATGAAAGGGACGCCCTGTTTCTTGAGACCGGCGGCCACCGCGAGGCCGGAAGGGCCGGCGCCGACGATCACCGGGCCGTTCACCCAAATGCAGCGGCAAGAGAAGAAGTGATCGTGGGAGAAGTTGTGGAACAGAGAAGGCATGTTAAGGCAGGGGTCGGACATGTGTTTACACTTTACAGAGAAGAAACAGAGTGAGCACAGTGAAAGGTGCGTACTTAGTAGTAGTAAGTAGTACCAGTCTCTTTTTGGGGGTTTCTAAATAAGAGCTTAAATTGTTTTGCGGATGAGAAGAGAGGAAAGGCAAGTGCTTATATAGGAAAGTGAGTTTGGCCATGAGAGGAGCATGTGATTACCCATTTGAAAAATAACCGGAAAAAAGTTCATTTTTTTACCACTAACATTTCACCAAAATTCCATTTTTACCATTATTTTAAAAAATGATCTTTTTGTGGCCCCCGTTTAACACTCTACGTTAAATTAACTACACATTAGGCCTTAAAGTTTCTAAACATCAACAAATTCACCTGCATTTTTAACCACTCTTTCATCTTCATCCCTCTCACCCTTCATAGAGCCTGTAGTTTCACCAAAATATAATAAACAAGTTGTATCAAACTCCTTCTCATTTCCGCATAGAAGATTTAAAGAAAATCATCAATTTCTCGCTTCTTAATTTATTGACAGATCTTTGGGTGTTGATAATTTTCAAGGAACAACAAAAAATTTAACGATATTTATAAACCTTTTTAGGTTTATTATGGTTTTCAGACATCTTTATAAGGATTGTTGATAATTTTCACCCAATTGAGAGCTCTCTGAGATCGAAAAGGTCTCCAATGGCCGAAAATATGAATCCGGCAAGACGTCTGCCAGAAGATGTCGTCGAGAGCGCAAAGGTTCCAGCATGGGAGGGAGTTAGATTTTAACTTTTACAGATTTAAGGTTAATTTTTTCATTTTTAAAAGTTTGGGATAAAATTGATTATGAAAATATTGTCCGTTACGAAAAATTCTGAGAATATTACCCCCGTTAACGGCCTCGGTGGTAAATATGATCCAAAGAGTAAACGTTGATAGCGAAAAGGTCAAAAGATAACACATCGATGGTAAAAAAATCATTTTTTTAAAAATAATGGCAAAAAAAGCTTTTGACCAAATGTTAGTAATAAAAATGGACATTTTTCAAAAAATAACACTAGGCGTTGTTGTTTTCAAGTATAGCATCAAAAACCAGCAAAAAATTGAACAAAATTCTTTTTTAAGTTATCGCATAAAGTATGTTCATTTTTTAAAAAATAATTATTCTCAAAGTTACTAAATTATCTCTATTTTATACTCCTTCTATCTCAAGTGTATTGTCAGAACATCAAAATATTTTTATCCCAAATGAAATGACTTTTTTACCTTTGCAATACACTCAAGTAAAGAGTTCAGGTGATAGGTTAGGAGGGGTTAGAATGAGTTTGAGAAGGAGTAATAATGAAACTTTATGTAAATGAGTTAATGATTATAGACAATAACTTAATCTACTAAAAAAACTAAAAGTGATAACTCACTTAAAACGGAGTGAGTACTATTTACTTTTCTTGTACTATTTACTTTTCTTGTCTCGTTTTTGTGTTACTTAAATTTTGGGATAATCACGTCAAAACACACAAGTAACCTTATAGCTCATTTAATTGGAGATGGATGAAGTATTCAATTTTTTCTCTCCTGCGTTCTCTATATTTTTTCAACTTTTCTATCCAAAGATATCGTATATTGAGACCAAAAGAGCACAACCTAACTCCCCTCCCCGCCTCCCTCCATTTCCTCTTCCTTATACTCTATCTCGTTGGTTTTAATTATGTCCTTTCAAACACTTAATCAATAATCAATGGATCTTTGTTCAACATGTTAAAATTTATATGTATCAAGTTAAAAATATCAACACCCCTTTTCCAAAGTTCTGATAAGTAAACTCTTAGTATTATTAGATAATACATGTGTCCAAAACTAATAAGTCTAGGGTTTAAAATGTAAATTCTAATAAGATTAGGACTCCTTATAGTATTGAAAATTCTAATTGGAATAGAATTATTCATAACCTATAAATATATCATGCGTGGAATAGTTCCTGATGATATTCTCTACAAAAAAACCCTAGCTCTCTAAGAAACATCCGGTCTAATTCAACTAGCACAGAATAATCGGAGTGGCGCGTCAATCGTTTGGATCAACCTTAGAGAGGTCGCATTTGAGTCTCTACAATGTGAACCAGGTTCCATCATTCTGGTTATATACTTTTTGCTTCCGCTACGTGCATGTGATGCTATGCAAATTGATCCATATATTTTTTTAACAGTGGTATCAGAGCCTGGTTATATTATGATTCTAGCATGTTTATGTGATTTTGACAATTAAATTTGTTTAAGAATTAAAATTGCATGAACCCTAAATCATAATGTTGCATGTTATTTGATTTAAGACTTAATTAATCGATGATTATTGTTGCTAGAGATCAATAATAATAATAATAATTATTATTATTGCCTAAAATCAAAGGTTTTGAATTATTTAATAGTTAAATCATTAGTCTGGATAATTTTTGGTTAATCATGAATTAATCTTGATTTTGGATTTTTGGATTCGTTCATCAATTAAAAAAATCTAACGATGGGTTTTGTAGAGGAATGGTTCCACATCAAAAGCCCTCAATCAATTGAAGAAATCTGCTCCCCTAAATTATCCAATTTCGGAAAAAAAAATTCGGAAAAGTGAGGGTTTGGGTTATGAACCCTAACCCAAATTGTTTCAAATTGAAGAAATTCAATGAAAATTGGGAGCAATTTCGGGATGCTTAAGGCTCTGGAAAGGTAGAGTAGTGAAAATCCTCTGTTAAAACTGTTGTTAACCGAAATTTATAGGCCGAAATGGTTCCGGCAAGAGCATAAACTTGTTGGCCATGATGGTGCTAATTAGTGCCGGAAAGAGCCAGAGACGCCTTTTTCAGCGTCACCGGTCTCCTGGCGGCGTCGCCTGGTTCCGGCGGTGCCCATGGCAATCGGCAGAGAAGGGATCGAAGGTGAGGAAGGAGAAGGACCGATCTAGGCTAGAACCAGAACTCGGGTCGGTTCGGTTCGGGTCGGACTTGTTACACCCACCCCCGACGTTCTTTAATTTTTCTGTTGAATTTCAGCCGCAACTTCAAATTCTGTAATTATCAGATCACAAACGGCTTGTGATTAATTAATGGAATTCAGTATTTAGGAGTTAATTTTGGAATTATTTATAAGTGTTTTACACGTTGGATAACATTTATTGAGTTCCGGGACGTTTTGTCAAAATTTAGTTTCGGGGGGGCAAAATGGTTACCGAGGAAGAAAAATTGGAAAGAAATCACATGTTGATTATTTCCTAAGTTGGCCGGCTTTTTTTTAAGTGAGTGGAGGAAGATATTTGTGGATATTTGTCCCCATTTCTTACTTATTTCTATTTGTTCCATAAATGAGATAATATCTCCCTTTTTACCCATCCCTCTCTTGCCCATTTCCTCTACCCATACCTTCTCTTTTTACCCAATCCCTTCCATCCTCATCCATTTAATCAGACATCACTCCCCATTTCCTGACCATTCACTATCTTATTTACCTCTCACTCATCACTCATCTCCATTATTGAGCAAAAGAAAGAAAAAGACCTCTCTCCCTTTACTGCCCAGATATTTTCATCCTCTTTCACAGCCTTTTTGCCCTAGTAAACGTCTGAAACTGCTCTTGAGGTCTTCAGATAAAATCTTCATCAAGGTCTTGGCTACAACTTTACAGAAGTAAGCAAGAGCCAAAAGTGAAAGTAAGGTCCCCAAAACCTTGGTGAAATCCGACAGGTCCAGCAGCACCTTTGGTTTCAAAAACCATTTCTTGAAGTTTTGAGCTTGGACTTTCAACAAAGCAAAGTCCTATCACTTCCTAGGTTTCCCAAATCAGTAAGATTCAAGGTATTGGTTGAGTTGTTTGGTTGAACCTTCATGTTCTTTGAAGTTAGAACATGGAAGAAATTACTCATCTTTGTCTTTCTTTGTTTGGCCGAAACTTACAAGGATTTTTGGTGATGGATTTGTCTCAACTCCTACTCATCCTAAGCTAAGCTACAAGTATTATCAAGGTGAGGATCCTCCTTGGTAACTTTTATGAATTTGGTTCATGGATGACTTTGATCTTCAAGTATGTTGTTGTTGGAAGTATGATGAACATACTTTGTTCTTGAGAAATCATGGAAAAACATGTTGGAATTTTTGGGTGAATGACGAATTATTGGATGTATATTTGATGAATGTTTTGTTGAAGAAATTTGGTAGAAAGCATGTTATAAGTATGTTTAACATGATTTTAAGTTGTTGGAAAGAGTTGGGATTTATTTGGTGAGTTTTGGTGAAGAGGTCGAAATGTTGATGATGATTCTATGATGATTTTGTGAAGTTGAAATGTTGAAGAAAGTAGTTAAATCATGTTTTGGTGAAGAAGATGTGATTTAAGTTGTTAAAGTACAAGTTTGGGAAGTTTAGGGGCAAAAATGAAAGATGGCCGAAAGTTTGAGGGTGTGGCCGAATTGTTGGTAATTTTGGAAAAATTAATTGTGTGGAAAAGTTGACAAAACTGAGTATTTTGTAACTTTGTGGAACTTAAGGGCTAACTTGAAAGTTCTTAAAAAATTTAAGGACTAAAGGTGTAATTATGAGGAAGCTAAAGAAAAGTTAGCCACTTTAAGTTATGGAATTAATTGTGGACACTTTAAGTATAAAGTTGTCAATTTCTGCAACTTTGTGAAGTTTTGGGCAAGATTGCAAACTTCTGAAATATTGGAGGACTTAAGTGGTAATTTTGGATAAATTCCAAAAGTAAGGAACTTTAGTTAATTAACTAGTGTTATGTTGTGTTTCTGACTCTGGTAGATTAAATCTGCATTTTTATGGATACTGCTGTGAAGCGTCTAGGGGCAACAGTAGATTATTCGTTTCTGCTAAGGTAAGAGGTTTAGCTTTTTTAATATGCAATGCAGTTCAACTCATGTGTATTAGGTTAGTTAAGGGCTAGTACTCGGGTTGATGGTGGGGCTCAGTGACTCCCGGGGCTAGTCACATGGTACATAGCGGTTTGCAGGTTTTTATTATTATTCTAGACTTCATGCTTATCAGGGATCGATAACGGACCCACTCTCTGTTATGGTTTTCTGAACTTATGCAATATCGGATATGCTTATCGGGGGTCGACGACGGACCCATTTTCTATTCTGTGTCGGCTTTATGTCGCTTCATATTCTGACAGTTAGGGGCAGATCACCCCTCGCTGGTACCATGCGTTCTGATCCCAATAATCGGCGTGAGCTTAACAAGCCGCCGTAGGTAGGGCTGAGTTCGAGCCGAGCCAAGCCCGAGCCTAGCAGGTTCGAGCTCGAGCTCGTGAAATTCAGGCTCGGCTGGAACTCGAACTCGAACTAGCCCGAAAATTCGAGCTCGAGCTCGGCTCGAAGGTTCGTGAAGCTCGAGCTCGTTAGGCTCGCGAGCTCGACTAGGCTCGATTCGGCCCCAAACGAGCTCGCGAGCTCGTTAGGCTCGCGAGCTCGTTAAGGCTCGCGAACCTTACGAGCCGAATATTTCGGGCTCGAGCTCGGCTCATATATTATTCGAGCCTCGAAATCGGCTTGAGCTCGAGCTCGAGGCTCGTGAGGCTCGGCTCGTCGGGCTCGTTAAAGCTCGAGCTCGAGTCGAGCTCGGCTTGGCTCGAATCGTTACTCACCCCAAACCGTAGGGTGCTATCTGAGGTCTGGGACCACTTGTATGGGAAAGTACCACCAGTCCGACGGGACTTCTGAGCATCATGATATTTGCATATCATATTCCTGTTTATACTTAGGGTTATATTATCTGCTAGTTCATTGTATACTAACCTTTTATGCAGGGAAAAAACGTTTTTAAAATTTTTCCCGTTATCGAACCTGCCCCCTTACGGGTTCTTTCGAGAACTGACCCCCACATATTAAATATTTTTAAGGGATCCTGGCAAATGACCTGCGGAGTATATCTCCCGTAGTGATCGTTCTGCATTCTGTATTTTGAGAGGTATATTTCTGATTAAGTTTGGCGGTTATTCTCGTTAGATCCTTTCTGTGATCTGTCGGTTAAATTTACACGTTTAGTCTAACGTTAATTTCTCCTGTTTATGTTTAGCAGCAGCATCGGTAGTTAGTGAGGTATAATCCGCTTTATGGCTCAGCTCTTGACGCGAAACCGACAAGTGATCTAGTTGCACCCATGTGCAACCTTGAGGAACCAAGAGCTCACATGCCAAAAGAGGACGTCATTGGCTTTTATGACACTTGCACCTTCAATGGACCAATGACAAGGAGTCAAACCAAGAAGGCTAAGGAAGCTCTCAACCTGTTGATGCATAGTTTTACAAAGTGTGAGGAGCAAAGTGAAGATATCCACAAAGATGAAGGAAAAGTGCAAGCACTCCTCAATTTGGGCCAACCCAATTCTCAAATTGTGCAAACAATTTTCAACATTTCGGTTTGGGCTCAACCAAATGACAATTTGGCCCAAGTGCATGGTTCACGAATGTCTCAACCTATTGAGACACCAGCTGGCGCATTCAATGCACTTCAAAGGCTTCCAACTGTTCACTTCTCATCAAGGACGAACTTCAGCAGCCTTGAGGACTCAAGAGTCATCCAAAATCATCTAGAAACCATTGGTGAAGAAGGAGTTACAAGCCTTGAAGCCCCTCCATCAAGAGCACTTAAATGATGATCATTTACTCCTCATTTATTGGCCAAAACTCATCCCTCATCTTCCAACTCGAATTTCTATCATTTTATTTTAGTTTTTAGATATATTTTGGCCAGTTCTACCCCATTAGCTAGCCTAGAATAAATTTAGAGATAATTGTTTTAAAATTCTCATATTTACATTTCCTTTTAATTTCCATCATTAAGAGTGGAGATGAAGAGACTTGTAAATTGATTTGGATGTCTAACTTTCTTGTCCTATAAAAGGAGGTCTAGGTTAGTTTGCAAGAGACAATTCAATCATAAAACATATTTCGCCTTTTTCCTTGAAATTGAGAGTGATTCTCTTTTCAACCTATCTACCATTTTCCACTCAATTCTTGTTAAGTTTTCTTTACAAGTCTACTAAGACCAATATTGCCTTCTCATTGGAAGAAGGAGGTGTTGGCCTCATCATCATTCCCTCTCAATTTTGGCAACGAAGGCTTTCTTTGTCTTGGACCTTTTTTTGTATCAAGAAGGAGGAGTCGCCAAAGGCATAACACCATCTTTGCCTGGGCAAGGATCCAGGAGGAGCTGGCGGCCATATCTGTTCGTTTCACAAGCTTCCGCATCGTTTTGCTTTGTGCATTTCGGATCTGTCAACCTGTTGACATTTTCGCCTCATCAATCATACCTACCCCGTGTTGCTCCTTTGTTGGCTAGATCTACTCCTCGTGTTCCAGGATACTCTCCCGGAATCACATCAGCTCTGTAGGCGTAGTATGCATATTAGATACATTTAGTATTCTGATATCCTGGACTGTATATTATTCGTGGGGAGTTTCCGAACCTATGAAGATGGCGGAACTCCTTCTGCCTGTATTACTTATTATCTGCTTTCCGCGTGCGCGATATTCTGTAAAACCACTAACGTGTTTCGGGTGCAGGCTTAGGACTAGTAAGACGTCTTAAAAACTGCAAACACGTATTAACCTTAAACTTGAAGGAAAACATTTAAGGGACGGGTTTCGGGTCCACAACCCTTTTAAGAGAAATTCCGTATTCACCAGCTGCCGATACTTCCAACTTCCGCAAGAAAGACGCTTCCGCCAGCTTTCGGGGGCGGTGGGGTGACAGGACTGGACCGGACCCATTGACCCAGAAGGCTGGGATTGACCCAACAGTTCTCAGCCCCTTGGACTTTCATCCTTTGTGCAATTAAGGACTTGAAGTTTTGAAATGTTCAAAATCTGAAAGTTCTTAAGAAATTAATGTGATCTATCCCTGAGATTTTAATTATTATTCAAATGAGGACTTAATTTTCTGAAGAGTTCAGAAATTTAGAAAATTCATTAGGAATTGATAGGATCAATCCTTGAAATTTTATTTCCTATTAAATTAAGGACCAATTTTTTTTAAAAGTTCAAAACTTAATAATTTAATTCTAGGATTGATGAGATTGGTCCATAATTGTTTTTGAAAGTGTTCAGATTGATCCCAAACTTTATAGTTTGACTAGATTGCTCATAAACTTTTGAGAAAAGTTAAGAACGGTCCTCTAATTTTCTAGGTAAGACCAGAAAAGATTCAAAAGGTTTTGTTTAATATCTAGATTAACCCCTATATATTCAAAGAGTTTGAAAGTGTAAAAGTTACACAATTCTTACTAATAAAACTATTTTATTGAGTGGGAGTTTTTATAATTAGCATGTTATATTTGTTTTTATTATGCATGTAATAATTATATGTATGAGATGCATATTTAGTCTTATAAATTTGGCTTATAACATTTTAGTTTAAAACCCTTACTTGAACACTTATGAAGGTTTCATGTTTAATATTAAGTTGAAAGCGATAAATCAAACAGTTTGATTAATTGTAGCCTTTCTATCATACTTAATAATATGAGATTTTGTTAAGTTTAGTGTGGATCGCCAATAAAATTTACGGCATGCTAGATGTGGAAAATTATATTGTTAAGATGTACATGAGATGAGCGTAGGGTGATGAAAATTTAATACTATCGCTAATAAAATTTAGGGGAATTATCTTTTTATCATACTTGTGCAGATGGTTGACTTAACATTATTTGCATAAGGGGCACTAATAAAATTTGGGTTTATCCAAATGTGAGGCTAAACAAAATGAGGGTCACATGAGATGTGATTAACAAGAGTTGTTTATTTTTCATGTCTATTGTAGGTTCGCCAATAAAATTTGGGCTTATAATAGATATTGATTGAACCTCATTTATACTACTAAAGATTACTCCCTCCGTCCCAAAAAGAATGTTACGTTTGACTTTTGATGTTATGTTTGACTCAAATATTTACTATGAAAAAATTGATAAAAAATTATATAAAAACATATTGTAAAGCTAAAAACATTGATTTATCATTTGTATATAAATTGTTTGAGCTTATATGATAAAAATTTGAAGAAAACAAATCATAGATTAAATGTTGAAAACGAAACGTAACATTCATTTTGGGACGAAGGGAGTATTTGTTAAGGGTGTCAAATTCTATCTAAATTAGTGGGAGGATAATTTGTGAATTTAAGACCTTATTCATAAATTTACATGTTGATTGAATGTTTGCATATTGCTTATTGTTTGTATTATAGATTTGTGAAATCTAATATGGTGTGTTTTTGGTTTCTATAGCATTTTGTTTGGATAAATAAGTTTGTTGGTCTTGATTGTTCAACTTGGTTAGTGATTGTGAGAAGGGTTCTAGATTTTGAGAAGATCACATGATGCACCACCAATTACTTTAAGATTTTTCGTACCTGGAGATGACACTTTGTGAAAGTGGAATGACTTGATGATCCTGAGGCAGATTGTTATGTGATAACATACATGTCTAATAATCGTCAACAAGAAGCATGTGAGACGTGCTAGTTGATCTGTCTTCACTTGAAAATGTTGTGTGGTGAAGAAATCCAACATTGAGATATTGGGTATTTAAAATGCTTTCCATGGCCCATATAATGGAAACTCTTTTGTTCATGAACGTGGACTAAAGATGAATAGTCTAATTGGAAAGCTTTCTAAGTTAGGTGTGTAAATAGATCAAGAACTTTTTGCGTCATCTAAGGGTTCTAAATCTAAAAGATTGGAAAAGAATAGTTATTGAGAGAACCAGAAGTTGAAACAAATAGATGGTGTAAATAAAAAGAAAAGATCAAACCAAACACTTGAATGATTAAGGACCATGCTTCCATTGTGGATTATAAGGGCAAAGGAAGAAGGGTTGCAAGTTCTCTCTTGCAAGATGGAAATATAAAAGTTCTATTTCAGTCATGTTCTTTGTTGAGGTTAATCTTTTGATTAACAAAACTTCTTGGGTATTAGATATCACACTATAATTGCAATAGTTTGCAATCGATGATGAGAAGTATTACGCTGAATAAAAGAATTTTTAAAGCTGTTAAATGGAGCAAAGGTTGCTACATAAGCTTTGAGAACTATTTATTTAATTTTTGGAATCATAATTTCTTTAGTTTGGAGGATTGTTTTGTGCTTAGTATTATTAAGAAAATCACTTTATCCTAAGTCGAGATAAATGGTTGTGAACCTTCTATAAATAAATGGAATATATTCCATTTTGAGAGTGGTGTGTCTTATAATGAAGATACTTAGCAATCTCTACATTTTTAAAAGTATGTTTTGGTTTATTTTCAACAAAGTAACAAAAAGGACAGCTTAAGAGTATGATCATGTGTACATGTAGAATGTGAGATTAGGTCATATTTCCAAGAATGAGATAAATAAGTTGGTTAAAGATAGATGAAAAATTATTTTGAGTATGACTCGTTGCCACTTATAAGTCTCGTTTTATGGGAAAGATGACCAAATCTCTATTTGTGGGACAAGTGAACCATGCTACAAACTTATTGGATTTGATCCATATAAGGGTATAATAGTCACTAAGTATTAGTGGAAAAGATGTTTCTCATATTTCATCACTTTTAGTGATGATCTCTCACATTATGAATGTTTATCTTATGATATTATAATTATGAAACTCTTGAAAAGTTTAAAAAGTTTCATGGTGGGATTGAGAAACTAATAGGAAAAAGTATTAAAGTCTTTTGATTTGATCAAGGTCATGAATACTTGAGTACTATGGTTATTGATCATATTGAGATTGTCTTATTAGAAACCCCTTAAAGTTTAAGCGTTATTAGATATGATCTCTTTCAATGTGTGTTTCAATATTCTTCCACTATTCTTTTAAGGATAGACCCTAGAGAATGTTGCACACGTGTCAAATTGGGTTCTTTCAAGTGTATGCCTAAGTTACCATATGAGATATGTTTAGGCAAGAAATCTTGTCTCAAGCATTTGAGGATATAGAGATATCATGTATGTTGTGAGACCAGTGGGAGAGAAACTTGACATGTATGTTAATATCCAGAAGGCTATTTGGATACTTCTACCCCATCGAGAAGTAAAAGTTGTTTCCTTAAAGAATGCCACTTTTCTAGAGAAAATGTTTCTACTAGATGAGAAAGTTCAACATGTGGTAGACCTTGAAGGATTTCAGGGATCACAAATGCAAAATCCATAAATTATGGAAGTAGAGAAAGCTAATGAGCCCACTAGATTTTCTAGTACACTAGGAAATCGTGGATCTCAAATGAGATTAAAGCCTCCTAAAAGGCTAAATCTCATGTTGAAGATAATATGATTAATCTTCACACGGATACAGATCCGAGAAGCTACGAAGAAGTGATGAAAGTCATCAATTTGAGAGAATGGCTAGGAACCATGAAATTCCAAAATGGACTTTACTCAATCTAACAAAGCATGGACTTTGGTGGACTTAATAAATGTGTATGACATATTTATTGTGAAGTGGTCTACAAGCGAAAGTTTGGAAAAGAGGTGAGAAAAGTAAAGACTTATAAAGCATAATTGATTTTTAAATTTATTCTTAAAGACAAGCGTTGAGTTTGAAGAAAATTTTCACCAATTATTATGCTTAAGTCCATTTGGATATTGCTTGCTAATGTCGCATAGTATGACTATGAAATAGAAAATGTGATGTGAAAACTATGTTCCTTATTTGATATCTTGAGAAGAAATCATTGTGAAGACTGTAAGTTTTCACCTCAAGTGGGAATAAATGGATGGTCCGCATACTTCACCTCAAGGGGGAGTAAACGGATGGTCTGTATACTTCAAAATTAAAGCGAGCCTCTCGAAGTTAGAACATTAATTTTTATGAAATAAACAAATTGTATGATTTTTCTCATAATATGAATGAGATGTGTGTACAAGAATTTTAGTGGGAGTTCATTGTTATTTCTTACGTCTTTATGTCGATGATGTACTTCTGATTGAGAATAATGTAAGTATTGTGTAATCAACTAAAGAATGGTTATCCATTATTTTCTCCATTTAAGATTTGGATTAAACATTTTATTAATAATCTATAGAGATATATCTAATGAAATGTTTAACTCATCCTTATGCATGTACATAGATAAATTGTTGAAAGAGTTCAACATATAAATATCCGAGAGTGGATACATTTAGATGTGGGTAATTTATGCAATACTATGTACAAGGCTTGATATCATATGTTGTGAGTGTCACAAATAGATATTTAGACATTCCATGTAAGATACATTGGAAGAGTATGAAAAATATCCATGAGTACTTGAGAAGCACTAAGGATAATTTCATAGGTTTTGGAGGAAATAAGCTAAATTGAGAATGCTATAGAAATTCAGATTATCACTCATATGCAGATCACCTGAAATTCTTGTTAGGGTAAATCTCAACCATGAGCAAGAAGAGTTGTGATGGAAAAGTTCCACAGAAGTAACCATAGTATAAATATACCCAATAGTTGAGTCTAATAAAAATGGATTTCATCCAAAAGTTGGGTGTAACTTCTAGCATTGTTAATCTAGTCACGATGAAGTATTATGACACTATTAACATGATACAAACAAAATGCATATAAAAAGAAAAACATCTTGAGAATATGAAATTTAATGTAGCAAACTATTTGTTACAAGCATGCAAGTGTTACATGGTATTCAATCAATATTACTATAAAGGCATTACTTTCTTTATCAAAATTGGGTTCGAATTTTGGTAAAGCTCATAGAACAATATGGCATATGGAGTATGGTCGTGCATAGGATGACGATCATGAAACATGCTATTTGTGAGTCCTGATCTTAAATGTTCCTAGTCATAGAGTTGCTATGAATGGGCGGTAGTAACTTAGATAGACTAGTACATATGTGCATGCTTTCGAGAAAAGAATGTCTTGTTTCATGGACATTGATGTGGAGACACTAGTGCATATATGTAGGTGCTCATTAGCTGTAGTGATATATTGTGCTCTAAAATTACATAGAGGAAATTCTGTCTAGGAGGCGGGTTTTAAGTGGGACCGTCTGTGACCCCTCCGTCTTTCCTGGGAATTATCCTTAGTGTGGTTTTACAGTTCAATACTTCACTCTCTTACCCATTTGTTAGAGGGATTATTCCGGAGCTTCCGCAACAATTGGTATCAGAGCCAGGCTACTTAGTATGCTCTGTGGTTGCGGCTTAGGCTGATCTTCCACATCAGAAAGGTATCTTAGGTCTTGGTTTTCCGCATTAGAAGGCTACTTAGTATGCTCTGTGGTTGCGGCATAGTCTGAACTTCCACATCAGAAAGGTATTGGAGGTGTTTGGCATTCCGAATTTGAGGGCTATTAATTAGAAGCTGAAGCAGTAATGGCAGACGACAAAAATACATCCACACCAACGAAGTCGACAGCTTCTTCCTCATCTATTTTGGGAAGAACAGCAGTGGCAAATGTAAGATTCGCGGTGGAAATTTTTGACGGTACAGGCCATTTCGGCATGTGGCAAGGGGAGGTTCTAGACGCTCTATTTCAGCAAGGTCTAGACATTGCCATTGAAGAAGAGAAACCAGAAGATGTTGATGAGAATGAGTGGAGGAGAGTTAACCGTATGGCATGTGGTACAATCAGATCATGTCTATCCAGAGAGCGAAGTATGCATTGCAGCAAAGAAACTTCGCTAGCAAATTGTGGAAGGCATTGGAAGAGAAGTTTTGAAGAAAAGTAGTCGAATAAGCTTCATATGAAAAGAGGCTGTTGATTCACTTATTCTCCACAGTACCACGATGAATGATCATATCACAAATTTCAATCAGCTTGTTGCTGACTTGATGAATTTGGATGTGACTTTTAAAGATGAAGATCTGGCTTTGATGTTGTTGGGATCACTTAGGAGGAGTTTGAGTTCCTCGAAACAACTCTACTCCATGGAAAAGCAGAGGTATCTCTCGGTGAAGTTTGTGCGGCCTTTGTAAGCAGCAGAAGCACTAGTAGTGAGAGGTCGTTCGCAAAGCTGGAATAAAGGAAAGAAGGGGAGGTCGCAGTCCAGACCAGCCAAAGACGAATGTGTCTTTTGCCATGAAAAAGGGCACTGGAAGAAAGATTGTCCAAAGCTGAAAAATAAAAGGAAACCTGATAAAGGGAAAGTTGTTATAAATACAAATGTAGCTGAGTGTGCAGATATTGACTCAGACTTTTCATTAGTACTGGCGTCGTCATCAGACCATTCCAGCGAATGGATTTTTTATTCCGGTTGCAGCTATCACATGAGTTTCAACAGAGACTGGTTCTTCGATTTCAAAGAATATGAAGGAGTTTCTTATAACAAATAACGATGTGTGAAACAGTTGGCATTGGCTCAATACATTTGAGAAATGCTGATGGTTAAATCAGAATACTGAATGACGTCAGGTATGTACCGAGCCTGTCGAGAAACCTTATTTCTGAAGGAGTTCTAGAAAAAAAGGGCTTTGGCATAATCTCTAGAACTGTTATAAGGAAGATTGTCTCGGGAGCTCTTGTAGTATTTAAGGCAGTCCGAATAAGCAATAATTTGTATTACTATGAAGGCAGTACAATTAATGGAGCAACAACAGTAGCAGTTTCTAGTGATGATCAAGAGCTAGAAGCAACCAGGTTATGGCATATGCACTTGGGGCATGCAACATAAAAATCCTTGAAAATTATTTCAAAACAAGGATTGCTGAATGGAGTTCAAACTTGCAAATGGAATTGTGCGAACATTGTTCATGGGGAAGCAAACAAGAGTGAAGTTTGGTACTGCAATCCACGATACCAAGGGTATTTTGGATTATGTTCACTCTGATGTGTGGGGACCTTCCAAAACAGCTTCATTGGGAGGTAAACACTATTATGTTACCTTTGTTGATGATTTTTCCCGGAGAGTATGGGTGTACACTTTGAAGTCGAAGGATGAAGTGCTCGGTGTCTTTCTCACTTGGAAAAAGATGTTGGAGACTCGGATTGGTAGAAAGATAAAGTGTCTCTGAAAAGATAATGGCGGAGAATACACCAGTGATCCTTTCATGAAGGGATGGTACGACACTTCACAGTTAAAGGTACACCACAACAGAATGGAGTGGCAGAATGAATGAATCGGACTCTACTGGAGAAAGTTCGGTGTATGTTGTCTAATGCTGGGTTAGGCAAACAATTTTGGGCTGAGGCTGTAACATACGCTGGCCATCTCATTAATCGATTGCCATCAACTGCTATCAATGGCAAGACACCATTGGAGATGTGGTATGGAAAAGCTGCTACAGATTATAATTCCTTACGTGTGTTTGGTTCCACTGCATACTACCATGTTAAGGAATCAAAGTTGGATCCGAGGGCAAAGAAAGCTATATTCATGGGGATGTCCTCTGGTATTAAAGGATATCGCCTATGGTGTCCAGAGACAAAGAAGATAATTTTCAGTCGGGATGTTACTTTTGATGAGTCTACCCTATTGAAAAATGTAGCAGAGCTGAGAGATGGCACTCCACAGCAGGTGGAGAATACTCCCAAACAGGTGGAGTTTGAGAGAAGAATGTTGGACCCGCATACTCCTGTGGTAGATGGGGAGACAGATGGAGATACTCCTACAGTAGAAGAGGAGTCATCAGAAGAATCAGAGGTTCCAGCACAAGAACCTCACTAGCAACATGTACCAATTGCAATCGGTAAGCCTAAAAGAAACACAAGGAGACCGGATCATTTTGAAGATATGGTGGCTTATGCATCTTCAATAAATGATGAAGTTCCTACCACTTATAGAGAAGCTGAACGAAGCTCTGAAGCAGAAAAGTGGAATGAGGCTATGGAAAAAGAAATGCAGTCCCTTGTTAAAAACCAAACATGGAAGCTAGCAAGTTTGCCAAAGGGAAAGAAGGCAGTTGGGTGCAAATGGGTGTTTGCAAAGAAAGAAGGATTTCCTGACAAGAATGATGTACGCTACAAGGCAAGGTTGGTAGCTAAAGGCTATGCTCAGAAGGAGGGAATTGACTATAATGAGGTATTTTCTCCAGTAGTAAAACATTCCTCCATTAGAATATTGTTGGCCTTGGTAGCTCAATTGGATCTGGAACTAGTTCAAATGGATGTAAAAACTGCATTTTTACATGGTGACTTGGAAGAGGAAATCTATATGACTCAGCCAGAAGGATTCAAGGTTACTGGGAAAGAAAATATGGTGTGCAAATTCGGCAAATCGTTGTACGGACTGAAGCAATCTCCGAGGCAGTGGTACAAACGGTTTGATAAGTTTATGTTGAGGCAGAAGTACACACGAAGCAAATATAATCATTGTGTGTATTTGCGTAAGCTACAGGATGGATCTTTTATTTATCTTCTCCTTTATGTCGATGATATGTTAATAGCATCAAAGAATAAAGGAGAGATAGAAAAGTTAAAGGCTCAGCTAAATCAAGAGTTTGAAATGAAGGATTTTGGTGAAGCTAAGAAGATTCTCGGCATGGAGATAAGCAGAGATAGAAAATTGGGGAGACTTTGTTTGACTCAGCAACAATATCTGAGAAAGGTGTTAAAGCGTTTTGGGATGGATGAAAAAACCAAACATGTTAGCACGCCTCTTGCTCCTCATTTCAAGCTCAGTGCATCATTATCTCCGAAGAATGATGAAGAACGAGAATATATGTCGAAAGTTCCATATGCAAATGCAGTTGGTAGCTTGATGTATGCCATGGTGTGTACGAGGCCTGACATTTCACAAGCAGTTGGAGTTGTGAGCAGATATATGCATGATCCTGGTAAAGGACATTGGCAAGCTGTGAAATGGATTCTACGGTATATCCAACAGACCGTAGATATCGGTTTGATGTTCGAGCGGGATAAGACAGTTGGTCAGTGCATAGTTGGATATTGTGATTCTGACTATGCTGGTGATATGGACAAATGTCGGTCAACTATCGGTTATGTGTTTACGCTTGCAAAAGCACCGGTTAGTTGGAAGTCTACCTTGCAGTCGACAGTTGCTTTGTCTACAACAGAGGCAGAGTATATGGCAGTTACGGAAGCTATTAAGGAGGCTATTTGGCTTCAGGGGTCGTTGAATGACATGGGAGTTGGTCAAAAGCATATCAAAGTGCATTGTGACCGTCAGAGTGCTATTTGCTTAGCAAAGAACCAAGTCTATCATGCAAGGACGAAGCATATTGATGTTCGATATCATTTTGTAAGGGAGATTCTGGAAGAAGGTGAGATACTACTTCAGAAGATTCCGTCAGCAAAAAATCTTGCCGACATGATGACAGAAGTTGTTACAGGGGTTAAGTTCCAACATTGTTTGGACTTGATCAATGTTCTTAGAATCTGAAGCTGGCGCTTCATAGCGCATTTGAAGACACTACAGAAGATAACTTCGGTTGTGAGAGAGTTTACAGATTGTGGATAGGGATTTAGCCAAGGTGGAGATTTGTTGTTTGTGGCTACATCCTTATCCCACATTGCTTGTAGAAATGAAGTGGGAGAGGATTTCAGCTATAAATAGGAAGGCCTCTCCTCCCTTCATCTCATCCCAAACTCAAGCAATTAGCTTACTTCTCTCTTGCTTGGTTAATCTCTTCTCTCTCTCTCTCTCTCTTTGTAATATTTCTTCGGTAGTGAATATTATTTTGGTAGTGTCCGTCGTAGGCATAATTGGCCGAACCTCGTTATTTTTGGTGTTCTCTTCTATTGTTATTCTTCAAGTAGCTGTTATAGGGTATAGCTGTAGTGATATATTGTGCTTTAAAAATTACATAGAGGAAATTCTATCTAGGAGGCGGGTTTTAAGCGGGACCGTCTATGACCCCTCCGTCTTTCCTGGGAATTATCCTTAGTGTAGTTTTACAGTTCAATACTTCACTCTCTTACCCATTTGTCAGAGGAATTATTCCGAGCTTCGACGTCAACCATGATTTGTAGGACTCCTTGAAATGTGAAAATTTCAAGAAATATTAACTAAGTATTAGTTAATGGATAATTAAATAGTTTAATTATCAAAGATTTAAGTACCTAATGAGACCACAAGGGTTGTGGCCCTACTACTGGCATTTGGTGAACCTGAGGGGTCACACACATTAGGTTAATTATATCAACATTTGTGAGTGTTTAATTGGCTTTTGGACAAGTGGGGGATTGTTATTATTATTATTAGATAATACATGTACCCAAAACCAATAAATCCATGGACTAAAATGTAAATTCTAATAAGATTAGGACTCCTTATAGTATTGAGAATTTTAATTGGATTAAAATTACTCATAGCCTATAAATATATCATGTGTGGAATAGTTCCTGATGATATTCTCTACAGAAAATCCTAGCTTTCCAAGAAACATTCGGTGTAATTCCGCTAGTATGGAATCATAAGAGTGGTGTGTCGATCGTGTGGATCAACCCTAGAGGGGTTGCACTTGAGGCTCTACAATGTGAACCAGGTTCCATCGATCTGATTATATACTTTATGATTCCGCTACGTGTATGTAATGCTATGCAAATTGATCCGTATATTTTTTTTAACATAAACAATTAGAAAGTCAGTCAAACATAATGGTTAAAAATAGGGAATAAAAGTCTTAGGCCAAATTAAATGTTTTAAAGATATAAACTTTTTTTTACTCTACTAAAGATCCCATTTAACAATACAAATTTGGATGAAAAAAAAGTGAGCTAATCCCACTTTTTTTTCTAAAAAATCTATCAAACCATTGCACATGAACCCCCACCCCCCCAAGGTTTTTATGTAAACGTTTTTAGTTCATGTAGCATTACCTCTCTAGAATAAATTAAATGTAGTAGCCCACGAACTACATATAAGCATGGCCCTTGTGTGGCGGGTTGGTTTTGTTCATATCACATTGGTTAGTTCGGTTCGATAAATAAATTAGCAACCCACAGATTTGATCATATGATTTAACGCTCAGTGACTGATCTGCTCATAGAAGAAAACAGAGTAGGTTGCAGGCAGAATTTGAATTCAATAAACAAGTCCTTATCCTCGAAAGTAGTAGGCCATTTGAAAGATAACAAACTCTGTACCGGACTACTACGGGTGCTACCAATCGCTAATTAGATGTTTGGTTTAAAGTGTGCAACCAAGTGATCTTGATGGCTTTGCACTAGTTTACATGCAAATGTTAAATGCTAGTACCAATTTTGTTCCTTATAAAAATTAGAGTTGCATTCAGCTTGAAAGTTAAATATATGAGATATTCGTCTAGCAGCCTTGACTCAAGTGGTACTTTGTATGTCATAGAGATGGGTGTTCGGACTCGAGATCTTGGCTTCGAGTCTCTGGGCTGCCAAGATATGGAAGTTTTAACCACATGGCGAATAGAGCATTAATCCTGTGGCTCTACCCTCGGATGAGTTTAAACCAAAGAGGCTCGAACTCGCGATGTGGGGTTTCTCCGAGGATGAGAGTGCCTAATCTAACCAATTGACCTACCGTTCAAAAAATATATATATGAGATATTCCCTTATACTAGATATGTGTTTGATTGTTTACTTTGAGTACGTTCAAACCGCTTCCAGTGAGTTAGGCTCAAAAGTAGGGGTGTAAACCAAATTGAGCCGTTCGTGAGTTTGCTTTAACTTAAACTCGAGTTCAAATACATGAGTTTAATGAACCGCAAACTCGAGCTGACCCGGTTTATTATGAGCAAAGGTGGAGCCTTTCTCGTCATGGTTTACGAGTTTTACGAGTTTTAATAAGTTAATCTTTAAAGTTAAATGAGTGAGTTAGCCTTTTGAATCAAGATATCATCTCGCAACACTCCCTCCATATCCCACATGGGAAAGGTAAGATGTCCATATCCCACATGAGAGAGATAGTATGTGAGACAGTGAGAGCTATATATATTGTCCCAAGTTATAGCACCTAGTAGGCTAGTATTCATTGTTTTCAAAAAAGGATGACCCATGTGGTGTGGGTAGGTTTTTCGTGAACTGGTATTAATCTGGGACGTTACACATCTTCTATTTCTCGTTCCACATCTTCTAATTCCAACTTTTCGTTCATTCTAAAACTTTTTAAAAACAATTTGACGTTTTAACGAATACTTAATGTCGCTAAATCATATAATTAAAAAAAGTATCCCCTCCATCTCATTTTGACATAGATATTAAAGAATATTGAATACTTGAGGGTAATATAATAAAACTACCATGTAAGACAAAAATAACTTTTTGAATGGAGAAAGAAACTTGATGGTTAAAAAAACAGGACCGGACATCGAATCGTAAAATCAGTGGTTCAAAGTTCAATCGGTCGAAACGGTTAAACCGGTGGTTGGACCGTACTTTTCAACTCCTATAAATTAGTAATAAAGTATTCATATTATAGAATTACAACAAAGTAATTCATATAAATGTATCAAAAAAATAATAATTCAAATACAATGAAGAACATCTATTATTATATACTAATACGGGAGAATTGCCACAATAGCCAGAAAAAATAAATGAACGAAGCAATTTCGTAAGGACACTTACGATCCACATATACGCCAAATAGGCTAAGAGTTTGTTTTTGCGCCATGTAGGCATCAATCGGCCTACCATTTTTTAGGAAATTGGTTTCCTATTTCAGCTCTCAAATTAATTATATTTATTCTCTCCATATCATTAATTAGATTGATTCTCTAAAAAATATTTAATTCATTAATTGGTAGTATTAATTTTCTCTCCATCATAATCAATCACATTCAAATGCAAACAATATATTTATGGGAAATATTAAAAATTAATTCGTAGCTTAATTTACTTATACTATTATATAATATCACAAAGCCTTATCACAATAAAATGGAAATATTATTGATTGAAATATTTTTCACCCGTATTTGTTAACTTACATTTTTCATGTATCACTCAACAAAATGGAAAGTCTTCCACCAATTAACTTACATTTTTCAACCGCATTTGTTAAATGTTAATTGAAATATTTTTGGAAATGTCAATTAACCTCCCATTTAATTTAATGTTAACAAATGCAGACTTTAATTACAATCAAATTTTCCTCCTAGTTATCTTTCCTCTCTATCTCTCTCAATTACATGTAGAAACATTGAAAATAGTAGGTTCCTTCAATCATGATATCTATGATTATGATATCTGGAATTTTGGATCTTGATTTTGTTTAGCAATATTCAGCAACTGATTGTTGTTATATTGTTTGTGCCTGAAGAAATAAGTTCTAATATTGGGAGATAACTGCATATTCATGAAGCTCCATGTAACAGTTGATGCTTATTTCCCAGGCATGCAGTATATTGTTGATCCATTTCATTTCTACAACTATGGGTAATTGACTTCCTTTCTTTTAATCATTTTTTTCACTAGCATTTCCTATTTCTTTCCCTATCTTGATTAGTTCAGATTTGTTTGCATTATCTTTAGTTTAGTGTCATTTGATTCTAATAACAGTTTTAAATGAATTTCTCTTAAGTCTGAAATATATATTACAGTTCTCACAAAACTTTTGATTCCAAAGCTCTTTTGGATGTTGTAGTTTCTAGGAAAGCTTTAATAGCAACCCCTTTATGCTCAAGGAAAGACAAAGGGGTTAAAAAGGATTCAAACAAACCTAAAAAATACAGAAGGGTTCCTATTTGGTTGGAAAGACAAGGAACAATTGAATCATTATCTCAGCCATTAATAATACAGCTGAAAAATGACTGTTAATTGTAGCATATTCATTTTAGTGTGAGTTAGTTTTTTTTTCTTCCATTCATGCCTCTGAAGTCGGATCTTACATTACATGTTCTTACAAACATTTTGATTCCAAAGCTCATTTGAATGTTGTAGTTTCTAGCAAAGCTGTAATAGTAACTGCAGGTAATCCTTCCCGCACATAGCTATGTCTTATAGCATGTAGTTCCTTTTTTTTATAGAATAACATGTAGTTCATAATGTGGAGATAGATAGGTCACACTTTTCTTCTAAATCACAACTAAGTAACATGTTTTCTTTTCATCATAGCTGTTGATGCTAATATGTGTGAGGTAACCTTTAGTCTTATTCTACCAGAAGCTACGTCCCAGCTACCATACCTTGAGCAATCATTTGATTTCATTTAAAACAATTTAACTTTGTAGAATTTTTATATTGCAAATAATGTTTCATTTCAGTGGCTTCCTGGGATTTATAAAAATTATTTCTAAAATTTCAATCACATTTTTTTTCATACATTAACATTTACATGTTATAATAGTTGTTCAACTTAAAAAATGACACAGAATGACAACAGAATCTTCCCTTGGATGTCAGAGAATCAGAAAATGAGGATATCTTCCGCAAGGTTTAATAAACAATCAATCGGCTACCCAGTTTTTTTTAGTCTATGTTTGATTTTGAATTTCATTTTTCTGGTTTTAATTAGTTCTTAAGTGGTATATATAGATAGCTAAAATCTATTGTTGCAATTATGTTTCTTAGTAACATGCTCTTCTCAAGGACGATGGAGGGGGCCTAGGGAGTAAGGAGCCTTCTTTATAGCTGGAGGACCGTTCATTCTTATGTCCCATTTTGTTTTCCATGTTTGTTTTTGTACTGAAATTTATGGATGGTTCATGCCAGTATAACCATTTTTGTTTATGAAACTTAAGTATTTCACTCATATTTATCATAATAATTTTCAACACTAATTCCTTTTTGGTTTTCTTATTTCCATTTATCAAGTTAAAGATATTTTTATCAATTGATTTCTCAGTGTTTTCTTTTCTTATTTGCAGTACAGGGTTTTGAGGTAATCAACCTGTCACTCTGAAATTTCAAAGCTTCAGAAAGTATTGGAAGATGAGGTGCGTCTAAAAAAGAATGAAGGAAGAAATGATAGTGTAAGAAGCCCGTTGTTGCAACTAACATTTGAAATTGACTAGGTATGATAAATGCAGTTGTTAAAAATGGGTGTCTTGTACTCCCCCCCCCTTTTTATTGCAACACATTCCTTTTTTGGGACGAACCTAAATGTTTGCAACATTTCCTTTTCCTTTTTAGTAAACTCTTACAAATAAATTTACCAATTTAACCTTTCAACTATCTTTTTTCTTATTTCTTTATTATCTGATTTGACACCACTAACTCTATCCACCCCACTCACTCATCTCTTCTTTTATTTTTTTTATTATATGATTTGACACCACTAACTCCATTCACACCACTCACTCAACTCATTTCTCTCTAAAGGGTAATTTTGTCAAAATTCTACTTCTTTTTACTCAACTTAATCCCCGTATTATATCCTTATGTTGTAAAAATTAAGAGACCAAGGAAGTATTTCTTAGATGATTGATACCTTGTATTGCTTAATGATTATTGGGCTAACTTGAAGTCTTTTAGCTGGTCCTTTTTAGTTGTTATTATAGGCATGTCACATGGTAGTTATTCTGAACATCATTGTTTTTTTCCCATTTTTGTCCATTGTTTGAGTGGATGATTACAAGAGTAGTAACATTATTGTAGTTGATGATGGACTGATCAGACGATCCAGATCGAAGAGTGGATGAAGATAAAGAAGAAGATGAAAACCAACGAATTTTGTTTAGTTGATGAGGTGGAGTATTTCAAGTTCTTAGAGCATCTACAACAATGCTATGCATCACATTCCTAAGTCAAATTTAACTAGTAAAAATAGAAAAAGTGTACAAATCTTTGATTCAACAATATTAGCTATCCTGATAGCCATAATAGTTTTTGTTATTTGGCTCTCTAAATTTAGGATTGAAGAGAGAATTTGTTACTAGTCAAAATAATTTAGCATTTCAAAATAATTTTTTTATCATCTAGGCTACAATTTAACTTAAAATTAACTAGTATTGTTGTAGATGCTCTTAGAGTCATATTTTTTTAGCTTAATAAGTTGGAGTTGTTGAGAGTTTGGAGCTACTTCTTCTCCTTTTTATGTAAACGTTTTCTCCCTTTTTTTAATTATGGTTAATTAATCATGTTTGTTAGGTTGGTAATTGTTTTTATTAGGCTTTTGGTTGATTATAATTGTCGAACTTTTTTCTCTGTTGCAGAGAGAGCGGAGTATTTGATTCACGGAGGATGCACTCAAATGGAGAATAGGGTGATGGAGCTTTTGATTCACAAGGTTGTTGCTGGTGGAGGTAGTGAGACCGGAAGGGAGAAGATACTGAGGGTGATAGAGAGGGTGTAGTTGCTGCCAGGGGAGTGGAGGGAGACTTGGGCGTAGTCACTATTCCAATAATAAATTTAACCTAAAATTTTAAAAGCGAATTAATTTTTTTTATAAATTTATGATAGTGAATATATTGTTATTTGATACATTAAGAAAATTGATGATTATTAATTTAGTGAACCCGTGACGAAGTCAGGTATTAGAACTAGTTGTTATTGGTGGCGGATCTGTGTTGGCTGCCGCCACGTGTCTACGTAGCTGTCGCGTGTTGATATTGCTTGACGCCATTGGGATTAATGCGTCGCGCGATTCTCAGAATTCGAGGAATGAGGGGTTCAGTTTAGTTCAATGAAGTGACTGAAAAGATCCATCCTTTGACTTATGTCATAAATGTCTTATATAGCTGTACTAATGGTGGTAAAATCGTAATATGTCAATATAACGTTATTTGTACACGTGTTTTATACGTCCGGGTAGGTTCCTCCGGGATTGTCCGACGTCTTGTCCGGGTAAATGTTCATTAAGTCTGGGAATGTCAATTACGTTCTAGTTACCACTTGAGTTTTTTAATGAGGCCTTTATGGTAGGCTATTAATCTGGGCCTTTTGGTAGGCCTGTTTGGATGATTGGGCCTGGCGGCCATCAAGTCCCCCTTGTCATGCGGCCGACTGTAAGGAGTCCGAATGGTTCGAGATTTTGAAATAGGATTTTCATCCTTTGAATTTCCCGAATCACTAAGGTTCGAGATTTTGAAATAGGATTTGCATCCTCCTTTGAATTTCCCGAACAACTAAAGTTCGAGATTTTGAAATAGGATTTGCATCCTTTGAATTTCCCGAACAACTAAGGTTCGAGATTTTGAAATAGGATTTGCATCCTCCTTTGAATTTCCCGAACAACTAAGGTTCGAGATTTTGAAATAGGATTTGCATCCTTTGAATTTCCCGAACAACTAAGGTTCGAGATTTTGAAATAGGATTTGCATCCTCCTTTGAATTTCCCGAACAACTAAGGTTCGAGATTTTGAAATAGGATTTGCATCCTTTGTTCAGGAGTTGGCTGAATCCCATGGGCTGGCTATCAACCAACTTAGCCCGAACACCTTTTGCCATCTAAACGCCTTCCTTGTGCTTTGCAAAGTGTTCGGGATAGAACCAAAAACTTCCACCTTTTTGCAGTTTTATAAAATTGTCCCGAACCCAAGAAACTGCTTTTACTACTTCGGGGCTAGGGGGAATCCCGCAAAGAAGTTTAAGTTTAACCTTATCTGGGACCTGCCTTCGAGCAGAAAGGGGTGACACGGGGAGTTTTTCTTCTTGAAACCTGAAGCGTCGTGGGACCTTCAGACTGTCCAGAAGGTAGGGGAACTTGTGGACGTGAAGGACCCTTCCCGTTTGTTGAAGTTGGAAGGCGCTCGGGAGAACTACGAAGCTTTTCGTAGGAAGCTGGTGTCTGGTGGACTGGTTCGGGGATGAACCTCCCGAACCATTCCCTGTCCCAGTCAACTGGGTTCTTATCACCCAAGGGCTCTTATCCCATCTGGGAATAATTCAGGGTGACCTCAAGGCTCTTGGGATCCGGGAAAGTTCCCCTTCCCCTCAGGACTTGGCTCTGGTCCAGCGTCTGCGGGGCGAAATCCCGCACAAGGCCTTTGTGAAAGGTTTACATTCTTCCCTCTATAGTCTTGATATTTCTGTGCGTATTAACTAATCGTTCCTTCTTTTGTAGAAATGGCCCCGAAGATAGATCTTCAGAGCCTGTACAAGGGCGTTCGCCAGCCCAAGCCAGCCAAAGAGTCTATGGCTGGTCCCTCCCAGGCCCTAGTGGAGCCGAAGAAGAGGAAGAGGGGCGCTGCTGAAGTCCCGGAGGTTGTTGAATTGGGTCCTCCTGAGGTCCGTTCGCCAGTTCGCCTGGAGGAGACGGACGCCACTTTTGAGGATCTGTTCGATGCTTACGATCGGGCTGGTTCTTCTCCGGACAAGAAGAGGCGTCTTCAGGGAAAATACAAGGCTACTCCGGTCGCGGAGGAGCGTGCTCCGGGAGTTTTGCCCTCGGACTTCGAGTTAGGTAATCAACGACTGTCTTTAGAGAATAAGTGTTTATGGAACATCTTCGGGAATCTTTCCCGGATGTTTGAAGATGACCCAATTCACGAAGTTACCCGGGCGCATTTCTGCTGTATAGGTCCAGGCTGGAGGGAGGCCCAGGAGAAGGCAAGGCAGGAGCGGGATGCCGAGCTAGCCCGGTATGGATCAGATTTGATCCCCCGGGAACCGAAATGGCTTATCCATGAGGACCAGAACCTCATGGATGAAGAAGAGGCCAAGGAAATGGCCCCGGAGATTTGGAAAGGGATTTCCACTACCCGGACCATGGACTGCCTCGAGCATCAGTTCCCGGACCTTGCTGTGAGGATGGCCCGGATGCACGTCATGAGCACCCAGGTCAGTTATCTTGAATGTGTTTTTTTTGCTAAGTTATTATGACCCTTATGCTAATATCCACCCGTACTTGCTGCAGACTGCTTGCCTGACTGGGTGGGCCTCTCAAGTTGTCCAGAAGATGGACGAGGCCCGAAGTAGTGCCAAACAACGGGCTACTAAGGCTGTCGCCGTAGTGGCGAAACTCATCCAAAGGGTTTCCCACTACGAGCAACTTCTGTGGGCGTCCAGGACGTCGAGCTCTTCGGCCTTGGCTCTCCCGGAGGATGTCCAAGGTGATCTCCCCGATCCTTCCACCGTGTCCCAACTTGCCGCAGTTGAGGCCTCCTTTCTGAGCACTGTTGCTGCTCAGAGAGATCTGTCACGTGTTGACATTGCTTGATGCCATTGGGATTAATGCGTTGCACGATTCTCGGAATTCGAGGAATGGGGGTTGAGTTTAGTTCAATGAAGTGACTGAAAAGATCCATCCTTTGACTTATGGCATAAATGTTTTATATAACTGGTATTAATGGTGGCAAAATCGTAATATGTCAATATAACGTTATTTGTACACGTGTTTTATACGTCCGGGTAGGTTCCTCCGGGAATGTATGACGTCTTGTCCGGGTAAATGTTCATTAAGTCCGGGAATGTCAATTAGGTTCTAGTTACCACTTGAGTTTTTTAATGGGGCCCTTATGGTGGGCTATTAATCTGGGCCTTTTGGTAGGCCTGTTTGGATGATTGGGTCTGGCGGCCATCAGTTATCTATTTAAAAAATGAAAGATTGAAAGTAATAATTATAGAAATATATGGACTTGTTTGTACAAAGAATAAAACTTTGAGGTTTATCCACCTTGAACCATTAACAAAGAATAAATATTATGTTCAAATCATAAAAAACATTATTATGTTAAAAAAAGAGTAGATCTGATTAATTAT
The DNA here is from genome assembly GCA_024586325.1 of Stellera chamaejasme. Lineage (NCBI taxonomy): Eukaryota > Viridiplantae > Streptophyta > Magnoliopsida > Malvales > Thymelaeaceae > Stellera > Stellera chamaejasme. Next base: position 33,120,033 of record CM044984.1, read on the forward strand.
TTTGAAGATTAAATGGCTTGAAAGTAATAGTAATGATTTATCGTACAAGGGCTTATTTGTGTAAGAGCTAAAATTTGTGGACGGTTTTACAATTATTGTAAAATTAAAACCCTAAAATAGTTGCGGGGAGTAAAGTAGCCGCACATCCAGTCATTCACGTTCTTCTTCTTCTTCTTCTTCTTCTTCTTCTTCTTCTTCTTCTTCTTCTTCCCTGTATTATTCTTCTTCTTTATTTTTTCCTCTTCCTATAACTTCTTCTCAACTAATATAACTATCCTCTTCCTTTCTCCATCACAAATTGAAACTACATTTTTTGGAGATCGATCTTCAACGAAAATTCAATCTTCAATCTTGTTGCTGTTTTTTCTTGTTTTTTAATGAGTTTTTTAAAAATCAGGTTCAATTGGTTAATGGTTTGATCGATTTTCACTGGTTTTTGATCCATCTAGTGGTTAACCAGAATTGGAACAGGACAATAAAATGGTTCACGGTTTAATCGGTTGAACTGAGCGATCCGGTCCGATTTTATTTAACTATGATTAAAAGGTAAAAGTTGTACAAGTGATGTGGAAAAAAAATTTTAATAGGAAATGATCAAATTTTTTTGAGACAGCTCAAAAATAAGATATGATTGAAGCTTTTTTTTTTGGAACGAAGAGAGTATTTAGTACTCGTTTCTTCCCATAAAAGTTAACTTTAGTTTCCATTTCCGGTAACTTTTTCACATGTACATCAATATGTCCGATTCCGGTAACTTTTTCACATTTACATCAATTTTATTTTACTATCATTAATATTCTTTATCACCATAAAAATTACCTTTTTGATATTTTACTTTATTGCCCAAAGTATTCAATACTTTTTAAAACAACATAAAATTTTATTTAAAAAACAGATGATACACCAACAACCATAAAGAGAATTTTTGGAAAAGACTCATACATCTACACCCCTTTAAAATAATGGCAAACACTCTTAATTAGAAAAGCAAGAACCTCCTTTAAATAAACACCAAGGACTCCTAAGACTAGAGCCTCTCCACCACTAGCCTTTAGTACCATTGCCAGCTTATCTCTCACCTTTCAAAAGAGAGAGCTGTTTTTTTTTTGTGTGTGTGTCTATAAGACAAGAAATATAATTCCAATAAAAGCATCAGAAGTACAAGAGGCATATCATATAAAAAGAAGTACAAAAGAAGACATATTTTTGGAGATTACCCAGAACAGCCTATAAACTTACGATTTCATGCCCTTAATTAATGATTACCACGTACAACGATCCAACCTAATTGAAATATCAAATGCAAAACTGGAAACTTTAATTAGGTAAAGTATACACCCGCAGCCAACTACACACCAAAGTATAAAGAGGTTAGTCGTCTCTTAATATGCTTAAATTAGGGCCATTTGCGAAACCAATGATTTAAGCCATTGGATGTGCACCTATATGAATTTCCCCCCTAATTTATCCACTAAATTAATACCTTTATATATGACTAAAAAATTGTAATTCAAACTCAAACTGAGTTGTTTTGAAGTATATATTTAAAAATTTGAGAAAACTAAAAAAGAATTTTCAAATTTGCACCAACCAAATATTGGACCCTAAATAAATTAGGGAATAGAGCTATCTCGAGTTCATTGTTAATTTTTCTTATAAAAGAACTTTTTGATACTATTGTCACCACATTAACTCTCCTTACATTTGAAAATTTGTATTGGATCCTTAAGACGTTTTCCTCCTATATATTGTCACATCACAAGAAGATTTTATTTTTCTTTCGAATTGTCCAAACAGACACTTTCAATATTTTACCTTAATCTTATGGTTTTATATATGTTTTTTTATTGGGTGTTTAATTAATATATATTTGTTTATTTAAATAAATGAGCCTCTCCATGTTCGTAAGCTAGCTAGTTTGTGTTATATGCATTGAACACATGGTTCGTTGTTGCTCCTACTGTTCTTTTCTCCATTTCGGTGTACATTTTTCACAAACATTTTTCCCCTCTAATATTGTTCTTGCGTTTATATCCAATATTTATTAATGTTGTTTGTTTAGTACCACTTTTCAAGAAAGCCTGAATGAATGGACACCAAATCAAATTTATAATTGCGAGTAGTAGTATTTATTATTCATGTTTGTACGTGTTCATATCCAAATTAACTGGTTAATTAATTTGTAAATTAATTAAATAAATGAGCATTGAAGTGGGGTTGTTCGTTCGTGTATGTATTTGGTTCGTTTGCAATCGGCCTATTTAAACATCTCTAAGTGCCATGTTGAGTATGAAGAAACTATCTACCTATTGCTAGTACTTTATAAAAGCAGCAATCAATTAGATTTATGCATCATATACTACCATCCAAAACAAATACGACGCTCTTCACTTATTAAGTACTCTCCCAGCTCCGTCACTATTTTTCCTCTTATTTTTAAGTATTTAATCTATGTCTTTTTCTTCTTCAATAAATTGGCATATAAAATTAAATAATATATATATATATATATATATATATATATATATATATATATATATATATATATCATGTTATAGGAATGTGTTTAGTTTCTAAATACTCTCTTCATTCTCAATTAATGTATATATTTGACTTTCATGTTTCAAAATTAAGTGTTTGACTCAAATATTTACTAAGATGAATAGTGAAAAAAATTCATAAAAAATATATTTAGAAAATATATACTTCAAAGTATGATATGGACAAGAATTATTGAAATTAAAATGTATAAATACTCATGAAAAAAATGATTTATTAAATATTGCGAAACAGTGAAAATAAATATATGTATTTTTTAAGGACATAAGGAGTATATTTTTAAATAATTTTTTAACAAATTATTCCTCATAAAAATTAGAGTCAAACAGAAATTCGAAAGTCAAAAGGAACAATGTTCATGTGATGGATGAAGTATATATATGTTACACTCTTTTTATCTTAACATAACAGATATGTTATACTCTTTTTTTGCTCTATTCTCTTCATTCTTAATTAGATTATCTCTGAATAAGTATCTTGGGTTTCGGTGTTCTCCAATCTCTCTAGGTTGGTGGCATGTTTTTTGTTTGGAGTTGCCCCATGACTTTTATCCTTTTAGCATGTATGCAGAGCACCGACATCCAGCCTTCATTGTGCTGCTTGTATGTGTCGTATATTGTCCCAAGTAGGCATCCAAGAGGGGATGAATTGAATGGTCTCAAAAAAAATTTCTTTTAATTACAAAAACGTTCAATCTAGAAAACGCTCAACCTGTTGAGAAAATTCGTTCCAAACAGAACTCAAGCTTAAACGATGCAACAGATCAGGAAGGTAAAGATAATGACACCAAGATTTTATAGATGTTTGGTCAATGAGACCTACGTCCTCTCATCTAGTTCACCACTTAGAGTTCCTTTCACTATTATTCAAAGTAGTTACATCAACCACAACAAAACTTTTTCACCAAAAAGCTACTTCTAGTTTTCCTAAGGCCTAACTAAAAACCTATTTTAGTTTTCCTAAGGCTTACTAAAAAATCTATAAAATGGTTTTTCCGATACTCACCAAATAAACCTAACAAATGGTTTTCCGAGGCTTACCAAATAAACCTAACAAATGGTTTTCCCAAGGCTCACCAAATAAACCTTATCAAATGGTTTTCCCGAGGCTCATATCAATTAAACATAACATGATATATATGGGCCAGCCCATACGGCTGTATTGTCAAATGCAAACGCCATATGGGCCGCGTCCACCACAGCCGACCTCGTAATTACGGAGGGCCCCTCTTACCAGTAAGGGCGCCCCGTATAAATCCGTTGGTCATGAACGTTTGATGCCTCCCTCAAGGCAGCCGTTACACTAGTTATGGCATTAAGCCAAAGGAGAGGAAGTAACTCCACAATAACTCCACGATTATTACACCATTAAATACGCCGTCATCCCAATTATGGGCACATTTATGGAGATTCTCCAGCATTTAAGGCCCCATAACGGGACCTAGCACCACCCTATATATTGGGTGGTGCCCCGCCTCAAATAAGGTAATTACTACACACCCACACTCCTCTTCTCTGTCTGCACTTTGAAAGTGTCCTTTGCCTTGTCTTTCCAGTCTGGAACGCCTGCATCGGTTGTCGAGTATCCTTGATCAGGAGGTTACTCTTTGGCTATCAATTTGGCGCTGTCATGGGGAAAGAAAAACAAGCCGTTTTCCTTTTCTACTCAACTTTTCCTCCTCTAACCGTTTTTATGGCGAAAACAAGAAGAACTCACAACAGTGTACATGTTGAGGATCTGCTTCCAGCTCCTCCGATGTGCCTCCACCACTCCCTACTAGCGGGGTAACGGGGACGCAACAGCCCCACAACTCTCAGTTGGTGGCAATCCCGCCACTCCCTGCTACTGACACCCCAGGGGTGCAGCAGCTCCCACAACCGCATGCAGCTACTCTGACATACCTCGCTGGGACCTCGGCGACCCCCCAGCGGGTCATGCTCAATGAAATGAAGGCCTTCATGGTACAAACCATCAAGGCGGAAATGCAGGCTGCTCGCCTCCCGCCCCCCAACGACCGGAATGAACAATCCCAGAATCAAAACCCGTCTGCTGCGAACCTTGATGTCGACGATCTTCTTAGAAGAATCAACGTGGTCGAGGAACAGGTTAAGACGCCAAACTTGGTCCTCGACGACATCGAGGTTCTCCTCACCCAACCCTTCACGAGAGGGCGTTATTGCCGTCCTGTGGCCCTGCCCGGCTTTGGATGCCAGTCATCGAAAGCTACGACGCGACGACAGACCCCGTTGACCATTTGCGGCGTTACATCTCCCAAATGGAGATGGCTCGCGCCTCCGACCCCATACTCTGCAAAGCTTTCAGCTCCACCTTGAAGGGGGCTGCTTCAACATGGTTTGGAACGTTACGAGGCCAGCATTTTAAATGCTTTAAGGACCTCGCCTCATCGTTCCTGCGCCACTTCATGGGAGCTCGACCTCCCCCCAAGACTGTCCAACACTTGTTGAGAGTGAAGCAGCAAAGGGAGGAACCACTCCGTGATTACATCCGGCGGTTTCAGGCAGAAGCCGTCCAAGTCCAGGGTCTCTCCTCGGACATGCAGCTCTGGCCGTGACTCGAGGCCTTGGCGCGAGTCCAGGCTCGCGTCTGACATTAATGAAAACCCCGTCACAACGATGGGTGAGTTCATCGATCGGGCAACCCGGTTCATGAACTCCGAGGAGATGAATAAGCCTTACAACAGGCCCCCCACAAACGACCGCAACAAGAAATTTGACAAGGGGTCTGCTTCATCGAGGTACCAGTCCTCGAACACTGGTCCGAGGATCCCCGATGGTGTCTGCCTCAAATAAGGTAACTACTACACACCCACACTCCTCTTCTCTGTCTGCACCTGAAAGTGTCCTTTGCCTTGTCTTTCCAGGTACCGGAATTGCCCTGCATCAGTTGTCAGAGGATCCTTGACTGCCGGAGGTTACTCTTTGGCTATCATAACAAAATCCAATTTTAGTTCTCCCAAGGCTCACTAAAAAACCTAACAAAATAGTTTTCTGAAAAACGTTCAACCTGTTGAATATTTTACTGGAATACTCAAAACCTTTTCATAATACATTTTTCACTTCTCAAAAATAATTTTGTAAAATCTCAAATGTTGTAAAAACATGACTTTGAAAAAATTCAGCACTGGAACACTTAAGTTTGGCTTGATTGCTTTGAGAGAGATTGATCAGGAGTAGAGCAGAAGTGTTCTATCTTCAAGCTTTTGCTTCCTTCAATATATAAAAAGGTGGAGCATCAATTTTCCGTTGGAGAATTCATGGAGTGTCTCCAATCAGTTCCTGAAAATCTGCTCATCTTGGACTAGACATTAGGAACAAAGTGATGAGATTAAACAACAAGAGATTAAGTCTTTCTAAAACACTAGTACTCCTTTTCTTTAAAAGAATCGGATAACAATACAATCATAAAAGAAATAGGCTTGGGCTTGTAATACGTAAAAAACAAAAAACCAAGTTTAACAAGAGTAAATTAAAAAGGTATATAGAATTACACAAGATCCACAAACTTTCTAAACTTTACAAAAATATCTCAAAATTTTGTTATCATTAAAATCTAAGTTATATGGGAATAAACCAATATTGTAGACCAGATTCCACATCCTTATTTTGTCTCTGCTACAGTTTGCCTTTGCCTTTATTTCGGTGATTAGAGATTCTGTGGTTCACTTGGAATAGTTTTGACTTGTCTGTCCTCCTGAGTTGCTGTTGCTGGCATTGCATTGTTGCTTTTTACTAGTTATATTGCTTTTCTCCATGTGTTGTGTGCTTTTACTGGCTAGTCTGAGGCCTTATATTTAACTCTGTACTGGACCATTTCATATAGGTTGTTTCCTCACACTACGTCATTGATACAAAAACTACTGCACCTTGTAATGCAGCCAAGGCCGCATTAACACCAAATCATAGTAAGAGGCGAGGTAGTGTCGTTTTAACGTCATAATGCGGCCTAAGCCGCATTAATACCTAATATAGCTCTATGCTGCCTATCTCTCTCCCATTTTAATCCACATCTTAAAAAAATCACCCTCTCTCTCTATCTTTCTTCAGATCTAGAGTTCTTCTCCATCAACTTCTTCAAATCTGGAGCTCTTCCTCTTCTTTCTTCGTCTAATCTTGCTTCTTCTTCTTCTTCTTCTTCTTCTTCTTCTTCTTCTTCTCTTGAGCGTGAGTGCTCTGCGGCCGAACAAACGACGGTGGATGGTGGCGGTAGAAATTAAGGAGAAGAGGAGTGCCAGATCGGAAGAATTAAACAAAAGGAAATCTGAAGAGGAGCACCAGATCTTGAGCAAAAGTATATCTAGGATGTTTTCTTTTATTTTGGATTTGTGTTTGATTTTAGTTGTTGAACAATAATTATTCTGAGTTTTTGGTTCAAGAAATTGAAGAAATGGAAGAAAAATATTGATTTTATACTTATAAAATCTTTGTATTTTCTCCAGTTTCTGGGTTTAAGGTTGCATTTCTGGGTTTAGGGCTGTATTTTTTAGTTTTTTTGATGAATCCAGATAAATATTCATCCAGGGATTTTTTCTTCCGAAAATGCAATAATGCGGCCAAAACCGCATTAAAAACTGCGACAAAATCGCATTAGACGAGTTAGTGCGGGCTTATTTACCGCTGCCTTTAATTCAGCCTTATCCGCGGTAAATAGTGCGGCCTTAGTGTAGAATTGCCGCATTAAGGAAGACTCCAAAGACGTAGTGTCAGTCTACTATCCTTTCCCGCAAAAAAAAAAATGTAGATCTCATATCTTGATCTCTCCAATACACACTCTACTCAGGTAACTGTATCACAAAAGTTAAGGCATTGTAAATATAGATTATTAATGTGCATCATGCATGCATGCATCTGTAGGGCATATTAGTGGTTATACTTTAAAGAAATGGATTAAGCTTAGGTAGCTGTGTGAAGATGAAGATTGAATATATATATATATATATATATATATATATATATATATATATATATATATATATATATATATATAAATATATATATTACGGTTTTGAAGTTCCCAAAGGGTTACATTCCGTTCCACTTCCACATATCCAGTTCAAGTCCCTAGAATCATGCTTGCTCGATGCGCCTTCTTAAAATAGGCGGCTACAAATTCCATAGATCACAAAGATTTTCAAGTACACACGTTTTTATTTGGTCACTTTGAAGTTACAAGCCAGAAGTGCATCAATACTTTTTTTTTGATAGGGGAGATACGTACTTCCCAAAGCTTCTTAGAGAAATGCTACTATCTAACCTACCTTTTTCCCTAGGAATACAACTGGGTAAAAGAACCAGGAAGAAAACACCCGAGGCCCTAAAAAGAAAACTAGAAAAGAAAATAAAGGACCTAGAGTCGCACTCAGAAGCTACAATCACGGCAAAACATCCAAAGGAATATACTCCTGAAAGAATAAAGGTATGACTTTAGTCCAAACAGAGCAATTTGCTTCCTGAAGAGCTCGCTGGGCCTAGAGTGCATCAATACTATTTTCTACAAGGTTTATCAACTACACTTCCATTTCTCAAATAATTGAATGGTTTGATTGAGGCCATAAATTATTATGAATTTAATAATTTATCTACCCTCGTCCCTTTAAAGGTGCATATAAATTATTATGAATTTAATAATTTATCTCCCCTCGCCCCTTTAAAGGTGCATAATTAAATTTAACTTGAATATATGTGGATTAATAATATGTGTAAACTTGAAGGTAAAAAAGTAAAATATGCATATAAGATAAAAAAAATATTTTTAGAGGGAAAAGAAAGTAAGGGTACGGTAATAAAACAAAATTGGTGTAAACAACATTCCATTGAAGAAAGTGTATACTTTTTTTTTTTGGAAAATTATCATTTACCCCCTCATAAGGTTTGACATAATTTCCACTCCACACCCAGGGGCGGAGCCAGAAATTCTTGTGAGTGGGAGCATAAGTAGTCAATTAGTAGAATTTCTTTTGAACGAGGGCATAACAAAAATTTCAGGGGGGGCTTTAATGTATATTTTATAAGAATTTGTATACTATTACTCTATTTTCTCTAAATCTTAGTGGGGGCATTTGCCACCACTTATCTCAACGTACCTCCGCCCCTGTTCCCACCACATTTTCAGAATTCTCACTTTCCCCTTGAGATTTGATGAAATATACAAAAACTCCACTCGGTGTAATTTCCGTCCATTCTCCCATTAGTGGAATGTGAAAAGACTAAACTACCCTCAGACTTAAAGTAACCTCAAAACCTTTACCCAGATTTGTTATTCTACCATTTTGACCCCTCAACTAGCCCCTCCATGAACCACCGCTTACTCCTCCCTCCCCTTTTGGTTTGAGCTCTCTTTTTGTTTTTGAAAGGTACATTTCTTCAAATCTAGCATGTTTCTTCTTCCATTGCCTCCAGTTAATCTTTCATGATCCTGCTTCCATAATCATCATCCCATAAAGGTTCCAAACATTCCTCTCTGCTTCTCCTTTCATTGGCTTCTCCAAGTAGTGCAACTAGGAGGTTCAAGATTAAACCAAAGTAAATGACTTCTCAAAACAACAACTAAGTTGTATACAATTTACATGCTCGACAACCTTGGGAGAACCATTAACTTCACCGCCACCAAGCCAGCTTATGGTGTCGTTCTCTTTTGTTGTGCGTTCCATCCAGCTAGCTTCTGCGGTCTATACCGGCATCGAAAATCAGACCGGCCTAGCTCATCAACCGCTCCTTCTCTAGTTCTTAACATCTCGTGTCGCCAGTCCTTTGCCAACCTCCTTAACCATCGAGGCGTTGTTCATCTTCGAATCCTCACCCATTTTCCCAAATTAGTTCTAGTAATCTGTTTCTAAATGGTCCCAAATCTCCCGAAAATCCCTTCCCTTTTTCTCTGCTCGTGATTCGAGCATCAATTCTTCGAAAATCGTATATGCCCAGAAATCGATCCCTTCCTCTCACTCTCTCTAAACAAAATCACTAAACCCTTCCCAAATTCTCAGTCCAGAATTGATTCATGCACAACGCGATTCGATCTGGGATCTCGGTTTTCACGAACGATGGGTTTGGGGACGGAGGAATTGAGATTCTAATAGATCTTCTGATGTCATATGGTTAATGGTCGAAAAGGAAAGGATTAATATTGAGGATTATGATAAATTAATATGGAGAAAGTTATTGAATGTAGAAATTAGATGATAGAAATTTTTTAGGACATTCTAAAAAGAAGTGTGTTACATTACATTAATATTATTGGATCATAATTAAGCAAAATGAGACTTGTTTGTCATACTTTCATACTGATCTGTTGCCACGCACTTCTATTATGTGAATCCTCTTAGACATATAATACACCGTTTATACTCCACAAATTTGAAGGCAAAATGGTACGTAACTTATAAGATGTTCTCTTTTTAAAGTTGCCATTTTAATCTTCAATTTTCTCTCCCTCTCTCTCTGTAGATATAAACGAGATGAAGTTTTTTTTTCTTAAAAAATATGCACAAAAAAAAAACACACATGCATGCATGCCTATATACACACACACACACACACATGCACGTGATTTGGTAATCCGAACGAGGCTTAATTATCAGTTTGGTTATAGATATTCATTGGTTCAGCTTCTCTTTAACCCCGCCTCCAGATTAGAATAGTTAATTTAGAGCACACAAAATCAACAAGTTGTTAGCATTACTGTTTAAACTATACCCAAGGTAATTAAGGATAATTATAATTTGTTACTACTAGTAATTTCTAGAGTTCATACACAATACAGTTCACAGGTTACATAATCGGAGATGTTACAGGAGGCTGCCGGCTGTCTTAAGTATTACTCCAAATAATCACTTGACTTGAAGTGAAACCATTCGAATAGAAGATAGTTGTGTAAACGGGTACTCTGAAGGATAGCAATGGTAGTGAAGAGCATTCCTTTCCTAGGACCAACCAAGATGTTTCTTCCTTGCATAGCAAACTAAGAAGCTGAAAAGTGTTATACCTATTCCATCACAAAGAACTTAATCCGTCCCCAATTAAATTAATTATGCATCTTTTTAATACTAAAGTTAAGAAAAGATGAGAAGGAAAAAAATTGGTCAAAAATACCATTCTATTCTAACTTGGAGCGAGGTTGAATGTTAAAAACTGGATGATGAATGTTAGGGTTATAATTAAGTAAAATAACCAAGCTAAAGTTTCTAAAAAGGGAAATGCACAAATATTTTGTGAATATACACACCATTTATTTGGGGACGGGGGGAGTATTAGAGATTGAGAAGTATTAGAGATTTGAGGGTAATAAATTGATGTGAGAAACTTTCTTTAAAAACAAGACGATCAATTTAAAAAATAATATGATTAAATCTTTTTGGGACAAAGTGGGTAGTATTTAGCTGAGATTGAGAATGCTCTTTGAATCCACTCAATGTTTCACTCATTTTTATCAGTCATTTTGATCAATGTGTCGCCTCTTCTTTTACTTTATTCCCAAAAGTATTGCAACACTTTTCTCTTTGAGATATTTTAAAATAATGCAACACTTCATGCTCGGATGCTGTCTCAGACCGCAAGATCGCTGAAGGGAGAAGAAGCCAGGGCGAGCTACTGGAAGGGCGGAGCGAAGCCTTAAGAAGGCAGGGCTGGTAAGGTATTCTAGTGATAGTCCTCAGATTTGAGGGAAGGAAGGCAGGCTGGCCTACGGGAAGGCAGGAAGGCGGGTATTCTAATTAGGAGTCCTCGGCTTATCCGCTTAGAGGGACTGAACCTACAACCTACACTACACTCTAGACAAGGCAGGAGGAAAAGGATAAACCCGTCTAGTCAGTAGCCAATCTTCAAACTTCTAAGGAAGAATTCGTCATCCAAATGGAATAATGAGTGTCAGCGAGCTTTTGACAAAATCCAGAATTCTCTGAAGGATCCACCAGTCCCGGGAAGGCCATTGCTGTTATACCTTTCGGTAGCAGAAACATCAGTCGGGTGTGTTCTCGGGCAACATGACGAGTCGCGAAAGAAAGAAAGAGCAATCTACTATCTCAGCCGAAGACTGGTAGATTACGAGACCGGGTATTCGCCGTTAGAAAAAAAATGTCTCGCACTCGTCTGGGCTACGCAAAGACTGCGCATGGTATAATCTACTATTAATATATAAACAGGAACATACAGAAGGTGGTGCTGCCATGTGGAAAATCTTTTTATTTTTTTAAATAGAAAAACGGGATTAAATGAAACTGACTTCAAATCTTCAACAAAATCAAAGCGTAGCTTATCAAATATTTTGTGAGATTGTAAATTAAATCTGCCTGATTCTCTCAATTAATACTCCACGACTCAACCTTTTGTTCTGAGTACGCAACTCAACCTGTTGTTTCGCTTATGAAAATACAAACTGTTTTGTCCTACCTGTCTCTCTGTCCATTCACTCTCTCTCATTCTCTCTTTTGTCCGCTCGTTTCTCTCCCACTTGATTTCTTTTCTTTCTATGTTCCCATTATCGTTCTTGTCACTTCCCTCCACCACATCGCCTTCGTGCTCGCTATCAGCAACAAGACTGCAAGAGACGCCGGAGCAAGGTTGATTTTCCATTTTTCTGTCACTTCACCTATTCATCTAAATCGTTTTAGTCAAATTTTCTGGATCTTTGTTCATCTTTTTTAAGGCTATGGTACTTCCCGGCAAGAACGACGAGCAGGCCCTACTATGTATACACGATCGACACTTCGACGGTGTATGGATTGACCGCTTTCGGCTTCTTGCTTCTCGGCCACTCTGGTACACAGCGTTCCTAGGTTTGTAACTTAATCTTAAAAAATGGTCGAGTGGTATCTAAATTGAGGTTCATCATTAAATGTTTTTGGCGCTAAGATAACTCATACTATTTTTGAGGAAGTAGTTGCATGAACTTTCAGTTAAATCCTTTATTTGCATACCCGTCAAATATTCTGTAACAAGTAAAGAACATTGTTATATCATATTAAAGGAGAAAAAGATAAATGAAAAATGAAGGTGTTTGAGGTCCCTGTTTTGCGCAGTGACCATTTTGGTTTGCTTCTACCAATCTATAGCAAGCGACATCCATTGTTTTCCAAGTAAAAATCGAGAAGGTACATGTTCGTATTGGTGGTGCTTATGTACTTTTATGCAGATTTTCGGGCAATGAGGAGAGAGGAATTAGGATTGGTGAATGATGTAGTAAACTATATGTCGGAAAAGAGTTTAATCATGTAAGTAGTAGTAGTAGTGATGGTATCATGTTAGTAAATTTAAGAACTTAAGATTGATGAATGTTCTTGATGGTACTTGTGTGGATGTGGTTGTTTTATAGATTTATGGAGCTAGACCCATGAGAAGATGGCTGGAGAACAATGCTCTCGCAAAGATGTTTAAGAGAAGAAATTGATGGTAACTCCATGGTTCTTATGGACTTGGGCTGCTGTATCAAGTGGAGTTAATGACAAGAAATGGACACTGCGAGAAGTGTTAAAAAATCATGTTGCCCGAGCTAATTATAGTATGAAGAGAGTTTTATATAAGGTTCACAATTCACATCTTTGTATTTTTTTATTTTATTTTTGTATTGTTTCAATATTTTACTAGAAAATATTTCTGTTTAAAAAATACTGGAAATTTTGTAAGCTTTTCATTACCCCCTGTCCCACAAAGATTGTTCTATTTGATTTTGTACTTGTCTTTGACTCAATTTTTAATTACGAAGAACTAGTTCTAATACCCGTCTTCGACACGGGTTCTCTATATTAATATTTAGCTACCATTCCGTATAAAGTTTCTTGTATTATGTGCATTTTTAGGGTAGAGTTTTACTTTTTTAACTATTCGAGTTAACAATAATAAGAAAAATGGCATGTTTGTAGATGCGTTAGTAAAATATTAAAGACAATTAGTTTGGAGTCACGTCATTGATCATAAAAATATGTACGATAAGGAAGACATAAACCGGTGAAGTTACATGCAATAACAAAACACGATGATGCAACAACATTTAATCAAATGTGATAGCATTCATCAATCTTCATCGGCGAGATCCGTAATAGGGTGGTTTAGTATGTCTCCTCTGCCATATAAAAGAACGGAAATTACTTGAAAACGTTGGCATTTAACCGCTATTAGCCACATAAAACAATAAATGAGCATTACCTAACATCTGTATGATCATCATTTAAAGTCACTTCAAGACAATCTACATTGGGTGGCTCATGATCATATGACTTTTCCTTTCCCTTATTCAGTCTGCATCATAGTTAACATAAAAACCAGACACATTCATTGTTATGTATTCAACTAAAAGATCAGTAAGGATGAAATTGAGAACAATACCTTTTAGCCGATTCCTTGTCTGGTTGATCTACACAATTGATCTGTCTTTTAGGCGGTACATCTGAATCCTGCGCCACGGTTCCCTTTCATACATCGCTGTGAAATTTACATTTTGAATATCATACACAAATAATAACATACTCTACATATTATTTAACGGAACTTACATTCTCAATCGTTGTCACAATCACGTCCATATCAAATACATAGTCGACCTCGGCTATCTTCCTCACTGTGAATGCCGATCCGGGATTATGAAAATTAAAATCAGTAATTTGAACCTCCCACATCAACCGTTGCATGATCAGATTACGAATTCTACGATTCACTTCAACCTGTATGTATATGCATGTAAATTATTAAAATGACATCACAATACATATGAGCACAAAGACATGGACATAAATGTATCACTGTCAATTACAATCACCTCCTTGCCGCTCCGACTGCTGGATGCCATGGTCAGATAATAGGGTGAAGCTGGTAGTGGTATTTATTAGGGGTGTGCATGGGGCGGGGCGGGGCGGGTAGTGGAAAATATGTTATCCATACATTGCGGGGCGGATACCCAATTTCAATATCCGAAACCGCCCCGCACTATGCGGGTACCCGCGTCACGGGTACCCGCACGATGACGGGTTTTCGCGGATCGGGGTGCGGATACCCACAATATCAATAAAACAATAATATCATGAAAAAAATAATCCTTAAAATCCTTAATAAGTACATGACATAAGTAGTCAAATACACACCAAATCCACAACCATTATCCAAATTATTAAAATAAAGTTTGTGAGCGGATGAAGAAAAATAAAAGTAGAAAAATGATCATTATCCCATCATCTCATCTTCAGGACTGTGACTTGTGTAGATAGTATATGTAGGGGCGGGTCGGAGCGGGTACCCGCGGTTTTGAAATATCAAAAACCGAACCGAACCGCAACAGACCGGTTACCCGTGTGTTCGGTTACCCGTTTTTTCGGTTACCCGTTTTTTCGGTTTCGGATTGCACGGTTCGGAACGGGTTGACGGTTTTTCGGTTTTTTTGAACACCCCTAGTATTTATAGTGTGGTGTGGAACTCGTGTAATTGTTTGGTTGGAAAGTGGTACTAAAAGGAATGTACATTAACATAAATGTGATTCGTATAAAAAACTTTATACGGGCTGATGTGGAACTCGTGTAATTGTCTGGTTGGAAAGTTTTACTAAAAGGAAAGTACATGAACATAAATGTAATGCGTAAATAAAAACGGACTCATGTGGATCTCATTTAAAAGGAATGTACAGTAAAAGGAATGTACTGAGCAGAACTTGAATGCGAAAAAAAAAACAGAGGCTGACGTGGCAGCATGAGGAGGCAGGAATTGTTTTTTTTTTGGTAATTAATGCATATATCCTGTATTAATATATAATAGTAGATTTGTTAATTTATTTTAAAAAAATATACCATTTAGAAACTAGATACATTGAAATAACATATGCATATAAATTATTTAACTTTATAAATCAACATGTCGAAGAAAATAAATTGTAGATTAAATGCTGAAAACCAAATGGAATAATCTTTATGGGACAGAGAGAGTATTTGATAGAGTAAATTTCGCTAGAGGTCCTATTTTTTGCCCACTTGATCTATTTTTATCCCGTTTTAAGCCTTTGATGTATTTTGGTCATACAATTTGAGTTACTACTCTAATCAAGTCCTTTTCCTTTTCGTTCAACTCCACTATTTAAATGGACGGAACAATACAAAATGTTTGTTATACCTTTTAACTAAATGCTACAATACTCCTTAAAATTTCTGTAGCGACGTGGTTTTTGACATGGAGTCGCCACCAATCTTTTTCCTAGGTCGATTGGAAACCTGAAAATGGTCTACGGGAGATCTGGAATCGTTTGCCAGTTACGTAGAAAAAATTATTAATTTTCGTGCGCCCAAAATTGGTACCACGGGTGTCTTCATAAATTTGCTTGATTTTAAGACATAAAAAAAAACAAATAATCACACTAAAAATAAAAGAAAAAAGAAAATTATTATTAGTAATTTACATGGCTAATTAAACTCAAAATATCTTGAAAATAAAATTAAAAATGATTTAGATTGTCATAATACCAAAAATATTAACTAAAACACAAAAAGGTTTAGGCCTAGTGCCCAAAATGTCAGATTTAAAATTTGTTAACAGATTACTTGAGTTGGGGGATCTTTAGTGACTTAAACGAAAGAAAAAAAATGAAAAGACAACAAAAGGAATAAAAGAAAATGAATTCAGCAAAATAAAAACAAATAACAAAGGGTGAAGAAAGTTACCTGCAAGTCGCAGACGAACAGGATGGGCAAGAGGCAAACTTGGGCTGCCGTCTCTGGCTGTTTCGGTCGGCGATAATGGCGGGGAGCTTTGGGACGGCGTGCGGCAGGTCTCGGGGCGGTAGTGGGGAGTCCGACGGAGGTCTGTAGCAGCGGATTGGTCCGGGTCTATCACGGGTCAAGTAGCGGGTCGAGGTCAAATGCTTCTTCGTCCGGCAACTTCAGGCGAAAAGGAAGGTGGATTCGAGCTCCCGGCGGCGGGGCGAATCTGATGGACTGAGTTATTGTTGTTGAGAGGCCGGATGGAGAGATTGAAGTTTGTGGCAGCAGGCTTCGGGCAAGGGAAGAACAGAGGTTTAGAGTGCGTTTTCCTCCTCTCTTTTTTTCTTTTTCTGATCTCTCCTAATTGGTGCAATTTATAGTCATGTTCTTGGATTTTATCCACGAGATTAAGTTCTTGTTCAATGGCCAAGTCTAATTCATCTCCAACATTTCTGATAGCTCGTGGCAGGGTGGAACAAGACTCAGAGCACCAAAACATGTTGGCGTGCTGTGGCTTCCCCAGGTAAGTTTCTTTCTTCTTTTTTTTAATTCACTTTTTTTAGTAATTATCAGCATTAGTAAATTATTTCAAACATTAAAAAAAATACAAATAGATCTGAAATAAAATGACAAAAATGCACGTGAGATAAACGACAAAAAGTTCAAAATTAACAAAATTAACAAAAGCTCACGAAATAACAAAAATGACAAAAAGTCCAAAATTAACAAAAACACACGAAATAATCTAAATGACAAAAGTTAACGAAATTAACAAAAGCACACAAAATAATAAAAGTTCATGAAAATAATGAAACTGACAAAAGCACATGAAAATGATACAAAACTACGAAAAATAATGAAAAATAACAAAATGATGAAAATGACAAAACATCGCATAAAATAATGATAAAAATCATGTGAAATGAAAAATACAAAAATAATACAAAAACAAATCACAATTACGAACTAGATTTTAGCAGTCCGGGCAAAAATCGGGTGTCAACAGCTGTCCCCCTTTGCGTGATTCATGGAACATGGAGCATGCAAAGTAGGATGACACCGAATTTTGTCCGACTAAATAATGAGAACTTTCTCATTATTCACGAAAGGAAGAAACTTTTCTTACCTTTCCGAAGCGAAGAAACCTTCCTTGCTTCATTCTAGAGGAACTTTCCCATTGAATTGAATAGTAGAAACTTTTCCGCTATTTAGAGTTAAGGAACTCTCCTTACTGAAGATTCGAGATTGAGAACCTTCTCAATGCTCGGTGAAAATAGATGACTGTTGTGATTGGATCGAATAACAAGAACCTTCTCATTACTTGTGAAGCGAAGGAACCTTCCTTGCTTCTCTCAATAAGAACCTTCCTATTGAGTTGAATAGAGGAAACCTTCCCACTTTTCGAGGTTACGGAACCTTCCCTACCCCAAAGATGTGAGATTGGGAACCCTCCCAATGCTCAAAAAAATAGATGACTGACTGATGGATTGATTGAAATCAAATGACAAGAGCCTTCTCATTATTCGTGAAGTGAAGGAACCTTCCTTGCTCCAATAGTTCGAGATTGAGAATATTCTCAATGCTCCGAAAAAGTGAGATGAATGACTGATTTGGATGAAAGTTGAGATGAAATAACAAGAACTTTCTTGTTATTCGTGAAGCGAAGGAACCTTCCTTGCTCCGGTAATTCGAGATTGAGAACCTTCCCAATGCTCGGCAAAAGTAAGATGAATAACTGATTGAATGAAAGTTGAGATGGAATAACAAGAACTTTCTCGTTATTCGTGACGCTAAGGAACCTTCCTTACTCCGGTAATTTGAGATTGAGAACCTTCCCAATGCTCGACAAAAGTAAGATGAATGACTGATTGATTGATTGTTGAGATGGAATAACAAGAACTTTCTCGTTATTCGTGAAGCAAAGGAACCTTCCTTGCTCCGGTAATTCGAGATTGAGAACTTTCCCAATGCTCGGCGAAAGTGAGATGAATGACTGATTGATTGATTGTTGAGATGGAATAACAAGAACTTTCTCGTTATTCGTGAAGTGAAGGAACCTTCCTTGCTCCGGTAATTCGAGATTGAGAACCTTCTCAATGCTTTGCAAAAGTAAGATGAATGACTGATTGATTGATTGATTGAAATCGAATAACAAGAACCTTCTCATTATTCGTGAAGCGGAGGAACCTTCCTTGCTCCAATAATTCGAGATTGAGAGCCTTTCCAATTGCTCTATGAAAATAGATGACTGACTGATTAAAAAATGAACAACAAGAACCTTCTTGTTGTTTGTGAAGGGAAGAAATATTTCTTCCCATTCTGAAGCGAAGGAACCTTCCTTGCTTCTTTTGTCAAAAGACTTGATTAAAGTATCGAGATGGAGTGCTTACCATTCGGTGAGAGAGACATTTCTTTCACGTTCAAGATTGAAGAACTTTCCTCCTTGTTGGTGAAAAGAGATCATTGGTTAAGACCATGAAATGAGAAGAATGGTAAGAACTTTCTTACCATATAGGGAGAGAAACCCTTCTCTCTGGACTTTGGCGATGGACCTTTCCATGTTTTTTAGTGAAAATCATGATTTAGTTTGAAATGAGGAGAGTGGAAGAACTTTCTTACCATTCAAGGAGAGGAATAGTAAGAACCTTCCTAGCCGTTAGTGATTTTTTTTGATACCCCGAAATGAGAAGAATGGTAAGAACTTTCTTACCATTAGCGAAGAAAAACTTTTTTCTTCGAATTAAGGTTAAGGAACCTTCCTTACCTTCGGTGAAAATATGAGTGATTGAGATTGATGGGAAGTTTGACGAAATGACTAAACTTCCGAGATTAGAAATTGAGCCAAATGAGCGAATTTTTGAAAGTGGGGAGTTTGATGAAATCGTTGAGGAAAAGAACTTTTTGAGGTTAAGGAACCTTCCTTACCTCAAGCATTCGAGATTGGGAACTTTCTCAATACTCTACAAAAGTTGATGAATGATTGTTGATAGTTGTGATCGGATAACATGAACGTTTCTTTTTTTTTCGTGAAGCGAAGAAAAATTTCTTTCCCTTACGACGCAAAAGAACTTTCTTTGCTTCTTTGATGGAAGATTTTGATATCTTGAGATGAATGGTGAGAACCTTCTTACCATTCAGTGAGAGAAGACTTTTCTTTCACGATTAAGGTTGAGGAACTTTCCTCCCTGTTGGTGAAAAGAGATTATCATGAAGTGAGAAGAATGATAAGAATTTTCTTACCATATGGGGAGAGAAACATTTCCCTTCGGGCTTGGCAAAGGAACTTTCCATGCCTTTGGTGAAAAGCTGAGTGATTCAGGGAGAAGTGTGACGAAATGACTACACTTCTAAGTCGAGGCATCTCACAAAACGAGTGAAGTTTTGAAATATTAGATGAAGAGAAGAGCTTTCTTCTTCCTCGCAAGAGACTTGACACGGCGGCTGGTTTCACCGGAACACGGTGAAGATGACGAGAAAATGTTGTCGAATGGTGGGAAGGGATCCCTAGGCTCCAGAAAAGATGTTCCCGACAACTTGGGAGTGTTTTGGATGAGGGTTTCGCCTGTGTGGAGGGAAACAGACCACTCCAAGTCGGTTGTTAATGCTCAGGCAAGAGCTAAAAATGGTCAGAGATGAATGCTTGGCAACCATAGATTTTATTGAGACCAGCCTTGTTTTGTGTGAAATGAGCTCGAAGGGAGGTTACAGAACCGATGCCCTCTTTGAGTGATGCTCCGCTGACTTGGAATGAAGAGAGGGGAAGAACTTTCTTACCATTCAGGGAGAGAAACCTTTCTCTCATGGGTTAAGGCTAAGGAACCTTCCTTGCCTTTAATGAAAAATCTGAGTGAATGAGATTGATATGAAGTTTGACAAAATGACTAAACTTCATAAAAAATGTGAAATCGCACAAAATGAGCGAATTTGGAAAATGGTGAAGTTTGACGAAATGACTAAACTTCAGAAATGTGAAATCGCACACAATGAGCGAATTTTCGAGAGTTGTAGTCTTTGACTACATGCAATTTCAATGTGCCCCGTATGTACAAGATGAAGCAAGTGAAAGATAATGTGTTACCGTATCCTTGTCATGTGGAAAGCTTAAATGAAACCTGTGGAAGCTTTCAAGCTGAAGTGAACATGAATCGTTGTCATCTTAGAAAGCTTCTCATCAGAATCCTCCCGTCTTGATATCAAAACCTGTGTCGCTGAGTTTCTTGAAAACCTGTCTTTGAGAATGGATGATGATATTATGTATGACACATGATCATGACTCCGAAAATACTTGATGTTTGGATTTGCAATGATGGGGATCTTCAATTAAAACCAATGACACATGGTAAGTGCAGAAACATTTACTAAGTTTTCTTCATGAATGTCTTTCATCTTGTCTGATGTGATCTTACCTCATTGTCAAAAAATCGTTTTCCATTCCTGGATTCCTTTGCCCATGAGAATAATTATATGAGTGAATGATCTATTTGCCCCCCAATTGTGGTCACAAAAATGCATATTCTCAACAGGAGTCTTTAAACCATGTCTGCCGTAAGATCCATACTCATTAATGTTTAATGGTTGGTCCTTAAAGAAAACTCTCATCAATTTGTAGAGCTTGACAAGATATATGATGATCTTTGTGTTATTATTATTCTTTCCCTTTTCGACTTGAAGAAGTAGAATGTGCGAGAGTGGAAAAGGTTTTTTTTTAGTATGAAGGATCGTCTTATGTGGAGGTTAAGGTGAAGAATAGATATCATCCGAATGGTTCTTTAAGGTAAATGACATCCATTGATATGGGCTGATGAAAAGTAGAGTAGTTCAGACGAAAGGCGGCTTGGTAAAGTCACTGATGAGCAAATTGACTTCTTTGCAAAACTTGATAGTGCCAATAACGAAATCACTGCCTTATCCGGTAAGAATGACCTCAAATGTTGCCCCCCAACTCTCATGATGTGTGGGCTTGCTCTTGAGAAACTTGTGAATTTGTCAATATCGCTTGGGATTTCTTTGTTGCCCCTTTGTTCATTGGGATGGTGAACTGTGCCGTCATTCTAAACCGCCTTTGCAGGTTTTCAGTTTAGACTTCATGACTCCCTTTTTTCATTTTTTTGGGTCAGACCTTGTTTGACCTGCGATTTTTAGTCATTTTCATGCGAGCGTAAATAGTTGTTGCTACCTACGCCCGATTACTTCTGACTAAAATGCAAAGACAAATGGCTACTAGCACTATTCGTAACTTCAGCCATTTCTAGCTAAAGACAGCGGAATAGAATTTACATTGACCTTTTTTCCTTTTTTTTCTTTTTATTTTTTATTTTTGAGAGTCATGGGTATTGATGTGATGAAGACATCATGACCGTTGATCTGACTTTGAGATTGATGAATGGAAATTGACTTGATCTCGACCGTAGCAATGATCTGAAATGTTCTTTTGTTCTCATACTTCTTCTTTTTGATGAATGAAGTTTTCTTCTTTTGGAAAGAATCTTTGAGATGACTGATCTTTTACTGCATAAACAGAGCTCTCTGATGGTAATTTTAGCCATCGAACTATTGCGTAAGGCAATATTTTCTCCAAAAAGAATCTCATAGTTGAAGGGTCACACCGAAATCGCTCTTACCAGATTCAGCAATGTCTTCGAGATAGTCACTATCTAGTCCTATTTTTAGCTCATCAATGACATTGTTTATGTTGTGGCTTGATGAATGAGTCTCGAAACGGAGAAGAGGATGATTGAAGTGTGATGTGGGTCTTTGCTAATGGATGCCAAATTGCACATTTACCCCTTCTTATTTCAAGACAAAGAATAACAAAGGTCCACTGCAACAAAGACTGTACTCTAGATTTTGGACTAAATCTAGGTAACTTTAACTTTCAATTTATCTTGGCAAGCTCTCAAAGGTTCGAGTAAAAATTCAAAGATTTCTCCAATTATTCATCAATTCGTATTGATCGACGTATTAGACAGGGCTTAAAGACGACTTGTGAGAAATTGTCTTTCCATGTCACAAATGGGGATCATCAGTTTTTCTTCACATCATAAAATTGTCCTCAAACTCCTTGATGTCCACTTCTCATTTTGCAAGATGTTTTTATTTGTCGATGTTCTATGAACGAAAATGTACAGTTTATGAATGAAAATGTATAGTTTATGAATGAAAATGTACAATTTATGAATTAAAATGTACAGTTTATGAATTAAAATGTATAGTTTATGAATGAAAATGTACAGTTTATGAATTAAAATGTATAGTGACGCGTCTTGAAAAAAAATGAATGCCAAAATTAGAAAGAAATATGATGAATGTGAATGTCATAAAACAAAAAGAGAAAGAGCACCAATTAGTACAAATTATATACACAAAAGTGTACAAGTATCAATAACAAATGATTTAATTGACAAATAATGAATGAAATAACTCCCTTTGAAAAAAAGATGTTGACCGATTTCAGATCACTCTACTGGTGTCATCTAGCTCGGTGCAGTCACTTGGGTGCCTTGGTTGCACGTCGGGCTGATTTGTGCGGCAAGCCAATCTCGTGCGATCTTGAGCTTCCTAACATGTCGCTAGAGTCTCGCACTTGTTCCTCCGAGAATTGATTTGTTGTTTCCACTGCTCACTTTTGATGCTGAAAAATTAATCCAAACCAAAGACGAAACATATCCTAGGTAGATTGTACAATATGACTAGAATGTGAGACATGAATCATACCTAGAGGTGAAAACAAAATAATGGGTAGGGAAACCTAAGGTCAGTTCTAAGTGTTAGGCACGGGTGAACTATATGTATGGATAGGGCTAAGCAAAAGGCTGAGGGTGGTTCCCGAGTCCCATCATTGAATAATGATGGCCCAATCCTTACCCACGAGGGACATGTAAGGAATGGATTAACCCGGATCGTAGGATTTCGTGAGTCCATGGGTTTTCCTCCTCTCTTTTTTTCTTTTTTTGATCTCTCCTAATTGGTGCAATTTATAGTTATGTTCCTGGATTTTATCCATGAGATTAAGTTCTTGTTCAATGACCAAGGCTAATTCATCTCCAACATTTCTGATAGCTCGTGGCAGGGTGGAACAAGACTCAGAGCACCAAAACATGTTGGCGTGCTGTGGCTTCCCCAGGTAAGTTTCTTTCTTCTTTTTTTTTAATTCCCTTTTTTTTATTAATTATCAGCATTAGTAAATTATTTCAAACATTAAAAAAATACAAATAGATCTGAAATAAAATGACAAAAATTCACGTGAGATAAACGACAAAAAGTTCAAAAATAACAAAATTAACAAAAGCTCACGAAATAACAAAAATGACAAAAAGTCCAAAATTAACAAAAACACACGAAATAATCTAAATGACAAAAGTTAACGAAATTAACAAAAGCACACAAAATAATAAAAGTTCATGAAAATAACGAAACTGACAAAAGCACATGAAAATGATACAAAACTACGAAAAATAATGAAAAATGTCAAAATAATGAAAATGACAAAACATCGCATAAAATAATGATAAAAATCACGTGAAATGAAAAATAAAAAAATAATACAAAAAAATCACAATTACGAACTACTCCCTCCGTCCCACAAAGGTTGTAGGATTTGTTTGGGCACATATATTAAGGAAAGTGGGAGAATAATAGTGTGTTGACAAAATTACCCTCATGAAAAAGAAAGGAGAAAATTTTGTGGACCCCAATTTTAAGTTGAGTGGGAGGAAAGAGAAAAACTTGTGGGTCCATGATGTGAGATAAGAGGATAAAATGGTAAAAATGATGATAGAAAGTTTCTATTTTAAAAAAAAGTTGACAACCTTTGTGGGACGACCCAATATAGTAATGTTGACAACCTTTGTGGGACGGAGGGAGTAGATTTTAGCAGTCCGGGCAAAAATCGGGTGTCAACAATTTCTAAGTTAAATGATTTTATCCCAAACATTGTTTTGCCTCACATCTGCCATAAAAATTCAATATTACCTTCATCAATTTTTTATTGATAGATTTTTTTCGGCATCTAATATATTAATTTTTACTTCAACATTTTAATACTATATATTGTCAAGTACTTTTATATACACACACATCAAATACATCAACATTTGTGTTATGAACTATAATATCACAATGTAAAGAAGATAGTTAAAATTCATTATAATTTATTTTAAAAGGTAAAATTCATTGTATTAAATTATTTATACTCGTTCCATTGGAGGGGTAGTAGCTAGTTTTTAGAAATAAATGAGAAGTACACAAATGATCACACACGTAAAAAGTAATTTTAGGCATACTGATTTGGTCAGTTTTCAGTTTTCCATAAGACAAAATGAACTGGTCGACTAGAGTGTAGAAACCGAACAAACTAAAATCGAAATATTACAGTTCGGTTTAGTAAAAAATCAAAGTGGTTGAACTAAATTACTACTTTCGTCCCAAAATGATTCGAGCGTTTGACTTATGGTATTGTGTATGAATCAAATTATTGTTAGGAAGATTTTACTAAAAAAATTAAAAAATTATATATTTAGAAACTAGAAACGTTGAATTATCATTTGCATATAAATTATTTAGTTTTTCACATCAAAATTTTGAAAAAAAAAACAAATCATAGATTAAATACTGAAAATGAAATGTTCGAATCTTTTTGGGACGGAGGGAGTACAACATTTCATTCTCTACAATCCAATTTGATTCGGTTCTGTCGAAAACCAAACTGGTCGAATATTAATCACAACACTTCATTCCATACAATGCAACTAAGTCTTAAACAAGTTAATGAAATTTTAAAAACTACCAAAGAAATTACAACAAAGTAAAGTACATAAACTGAATAATATTATAATTTGTATGATAAATGAATGCAAAACCGAAATTTAGTGTCGATCGAAAACCGAACTGATTAAACCAAAGAGTAAAGTGCACCGGAGGTCCCATGACTTTAATTATTGTCCTATTGAGGTCCCATTTTAACTTTTTGTCCTCTTTAAGTCATCTTTTTTAACTTTTTACTCATTCGTGGTCCTTCCGTCCATTTTTACCGTTAAGTTTAACGGACCATTGGGGAAAATGATAATTTTAACTACTGAACTTTTCCTAAAAGCTCTATTTACACCCTAAGTTTTGAACATAATAATTAAATCACCCCAAACAATTTTAAAGTTTACAATTTTACCAAAACTTTTCAAACATTGCAAATAAACCCACCACCTTTCTACCCACATCCGGACAACCGCCGGATCGGCCACCCCGGCGCCGGATCAGCCGCCCCAGCCGCCGGATCGGCAGCCCCGGCCGCCGAAACGACAGCCCGGGCCGCCGGATCGGCAGCCCAGGCCGCTGGATCGGCAGCCCGGGCCGCCGCAACGACAGCCCAGGCCGCCGGATCGGCAGCCCCGGCTGCCGAAATTTCCCACGAGAGATCTGGGTCTCAATCATGAGAGAAAATCATCTGGAATGAAAATTCCTTTCCACAAAATTTTTAGTTGACCAGCGAAAATGGTTCCAAAATATGAGCTGATCCCAGAAATTAAAATCCCATTTCCAATCCTCAGTGCACTACAGAATACAGATCACGTATGAGACAAAAGTTGCATTGAATTTTCCTTATGCAAGCAACAGCTTAATAATCAGCAGAAACCCAATCACCATTAAGAGAACATTCCCTAGAAAAAAGTGAGGAGGATGATTACTCTGAAATAAATAAATAAATCCAGCTACAGATATGCACATCATTTGATGGAAGATGAGTAACAACCCTCCATTTTAGATAAACATGAAGAGAGACAGTTTAAGAAGCACAAAAAGGATACACAACCCAAGCAGCATCCATCGCGTGTTAAAGTTCCAATGCAACCAAAACAAGATATCACAAAGAGAACTGCTCCAACACCTATAAATAAGTATATGAACCTGCAACAACGTGCAAAAGAAGTTTCAGTGAAGAGTTCAAAATTGAATCAATGATACCACCTCTTTGGAAAATGTGGTGGCCAGATAAGACAGCAGAAACTCCCACAAGAGATCAAAATTTATAATGCCAATCTCTTTGAGAAGACATCTGAATCAATCATGTAGTAGAAGGGCAAAATTCAGAGTGAAAGATTTATTTTGCCATTTAACAAACAAAATGGTCACTGAGTTAACTAGGATTCAAGAATTAAGATCACTTTAACCTGAAGAAATCACCTTGCAGCAGGACTTGAACACAAAGCTGAGGAGCTAACATATTACTTTCATTGATCAACAAAGAAAAACTAAAGCTACTCCTATTCCTTGTTTAGACCAAATCCACTGTAACTAGGAAGAAGGGTTGAACAGCAATAAACTCAAAAATCAATTTAACTGCCATAGAGGGCCATGAACATTTCCCACAGTGTTTCACCCTCAAAGTTTAGTCTCTGGAGAAACCACCAACACAAACAGATTTAGCGAGAAAACTAGAGTGTTAGTGCTAAGTTGTCATAGTTCAAGAGTTTTCACATGATAATGAAAGACGGGCAGAATGCAAGGAAAAGAACTTTGAAAAGTGGTTTAATAGTCTAACACACAAATCAGCTTTAACCATAGAACATCCATGTAGAAGAAACAGAAAATCAGTAATTAAGCAAGAAAACCGGAGCAGACGTTGTCCTGTCAACCAAATGACAGACAAGCACCAATTTGTTTAAAAATTTCAAGAAACGCCTCAGAATCAGATTGCCCATAATTGTACAGTTAAAACAGACGGAGAACATCAGCTCATTGCCGCTATGAAAAAGAATACGCGGTAGAAAAGAAAATCGACGAAGGTGAATTGAAACAGATTCTAATAAACGTGATTTCCCAATTATGTGTTGTTAGATCGGAAACACATCAGTAAACGCTTACAGATTTGCCAACGAGCGATCCAATTCCGAGTATGGTTCCATCTGCTTCTAATCTCCCTCTTCTCTCCGCGGATTCTTCTTCTTCTTCTTCTTCTTCTCTCCGCGGTCCGGCGGCCTGGGCCGGCGGCTGGGGCGGCTGATCCAGCGCCGGGGTGGCCGATCCGGCGGTTGTCCGGATGTGGGTAGAAAGGTGGTGGGTTTATTTGCAATGTTTGAAAAGTTTTGGTAAAATTGTAAACTTTAAAATTGTTTGGGGTGATTTAATTATTATGTTCAAAACTTAGGGTGTAAATGGAGCTTTTAGGAAAAGTTCAGTAGTTAAAATTATCATTTTTTCCAATGGTCCGTTAAACTTAACGGTAAAAATGGACGAAAGGACCACGAATGAGTAAAAAGTTAAAAAAGATGACTTAAAGAGGACAAAAAGTTAAAATGAGACCCCAATAGGACAATAATTAAAGTTATGGGACCTCCGATGCACTTTACTCTTAAACCAAACAAATAGAAAATAGAATTCAATTTTTCAGTTACGGACAAATTGACTCTCAAAACCGAAACCATACCGAAAGCCGAAACCATACCGAAAGCGTTATTCAATATTTCAGTTTCAATTGAAACCAAATTGAAAAATAAAAAAACCGAACTTTTCAATTTGTTCGGTTTAGGTCGAATAATGCTCACCCCTACAACTAACTGTCAACGGTGATTGTCATAACATTCCTCTACCATTTCCTATAATTGTACAGAAGATTATGGTATAATTTAAAACTTGTATATACAATTACTAATTTGATATCTTTATTTTATAACTATATTTTTTGAAATTTTGTTTTTGCTAAAAACTAATATACTAAAATATTTGCAGTCAAATTGACATCAAAATCCAACTATTGCATTACTTTTAGGAGTGAAAGAGTAAGATTATATAGTGGTGAAGTAGTTCAAAAATAAATTACGTGATAAAAATCGTGTAGAGAGGCCAATTTGTAGGGTAAAATCGTGTCGAGGGGTTTATTGTCCTAAACATCTAACCTAGTGGTTGCGCTTCTATAGACGTGAGGTGGAGGTCTTGAGTTCGAGCTTCCACTATCCCCTTCCTTTACCCCGAAATGTATCCAAAAAAAGGAAAAATAACACAGCCACCTTGTGATACCCATGGAATTTAATGAGAGAAACTGATAACAATGTGGATTTGCTGTAGTACCGAAGCCTGTCTCCCCGGCCTGCTCTCTCGAGCCCATGTTCTTCTTTGGTTTTCTTGACCCCGCAAGTCTGATGTGAACCTCTCATTTCGGTTTTACTAATTCTACCTTTTAGTATATATATATATATATATATATATATATATATATATATATATATATATATATATATATATATATATATATATATATATATATATATATATATATATATATATATATATATATATATATATATATATATATATATATATATATATGGCAGAGTGTAAATTGACAGGAACAAAAGTAAATTTTGTTCCCGAGAGTATTAGTTAAGTTAATATAGTAAAGTGATCATCATTCTGTAAGTAATATCTCAGATTTGAGTATTGTATATGAAAAAATTATTGCTGAAAAAATTATCTCTCGAAAATGCACAATAATGCTCGATTCCAACAAAACTGGAAAAAAAAAAATTTGTTCAAAAATGTATAATATATATATATAAAAAAGGAGGATTATATTTCAATAGAAGGAATGCGTTTCAAAAGATGGATACGAAATGCAAAATGAGTAAATAACTAGTAATTGTAACAGAAAACTTTATGCTAATATTTGAGTTTATGGAGGAAGAAGGAAGGCCAGAATTTTCAGATTTATCATTTACCTGCATTAATTGATTGGTAATTAGATGAGTCCATTTATTTACCACATATGTGAAAAAATACATACCTAAATGTACTATTAATTAACTAACTCAACTAACTAATCTATTAAATTAAAAGACTAAAACACCGTTTGTAGAGATTTATTAAGAGGGTAAATTTGACATTTTCATGGTATGCGTTTTTTCACATGTGTGGTAAATAGACACCCACTAATTAGATGGATATCTCGAGAGTTCAAAAATAACGAGAAGGAAACAATTACAATTAAAATGTTTTAGATTCTCGAATGCAATTCGCCGGAAGCCATGGAGAAAGTCCTAGCAGAGGGGGCAGAGAAGTTAGCGGGATGGTTCAACTGGATCAAACCTTGGTCCTCAGATGAAGACTTAGAGAAATCGGGCAGAATCTTGTGGTTGAACGTGGCGGGTGTCCCACTCCAGACTTGGTGCGCTACCACTTTCCATGAAATTGGAAAGATCTGGGGTCATGTTATAGAGGTGGAAGACCTTACGGAGCAGAAGAAGCAAGTTTAGAATCTGTGTTCACTCAAAGATGGAGGAGGAGATCAACAATATTATCATCCTATCAGTGCAGAATAAAAGCTACCAGATTAATGTATGGGAGGATATGAACGATGTGGTGGATTTCGGACCGCAGTACAAATCAGAATCACAAGACGGCGAGTCAGAAAACGACTCAGTTGACATGGTGATGGAGACGACAAACTCGGTTGAATCGGCGGACATGGCGGAGGGTGAATCTCGAGGGAAGGAGACACTGTTCATTTCAAATCCTAGGATAGGGGGCCTAGGGGCGGCTATGTCAGAGCAGAAAAAAGGGGCTTTTTGTGCACTCCCAATGCAAAAGAACGTTGACAAAAGGAAAAACAAAATTGGTTCTGAGGAAAATATATTTTCGGAGGCTACTGAGTTTGTGTCAGACACATTTGTTGGTGTGGATGGTGAAACATGGGCCAAGAATGGAGACAAACCTGGGCCAAATGGTGTGGAGGTTACTCCAAACCCAATGGAAGAAGGTGAAATAATGGATGATGGGTACCAAGTGATTGGGCTAAAAACAAATGGGGAAACCCAAGCCCAACTCGTAGAAGTTGCACAAGGTGGACCCTTGGGTAAGTCTCTACAAGGTACAACTAATGAGGAGGATACTGGTAAGTTGGGTCAACAGGTGGACAAAGCACAAAAGACAGATTTCATCAAGCTACTAGGCACAACCTCCTTGCAGTTTAATTTGGGGAAAATCGAAACTACAGAACGCAACTTGCTCAACGAGGAAGAAAGAACCTCTGGACCTTCAAAGAAGCGGAAGGGCACGAGAAATAGGACTCGCACGACACATTGGGTGGAAACGATGCAGAAGACGGGCGGCGTGTGTGCAGTGGTTTCTCTTCGAGATATGAAGAGAGCGGTGCGGGTCAAGGCCGCTCGGATGAACACGGTTAAGAGCCAAGGGTGAATTAACGAACCTGGACAGCAGGAGCTCCAACAAAATAGCAACCATTTCTCCGATTCGAGCTGGGAGATAAACATGACACATGCTAAAATTCGCATCGACACAGCCGCTACTGATATTCAACCTCAAACCAGCGACTCGGGATCTTCGCCTAGCAACCTTATGAAGATTGGCAGAGAGGTTGGCTTCGTTTTTGAAGATTCAACAACAAACTTCACATCGGCAGATAACCAAGGTGAGTTTACAGCCCTTTAATGAAGATAATCTCATTAAATATTCAAGGTTTGAGGTCAAAGGAGAAATTGAGGACGTTGAAAGAGATGGTAAATGTTGAAAAGAATTGATATTGACAAAAGGGAGAGACATTGTAGAAAATTTATGGAGACACTCTAATGTTGCGACAGTTTCTACTAATGCGGAAGGAAGGTTAGGGGGATGCTTAGTGCCTGGAACACAGACACGCTGGATGTTAATGATATTGTGAAAGGGGAGGTGATATTAGCAGTGAAAGGATCATGGAAGGCGTGTAACAAAGAGATCCTGTTTATAAATATTTATGGACCTCAAGATGATTCGAAAAAGAGAGTCCTATGGCAAGCTGTTTCGGAAATCATAGTAAATGCAGAAGGTGCAGTGTGCATTATGGGTGACTTTAACGTCGTGAGATCAACTGAAGAAAGAAGAGGGAGTTAATTTAAAGGAAACAGGGCTGCAGTGTTTAACGACTTTATCAACTCCAATGGGCTCGTTGATCTAAGCATGGGAAGAAGAAAATATACCTGGATAGGGGCCGGTGGAACTAAATTGAGCAAACTCGACAGATTTTTAGTAAAAAAAGATTTTGAGGAGGTTTGGCCGGATGCTACTGCAATGGTGTTAGATAGAGTTTTTGCAGATCATTGCCCCATTTTGCTAAAGACAGAAAGCAAAGATTTTGGGCCAATTCCATTCCACTTCTTTGATTACTGGTTAGAAGATGAAAATTGTGCGGAGTTGGTCAGAAAAATTTGGTCGGACAATTAGAATCAAGGTACTCCAGGGTTGTCACCCCACCGCCCCGGAAATATGCGGAAGCGTCGGTTGGAGGTTTCGGCGGCGGGTGAACTCGGAAATTTCTCTTAAAAGGTTGTGGGCCCGAATCCCGACCCTTAAAACTTTTTCTTCCAGTTTTAAGGTTGTTACGTGTTTGCAGATTTTAAGACGTCTTACTAGTCCTAAACCTGCACCCGAGACACGTTAGTGGTTTTTACAGGATATCGCGCGTAAAAATAATAAAGTAGGAAATATAAAAAAAAAATACAGGCCGAGAAGTTCCGCCCTCTGCGTAGGGTCGGAGACTCCCATAAAATATACAGACCGAAAGTATGAAAATACTAGAGTGTCTACATGCACTACTTCTACAGAGCCGAGCCAACAGTGCGGAATTATACCTCGCTACTAGATGCTGCTGCTGCTAAACATACACAGAGAAGAACGTCAGACTTATAAGAAAGATTCCAACATAGATATGATTTTAACGAGAATTTTCCCCAAACACAAATATACCTCAAAATAACGAAGTGCGAGCGAGCACCGCGGAAATCTAGTCCGCAGTCGTTTGCCCGGATCCCTGAAAATATTGTAAGCATGGGGGTGAGTTCTCGAAAGAACCCGTAAGGGGGTAGGTACGAATTGGTCAAACCAAAACTTTTAAAACATTTTAGCCTTGCACAAAAGGGTTAGCGTGCAATGTTCTAACAGATAACGCAACCCTAAATATCATGATGTGATATGCGGATGCATGTATACGAGAATCCCATCGATCGAGGGCACGGCCATGGATAGATCTTCCCGGCCCGCCGGCATCTCCATGCGCCGTGAGCAGATAACGAAGGTACGACCATGGGTAGTTCTTCCCGGCCCGGCCGGCATCCCCATGCGTCGTTAACGAAGCGAGAATGGGTCCGTCTTGACCCCGATAAACAGATCCGATATAGCGAAGTCGAAATAATAACGAAATGGGTCCGTCGTCGACCCCGATATGCATATATTCCGAAATAAAAACCCTGCAAACCACTACGTACATTAACTAGTCCCGGAGTCACCGGGCCCCACCCTCGACCAGTACTAGCCCTTAACTAACCTAATACACATTTAATGCGCATTAAGGAAGTTAAACCCCTTACCTCAGCAAAATCGGATATCTACTGTGGCCTCCTGACGCACAAGCAGTATCCCAGAATTGCAGATTTAATCTGCCAGAATCAGAGACACAGAAATAGCTTAAGTTTCTTTACTAAAGTTCCAATGTTGGGAATTTATCCTTAATTACAACCTAAGTCCCTCAACTTTTCAGAACTTGCAAAAGTGCCCCAAAAATTACCAAGTGTCCAATTTTATCCAGACCGTGATAGAAACCCTTGTTTCCACAATTCTTAGTGACATCCTTCCATATTTACCAAGTTTACACTTTTACCCGAACTTTTCCATATTTCACAATTTAGTCCTCCAATTTTCATAAAATTGCCAACTTTACCGGTTTGGTCAACTTGGTCAAAAAGTCAACTTCTATCCATTTTTACCCCAAATTTCGGCCCAAGCCCATACTTTTGGCCCAACTTTCATTTCAACCCAACTCTTTTCTAAACTTCACACTTTAGTTACTTTTCTTTTAATCCTTCATGTTAAACCATTTTTAACATGTTTTAATCAACTTTTCATCACCAAAACACTATTCACAAAACATATTTTTCCTTCCAAGTGTAGGATTTTCGGTTTTAACTCCAAATTTCACCCAACTTTAAATCTTAACACTTTCATGTATAATCCTTTATGTACTTCCATTTTCCAACACTTTAACATTTAAATCTTCAACAAAGCTTCATCAAACATACAAGCTCAAATTTTCGGCCAGCCCTCAAACTTTCACCAAAGTGTTCTTTTCACAAAATTTCAAGAACAAAGCATGCTTCAAATTCAACCAACAACAACATGCTTGAATATCACAACCCATCATTAACACAAATCATAAAACTTGTCAAGAGTGATCCTCACCTTGAAGAAGTTCCACCCAAAACTTGATTTAGCTGCTGGAAACTTGACAACACCACCACCAAAGTTTCCTTCAAAGATTTGGCCAAGAACAATCAAGAGTAAGCATAACCTCCATACATGTTCTTCTTTAAACATGATGATTAACCCAAGATAAACTCACATTTACCTTGATTGTCACTGATTTGTGAGGTTAAGAAAGTGGTAGAACCAAGCTTGTTGAACCTCAAAACCCGAAACTTCAAGTTTGAGTTTTTTGCTCAAACATCACAGCAGACCCGTTTTCGTGCATCTCATATTTGGAGGTCTTCCCGACGTTTTGGACCTTGGCCCCTTCAGCAAAGTTGTAGCCAAGAGGTTAAGGAAGATTTCTTCTGACTACCACCAAAGCCAATTCGAACCACAGAATAACAGAATCAGCCACGAACACAAGAGAAGTATTCTGGCCAGCAAGAGAAGAGAGAGTTCTCTACTTGTTTTCTTTTCTAAGTGTGGAGAGATAAAGAAGCTGGAGCAAATGGCTTGTAAAAGGCCTTAAGGGCTGGTTAAAATGGAGGGATAAGGGGAGGGGACAAGAGCTCTTATCTAGGTTGGTATTGGGAAGGCAATGTGTAAGAGTTGTCCCCTAGATATTTCTTCCTCCAACCTTATCACTTCAAAAAAACTAACAACCACACAAATAAAATAAAATCCTATCCCATACCAGCCAAAAACGTCAGCAAGGTTACTAACCAACAAAATATTTTCCAAAATTTTACCCAACGGTGACCATTTTGCCCTCCGAAACCAATTTTTCGCAAAATGTCCCGGAACTCGAAAGTTGTCGTCCAACATGTAAAACACTTATAAATAACACCAAATTCACTTCCAACATTGAATTCCAATAATTTATCATATTCCAATATTGTTAGATAATTTACAGAATTCACAACTCCGTGACATTCGCGGAAAATTACAAAACGTCGGGGTGGGTGTAACACAACGTCAAGGGGACCCCATATCACCGTTTCTCTTCCTGATAGTTGCTGAAGCCTTGAATATTATGATGGTTGAGGCGGTCAACAAGCAGATTTTTAAGCCTGTCAGAGTGGGTAGCGACGGAGTCACTGTTTCTCACCTCCAATTTGCAGATGATACTATCTTTCTGGGAGATTGGTCGGAAGATAATGCAAAGTCGCCAATGTGCCTCCTAAAGTGTTTCGAAAAGGCATCGGGCCTAAAAATAAATATGCAAAAAAGTCGGTTGTTTGGTGTGGGAGTGGCCTTTCAGGATGTCCAAAGATTAGCAAGAAGAATTCACTGCTCGGCAGCAGAAGCTCCTTTTGTGTATCTGGGTATGCCGATAGGTAGAAATATGAGAAGATCGAGAAATTGAGAGACAGTTATCCAGAAAGTTGAGAAAAAATTGAGCAAATGGAAAGCCAAATCTTTATCCATTGGTGGTCGTTTGACCTTGGTGAAATCAGTACTTGGCTGCATCCCCCTCTATTACTTCTCTCTGTTCAAAGTGCCTCCGGTGGTGGTAAGAAGGTTGGAAATTCTCCGAAACAAATTTTTTTGGGGGGGTTAGCAGTGCGGTTAGCAAGATAATATGGGCTAAGATTTAAGATTTCGAAGTTATACGGAGACTATAAGTCGGGAGGGCAGTGTGTGGGTAGCTTGGAAGGGAAAAATTTGGGCTTGCCAGGAAAATGGTGGTGGCGGTTTCTAAAGGAGGAAGATAGGCTTTGGGTCCGGGTAGTTCAAAGTATCCACGGGAAAGAAGGAGGTTGCAAAACTCGGGTGGGGGGAGTGACAGTTGGGGAGTCTGGAAGGATGTGATTAGAGTGGGTTCTGAGTTTGAGAGTTTAGGCGTCCCTTTTAAATCAAGGTTTAGGAGAGAGGTAGGAAAAGGAGACAAAACCAGGTTTTGGAAAGATGTCTGGGTAGCAAAGTGTTCTCTTGATAGAAAATTCCCCCGCCTGTTTAGATTAGAAACGAACTAGGACTGTCTAGTCCAAGAGAGATGGAAGAAGGCTGGAGAGCTGTGGGGCTGGAAGTGGGATTGGAGGATGCCGGTGAGAGGAAGGGTGTGGGGAGAGCTGGAAGAGCTAACCATTTTGATGCAGCAGGTTCACTTGAAGCTGGATCTTCGTGATGGTTGGAGTTGGCAGCTAGATGGCAAGCTAGAGTACTTGGTGCATTCCATGTCCAAGGTGGTGGATAAAATAAATGCGCAAAACAGAGAGAATCCCTTACAGTGGTGCAAAATTGTTCCAAGAAAGATCAACATTTTCGCTTGGCGAGAAACCTGACAGTGACTCACCGCAAGTGTACGGTGGTCGCAAGTAATAAATCCGGGAGTACCGGGTCGAACCACAGGGACTTGTATTTTTGTGTGTTTTGTGTGTGAATTACAATAAAACTACACTAAGGAATTGATTGTGTGATGGTGAGAATTAAACTAACATGCAAGAATGATAAATGAATTGATTAAACAACTGGAGCAATTAAACTAAAACTAGAACTTTGGTGATTAAAACATGGAATGAAATTAAATTACCTCATAGGAATTTTGTTCCACTTGGTTCATGGGTACGTGGATAAGAATTTGGTTCATAGACATTCATGGATAATGTTTGAGTTTATGTAGGAAAATATATTGGGTCTAAACCCCTCTCTCAAGAGTATTTAGAGATAAATTAGCCACAATGTCTTGCATCCTAATTTATTGTGAATTAATCAATTTTCCTCCTAGGTTAATTATGAACTCTCATTCAATAATTAACCTAACATGCATTTCTCTACGATCTAGCAAAATTAACTTATGTCTAAGTCTAATTTTGCCAAGATTAATCCTCTCTCAAGGTATTTAATCAATAAATTCAGAGAAACACAAACATAAATTATCAAACAATATCCATTCATCAAGAAAATCACATACCCATAATCCAAGCTTCACTAATTCCTAAGAGATAATAGGAATTTAGCTACTCAACATAATAAAAAGCATAAATAGAATGGAGTAGAGGAAACCCATATCCATGGTGGAGATGCACTTGAAATCCTCCAAACCCTAGGAGGAGATGAAAATGAGAGAATAGACAAATTCGAGGCTAAAATCGAAATCTACTAAGAAATCTGAGAAGAATCCTAAGTTTAATCTAAAATCTATGGAGAAATGGAGCTTGAGAGCTCTCTTGGTTGAAGAAGATGATGATGGAGTCGCATGGCTGCTGCTCTCCTCACCCCCAAAACTGCTGCTGCTCCTCACGAATCTCCCTTCTCAGCTGAAATGGGGCTTCTCTTTTAAGTAGGGCATGTTGGCAACCAAGGGCTAGGATTGATTCATTAAAGGGATCAATGGTCAGGATTTATTCTCGACACTAGGTGATCACCTGGCGTGATGATCACCAGGTGATCACCAACTCCAGTACTCTGCAACTTCATGCTCCCTGTATTTTAGGTGATCACCTGGTGATCACCACATTCATCTGTGGATTTTAGGTGATCACCAGGTGATCACCACATTGAGCTCGGGATTTTAGGTGATCACCAGGTGATCACCAGGCGATGGACTGAGGGCTCCTGCCTTTTAGGTGATCACCAGGTGATCACCAGAACATGGACTGAGAGCTCCTGCCTTTTAGGTGATCACCAGGTGATCACCAGAACACGAAATTTCCCCTGTTTTGATCCTCTTGTTTCTTCTTTTGTTAGATCTTGCCCCAAAATGACCTGAAGTGCCAAAATCAATAATTTTATGAGGAAAATAATTACATTTTCAATTTAATCCATTAAATACTTCCTCAAAATTAGAACATAAAATGGCCTCATCAAATACCCCCACACTTAAGCAATTGCTTGTCCTCAAGCAATTCAAAACATAAGATCAAAATTCCAAAAAGATCACGGTTAAGTATATTCCATAGTTTAATCACTCCAAGAGTTTACGGACCGCTTCAAACTCAATTCACAAACAATTGTTAACTAAACTTAGTTCACAATCTTGAAAGCATTCTTAAGAAACCCTTCACGCCTTAGTGGATGAAGAAAATGTGGCTAACCACATGCCTTTGCTTATCTCACCAAAACATAAACCAATTTATGAAGACAACTCATCGAAGCAACATCTCATTTATTGAGTTATAAGCTTTTTCTTTTTTCTTTCTTTTTTTTTTTTTAGGGGACCTTATCGACAATGTTATTTATTAACCATAACAATGTCAAACGGCTACTAGCACTGTTCATAATTTCAATCACATTTTCATGTTGAAATCAGTGGAACATTAACGGACTTACCTCCTTTTTTCCAACCCCTTTTATTTCTTTTTCTTTTTTTTTCATTTCACCTTTTTTTTGAAAAGATAAGAGGAAATGCTCCTAAAAGTTGAAACAAACATAAAAATGTAGTACAATTGGTGAGATAAAGAGTACATCACAATTAACCAATCACTCAACCACTAACTTGTTCCGGAATTTCCGCAATCAAAAATTCACATAGTTCAAACAACTATCATTTGAAAATAAAAGGAGAGAAGCCATTTTAAGTCCTTTTCACTCAATGAAGCAATTTTTTTTTCACAATCCTCAACCATGAAAAACAAAAACATTTCAAGGATTTGACCTTCTCAAAAGGGCATCACAATTGCTCAAGTGAAGTATTGACTTCCTTACATTCACAAATCAATCACTCATGGCGAGTATTCAATGAATATCTAACTAAAGATTGGGAAGAAGAAGAATACTGCCCTTTCGAGTGAGATTGATAAAGACGATGTAGAGAGTTGAGGAGACATCGCTCCTTTCGTGCATGGGCTCTGGAGGCAACACACAAAACAAACCACTAGAGAAATTGTTAGTTACGAGGGGTTAGACAATGAAAAAAAAAATAATTTGAAAATTCAACCCCCCCACACTTAAACCATACATTGCCCCCAATGTATCAAGTGTGCAAAATTCAATTTTATATACATATACTACAACTACTACTAATACTACTATGTAAATATGCTTGTTTTTACGTCACTAGCTTGACATCCGAAGAGTCCCGCTCAATCCGGCTCGAGAGGAAAGAAGTGTCCCAAATGAACCTTCCTTCTATGATGTAGGTTTTCAAACAAATAGCCCTCAAACCTACAAAATAATGAACGCCCCTTTTTCATGGAAAGATTAGCAGTTTTAACCAGAAAATGGTTAGTGCTTGAAATATGCAAGCACTTGGGAAGAGTGCATCTCTCAAGCAACCAACCCTTAAATCTAGAGTATGAGTGAACCATAACATATTCCCACAACTTATCACCACTACCAAAAGAGAATTTTTCATAGCAAGGCTCATAAAGTGAGTGAGGAACAACATGCTTCAACTCCTCTAGATTCAACATCTCTTCACCATAATCCACACTAGCATGCGTCCCAAATTTTGCAAAAATTGACTCAAACTCATTACATGCTAGTGGCAACCCATCAAACAAATGCATGTCCCTTGAAACCATGCAATCATAATATGGCTCTTTGAAACCAAAAATCATGGATAAAGGGAGAACAACCATATCCATCACAATAAGCTTTTCAGTTCTACCCCACATCAAGTTCATGTTTGAGCAGAATTTCAAAGAAGCATTGTCTTTCACAACATTTCTCAATATTGCCTCCTTAAAAGCATGCTTTACATTCAAGTTTTTATCAAACTTCACATCCATTTCAACAAACTCAAGACCAATCTTATCATTCTTGTCATCAATAAATTTTTCATCAAGCATGGAAACACAATTATGATCATGTGCGTTTCAATTTCCATATGATTTGTGAATGCATGGACATCAATGTAGTTAATTTCATTTGCATCATTTTCCATGTGTTCAAGCTCAAATAATGGATTCCAACATGCATGCATATCATCCAAGTTTGCACAATGATCGTATATAGCATTAAAGCTCATGTTTTCATTCTCTTCATTTGGGACAAAATCATGTTCATCATCGTCTTGAACTCATCATCATTCTCATGCATGCTAGGTTCTAAAATCATGGAAATTATTATGCTAGCATGCTCATCAACAATTTCCAT
Source organism: Stellera chamaejasme (assembly GCA_024586325.1). Classification (NCBI taxonomy): domain Eukaryota; kingdom Viridiplantae; phylum Streptophyta; class Magnoliopsida; order Malvales; family Thymelaeaceae; genus Stellera; species Stellera chamaejasme. The sequence continues at coordinate 33,159,535 of CM044984.1, forward strand.
ATGCTCATGCACGGGAATGTTAGGCAAATCATCATGTTGAGGTTTAAAATTAGATAGAGAATGAGAAGAGGGAATGTTACCACATTTGGAGCTTTCTCCTTGAGGTTCCAAGTGTAGACCGATTGGCGTATTAAAATTCATGCATGACACTTCTATCCAATCCATTGCGTCAAGATACTCAAGATATTCCAATTCTTCAATCCTTTGACGTATGGCTTTTTTCTTGTTTTGATTCACCATGTCTATCAAAGCTTGAGTAAGTTGTTGCTCGATTTTCTCTCGTTCCTTCTTGATCTGCTCTTGAGCTATAAATGGTGGATTGTCTTGAAGGTTGTGTTGGCCACTATAGGAATATTGTGTATCGCCATAATCATCTTGGTTCCCATAGTGATCTCCGGGGAAATGTGAGTACCCATAAAAATCCAGATTCTCATAGTACTCTTGTACCATATTTGGGTACTCCTCGTCGTAAGATTCACTAGTCATTCCCCAACCTCCGATGTTTGCATGATTTGGCTTGTCACTTCTAGCGTCGATGGCCGCTAACCCGTGGCTCCACATTTTCCACATATGCCTTTACCATTTCAAAGAGGTGTGACATCTGAGAGGATAATTCTGAGAATTGGTCTTGTTGTAATTGATCCTCTGGAATGAAAGTCTGGATGCACTCCTCTTCAATCCATGACATATCTTTGAGACTTGTCATTTCTTTTTAAAAAAAATTCCTGAAAAAAAACGAAAATTATGTAGATATGTACAATGTAAATCAAACACAAAAACACAAAAAGAACAAGTCCCCGGCAACGGCGCCAAAAACTTGACAGTGACTCACCGCAAGTGTACGGTGGTCGCAAGTAATAAATCCGGGAGTACCGGGTCGAACCACAGGGACTTGTATTTTTGTGTGTTTTGTGTGTGAATTACAATAAAACTACACTAAGGAATTGATTGTGTGATGGTGAGAATTAAACTAACATGCAAGAATGATAAATGAATTGATTAAACAACTGGAGCAATTAAACTAAAACTAGAACTTTGGTGATTAAAACATGGAATGAAATTAAATTACCTCATAGGAATTTTGTTCCACTTGGTTCATGGGTACGTGGATAAGAATTTGGTTCATAGACATTCATGGATAATGTTTGAGTTTATGTAGGAAAATATATTGGGTCTAAACCCTCTCTCAAGAGTATTTAGAGATAAATTAGCCACAATGTCTTGCATCCTAATTTATTGTGAATTAATCAATTTTCCTCCTAGGTTAATTATGAACTCTCATTCAATAATTAACCTAACATGCATTTCTCTACGATCTAGCAAAATTAACTTATGTCTAAGTCTAATTTTGCCAAGATTAATCCTCTCTCAAGGTATTTAATCAATAAATTCAGAGAAACACAAACATAAATTATCAAACAATATCCATTCATCAAGAAAATCACATACCCATAATCCAAGCTTCACTAATTCCTAAGAGATAATAGGAATTTAGCTACTCAACATAATAAAAAGCATAAATAGAGTGGAGTAGAGGAAACCCATATCCATGGTGGAGATGCACTTGAAATCCTCCAAACCCTAGGAGGAGATGAAAATGAGAGAATAGACAAATTCTGAGGCTAAAATCGAAATCTACTAAGAAATCCGAGAAGAATCCTAAGTTTAATCTAAAATCTATGGAGAAATGGAGCTTGAGAGCTCTCTTGGTTGAAGAAGATGATGATGGAGTCGCATGGCTGCTGCTCTCCTCACCCCCAAAGCTGCTGCTGCTCCTCACGAATCTCCTTCTCAGCTGAAATGGGGCTTCTCTTTTAAGTAGGGCATGTTGGCAACCAAGGGCTATGATTGATTCATTAAAGGGATCAATGGTCAGGATTTATTCTCGACACTAGGTGATCACTGGCGTGATGATCACCGGGTGATCACCAACTCCGAGTACTCTGCAACTTCATGCTCCACTGTATTTTAGGTGATCACCTAGTGATCACCACATTCATCTGTGGATTTTAGGTGATCACCAGTGACATTGAGCTCGGGATTTTAGGTGATCACCGAGGTGATCACCGGGCGATGGACCGAGGGCTCCTGCCTTTTAGGTGATCACCAGTGATCACGAAACATGGACTGAGAGCTCCTGCCTTTTAGGTGATCACCAGGAGATCACCAGAACACGAAATTTCCCTAGTTTTGATCCTCTTGTTTCTTCTTTTGTTACATCTTGCCCCAAAATGACCTGAAGTGCCAAAATCAATAATTTTATGAGGAAAATAATTACATTTTCAATTTAATCCATTAAATACTTCCTCAAAATTAGAACATAAAATGGCCTCATCAAATACCCCCACACTTAAGCAATTGCTTGTCCTCAAGCAATTCAAAACATAAGATCTATATACTCCTCACCTTGGCCGCTATTAACTTCATTCTCTAACCTTATATAAGTGTCAACCTCTGGACAGTTCTGGAAAATATAGGTCTGAACATGGTGCAACTCCTTGTCTGACAATTGTCTATTTCTCCTCCGAAGTTTTTCACCGGATGGTTAAAAATAGATAGACCTTTTTCATCATACGTTGCGGTATAAACTTCATTACGCAACTGAGGGTTGATGCGCATCCCGAAATTGTCATCCATGTAATGCTCGGTGAAAAACGCCACCACTTGTACCAAATACTTTTCTATGATCGATCCTTCCTTAAACTGTTCATTGGAAAATTTATGTTTCAAAGTTTTCATCATCCTTTCAAATCCATACATCCACCAATATTGGACAGAACCACAAATCATGAGTTGCAACTGTATATGCATAGTTAAGTGTTCCATGGAGTCAAAGAATGATGGAGGGAAGATCTTCTCGAGCTTGTACAACGTCACCGCAATAAATTCATCCAACCTTTGCACGTCCTCTAAACGAAACTCTAGCACAGATTATTCTAAAAAATTTGCTAAATTCGACTATTGGAATCCAAATATCATCAGGTACGTTCCCGCGCAAGACAATTGGAAGCAATTTTTGCATGAACACATGATAATCATGCGTTTTCATACTGTAAAACGAATTACTAGACGTGTTGACACAACTTCCAATGTTTGACGCATATCTATCAGGAAGTTTGAGCGTGTTCTTCAACCATTTGCAAACATTTGCAACCTGATCTTCACTCAATGTATAAATTGCCTTAGGTTAATATGGCCTTCCATCACGCCCAGAGACCAAATGCAACTTCTGGAGACCACGTCTCGAGTTTGCAATGTCCTTACTCCTCGCTTTTTGATTCATAACCGTGTAGAAGACATTGTCGAAACAATTTTTCTCAATATGCATGACATCGAGGTTATGTCTTATTAACAAATGTCCCAAGTACGGTAAATCTCAAAAGATTGATTTCTTAATCCAATTGTGAGTCACACCAAAGCCCTCAGGTCGATGTCTGACCCAAAAGACGGGAACTCAATCTGTTGTGAACCCAAAACTGGAAGACGAGCAGGTGGTTTTGAGTTCACAACGCCCAGGATCTTTCGTCTTGAAAACTAGTTTTGATTTGAAAAGAAAGAAAGAACTTTAAGTTTTATAAATCCAAAATAGCGTCCATAGTCCTTTTAACTACATAACCAAGGTATGAAAGAAGTGTGTTTTAAGAAAATATAAATCAAAGAGAGAAAGTACATGTCTAAAAGAAAGAAACCTAGCCTAGTAAGGTTTTGGCTCTTCAAGTTCCCTGTAGCTGCAACTTCTAGCTTTTGGGATCCTTCTTCTAGTCCATCTGCCCGAGCTTTATCACCAGGTTCCCTCCAAACAAACAAGGAAGGAGTAAGTAACTTGAACAAGTGTTTATAAGTAAAGAAATAGTAACTTGAGAAGAAGAAAGGGAGGGAACAGAGTACTTACAGGGGTGAGTGGCTACCCTGGCAAGGAAAAAAGAATTCTCTCTCAAGAGACGAGGCCTTAAAAGGTTCCATGAAACCTTTAGAGATGTCCTCTGTCAAGAGGAGTAACCTTTCCATACCTCTGCTCACTTGAAACCGCCAATCTATACTCAATGACAACCACGGTTAGTAGTAACGTCCTATGGGCTGTGTTGCTATGTCACATTAATCTATATTGCTTTTAGTTATTTTATCACACAAGAATACTTGGGTAGGAGCATGCCAAGGTTTAAAATAGAAGAAGCTAGCATGAACAACTAAATCACTAAGGCAGTGACATGATGGGAAGGGTAAATCATGCAGTTCACAGAAACAAACATGGTGACACTGGAATCTAACCATGCTTCCTAGAGAAGAAAGTAGGAACATCTGGAAATAGAGGGAGACATGGCAACAAACAGAGCATGGTAGCAGAAGGCATAAATCACAAACCAACAAGCCAGCAGCAGGATTGGCTCTGATTTCTCCAATCAGGAAGATTTAGCAAGCAAACAATAATTCATGAAGCATCAGACAATGGGGACATAATAGGGCAGCAAGTACATTTAGGTTCTTTCTTGTAAACATCAACAAGGGTAGCAGATAACAAGGTCAACAGGTTTAGGGTTTTATGGTTTTCAAAAGAAACATTCACCGTGTAAACCAAGCACTAAGAGACAGAGCATATGATCAAGCAAGTAGTATAGGTAGTCAGTGGACGCAATGAAATGGTCAAAACAGATCAAAGGCAAGACTTAATGAAGTAGCAATGAGTAACTTAATGAAGTAGCAATGAGTAATTTAATACACAAAGAAAACTACAAGTATTTTAGCTAAATTCTAAGATTTTTATAATTAAGTCTTACTAATTTCTCTTACTAGTCTTTTCAAAAAGAAAACATACGAACTAGCAACTTCAGTTTAGGGATGGCAGTGGATCGGATGATAACCGCTAACCGCGGATATCCGTGACTTTTATAGCGGTTAATCCGCGGATATTATCCGCGGTTATTGACTAATAGATGAAAACTACTAACCGTGATTCTAACGGTGCGGTTACGGATAAGGGTATCCGTAACGCGGATACCGTTAACTATGGCTGTATACAAATCAACCCAATCCATTTCTAATACCCACTCCTCATTGACCCATTTATAATACCCACTCCTCACCACCCATTTCTAATACAGTAGTGTCAGCCCATTTTTGGTTACTCCCGTGTAAGTTGTAAGTTGTAACCCAATTCCCAAACCCAAGTCCCCAACCCTAGAACTAATCAGTTCCCAAGTCCCAACTCAGTGCCTGCTCGTGCTGCTGATGCTGAAGAGCTGCTCCTCCTGCTCGCGATTCTAGAAAACTGAGGAAGAGCTTGTTTCGATCGCATGGAACCTCCGCAACTTTCCACCCAAGTCCCCAACCCTAGAACTAATCGGTTCCCAAGTCCCAACTCGGTGCTACTGCTGCTGAAGAGCTGCTCCTCCCGCGCGATTCTAGCAAACTGAGGAAGAGCTTCTGTTTCGATCGCACGGAACCTCCGCAACTTTCCATTTCGCGTCAAAAAATCTGGTTCGTCTTCTCCGCAATTTTATTGTGATATCATCTTTAAGTAATGCTCTGTTGCTTTAGTTGGTTCTATGATCAGTGGGTTGGCCGAATGTCTTAGCTTTGAGTTAAGCATGTTTGTTAGATTAGTTAATTGATAAACATGTTTGGCCTTTATCTTTAATCTGTTAGCTAATTACTGATGAAACCATAGGATTTGAAATATTGGAACCGTGACTTGTTTCCTTGATAACTAGTAAGCATGTTTTAATCACTTTGTCATTGAATCTGTACGTATCTCATTCTTGCTTCCTAAACTGTTTTATTTGTTTACTCTTGTGAGATTGGTGGCTGCCATTTTAGTGAGTAAAGATATATATATATATATATATATATATATATATTTAATCTCCTAACATCCACCTGATGTAAATTCTTTCCTAGAACTAGTTGTGAGGTTCATGCCCTGCGTTGCTCATGTACTTTGCTCATGTACTTCCCTTTCAAGCATGCCTTGTGTTTGAACATGAATGCTGTCTTGATTCCTTTTTCTTTGCATGTTTGATTTTATTTGGGAATGAATGATTCCTTGCATAGATCACCTGCTATCTTTTCTTTTCCACTAACTCCTCTTTGATTCATGTACAGTTACTTGTTGCCCTCTTCATGTCTCTGCTTATTTAATGTTAAACCTGAAAGTATAATGGATGAAACAATTATGCTTACAACAGACCTTGATTCCTTGATGTACAGCTACTTGTTGTTGTTGCCCTCTTCATGTCTCCTCTTTGATTCATGTACAGTTACTTGGACTGTTGATTATTTCACATGTTAGCATTCCCTATGTGATAAGAACTTGTTGCACATGGAGTCCACTGAACATTCAACACAAAGAGTTGAACAACTTAAATCCATGGGACCACCTACATGTCCTTCTGAAACATCCAAGACTAACCACAAGAATTGATTCCCATTGTAGAGGGATTATGGATATGTCTGCTACTGTTTTGTTCCATCAATAATCATCATCTCCATGAGCAAGTCATTCCACGAGTCTATAGGTCCAGGCAAGCACCAATGTAAACAATCATTCTTGCTTCCTAAACGGTTTTTTGACGGGTAATGGATATCCGCGGGTGACAAATATCCGCGGATATCCAGATATAGGTGCCAGGTATTAACCGTTATAACGGATACCTACTAACCGCGGATAGTAAATATCCGCGGTTAGTGGATACGGTTATACCATATCCGCGAAGTAACCGGCCCGTTGCCATCCCTACTTGATTATAGCTAAGTTCTGAATCCAATTAATTTTAAGAATAACTAACAGGGACCAAGCATCATTATCTTTTAATCTCTATTTAAGCAAAAGAAACTCATTAAACAACTCAGGGCAGCAGCTAGTATAAACGGATTAGGAAGGCGATGTGTGGGTGGAAAGAGATACGGGTCCGCTAGAATTCACCACCCCCGATCCTCGTCGTTTCAGGCCACCGTCATTCACTCCTCCATGGCTCCATCCTCCGTTCAGAACTGTCGATGCGATTCCTCCGTCAAAGTCGTCGGCCAACAGTCACCGGCGCTACACCACCATCAATTTGCCCATCTCCATCACTGGGGCTAGCGCCGATTGCAGGTGTTCTCCCTCTCGTATTTCCGATCAAGAAAAGCCCTTAAATAAGCCTCTCCTTTCATGCCTCCGAAAAATCTCACTCGCTCTCAGCCTCGCATCCAAGACCAGAAGCAGAAGCCCCCCTCTCCAACTTCAGCCCACTTTTCTAGCCTTCCATCTCACCGTCCTGTTTCACTACCCTTCACGTTCGTGTCCTCCTCCCTCAATCACCCGTGTCTAGTCTAGGATAGTTACTTAGTGTCTAGGTTTAGGTTAATTACAACTAACTCCCTAAATAATTTTAATATTTACAGACTAACCCCACTTAATATTCAAGTTACACTTTGGTCCTTTTCTAATTTATTCAATTTTTACCTTTTCAAATTTTACTCCAACTTTCCTAATTCTTTTTTTTAGTCAAATTCTTCCAATTTTAATCCTCAATTTTTCTATTTCTTCCAAATCAGTCCTTATTCTTTTATTCATTCCAGTTATGACACATCCGGAAGGACGGGTCATAACACAATCTCCCTTAGTATTTCAACACCGGACTTATGTTTAAAGGGCTTCGTTCGCTCTCGATTACCTCATGCTCGACTGTCGTTTCGATAAGAGTGTCGACGGTGTATAAATCTTCTATGACAACCCCACCAACAAGGTTTACGCCCATAAGTTAACTAGAAACTAGACACAACAGCTATACAGTACGGGCATGCAAGTTTTCAATGCGTACTCCAGCCCGATAGCATAACATAAGCCGGAAAGTCACTGATTGTCCAAAGCAGATATGCTCGCATTGGAAAGATCTTTCTACGGTGCGCATCCCAAGTTTGAACACCTACGGTCCATAGACTATTCAACTCATCTACCAATGGCCGCAAGAAGACATCAATATTACGCCCCGGTGAGTGAGGTCCCGGGATTAACAATGCCATGTAGATGTACGGCTGCTTCATGCATAAATTAGGTGGTAAATTATAAACAGTGATGAATACCGGCCACATTGAATAAGGGTTACCTGTATCTGAAAGTGGGTTAAATCCATTAGTGCATAACCCTAATCGTACATTCCCGATCTCTTCAGCAAAATCCGGGTATAACATATCAACATGTTTCTGTGCCTTTGATTGGCTTGGGTGTCCAATGATACCGTTTGCATTTGCTTTGGCCCTTACATGATAACTCATGAATTCAGCCGTTTTCGACGATTGGTAAAGACGCTTAAGCCGCTCGGTGATTGAGAGATAACGTAAAACCTTCTTCGGTTTCAGTTTCTTCTGCCCATGCCGATCTAAACCCCCCTTAAAAGTATATCTGTCCAAACCGCACACTACACACTTCAACAAATTGGTGAATCCACCATCGAACAACATACAATTGTTCTCGCAAGCATGAATTTTCATGTATAGTAACCCTAAGTCCCTGATCATTTTCTTCGCTTCAGTTGTGCTCGTCGGCAACGAGTTTTCTCTAGGTAATATTTCATTATACTTGATCATTTTCGAGAAAACGCCATCAGATATATTATGCTGACTTTTCAGGCTCAAAAACTTGGTCAAAACCGATAGCTTCTTGTGTTCGGTGCGAGCCCCATCATAAAGAGGTTGTGATGTAGTCTACAACAAATCAAAAAACTTATGCGCCTCTTCATTTGGAATTTCGACTTCATCGACTTGTATATCTGCTTGATTTTCCTCAAAATTATTGTAACAATATTCATTTTCATCATCATAATTATTAGCTGTTCGTTCAACATTATTAGGACGAATTCCCAAACCTTCATGAACCATTTGTCAGACATTCCAGCCTTTATAGTCAATAGTCATCGAGTCTCTTTGCGGCGTACTTGCACGCGGATTACTAGACGACGATCCGTCGACGAATGGATCATGACCTCCAACAATAGTTAGATCGATCAGTATTGCCTCACCATGACAATCTCACACATAATAATCTGGTTTAAAACCATACCCGCATAAGTGATTTCCAATAGTAACTTTTTCATAATAGAATCTATTTCTACACTTTGTACACGGACATTTCACCGTCGACATCTCATTCGATTCAGCAATCGAAAAAGCAAAGTCCATAAAATAATTTACTCCCTCAAAGAATCTTCGACTGATAGAACAAGTCTCCTTCTCTAACCGCTGATACATTCAATCACGTTCACTAGCCATATTTTACTCATGCACATCTATGTTAATTTGTAACAAAACTTAAAAGGTAAAAAACAAACTTAAATACACCATCTATACATGCAAATTGTATAAATTATTTTATCCTAATTATAAAGGGTGCATGGGTCCATCCTATTCATAATAGTACAATCGGTATCCAATGATCTGACGCCCCGCATCTCAGGCACTAGCCTAACGTCCTGTAGCAAGTCCGACCCTGTAGTGGGTGCCTTGCCCTTGCCCCTGTCGAACCTGCCTTACCTACTCGTTCCCCGATGCTGTCCTTCGCGCCGCTGACCTGATGACTTCCCACACTCTGAGGCCGGGAAGATGTAGCTGCTGATCCGATCATCTCCGTCTCTAACAGAAGGGCCTTCTGAATGGTCTCATGATAGACAGAGATACTGAATGCTATCAGGTGCTCTCTGATCTGCGGGCGCAGGCCTCTGATCAACCTCTTCTCCCGTTTGGAAGAATCGAACTGAGAAGAGTAATGGATGAGTCGGCTGAACTCCAGCTCATAATCGGTGACGGTCCTGCTGCCCTGAGTGAGCGCATCAAATTCTGCCTGTCGGCACTCCCGAATGGCGTACCCCATCCACCTTTCATGATAAAGGCGGGAAAACTCCTCCCGAGTCATCCCCGGGTCGGTACGCCTCATATCCCGGTACTGTGTCACCCGGTCCCTGACTATCCCCAGCCACTAGTTGTGTGCAACGTCACGCAGATAAAAGGTAGCAAGAGAAACCATTGCCTCGGATGGCAGTCCCAATCTCGGTAAGAGACGCTCCATATCTGACAGTCAGCTCTCAGCTGCATCTGGCCCTGACTTGCCTGAAAACTTGGGCGGGTTGAAACGTTGCAGGCGCTCCATCATCCTGACATCATCGTAACCCACAATGCTCCCCTACGAGGCGTCGGGGTCCCTCGAGTATCCCCGGAATCTGAATCTGAATCGTCCCTAGGTTGACGACGACGGATCGGTGATCGCTCCCTCCAAGCCCTATGGGTAGTCTGTCTAGTGCGAACAGTGCTAGCCACTGGCCAGGTCCTCCTGGTGCGGGAATGAGCCCGTGACTCAGACTGGTCCTCCTCCTCCTCAGAAATAGGAGTAGGACTGCGTAGTCTGGAGTCAATACGTGTGGTCTCAGTGTTAGAGGGTGTACCAGGCGGTGCGGAGTGGTCGTTGTCGCTCTCCTAGTCAGACAACAGATCCCCATGAGCAAAGACACCGATCAGAACGGTGCGTATCTGACCCAATACCTCCACAAGGTTGACGCGCTCCTAGCGTCGAGCAGATCTAGGTCAGGGCTGAGGTGAAGGCCGTTGTGTGGGCTGTCGAGCCCGGCGATGTGCCCTCCTCTCGGGGTTACTATCGAGAGAGGGATCCGAAATGTCGGTACGAGTAGCACGGTCGCGTCTCGTATTGACCATCTGAAATTTCCAACGAAACAGACATAAAAGACAGTTAATCTCCATGTTAGCAAACAACAGTTTCCTAATGGCTCTGTAGTGTAGATGATATGCATATTTAACTTAAATAGAAAATTTAGAATTTCAGCAGCAATTCCTTTGCTTGCTTACTTTGAAAGGACTCAGATAATCCATATCCTTCATGGATTATTCTGGCGCGATATCTGTTTTAACCACTTTAATTGAGTTTCCAGATTATGCTACGTTATGGTGTCAACTAACCAACCCTAAACGTAACCTTAAGTTTTTGAATAATTTTAGTAAAAGTTAGCTACTCTTTTAGTTAAATTACCCCATAACTATAAGTAACTATAAGCGTAGTTTAGGTCGGAAAGTCTAACCATTCCTAACTTTAACCTTAAGCTCTGATACCAAATTGTCACCTCACCGCCCCCGGAAGCTGGCGGAAGCGTCTTTGTTGCGGAAGCTGGAAGTATTGGCGGCGGGTGAATACGAAATTTCTCTTAAAAGGGTTGTGGACCCGAAACCGGTCCCTTAAACGTTTTCCTTCAAGTTTAAGGTTAATACGTGTTTGCAGTTTTTAAGACGTCTTACTAGTTCTAAGCCTGCACCCGAAACACGTTAGTGGTTTTACAAAATATCGCACTCGCGGAAAGCAGATAATAAGTAATATAGGCAGAAGGAGTTCCGCCTCTCTTCGTGGGGTCGGAAACTCCCCACGAATAATATACAGTCCAAGATATCAAAATACTAAATGTATCTAATATGCATACTACACCTACAGAGCCGAGTCATAAAGCGGATTATACCTCGCTAACTACTGCTGCTGCTACTAAACATAAACAGGAATATAATATGCAAATGTCATGATGCTCAGAAGTCCCGTCGGATTGGTGGTACTTTCCCATACAAGTGGTCTCAGACCTCAGACAACACCCTACGACGGCTTGTTAAGCTCACTCCGATTATCGGGATCAGAACGCATGGTACCAGCGAGGGGTGATCTGCCCCTAACTGTCAGAATAGGAAACGACATAAAGCCGACACAGAACAGAAAATGGGTCCGTCGTCGACCCCCGATAAGCATATTCGATATAGTATAAGTTCAAAAAACCATAACAAAGAGTGGGTCCGTCATCAACCCTCGATAAGCATGAAGTCCAGAATAATAATAAAAACCTGCAAACCGCTATGTACCATAGGACTAGCCCCGAGAGTCACTGGGCCCCACCCTCGACCCGAGTACTAGCCCTTAACTAACCTAATACACATGACTTGAACTGCATTGCGTATTAAGAAAGCTAAACCCCTTACCTTGACAGAATCGGATATCTACTGTGGCCCCTCGTTGGACACGAGCAGTATCCCAGAAACGCAGATTTAATCTGCCAAAATCAGAAATACAGCATAACTCTAGTTAATTAACTAACGTTCCTTACTTTGGGAATTTATCCAAAATTACAACTTAAGTCCTCCAACTTTTCAAAAATTTGCAATCTTGCCCTAAACTTCACAAAGTTGCAAAAAGTGATAACTTTATACTTAAAGTGTCCAAAATTTATTCCATAACTTAAAGTGGCTATATTTCCTTTAACTTCTCCATAATTACACCTTTAGTCCTTAAACGTTTTAAGAACTTTCAAATTAGCCCTTAAGTTTTGCAAAGTTATAAAATACTCAACCTTGTCAACTTTTCCAACCAAACTTTCGGCCAAGTCCTTATTTTCGGCAAAACTTCCATTTTGACCCTAAACTTTATAAACTTACACTTTAACCTCTTAAATCACATCTTTTTCACCAAAACATGATTTAATCACTTTCTCCAACACTTTAACTTCACAAAATCATCAAAACATCATCATCAATTCGGCCATTTTCCAAAAATTCACCAAATAAATTCCAACATTTTCCAACAACCTAAAAACATGTTAAACATACTTATAACATGCTTTCTACTAACTTTCTTCAACAAAAATTCACCCAAAAAACCACCCAACAATTCGGCCTAAACCCAAAATACCAACAACAAGCTTTTTCATGATTTTTCAAGAACAAAGTATGTTCATCATACTTCCAACAACAACATACTTGAAGATTAAAGTCATCAATGAACCAAATCCATAAAAATTACCAAGGAAGATCCTCACCTTGATAATACTTGTAGCTTAGCTTAGGATGAGTAGGATTGAGACAAATCCATCACTAAAAATCCTTGAAGTTTTCGGCCATAAAGGACAAAGAAGATGGGTGATTTTCTTCATGTTTTAATTCCAAGAACATGAAGATTCAACCAAAATAACTCAACATACCTTGAATATTACTGATTTAGGAAGCCTAGGAAGTGGTAGAACTATGCTTGCTGAGATTCCAAGCTCAAAACTTCAAAAAATGGTTTTTGGAACCAAAAGTACTGCTGGACCCGTCGGATTGCACCAAGGTTTTGGGGACATTACTTTCACTTTTGGCTCTTGCTTCCTTTTGCAAAGGTGTAGCCAAGACCTTGATGAAGTTTTTCTCTGAAGACCTCAAGAGCAGATTCGGACGTTTACTAGAGCAGAAAGGCTGTGAAAGAGGACGAATATTTATGGTCAGCAAAGGGAGAGGTGTTTTTCTTTCTTTTGCTCAATAATGGAGATGAGTGATGGGTGAGAGGTAAAGAAGAGAGTGAATGATAAGGAAATGGGGAGTGATGTCTGATTAAATGGATGAGGATGGAAGGGATGGGTAAAAAGAGAAGGTAAGAGTAGAGGAAATGTGTAATAGAGGGATGAGCTTAAAAGGGAGATATTATCTCATTTATGGAACAACTAGAAATAAGTAAGAAATGGGGACAAATATTTTCCTCCACTCACTTAAAAAGCGCCGGCCAACTTAGGAAATAATCAACATGTGATTTCTTTTCCATTTTCCTTCCTCGGTGACCATTTTGCCCTCCGAAACCGATTTTTGGCAAAACGTCCCGGAACTCAATAAATATTATCCAACGTGTAAAACACTTATAAATAATTTCAAATTAACTCTCAAATACTGAATTTCATTAATTAATCACAAGCCGTTTGTGATCTGATAATTACAAAATTTGAACTTGCGGCCGAAATTCAACAGAAAAATTACAGAACGTCGGGGGTGGGTGTAACAACAATTAAGCCATCACTTCTTCGAGAACCATCTAAATATCGGAAATGTCAAACCCACAATCTAACTGTTTCTACAATCGATGGTTTGCCTGTCGCATTTTCATGACCAATGATACATATGCCGATGGTACAAAGACAACATTTACATCGTAGATTTATCTAAGGGTGTGTTTAGGATATAATTTGAGACAACAAACACTTGTTTGATTGATGGATGAAATATACATGAATTGGTAAATTTGATAACAAATGACTTGATAAAGAATTGGTGAATTTAATAAATGTTTTATAGATTGGGATTTGAGAAGGTTGGATTTTTTTTGGTTAAGACAATGAGGAAAGATGGCAAAATGCACAAAGAGACCTATAGGTTTGTGATTTCTAACGAGTAAGTCCTAACAGTTTCACTACGTAGTGAAAATGGGGCTTACTGCGGCCAAACCCGCAATAGAGCCGCAATAAATTCCCGCAGTAAATAAAGGCGCAGTTTGTTCTCTACTGCGTTCATGGCCGCGGTACCTGCTGTAGCCTTACTGTGGTCATGACAATAGTAAACATTTTTATCAAGTAAAAAAAGGTGAGCAAACAGACGGTGGTGATGGTGAGACGGCAGTGTGGTAAACATTTTTATCAATTAAAAAAAGTTGGATGAATTCGGATGAATATAAGAAAGCATTAATGGTGGCCATAGTTCTAGTCGGTCCTTCGGCAGAAAGCATGGTCAGAGCGCTCCTCCTGGTCTTGGGTTGGGCCTCTTGGGCCCCGTTGGCCCATGATGCTTTGGATGGTTTTTGGGCTTAGTGGGCTTGGAGCCTCTTGGGCTCCTCCACCTGCAAGCCGCACCGGAGGTTCTTTGGAAGAAGAAGAAGAAGAAGAAGAAGAAGAAGAAGAAAGGAGAAAGGAGAAAGAAAAATAGAAAGAAAGAGAAGAAGAAAGGAGAAAGAAAAATAGAAAGAAAGAGAAGAAGAAAGGAGAAAGAAAAGTAGAAAGAAAGAGAAGAAGAAAGGATAAAGAAAAATAGAAAGAAAGAGAAGAAGAAAGAAGATTTGAGAAAGAAAACAAAAAAGAAACAAGGAGATGAAGGAGAATTGAAGATAGAAAGAAAGAAGAAGATGGACGAGAAGATGAAGGTTGAAGAAGATGAAGATGAGAAGATATGAAGGTTTCGACGAATGAGAACCCTAAAAAGACATTACTGCGGTCTTGGCTATACTCATCCATTTATTGTGCCTTTACTCATCCATTTACTGCGCCGGCCTGCTTACTGCGGCCCAAACCGCAGTAAGGGCCGCAGTAAAAATGTGTTTTCCCACGTAGTGTTTGCCATGACCGAGTCCTCAATGTTACAAATCGTAACTCAAAGAGTCCTAAGTTAACGGTTTTGTACACGTGATTTTGACATGACGTTAACACCGTTTATTTTGGGCACATTTTAATGTTTTTTTTTTCATTTTTCTCTGCAATTTTTATTTTTATTTTTGCATACTTATGAAAACATTTTTAATGCGATTTCTGAAAACAATGTTTTTTATGTGATGCTTTTATTGAGAACGCCAAGAAATAATTGAAAAATGTTGTATTATTCGAAAAATTTATATAATTATTATATTAAATTTTGTTTTTTCATAAAAAATGTTTATAAATGTTATCCAACTTCACGATGTTTTGGTATTCAATTTGCACAAGTAAAACATTAAAAAATTGAAACATTACATTATAATAAAATTTTCAAAATTCAATTTGCACAAGTAAAAAGACGAAAATGTTTTTAAAAAGCATGTCAATGCATTTTTCGCTTTGAAACAAACAGTATAATAAAAAAATGAAAACATTAAAAATCATAAAATTTAATCTGCACAAGTAAATATATACTTTTGTAGTTAAAATGGAAGAGATGGTATTGGTGAGGAACAGATGTACCAATGTAAAATTTTAAGTGAAAGACATGACAATCGTTGGTAAATGAGTTTACCGTCGTGGTGCTTAGGCTACACCCAGCGGTAAACAGTCTACCGTGATTATGTTGATAGATCGACGTAGCAGTAAGAAAATTATTAAATCGGCGCATATGTCAATTATAAGAAGGTAAGAAGTGGTTTTTATTTTTGTTATTAGGTTGGTACAGAATTGATGACAAAGGCCCCCACAAACCTGTGCAAAATCCATTGCATGATACAAAAAAAAAAGTGGCTATGTGCATGCCACTAACGTCACGCCGCGGTATTGCAGCCGCTGCCTCAGTAATTACTGCGCCTTATTGCGAATTTGCGAGTGAAGCCGCGGTAAATGAGGTAAACTCGACGTGGTGTGCTATGCTAAGCATACATCGGGACCCTCTTACAGTTGCTATATAAAACCTTCAAAATATGTATGTGAATGGTATTATGGGGGTAGAGTAGGGGAGGGAAGGGAGCATTTTTTTCATTGTTCGAATATGTTCTTTAAGTTTTATGGTAAATAGACTTTACTGCATAGTGGTGGAGTATGTTCTCTAACTTTTATGTTATGGCCCTAATAGGTTATGTTAGGGGTTCACTGTAGGTTTTACCAGTACTACGATGTTAACTTTGATGATTAAATATAATTTTCAGAAATTTATAGAACTAGAATGTTAAATCGATAACTTATAGGATATGAATAAAATTGAATAACATTTATATACTTGATAACCTATAGGACTGATGAGTGCGCTTTATTGATATATATTTCACCTCTGAACATTGATTTTTATGATAACTATTGCTAGTTCATAGTATTGGCGCAAGTGTTTTGATAAGTGCAAATTATAATATATATATATATATATATATATATATATATATTTTACCCTCAATTTTGCATATAAACTCAATTAATTGCCATGTCTTTATTAATTTACGCAAGGATTTTGCATGATTCTACTTTGGGAGGTGTTGGAGCAAAAGTGAGGAATTTGGAGCTAAATTGACAAGAAGTTAGAAGTTGAAGGTAAATTAGAGTGAAAGATGGAATGTGAAGATTAAAATGGCACGAAGACAAGAGTTGGTGACCTAAATGATCAAGTGAAGAAGATTGGTGGTTCACACGTACTTAAGCTATAAGAAACCAATTTCTATTAAATATGGCTAAATGCCACGTGATTTGGGCTTGGATCAAAGTCCAAATGGGACGTGTGCAAGCTGACTATAAAAGCAATCTATCAATAATCTCATTTATTTCCATAATTCATACACAACTAGCTAGAATCACAAGTCCCTGTGAATTCGACCCGGTACTCATCGGTTTACTACTTGTTTGACAGTCGTACACTTGTGGTGTTGCGACCAAGTTTTTGGCGCCGTTGCCGGGGACTTGTTTTTTTCTTCTTGCTATTTGTGTTTGAGTTACATTGTATATAATAATTTTTTATCATTTTTTTCAGGAAAAAAAGAAAAACAATGGAAGACCAAGTGGAAGATGAGATCCAACGTTTGTTGAAGCAGACATATTTCATAATAAAGTATTGGGTCAAAGATTATCAATCGTCAGACGATAGTTTCCTTGGAAGTGGAAAAATCGGTCTGGTAGAGCAGTTGTTCAAAGAAAACTTCACTCAATTGAAAGAATTGTTTGGCAAAAGTACTTTGATTGAGTTAAGTGAGGAAATCAAGCGAAATTGGAGTGAAGTAGCTACAAAGTTTCAAGAACTATATGACCGGATTGAAAATTTTGAGAGGTTAAATAATCTTGATAAAGGTCACATAATGGAGTCCGTGGAGGAGGTGATAGACATGGAAAATTAGAATGGACCCATGGAGGAACAGGTGCCGGAAAACTCAAATGATTTTTTGAGTGATGGTAATTTCTTTCCCCAATCTGATTGTTTGATTAAAGCAAATGACATGATAAGTAATGATGTTTTAATTGTTGATAATGGTGATGCAAAGGTTGATGATGCAATTTTTGAGGATGAGCCTACATTTATAAATGAAACTCTTTCTACACTTGATGTGCATAGCTATGATAGCTTTGAGGTGGGAGAGAGTATTATCACTCATGATGCATATTTTGACCCATATGCCATCTTTTACTTGCCAACAATATCTGAGAAAAGACTTCTGCAAAATGTTCTCTTTAATCCATGTGTAGTGAGATTTTCCAAGAATTTCTTGAATAAGTCTGCATGTCAATTGTTTGATCTGGGGAAGGGAAGTGATACTTTAAGTGTGAAAATGCATGATAATTATTTTTATGGATCGGAATAGAAGCTTAAATGGTCTAGGTTGGTATTTGATCCTGGTTCTTGCAGTAACTCTTTGATTTTATGCCATAGGACAAAAAGACATGATAAGAATCTTGCTACCCATGACTTGTGTGATCTATATCTTATTCATGTCAAGAGCTTGAGCTACGAAACCAATCGGGAGCATGTTCTTTTGTTTGGTTATTTTCAGTTTCGAGGGTGGTTGTTTAAATTGGAAATAATTCATGTTTTTTTCTTGCTTTATAAAATCTTTTATTATGGTAGTCTTTTCCTTAAGATTACTAACTTGGCCATGGAGAAAGGGCCTCATGAGTTTTGCAGGTATAAAGGATTCAAGTTTGATCACGTGAAAAAGTGGATGTTCGAGTATTCCACTGGTTGGACCGGTTCTACATGGAAACATCTTAAGGGAGTCACTTGAGTCCTACTGATGGGACTGTCGAGCTAGCGATGTTAACCCAAGCTAATTAGTAGTAGATTTATATTATTTTATATGTTATATTATTTAAGTTTAATGATGATTTTGGAGTTTGGATGCAGGTGATGATGGCAAGAATGAGCTCAGAAAATTTTCTCAAATGAATTTTGGAGGTATCGGGAAAAAGTGGAGTAAAAACATGATGATCTTTAGCGGAAGCCGATTTTGAAGCCTTTATAGTCATTTTATGGATTTTAAGTACGAAGAAAAGTTGTAGCTTTATCTCTTAGCTACAAGTGGGCTTTTGAATCGCCTCAATCGAATGTCGGAGCACAACGTTATGGCTAAAATACAGAGGTTGAAACGAGCTGACAGAAAAGTCGCGCCAAGGTCGCGGAGAAAGGCAATGTTTCGCTGTCAAAAACCGCATTCTCCAAATTTTCCACAAAAAGTTCACGGTCTGCGAAAGATTTTCGCAACCTCGACCTCGAAAAATCAACCGTCGATCAGCCGGTTGCTATAAACTTCAAGAAGACATAACTTTTATTACGGGTGTCCGTTTTTCGCCCACAATATATCAAACTGAAGGGAAAAACAAGCTCTATCCATTTATCAAATCCTCTTCAACATATGTGAGCACCATTGGTAGAGATTTCAATGGAGCCTCCCGGGACATGGAACGGGGACCTAACTTGGTCCCCCATGTATGACTTTCGATACCCTTTCCAACATTGTGGACAATGTCGATTTCGAGTTTGGGGGGTTGATTATAGTGCTATGATTTGGATTGTTGGAATGATTGCTTGCATGCCTACTATGATATCTTGCGTATTACTTTCTAGTGTAGGGGTGCATATTTACAATTTATCAATATTTGAAAATTTAAAAAAAATGAAAAAGTTGAAAATTCAAAAATAGTAGCGTTAGTGCATGTAGTATTTAGGTTGCATTTAGGTACCCAATGCTCCAGTAAGTTGAATTTTAATCTGGAACATTTATTGATTTACATATCTATGATCATATAGGTGGTAGGAAATTGTGTTCAAAGCTTTAAATAGAGATTCCAACTGTCAGAATTTGAGCCTATCAATGCATGAATTGTGTGATTTATTCTTCATGAGAGTATCTTGCTAAGTATATGAGGTAGAGCTTGCTTGTTTGAGACCGTTGCGAATCTACATATGTTGTGTTGAGCCGGAAAGATGGTGGTAAATTAGGATGAGCCAATTGACTAAATAGCCAACCTGTACTTTATTTCCACTAGCAAACCCCCATTTGAGGCTGAAACCGGATTCTTTGATCACCCACAATTTTAAGCTATTCCATTCTCTTATATTACCTTTTCAACCCTGAAACTTCTTGAGTATTTTATTATGGGCATAGGGATGAAATATTTGTGGTGTTCAAACTTTGAGTTTGGTGGTGTTATATATTTTTGTGCTATGTGAGTAGAAGAGATAATTCTAGGAAAAAAAAGTGTGCCCGAGTTGAAAAAGATATATGAATAAAAGGCGAAATCAAGGAAAAAAAAGGCACTTGTGATTATATTGTGTATACCATAATTGTCACAAAGGTTAGAAAAGTGCAATTATGTAAAATTGATGTGAAGCTTGCAAAAGAAGTAAGTATTGGTGTGGATCATGTGTGATTATTATTACTCTTTAGTGCCCAAATGCTTGTAAGCTCAAGAATGTTTCAAATAAGCTGCACCTAAATAAGCTTTCAATCGACATCCTCCATCACCAAGCCAGGCCTGATTACAACACAGATGAAAGACCATCCGACTTGTGAGACATATAACCTTTTCCTTCGGGAAGAATGAGTAGAGGGATTTTGGTTCGCTTTCAAGCCTATGGATTGAAAATACTTAGTAAGATCACTATACACATGTGCACACCCACCTTACAGAGTGAAAAAATAAGGGAGTGACCCTTTGTTTATTGATTTGAGCACAAAGTCTCAAAACCTCTTTGATCATTTATATGTTTAGATATGTGTGGTTCTGGATGCAAATTTGACTTGAGTGAGCATTGGTAGTTTGTTTGATTCTTTTGCTTAGTTCTAGGACTGTATATATGTAGAATTGCTAGGGACTAGCAATTGTTTGAGTTTGAGGGTATTTGATAAGTGCAAATTATAATATATATTTTACCCTCAATTTTGCATATAAACTCAATTAATTGCTATGTCCTTATTAGTTTATGCAAGGATTTTGCAGAATTCTACTTTGTGAGGTGTTGGAGCAAAAGTGAGGAATTTGGAGCTAAATTGACAAGAAGTTAGAAATTGAAAGTAAATTAGAGTGAAAGATGGAATGTGAAGATTATAATAGCACAAAGACAAGAGTTGGTGACCTAAATGATCAAGTGAAGAAGTTTGGTGGTTCACATGTACTTAAGCCATAAGAAACAAATTTCTATTAAATATGGCTAAAGGCCACGTGATTTGGGCTGGGATGAAAGTCCAAATTGAAAGTGTGCAAGCTGACTATAAAAGCCAACCTATTTACACATTCAGAGGAGGCTGCCACAGGGGAGCCGCACAACGGGACGTATCATTAAGAAGAAAAGCAGCCAACAAGAAAAGCAGCCAACAATTCGTGATTTTTGGTAGAAAGAACACAAGTTGAGCAAAACTGGAGAAATTGATCACCGTTTTTTATTGTTTTTCATCCAAAAAAATCCGGGTTTTATTATTTTATTATTTCTTGTCATTGAACATGTTTAGTGGCTAATTTTTTAATTGCTTTCTAGGATTACTTTGTGAAGCTTGACTGTAGGATCTAACACTTTAATTCTACATATTATTACTCTGGGATGCTGTTTAATTACTTGAAACATTGATGCATTATTCTCTTGATCACGGAATATTTGTGGTGTGTTTTTGCTCGATAGAGAAAAATATTACTAGAACACAGGGTAATTAGGCTAGACACCGTTATAGAGCGCACCAAAATAATTAGAGTGGAGCGATAGTTGTACTTTAATCACCTAGGTGGAACGCTCGATAGAGGACATCTAGAATTGATAAATCTTCTTACATGTTAAAGAGTAATAATTGTAGTAAAATTAGAGTGTTAAACCAGAAGGTCAAGTAGATCATAAATCCTAGAAAGAAGTTTTAATTCCTGAATTTTCTCATCACCTGCAACTTAGTTTTGTTAATTAATTTTCACAAACAATCCATCAATAATCTCTTTTATTTCTATAATTCATACACAACATGATAGTCTCGTTCCTAAAGAAGGCCCGGACTCTCAGTTGATGTGGTGGAGAAGATGATGTTCTTGAGACTCCAAGCTTGCTGTTCAGAGTAATCTGTAAAAGATAGGAAGAATACTCGAAGTAGCAAGAGGGGAGTGGGGGCGTGTAGTAGCTTACCCGGTTTAAGGTGGACATCACCCTATTTATAGAGTGATGCCGGGAGAAGAGCCTCCCAGGTTGAAGCCTTGGGACAGTGTGAGACAAGTCGACAAGTCTGCCGATTTCGGGAGATAAGGCGGCTGTGATGATGAAGATCTCAGCAAACCGCCTTAGGAGATTCACTTGTCGAAGATAGAAGATCTTTGGCGTGTGAGCCAAGGTAAGATCACTCGAGGCTCGTGCTGACCTCCCCATTGGTTGCTTGAAGCCGAGATGGCCAAGTGGCTGCAAGGCGAAGGCACAAGGCGCAAGGGCGAAGGCTGCAGGGCGAAGGCCCGAGATAAAGCAAAGCCAATGAGGGTGTAAGGGTCGCACGAACACTGAGTGCGAGGCCTTATCTGGCGAGGCCAGTATAGGCACGAGAGCCCTCGCGGCGAGTAAGACCGCGAGGTGAGACCCGCAAAGGCATAAGAGGCCCGCGAAGGCGAAAGGAGACCGCGAGGAGTAAGACCTCGTGTAGGTGATACTTAAGTTTGTGAGGGCCTTGCGCGGCGAGACACTGGAGACCTCGCGAAGGCGAGATTTGGAGACCTCGCGAAGGCGAGACTTAAGCTGCGAGGGTGAGACCTTGCGAGGCGTAAACGCTTGGGTAGTGTACCAAGATGCCTCCCACGATAGCGGAGTATGGGGAGGGTCACATGCTCCGTATGTAGCCAAAGTAAGGGTTTTGCTCGAAGAGCGATGACCGTTGAAGACCATGGATGGGATTTTCCCACTTGGAAGGTCTGTGGGGCACGCGAAGGCGGCTCTCGCGAGACCTTCCTGAAGATACCGCAAGGGTAAGCCCTTGGGTAGTGTGCGATGTACCAAGAAGAGGATACCTGCAAAGTACTCACAAGCCATATGATAAGAGTGAAATAAAGTTCAGTTTACCTTAAGCCTGTAGTTGTGGCCCTCCCGTGCCGCAAAGGGATTACCCTTGGGGCGGGGTGAGTAGAAGGTCAGTTGGGGATGAGACCCGCAGCCACTGTGTTGAGAGCCCGTGCGGAAGGTCCGGTGGCGCGCGAGGCGACTTATACAAGGACCCCCTGAAGGAGCCAAAGGGGATTACCCTTCCGCCCCGCAAAGGGATTACCCTTGGGGCGGGGCGAGTTGAAGGTCAGTTGGGGATGAGACCCGCAACTACGTGTCGAGAGCCCGTGCGGAAGGTCCGGTGGCGCGCGAGGCGACTTATACAAGGACCCCCTGAAGGAGCCAAAGGGGATTACCCTTCCGCACCGCAAAGGGATTACCCTTGGGGCGGGGCGAGTTGAAGGTCAGTTGGGGATGAGACCCGCAACTACATGTGTCGAGAGCCCGTGCGGAAGGTCCGGTGGCGCGAGGCGACTTATACAAGGACCCCCTGAAGGAGCCAAAGGGGATTACCCTTCCGCACCGCAAAGGGATTACCCTTGGGGCGGGGCGAGTTGAAGGTCAGTTGGGTATGAGACCCGCAACTACTGTGTCGAGAGCCCGTGCGGAAGGTCCGGTGGCGCGCGAGGCGACTTATACAAGGACCCCCTGAAGGAGCCAAAGGGGATTACCCTTCCGCACCGCAAAGGGATTACCCTTGGGGCGGGGCGAGTTGAAGGTCAGTTGGGGATGAGACCCATGACTACGTGTCGAGAGCCCGTGCGGAAGGTCCGGTGGCGCGCGAGGCGACTTATACAAGGACCCCCTGAAGGAGCCAAAGGGGATTACCCTTCCGCACCGCAAAGGGATTACCCTTGGGGCGGGGCGAGTTGAAGGTCAGTTGGGGATGAGACCCATGACTACCTGTGTTGAGAGTCCGAGCGGAAGGTCTGCGTGGCGTGCGAGGCGACTTACACATAGACCTCCTGAAGGAGCCAAAAGGGGATTACCCTTCCGCACCGCAAGGGATTACCCTTGGGGCGGGGCGAGTTGAAGGTCAGTTGGGGATGAGACCCATGACTACGTGTCGAGAGCCCGTGCGGAAGGTCGGTGGCGTGCGAGAGGCGACTTATACAAGGACCCCCTGAA
The DNA here is from genome assembly GCA_024586325.1 of Stellera chamaejasme. Taxonomy (NCBI): domain Eukaryota; kingdom Viridiplantae; phylum Streptophyta; class Magnoliopsida; order Malvales; family Thymelaeaceae; genus Stellera; species Stellera chamaejasme. Next base: position 33,183,394 of record CM044984.1, read on the forward strand.
GGAGCCAAAGGGGATTACCCTTCCGCACCGCAAAGGATTACCCTTGGGGCGGGGCGAGTTGAAGGTCAGTTGGGGATGAGACCCGCAACTACTGTGTCGAGAGCCCGTGCGGAAGGTCCGGTGGCGCGCGAGGCGACTTATACAAGGACCCCCTGAAGGAGCCAAAGGGGATTACCCTTCCGCACCGCAAAGGATTACCCTTGGGGCGGGGCGAGTTGAAGGTCAGTTGGGGATGAGACCCGCAACCACTGTGTTGAGAGTCCGAGCGGAAGGTCTGTGGCGTGCGAGGGCGACTTACACATAGACCTCCACTGAAGGAGCCAAAGGGGACTACCCTTCCGCACCGCAAAGGGATTACCCTTGGGGCGGGCGAGTTGAAGGTCAGTTGGGGATGAGACCCGCAACTACTGTGTCGAGGAGACCGTGCGGAAGGTCCGGTGGCGTGCGAGGGCGACTTATACAAGGACCCCCCTGAAGGAGCCAAAGGGGATTACCCTTCCGCACCGCAAAGGATTACCCTTGGGGCGGGGCGAGTTGAAGGTCAGTTGGGGATGAGACCCGCAACTACCGTGTCGAGAAGTCCGTGCGGAAGGTCCGGTGGCGGGCGAGGTCGACTTATACAAGGACCCCCCTGAAGGAGCCAAAAGGGGTGTACCCTTCCGCACCGCAAAGGATTACCCTTGGGGCGGGGCGAGTTGAAGGTCAGTTGGGGATGAGACCCGCAACCACCTGTGTGGAGAAGTCCGAGCGGAAGGTCTGCTGTGGCGTGCGAGGGCGACTTACACATAGACCTCCCTGAAGGAGCCAAAGGGGACTACCCTTCCGCACCGCAAGGGATTACCCTTGGGGCGGGGCGAGTTGAAGGTCAGTTGGGGATGAGACCCGCAACTACTGTGTTGAGGGCCCGTCGACCGGTCAGTGCGAGAGGGCGATTGAGAGGGCAATTGTTTTGCCATGGGATCTTTGTAAGAGAAAAGCGGGTATACCAATTTATATTGGATCAACAAAGCGAGCTTTAGGACTTACTTGGTCCGTGAAGTTTTTTGATCATGTGGATCGTGGAGAGATCTGCCTTAATAGGCAAAGGCGTGTCTGCGCCGTAGATAAAGGAGAAGGATGTCTCTTGAGGCCCTCTTTGAGGGTATGGTTGGCGACCAAGTAGAGATAAAAGATTTCGCGGAGGCGAGCAACAAGGCCGTGAGGACCGGACTCGCGGGCGCTGGTGCGGTCGGCTCTGGGCCAATGAGATCAAGGCCCCATAGGGCGAATGGCCTTGGATTCGTCGATCTTTGGAGACTCCGTAGATGGCAGCCATTTTAACACAAGAGTTGGTCTGCAAATCTGGTGTCATATTTTGACCATCGCGGCGATGTCCCTTTTCGGGGTATCCGGGCGGAGTCCCTTAAGAGTGTTGAAGCATTGTTGGAGGGATGATGAAAAAACCCGTGAAGCCATGTTTGCTTTATTAATGAGAATATGTCATATGACATGTTTTGCAGTGAGGCAATATTGCTAGCCTTCGCAAAAGGGTTGGCGAGAGTGGTCAAGTGACTTCCTCTACGTTCATGAACCGGGATGCCCTATGGAGAAAGCTGCTCCATGTTGCCCGGGGGTTGGTGTGTACCTCCACAAAGAAAAGAGACCCCAACGGAGACCACGAATGACCGTGAGCAGGCGGGCCTCCTCTCCCAGATTTGGGACTTGGAGAGATTCCGCTTGGAACCGTTGAACGTATTCCACGAGGGATTCTTCCCTTTTCGGCGTATCTGCGGGAGGTGTCCTGCCATTTTGGGTTGAGGCTTGGATACCATAAAGTGATTGGAAAAGCTGCGGGAGAGCTCCTCAAATGAGTCAAACCTCTTCCCGCGAAGGGTGGTAAACCAATTCGCCGAAGCCCCTACGTGCGTGGGCGAAGGCTCTGCGAGCGTGTTGTCGTCCGCCCTCGCAATGGCCATCGCGGAGGCGTAACGTTGTAAATGAATATCTGGATCTGATAAACCGTTGTAAGCGTCTAGCTTGGGTTGGTGAAACTGATCCGGAATAGAGGTCTCAAAACCCGTTGGGTGAAGGGTGAGTCGAGAGGTGACCCAAACCCACTCTGGCGGCGTTATGGACACTAGCCCCCTCCTCTCTTCTTTCCAGTTCTTCTATCCGTTTAGTAAGTGCCATAAGTACAGATGAGGAGAGTCGGGGCGACTTACTTGATGAGGCGGCGTAGCGAGGCGTTCGGTTGGTTGGTTCGCAGCGTTCAACGCCATCGAAACGCCTCTTAGAAATCTTGGCGAGTGTTTCGCGCAAGTTGTGAGTAACCGCCTCAGTGATTGTTCGAAGAACGGCCGGATCAAGGCCTACCAGTGGAGTATTCGGTGGTGGAGTGTTTTGCTCCTGGGGCACATTTTGGTTAACGTGAGAGGAGCTTTCCTCCGTCGAGCGAACCGAGAGTTCCCAGTTGTGGGAAGCCGTGGCGGGTGGATTCCTCCTTCCCGGCGGCTACGCCTACTCGTACTTTGAGTAGTTGACATGACTTGCCACTTGTGGTTTGTAATATGGGTTTATAGTAAGAACTTTTCGTTCCCACAGACGGCGCCAAACTGATAGTCTCGTTCCTAAAGAAGGCCCGGACTCTCAGTTGATGTGGTGGAGAAGATGATGTTCTTGAGACTCCAAGCTTGCTGTTGAGTAATCTGTAAAGATAGGAAGAATACTCGAAGTAGCAAGAGGGGAGTGGGGGCGTGTAGTAGCTTACCCGGTTTAAGGTGGACATCACCCTATTTATAGAGTGATGCCGGAGAAGAAACCTCCCAGGTTGAAGCCTTGGGCAGTGTGAGACAAGTCGACAAGTCAGCCAGATTTCGGGAGATAAGGCGGCTGTGATGATGAAGATCTCAGCAAACCGCCTTAGGAGATTCACTTGTCGAAAGATAGAAGATCTTTGGCGTGTGAGCCAAGGTAAGATCACTCGGGCTCGTGCTGACCTCCCATTGGTTGCTTGAAGCCGAGATGGCCAAGTGGCTGCAAGGCGAAGGCCTGCAAGAAGAAGGCGAAGGCCCAAGAGATAAAGCAAAGCCAATGAGGGTGTAAGGGTCGCACGAACACTGAGTGCGAGGCCTTATCTGGCGAGGCCGGTATAGGCACGAGAGCCCTCGCGAAGGCGAGTAAGACCGCGAGGTGAGACCCGCAAAGGCATAAGAGGCCCGCGAAGGCGAAAGGAGACCGCGAGGAGTAAGACCTCGTGTAGGTGATACTTAAGTTTGTGAGGGCCTTGCGCGGCGAGACTGGAGACCTCGCGGGCGAGATTTGGAGACCTCGCGAAGGCGAGACTTAAGCTGCGAGGTGAGACCTTGCGAGGCGTAAACGCTTGGGTAGTGTACCATGGAGGAGGTGATAGACATGGAAAATTAGAATGGACCCATGGAGGAACAGGTGCCGGAAAACTCAAATGATTTTATGAGTGATGGTAATTTCTTTCCCCAATCTGATTGTTTGATTAAAGCAGATGACATGATAAGTAATGATGTTTTAATTGTTGATAATGGTGATGTAAATGTTGATGATGCAACTTTTGAGGATGAACCTACATTGATAAATGAAACTCTTTCTACACTTGATGTGCCTAGCTATGATAGCTTAGAGGTGGGAGAGTCTATTATCACTCATGATGCATATCTTGACCCCTATCCCATCTTTTGTTTGCCAATAATATATGAGAAAAGACTTCTACAAAATGTTCTATTTAATCCATGTGTAGTGAGATTTTCCAAGAATTTCTTGAATAAGTCTACATGTCAATTGTTTGATCTGGGGAATGGAAGTGATACTTTAAGTGTGAAAATGCATGATAATTATTTTTATGGATCGAAAGAGATGCTTGAATGGTCTAGGTTGGTATTTAATCCTGGTTCTTGCAATAACTCTTTGATTTTATGCCATAGGACAAAAAGACATGATAAGAATCTTGCTACCAATGACTTGTGTGATCCATATCTTATTCGTGTTAAGAGCTTGAGCTACGATACCAATCGAGAGCATATTCTTTTGTTTGGTTATTCTCGGTTTCGAGGGTGATTGTTTAAATTGGAGAGAATTCATGTATTTTCCTTGCTTCATAAAATCTTTTATTATGGTAGTCTTATCCTTAAGATTACTAACTTGGTCATGGAGAAATGGCCTCGTGAGTTTTGCAGGTATAGAGGATTCAAGTTTGATGATATGGAAAATTACATGCCGGAGCATCTAAATGGTTGGACTGGTTCTACATGGAAACATCTTAAAGGAGTCACTTGAGTCCTACTGATGGGACTGTCGAGCTAACGACGTTAAAACAAGTGAATAAAGGTAAGAGTAAGCTTGAAAAATTGTGGAATAAATTTTGGAGGTACTCGAAAAATTGGCGGATTAAAATCAGGAAGATCTTTCTTACAAGCCGATTTTGAAGCATCTACAGTCATTTTATGGATTTAAAGTACGAAGAGAAGTTGTAGCTTTATCTCTTAGCTACAAGTGGGCTTTTGAATCGCCTGAATCGGATGTCGGAGCACAACGTTATGGCTAGAATACGGAGGTTGAAACGAGCTGACAGAAAAGTCGCGCCAAGGTCGCGGGCAAAGGCAATGTTTCGCGGTCAAAACCAGATTCTCCAAATTTTCCACAAAAGTTCGCGGTCTGCGAAAGATTTTCGCAACTTCGACCTCGAAAAGTCAACCGTCGGTCAACCGGTTGCTATAAACTTCAAGAAGGCATAACGTTTGCTATGGGTGTCCGTTTTTTGCCCAAAATATATCAAACTGAAGGGAAATAACAAGCTCTATCCATTTATCAAGTCCTCTTCAACATATGTGAGTACCACTGGTACAAATTTCAATGGAAACTCCCTAGACATGGAACGGGGACCTAACTTGGTCCCCCAGGTATGACCACCATTCTGATTCCATCCTACTTTTCTTTCTCTTCTCATGAGGACATGGTTGACTTTGAGTTTGGGGGGATTGTTTATATTGCATGATTACATGGTGATTGTTGGTTGATTGCAGTGGAATGATTGTTTGAGCCTTTTTTTAGTTTAGATTTAGTTTAGATTTCAAAAAAAATTTGAAAAATTGAAACAAAAATAGTAGTATTAGTTGCATGTAGTATTTAGGTTGCATTTTAGGGACCCCGATGCTCCAGTAAGTTGAATTTTAAACCGGAACCTCTGTTGATTTACATATTTATAATCATATAAGTAATAAGAAATTGTGTTCAAAGCTTTAAATGGAGATTCTACCTGTGAGATTTTGAGCCTAATTACCCATGAATTGTGTGAATTGTTCTTCATGAGAGTATCTTGCTAAGTATCAGAGCTAGAACTTGCTTGCTTGTAACCGTTGCAAATCTACATATGTTGTATGTTGACCCGGGAAGACGGTGGCAAATTAGGATGAGCTTGCTCACTAAATAGCCAACATGTACTTTATCTCCATTAGAAAACCCCCTTTGAGCCTGAAACTGGATTCTTTGATCACCCATGGTTTGAGCCATATCCGTTCTCTTTATATTACCTTTTCATCCATGAAACTTCTTGAGTATTTTATTCTGGGCATAGATATGAATTTTTGTGGTATGTTCAAAGTTCGAGTTTGGGGGTGTTATTCATTGATTGTGCTATGCGAGTGGTGAATACACAATTCTGGAGAAAAGTGTGTGCCTAAGTGGTGTATTAAAAGAAAAAAAAATGAAATCAAGAAAAAAGCACTTGTATGCCAGAAATGTTACAGAGGTTGAAAAAGTGTAATTTTATGGAAAACAAAAGTGTGAAGCTTGCAAAAGATACGAGTTGGGTATGAGTGTTATGATTATTGTTATTCTTTGGTGCCCAACTACTTGGAAGCTCAAGAATGTTTCAAATAAGCTCCACATAAATAAAGCTTTCAACCGATTTCCACTCTTACCAAGTCGTGCCTCATTACAACCCAATTGAAAGACCACCTGATTGGTAAGACATGCAACCATTTCCTTCGGGAAGAAAAAGTAGAGGAGTTTTGGTTCGCTTGCAAGCCTATGGATTTAAGATACATGGTAAGATCACTATACACACGTGCACACCCACTTCAGAGAGTAAAACACTTAGGAAGTAATCCTTTGTTTATTGATTTGAGTACAAAGTCCTAAAACCTATTTGATCATTTATATGTTTAGAGATGTGTGGTTCTGGAAGATGATTTGACTTAAGCGAGCATTGGTAGTTGGTTGATTTGTTTGCTTAGCTCTAGGACTGCATATAGGTAGAATTGCTCGGGACTAGCAATTGTTTAAGTTTGAGGGTATTTGATAAGTGCAAATTAGTATATATATTTTACCATCAATTTTGCATATAAACTCAATTAATTGATATGTTCTCATTAGTTTATACAAGAATTTTTCAGGATTCTACTTTGGGAGGCATTGGAGTAAAATTGATGAATTTATAACTAAATCAACAAGAAATAAGAAATTGGAGGCAATATGGATGATAGGTTGAAGTTAATGATCAAATTGATAAAAAGGAGAAGTTTTGGGGTCAAGGTGAACAACTTAAAGAACTTGGAGGCCATGATGGGAGGTTGACCCAATATTCATTACACCTAGTCCAATTTGGACTAGGTTTTGACGGAACAAATAGTTGGCACAATTGAGAGCCGCACAACATCACGCATAGGGAAGGGAGAAAAAGAAGCAGCCGCACAACAAGAGTGAACAATTGGTGACTTTGTAGAGAAACAACACAGGCTGAGCAAAACTGAAGAAATTGATCACCGTTCTTCATTGTTTTTCATCCAAAAAAAATCCGGGTTTCATTATTTTATTATTTCTTGCCATTGAACATGTTTAGTGGCTAATTTTTTAATTGCTTTCCAGGATTATTTTGTGAAGCTTGACTGTAGGATCTAGCACTTTAATTCTACATATTATTACTTTGGGATGCTGTTTAATTACTTGAAACATTGATGCATTATTCTCTTGATCACGGAATATTTGTGGTGTGTTTTTGCTTGATAGAAAAAAATATTACTAGACCACATGGTAATTAGGCTAGACACCGCTATAGAGTGATGGTTTGCCATGGGTTCTAGGAAGAAAATAGATCACCAAAATAATTAGAGTGGAGCGATGGTTGTGCTTTAATCACCTAGGTGGAACGTTCAATAGAGGACATCTAGAATTGATAAATCTTCTTACATGTCGAGAGTAATAATTGTAGTAAAATTAGTGTTAAACCAGAAGGTCAAGTGAATCATAAATCCTAGAAAGCAGCTTTAATTCTTGAATTTTTTCATCTCCTGCAACTTAGTTTTGTTAATTAATTTTCACAAACAATCCATCAATAATCTCTTTTATTTCTATAATTCATACACAACTTGTTAGAATCACAAGTCCCTGTGGATTCGACCTGGTACTCACTGGTTTACTACTTGTTTGACAGCCGTACACTTGCGGTGTTACTACCAAGTTTTTGGCGCCGTTACCGGGGACCAATGGTCCGGGATTTTAAACTGAGGATTTAATGTTCCCTTTGAGTTTGTCGGACCAATGGTCCGGGAAATGTGAACTAAGGATTTGATCCTCCCTTTGAGTTCCTCGAACCAATGGTCCGGGATTTTGAACTGACATGTGAGTAAGTAGTTCTATCGCGGTTAATGCATTAACTGCTACTTTTTTATCAATGGTGGATATGCATCGTTTTGTGACGGTTTGTCTTCCCGGACATCCTTAAATAAGGAACAGTTCTTGAGTTGCTATTCACACCTCATTCTTGCATCCTTGCTTCCTTTGCTCTCTCTCTCTCTCTCTCTAGCTATTCCCTTTTTTCACGACGGACAACCCATCGCTCAAGGAGGCGATCAACATTTTCCAGAAGTGGAGAAGTGTTGAGAAAGTTGCCCCAGAGGAATACCTAGCATCGTTTCTCAGCCAAGAAACCGTTACGTCAGGCAGCCAAGAGGGAGCTTCTGCCGTAGAAAAGTTCTACCGCCGATATTTCTCCATCGTTGACGCGGCTGCGAACCTCTCGCCGGTAAACCTTAGGTCGCCCAACCGTCACAGCTTTCTCCGTCCAGTTTCTCGAGGTATTTACGAATGGCACCTCATTTTTCGATTCCTTCTTTTGATCGTCCTTCGGGAAATCTCTTAAAAACGAGTGACCCCACACCCGAAGGATGGTGGTCTGAAGTTGACCATTTCCGGAGCAAAGCCACTCTCGAACTTGTAAAGCGCTGGCAGCGGGACTTCTTCCTCCCCCGCACCGTAGCTATTAGGGTTCCAACGCCGGAGTGTCGTGTATACGAATCGGGCATTAGTAACTTAGTTATTTTTAGGAGCCAATTGGAGTGCGGGCTTCGTTTCCCCCCGCACCCTTTTGTCCAGGAATTAGCAGAATCCCATGGCCTAGCCATAAACCAGTTAAGCCCGAACACCTTATACCATATCAACGCGTTCCTCATGCTATGTATGGTGTTCGGGGTAGAGCCCAAAATTTCCACCTTCCTCCAATTCTACAAAATCGTGCAAAAGCCGAGGAACTGCTTCTATTACTTCGGGGCTAGAGGGAACCCCTCAAGGAAGTTCAACCTCATCTGGGATCTCCCTTCGAGCAGGAAAGGGTGGCACGAAGAATTCTTCTTTATGAAGCCCGAAGCTTTATGGGTCCTTCAAACTGTCCAGAAGGTTGGAGACCTTGTAGGGATTGAGGCGAATCCCGATAAAGTTGAAGCTATCCAAGCAATGGAAATCCCCACCAGGATTAGGGAGCTTCAACAACTGCTAGGGTGCATGGCATCCCTCGGAAGATTCCTCTCCAATTCGCGAAGGGCCAGGGAGCCACAATGGGGGTAAGGGGCTCGACCGGTTTCTGGGGCGTGTTGGCGAAGCGTTGACAATTATCGCACTTCTTAAAATATGTCTCTATGTCTCCCTTCATACTCAGCCAGAAATAATCAAGCATTGTAACGCGACCGTAGCTCATCCTCAAAGTAATGGATTGGTAGAGGCGGCCAACAAAGCCATTAAATATTCTATCAACAAATAATTAAGAGGTACTATGATGCTAAAGTTAGGCCGCGGTAATTCCAAACTGGAGATCTTGTGCTTCGGAGTACAACCACCACTAAACAGGACCACCTACAGGGAAAATGTACCCCAAAATGGGACGGGCCTTATCTAGTCCTCGACGAATTGGGGAGCGGCGCATACAGGTTGGGGAAGCCTATCGGGACGATGATTGACCGTGCCTGGAATGCGGAATGCTTACAGAAATACTATGATTAGCAGTTTAGAGGAACTATAATCTTTAAATTTGTGAGCCCTGAAATGTATAGCCCCAAGGCTTGAGTCCCATTTCAAGTAAACGTTGTGAATCAAACTTAAAATCAACATAACGATTCGCGTCGAGCCACGAATAGGCCGAGCCCTAGTAATAAAAATAAAGTAGTAAAGAAATTAATGTGGTAAGAAGGTTAAAGTCAAAGCTTTAATAGGGCAAATTTACTCGTCCACGATGACGAGCCTCGGGGGCTCGGGAAAATTTAAAAAGAACAAAAAAAACAAACAACAATTCAAGAGTTAAGGCAAATTTACTCGTCCACAATGACGAGCCTCGGGGGCTCGGGGAAATAAAAAAAAGATCAACAATTCAAGAGTGCGAAGTGTTTACAAGACTTTAGGGAGCCCTGGGAACTTCGTCCCTCTCCCCCTCGTCTGTTTCCGAGTCGTACTCGTAATTGGTTTCGGTTATTAGGAAGCCGAGGAACTTCCCTTACTCAACCCCAAACACACACTTCTTTAGGTTGAGGCGCATCTTATATTCCCGTAGTAAAGTGAAGGCCTCCCGGAGGTCCCTGACGTGATCCGGCTTTGTTTTGCTCTTTACTAACATATCATCTACGTACACCTCAACATTTCTCCCTATCTGTTTCTCGAAAATCCGATTCACGAGGCGCTGATATGTCGCCCCGACGTTTTTTAGGCCGAAGGGCATCATTTTGTATCTAAAGATGCCTAGATCTGTTATGAAAGTGGTTTTCTCGACATCACATGGTTCCATGAAAATTTGATTATAACCGCTGTATGCATCCATAAAAGATAACAATTTATGCCTTGAAGTGGCATTCATCAAGGTGTCAATACGAGGAAGGGAAAAGGGGTCCTTTGGACATACTTTGTTCAGGTCCGTGAAGTCAATACACATTCTCCACGTCCCGTCAGTTGTTTTTTACAAGCACTACGTTGGCAAGCCACATTGGGTAATAAACCTCAACGATGAAGTCTGCCGCTAGAAGTCTCTCGACTTTCGCATGGATGGCCTCCCTTCTTTCCATATTGATGCCTCGCCTTCTTTGGATAACTGGTTTGGCTTCTGAGGGAATACTCAACTTGTGAGTGAAGATTTTGGGATCTACCTCGGGCATGTCAGCGGTGTTCCAGGAAAAAATGTCCTTGAACTCTCTAAGTAGGTTCTTCAGTTGCTCCTCGTCCTCAGCCAGCAACTTGGTGCCAATCCTCATGACATGTTCTGGTAAGTCAGTAATCATCACCTCCTTTAGCTCCTCGACCGCGGAGCTTCTCGGCCTTTTTTCTTCATCCTTGAGATCGAAGTTGTCCGTGGATAGGTCAATCAAATCCAACGGGGTAAGATAGCTATAAAATCGTTCTAGACTCTTTACTAGAGGGACCGAGAAGGCCGAGTCACTCGGAGGGCGAGTGTGGATGGCAATCGGGCTTCGTGAGGTTGGAAGCCGTACTTTCATGGTCTTCGGCCTGAGATGCAAGTCAAACAATGATTGAGTATGCATGCCGAGGATGACATTGTAAGGGCTTGGTGACCTTATTACCTTGAAGCATACATCCGCCACAGCTGAGGGAGCGCCCTCCTAATCCAAATCCTGGCTGATGCATACCGATAAGGTGACAGTGCCCACAACAGGTATGGGATTGTTGTTCGGCCCGTAGACCGGCATAGTGCACTTGCTGAGGGTACCCTGGATCTCCTTGCTCATCATGCGGAACGTATGGAAAAATAGTATGTCGGGCTACACCCCAGTATCGACAAGTATCCTCCTGACCTAATACCCAGCTATCTCGGCCTCGATGGTAAGAGGGTTCTTATGTGGGAGAAGCGCCCCGGCCTCAGGGGTGTTGTCAAAAATGATCGGGGCGCATTCAGGGGTCAACTAGAGGTTGTTCAAATGCTCAGGTCGGACCTTCTCATCTGGATGGTCAAGTATCATCTGAATGATGGGCCGCTTCTCTTCCCTCCTCTGAGCCTCCTTTGGCCTAGAGGCCTCTGGCTCTTCCTTCTTTGGGGCGATCTACAGGGGCCCTCCCTTGACAAACTGAGGGAGTTTTCCTTGTTGGATCATCTCCTCAATGAGTCTGCAGAGCTCGTGACAATTCTCTGTCATATGTCCGTGATCCCGGTGGTATTTAAAGTATAACTTACGATTTCTCTGATCCAGGGAAGACCTCATAGGGCGGGGCCTTTCAAAGCCTGGCTGTCTCTCAATGACCGCAAGGATTTGATCTCGGGATGTGTTCAAGGGAGTGAACATATCCGGCGCGGGGTATTGCGGGTTAAAAGAACTCAGCCCCCGATGACCTCCCCGGCCGTGTCCTGGGTGATCTCTCTAGTTTCTCTCTCGACCGGATTCGGTCCGTTGGCGCTTTGACCGGTCATCAGTCTACGTCAGGTTGTCGGCCTTCCTGGCTTGTAGGCTATCCTCCAAATTTATGAAGGGCTCCGCCCGTTCATAGAACTCTGAAAGAGTCCGAGGCGCCCACGTGGCGATGTCCCTCCCGAAAGGTGTCACAGGATTGACACCCGCCGAGGCCGCATAGGTGGCAACCTCATCTGACAGGTTTGTCATTTGCACCAGGCAGTTATTAAATCGGTTCACGTAGCTTCTCGGCGGATCCTGCTTGTCCTGGGCCACGTCTTAGAGGCCGAGCGGTTTTCTCCTCATCCTCTTTTTTACCAGGTATTGGCCGATGAACATTTTCTTCAGAACTTCCCAGGTTGTTGTTGTCCCAGGAGTGATGGAGTACCATGATCGTGCCACCCCCTTCAAACTCTGGGGGAAAGCTCGTGCCAGGGCAACATCATCGTAGCCCATTCATTTCAATTTATCCTCAAATATTTGCACATGATCTTTGGGGTCGGTCGTCCCATCATACTGGCCAAAATTCGGAAGATTCATAGGCTGAGTTGGTTGGGGCATCAAGGCCCTGCTGTACTGTTGTTGAGGCATCGTGGCGGCCTGTTGTGCTTGTAGTAAAGCCACTTGGGCCTGAAACTGGCGCCATTGTTCCTGCTGTGCCTGAAGATACCACTCCAAGGAGGGTGTGGTCTGCGCCGTAGTACCCAAGGATGACAAAATGGTCAGGTCAAACCCCATCTGGGGTGCCATGAAAGGGTAGGCACCCAGGCTGGGAGTCCTTGTGAAGGGATCACTCAGTTGATGAGGAAAGTCGCGCGGCATCCCTGCACCCACGCAAAATGACTGGGGCCCCAAGAAGGCGTTGGAGCCGAGGGACGTCATTATTGCAAACGCTGGGGCATTGACTGGAGTATTGAACATTGGTGTTGTTTGGACTGTCGTGTACGCGGTGGCCACAGGTGGCATTTTGCCCGGCGCAGGAATCTTCCTGCAGGGAGGGGGCATTCAAGTTAGAATGCATTTCGTTAAGCGTAGCTCGGGGCATTGGCCCGCGTAAACTAGCAATTGTACTTGCCCGGAGGCATTCTTACGATTGTACTTGCCCGGAGGCAGTTCGAGTGAAGTTGGCGAGCAGGTTTCGGGGAGCGACCCCTTCACCTACCACCGTCGCTGTGTCGAGCGATTCCCCTATCGAGGTGACCTCCACAGACGTGGACGGAGTGACGCTTCTAAGGACGAAACCTGAACTGGCCATGGGGGTTGCCTCCTTGCCCTTGGTCTAATTGGTGTCAGACGGTAAAGTATCCTTTGGATCTGATATGTTTCCCACAGACATCGCCAAATGTTAATACCGGCGATTAACATTAATTAATATAAATGTTTGAGCGAGGGCGAAGTACTTGATACCGTGTCTGAGAAGGTTGGTCTCTCAAAAGGAAAGAATCCTGCCATGCTGTGACGATGTTGGGTTCTTCCGAGTGGCTGTGTCCTCTGCTGAGGGGCTCCTGAGATGAGCTACTTCCGAGTTGCTTCGTCCGATGCCGAGCCGCTCCTGAGACGAGTTGCTTTCGAGGTCGAGCGAGCACCTGGTACAATTCTTCGACGCTCAAGTTAGAATCCACAAGGTAAGCAAGCCGAGGATTGATTGAGTTAAAGTTGGGTTGAAAGGTAAAGTTTTTTAGCAAAGGACTGGTCCCCTTAGGTTGGGGCGCTGAATGAAGTATTTATAGTGCTTAGATGGGGTATGAGCAGCGGTATGGGCCGGGGACATGTGTCCCCCCTGCATCATGGAGACTACAGTGCCCCGATGCCGGGTCTACGGGCCGGCTTCTGGGCTTGGCCTTCAGGTCCCCCAGTGGAGGTTACAGTGCTTGCGGGCCGGAATGGCTAGCCGGCCTCTGGGCTTAATATTTGGTCCTCACCAACGCTAATTAATATTTGAGTTTATGGAGGAAGAATGTAGGCCTGAATTTTGAGATTTATCCCATATTAACCTGCATTAATTTATTGCAAATTAGCTGAATATCTCAAGAGCGCATAAATAACGAAAAGGAAACAATTACAAATAAAAATATTTTGTATTATCCCACATGATTGGTGGAGAATGGAGAAGTAAGAGTTAGAACTATAAAATGTTAATTACATTCTCCCACATGGAATATCTATTAAGGCTCCTTTCCTTGGCCGCCACTACCTTAATTTTGGCTCGTAACAGTGAGGGGTTGGTGGGGGCTAGCTGGTCACTCGTCCCGGGGGGATGGACAAGCTGGTTGCTCGCACCTTGGGGTTGGGAAGGGTGAGGTAATTTGCTCATTCTAGGGGTTGGGGACTCTTCCAGGCCCGATAGTTTGGCTTGTTGTCCACTTTCTGTCTTATGGCTTACCCTCTTCTCGTGGGTTTAAACCTTTGTTTTGTTTGGTTGGACTCTATTGTCTCCCCCTCCCCCTTATTTCTTTCATATCCTCTCGTAATAAAATTCTCATATAGCACTGATGGCCGCCAGGCCCAAATACGCATAAAAGGCTTAACGAAAAGCCCACACATAAGCCCGAAATAAGGGCCCCATTAAAAAACTAGCATGTAACCCGAATAAAGCTTAAGGATGTTCCCGAACAATACTTCCCGGAGTGCATATATGACCTAAAATACATAATCGCCTTATATTGAGATATTACAATAATGCCACTAAGACATAGGACTATAAATACATTCACTATTCATACCTAAAGGGGTAACGTTTAACAACTACTCAACGCGACTCGTCAAATCACCATCTCAGAGGATCTCTCTATTTCTCGACAATCGCGCTCTAGCACGCAAAGTCGACCTAATGGCCTCTGTCAACATCGTGACACGCAAGTCAAACCGGAACGTGGCGATCACGCGCACAGATCAGCCACCAAATGGCGCCGTCTGTGGGAAAGGCGGTGGTCCCCAAAATCAGATTGAACGTGGGGGCCATTCCCGTTCCCGATCAACTAGACCGGAGGGAGAAGGTTCCACCAACGGCCGCACGGCCGACCCCAGTTACAAGAGTTCCTCGGAGGAAACATCTCATGGGGCGACCTCCCTACGGCCTACATCCAGCTTCCGTCGAAGCGACATTCGACGCTTGGATCCTGATCTTGTCCAAGCAGTTCGGATGGTTCTTCAGGAACGGTCGGACCAGGCTAGTCAATCTTATACTCCTCGGGACAGCTTGTTACCACGGCAGAAACGGTCGGACCAATGTAGACAGCAGGCAGCTTCACAGCAAGGTGGTTCCCCGGACCGTCAAAGCCGACAGCGGTCAAGATCCCCGAGGAGTACAAGAGAGACCGATCCCTAGACCAGAGAGACTGGTACGTGGAGATCCTCGGGACGATGTGATCAGGCAAATGTTGCATCGTCTGGAACAAGTCGAGAGAAATTCGGGCATTCCCGAACCCAAGTGCGAGGTCATCCCTGATGATGGGCCATTCACCAGCAGGATTCGGGACGCCCAGATGCCCCGAGTGTTTAACTTACCGCACCCATTGGAGGTATACCAAGGTTCAGGAGACCCTGACGCTTTTGTCCGCAAGTACAAAAGAGCGATGGAGCTGAAAGGAGCCAACGAGGCGGCCCTGTGCAAGTGTTTCGAAGTAGCTCTAGGAGGTCCGGCCTCAGCCTGGTATAACTCACTCCTCCCGAACTCGGTATCATCGTTCGGGGATCTGGCCACCAAATTCACAACACACTTCATCGGATGTAAGAGGTCAGCGAAAAGGGCCATCCAAATGTTTGACATCAAACAACGACCGGACGAGAGTATTCGAGAGTTCGTCGAAAGGTTCAACCGAGAAGCCGTACACGCGTCTGATCTGACGGACAACATTCGGATCATGGCATTCACAAAGGCGCTCATCCCCAATTCGCGCCTGGCTTATGAATTATCTCAAAAGAATTTCACCAACGTCGAGAAAATGTACGCTGTCACAGAGGAGCATATGATCGCTCAGGAAATGTTGTCCCAACGCGAAGGGAAGCAGGACAGCAGAGATAACCGAGAGCCAAGGAAGGAGAACATCAGAACTCCGCAGGTCAAACAGCAGGGGAACTGGGGAGGACAAAAGAGAACTTTCGAGAGAATCCCGAGTTTCACCCCCCTCAATACAACTCGAGCTAGCATCCTCGCAGCCCTCCAGAGACAAGGTGCGGGGAACATTAACTGGCCCAGAGCCATGCCAGAGGGAGCAAAGCGCGATTCGTCCAAGTACTGCCAGTTTCATAGGGACACCGGGCATGAGACTGAGCAGTGCCACCAGCTGAAGAGATACATCGAACATCTCATCAAGAGGGGCTCTCTGGGTGAGTATCTAAAGATGCCTCGGAGCGAGGAAACTTCCCGGGGTAAGGGGAAAGCTGAAGAAGACACCTCGGGACCGAACAAGAAGGGCAAAGAGAAGAAATCCCCACCCCAACCAACCGGAGTACTGAATACAATAACGACCACCCTGGGTTCAAATGCAAGAAAGAGGAAAGCGAGGGAGATAGCCTCATTGAGCTACGGGGATCCGTCTTTGAGAGTGAAACGGGCGGACGGGTCCGAAGTGCGTTTTCCGCATTATGACCCGCTCATCATCACCCTCCGAATCGGAACCATAGATGTCAAGAGGGTTCTCTGCGACGATGGCTCGAACGCGGACGTGTTATTCGGAAAGGCCTATGAAGGCCTCAAGCTTAAGTCAAGCCGACTGAACCCTGTCAAGACAGCAACCTATGGCGTAAGCCCGGATGAACTGCCAGTGCTCGGTTCTATCGAGCTCCCGACGATGTTCCTGGGAGTCGGTCCCGAAGGACAATCCCGGTATACGACATTGATGGTCAAATGGCTTGTCATCGATGTCCCTTCTGCGTACAACGCCATCATCGGGAGAGAAACCCATGTGGCTATTCACATGAGAACCGACGTAAAATACCCCACAATCACTTTCGCTACAGATGAGGGCGACGCCTCGATCTACGTGAGCCAAAGAGAGGCCAAGGACGTCATGGAAATAGCGCAGAAGGATCCTACTCTGAGTTGCTCGAAGGATGACAAGGGAAAAGAGGATACCGAAGAAGTCGTTTTAGAAGGAGATAGGACAACAAGAATTGCGAAAGACTTGCCCGAGGGCAGTAAGGAAAATCTTGTAAACTTGCTTCAAATGAATAAAGACTTGTTCGCCTACTCTCCGAGTGATATGCCCGGAATCGACCCGAAATTCATCCAACACAGCTTGCACATCGACCCGAGTTCAAGACCTATAAGACAGAAGAAAAGAAATAACGCCCCCTTCAAGAGGGCCTTCATCAAAGAGCAAATCTCGAAACTTCTCGATGCTGGGTTCATAAGAGAAGTATCGTATCCCGAATGGTTAAGCAATCCCGTAGTCGCAACCCAAGAAGACAGCGATAAGTTGCGCATGTGCATAGACTTTACTAACGTAAACGATGCTTGCCCGAAGGATTCGTACCCAACTCCTCCGATCGACAGGCTTGTGGATTCCACGGCCGGACACGCGAGGCTCTCTTTCCTCGATGCTTACAGCGGTTATCATCAGATCAGGATGAACCCGGCAGATGAAGAAAAACGCCCTTCATAAACGACGCCGGGACACACTGTTATACCAGAATGCCCTTCGGACTTAAGAACGCCGGAGCGACTTATCAAAGGTTAATGGACAAGGTATTCTCCGAACAAATAGGAAGAATTCTTGAAGTTTACGTCGATGATATCATCATCAAGAGCAAGGAGGAAGTGGATCTCGTCCGCGATATAGAAGAGGTGTTCGGGCAGATCCGAAAGTATGGGCTACGATTGAATCCGGACAAGTGCGTTTTCGGAGTCACATCCGGGAAATTTCTCGGGTTTATGGTATCCAAGCGCGGCATCGATGCGAATCCAGCAAAGATCGAAGCTCTTCTAAACGTGAGGACACCCTCATCGATAAAGGACGTGCAGAGACTTCTCGGGAAAATTACGGCCCTAAGTCATTTTATATCTCGATATGGAGACAAGTGCCGCCCTTTCTTCAAACTCTTGATCAAAGAAGGTGCGGAGCCCGGGAGAATTGGGATACGAAAAGGAGAGAAGAAATCTAAGGACGAGAACGCAAAGGAACGAGCTAGGTTCAGTTGGAATCCCGAATGTCAGAAGGCCTGGGAGGAAATCAGGACCTACCTCTTGGAAATGCCTACGCTTCGGCAACCAACCAAGGACAGACCCCTCATTGTATACTTGGCGGTAGGAGAAAAGGCCGTAAGTTCGGTGCTTGTCCAAGAAGACGACCAATGAAAACAGTGGACGGTCTATTACGTGAGCAAGTCATTGCACGGAGCCGAGCTCAATTACCCGATGATCCAGAAAGCGGTGTACTCTCTAGTCCTATCAGCCAGAAGATTGAAACCATACTTCCTCGGATTTTCCATCATTGTCCGAAGTAATGTCCCTATCAAGGACATCCTAAAATGGGTAGACCACTACGGGAGACTGTCAAAATGGTGCATAGAACTGAGCGAGTATGAGATCAAATACGAACCTCGAAGAGCGATCAAGGCACAGGCGTTAGCGGATTTTATCGCAGAATTGCCCAAGGAATCCGAAAGTGAGGATTCTTTGAACGAGGATAGCCCGGTCTGGACCCTACATGTGGATGGAGCTTCGGGATCGAACAAGCAAGGTGTCGGACTAGTTCTCGAAGGCCCAGAAGGAATGAAAGCAAGAAAATCAATCAAGTTGACTTTCCCGGTAACAAACAACGCGGCCGAGTATGAAGCCCTTATCGCTGGCCTAGAACTGGCCAAGAAAGCGGGAATCCGATCGCTAAAAGCGTGTAGCGACTCAAACCTCCTCGTCCAGCAGATGAATGGGAGTACGAGATCAAGGAACCAAGTCTCAAGAAATACGCCGAGGTAGCTAGAAAATTGGCCGCGGATTTCGAGAAGCTATGTATCGAGAAGATCCCGCGGTCGCTCAATTCGGAGGCTGATCAGCTTTCGAAGTCAGCTTCTTACGACGAAGTAAGAAGTGAACCTTGCATCGATTACTCCCGAATATGTTACATTACCTCGGGATGGAGGGTCCCTTATTGGAAGTACCTCGATGAAGGGATACTCCCGGACAACCCGATCGAAGCGACGAACATCAGGAGGAAGGCAAGCAAGTTCGTTATCATTGGTGATAATCTGTACCGAAAGGGATTCTCTTTCCCGATACAAAAATGCGTCGGAGAAGGAGACATCGAGGACATTCTGAGGGAGACCCATGAAGGCACTGCGGTCACACATTAAATCAGATACGTTGGCCGCGGTCATACTGAGACAAGGGTTCTTTTGGCCTACCCTCAAGGAAGACGCAAGGAAGCTAGTTAACAAGTGCATGAAATGTCAGGAACACGCCCGAATACAGAGAATTCCCTCGGAGTACGTATCGTCCTCGGACTACCCCATACCATTTTCCGTATGGGGAATCGATCTGATCGGGGCCTTGCCTACCGCCCCCGGAGGACTGAAGTATTGCGTAGTCGCCGTGGACTACTTTACCAAGTGGATAGAAGCCGAACCACTGGCCACAATTACGGCTGAAAACATCCGAAAGTTCGTGTGGAAAAACATCATTTGCAGGTTCGGATGCCCGAAGGTTCTAGTCGCTGATAACGGAACTCAGTTCACTGATAGTGGATTCCAGGATTTCGCCGAGGAATTCGGGATCAAAATTCATTTTGCTCCGGTCGCCCACCCGCAGAGCAATGGCCAAGTCGAAGTGTCCAACCGGACTTTGAAAGATGGGTTAAAAACGAGACTTGGAAAAGCGAAGGGGAAATGGCCCGGAGAACTCCCTCATGTTTTATGGAGCTACCGGACCACGCCCCGAAGGTCTACTGGAGAAACCCCGTTCTCTCTTGCATACGGGACCGAGGCGCATCCCGATTGAAGTAGCGAACTCTTCCCTCCGAGCCGAGGTGTTCGAAGAAGTGGCGAATGAGCAAGGTTTGCGGGCAAATTTGGACCTACTCGAAGGAAGAAGAGATGAAGCAGAGCTGCGAAGGAAAGCTTTCCAACAACGAACCGCATCGACAACAAATTCCAAAGTGAAGGCAAAGAATATCAAAGTGGGCGATTTGGTTCTACGGCAAACCAAACTAGGTTCCCGAAGACCAAAAGGGGGCGCCTTCGCCCCGAACTGGGAAGGTCCATTCGAGGTTGTCGCGGAAGAAAGGAAAGGAGTTTAGAAGTTGTTGGATCCCGAAGGAAGGGAATTAGCAAATTCTTATCATTCCGAGGCATTGAAGAAATATTTTGTATGACCGAAGAGTAATAAAGCACGACTAAATTTGGAGACAAGTGTTGAACCAATCCTTGAATGTTTTCATTAATAACGCCCGAGGCTGGATTACAAAAATGAACTTGAAAGAAAGTTACATCATTGGGGATCAGTAAAGTCGTCCACAGTGACTGGCTCGGGCGGTTGCAGAAACTCCTCGCCGTACCAGCTAGGATCTTCTTTGGGCTCGTCATTCCCGTCAAGTCCGGTCAGGTCAACATGAGGATTGCGCTCAACGATTTGCTTCCTAGCCAGACAGAACCCGAAGGTGTATTTGTCAACGGCCAGATTTATGGAATCTTTCCGCGCCTTCTGATACTTCGGGATTCTGTCCTCAGCTTTGGCGAGTGCATCCCGAAGTCTCTGAATTTCCTCATCTTTGGCCTTCAGATCCTGCCCCTCCCGAAGCTTGCGGATCTCTTCATCCTTGACCCGCTGCTCGTGCTCGTGATGCTCTTTCAGGTTGGCGAAGTCAACCTGAAATTTTTCTTTTTCAGCTTCGAGCTTCCGAACTTCTTCCCGAAGAGCGTCTTCAGAATGGCGGTGGTCTTTGACCGCGCTCAGGAATGCAACCTCAGCCAAGGCAAAATCATCAGCTTCGGCCGGGCTGAGGTTCTCCCGGATGTGGGTGCCCTCGGGAAGCTCGAGTACGGTGGAAGTACGGGAGTGCCGCAGCAGCTGCTCATAGTGGTGGACTCGCTGGATCAGCTTAGCCACCACAGCTATGGCTTTGGTCGCCCGCTGCTCGGCTTCGGACCGAATCCGGCTCGACGCCCGGATAACTCGGGAAACCCACCCGCCCATTGTGGCCATCTGCACACCATCAAAAAGGATTACCTTCCCGCGGTATTACACCGGAAGTCCAGACTTAAGAAATAAGAAACCAAATACCAACCTGATACCCAAGGACGGCCATTTTTGAAGCAGCAACGTCCAAGTCAGGGTAAAAGTGTTCCAGGCACTCCATTGTTCGGGCGGTGGCGGTCTCTTCAAACAGCTCGGGGGCCATATCTTTGGCATCTTCGTCGTCCAGGATGTTTTGATCCTCATGGATCAGCCACCACGGTTCCCGGGGAATGAGACTATTCCCGAATTGCGAGAGCTTCTCGTCCCGCAGCCGCCTCCTCTCTTCCTGGGACTCTTTCCAGTCCGGACCTAACGTACAAAAATGAGATCGAACCACGTCATGCAGCGGGTCTTCACCGAACATTCGGGAAAGATTTCCGAATAAGTTCCAAAAGCAGAGATTGCGTAACTTCACAAACTGGTTACCTAGTTGAAACTCGATTGGTGGGACCTCCGGGGCTCTTTGCTCAGTCACCCTCGAAGCCGTGAACTTCCCCCTAGCCCTTCTGATTCGTTCGGGGGAGTTCTGCAGCATCTCATAAACGTCATCCCGAGTAGGATGACCTTCAACATGAACCGGAGATGGAACTTCCCCGGCCGACTTCTCAGCAGGCTGGCCCCCAGCCTCAGCATCAACCGAAGCAGCCCTCTTTCGTTTCTTCTCAGTTGCTGCGGGCTTCGAACCTCCGGCTTTAGAGCCCGGTTTCTTCTCCCTCGCATCCCGAAAGATGGCGCTGAGATCAAACCCGGGCTCCATTTCTGCAAAAAGAGGAAGAATTAGTTAATATCAAACGAATGCATAAATGAACAGAAGAACGATATAAACCTTTCTTGAAGTCCTCGAAGGACATCTCGCCCCGAAGACGGTGCACCAAGGCCAAGTCTCGGGTCGAAGGGGGAGATTCCCGGATGCCCAACTCCCCCAAGTCCCCCTGGATAATACCCAAGTGAGAGAGGACCCCTTGAGTAATCAGCCTCCAGTAAAAAGGAAAGGGGAGGACTTCCTTCGGTCCATCCCCGCACCAAGGAGCAATGGCCCGGATTTTATTATCGAACCGGTCATAATTCTCCTTGGCAGCAGCCCCTTCAAAGAATCGCCGAGGATTCTCGCACGTCCGGCAGTCCTCCTACCTTCTGCGCAGCTTTGCAAGCCCCATGACGCATCAGGCTTCATGAAGAAAAATTCCCGATGACATCCTCTTGCGGCTGGTTGGCAAGTTCCAAACGAAGCTGAATTTCACAGTAGGAGGACCCCGGGCACTGAAGAAGTAGAAACAGTTCCTCGGGATCACATTATCTTTATAGTACTGGAGGAAAGTGGATACGGTTGGCTCTGTCTCGAACAGAGCACAAAGAATGAGATAGACGTTTATGTGGCAGTAGGTGTTCGGGCTGAATTGGTTAACCGCTAGCCCGTGGGATTCCGCCAGCTACCGAACGAATGGGTGCGGGGGGAAGCGGAGCCCGCACAGCAGTTGATCCTTAAAGATCACCAACCAGCCTTTCCCAGGCTCATACGCCCGGCATTCCGGAGAAGGAACCCGAGTACGAACCGTCATCGGGACAAAATAAGTGGACTGCCACTCTTTTATTAGCTCCGGAGTTGCCTTACTCCGGTAGTTCTCTATCTCGGACCACCAACCTTCGGGAGTCTCGCCCTTGGTTTCTAAAAGGCAACCTGAGGGACGAACAGTAGAAGGGGTGGGAAAAGTAGGAGCCATTCTCATGTACCTCGGGTAAATGGCCGGAGGAGACAAGGACGGCTCGCCGGAAGAAGGCTAAAAGACGGGCTGACAGCGGGCGTCGACAACTCGACGGTAGAGTCGGTAGAACTGATGGACGGCGGACGAACCTCTCAGTAACCTTCCAGACGGTGGCTTCACCGAGGAAAGGGGGAAGAAGTCTTCTGGATTAGATTCTTCAACAGTTCTCCACCTCTTGAAGATATTAACCGCCTCCTGGAGCGTAGGATTATCCGTCGTGATTTTATTGTGAGAAGAGAGAAGAGAGCTTGAGGTGCAAATGAAAGTGACACTCAACTCACATTTATAGAAAAGGTCAGGCAGATGAAACGTCAAAAGTCACTCGATCCCTGCCGTCGATTCAAAAAGTGGCAGTCAAGGAGATGAACCGTCACAGATCCCGAAGAGAAAACCCCATATCCGACCTCAGTTTCCCGGACACAATAGTACGGGAAACGTTTCTAAAGCCCGAACATTGTTCGAGACAAAAGGAGGAATTCACTTCCTCAATTTCCCGGACACTATGGTACGAGAAACGTTTCTAAAGCCCGAACATTGTTCAGGACAAAAGGAGGAAGTCACTTCCTCAGTTTCCCGGACATTATAGTATGGGAGACGTTGTCAAAGCCCGAACATTGTTCCGGACAAAAGGAGGAATTCACTTCCTCAGTTTCCCGGACACTATGGTACGGGAAACGTTTCTAAAGCCCGAACATTGTTCAGGACAAAAGGAGGAAGTCACTTCCTCAGTTTCCCGGACATTATAGTACGGGAGATGTTTCCAAAGCCCGAACATTGTTCAGGACAAAAGGAGGAATTCACTTCCTCGGTCTCCCGGACATTACAGTACGGGAAACGTCTCTAAAGCCCGAACATTGTTCGAGACAAAAGGAGGAATTCACTTCCTCAGTTTCCCGGACATTACAGTACGGGAAACGTTTCTAAAGCCCGAACATTGCTCGGGACAAAAGAGGAATTCACATCCTCAGTTTCCCGAACGTTACGGAACGGGAAACGTTTCTACAGCCCGAACATGGCTCAAGACCAAAGGAGGACTTTTCGTCCTCAGTTCCCCGGACAGTAAAGCCCGGAGTACATTTCCAATACCCGAACAGATTTTCGAAACAAAAGGACTCAGTTACCCGAATACCTCAGAGGAATAACACGCCCGAACAACGAAGGTCGCCCGAACCAAGCAATTTCCCGAACATGAACCGCATATTCAAAAATGGATCTTGGAGAGGAGAACTTTGGACTCCTCTTAGTCGGCCAAAACGGCTGGGGGGGACTTGATGGCCGCCAGGCCCAAATACGCATAAAAGGCTTAACGAAAAGCCCACACATAAGCCCGAAATAAGGGCCCCATTAAAAAACTAGCATGTAACCCGAATAAAGCTTGAGGATGTTCCCGAACAATACTTCCCGGAGTGCATATATGACCTAAAATACATAATCGCCTTATATTGAGATATTACAATAATGCCACTAAGACATAGGACTATAAATACATTCACTATTCATACCTAAAGGGGTAACGTTTAACAACTACTCAACGCGACTCGTCAAATCACCATCTCAGAGGATCTCTCTATTTCTCGACAATCGCACTCTAGCACGCAAAGTCGACCTAATGGCCTCTGTCAACATCGTGACACGCAAGTCAAACCGGAACGTGGCGATCACGCGCACAGATTAGCCACCAAGCACTTCAAAAAAAGACAACTCATTTGGTACGAAAGGACTAAAACATATAAACCTCACACTTGTATCTCCTTTTCTCCTTTATTAGGTAACGAGTCCCTTTACTATTTTTTAATTCGCATATAAACCCAAACTTTTAGCGTAATAATCATCAATCCATTTTTTATTTTCACACCAATGGTGTGACTAAACATTATCAAACTATCTCGACTTACTTGGAAAGGATTACAAAGTTTAATGATGAACTAGTCAAATAACTATTTTTCGCATACAATTCATGAATAGTCATCAAATATATTGGTTCTTACCATATTGTCATCTTAGTTATGGAGAATTTTAGAACTCTTCAAAATTATTATTATTATTATTATTATTATTATTATTTAATTAAAATAATATATTATACTGATATCAAATTTACATGACACTAAAATCTATCTTGATATTGGATCGAGTTTAGTTTCTTTTAAAGCGAGTGTTGACGAAAAAATCTAGTTTATATTTCATTTGTTTGTAGGCTGCAAAAAAAAAAGTTTTCTAATCATATGAAAACAACAGATCATATCTTGCCCCAACAAAGTTTAGTTAACATAATATTGGAGCCTCAAGAAAATGGGAATCACACAAGTGTAAGTACAGATCAGTTGAATATTTTTAGAATAAAATAATTGCTAAGAATGATCATAACTAAAATAAATGAAGGAATAAAGGAGCTGAGATTATTGTGATAGAGAGAGAGAGAGAGAGAGAGCCTGGTTGCTCAAAATTAAAAAGTTAGAAGGCTTTCTTTTGAGAACAAAAGTGATTCTGATGATATAGCTAGGAAACCCAAAAGAGAAGGGAAGAGCAGGAAACAAAGAAAGCAGGAAAGATAAGAGGAAGGGAATTTCTGGAAAAAGAGACAAAGTATGCTTAACTGAACTAGAAGAATTAGTGTAGCGACGAGATTTTCGACATGAGTCGCCACCAATCTATTTGGCTTAGGTAGATTGGAAACCTAAAATAACTGGTCTGCACAAGCTCTAGATCCGTTAGTCAATTACAATCAAAAATAAAAATTCTCGATTGCCCAAAATTGGTACCACAGGGTTTATTTTATATTTTTGTTTGATTTCTCTTTTATTTGATTTTTTTATTTATTTAAATGATACACAAAATAATTAATTCTAATGACACTAGAAATAATGACAATAATCAATAATAGAATAAATAAGTTAACGCCATTTAAATGAAATAATTAGCAACAAGGATTAAGAAAAAAAAGATTAAATGTTTAGGCATAGTCCCCAAATTGTTAGTTTTTAAACTATTTTAGTGACTCACGTGACACTTTTAGAAGACTTGGGGGCTAAGTGGGTTAAGGGGACAACTTGAGGGGCAATAATAATAATAATGATAATAAAAGAAAAAGAAAAAGAAGAAAAAACAAAAAAAAGAAGCTTACCTGCAGCAGCAGCACGTCGCGAGGAGGAAGGAGGAGCTGCTTCGGGTTCGGCTGAAACGGCGACGTGGGCGGCGGAAAACGGCGGGGATCTACGGCGCGGTGGACGGCGAGGAGAGTAGAGGTGGCGGGAGCAAGCACGGTGATCTAGATCGCTCGATTGATCCGGGTTGTGTCGTGCACTACGTTGTTGATACTATTTTTATTGCGGCCATTATTGCGCAAATGACCGCATTACAAAGATATCGCAATATGAGTTGAATTAATAGACGCAATTAGACCGTATTGCGGCCTAAGTCGCAATAAGGCTGCAATACAGTTATTTTTAGTCCCACTCTCTCTCATTTCTTTATTTTCATCCGCTCAAAACTCTATCTCTCTACAAATCTCTCTCCATTTTCTTCTTCTTCCCTTGCTCTCCTTCCTCTTCTTTCTTCACATCTAAATCCTTCTTCTTGCTATTCCACTTCTGATCTTGATTCTTCTTCATCTTTCTTGCTCTTCTTTTTCTTCTTCTTCGGCGTTAGCGTTCTAGAATGTCAGGTTCGCGGTCGTCAAAGAAACGGTGTAGGACAACTATGATCGACGGCAGAAATGAGAGGAGAATCGGCGGCAAAAAGGAGGAGAAGAAGAAGAAGATATATGTGTTAGAATTTTAGATCTGAGATCTTTTATTGTTGAGCAAAAGTAGATAAAGGTTTTTTTTACTTTTGATTTTCTGTTTGATTTTATTTGTACATTAACCATTTTGAATTGTTGTTCAAGATATTGAAGAAATGAAAGAAAAATGTTTGTGTTTGTTCTTTTGAATCTGAGTTTTTTGTTCAATTTCCGGGTTTTTGTTGAGTTTCTGGGCATAATCTGGGTTGGTGGTGATGAATAAATTCATCCGGATGAATTTAGTTTTTTTTATTAAAAATATAGTGTAATGCGGCCTTATCCGCAATAGGCCGCAATAAGTAACATTTTTGGTAAACCTTTGTCAATTAAAATTGATCTTACCATGTTGAGCACAGTTCTGTTCTTCCTTTCTGCTACCCCATTCTGTTGTGGGGTGTAAGCAGTGGTCAATTGCCTTTTAATTCCTGTTTGCACACACAACGTGTTGAATTCTTCTGAATTGAATTCACCACCTTTGTCTGTTCTTAGGAATTTCAAGGACAAACCCGATTCCCTTTCTAATCGACGACAGAAATGAGAGGAGAATCGGCGGCAAAAAGGAGGAGAAGAAGAATAAGATATATGTGTTAGAATTTTAGATCTGAGATTTTTTATTGTTGAGCAAAAGTAGATAAAGGTTTTTTTACTTTTGATTTTCTGTTTGATTTTATTTGTACATTAACCATTTTGAATTGTTGTTCAAGATATTGAAGAAATGAAAGAAAAATGTTTGTGTTTGTTCTTTTGAATATGAGTTTTTTGTTCAATTTCCGGGTTTTTGTTGAGTTTCTGGGCATAATCTGGGTTGGTGGTGATGAATAAATATAGTGTAATGCGGCCTTATCCATAGGCCGCAATAAGTATTGCGGAATGGGCCGCGATAAGCCTGCTAGTGCGGGCTTAAATATTGCGGCATGTATTGCAGCTTATACCGCGCTAAATAATGCGAGA
This sequence comes from Stellera chamaejasme, assembly GCA_024586325.1. Taxonomy (NCBI): domain Eukaryota; kingdom Viridiplantae; phylum Streptophyta; class Magnoliopsida; order Malvales; family Thymelaeaceae; genus Stellera; species Stellera chamaejasme. The sequence goes on from CM044984.1 coordinate 33,210,724, forward strand.
TAATTGCGATATGGCCGCAATATAAATTGTTTAAGCGACGTAGTGGTGGGTGGATAGCGGGTCGACGTGAAATTCTCCGCCGTCCGAAAACTTCAGGCGAAAAGGATGATAGATTCAGACTCCTAACGGTGACACGAATCTAATGCACCACCAAGTTTCAGAGATTGAGAGGCCGGATTGCGAGATTGAAGGTGTTTGAGATTGAGGCTCGGTTGTGAACGAAAAAGAAAAGGGGTATTTTCTTCTTTTTTTATTCTAATTGTTAATTTGCTGCTAATTAATTTTTAGGGTTTAGTTTATGATGTATTTATAGGCCTACGCTAGGGTTAGGGTTATAGAGTCCAATTAGGTTAGCATTCCTATTTTTTAGTGGTTTAGATTAAATTTAATTGTATTAGATTTTTGGTGATAATTATATGATTTTATTAGGATTTTCGGATTATTTAATTATTATTTTAAGATAATTATATTTTTCATTTTTTCATTCTTTTATTATCATTTTTATCTTCCCTTTTTATTTTATTAATATTAATTAAAGATTTTTCCCCTAAAATTACTAAACATTCAATTAGGTCATTTTACTTTCTTTTTTTTCTTTTTTAAAATTAGTCAAGTTATGCTTAAAATTTTAATTAGTTAATTAAATTAAGTTATCTATTAACTACAAATCCGGGTAAAAATCGAGTGTCAACAATTAGGAACTCGAAGGGCAAGGATTTTATGGTAAGAGGAGGATGTTGGTTTACTTCAGGAATTAATTCGAAGGAGTTAAACCTGAGTGTAAATGAACTTCTTTATTCCTAAATGATATTGAATCATGGGATTCAAGGGATTTTGGGAAAAGGGGATTCATAGATAATTTTGCATATAATTGTTGACACTCAATTTTGGCCGGAGTAGTAATTTATGTTTTTTTCGATATTTTTCCGTATTTTTTTATTTCATGTGATTTTTGTCGTTATTTTATGTAATTTTGTCACTTTTGTGTATTTTCGGTGATTTTCATTATATTATTTTATGTGCTTTTCTCCTTTTTCTTTATTTCATGTGGTATTCGTCACTTTCATTATTAATTTATGTACTTTTGTCATTTTAGTTATTTCTAGTCATTTTATTTTATGTTGCTCAATCTAGATTTTTATATATTACAACAGAAAAAGAAAAGAGAAAGAAAGTGAATATTTATAATAAAAAAAAGAAGAAGAAAAAAAAGGAAAAGAACTGGCGCGCGGAGTCCATCAAACTTAAGCCATACTCTTTCATCATTGCGCAGAAGCTCCTGTCAATCCATATTTGGGCTATAAATTGAGCCATTGTTGAATGGATCAAGGGGCAGGGGGAAGAACAAAAAAGAAAGATACAAGAAAAGAAAGTTGCAGACGGAGGAGTGTGAACCTCATTGTCACCATCAGCCTCCACCCTCCTCCCCCCACATCCGCTGCCTTTCATCACCAACACTCAGACCTCCCAGCACCGCCATGCCACGCCGGTCTCAGCCATCCATCCCACATCGCCGGAGTTACTGAAATGGAGGAGAAAGCGGTCAAAATCCTTTCCGACTCCAGCAGCCCGCCATCACCCGACAAGCCACTTTCGTCACCAATTTCCACGTCCAATATCTCCGCCCCGTCGAGACGAAGGAGTGTGTCATTAACGCTTATTGCGAGCTCCATCTACTATCTTTACTTAGATTTTTTTGCATCCATTTTGTTTGGTTATATATGGTGGTTTGGGTCGGGTGTTTTCACCTTGTTCATGTCTTTGCTCATCTTTGCTTAGAGCTTTTAGGTTTATGATATTAAGGACTCGGTCCTCTTTCTTTTTATGCCTCGGTGAAAACCATTCAAGTTGAATGAAAGTCATTTCTTTAAAAAAATATATATATCAAAGACCAGTCAAATTTTATCCTAATAAACAACAAAATTGTGGACTTTGATAAGCCACAGACAAACGATCAGATGGTACAATTTCATGAAATATTGTATAAGAAAGTAAAAATTAATCCGGTAAAATATCTAATTTAGGCCTAAGACTTTAATTTCACATTTTAACTTATTAGCTCTAATGTGATTTTTAATTATTAATAATTGCATATAATTGATTTTCATTTGCGTACCTTTCATACAAATAGAAGAATTAAAGATAAAATTATATGAATGAGAAATTTTATCACCCTGTACAGAAAATGAAAAAGGTGTAGCTAAATAATTAAGCGAGTTAGACTATTGAATAAACAAAGTGGGAAAAAAAAAAAGAAAAGATAAAATGACTGCAACAAAACAGTCCCTCTATTCCATCTGCTTGTTTAATTCGGGAAGCTGGATCCCCGTAGCTCATCGATGCTATCTCTCTCACTTTCCTCTTCCTCGCATTTGACCCGAGGGTTGCGGTTATGGTATGTAAGGTTCCGGTCGCCTGAGGGGGGGACTTCCTCCCTTTGCTCTTCTCTTGTCCCGATGCGTCCCCCTGGACCTTCGCCTTTCCTCGGGAGGGTCCCTCTTCTGAAGGCATCTTCAGGTATTCTCTCAAAGAACCCTTCTTGATAAGAGGCTCAATGTACCTTTTCAATTGGTAGAACTAGTCTGTATCGTGTCCGATGTCCCGGTGGAATTGGCAGTACTTGGATGTATTGCGTTTTGCTTCCTCCGGCATGGCCCTTGGCCAACTGATCGTTCGACTTACTTTCCTTTGTAAGGCCGCAAGGATGCTGGTTCGGGTAGAGTTGAGTAGTGTGAAGTTCGGGTTCCTTTCGAAGGGCTTTTTCTATCCCCCCCAGCCTCTTTGCTCCCTGACAGTCGTTGGCTTGGATTTGTCCCTCCTCTGTTCCCGGTTGTCCCGGTTCTCAGGCTTTCCTTCTCTTTGGGACAACATCTCATGCACGATCATGTGCTCCTCAGTGATCGCATACATCTCTTTTACATTGGTGATGTTCTTCCGGGACAGCTCGTAGGCCAACCTGGAGTTCGGGAGTAGTGCCTTTGTGAACGCCATTATCCGGATATTATCTGTTAGGTCTGATGCATGTACTGCCTCCCTGTTGAATCGTTCGACGAATTCTCGAATGCCCTCATTCGGCCTTTGCTTGATGTCGAACATCTGGATGACCCTCTTCGTGGAGAACTTCATAGCCAAATCCCTGAAAGTGTCTACACACTCCGAGAGGAGGGAGTTGTACCAGGCAGAGGCCGGACCTCCCAGGGCCACCTCGAAGCATTTGCACAAGGCTCCTTCGTTGGCAACCTTCAGTTCCATCGCTCGTTTATACTTTCGAATGAAAGCGTGATCTCCCACACCATTGTAGACCTCCGGTGGGTGTGGTAAATTGAACGAGCGGGGCATTAGGCTATCCCAGTTTCGCCTAGTGAACGGTTCGTCCTCCGCAACTGATTCATACTTGTCTTCCAGCCTGATCACACTCCTTTCGACTTGCTCCAGGCGATGTAACATCTGCCTGATAATCTCATCTCGTGGGTCCCCGATGGTCAACCTTTCGGGCCTAGGGGACCGCTCCCTTTGGCTGTGTCGAGGGGACCTGGACCTCTGCCTGCCTCGCCGATCCAGGGTGTTAGTTTGCTGTTGTTGATCATTTAGCGTCCTCCGGGATCTTTTAGACTTGTGTCTGTTGCTGCGTTCTTCCCGGAGTACCGCCCGTACCGTTTGGACTAGATCCGGGTATAATTGACTATTGCTCCGACAAGAGCTGGAAGTTGGTAGCAAGGAAGTCGCTCCGTAGGACTTCTCTTCAGAAGAGCTCTGATAACTGGGATCGGCCGTTCGACTGTCAGTGGAGCCACCTCCTTCCGGTATAGATGGGCGGGACTGTGAATGGTCCTCCGGTCCTACTGAAAGGACTAGTCTATTCGGGACACCACGTTTCCCACAGACGGTGCCATTTGGTGGCGGGTCAGTCTGGGCAGCCGCCACGTGCCTACGCAATTGACGCGTGTTGACATTGCTGGATGACATTGGGATTCGCGCTTTGCGTGATTCTCGGAATTCGAGGAATGGGGGTTGGGTTGGTAGTGCGTTTGTTCTTTATCTTGTCAATGAAGTGACCGAAAAGATCGATCGTTTGACTTATACCATAAATGTCTTATATAGTTGGTATTAATGGTGGCAAAATCGTAATATGTCAATATAACGTTATTGTACACGTGTTCTATATGTCCGGGTATGTTTCTCCGGGAATGTCCAATGTCTTGTCCGGGTAAACGCTTTATTAAATCCGGGTATGTTCAATTAGGTTCTAGTTTCTACTTGAGTTTTTAATGGGACCCTTTATCGGGCTTACTAATCGGGCCTTTTAAGAGCTTTTGGGTGACGCCTAATGACATCAATTATAAACAACAAAATTGTGGACTTTGATAAGCCACGGACAAACGATTAGATGTTCTTGAGGGAATTACCAAAAGACGATAAATGATGGTACAATTTCATGAAATATTGAATAAGAAAGTAAAAATTAATCTGGTAAAATATCAAATTTAGGCCTAAGACTTTAATTTCACATTTTAACTTATTAGCTCTAATGTGATTTTTAATTATTAATAATTGCATATAATTGATTTTCATTTGCGTATCTTTCATACAATTAAAGATAAAATTATATGAATGAGAAATTTTATCACCCTGTACAGAAAAGGAAAAAGGTGTAGCTAAATAATTAAGCGAGTTAGACTATTGAATAAACAAAGTGGGAAAAAGAAGAAAAGATAAAATGACTGCAAATGAAAAATGATATAAAATGGGGGGAAATGGAGTCTGATTTTTATAATTATACATTGTAAAATTATCAATCTTCGAATGTCAGTAATTTTCATTTAAATCACCGACATTCAAAAAAATAAATAAATAAGATGGGTTTTCATAATTGTACTATAACTATTTCTCAATTTCTCATTACTATATCCACATGTTGTAGCAAAATAAAATTTTAATTTTCTTAAAACTAAACTAAATGTAAATATAAATTAAATATTAAAAAATGGAAAATAGTCTAAATGCAATAAAAATGTGAAACTAAAAATATGAGATTAAATTTAAAAAGGGAAATGCAAGAGAAAAGAATATGAATATTTAATTATTCTTAAGTTACTGGCCCTCTCAATCTAATCCTGCCTCCATCACTGAATTGTCCTGTGATTAAGTGTGTTGGCATGCTGAACTTTAATTTAGTGCCGGATATTAACCTGGAACTTTTTTTTTTGAACATCAAAGATTATTATTATAAATTAATATGAAAACAGTCCCTTGACGATAAAACAAATGAAAAGCTCCATAAGCTCACTCCTCGTCTAAACAACTTCACGACAATACAACACGAAGAACCAATTAAGCATCTGCTGATGAACCAATTAACATTATAGTCCTACTAGGCATGCATTCCAAAGGTCAATGATAATGTTTAGTTGGTCTGTTGGCTTAATTGTTGGCATGATTTGAAACATAATATATTGTGGGTGGCTCCTATAATATATAACTATCCCTTTTAAAAGTCAAGTAATGACATTAATTAATTGCATAAAATATAGCTAGCTATACGTTCATAATGACGCAAGTTATTTGAATTTTCTTGCAAATTTCATGTAAATAAAACAAAATGAAGAGTAAACCGACCTAGCTCTCTAGTGACTTGAAGAAAACTTTACGACCCGTTTAGTTATGAAAAGTTTGTAGAATTTTCACTAATTTTTTTTATAAATATTTGGATATATAACCAGTGATTAAGTGAAAGAAAACTTTATTTTCAGAACTTTATAAAACTTATTTAAAATAGAAAACTTTCTTTTGAATTTCTCCATTTTAGAACTAGAGTTTTCAAAATCTTGAAAACAATGTTTTCTATCACTTAATCATAAGTTATGCATCCAAATATTTACAAAAAAATTATGAGATGAAAATTTTACAAAATTAATTTTTCATAACTAAACTGGCTTAAGGTTTGAAAGAGAAAATGAAGTAATTTGGAAAACAATTACTTTGACAAAGCCCTTACAGGGCTACCATGTGACGGTAGATCACAAAAAGTCATGCGATTTTAAAAAGAAAAAACTTTGAACGCAACGTTATCGCATTTTCAAATAGGTAAGAAAACCAATCTCTAACAAGCAAATCGACGACTTGCTTCTTGATTTTGTTTCTTCGTTTTCCCCTTATTTTAAAATAAACTTAACCAATTATTAAGCCTTAGGGTAAGGTAAAACTAACGGCTTACCCATCTACTATTAATATATAAACATGAACATATTGAAGGAAGACATGCCACGTGTAAAATATTTTTTAATATTTATTAAAACCACATGATGAATTTAATCAAGAGATAACATCCAAATAGATTGAATCTACAACAGACTATATCTAAATTTTCTAAAAATTCGAAACAACCCATAAAATCGGGTTTCAAACTCGATCTCAAACCTACATCCTAGACATTCCACATTATAAATACAAAACTTATTTACAAAGAATTCAATCATACATATTAGTCAACCAAATTCAAAACAACCCGCTAATCATTTTTGCCAAGCATGATGTCTCGCACGCAACACTAGCTGCAGACCACATTAGATCGCTTTCAACGGGATTTAAATAACCTCCACCTGCAGATCGAAAAAATTCAGGCAAATGTATGGTGCTATTTGCTGATTTCGTACTATATATTTTATCAAATAAATCATATTCAATTTTTATTACACGCTAACACCATGATAGTAAATAATATTTTATCTAAATGGAAATGTAAATGTTTGAACAATTTTTTACAAAGAGAAAGAGGAATCATGCATGTTCGCCGCCGGCGTCGCCGAAAACATTTTTTCACGGCGGACAATCGACAAAAATGCATCAACGAGGCGGTTTTGGTGGTTTCTCATGAAAAACCTCAATAAATTGGTAAGAACACGGTTGAAGTTCTATCGGTACGTTTGAGGGAGCAGATAGGAAAAAATATTTGATCTAAGTGAAAATATAAATCTTTAAACAATTTTTTACAAAGAGAAATTAAAGCGGAAATCATGATGGAAAAAGTGTTAAGCATGTTCGCCGCCATTGGAGGCTGTTGGAAAACATTTTTCATGGCGAACACTAGACGGACTACGAAGCGGTTTTGATGGTTTCTCAGGATGAACAATAAGAATTCGATATGAATACGGTTGAACTTCTATAGCGAGAGAGAAAGAGAGTGAGTGGGAGAGATGCGGCTCGTAGGGTTAGAATAGTGAGAGTGTTGGACACCGAGTTATTTATATGATGGTAGATGGGTTTGGGTTTGGGTTTGGTTATAGGTTGGGCTAAAAATTTGGGTTTAGTTGTTTAAGGGTTGAGAGTTTGGACAATCTTTGGGTGTTAAAACAAAATTGGGGGTAAGCCCAACCCGAAATTTGTGGGATTTTGGCTTTGTATGTAAAAGTAATTTATTTTAGAACTATATTTGTGAGTATTAATTATATATTTTTTAAATACGATAAATTACCTTAAATTTATAATAAAGTCTTGTAATAATTATTATAAATAATTAAATTATTTTATATATGATTTTACGTAAGTATGATATAAAATATTTTATTCGTATGTTTTTAAAACTTATTTAAGTAAATTTTCTGAAAATATGTAAGCACTATAATTTCGTAATATTTATAACATCAAATTCTTCAAATTTATATTTCGATGGTGTACGTTTTGTTCGTGGATTATTTCTTATTTTATAATATGAGTGATCACCGCGCTTCGCATGGTGATCAATTAAATATTCAATATTTTAATAAAACAAATTAGAAGTACTTTAAAAAGTAAAAAGAAAAACTAAAACATATTTACTTTTGACCCCGATAAAAGCAAAAATAATAAAAAAAAACATCAGAGATTCGTAGTACAATAAATTAGACAAATAAGATCAATGTGTGAGTTTTATTAATTTGAAATAGTAACATACACATGAAACAATAAACTTGAATGTTTTACTCTTTTGGTTGTCGACCTTTAAATAAAATAGCATATGAGTTATCTTTTCAAGAATTTATATGAATACATCAATAGTATCAAGATATAGACGTTAATTCTTTTTACCCCCGTCCCGTAGGAGGGGGTACTAGCTAGTTAGTTCTAAAACCAACAAGCAAGTCATTGAAATATCTTTGATGATTATACCATTGATATATACTTCCTATATATTTCAAAAAAATCAATCATATTCATTTTAAATTATCCAAAAAAGATTTAATCATTTTCTTTTAAAGTAAACCCAATATACATCGAAAACACGTTCTAGAAACCTTAAAAAATGATGATGTTTCGTTGTGATTTTCTGAAAATGTTGAGATTTAGCTGTAAATTTCCAAGAAGCGATGGCTTAGTCGTGGCTTTTTTTTTGTAACTAAAAATCAACAGTTAAGCCATCACTTCTTCGACTGTCATCTTAATATAGGAAATGTCAAGCAGGTGTGACAAAGCGTTATCTATGTCTCAGCTTGGATGATTTGGAAGGCTCGCAACGGCGTAATTATGGAAAACAAACCGTGGCAAGCTTCCCAGATCTTCGCTGACATTCAGGTGTTGTCTTTCCGTTGGATCACAACTAGGTATCGAAAGCTGCGGATTTATTGGGCTGATTGGCTCCTTGCTCCTTTGTTGATGTCTGTTGCAGGAGTGATTTTGTTTTTTCTTGGCAGGTTCGTCGTTTTTCCTGTCTGTTTTGTTGCCTCCCTGCTGCATTGCGTTCTCCTTAGCGTAGGCGGGCTGTGTTAGGCTCCCGCAGGTGGGGTCTTTGGTTGTCCTGTTTGTGTTATGGTGGGAGCTTTCCTTGCTCTCTTGTGTTTTCGTGATGAAGTTGTGCCTCCAGCTCATGGGCCGCTTGCTTAGTCTTTTTGTTTCTCTTCATTTCTTCTTAATGAAGTGCTTGCCGTTAAAAAATATAGGAAATGTCAAACCCACAATTGTTGCTACAATTGACGGTTCGACCGTCACATTTTCATGACCAATGATTCATATACCGATGGTACAAAGACAATGTTTACACCCTAGATTTATCTAGGGGTGTGTTTAGGATAAAATTTGAGATTTTTGTGTGTGTATGTTTGATTGATGGGTGAAATATACATGAACTGGTAAATTTGAGAAACAAATGATTTGATAAATAATTAATGAATTTAATGATATTTTATGGATTGGGATTTGAAAATGTTGGATTTTTCTTTGTAAACACACTTAATGAGGAAAGATGGGGAAAACACACAAAGAGTCCTATTGTAGCGACGAAATTTTCGACAGGAGTCGCCACCAATCTATTTGGCTTAGGTCAATTGGAAACCTAAAATAACTGGTCTGCACAAGCTCTAGATCCGTTAGTCAATTACAATCAAAAATAAAAATTCTCGATTGTCCAAAATTGGCACCACTGGGTTTACTTCATCTTTTTGCTCGATCTTTTTATTTATCCCTTTTTTGATTTTTTCTTTTATTAAATGATATACAAAATAATTAATTCTAATGACATTAGAAACAATGACAATAATCAACAATAGAATAAATAAGTTAATTTCATTTAAATGAAAGAATTAGCAACAAGGATTAAGAAAAAAATTAAAAGTTTAGGCATAATGCCCAAACTGTTAGTTTTTAAACTACTTTAGTGACTCACGTGACACGTTTAGAAGACTTGGGGGCTAAATGAGTTAAGGGGACAACTTGAGGGGAAATAATGCCGTATATGTATATATATATATGTTAGGCACGTATGTATGCTTTTTCACCAATAAACAAGCAAAATTTGAAAAGCGTGATACTTTCAGTTCCATCGTTGGCAACCTTCAGTTCCATCGCTCGTTTATACTTTCGAATGAAAGCGTGATCTCCCACACCATTGTAGACCTCCGGTGGGTGTGGTAAATTGAACGAGCGGGCATTAGGCTATCCTGGGCCGCCTAGTGAACGGTCCGTCCTCCGCAACCGATTCATACTTGTCTTCCAGCCGATCACACTCCTTTCGATTTGCTCCGTGCGATGTAACATCTGCCTGATAATCTCATCTCGTGGGTCCCCGATGGTCAACCTTTCGGGCCTAGGGGACCGCTCCCTTTGGCTGTGTCGAGGGGACCTGGACCTCTGCCTGCCTCGCCGATCCAGGGTGTTAGTTTGCTGTTGTTGATCATTTAGCGTCCTCCGGGATCTTTTAGACTTGTGTCTGTTGCTGCGTTCTTCCCGGAGTACCGCCCGTACCGTTTGGACTAGATCCGGGTATAATTGACTGTTGCTCCGACAAGAGCTGGAAGTTGGTAGCAAGGAAGTCGCTCCGTAGGACTTCTCTTGAAGAGCTCGATAACCGGGATCGGCCGCTCGATCCGGTGGAGCCACCTCCTTCCGGTATAGATGGGCGGGACTGTGAATGGTCCTCCGGTCCTACCGAAAGGACTAGTCTATTCGGGACACCACGCTTTCCCACAGACGGTGCCATTTGGTGGCGGGTCAATCTGGGCAGCCGCCACGTGCCTACGCAATTGACGCGTGTTGACATTGCTGGATGCCATTGAGATTCGCGCGTTGCGTGATTCTCGGAATTCGAGGAATGGGGGTTGGGTTGGTAGTGCGTTTGTTCTTTGTCTTGTCAATGAAGTGACTGAAAAGATCGATCGCTTGACTTATACCATAAATGTCTTATATAGTTGGTATTAATGGTGGCAAAATCGTAATATGTCAATATAACGTTATTGTACACGTGTTCTATATGTCCGGTATGTTTCTCCGGGAATGTCCAATGTCTTGTCCGGGTAAACGCTTATTAAATCCGGGTATGTTCAATTAGGTTCTAGTTTCTACTTGAGTTTTTAATGGGACCCCTTTACTGGCTTACTAATCGCCTTTTAAGAGCTGTTTGGGTGACGCCAATGACATCAATTATAAACAACAAAATTGTGGACTTTGATAAGCCACAGACAAACGATTAGATGTTCTTGAGGGAATTACCAAAAGACGCATAAATGATGGTACAATTTCATGAAATATTGAATAAGAAAGTAAAAATTAATCTGGTAAAATATCAAATTTAGGCCTAAGACTTTAATTTCACATTTTAACTTATTAGCTCTAATGTGATTTTTAATTATTAATAATTGCATATAATTGATTTTCATTTCGTATCTTTCATACAATTAAAGATAAAATTATATGAATGAGAAATTTTATCACCCTGTATTTAAAAGGAAATACGTGTAGCTAAATAATTAAGCGAGTTAGACTATTGAATAAACAAAGTGGGAAAAAGAAGAAAAGATAAAATGACTGCAAATGAAAAATGATATAAAATGGGGGAAAATGGAGTCTGATTTTTATAATTATACATTGTAAAATTATCAATCTTCGAATGTCAGTCATTTTCATTTAAATCACCGACATTCAAAAAATAAATAAATAAGATGGGTTTTCATAATTGTACTATAACTATTTCTCAATTTCTCATTACTATATCCACATGTTGTAGCAAAATAAAATTTTAATTTTCTTAAAACTAAACTAAATGTAAATATAAATTAAATATTAAAAAATGGAAAATAGTCTAAATGCAATAAAAATGTGAAACTAAAAATATGAGATTAAATTTAAAAAGCGGGAAATGCAAGAGAAAAGAATATGAATATTTAATTATTCTTAAGTTACTGGCCCTCTCAATCTAATCCTGCCTCCATCACTGAATTGTCCTGTGATTAAGTGTGTTGGCATGCTGAACTTTAATTTAGTGCCGGATATTAACCTGGAACTTTTTTTTTTGAACATCAAAGATTATTATTATAAATTAATATGAAAACAGTCCCTTGACGATAAAACAAATGAAAAGCTCCATAAGCTCACTCCTCGTCTAAACAACTTCACGACAATACAACACGAAGAACCAATTAAGCATCTGCTGATGAACCAATTAACATTATAGTCCTACTAGGCATGCATTCCAAAGGTCAATGATAATGTTTAGTTGGTCTGTTGGCTTAATTGTTGGCATGATTTGAAACATAATATATTGTGGGTGGCTCCTATAATATATAACTATCCCTTTTAAAAGTCAAGTAATGACATTAATTAATTGCATAAAATATAGCTAGCTATACGTTCATAATGACGCAAGTTATTTGAATTTTCTTGCAAATTTCATGTAAATAAAACAAAATGAAGAGTAAACCGACCTAGCTCTCTAGTGACTTGAAGAAAACTTTATGACCCGCTTTAGTTATGAAAAGTTTGTAGAATTTTCACTAATTTTTTTTATAAATATTTGGATATATAACTAGTGATTAAGTGAAAGAAAACTTTATTTTCAGAACTTTATAAAACTTATTTAAAATAGAAAACTTTCTTTTGAATTTCTCCATTTTAGAACTAGAGTTTTCAAAATCTTGAAAACAATGTTTTCTATCACTTAATCATAAGTTATGCATCCAAATATTTACAAAAAAATTATGAGATGAAAATTTTACAAAATTAATTTTTTTCATAACTAAACTGGCTTAAGGTTTGAAAGAGAAAATGAAGTAATTTGGAAAACAATTACTTTGACAAAGCCCTTACAGGGCTACCATGTGACGGTAGATCACAAAAAGTTATGCGATTTTAAAAAGAAAAAACTTTGAACGCAACGTTATCGCATTTTCAAATAGGTAAGAAAACCAATCTCTAACAAGCAAATCGACGACTTGCTTCTTGATTTTGTTTCTTCGTTTTCCCCTTATTTTAAAATAAACTTAACCAATTATTAAGCCTTAGGGTAAGGTAAAACTAACGGCTTACCCATCTACTATTAATATATAAACATGAACATATTGAAGGAAGACATGCCACTTGTAAAATATTTTTTAATATTTATTAAAACCACATGATGAATTTAATCAAGAGATAACATCCAAATAGATTGAATCTACAATGACTATATCTAAATTTTCTAAACATTCGAAACAACCCATAAAATCGGGTTTCAAACTCGATCTCAAACCTACATCCTAGACATTCCACATTATAAATACAAAACTTATTTACAAAGAATTCAATCATACATATTAGTCAACCAAATTCAAAACAACCCGCTAATCATTTTTGCCAAGCATGATGTCTCGCACGCAACACTAGCTGCAGACCACATTAGATCGCTTTCAACGGGATTTAAATAACCTCCACCTGCAGATCGAAAAAATTCAGGCAAATGTATGGTGCTATTTGCTGATTTCGTACTATATATTTTATCAAATAAATCATATTCAATTTTTATTACACGCTAACACCATGATAGTAAATAATATTTTATCTAAATGGAAATGTAAATGTTTGAACAATTTTTTACAAAGAGAAAGAGGAATCATGCATGTTCGCCGCCACCGGCGGTCGCCGGAAAACATTTTTTCACGGCGGACAATCGACAAAAATGCATCAACGAGGCGGTTTTGGTGGTTTCTCATGAAAAACCTCAATAAATTGGTAAGAACACGGTTGAAGTTCTATCGGTACGTTTGAGGGAGAAGATAGGAAAAAATATTTGATCTAAGTGAAAATATAAATCTTTAAACAATTTTTGACAAAGAGAAATTAAAGCGGAAATCATGATGGAAAAAGTGTTAAGCATGTTCGCCGCCATTGGAGGCTGTTGGAAAACATTTTTCATGGCGAACACTCGACGGACTACGAAGCGGTTTTGATGGTTTCTCAGGATGAACAATAAGAATTCGATATGAATACGGTTGAACTTCTATAGCGAGAGAGAAAGAGAGTGAGTGGGAGAGATGCGGCTCGTAGGGTTAGAATAGTGAGAGTGTTGGACACCGAGTTATTTATATGATGGTAGATGGGTTTGGGTTTGGGTTTGGTTATAGGTTGGGCTAAAAATTTGGGTTTAGTTGTTTAAGGGTTGAGAGTTTGGACAATGCTGGGTGTTAAAACAAAATTGGACTGGGTAAGCCCAACCCGAAATTTGTGGGATTTTTGGCTTTGTATGTAAAAGTAATTTATTTTAGAACTATATTTGTGAGTATTAATTATATATTTTTTAAATACGATAAATTACCTTAAATTTATAATAAAGTCTTGTAATAATTATTATAAATAATTAAATTATTTTATATATGATTTTACGTAAGTATGATATAAAATATTTTATTCGTATGTTTTTAAAACTTATTTAAGTAAATTTTCTGAAAATATGTAAGCACTATAATTTCGTAATATTTATAACATCAAATTCTTCAAATTTATATTTCGATGGTGTACGTTTTGTTCGTGGATTATTTCTTATTTTATAATATGAGTGATCACCGCGCTTCGCAGCCGGTGATCAATTAAATATTCAATATTTTAATAAAACAAATTAGAAGTACTTTAAAAAGTAAAAAAGAAAAACTAAAACATATTTACTTTTGACCCGATAAAAGCAAAAATAATAAAAAAAACATCAGAGATTCGTAGTACAATAAATTAGACAAATAAGATCAATGTGTGAGTTTTATTAATTTGAAATAGTAACATACACATGAAACAATAAACTTGAATGTTTTACTCTTTTGGTTGTCGACCTTTAAATAAAATAGCATATGAGTTATCTTTTCAAGAATTTATATGAATACATCAATAGTATCAAGATATAGACGTTAATTCTTTTTATCTCGTCCCGTAGGAGGGTACCAGCTAGTTAGTTCTAAAACCAACAAGCAAGTCATTGAAATATCTTTGATGATTATACCATTGATATATACTTCCTATATATTTCAAAAAATCAATCATATTCATTTTAAATTATCCAAAAAAGATTTAATCATTTTCTTTTAAAGTAAACCCAATATACATCGAAAACACGTTCTAGAAACCTTAAAAAATGATGATGTTTCGTTGTGATTTTCTGAAAATGTTGAGATTTAGCTGTAAATTTCCAAGAAGCGATGGCTTAGTCGTGGCTTTTTTTTTGTAACTAAAAATCAACAGTTAAGCCATCACTTCTTCGACTGTCATCTTAATATAGGAAATGTCAAGCAGGTGTGACAAAGCGTTATCTATGTCTCAGCTTGGATGATTTGGAAGGCTCGCAACGGCGTAATTATGGAAAACAAACCGTGGCAAGCTTCCCAGATCTTCGCTGACATTCAGGTGTTGTCTTTCCGTTGGATCACAACTAGGTATCGAAAGCTGCGGATTTATTGGGCTGATTGGCTCCTTGCTCCTTTGTTGATGTCTGTTGCAGGAGTGATTTTGTTTTTTCTTGGCAGGTTCGTCGTTTTTCCTGTCTGTTTTGTTGCCTCCCTGCTCTGTTGCGTTCTCCTTAGCGTAGGCGGGCTGTGTTAGGCTCCTGCAGGTGGGGGTCTTTGGTTGTCCTGTTTGTGTTATGGTGGGAGCTTTCCTTGCTCTCTTGTGTTTTCGTGATGATAAGTTGTGCCTCCAGCTCATGGGCCGCTTGCTTAGTCTTTTTGTTTCTCTTCATTTCTTCTTAATGAAGTGCTTGCCGTTAAAAAATATAGGAAATGTCAAACCCACAATTGTTGCTACAATTGACGGTTCGACCGTCACATTTTCATGACCAATGATTCATATACCGATGGTACAAAGACAATGTTTACACCCTAGATTTATCTAGGGTGTGTTTAGGATAAAATTTGAGATTTTTGTGTGTGTATGTTTGATTGATGGGTGAAATATACATGAACTGGTAAATTTGAGAAACAAATGATTTGATAAATAATTAATGAATTTAATGATATTTTATGGATTGGGATTTGAAAATGTTGGATTTTTCTTTGTAAACACACTTAATGAGGAAAGATGGGGAAAACACACAAAGAGTCCTATTGTAGCGACGAAATTTTCGACAGGAGTCGCCACCAATCTATTTGGCTTAGGTCAATTGGAAACCTAAAATAACTGGTCTGCACAAGCTCTAGATCCGTTAGTCAATTACAATCAAAAATAAAAATTCTCGATTGTCCAAAATTGGCACCACTGGGTTTACTTCATCTTTTTGCTCGATCTTTTTATTTATCCCTTTTTTGATTTTTTCTTTTATTAAATGATATACAAAATAATTAATTCTAATGACATTAGAAACAATGACAATAATCAACAATAGAATAAATAAGTTAATTTCATTTAAATGAAAGAATTAGCAACAAGGATTAAGAAAAAAATTAAAAGTTTAGGCATAATGCCCAAACTGTTAGTTTTTAAACTACTTTAGTGACTCACGTGACACGTTTAGAAGACTTGGGGGCTAAATGAGTTAAGGGGACAACTTGAGGGGAAATAATGCCGGCGATATGTATATATATATATATATGTTAGGCACGTATGTATGCTTTTTCACCAATAAACAAGCAAAATTTGAAAAGCGTGATACTTTCAGTTCCATCGTTGGCAACCTTCAGTTCCATCGCTCGTTTATACTTTCGAATGAAAGCGTGATCTCCCACACCATTGTAGACCTCCGGTGGGTGTGGTAAATTGAACGAGCGGGGCATTAGGCTATCCCAGTTTCGCCTAGTGAACGGTCCGTCCTCCGCAACTGATTCATACTTGTCTTCCAGCCTGATCACACTCCTTTCGACTTGCTCCAGGCGATGTAACATCTGCCTGATAATCTCATCTCGTGGGTCCCCGATGGTCAACCTTTCGGGCCTAGGGGACCGCTCCCCTTGGGCGTGTCGAGGGACTGGACCTCTGCCCGCCTCGCCGATCCAGGGTGTTAGTTTGCTGTTGTTGATCATTTAGCGTCCTCCGGGATCTTTTAGACTTGTGTCTGTTGCTGCGTTCTTCCCGGAGTACCGCCCGTACCGTTTGGACTAGATCCGGGTATAATTGACTGTTGCTCCGACAAGAGCTGGAAGTTGGTAGCAAGGAAGTCGCTCCGTAGGACTTCTCTTCAGAAGAGCTCTGATAACTGGGATCGGCCGTTCGACTGTCAGTGGAGCCACCTCCTTCCGGTATAGATGGGCGGGACTGTGAATGGTCCTCCGGTCCTACTGAAAGGACTAGTCTATTCGGGCCACCACGTTTCCCACAGACGGCGCCATTTGGTGGCGGGTCAGTCTGGGCAGCCGCCACATGCCTACGCAATTGACGCGTGTTGACATTGCTGGATGACATTGGGATTCGCGCTTTGCGTGATTCTCGGAATTCGAGGAATGGGGGTTGGGTTGGTAGTGCGTTTGTTCTTTATCTTGTCAATGAAGTGACCGAAAAGATCGATCGTTTGACTTATACCATAAATGTCTTATATAGTTGGTATTAATGGTGGCAAAATCGTAATATGTCAATATAACGTTATTGTACACGTGTTCTATATGTCCGGGTATGTTTCTCCGGGAATGTCCAATGTCTTGTCCGGGTAAACGTTTATTAAATCCGGGTATGTTCAATTAGGTTCTAGTTTCTACTTGAGTTTTTAATGGGACCCCTTTACTGGGCTTACTAATTGGGCCTTTTAGTAGGCCTGTTTGGGTGATTGGGCCTAGCGGACATCAATTATAAACAACAAAATTGTGGACTTTGATAAGCCACAGACAAACGATTAGATGTTCTTGAGGGAATTACCAAAAGACGCATAAATGATGGTACAATTTCATGAAATATTGAATAAGAAAGTAAAAATTAATCTGGTAAAATATCAAATTTAGGCCTAAGACTTTAATTTCACATTTTAACTTATTAGCTCTAATGTGATTTTTAATTATTAATAATTGCATATAATTGATTTTCATTTGCGTATCTTTCATACAATTAAAGATAAAATTATATGAATGAGAAATTTTATCACCCTGTACAGAAAAGGAAAAACGTGTAGCTAAATAATTAAGCGAGTTAGACTATTGAATAAACAAAGTGGGAAAAAGAAGAAAAGATAAAATGACTGCAAATGAAAAATGATATAAAATGGGGGAAAATGGAGTCTGATTTTTATAATTATACATTGTAAAATTATCAATCTTCGAATGTCAGTCATTTTCATTTAAATCACCGACATTCAAAAAAATAAATAAATAAGATGGGTTTTCATAATTGTACTATAACTATTTCTCAATTTCTCATTACTATATCCACATGTTGTAGCAAAATAAAATTTTAATTTTCTTAAAACTAAACTAAATGTAAATATAAATTAAATATTAAAAAATGGAAAATAGTCTAAATGCAATAAAAATGTGAAACTAAAAATATGAGATTAAATTTAAAAAGGGAAATGCAAGAGAAAAGAATATGAATATTTAATTATTCTTAAGTTACTGGCCCTCTCAATCTAATCCTGCCTCCATCACTGAATTGTCCTGTGATTAAGTGTGTTGGCATGCTGAACTTTAATTTAGTGCCGGATATTAACCTGGAACTTTTTTTTTTGAACATCAAAGATTATTATTATAAATTAATATGAAAACAGTCCCTTGACGATAAAACAAATGAAAAGCTCCATAAGCTCACTCCTCGTCTAAACAACTTCACGACAATACAACACGAAGAACCAATTAAGCATCTGCTGATGAACCAATTAACATTATAGTCCTACTAGGCATGCATTCCAAAGGTCAATGATAATGTTTAGTTGGTCTGTTGGCTTAATTGTTGGCATGATTTGAAACATAATATATTGTGGGTGGCTCCTATAATATATAACTATCCCTTTTAAAAGTCAAGTAATGACATTAATTAATTGCATAAAATATAGCTAGCTATACGTTCATAATGACGCAAGTTATTTGAATTTTCTTGCAAATTTCATGTAAATAAAACAAAATGAAGAGTAAACCGACCTAGCTCTCTAGTGACTTGAAGAAAACTTTACGACCCGTTTAGTTATGAAAAGTTTGTAGAATTTTCACTAATTTTTTTTATAAATATTTGGATATATAACCAGTGATTAAGTGAAAGAAAACTTTATTTTCAGAACTTTATAAAACTTATTTAAAATAGAAAACTTTCTTTTGAATTTCTCCATTTTAGAACTAGAGTTTTCAAAATCTTGAAAACAATGTTTTCTATCACTTAATCATAAGTTATGCATCCAAATATTTACAAAAAAATTATGAGATGAAAATTTTACAAAATTAATTTTTTTCATAACTAAACTGGCTTAAGGTTTGAAAGAGAAAATGAAGTAATTTGGAAAACAATTACTTTGACAAAGCCCTTACAGGGCTACCATGTGACGGTAGATCACAAAAAGTCATGCGATTTTAAAAGAAAAAACTTTGAACGCAACGTTATCGCATTTTCAAATAGGTAAGAAAACCAATCTCTAACAAGCAAATCGACGACTTGCTTCTTGATTTTGTTTCTTCGTTTTCCCTTATTTTAAAATAAACTTAACCAATTATTAAGCCTTAGGGTAAGGTAAAACTAACGGCTTACCCATCTACTATTAATATATAAACATGAACATATTGAAGGAAGACATGCCACTTGTAAAATATTTTTTAATATTTATTAAAACCACATGATGAATTTAATCAAGAGATAACATCCAAATAGATTGAATCTACAATGACTATATCTAAATTTTCTAAAAATTCAAACAACCCATAAAATCGGGTTTCAAACTCGATCTCAAACCTACATCCTAGACATTCCACATTATAAATACAAAACTTATTTACAAAGAATTCAATCATACATATTAGTCAACCAAATTCAAAACAACCCGCTAATCATTTTTGCCAAGCATGATGTCTCGCACGCAACACTAGCTGCAGACCACATTAGATCGCTTTCAACGGGATTTAAATAACCTCCACCTGCAGATCGAAAAAATTCAGGCAAATGTATGGTGCTATTTGCTGATTTCGTACTATATATTTTATCAAATAAATCATATTCAATTTTTATTACACGCTAACACCATGATAGTAAATAATATTTTATCTAAATGGAAATGTAAATGTTTGAACAATTTTTTACAAAGAGAAAGAGGAATCATGCATGTTCGCCACCGCCGTCGCCGAAAACAGTTTTTCACGGCGGACAATCGACAAAAATGTATCAACGAGGCGGTTTTGGTGGTTTCTCATGAAAAATCTCAATAAATTGGTAAGAACACGGTTGAAGTTCTATCGGTCCGTTTAAGGGAGCAGATAGGAAAAAATATTTGATCTAAGTGAAAATATAAATCTTTAAACAATTTTTTACAAAGAGAAATTAAAGCGGAAATCATGATGGAAAAAGTGTTAAGCATGTTCGCCGCCATTGGAGGCTGTTGGAAAACATTTTTCATGGCGAACACTCGACGGACTACGAAGCGGTTTTGATGGTTTCTCAGGATGAACAATAAGAATTGATATGAATACGGTTGAACTTCTATAGCGAGAGAGAAAGAGAGTGAGTGGGAGAGATGCGGCTCGTAGGGTTAGAATAGTGAGAGTGTTGGACACCGAGTTATTTATATGATGGTAGATGGGTTTGGGTTTGGGTTTGGTTATAGGTTGGGCTAAAAATTTGGGTTTAGTTGTTTAAGGGTTGAGAGTTTGGACAATGCTGGGTGTTAAAACAAAATTGGACTGGGTAAGCCCAACCCGAAATTTGTGGGATTTTTGGCTTTGTATGTAAAAGTAATTTATTTTAGAACTATATTTGTGAGTATTAATTATATATTTTTTAAATACGATAAATTACCTTAAATTTATAATAAAGTCTTGTAATAATTATTATAAATAATTAAATTATTTTATATATGATTTTACGTAAGTATGATATAAAATATTTTATTCGTATGTTTTTAAAACTTATTTAAGTAAATTTTCTGAAAATATGTAAGCACTATAATTTCGTAATATTTATAACATCAAATTCTTCAAATTTATATTTCGATGGTGTACGTTTTGTTCGTGGATTATTTCTTATTTTATAATATGAGTGATCACCGCGCTTCGCAGCCGGTGATCAATTAAATATTCAATATTTTAATAAAACAAATTAGAAGTACTTTAAAAAGTAAAAAAGAAAAACTAAAACATATTTACTTTTGACCCCGATAAAAGCAAAAATAATAAAAAAAACATCAGAGATTCGTAGTACAATAAATTAGACAAATAAGATCAATGTGTGAGTTTTATTAATTTGAAATAGTAACATACACATGAAACAATAAACTTGAATGTTTTACTCTTTTGGTTGTCGACCTTTAAATAAAATAGCATATGAGTTATCTTTTCAAGAATTTATATGAATACATCAATAGTATCAAGATATAGACGTTAATTCTTTTTACCCCGTCCCGTAGGAGGGGGTACTAGCTAGTTAGTTCTAAAACCAACAAGCAAGTCATTGAAATATCTTTGATGATTATACCATTGATATATACTTCCTATATATTTCAAAAAAATCAATCATATTCATTTTAAATTATCCAAAAAAGATTTAATCATTTTCTTTTAAAGTAAACTCAATATACATCGAAAACACGTTCTAGAAACCTTAAAAATGATGATGTTTCGTTGTGATTTTCTGAAAATGTTGAGATTTAGTGTAAATTTCAAGAAGCGATGGCTTAGTCGTGGCTTTTTTTGTAACTAAAAATCAACAGTTAAGCCATCACTTCTTCGATCGTCATCTTAATATAGGAAATGTCAAGCAGGTGTGACAAAGCGTTATCTATGTCTCAGCTTGGATGATTTGGAAGGCTCGCAACGGCGTAATTATGGAAAACAAACCGTGGCAAGCTTCCCAGATCTTCGCTGACATTCAGGTGTTGTCTTTCCGTTGGATCACAACTAGGTATCGAAAGCTGCGGATTTATTGGGCTGATTGGCTCCTTGCTCCTTTGTTGATGTCTGTTGCAGGAGTGATTTTGTTTTTTCTTGGCAGGTTCGTCGTTTTTCCTGTCTGTTTTGTTGCCTCCCTGCTCTGTTGCGTTCTCCTTAGCGTAGGCGGGCTGTGTTAGGCTCCTGCAGGTGGGGGTCTTTGGTTGTCCTGTTTGTGTTATGGTGGGAGCTTTCCTTGCTCTCTTGTGTTTTCGTGACAGTAAGTTGTGCCTCCAGCTCATGGGCCGCTTGCTTAGTCTTTTTGTTTCTCTTCATTTCTTCTTAATGAAGTGCTTGCCGTTAAAAAAATATAGGAAATGTCAAACCCACAATTGTTGCTACAATTGACGGTTCGACCGTCACATTTTCATGACCAATGATTCATATACCGATGGTACAAAGACAATGTTTACACCCTAGATTTATCTAGGGGTGTGTTTAGGATAAAATTTGAGATTTTTGTGTGTGTATGTTTGATTGATGGGTGAAATATACATGAACTGGTAAATTTGAGAAACAAATGATTTGATAAATAATTAATGAATTTAATGATATTTTATGGATTGGGATTTGAAAATGTTGGATTTTTCTTTGTAAACACACTTAATGAGGAAAGATGGGGAAAACACACAAAGAGTCCTATTGTAGCGACGAAATTTTCGACAGGAGTCGCCACCAATCTATTTGGCTTAGGTCAATTGGAAACCTAAAATAACTGGTCTGCACAAGCTCTAGATCCGTTAGTCAATTACAATCAAAAATAAAAATTCTCGATTGTCCAAAATTGGCACCACTGGGTTTACTTCATATTTTTGCTTGATCTTTTTATTTATCCCTTTTTTGATTTTTTCTTTTATTAAATGATATACAAAATAATTAATTCTAATGACATTAGAAACAATGACAATAATCAACAATAGAATAAATAAGTTAATTTCATTTAAATGAAAGAATTAGCAACAAGGATTAAGAAAAAAATTAAAAGTTTAGGCATAATGCCCAAACTGTTAGTTTTTAAACTACTTTAGTGACTCACGTGACACGTTTAGAAGACTTGGGGGCTAAATGAGTTAAGGGGACAACTTGAGGGGCAATAATGCCGGCGATATGTATATATATATATATGTTAGGCACGTATGTATGCTTTTTCACCAATAAACAAGCAAAATTTGAAAAGCCTTCATCTTCCTCAAATTGCATGCATATCTCTCCCATGTCTGCTTCGACGCCCTCCCTTTTCCTGGTCCTTGTCGGATCACTCCTCTCTTTCCTATACATCCTACGCTCCACCGTATTCCGCCGGAAAGATGGAAGGAGGCAACTGCCGCCGGGACCACTAGCCTTGCCGATCATCGGCAACCTCCACTTACTCGGAGACCTCCCACACCGCTCTCTCCACCGCCTAGCAGAGAAATACGGACCAATCATGTTTCTTAAGCTGGGGAACGTGCCGACAGTCATCGTGTCATCGCCGGAGGTGGCGGAGCAGATTCTGAAGACCCAAGATTCAGTTTTCGCGAGCCGGCCCGGGATCGAAGCGTTCCACTGCTTGTCTTACGGCAGAAGAGGCTTGGCCTTTGCGCCCTATGGGTCGTACTGGAGGAGCGTAAGGAAACTGTGCACAACCCAGCTGCTGAGCTCCTCAAAGATCGAGTCTTTTGCGGCTTTGAGAAGGGAGGAGTTGAGAACATTCGTGGCGGCGCTGAGGGAGGTGGCTGCTGAGGGTGAGGTGGTGGATTTGACGGAGCGGGTGTCGGACGGTGTTGAGGAGATGATGTACAAGATGATCGTGGGGTATGGGAAGTCCGACGAGTTTAGTCTGAAAGGTTTGGTAGAAGAGGCCTTTGAACTCGCCGGCGCTTTCAATGTCTCCGATTATGTACCTCTTCTCGCCCCCTTCGATATTCAGGTATGTAACTATTACGTACGTACGACTAAAATACTAACCCAAAATTTTAAGAAACCTACAAAGTAACCCTAAAGTTTGAAAAGTCTTCAAAGTAACCATGCAAAACACCTTGCCCTCTCCCCGACACAGCCCACTCTGCCAGCCCCATCCAGGCTCACCCTTCTTCACCGGCTCACCCTTTCCCCTCATCGGCCATATCCCCACCCTAGCATTGCATCCCTTCTCCATAATTTGAGTATAAATCTACCTCTCTATGTACCCCCACAAAAAGGCATGCACCATGCCCAAGCCCACCCTCCGTCAAGCTCATGAAGACGACGAGGGCAAGGTGGCCAGGTTGGGCCGAGGCGGGGAAGGGCAGGGTGTGGTTGGTCGTTGCGATGTCGGGTATTAGGTAGAGGTGGAGAAGACGAGTGGCTTTTTTGGAAATGTTCTTAAAATTTATGGTAATTTGTAGTTTTTTTAAAAAGGTTTAGAGTTAAGTTGCATATTAGAGATATGAAAAGAAATGTAAACTTGTATGGAATTTTTAATCATAATATTGTGAGATATAATGAACTGAAAAGTTAAACTCATTATTCCTAGCTAATTGATTGCAACATATTGTTTTGACATAAAGAATAAAGATTAAGATGAGTATAAATTATAGAAATTTGACAAAATTATCCTAAAAGAAGACTTCAGTACTGGGTGGAGTGAATGAGTTAGTGAAGTCAAATACGTATCCTAAAAAAATATATATGCATTTGCTTCATGAATTTGCTTGTTTATTGCACCAGGGGCTGAGACGAAGCTTGAAAAGAGTAAGCAAGCAGTTTGACGAGGTCCTTGAGAAAATAATCCATAGTTATGAGAAAGGTGATCAACGTCAGCTGAATGACCAACCAAGTACAAATTTCGTGCAAGTAATGGTCTCAATGCTAAACAAACCTCTCAATCTTGGTAACAACAATGAAGTTCACATAGTTGACAGAACAACAATCAAAGCCATAGTTCTAGACATGATCTTTGGTTCCTTGGACACATCCAGTGCAGGTGTAGCATGGGCAATGGCAGATCTGATACGAAACCCGAATGCGATGTTGAAGCTCCAACAAGAGCTCAGAACCACCATTGGAATGCACGGCACGGTGGAAGAAGCTGATTTGAATAAACTAAGTTACTTAGACATGGTGGTTAAGGAAACGATGAGACTGCGTCCACTTTCCTCACTCTTATCACGTGAATCCATGGAGGATGCCACTGTTTGTGGTTACTACATTCCAAAGAATGCAAGGATCCTAGTAAACAACTGGTCCATCAGTAGAAACAGAAACAGTTGGTCGGAAAATAGTGAGGAGTTCATACCAGAAAGGTTTGATGGAAGCAAGATAGATGTCAAGGGAAATGATTTTGAGATGATACCATTTGGGTCTGGAAGAAGGGGATGTCCTGGATTGCAGTTAGGGCTCACTACTACCAAATTCTTTTTAGCTCAGCTTGTGCATTGTTTTGATTGGAAACTACCTGATGGGATGAAGCCTGAGGAGTTGGATATGAGTGAGAAATTTGGCTTCACTTTGCCAAGAGCCACCCATTTGTTTGTCAAACCAATCTACCGCCTCCTTGATTAATGATTATATATGTTAGTACTATTAATTTACCTAATTAAGTATTGCTCTTTGTTTAATAATTGGCCATAGGGTTTAGTTGAATGAATACTTATGGAAGAAGAATAATACACTTGTTGTAACCCTATTGCATGTAGTTGGAGTCCCTTGTATTTTGTTGTTGTAATCCAATATGTTACTCCCTCCATCCCAAAAAACATGATACGTTTCACTTTTGAACTTGTGTTTTGAATCAAAATTTTGTTAGAAATTTTAAAAATATATTTAAAAACTAGAAGCGTCCATTTTTCATTTTCATATAAAGTATTTGTTGTTCTATATAAAACATTAAAAAATTATGATTAAATGTGGAAAACAAAATGTATCATCTTTTTTAGAACAATGGAATATAATGCTTGCAAGGAAAGAACAACAATCTTCTCAATATTATCAATATGCATTAAAATTCATTTCTTTGAGAACTTGTACAAGTTCAAAAGATGATGTTGCCACCAAATTGCCATTTTTTTCTTTCCTACCCTACGTAATTACAAAATTTGTGAACCCAACTTATGTTAAATAATCAACTTCACGAGGGACAACCTTGACTTCTGTTACCACTACTACTGTTACGGCTACTGCTACTGTTACTGCTTCTGCTGCTACTACTACTACCACTATGTAGAATGTACGCGGATTTACCGCGACGGAGGCCGCAGTAAACCAGTTTACCGCGGCCTACTGCGCGGTAAACTTGTTTTCTCTACGTAGTGTACTACTACTAAGGTATGATTCAGGAAGAGTATGTAATCGATGGTACATACATCGGGTGAGACATCTCTACTATTAGTAGCAGAAAAGGCAGCGGGTTGCCCCCTAACATTGTCCCATTAAATACGTGGTGGGCATTGTAGATATAGATTATTTATAAGCATCATGCATGCATGTATCTGTGGGGCATATTAGTGGTGAAGGGTTAAAGAAATGGATTAAGCTTAGGTGGTTGTGTGAAGAGAAAGATTGAAGAGTATATATAATGAGAAGCTTTGCGTTTAGATGAGGGAAGTTTTCCCATTTTCTAATCAATTTTCGGGAAAATAGGAAAAAGAAAAAGAAAAGGTGTTTAGATGAACATTTTCCAATTCTTATTTACTGGAAAACGATTTTCCCAGTTCACTTAAAATCTAGGAACTCATTTACGGAGTTCCTAGTTAGAGAACTTCTCCCGCTCCGGCTCCCGACCTCCCCACCTCGCTCAGCTCGTAAGCTCGCATCATTGCAGATCATGTCCTTGTCCAGCGATCTCTCTATCCGGTAAGTTCTCTCTCTCTCTCTCTCTCTGCTTGGTTCGCTCTCTCAATTTCTCAGCGATCTCGTCATCACCGAGCTTCGACCAAGGGATTTGCTGATTTTTTTTAAAACGGAGATGGAGGCGGAGATTGAGACGGATTTTGGTTGGGTGGGTGGTTGGCTGCTGATTTTGGTTGGTTGGACAAAAGGGGATGGGGCTGACGGATCGGATCACTCGTTTGGCTTATTATATGTGAAGGACCAAGGGCATGCTTATTATATGTGTGTCATTTGGCTTATACGGTATTACTATGTGCATGCTTATTAATTATGTGAATCATGTGGCTTTTACAGTATGATTTAAGTGATTTGGTTAATTGGAATATCAGCTAAAGAGTTGATTTTCAGCTGAGTTGTTGAAATGGTTAATTATATGGTTGGTAAGTGGCATGGGTGTTGTTATTGACCAAAATTGAGTAGAGTATCTAATCATCATCAAATTTACTTAGTAGAGTATCTACTCATGATCAAATCGTAGTATATAATTAGTAGGCAGAGGATTATGCATACAACTAGCTAGTGGGGTATTATAATATAGGCTGATAGATAACTGTGGCAACCATATTATGTTGAGATGGCTGGCTCATGATTATCAGGCACAGCAGGTAAGCTGAGTTTGGGATTTCTATCACTCAATGAGTTTGCCTAGCTAGCTAAAAAGTGAACACAACTAATGTAAACTACTCAATGAGTTTAGATTTGTGAAATGAACATCAGTAAACTTTGGAACTAGACATGAGTTTTGCTCTTGCTGTCCATATATATACAACTACTCAATGAGTTTGCCTAACTAGCTATACAAATTTGTCATTATATACATTAGTTGGTTGGTTGGTTGCTGTTTGTTGTTGCTATACCGGTATATGTGTGTTAATATTAGTACTAATGTGTGATTTTAGCTTGAGAATGAATGGATGTACGTGTGTATGTTAATTATCGGGTTGGTGAATATTAGAGTTGTTACGAGTTTGTTTAACTGTTCTACTCAAACTAGTCTAATTGGTCTTCCATTGCCCGAATGACATGTACACATGCTTGCTCCACACTTTGTACGTATGAAATGGGTGTTTTTGCTTAGTACTCATACTAGTCTTTTTTCTATGTAATTGTTGTAGATGGCTGTAAATACGAAGGATGGGGATGACAAGAAGGATTGGCTTGATAAGAATGAAGCTGCTTTCCTTCAAATGTTGCACGAGAGGACGGTCAATCATCCTCAAAAAACTCCCTCTTATATGCCAAGTGATTGGGAAGCTATGCCAAAGAAATGTCTGTTGCTACTGGGGTGAATTACGGAGCTGAAAAGTTGAAAGCGAAGTATTATCGACTTCGCATAAGGACTCATCAATTCTCACAGTTACTTGTAATGCAAATTCTGAAGTATCATCTGTTTGTGTGGATGAATTCTGAGTTTTTTGCTTGTGTTTATTCTGAACATGTGGCATGCTTTGATAGCAAAAGCACCTCCCATTACATGGTTCTCTGATTTAAAGGGATGTATAGGGAAGCAAAATTCAGAAGGGAATTTATTGTTGCTTGCGTGTGGTTACTTGTAATTTCTTGCCATGGTTACTTGTAATGTAGTACGTTTTGATTAGCTAGCTATTGCAATGTAGTACGTTCTGATTTTTATATGATTACAGTATACTCAAACAATTTATTTGATTTTGTTTCGGCCTGATATACATTTTCAAGTTTGATATTGTACTATTTGATGTTGAATTGTTGCATGAATACATTTACATGGCTTTTTTCTAAATTGAGAATTTTCTCAACTAAACGAGTTTTTCAAAATTAATTTTCAGAAAATTGTTTTCCATATGAAACAACTAAACGCGTTTTCTAAAAAGTGAATTAGAAAATTACACATAGAAAATGAAAAATGAAACGGAAAAGAAAAATGAAAATAATTTCCCTCATCTAAACGGGATCTTAGGGTGCAATTATGCACATCCTAAGGGCTTAAGAAGAATCATTATTTACAAATAATGCCATTTTCAGTCTTTCGTTCCTCTGCCACCTGCCATCTACATAACTTTATTCTTTTATCTTCGTCAGCAGCAACATGTCCCATGACCTTTCGATCGAGCAAAGATATGTAATCTTTGTCGAGCCATGAAAGAGAACCCGGAGGCCAAGGTCCGAGAGGTTGTGAGTATGGCTACGGCGGTGGAGCTATTCGTCGTGGTGTGGTGGCCGAATCCCTTGACATTATTCACTTCGATCACTCCAATTTAAGCTTTGGTAAGGAGATCTGATTTGAATTACAGTACTTTGCTGTTAGTTGTTCATTATTTACGAAGAAGAAAAGTTCTAATATTGGTCAAATCTGATTTCAATACAACAACCATGTACTGCAATACAATTTTTTTGTTTTTTAAATAAAATAATATGTAGTCAAGTTAAGCTGGATGTAGATGAACATGTTAGTAATAGTACTTAGAAGTCTTGATCCACTGTATTAATGATACAGTAGTATGAATGATGTGATGCATTGTAGGAAACTAATGATGCGATATTGGAAAAAAAATGATACTTGTACAAAAGTCAATGATCCACTGTATGAAATTAATGATGCGCTGATGCACTAGTGAAAAGTCAGTGATGCAGTGTAAGAAATTAATGATACGTTATGAAAAAAGATAGTTGTATTTAATGATGCTCGCAGTGAAAAAATGATACTCAGTACTCTGAAAAAATCATCAAAACATATGACATATAGGTCTCTTTCTCTTTGTCTTATTTTTTTCTTTCCATTTAACTAATTATTTGTAAATTTTGATTATAGAATAAAAAGTAAATGACATAGATGTAAATAAACAGAACAACTGAAGTACTTAAGATACGCATTTTTGAAAATGCGCACTTGACCATATATATTATGGTTTTGAAGTTCCCAAAGGGTTACATTCTGTTCCACATATAAAGTTTTACATTCACCTTAATCTCCGTGTCCGGTCAAACCCTTCAATCTTTTGGGAACGGAGGGAGTATCAAATTGCATTTTTATTAATAAAATGAAATAAATAAATTTCAAGATAAGTTGCTAAATAATCAATCAAAAACTAGTCACTCATTCGATTTGTAGATTGTTCTTGATAATCTTTATTTAGGGAAAATACCAAAATACGGTAGCTGCAACTATATGCAAAATTAATGTTAGATTTAAAAGCAAGTAGTAGTAGATAATTAAGTTGTTTATTTCTTTGTGGATCTTTTTGTATCTTCAAATTTTCTTGAGAGAGAGAGAGTACCGATGGTGTGCTGAGGACGGACGATGATAACGACGGTGCTAAAGGTTTTGACCGATGGGAAGAGGGACGGTAGTAGGGTGGGGTGAGACGAGGCTGTGGGGACAATGAGATAAGTTTAGAAATTTTGATAACATTTGAAGTTAATTTGCATATTTTAAATGAATGATGTTAAATTGAGTATCAACATAAGATATGTGTATCAATGCCTTCATTTAAAAAGTGATTTTAACAAACTACGTAACACAATAATTATTATTGGAGAAAAAATATGTAAATTAAGAGATCTCAATAAGACAAATTTTAAAAAGGGTCGTGTCTAGGAGAAGGATCAAGGTTAAATGACTAAGATTGAAGTTTACTTACAACATTGATTTCCGTTTTTGTATATATAAACACTGTTTTTTTTTCTGTCATTTATTTTATTTTTATCTTCATTTGTTGTCCAATAATAGTAGTGTTGTCCATATAATTTTTTCAGTGGTGTTTATAACAAAAATTACCCATAACTTATACCCACTCGTTCAAGTTCCCATAGTCATGCTTGCACGATGCGCCTTCTTAAAATAGGCGGCTACAGATTCCATAGATCACAAAGATTTTCAACTACACGCGTTTTTATTTGTTCACGTGAAGTTGCAAGCCAGAAGTAGTGCATCAATACTATTTTCTTCGTACGAGGTTTATCAACTACTCTTCCATATTTAAATAATTAATGGTTTGATTAAGTCCAGGAATTATTGTGAATTTAATAATTTACTCCCCTCATCCCTTTGAAGATATTCCAATTTGACTTGTATGTGAATTAATAATGTGTGTAGACTTGGGACGCTTCTACGGTACCCCCTCCATCTGGTGCCCACTGGTGCCTATATAGCATTTCACCGTTAGATCAATTCCAATTAATCTGGCCCATTAATTAAAAATATATACTTAAAAAAAGAAAATACCTGCAACCGGTTTTGATTCTTGCTTTTATATTAAGTCCTCGCATTCCTTCCTTGTTGCAGTAAACATCAGTTGCTCCCCAAACAATTTTTTCTCCAAAATTCATCCCAAGAAAATGTTCCATAAAATTTTCTTTGTTAAAACGCTCTACTTGAATTGCCAGTACAGGCAGCGAAGGCGAGACAGCGAGTCGACGTCCTATTGTGGAATCCGAGTCGCCGGACTTGGAAAGCGAAGACGAGACGGCGAGTCGACGTCCGATTGTGGAATCCAAGTCGCGGGGGTTGGAAAGCATCGTGGGGCTGACTTTGAGGGTGGGAGTCGATTGTTCTTGGGAGAATCGAATCATTGCGCAAGGATCTTTAGCCGTCAATGCGTCGGAGCACGCCTTATGCTCGAGAAAATGCCTGTGTGAATCCAAACAGGTGAGTAACTCTTTCCCTTGGTTTTCTTGAAAATGAATTGAAATTTCTTAAAGATGAATTGAAACAGAGCCTACGCTCGTCGTAGCGTTTCCATAGAACAGTAGATTTAAATAGAGCCTAAGCTCACCGCAACTACAGAGCTGTGACCTTAGTATTTCGATTTAGGGACTAAAATGCACTACCTTAAAAGTTTGGTACCTTTTAAAATTTTTTTTTATAGTAAGAGGGGTGAAGTTAAGTTATTCCTAAGATTAGGTTTTTATTAGGTTGAGTCCGTGATCAGCATTCAGTTCTTTAGCCATCAATGCGTCAGAGCCGTGAAGTGCAAGAAAGCAACCTTGTTGCATTCTTTTTTAGTTTTGTTTCTCTGTTCGCCTACAGCAAAAAGATTCGATGAATGAAGAACCAATTATATCGACTGCAATGAAGGTTAGTAAGATTATTTAGTATGAGATTTGAAGGTTTAAATAATTGCTTGTACATGGAAATACTAGGCTTAGTGACGTTATTGAATAGATGGACGTGTGGATGGTTACCAAACTCAGCTTGTCCATACAAATCTGTTAAAAATGTTGATGATGGTATGCTTATTATTTCGACACTGCTTGTTTATCTACAGGATATAGATGATCATGGTGATTCTTCGCCGAATGAAAATGTTGATGTTGAACATTGCCATTCAACTGTAGATGAAAAAGATGCATTCTGGCGGTATTTGTAAGTTGATGTTACGCCATTTTTTTAAATTTTTTGAACAGTTGATCTTACGTCATTTTTTGAACAGTTGATCTGATCTCTAGTATTTCCTCAATCGCAGAAAAGTTATATCGTCTGTGTTCATCATTTATTAATGATTTCCTCATCTACATTGAGATTAAATCAGTTTAGTTTTAATTTGCTGTTAGTGTTTGAAAAGTATCTGAGAGTTGCAGTTTGTTTGCAGTTTTATGGTTATTTTTACTTCTTTCTTTCATGATTTAAAGATTAGTGAGTTAAAGACCTGTGTGTTGTGGTTGGTACCACAAATGGTCCAATCCCATAGTTTGAACAAGTGGAAGCTCATCCCACATTGCTTGTTTATGAAGGATGGCTTGGACTTCTAGCTATATAAAGAGGTCATTGTCCTTCATTCTAAATCATCCCAAAAGTGAATGTTCCTTCACTTGTTCTTTCTTCCTCTTGTAATATTTTCACTTGCCCTTCTTAGTGAAATATATTGGTGGGGTCCGAGGACGTAGGCAAATTGCCGAACCTCGTAAAATACGGTGTGTTCTCTCCTTTCTTTTACGCTTTAATTCTGCTGTTCTTTATATTGTTATTATCCAAGTAGCTGCGATAGGGTATTGCTGTAGTGATATATTGTGCTCTAAAATTACATAGAGGAAATTCTCTCTAGGAGGCGGGTTTTACGTGGGACCGTCTGTGACCCCTCCGTCTTTCCTGGGAATTGTCCTTACTGTGGTTTTACAGTTCAATACTTCACTCTCGTACCCATTGGGCAGAGGAATTGTTTCGAGTTTCCGCACCAATTCCCAACAAGTGGTATCGAGCCAAGGTTATTCTTAGTATGCTCTGTGGTTGCGCTTTAATCGATCTTCCACATCGAAAAGATTTCCTTAGGTTAGTTGGCATCCGCATTCGCAGCAGAGCCGTGGTCGATTCTAGATCATGGGAAAATCAGAGATGATTATGCTCGACGGGACAAACTACAGGACATGGAAGGGTAAGATGGAAGACTTGCTCTATGTAAATGATTTAGCAGATCCGATAGAGAATGGAGGTACTATGCCAACGAGTTATAAAGAGAAGGAGGCCTAGTGGAAGAAGCTGGACAGAAAAGCGTGAGGTTTTATCCGTCGGTGGATTGGCGACACCGTGATACATCACGTTGAGGAAGCAACTACCGCCTACGTGTATGGTCTAAGCTCGATTCTTTATATGCCAACAAGAATGCAGAAACAAGGTGCGTCTTATTGGTAAACTATTTAACTCAAAGTTCTCGATGGGAAGTCCGTCGCCGCACATCTCAATGAATTTCGAGCGTATTCATTCAATTGAAGAATATGGAAATTTCATTTGATGATGAAGTGCAAGCTTTATTGGTCTTGGGTTCTTTGCCAAGTAGCCGGGAGACGCTCCGAATCTCTCTCAAAGAATTCCGCACTGTGCGGAAAGTTATCAATGGCGACAAGATAAGCGGCTCTTCTGGGAGAAGAGATTCGTAGAGGGGACGATCAGAGTTCCGCTTCTACCTCAAATTCTGAAGCATTGATGACAGAAGGCAGGGGGAGATCCAAATCCAGGAAGCAGAATAATTACCGAGGAAATTCCAGGGGTAAGTCAAGAGACTACATGAAGAACAAGCCATGCCACAACTGTGGTAAGTTTGGGCACTGGAGAGCTGAGTGTAAGGAGCCGAAGAAGAAAGGTAACAAGCAGAAATCGAAAAAGCAACAGGTACAACCAGAGACAGATATTGTTACTTATGAAGAACTCGATGATAGTCTCGGACACGGTTGGTGCTTGTACAAGTACTACCTTCGGGGAAGGTGAGTGGGTCATCGATTCTCGTGCTTCTTTTCACGTTACCCTCATAGGAGTTCTTCTCATCCTACACACTGGTGATTATGGTAAAGTACGGATGGGTAACAAAGACACCGCCAAGGTAGTTGGAAGAGGTGAAATCCGATTACAGATGGGCACAGGTTGCAGCTTACTTTTGAAGGAAGTAAGGCATGTCCCAGAGTTAAGATTGAGTTTGATATCAACTGGTCAACTTGATGATGAGGGCTACATCAACACATTTGGAAATGGTACATGGAAATTGACGAAGGGTTCTTTGGTGGTCGCCAAAGGAAGGAAAGACTGCTCGTTATGCAGGACTCGAGACAAAGCTCGGTTCGGCAGTGAAATGCGATTGAGAGGTCATTTGAGGTTTGGCACCAGGTTAGGACACATGAGTGAGAAGGGGTTGAAGCTTCTTTGTAAGAAGGAATGTATACCGAGCTACATGATGGTCCGAGATAAGTGCATTGATTGCTTGATGGGCAAACAACACCGAGTGTCATTCTCAGAGAGTCGACAAGAGCAAAGAATAAGCTTGATCGTGTACACTCCGATGTGTGTGGTCCGTTGAAGGTAAAGTCTCTTGGTGGTTCTTCATATTTTGTGACTTTCATTGATGATTTCTCGAGGAAGTTATGGGTGTACCCTATGAAGACCAAAGAGCAGGTTCTTGAAAAGTTCAAGAAGTTTCATGCACTGGTTGAGCGTGAAACGGGAAGGAAGTCAAGTGTATTCGCACGAGATAATGGGGAGAATACATTGGTCAGTTTGATTCCTATTGCAAGGAATATGGCATTCATCATGAGCAAACAGTTCCAAAACCCTCAAAGACAACGGGGTGGCGGAAAGGATGAACCGGACGCTGATTGAGAAAGTAAGATGCATGCTTTCATGGGCGAAGCTTTCGAGATCCTTTTGGGGTGAAGCTTTGCTAGCAGCTTGTCACATTGTCAACCTATCTCCTTCTAAGGCTCTAAATGGTGACACTGCTAACAGAGTGTGGTTCGGTAAAGACATGGATTACCAACACTTGCGAGTGTTTGGTTGTCGTGCATTGGTTCACATACCAAAGGATGAAAGGACGAAGATTGATGTCAAATCTCGTCAATGTATTTTCATTGGGTATGGTGATGAGAAGTTTGGTTACAAGTTTTATGATCTAGTTGCCAAGAAAGTGATCAGAAGTAGAGATGCTACTTTCTTGAAAACCGGACTCGAAAGACTTCACGAGAAGGTCATCAGTTTGATGCTTATGATGATGATTTGGTTGATTTGGACGTTCAAAAACCGGTTGATCCTCCTGCGGCAGAGCGAGCTCCCACGGGGGAGCAAGATACACAATCTGACTCCGACGAAGAGATTGTGCAACCTCATGTTGGCAACCATGAAAATGATCATGCAGAGGATATGGGTAATGAAGTTGAAGTGCCGGAACCGGTGGCACAAGAACATGACCAAGATCAACCCCAACAACCCCAGGCATCTCAAGTTCCACAAGAGGTGCGAAGATCCGTAAGAGAACCGAGACCATCGACCAGGTACCCGATGCAGTTATGTGTTATTGTCGGATGGTGGTGAGCCTCTTTGTTTCCGTGAGGCACTTGAAGATTCTCACAAGAAGGAGTGGGTAACAGCAATGCAGAAGAGATGAAGTCTCTCCACAAGAACCACACCTACAAGCTTGTTGAGAGACCAGTGTGAAAGGTTCTCAAGAACAAATGGGTCTACAAGATCAAACAGGAAGATGGAAGGTCTAGCCCGAGGTACAAGGCTAGGCTGGTGGTCAAGGGTTTTGGTCAAAAGAAGGGGATTGACTATGAGGAGATATTTTCTCTAGTGGTAAAAATGACATCTATCCGTGTGATATTGGAGTGCATTTGCTATACTAAATCGGAGGTGGAGCAACTTGATGTTAAGACAGCGTTCTTACATGGTGACCTTAAGGAGGATGTCTACATGGAGCAGCGAAGGTTTTAAGGTCAAGGGAAAAGAAGGTATGGTGTGCAAACTTGTGAAAAGCTTGTATGGACTGAAGCAAGCGCCAAGGCGGTGGTACAGAAGTTTGAGTCATTCATGACACAAAGATGGGTACAAGAAGACAGCATCCGACCACTGTGTCTTTCTGCAAAATTTTGGTGCAGATGACTTTATTGTTCTACTTTTTATATGTGGATGACATGCTTATTGTGGGATGGAATTTGCAGAGGATTTTAGGTTTGAAACATGATTTGGCTAAGTCATTCGAAATGAAACACTTGAGCTATGCAAAGCAAATTCTGGGGATGCGCATAACTCGTGACAGGAATCAAGGGAAGTTATGGCTATCACAAGAGCAATACATTGAGAAGGTTCTCAAGAGATTCAACATGGATCGTGCAAAACACATGAGCTGTCCACTAGCTCCTCGATTCAAGATGAGCAAAGCTTCTTCTCCTCAAAGTGAAGAAGATAAGGTGAAGATGAGTAGAATACCATATGCATCTGCTATCGGGAGTTTGTTGTATGCAATGGTGTGCACAAGACCAGACATTGCTTTTGCAGTTGGCGTTGCTAGCGGGTTTCTTGCAAATCCAGAAAAGACCATTGGGAAGTGGTTAAGTGGATTATGAGATATCTACGGGGACTTCCAAGTTGTGTCTTTGTTATGGTGATGCCAAACCAGTTCTAACTGGTTATACAGATTCAGATATGGCGGGTGATGTTGATAGCAAAAGTCAACATCGGGGTATTTATTCACTTATTGTGGGGAGCTGTTTCATGGCGGTCAGCTACGAAGTGTGTTGCTTTGTCTACAACAGAGGCAGAGTATATTGCCATTATCAAGGCTGTAAGGAGATGCTTTGGATGAAGAGATTGTTCAGGGAAATCGGTTTGAAGCAGGACAAGTAGTTGTATTCTGTGATTCACAGAGTGCAATACATGTCAGCAAGAATGCCAGTTTCCACTCCAAGTCCAAGCATATTCAGGTGAGGTATCAGTGGATTAGAGAAGTTCTGGAAGAGAACGAGCTCTACCTGGAGAAAATCCATACTGATGACAATGTTTCAGATATGCTTACAAAATGTCTGCCCAAAGATAAGCATGATTTCTGTTGCACCAAGGCTGGGATGAGCTTGGTGCGTTCTACCGCTGCTTGAAACATTGGTGGTGACATCTCCTCCTTTATTGGGATTGGAGGGGGAGATTGTTGTGGTTGGTACCACAAATGGTCCAATCCCATAGTTTGAACAAGTGGAAGCTCATCCCACATTGCTTGTTTATGAAGGATGGCTTGGACTTCTAGCTATATAAAGAGGTCATTGTCCTTCATTCTAAATCATCCCAAAAGTGAATGTTCCTTCACTTGTTCTTTCTTCCTCTTGTAATATTTTCACTTGCCCTTCTTAGTGAAATATATTGGTGGGGTCCGAGGACGTAGGCAAATTGCCGAACCTCGTAAAATACGGTGTGTTCTCTCCTTTCTTTTACGCTTTAATTCTGCTGTTCTTTATATTGTTATTGTCCAAGTAGCTGCGATAGGGTATTGCTGTAGTGATATATTGTGCTCTAAAATTACATAGAGGAAATTCTGTCTAGGAGGCGGGTTTTAAGTGGGACCGTCTGTGACCCCTCCGTCTTTCCTGGGAATTGTCCTTACTGTGGTTTTACAGTTCAATACTTCACTCTCGTACCCATTGGGCAGAGGAATTGTTTCGAGTTTCCGCACCAATTCCCTACACTGTGAGGAAGTCAAAATTTTATATGGGAATAAGGGAGTATACGATGGTAATTTTTTTTATCATAATAGTCTTACACTATGACTTTAAATGTAAACAGGCACAAGCATCGGAAAGACATGCACGGAAGAAGTCATAAATCTAAATTTTTCTATAAGCAAAAGTTAAGCATAATCGAATGGTGGAGTAAATTGTCGAGTTTGGAGAAAGAGAAGTATGAAGATGAGTTTAGGAAATCAAATGACATTTGTATAATATGCGATCCTTCACAGTTTTTTAACGTCGTGAGTAGATGGAGTGATGAGAAGAAGAATTTGGTAAAAGAATGTGGGTTCGGAGAGCTTCTTCTAATGGACTTTATGGTGGTTGACGCAAGTTTGTTAGGCTGGTTATTTCAATCATTTGACACCAGGACACTCACTTTGAAAGTTGGTGACAACAATTTTAAGCTTAGTGTGAAGGATTTTGAAGAGATCATGGGCGTTCCTGAGATAGGGGATGATGTGTTTGTCGGTGATTCAAAAAACATTCCAAATAAATTAATGGATCGATATATAGTTAAAAAAGGTGATAGAAATATTATAAACATGAATCTTGTTAGGAATGATATAGTGGTCCATGATGTTTCGGAAAAAAAGGGAAACTTTCTGCAGATCGTTTCTACTCTTTGCCATGAGCACTATTTTATATTGTCCAAGGCGAAAGTACTTGAGTCCTACTTGTCTCCAACCTTTAGTGAGCACTACTACCATCGCAAAAAAGAGTTGGACAACATTATTTTTGATTCATTTGTTGATGGAATTGAGAAATTCAAATCAAAGGAACACAAGATTTTAAGTGGATGCGCCGTATTTCTACAGGTAAAACTAATGTGCAGTTATTTGTAATTTAAGAATTCCTTTGGTTGTAAAAGTTCTAATGACTAGCATTATTATTCATGCTTTATTGATAGGCATTTTATACACAAAAGCATGTACAAGGATGCTCAATTGGTAAACATAACATGTCCGAATTGAATTCATCAGAAGCTTGGCAGTCCAACAAGCATGAAGTAACAAAGGTACATCCTTAGAGTATATATGTTATACGACTATACTTGTGCTTATGTGGAATTTAATCATATGTTACACAATGTTTAGGAGGGTGAACAACATAGGAACAAGCGAATCGAAAATGAGAGTTTGGAGCAAGATATTAAATGTGAACAATGTTATGAGGAGAAAAACTTGGACCATGAACCTGAAGTGTACGTGTCTTCAAATTTATTGAAGTTAGCTTTGCAAGAAATAGTGGAGCAGAAAGAAGAGATTAGGAAGTTAACAAATGAGGTTATTCTCTTACGGGTCGGGCAAGCGGAGTTACAGGATAATGTTAAAAGTTTAACAACAATTATTGGAGAGTTTAACAGTAATGAGAAGAGAAGAATGGATATGGAGTGCGATTCTCAGAGTGTGACTCGCACAAATATAATTGGAGGACAGAAGAAAGTTAAGCAATCAATGTATCTTGATAATGATAACATTGTGGATAATGAAGGGAAATATACCAAATTTGTTGATACCTGTTATAAGGAAAGTTTAAGTCTCGGGGAAGACAATTGTAGTATGACACGCGTGATTGGGAAACCGAAGACACAATCTGACAAATCTGTAAGTGAGGTTAAAGTTTTCAATACCATAGAGTCTCTTAAGGATGGTGATTGTGAAGATCAAAGTCAACCTAGTAAAGATGATCAACATTCTCAGGTATGATTATTTAGAAATTTATAGTTATTTTATCTATTGTAGATACTAGAGCTTCTATCTATCGTCTTTGAATCATTATATAGGTTGATAGTGATGACTTGAAGTTGAGCCTCAACCTTAAGAGTAGATCAGTGCGGCATAAGAAGCCAAGCAAGTTTTAGTCATCCCCTTACATTAGTTATGTAGAAAACAGAAAAACGAAGTTCACGTATGGGCCATTCACTGTTAAGATGCAAGTTACGGAGGAGTTTAACAAGATTATCAAATACATATTTGATTCGGGAGAACGTGGCGGGTACTCTAGTATTCATGGTATTTTATTTTATTTTATTTTTACAATTGTAGTTGAAATTACAGCTATTTTTTTTTATGTAGGGAACAGATTTCTAAGCTACATGGGGATTTTATAACTCGTGATCAACTGATATAAGATTACATGGGGATTCTATCCTACAAGTGTCCCCCCTGCATCATGGAGATTACAGTGCCCCGAGGCCGAGTCTACGGGATGGCTTATGGGTTTGGCCTTCAGGTCCCCCAGTGAAGGCTACAGTGCTTGCGGGCCGGAATGGCGGGCCGGCCTCTGGGCTTAATATTTGGTCCTCACCAACGCTAATTAATATTTGAGTTTATGGAGGAAGAATGTAGGCCAGAATTTTGAGATTTATCCCATATTTACCTACATTAATTTATTGCTAATTAGCTGAATATCTCAAGAGCGCATAAATAACGAAAAGGAAACAATTACAAATAAAATTATTTTGAATTATCCCACATGATTGATGGAGAATGGAGAAGTAAGAGTTAGAACAATAAAATGTTAATGACATTATCCCACATGGAATATATATTAAGGCTCCTCACCTTGGCCGCCACTACCTTGATTTTGGCTCGTAATAGTGAGGGGTTGGTGGGGGCCAGCTGGTCGCTCGTCCCGGGGGGATGGACAAGCTTGTTGCTCGTACCTTGGGGTTGGGAGGGGTGAGGTGGTCTCCTCGTCCTGGAAGGTTAGGTTGCGCGAGCTAATGGCTCGGCTCATCCTGGGGTTGGGCTGGGTGAGGTAATTTGCTCATTCTAGGGGTTGGGGAATCTTCCTGTGTGTTAGGTGGGGCCGTTGGAGACTTATCCTGTGTTTAATGAAGCGAGTTAGAAACTCAACTCGGGGTGGACGGGATAAGTAGGAGACTCGTTGCGGGGGCATGTTAATTGTTCTAGTGGCGAAGCCAGATTATGTTTGAGGTGGTCCATGCGCCCTCCCCCTAAAAAATATACTCCTAATTAACTAGTACTCCCTGGCCTAAAAGATTTTTCAGTTTGATTGGGCGTGAAGATTATAATTGACTTTATATAGTTTGACATAATTGCCTATAGTTGATGTTGCGCAAAAAATTAGATAGAAAAAGTAAAGATAGTTTGGTAAGTTTAGAAAAGAGAAATTTTTATTTAAGGAAAGTGCATAATTTTCTATGGGCTATCCAAAAAGGAAATTGGTATAAATTTCAAGGACGGAGGGAGTATGTAGTAGTATTTGTATGTTTATTGTGATACTAATTAACATTTTTTATGTTGATATAAATCATATAAGTTCATTGAATAAATAAATTGATAATTAATATTTTTAATTAGGTTTAATAGATTGATCTAATCCACAAAATTACATTGATTTAAAAGATAAAGTAATAAAACTCTTTCTATTCTGTAAACAATTGTCTATCTTCCGTTCTTAATTCTTGTGCATGTATATTAATTTCCAATTCACTTTGCTCCCTCCCTTCCTCCGGTCCCGATGTTGTCCTGCCACGTTACATTTTTTACCAGCAAAAAGAATTTCATTGCAGAAAGGAGAAAGAAAGAGGAGATATAGCAGAAAAAGGGCGTCTTAATGCTACCTTCCCATGAGAAGTGGGAAGAAGCAGGCGGACCACCCAAAAGGAATCAACCACACAAAAGCAGCCCACACTTGAACACATCCAAGAAGGGGTAACAAGAAAAATCACCCCAAGCCATCAGCAGCTTTTAGAATAGGAGCAAGTGACCAGTCCCCCAAATAGAGACCTAGCTTCTTAAACCTGCTAGAAATTCAAAGGAAAGACATCACTTGGATATCGGCTAAAATTCTAGACGCGCTCCAAGGGAAATTCTGCATGACGAAAGAGTTGCGGGCTTTCCAAAGCGACCATGCGGTGACGAACACTATAGCTTGCCAGACCTGTGAGGCCTGAGAAAGAACTTGAGAGATGAAATCCTCCCCCGACACTTCAACAAAATCCAGGAGACCGTCTACCTTCGTGTCGCACCAAACTGCAATCGTTTTCCAGATCTCCATAGCAAAGGGGCATCGAACAAGCGCGTGGTCCGTGGTCTCTATTGTACCCGCACACAACGGGCACATAGTTGTCTCCAATTCAAGGCCTCTTTGCTGCAGTTGATGACGCACTGGAATGTATCGACGCAAAGCTCTCCATATGAACACATTCACCTTCTTTGGCACTATGTTGCACCATTGCAATTGGGCGTCTTCACTTGTTGCAAGAAGAGCCGTAACCTCTGGGAAAGACACTGAACTATGAATATGCCATCTGTTCAGCTACCATCGCCGTGAGTCCTTAATGTCCTACCACGTTACTAGCTACTAATTCGGTTCATTTGCTAAGTCTGTAAGTGATAGCAGTCTTTTTTCCTTGTATCAATTCTTTATTCTTGTTATCTTGTTTTGTGTTCTCTTGCTAATTGCTCTTCCACGAAAATTGTGAAGTTAAGATTGCGTAATAAAATGGAAGATGATTTCCTTGCCATGGTTTTTTATATTGAAAGGGAGCTTGGTGAAACATTTAGTTTAGACTATATTCTAGATGATTTTATTGATGTAAAAGAGCGGCTTGTTCAGCTCAAATGTTCTAATGTTGATTAACCTGATTAAATTCTAGCTATGCCTGAATATGTGATTAACTGATTACTGGATTGGACTAGAAATCTGGACTTGGCCCTCTAGATTTCGAAGCTTGTTGTAATTATAAGTTAAATCTGAGACCAATCACTGAATTGAATCTATAAATATTAGATGGAAATATTGAACTTATTAATCATAAATTTCGATAATGAAATTCTGAATTCTGGTTTCCTTGTGTGCTTGAATTACTCTTTTAAATTCTTGTTTTTCATGAGTAAACTTTGGTGGTCCTGTAATTTTGTGGGTTGTTCTATTTGAGTCCCGTTTTAAGAATTTGACTCACTTTAGTCCTATAAGTTTCAATCGTGTGCACCGTTAGTCCTGATGTCAAATTTTCCTTTAAAATCACCGTTAAAGTGGTAAAATTACCAAAATATCATAGATCTAATATTAAATTTAACACCAATCTCGTAAAAAGGTTACAAATAAACCCTAACTATTCCTAAATGTACAACCTCACCATCTCTCTTCCCTCACCGCCGGCCATCTTCTTCCCTCACCTCCGGCCATCTTCTTCACCAACCATTGCTCCCTACATCACCGACGCTACCAGTCCTCCTCTCCGTCGTCAATCAACCGCCCAAACACTGCAGAAGCCATCCCTGACCACCGACACGGGTAAAGCAGCAAGCTGGGATGAGACCTGCCCTCTCGCCGCCTCTTTCGACCGCCACAGTGCCGCCGTTGTGATCATCAACCACCAGTGTGCTGTCCCTGACTTGCACGGCCTTCAGCAGCAACCACAATCGGCAAGTCGCTGTCAATTCGCAAAGGAGATCTAGAATTGGCCGCTACAGCCTAGCCGACTAAGGCTCCCTCCTGCCACATCTAGGCTGTCAATGAGCCCCCTCACCTCCAGCCGATCTCAACGTCAATGGCCACTCCGTCGACCCGGACAATATCGGCCAGCTACTTGTGAGGGAAGAGAGATGGTGAGGTTGTCCATTTAGGAATAGTTAAGGTTTATTTGTAACTTTTTTAAGAGATTGGTGCTAAATTTAATGTTAGATCTAGGATATTTTGATAATTTTACCACTTTAACAGTGATTTTAACTAAAAAAGTGACGACGGGAGTAACAGTGCACACGATTGAAACTTACAGGACTAAAGTGAGCCAAATTCTTAAAACGGGACCCAAATAGGACAACCCACAAACTTACAGAATCACTAGTGAAGTTTACTCTGTTTTTCATGCATATCTTGAATTCCCTCCTTACAGATTTGATTACTTTAGAGGAGGACAATTACTAGTGCTGAAAACTGAGTTGTTTTGAGTGTATAAAGGTATAAATTGCTATATCTGCTATTGTTGCTTCATAAATTCTGGAATTACATGATCTTGAACATTGTGACATGTCTGAAACAGGTTTTAGGATAGATGATCACTAGGTTAGTGTTGTTGGCAGCAGCTAAATCCGAAAACATGAGTCAACAAGGGTGGTGTAGTATTAGATGTAATTAGTTTTGATGTAAACAAATAAGAGTGAGAAGTGTTAATTCACTTTTTAGTTGTAAATAACCCTCGCTGTTTAGGGGTGTTTATGAGCCTGTTGTACTGAACTAAGTGTTTGGTTTTGTAAATATTGAGTTTAGTTTTCTTCTACACTTGCTTTGATCCAATTCGTGAGAATTCTAGAGTTTTGAGCTTTAATTCCACCTCCTGTTTATATCTTCTTGTTAAGAAAAATTGAAATTTAAGAACTCAGCCTGTTTTATTATTGATGTGTTTAGTTATCTTCTTTGTTTTGTATTTTTTAATAAGAAGGTTAGTTATGTAAACTTACTTAGTATGAGAGGTTCATAACATTAGGACTGTTGCCCCGGGTGTTGTTGTTGGTGGTGATGGGGATTGTGTTCGATTATGTCCGGCTGAGGATGGACAAGAGGAAGGAGCGACAGGGTTGGGCAATGGCCCACCCTGCCTGAGTCAATGGGGGTCTCTTGTTTGGGTAAGTTGGGTTCAGTGTCTTCCTTACTTGCTCAGCTTAGTGCATAATTGACTCGGATAGGGTTCCTCGAGGGTTTTTGTCAATTTCGACGATTTTGGATTCTGGCATTATCAAGGAGACGGTCAATTTTGGAGATCCAGGGGCAGACGTTTATGCAGGGACCATGCCGTTTTTAGCTCTTTGCGAGCAGTTATGGTGGGGGTTGGCGGCTTCTGTTTATCTTGAAAATGTTGTGCATCGGTACCTGCCTGGGGGGTCCAACTCATGGATTCCTAATTTCTTTCGATATAGTACTCTCTCGTTGATACTGTGGTTTGTTGATTGGTGGTGTCATAAACGCTTATTGCGAGCTCCGTCTACTATATTTACTTGGATATTTTTGCATCCATTTTGTTTGGTTATATATGGTAGTGGGTTGGGTGTTTTCACCTTGTTCATTCCCTTACTCATCTTTGCTTAGAGCTTTTAGGTTTATGATATTGAGGACTCGGTCCTCATGCCTCAGTGACAACCATTCAAGTTGAATGAAAATCATTTATATATATATATATATATATATATATATATATATATATATATATCAAACACCAGTCAAATTTTATCCTAATAAACAACAAAATTGTGGACTTTGATAAGCCACACACAAACGATCAGATGTTCTTGAGGGAATTACCAAAAGCCCATAAATGATGGTGCAATTTCATGAAATATTGTATGAGAAAGTAAAAATTAATCCAGTAAAATATCAAATTTAGGCCTAAGACTTTAATTTCA
This sequence comes from Stellera chamaejasme, assembly GCA_024586325.1. Lineage (NCBI taxonomy): Eukaryota > Viridiplantae > Streptophyta > Magnoliopsida > Malvales > Thymelaeaceae > Stellera > Stellera chamaejasme. The sequence continues at coordinate 33,255,626 of CM044984.1, forward strand.
TATTTTAACTTATTAGCTCTAATGTGATTTTTAATTATTAATAATTACGTATAATTGATTTTCATTTGCGTACCACCTTTCATACAAATAGAGGAATTAAAGATAAAATTATATGAATGCGAAATTTTATCACCCTATACAGAAAAGGAAAACGTATAGTTAAATAATTAAGCGAGTTAGACTATTGAATAAACAAAGTGGGAAACAAAAGAAAAGATAAAATGACTACAAATGAAAAATGATATAAAATGGGGAAAAATGGATAGTCTGATTTTTATAATTATACATTGTAAAATTATCAATCTTCGCATGTCATTCATTTTCATTTAAATCACTGACATTTAAAAAATAAATAAAAAGGATGGGTTTTCATAATTGTACTATAACTATTTCTCAATTTCTCATTACTATATCCACATGTTGTAGCAAAATAAAATTTTAATTTCCTTAAAACTAAACTAAATGGAAATATAAATGAAATATTAAAAAAATGGAAAATATGAGAAACTATAAAAAATATGAGATTAAATTTAAAAAGCATGAAATGCAAGAGAAAAGAATATGAATATTTAATTATTCGTAAGTTACTGGCCCCCTCAATCCAATCGTGCCTCCATAACTGAATTGTCCTGTGATTAAGTGTGTTGGCATGCTGAACTTTAATTTAGTGCCATGATATTAACCTGGAACTTTTTTTTTTTGAACATCAAAGATATTATTATAAATTAATATGAAAACAATCACTTGAGATGAGGGAAGATAAAACAAACGAAAAGCTACATAACACGGCTCACTCCTCGTCTAAACAACATCACAACAAAACAACACGAAGAACCAATTAAGCATGTGTTGATGAACTCAGCCCAGTAAACGGATATAACACCCACTCCGTCCAAGACCCGAGTAAATTTTTCTTCCTACTAGAAATCCATAAGCGTGATAAAATTTGGATTTGCAAGACAAACTCTAGTAAACTCCATGGCTTTTGCTCCATCACAAATTTATTTCTTGATCTCCAAATCACCCAAGCAGATATGCCCACAATAGCCTGCCACACATGCCGAGAGGGGTAGGGACTTTCCTCAATACCAATGCGATATTCCCTTATGCTAGTCTCAAACGTGTTATAGTAACCCACGTTCACTATAACACCTTGACTAGGGATATTTAGGAACATTGATATATTCCAGGATTAATATATTGTGTTATTTGATTAACGCACAAATCCAAACTAACACAACAATCGAACTATAAATAACATGATTCATGTCCAAAACCACATCACCGATGATTGGCTTTTGGGCATTACTCCTACACTCTCCAATTCTGATACTACCAGATCCGAGTGCGCCGTATGTTATCTTCACGGAAGAGTCACAAGTCGGTCTGGGGTGTGTTCTGATGCAGAGGAATAATGTCATTGCTTATAAGTCGAGACAACTTCGGCCGCATGAGCAAAATTATCCGACACATGATCTGGAACTGGCAGCAGTGATATATGCTCTGAAGCAGTTGGATAGTGTTCGAGAGGCACAAGGAGCTTTGCGTCAGTCATTCCAGTACAGACAGGGGTTGTTGTACTTCAAGGATCGACTGTATGTGCCCGATATTCAGGCACTCCGGGGCGTGATTATGGCAAATGCTCATTCAAGTCAATTGAGCATACACCCTGGACGTTAGAAGATGTACAAGGGTGCGGAGAGACATTGCCACCTATGTCTTAAAGTGTGCTACATGTCAAAGGGTGAAGATTGAACATCAGAAGCCAGCAGGAACGTTGCAGACGTTGCCCATTCCGGTTAGGAAATGGGGTAACGTTACGATGGATTTTCTGACAGGTCTACCTATAACGTGATCTCATCACGACCTTATCTGGGTCATCGTAGAATGATTGACGAAGAGCGTTCACTTTCTGCCTATTCGAGTGACAGATCCGTTGGAGAATCTTGCCCTTCTGTACATTAGGGAGATTGTGCGGTTACATGGAGTAACAAACTCCATATTATCTTATCGGGATCTGCGCTTCACCGCACGATTCTGGAATGCTTTTCATAAAGCATTGGGCACGCGTATCCATCTGAGCTCAGCATATCACCCTCAGACTGACGGACAGTCGGAAAGGGTTATTCAGATTCTGGAGGATATGTTACGAAGCTGTGCGATAGATTTCAGAGGTGACTGGGATCAGCATTTGCCATTGGCAGAGTTTTCGTATAACAATAGTTATCAAAGTACTATTGGTATGGCGCCTTACGAAGCTCTATATGGACGAAGATGTATGACAACCTCATTATTGGGCAGATGCATCAGACCGAGTGGAGTTAGGTCCTGAGATCATTGAGGAAACTACGCAGAAAGTTAAGAAGATTCAGGCACGGTTGAAGGCTGCTAACGACAGAACCAAATCATATGTGAACAGACGTCATAGAGATCTGGAGTTCGAGGTGGGTGACAAAGTATGGCTGAAGGTAGCACCGATCAGAAGAATTGTCAGATTTGGTAAACGAGGCAAGTTAGCCCCGAGATATATCGGTCCGTATGAGATTCTTGAGCGGGTTACCAAGGTGGCTTATCGTCTGGCATTGCCACCTGACATGTCTGCGGTTCACAATGTTTTTCACATCAGTATGCTCAAGAAATGTCTGTTGGATCCGATTCAGACTGTACTTGTAGAAGAGGTTCACTTGGCACCGGATTTAACATATCAGGAAGTACCGGTTGCCATTCTGGCTCGGGATACTCGGAAACTCCGTAGCAAGTTAATTCCTATGGCCAGAATTCAGTGGTCACATCATTCTGACCGGGAAGAAACTTGGGAGACCGAGAAGAGTATGATGGAGTGATATCCCGAGGATTATCAGAGATTGAGGACCCTCTTGGAGGACCTAGAGTCCTAAGGGGGGAGATTGTTACAGTCGCCATGTGCCGGACGACTTCCAAGATAGTTTCCGTGCGGTTTCTAATCTTTTTTCTGATTTCTGTGAATATCAAGACTTGAAGTTAAACATGTTGGACATGTTTTCTGTGTATTATGAAGTCCCGGAGTTACTGTCAGAATTTCAGTTCAGTTGGAAATTTCGTTACGGAGTTATGCAAGTTGTGGTTGGACTAAATCGCAACTTTGCAAAGTTTGGAGGACCAAATTTTTAAATGTGGAGAATTGGGAGGTTTCCTTTCCCTTAAGGTAAAGGAGGTCGGTTACTTGGTATAAAAGGAGAGAGAGAAATGAATGGAGCAAACGTTTTTCATTTCAACGTCTGCTTCCACTCTCTTGTTCGCCTTCTCCGTGAATGCTCAAGTTTGAAGCTCAAAGTGATTTCCACCAATATCGATCCAAGCTTTGAGTTGTGAAGAGAGAAAGGATTGAAAATTCTGCAGGAGCCAGTATCGCAGATACTTCTCTCCGCCACGGTTTCGTGGATTACGATTGCTTCCTTGTGCGTGAAACGAATTGGTTGCGTGGAAATCTTTAGTGTATAAGGTAAGGTTCAGTTTTTCTATAAAATGCATATCAGGGTAAATTGGAGCTAATTTTGGCTACAGGGTATGTCTGAGGGACACCGCCGATCTAGGAAAGAGGCTTCGCATGAATCTGGGAGAGGCTTTGCATGAATCTGGAAGAAGCTTTGCAAGAGTCTGAGAAAAGGCTTCACATGAATCTGGGAGAACCTTCGCATGAATCCGAGGCTTCACATGCATCTGAAGCTTCGCGTGTATCTCAGACTTCGTATGAATCTAAGGCTTTGTATGGGCGCTTCGCAATGGACGATCCCATGGCTAACTTCGCCCTAGGGTCTTCGCATTTTCTTGGAGGTTCCGCCGGAAGGACTTCGCCTTCGCCCTGAGGCTCCACATTCACCATGGGAGTCTTCGCATTTGCTCTGGGAGGCTCCGCATTTGATATGGTCCTTGCATTTGTTCTGAGAGTCTTCGTCTTTGCACTGGGGCTTCGCCTTCGCACTGGGGCTTCGCCTTCGCACTGGGGCTTTGCCTTCGCACTGGGGCTTTGCCTTCCCATTGGGGCTTCGCCTTCACCAGGAAAAGCTTCGCTTTCACCAAGGGGTTTCCTCACCTTCACACCTTCAGTATTGCGATGCGGCCCTCAGCTCCCTTTAGTCCTGGCATTGCTAAACTTAGCTTATGGCATAGGTTGGGTATATGCGTGGATTTGGTTATCTGTTTCAGGATAACTTGCTTGACAAGTTTCCTTCTGTATATGTTATCTGAATCTGTTCTGTTCGGCAGCGGGGATTTCGGACCCCGGGCTGGTACCAAGCCTCTGATATTCTGATATATCGGATACTTCTGAAAACCTCTTCTCTAAGGCTAAGAGCCTCAGAGGTCTGCCAAATATATCTGACTAATGATTTATTATTATTATTATTGTTTGTATGTATCTGTATTTTTGGTGCAGGTATTGTTAGTTCAGTATGCTTCAGACTTTAGAAACCCTACCCTATGCATGACCCTTACTGAGTTCTCATTGATGACTCACCCTTATTCTGTTCACCTTTTCAGGCCTGTCTGATAAGAAGTCCGAGGAGAAGAAGCTCTCGGTGCTTTCTAGTATTTGAGTTGCTTCTGAGGATCTTGATACACCAGATCCCTCAACACACGTAGGTATTTTGGATAGTAGGTTCTGGCTCTGTAAATGTAAACGCAAGCATGTATAGTATGTTGCATCACGTATGTATCGGCATGGATGTGTATAAGTATGTTTGAATTCAGAAAATTCTCGTTACTTGTACTACAAGTTTACTTCATGAGTAAGTGAAATTTTAAATCGGGTGGGTTTGGACCACTACACCAAGGGAACTCCGTGTTCACTGTTCACCCCCGACTCCGGTTCCCACCTCCGCATTACGAGCAAAGGGTAACAACACCGATCTCTGGTACTTCGGCCAAGGTCATGGCGTCCACAATGATGACGTCCCTCGGCTCCAACGCCTTTCCTGTTCCCCAGTCACTTTGCATGAGCGCGGCAATGTCACACGACGTTTCACACCAGTTCTATGACCCCTTCATGAGGGCTCCTAGTCTTGGTGCCTACCCCTTCATGGCACCCCAGATAGGGATTGACCCGGCCGTTCTGGCATCTGTTGGCACCACGGCGCAAACAACACCCTCCTTGGAGTGGTATCTGCAGGCACAACATGATCAGTGCCGCCAACTCCAGGCTCAAGTAGCTTTGCTACAAGTACAACAGGCCGCTACAATGGCTCAGTAGCAGTTCAATAGGACATTGATGCCCCTCCCAACTCAACCTATGAATCTTCCAGATTTTTTCCAATATGATGGAACAATCGACCTAGAAGATAATTTGAAGGTGTTTGAGGATAAGATGAAATGGATGGGCTACTGTTACACCCACCCCGACGTTCTGTAATATTTCTGTTGAATTTCGACCGCAAGTTCAAATTCTATAATTATCAGATCACAAATGGCTTGTGATTAATTAATTAATGGAATTCAGTATTTGGGAGTTAATTTGGAGTTATTTATAAGTGTTTTACATGTTTGATAGCATTTACAGAGTTCCAGGGCGTTTAGCCAAAAATCGGTTTCGGAGGCAAAATAGTCACCAAGGAAGAAAAAATTGGAAAATCACATGTAGGATTAATCCCATTTGGCCGGCGCATTTTTGTGAGTGGGAGAAGATATTTTTTTGCTATTATTTACCTATTTCTATTTATGAAGATGAGATAAGTTTCTTTTAACCCATCCCTCTTACACACTCCTTTAAGCCCATACCCCTTCCATTCTCATCCATTTTAATCAGACACCACTCCCCATTTTCTGACAATTCACTCTCTTCTTTATCTCTCATTCATCATTCATCTCCATTATTGAGCAAGAGATAGAAGAACCTCTCTTCCTTTGCTGTCAGCAGTTTTCGTCTCTCTTGCACAGCCATTTTCCCCTAGTAAACGTCCGAATCTGCTCTTGGTATATTCATAGAAAATCTTCATCAAGGTTTTGGCTACAACTTTGTTGAAGGAAGCAAGAGCCAAAAGTCAAAGAAAGGTCCCTAAAACCTTGGTGCAATCTGACGGGTCCAGCAGCACTTTTGGTTTAAAAAACCATTTCTTGAAATTTTTGAGCTTGGATCTTCAACAAAGCTTAGTCCTACCTTTTCCTTCCTAAATCAGTGACATTCAAGGTATTTGTTGAGTTATTTGGTTGAATCTTCATGTTATTTGAAGTCAAAACATGAAAGAAAACTCATCCATCTTCTTTGTTCTTCATGGCCGAAATTTACAAGGATTTTTGGTGGTGGATTTGTCTCAACTCCTACTCATCCTAAGCTAAGCTACAAGTATTATCAAGGTGAGGATCTTCCTTGGTAATTTTTATGGATTTGGTTCATGGATGACATTGATTTTCAAGTATGTTGTTGTAAGTATGATAAACATACTTTGTTCTTGAGAAATCATGAAAAAACATGTTGGAATTTTGGGTGTGAGACCGAATTGTTTGATGAATTTTTGGGTGGATTTATGTTGAAGAAAGTTGGTAGAAAGCATGTTATAAGTAGGTGTAACATGATTTTAAGTTGTTGGAAAAGTTGGAACTTATTTGGTGAAAATTGGGTGGAAACCGAAATGTTAATGATGTTGTGATGAGGATTTTGTGAAGTTAAAGTGTTGGAGAAAGTGATTAAATGATGTTTTGGTGAAAAAAAGTATGGTTTAAGTGGCTTATTAGCTTTCTTAATACACATTGCAGTTCAACTCATGTGTATTAGGTTAGTTAAGGGCTAGTACTCGGGTCAAGGGTGGGGCCCAGTGACTACCGGGGCTAGTCATATGGTACATAGCGGTTTGCAGGTTTTATTATTATTCCTGGACTTCATGTTTATTGGGGGTCGATGACGGACTTACTTTCTGTTATGGTTTTCTTGACTTATGCTATATCAGATATGCTTATCGGGAGTCGACGACGGGCACATTTTCTATTCTGTGTCTGCTTTATGCCGCTAACTATTCTAACAGTTAGGGGCAGATCACCCCTCGCTGGTACCATGCGTTCTGATCCCGATAATCGGCATGAGCTTAACAAGCCGTCGTAGGGTGCTGTCTGTGGTCGGGGACCATCTGTATGGGAAAGTACCACCAGTCCGACGGGACTTCTGAGCATCATGACATTTGCATACCATATTCTGTTTATACTTAGGATTGTATTATCTGCTAGTTCATGGCATACTAACCTTTTATGCAGGGAAAAAATGTTTTTATAAAAGTTTTCCCGGTATCGTACCTGCCACCTTACGGGTTCTTTCAAGAACTCACCCCCACACATTAAACATTTTCAGGGGATCGTGGCAAACGACCTGCGGAGTAGACCTCCCGCAATGATCGTTCTGCATTTTGTTTTTTAGAGGTATTTTTCTGATTAAGTTTGGGGGCATTTCTCGTTAGATCCGTTCTACGATCTGTTGGTCTGAGTATTCCGTTTAGTCTGACTTTAATTTCTCCTGTTTATGTTTAGCAGCAGCAGCAGTAGTTAGCGAGGTATAATCCACTTTTTAGCTCGGCTTTGTAGGCGTAGTATGCATATTAGTTACATTGGGCATTCTGATGTTCTGTTCTGTATATTACTCGTGAGGAGTTTCCAACCCTACGAAGAGGGCGGAACTCCTTCTGCTTGTATGCATATTAGTTACATTTTTAGCTCGGCTTTAATTCTGATTTTCTGCTTTCTGCGCGCGCGATATTCTGTAAAACCACTAACGTGTTTCGGGTGCAGGCTTAGGACTAGTAAGACGTCTTAAAAACTGCAAACACGTATTAACCTTAAAACCTGAAGGAAAACGTTTTACGGGACGGGTTTCGGGTCCACAACCCTTTTAAGAGAAAATCTGCATTCACCCGCCGCCGATACTTTCAGCTTCCGCAACAACGACGCTTCCGCCAGCTTCCGGGGGCGGTGGAGTGACAGCTACAATAACGCTGCCCTGGCACGAGCATTTCCCCAAAGATTGAAAGGGGTGGCACGATCATGGTACTCCATGATCACGCCTGGAACGACAACAACTTTGGAAATATTGAAAAAAAATGTTTATCAGCCAATACTTGGGAAAAAAAAAGGATGAGGAGAAACCTGCTCGGCCTCCGTGATGTGGCACAGGACAAGCAGGAGCCGCTAAGAAGCTATGTAAACCGGTTTAACGACCGCCTAGTGCAAATGTAAAATGTGTCAGATGAAGTTGCCATCTATGCAGCCTCGGCGGGTGTCAACCCGTTGACACCTTTTGGAAGGGACATCGCCGTGCGTGCGCCTCGGACTCTATCAAAATTCTATGAACGGGCAGAGCCCTTCATAAATTAGAAGGACAGCTTACAAGCCAGGAGAGACTATAATCTGACACAGACTGACGACCGATCAAAGAGCCAACGGACCGAATCCGGTCGGGACAGAAATCCGAGTGATCACACAGGGCCTGGCCGGGGAAGTCACCAGGGGCTGAGCTCCTTCAACCCGCGATACCCAATGCCAGATATGTTCACTCCCCTTAACACACCTCACTATCAGATCCTTACGGTAATCGAGAGACAGCAGAGCTTCGAAAGGCCCTGCCCAATGAAGTCATCCCCCGATAAAAGAAATCGTCGGTTGTATTGTAAATACCACCAGGATCATGGACATGTGACGTAGAATTGTCACGAGCTTTGCAGACTCATCGAAGAGATGATCCAACAAGGAAAACTCCCTCAGTTTTTCAAGGCAGGAACCCTACAGATCACCCCAAAGAAGGAGGAGCCATAGGGCTCCACGCCAAAGGAGACTCAAAGGAGGGAAGAGAAACGGCCAATCATCCACATGATACTCGACCACCCAAAAGAAAAGGTCCAGCCGGAACACTTGAACAATCTTCATCTAACCCCTGAGTGCATTCCGGTAACTTTTGATAACACCCCCGAGGCCGAAGCGCTGCAGCCACACAAGAACCCTCTCACCATTTAGGTCGAGATAGCTGGGTATAGAGTCAGGAGAATACTCGTTGATACTGGGGTGCAACCCGATATATTATTCTACCATGTGTTCCGCATGATAAGCAAGGAGATCCAGAGTACCCTTAACAAGTGCACCATGCTAGTTTACTGGCCGAACAACCATCCCATACCTGTTCTAGGCACCGTCATTCTATCGGTATGCCTTAGCCAAGATTTGGATCAGGAGGGCACCCCCTCAGTTGTGGCGGATGTATGCTTCAAGGTGATAAAATCACTGAGCCCTTACAACGTCATCCTCGGCATTCATACTCAGTCATTGTTCGATCTGCATCTCAGGCTGAAGACTATGGAAGTACGACTTCCAACCCCACGAGGCCCGATTGTCATCCACACTGGCTCTCCGAGTGACTCGGCCTTCCCGGCCCCTCTGGTAAAGAGTCTAGAACGATTTTATGGCTATCTTACCTCGTTGGATTTGATTGACCTATCCACAGACAACTTCGATATCGAGGATGAAGAAAAAAGACCAAGAAGCTCCGCAGCCGAAGAGTTGAAAGAAGTGATGATCACAGACCTACCAGAGCAGGTCACCAGGATCGGCACCAAGTTGCTAGCCGAGGAAAAAGAGCAACTAAAGAACCTACTCAAAGAATTCAAGGACATTTTTGCTTGGAATACTGCTGATATGCCAGGAGTAGACCCTGAAATCATCACTCACAAGTTGAGTATACCGAATGAAGCCAAACCGGTCATCCAAAGAAGGCGAGGCGTCAATATGGAAAGGAGGGCAGCTATCCAAGCAGAAGTCGAGAGGCTTCTAGCAGTAGGCTTCATCATTCAGGTTTACTACCCAATGTGGCTCGCCAATGTAGTACTAGTAAAGAAAACTGACGGGACGTGGAGAATGTGTATTGATTTTACAGACTTAAACAAAGTATGTCTGAAGGAGCCCTGTCCCCTCCCCCGTATCGATACCTTGGCGGATGCCACTTCAAGACATGAATTGTTATCTTTTATGGATGCATATAGCGGTTATAATCAAATTTTTATGGAACCATGTGATGTTGAGAAAACCGCCTTCATAACAGATCTAGGTATCTTCAGATACAAAATGATACCTTTCGGCTTGAAAAATGCTAGGGCAACGTACCAGTGTCTTGTGAATCGGATGTTCAAAAAACAGATAGGGAGAAATGTCGAAGTATACGTGGACGATATGTTAGTGAAGAGCAAAACGAAGCTAGACCATGTCCGGGACCTCAGGGAGGCCTTCATTGTGCTGCGGGAATATAGGATGTGCCTCAACCCAAAGAAGTGTGTGTTTGAGGTTGAATCAGGGAAGTTCACCGGCTTCCTTATAACCGAAGAAGGATTGAGGTGAATCCTGACAAATTCAAAGTCATCCAAGCAATGGAAATTCCCACTAGGATTAGGGAGCTACAGCAACTGTTAGGGTGCATGGCATCCCTCGGCAGATTCCTCTCCAATTCTTCGTAGCGTTGCCTCTCCCTCTTTCGGCTGCTTAGGAAGTGATGGCCGCCAGGCCCAAATATGCACAAAAGGCCTAACAAAAGGCCCACGAATAAGCCCGGAATAAGGGCCCCATTAAAACTTATATATAACCCGAGTAAAGATTGAGGACATTCCCGAACTATACTTCCCGAAGTGCATATAGGACCTAAAACGAATAATCACCTTACATTGGGATATTACAATAATGCCACTAAGACATGGGACTATAAATACATTCACTGTTCATACCTAAAGGGGTAACGTTTTAACTACTACTCAACGCGACTTGTCAAATCACTACTTCAGAGACTCTCTATTCCTCGACAATCGCGCTCCAATACGCAAAGTCGACCTAATGGCTTCCGTCAATATCGTGACGCGCAAGTCAAACCGGAACGTGGCAATCACGCGCACCGATTTGCCACCAAATGGCGCCGTCTGTGGGAAAGGCGGTGGTCCCCAAAATCAGATTGAACGTGGGGGCCGTTCCCGTTCCCGATCATCCGGGCCGGAGGGAGAAGGTTCCACCAACGGCCGCACGGCCGATCCCGGCTACTGGGGTTCCCGGAGAATCATCCAATGGAGCCACCTCCCTACGTCCTACCTCCGGCTACCGTCAGTGACATCCGGCACTTGGACCCTGATCTTGTCCAGGTATGCGGGTGGTCCTTCAGAAGAAGCGAAGAAACCGAGCGTCGAGATCGGTCAATCTTGTCGACCTCGCGACAGGCAGTTATCACGGCCTAATCGATCGGGCTATGGTAGCCAGAAGGAAGGTTCGCTACAAGTTCCATCTCCAGACCGTCAAAGCCGGCAGCGCTCGAGGTCCCCGAGGGAGTGCAAGAGAGACCGATCCCAAGGCCGGAGAGGCGGTTCGTGGTGATCCACGGGGACGATGTGATCAGGCAAGCTGCTTGCATCGCTGGAGCGAGTCGAGAGAAACTTCGGGCATTCCCGAGCCCAAATGCGAGGACATCCACGATGAAGGGTCGTTCACCAGCGAGGATTCGGGATGCCCGGATGCCCCGAATATTCAACTTGCCGCATCCGTTGGAAGTCTACCAAGGTTCAGGAGACCACGACGCTTTTGTCCGCAAATATAAGAGAGCAATGGAGTTGAAAGGGGCCAATGAGGCTGCCTTGTGTAAGTGCTTCGAAGTAGCTTTAGGAGGTCCGGCCTCCGCTTGGTACAACTCGTTGCTCCCGAACTCGGTGTCATCGTTCGGGGACCTAGCCACCAAATTTACAACGCACTTCATCGGGTGCAAGAGATCGGCCAAGAGGGCCATCCAAATGTTTGACGTGAAGCAAAGGCCGAACGAGAGTATTCGGGAGTTCGTAGAGAGGTTCAACCGAGAAGCCGTTCACGCGTCGATCTAACGGACAACATCCGGATCATGGCATTCACGAAGGCTCTCATCCCGAATTCTCGCACAGCTCACGAGTTGTCCCGAAAGAACTTCACCAGCGTCGAGGAAATGTACGCTGTCACCCAGGAGCATATGATTGCTCAGGAGATGTTGTCTCAGCGGGAAGGAAAGCAGGACCCCGGGGGTAATCGAGAACCGAGGAAGGAGAATCCGAGGAGTCAGCCGGTCAAGCAACCAGGGAGTTGGGGAGGACAAAAGAGAACTTTTGAGAGAAGTTCGGGCTTCACCCCCCTTAACGCGTCCCGGGCTAGCATCCTCGCGGCGCTCCAAAGACAAGGCACCGGGAGTATTAACTGGCCCAGGGCCATGCCGGAAGGGGCGAAGCGTGATTCGTCCAAGTACTGTCAGTTTCACAGAGACACCGGGCATGAAACTGAATGGGCGCTATCTTCCGGGACCGTAAGGAGAAGAAACCGGGCTCTAGAGCCGGAGGCTCTAAGCCTGCAGCAGCCGAGAAGAAGCGGAAGAGGGCCACTTCGGTTGATGCTGAGGCTGCGGTCAAGCCTGTTGAAACAACGTCCGGGGAGGTTCCGTCCCCGGTTCACATGGAAGGCAATCCCACTCGGGACGATGACTTCGAATGGGCCTTCCCAATTCGGGGCGAACGCCCCCCTTTTGGTCTTCGGGATCCCAGTTTGGTTTGCCGTAAAACCAAATCACCCACATTGATGTTTTTTGCTCTTACTTTTGAGTTTGCTGCAGACGCGGTTCTTTGTTGAAAAGCCTTCCTTCGCAGTTCTGCTTCGTCTCTTCTTCCTTCGAGTAAGTCTAGATTTGCTCGTAAACCTTGTTCATTCGCTACCTCTTCGAACACTTCGGTTCTGATGGAGGAGTTTGCTACTTCGATTGGGATTAATGCCTCGGTCCCGTGGAGTCGAGAAAATGGGGTTCCTCCAGTTGACCTTCGGGGTGTGGTCCGGTAACTCCATAAAACATGAGGGAGTTCTCCGGGCCACTTCCCCTTCGCCTTCCCAAGTCTCGCCTTTAACCCCTCCTTCAACGTTCGGTTGGATACTTCTACTTGGCCATTGCTCTGCGGGTGGGCGACGAGCAAAATGAATCTTGATCCCGAATTCCTCGGCGAAATCACTGGAATCCTCCGTCGATGGCCCGAGCTCCGTTATCGGCAACTAGGACCTTTGGGCACCCGAACACTGCAGATAATGTTCTTCCGGACAAACTTTCGGATGTTTTCAGCCGTAATCGTGGCAGATGGTTCGGCTTCTATCCACTTGGTGAAGTAGTCCACGGCGACTACGCAGTACCAGTCCTCCGGGGCGGTAGGCAAGGCCCCTATCGGATCAATTCCCATACGGCGACGGTATGGGATAGTCCGAGGGCGATACGTACTCCGATGGAACTCTCTGTATTCGGCGTGTTCTTGACACCTTTTGCACTTGTTCACTAGTCTCCTTGCGTCTTCCTTGAGAGTAGGCGGAAGAACCCTTGTCTTAGTATGACCGCAACTAACGCGTCCGATTTAATGTGTGACCCGCAGGTGCCTTCATGGGTTTCTCTTAGAATGTCCTCGGTGTCTCCTTCTTCGACGCATTTTTGCAGCGGGGAAGAGAATCCCTTACGGTACATATTATCCCCGATTAAGACGAATTTGCTGGCCTTTCTTCTGATGTTGGCGGCTTCGGTTGGATTGTCAGGAGCACCCTTCATTGAGGTACTTCCGATAAGGTGTCCTCCATCCCGAAATGTAACGCAGCATATCCGGGAGTAGCGGCCGCTAGGCTCACTTCTTACTTCGTAAGAAGCTGACTTGAAAGTTGGTCGGCCTCCGAATTGAGCGATCTCGGGATCTTCTCGATACACAACTTTTCAAATCCGCGGCCAACCTTCTAGCTACCTCGGCGTATTTCTTAAGACTTGGTTCTTTGACCTCGTACTCCCGTTCATCTGCTGAGCGAGAAGGTTTAGTCATTGCATGCTTTCGGTGATCGGATTCCCGCCTTCTTGGCTAATTCAGACCAGAATGAGGGCTTCATATTCGGCTGCGTTGTTCGTTACCGGAAATTGAACTTAATTGACTTAGTAGCCTTCATTCCTTCTGGGCCTTCGAGTACTAGTCCGGCACCTTGCTTGTCCGATCCCGAAGCTCCATCCACGTGTAGGGTCCAGACCGGACTATCCTCGTTCAAAGAGTCCTCACTCTCGGATTCCTTGGGTAATTATGCGATAAAATCAGCTAATGCCTGTGCTTTGATCGCTCTTCGGGGTTCATACTTGATCTCGTACTCGCTTAGCTCGACGCACCACTTTGATAGCCTTCCGGAGTGGTCTACCTGTCTTAAGATGTCCTTGATAGGGACATTACTTCGAACAATGATGGAAAACCCGAGGAAGTATGGTTTCAACCTTCTGGCTGACAGGACCAGAGAGTATACCGCCTTTTGGATCATCGGATAGTTGAGCTCGGCCCCGTGCAGGGATTTGCTTACATAATAGACCGGCCACTGCTTCCCTTGGTCGTCTTCTTGGACAAGTACCGAACTTACGGCCTTTTCCCCTACGGCCAAGTATACAATGAGGGGTCTGTCCTCGGTCGGTTGCCGAAGCGTAGGCATCTCGAGGAGGTAGGCTCGATTTCCTCCCGAGCTTTCGACATTCGGGATTCCAATTGAACCTAGCTCTTTCCCTTGCGTTTTCTTCCTTAGATTTCTTCTCACCTTTTAAATGCGCCTATTCGGCCGGGCTCCGCGCCTTCTTTGATCAAAAGTTTGAAGAACGGACGACACTTGTCTCCATATCGAGATATAAAGCAGTGAGGGCCGTAATTTTCCCGAGGAGTCTCTCGCACGTCCTTTATCGATGAGGGTGTCCTCACGTTTAAAAGTGCTTCGATCTTTGCGGGATTAGCGTCGATGCCGCGCTCGGACACCATAAACCCGAGAAATTTCCCGGATGTTACTCCGAAAACACACTTATCCGGGTTCAACCTTATTCCATACTTTCGGATCTGCCCGAATACTTCTTCAATATCACAGATGAGGTTCTCTTCCTCCTTGCTTTTGATGATGATATCGTCAACATACACTTCGAGAATTCTTCCTATCTGCCCGGAGAATACCTTATCCATCAGTCTTTGGTAGGTAGCTCCGGCATTCTTCAGTCCGAAGGGCATTCTTGTATAACAATGTGTTCCGGCGTCGCTTATGAAAGACGTCTTTTCTTCATCTGCCGGGTTCATCCTTATCTGATGATACCACCGTAGCGTCAAGGAAAGAGAGCCTCGCGTGCCCGGCCGTGGAATCCACAAGCCTATCGATCGGGGGAGTTGGATACGAATCCTTCGGGCAAGCGTCATTTACGTTAGTGAAGTCGATGCACATGCGCAACTTGTCGCTATCCTCTCGGGTTGCCACCACGGGATTGCTCAGCCATTCGGGATACGACACTTCCCTTATGACTCCCGCACCGAGGAGTTTCGAAATTTGCTCTTTGATGAAGGCTCTTTTGAATGGGGCGTTATTTCTTTTCTTACGCCTTATTGGTCTTGAATCCGGATTGATGTGCGGGTGTGTTGTATTACTTTCGGGTCGATCCCGGGCATATCACTTGGAGAGTAGGCGAACAAGTCTTTATTCATTCGAAGCAAGTTTACAAGGTTTTTCTTACTACCCTCGGGCAAGTCCTTTGCAATTCTCGTCGTCCTATCTCCTTCCAAGACGACGTCTTCGGTATCCGCTTCCTCCTCGTCTTCCTTCGGTCCGCCCGGAGTGGGGTCCTTCTGAGCTATAGCCATAACGTCCCTGGCTTCCCTCTGGCTCACATAGATCGAAGCGTCTCCCTCATCCGTAGCGAACGTGATGGTCAGGTATTTCACGTCGGTCCTCATGTGAATAGCCACCTGGGTTTCTCTCCCGATGATAGCATTGTAAGCAGAGGGGACATCGAGGACGAGCCACTTGACCATCAACGTCGTGTACCGGGATTGACCTTCGGTGCCTACCCCGAGGAACATGACAGGAAGCTCGACGGAGCCTAGGACTGGTATCTCGTCCGGGCCCACGCAGTATGTTGCTGTATTGACGGGTTTCAGTCGGCTTGACATAAGCTTGAGGCCTTCGTATTCCTTTCTGAACAGCACATCAGCATTTGATCCGTCATCGCACATAACCCTTTTGGCGTCAATGGTCCCGATCCGTAGGGTGATGATGAGTGGGTCATAATGCGGCAACGCACTCGGACCCATCTGCTCGTTTGACTCTTGAAGACGGATCTCCGTAGCTTAGCGAAGCTATCTCCCTCGCCTTCCTCTTCCTTGCATTCGAGCCTAGCGTGGTCGTTATGGTATTCAGGATCCCGGTGGGTTGCGGCGGAACCATCTTCTCCTTGCCTTTCTTGTTTGGTCCTGATGAATCTTCTTCAGCCTTCCCTTTGCCTCGGGAAACTTCCTCGCTCCGAGGCATCTTCAGATACTCTCCCAGAGAGCCTTTCTTGATGAGGTGCTCTATGTACCTCTTGATTGGTAGCCTTATTGATTTCATGCCCGGTGTCTCGTGAAACCGACAGACTTGGGCGAATCACGCTTCGCCCCTTCCGGCATGGCCCTGGGCCAGTTAATACTCCCGGTGCCTTGTCTTTGGAGCGCCGCGAGGATGCTAGCCCGGGACGCGTTAAGGGGGGTGAAGCCCGAACTTCTCTCAAAAGTTCTCTTCTGTCCTCCCCAACTCCCTGGTTGCCGGACCACACCCCGAAGGTCAACTGGAGAAACCCCATTTTCTCTGACCTACGGGACCGAGGCATTAATCCCAATCGAAGTAGCAAACTCCTCCATCAGAACCGAAGTGTTCGAAGAGGTAGCGAATGAACAAGGTTTGCGAGCAAATCTAGACTTACTCGAAGGAAGAAGAGACGAAGCGAAGCTGCGAAGGAAGGCTTTTCAACAAAGAACAGCGTCTGCAGCATACTCAAAAGTAAGAGCAAAAACATCAATGTGGGTGATTTGGTTTCTGGCAAACCAAAGCCAGGATCCCGAAGACCAAAAGGGCGTTCGCCGAACTGGAAGGCCCATTCGAAGTCATCGCCGAAGAACGGAAAGGAGTTTTCAAACTATCGGATCCCGAAGGAAGGGAATTGGCAAACTCTTTTCATTAGAAGCTTTGAAGAAGTATTTTGTATGACCGAGGAATAAATAAGCACTACGAATTCGAGACAAGTGTTGAACCAAAACCTTGAATGTTTTCATTAATAATGCCGAGGCTGGTATTACAAAAATGGACAAAAGACAAAGTACATCATTGAGGATCAGCGAAGTCATCCACGGTTCTTGGTTCGGGCGGATGCGGGGAATTCGTCCCCGAACCAGTGGGATCTTCTTGGGTTCCTCATCCCGTCGAGCCCGGATAGGTCGGCATGAGGGTTGCGCTCAATGATTTGTTTTCTAGCAGACAAAACCCGAAGGTGTATTTGTTAATGGCCAGATCCACGAATCCTTGGCGTCTTGGTACTTGATTCGGGCACGAGCTGCGGCGAGCTCATCCCGAATCCTCTGATTCTCCTCATCCTTGGCCCGCAGCTCCTTCTCGTGGTGCTCTTCCTGATTGGCGAAGTCCACATGAAACTTCTCTTTTTCAGCCCTGAGCGACCGATTTTCTTCCCGGAGAGCTTCCTCTGAATGGCGGTGTTCTTTGACCGCGCTAAGGAAGGCAACCTCAGCCAACGCAAAATCATCAGCTTCGGCCGGGCTGAGGTTTTCCCGAATATGAGAGCCTTCGGGAAGCTCGAGCTTGGAGGAGGTACGGCAATGCCGCAGCAACTGCTCGTAGTGGTGGACTCGCTGAATCAGCTTAGCCACCACAGCTATGGCTTTGGTCGCCCGCTGCTCAGCCTCGGACCTGATCCGGTTGGATGCTCGGGTGATTCGGAAATCCACCCGCCCATAGTGGCCACCTGCACATCATCAAGATTATTTTCCCGCGGCATTAACCGAGCTCGGACTTGAGAGGTAAACAAACAAATACTAACACGGTGCCCGAGGGCGGCCACCTTTGAAGCGGCAACGTCAGTCGGGATAGAAGTGCTCGGGCACTCCATCGTTCGGGCGGTAGTGGTCCCGTCAGCTCGGGAGCCATGTCTTTGGCGTCCTCATCGTTGAGGATATTTTGATCCTCATGGATCAGCCACGCAGGCTCCCGGGGAATGAGATCATTCCCGAGCTGCAACAGCTTCTCGTCCCGCAGCCGCCGCCTCTCTTCCTGGGCCTCTTTCTAGTCCGGACCTAGTGTACAAAAATGAGACCGAACCACGTCATGTAGTGGGTCTTCACCAAACATTCGAGAAAGATTCCCGAATAAGTTCCAAAGCGGTGCGTAACTTCACAATTTGATTACCTAAGCGGAACTCGATAGGTTCGACCTCGGGGGCACTTTGTCCGGCCACCCTCGAAGCCGTGAACTTCCCCTTGTCCTTACAGTGCATTCGGGAGGTCCGCGGCATGTCATAGACATCGTCCCGAGTGGGATTGCCTTCCATGTGAACCGGGACGGAACCTCCCGGACGTTGTTTCAACAGCTTGACCGCAGCCTCGGCATCAACCGAAGCGGCCCTCTTCCGCTTCTTCTCGGCTCTTGCGAGCTTAGAGCCTCCGGCTCTGAGCCCGGTTTCTTCTCCTTACGGTCCCGGAAGATAGCGCCAAGGTCAAATTCAGGCTCCATTTCTGCGAAAAGGAAAAGAATTAGTTAATATCAAGCGAATGCACAAGTAGACGGAAGAACGATATAAACCTTTCTTGAAGTCCTCGAAGGACGTCTCGCCCCGAAGATGATGCACCAAGGCTAGGTCTCGGGTCGAAGGGGGAGACTCCCGGATGCCCAACTCCCCCAAATCCCCCTGAATAATGCCCAAGTGGGAAAGGACCCCTTGGGTAATCAGCCTCGTCTGAAAGGAAAGGGAGGACCTCTTTCGGCCCATCCCGTACCAAGTAGCAATGGTCAGGATTTTATTGTCGAACCGTTCATAATTATCCTTGGCGGCATCCCCCTTCAGGCAATCGCCGAGGATTACGCACATCCGGCAGCCCTCCTACCTTTTGCGCGGTTTGCGAGCCCCATGACGCATCAGGCTTCATGAAGAAAAACTCCCGATGCCATCCCTTGCATGGTTGGCAAATTCCAAACAAAGTTGAATTTTACGGTAGGAGGACCCCAGGCGAAGAAGTAAAAGCAGTTCCTCGGGATCACATTCACTTTATAGTCAAGGAAAGTGGATATGGTTGGTTCTATCTCGAACAAAGCACGAGAGAATGAGATAGGCGTTTATGTGGCGGTAGGTATTCGGGCTGAATTGGTTAACGGCTAGCCCGTGGGATTCCGCTAATTGCCGAACAAATGGAGTGCGGGGAAGCGGAGCCCGCGGCGATTGATCTTTAAAGATCACCAACCAGCCTTTCCCAGGCTCATACGCCCGGCATTCCGGAGATGGAACCCGAGTACGGACCGTCATCGGGACGAAATGGGCGGACTGCCACTCTTTTATTAACTCCGGAGTCGCCTTACTCCGGTAGTTCTCGATCTCGGACCACCAACCTTCGGGAATCTCGCCCTTGGTCTCTAAAAGGCAACCTTTGAAGGACGAACAGTAGAAGGGTGGGAAAAGTAGGGCCATTCTCATGTACCTCGGGTAAATGGCCGGAGGAGACACGGACGGCTCGCCGGAAGAAGACTAAAAGACGGGCTGGTAGCAGCGGCGTCAACGACTCGACGGTGGAGTCGATAGAATTGATGAACGGCGGACGAACCTTTATAACCGTCCGGAACAGTGGTTTCTCCGAGGAAAGGGGGGAAGAAGTCTTCTGGGTTAGATTCTTCAACAGTTCTCCACCTCTTGAAGATACTAACAGCCTCCTGGAGCGTCGGGTTGTCCGTCGTGATTTTATTGTGAGAGGAGAGAAGAGCTTGAGAGGTACAAATGAAAGTGACGCTCAACTCATTTATAGAAAAGATCGGGCAGATGAAACGACAAGTGACATTTGATCTTCACCATCGATTCAAAAAGTAACCGTTGGGAATATCAACAAATCCCAAATATGAAAATCCCAGAGACGATTCAGAAGCCCGAACATTGTTCAGGACAAAGGGAGGACTCCACATCCTCAGTTTCCCGAACATCATAGTACGAGGAACGATTCAGAAGCCCGAACATTGTTCAGGACAAATGGAGGACTCCACATCCTCGATTTCCCGAACATCATAGTACGGGAGCGATTGAAAGCCGAACATTGTTCGGGACAAATGGAGGACTCCACATCCTCGGTTCCCGAACATCATAGTAATGCAGAGCGATTGAAAGCCGAACATTGTTCAGGACAAATGGAGGACTCCACATCCTCGGTTCCCGAACATCATAGTACGGGAGCGATTGAAGCCGAACATTGTTCAGGACAAATGGAGGACTCCACATCCTCGGTTCCCGAACATCATAGTACAGAGCGATTGAAGCCCGAACATTGTTCGGGACAAATGGAGGACTCCACATCCTCGATTTCCCGAACATCTTAGTACGGGAACGATTGAAGCCGAACATTGTTCAGGACAAATGGAGGACTCCACATCCTCAGTTTCCCGAACATCGTAGTACGGGAAACGATTCAGAAGCCCGAACATTGTTCAGGACAAATGGAGGACCTCACATCCTCAGTTTCCCGAACACCATAGTACAGGAAACGAATCAAAAGCCCGAACATTGTTCGAAAAAGTGAGGAATCCACATCCTCATTTCCCTGAAAACAATGATAGGGAGACTACTCGGAAGCCCGAACCTTATGCGAAAGGAAATCCACATCTTGATTTCCCGAACACACTAGTACGGGAAAGCGATTGATTTCGAACACACTAGTACGCGAAAGCGATTGATTACCGAACACAAGAGGAGCCACATGCCCGAGCAATGTTTCCAAAATGCAGACTCAATTACCCGAACATAAAAGGAACCAGATACGAATTAAGAACGTATCCCGAACCAAGCGGTTTCCGAACATGACACAGACTTTCTCAAATGGATCTTCAAGAAAAGAATTTTGGACTCCTTTTAGTCGGCCAAAAGGGCTTTGGGGGGGACTTGATGGCCGCCAGGCCCAAATATGCACAAAAGGCCTAACAAAAGGCCCACGAATAAGCCCGGAATAAGGGCCCCATTAAAACTTATATATAACCCGAGTAAAGATTGAGGACATTCCCGAACTATACTTCCCGAAGTGCATATAGGACCTAAAACGAATAATCACCTTACATTGGGATATTACAATAATGCCACTAAGACATGGGACTATAAATACATTCACTGTTCATACCTAAAGGGGTAACGTTTTAACTACTACTCAACGCGACTTGTCAAATCACTACTTCAGAGACTCTCTATTCCTCGACAATCGCGCTCCAATACGCAAAGTCGACCTAATGGCTTCCGTCAATATCGTGACGCGCAAGTCAAACAGGAACGTGGCAATCACGCGCACCGATTTGCCACCAGGAAGAAACAGTACGAGTGGACCGCGGAGTGTGATGAAGCGTTCACCAAAATTAAAGAACACTTAGCCCAACTACCCACACTACATCCGCCTCGGCCTGGAGAAACTTTATTGTTGTATACTTCATAATCGAAGGATAGTCTGGCCTTGATGTTAGTCCGAGAGGAGGGTAGAGAACAATTTCCTGTCTACTTTGTCAGTAGGGTACTACAAGGGGGGAACCCCAAAACTCTAATGTTGAGAAGGAGGCATTCGCCGTTATTATCAACGCCAGAAAGTTGCGTCCATACTTCCAGACCCATCCCATCAAAGTGATGTCCAGTACGCCCCTCCGTGTATGCCTCACTAAGCCGGACCTCTCAAGGCGGAAGAGCAAATGGAGCATGGAACTCACTGAGTTCCACATTGATTTCACTCCTCCGAGAGCAATCAAATCAAGAACGTTGGCCGACTTTGTGTGCTCAGCCACCGGTGAAGGACCCAAAAAAAGAGACGGTGGCTCGGCAGAAAAAGAAAAATGGGTCACCTTCGTAGATGGCTCCTCTAATAAGGCCAGGGCTGGCGTAGGTGTAATACTCCAAGGCCCGGGAAAATATCGAACCGTCCACTCAACAAGGTTAATGTTCCCAGCCACCAATAACCAGGTGGAATATGAGGCCATCCTAATAGCTCTATGGTTGGTCAGGATAATTGGAGCACTAACCTTAGAAATCTATTCGGACTCGAAACTGGTGGTAGGACAATTTGTCGAGTTATATGCCACGAAAGAGCCAAAAATAGAGAAATATCAAAAGCTCGTCGCCCAAGCTCAGCAACACTTCCATAGTGTCATAATTTTAAAAGTCCCTCACTATGAGAATGCCGAAGTCGACGCGTCAGCACACTTGGCCGTAGGAATTGAAGAAATTTCAGAAGTCTATATTGAGAATTTGGGATCTTCGTCCATTAAGGGGAGTTGATTGGCATAATCTTTGGCAAGGGGGATTGGCGAACCCCAATTGCGTGTTATTTAGAGTCCGGGGAGTTTCCATAAAATGCAAGGGAGGCACACAAACTTAAGGTCCGAGCGGCCCACTTCTATCTTTCCCCTTCGGGGGACCTCTATCACCTCTGATGAAGCATAGATCGCAGTCGCAGAAGTCCACGAGGGGATATGCGACAACTATCAAGGTTCTTGGACAGTATTACGAAGGATGAAAAGAGCCGGATACTTCTGGCCGAGTATGAAGGGAAACATAGAAGCGTATGTCAAGAAGTGTGATAAGTGTCAACGCTTCGCCAACACATCTCAGAAATCGGCTAAGCCACTTACCCCCATTGTGGCTCCCTGGCCCTTCTCGAAGTGGGGACTTGATATATTGGGACCGTTTCCTATGGCTCCACGGCACTGAAAGTTTGTCCTAGTGGTCATGGTGTACTTCACTAAGTGGGTCGAAGCAGGGGCCCTATCGAGCATCAGGCAGGACGACGTGATCAACATGATCTTCGACGACATAATATGTCGCTTCGGTGTACCCCGGGAAGTAGTCACGGACCAAGAGAAACAGTTCACAGGCCGATGAATAGAAGCCTTCTTAGCGGGTCTCAAAATCAAGCATTGTAACGCGGCCGTAGCACATCATCAAAGCAACGGATTAGTAGAAGCGGCCAACAAGGCCATTAAACACGCTATCAACAAAAAGCTGGAGGAGGCCAAGGGTGCATGGGCCGACCTATTACATGAAGTATTGTGGGCCATGAGAACAACACCTAGGGAATCGACGGGCAACTCGCCTTACACCATGACATACGGAATGTAAGTCGTAACGCCCGTGGAATTGGCAATCCCGTCCCTCCGGGTCAACCTTTTCTCCGAGGGGGGAAACGACGAGGAAATCTGCACTAGCTTAACTCTGTTAGACGAGGCTCGTGAGAAAGCCGAGATAAATAGCCAAGCCTATCAACAAAAAAATTAAGAGGTACTATGATGTCAGAGTTCGACTGAGGCGATTCCAAGCGGGGGATCTTGTGCTTCGAAGCACAGCCACCACTCAGCAGGACCATGCACATGGAAAATGTACCCCAAAATGGGATGGGCCCTATTTGGTCCTTGATGAACTGGGAAGCAGCGCATACAGGTTGGGAAAGCCCGACAGGACAATGATTGACTATGCTTGGAATGCAGAATGCCTACAATGTTACACCCACCTTTGTCCGGTGAAATTTTTCCGGCAAGAAATGACCAGCGGTCAAGTTATTCCAACCATCAAAGACTAATTGAAGAGTAAGGTATGAAAATTCCATGTTAAGTGGTTCAATTTAAAGATATGGTTCTTGTTTGAGGTGAATTGGGGCAAAAGTTTGCCAAAGTAATGGTTTTGGGAAAAGCTTTGAACTTAGGTCATATTGTAAACATATGTAAAAATATCTGGAGAGGGAATTTGGCTCTGAGAAAATTTGAGGATGTAGCCTCATGTGTCTAGTTTAAGCCAAATTTTACGGAATCGGATTTGGACATCTGTAGAATTAATTAAAAATGTTTTACTGAAGGGTGTCAAAACTGGCGGGCATAGCGGCGCTAAGACGGAGGGCGCCGCGAAAGCGCCGCGGGGGCGCGTTTTTGGCAGCCTCGCTTCGCGGCGCGTGCCTTGTTGGCGCCGCGGAGCCCGGAAGGCTTAATTTAAGCCCGATTTTGAGCCATTTCTTCCCATTTTCATCCTTTCCCTTCTCCTCTATCTAACTTCTCTCTACCCTACCCAAAAGAGTCTTGATATGATACACATATGTGTAGGTACACATAGTAGATTAGATGCCTAATTTATAAAACAGTTTCAGCCCAAATCCATTAAAAAATACTAAATGTCTAAATTATCCCTACATACTTTCTCTATATATTGCTATGTGTACCTACACATATGTGCACCATATAATTGGTATACCCAAAACCCCACCTCCCGGATCCGATTTTGAGCTCCGTTTCGTGAGGAAACGATGATTTCATGGAGAAAATGAAGGATTAAAACCTCTAAAACCAAGGTTCAACAACAACAACAATTTGAGGATTTTCGAATTTGGGCAAATTTGAGGTAAGGATTTTTAGTGTTCTAGTGATTCAATTGGAAGCATAAACATGTTCTAATGCCAGAATAGGGTCTATAACATCATCTGCAATATGGATTGAACTTCAATTTGAGGAAATTCGAATTTAGGGTTCATGACCCGGGTTGAACAAAATTTGGGGAAAAGTTAAATTGACTTCAAATTAATGCAATTGAATGTAATTGGGATGATATTAATACTTGGAGTTTCATTCAATTGTGGCTAGAAATGGTAGCAAAGAGAAAACCCATCCGGAAATTGATGGATGAACGAAGTGTTCCGAATGGTTAAATTGAGGTCAAACTATTGCAATTGGGTATATTTGGAGCAACATTAAAACTTGGAATTTCATTCAATGATTGCTCGAATTGGTGCCTAAGGCAATGTTCATCCGGGAATTTTGGGTGGAAATTAAAGTGTTGTAAATGGATGAATTGTCGGTTGAGTTATGTTCTTATGATGTTTGTGAGGAACTTTAATACTTGGATTGAGTTCCAACTCATTATAAATAAGGAATTATTGGGTGAAGTCCATATTAAGTCATTTTTGCAAAATGTTGATATATGATTGAAAATGGCAATGTTAGTGCATGGTTGGTTTTAGAATAGGTCCTTAAACATGCACACGAAGATTGAATGGCGTTGCTTGAGGTTTAGTCGGGTTTTGGGAAAATAACCGAAATGTAAAGTATTGGGTATATTGACAATGCATTATTGGAAATGCGTTCTGAGAATGACTACTATCGTACAAATGTGTTGTACTCATAATTGAAATGATATTGCGAATGAATAGGAAATACTTGACAAGTGTTTTGGCGAAGAACAGAGGAAGGAAACCTCACAAAGTGATCAAGCAAACTGACATCGCCGTCATCAATCAGGTAAGGGCTCAACTTCTCTCGTTATACATTCTGGGAGTATTTGATGTGTATCGGGTTTAGTTGGGGCGGGTCCCGGGTGAGGGCGGTGGTTCAGTGATCCCGAGACCCGTCAATGGTAAAATGTATGTTTGTTCTATTTCAAGGCCCGGGTGACCTTGGAGGTCCCGGGTTCCTATTCCGTTCTGTATATGTATACCAGGTGACGATACTTCTGTTTATATTTGTGCATTATTATTATATGCTCTGTTCTGTGACGAGACCCGGATGGTCAGAGAGGCCACGGGTGCTCCTTGGATCTGTTCTGCGTATCCGCACCGGAGTGCCGATACTTACATTACGTGTCCGCCGGAGGGTGCCGACATTCTGCGTATATCCGCGCTTGGGGTACCGATATATACGTGACCCTACGGCGGTTTGGGGATCGCGACCCCAGCCGTACCGTGCTTTACATTACATTACGATCATTACGTATATTCTGACCTCTGTGAGAGGGCTGTCGTCTTAGGTCGTTCTGGCGGTTGGACCGCATATGATTGGGTTCCGGCTCACCTTATACTTTATGTTTATATATGTGTGTGCATATGCTTGTGTTATTCTGTTTTGCAGGTTCAGCTTGTTGCCGCTTGGGCAAATGTTACGGTCACCCCGAGCGGGTTGCGGCCGGGTGACCGAGCTCGGTTTTGGCTGCGGGTCACGTTTTCGGCGTTCGACGGCTCCCGAGCCCTATCCGAGTATCATTTTGGCGAACCCTTCCGTATTTGAGGTCGTGTGGGTCCCCCGGACGTTTCCGCCGAAAATATTTTTCTGGCGCCGGGGGGTTGTCGGGGTCGCCTCGGGACGTCCAGCGGGCTCGGTAGCGCTCTCGAGATCTCAGTTTGAGAAGCCGTTTGTAGTTTTGGAGTCGTGGAAACGTCCCGGTGTTGGTTGTGGAGTTTAATAGTTGGGGCGGGACGTTCGGTTCGGGCGACTCCGGGGCTCGGGACGGGAATCCCGGGGCTCGGGATGGAAATTTTCTGACGGCTTTGGGGTAAGTTGTGTTATAATTTAAGATGGAATTTATGGGTATTTTTGTAGAATTTTGGAGTGACGGAATTTCGGTTCAGGTTGACACGCTCGCACGTCGGGTTTTGGTTCGGGTTCAGCGAGCTCGGTAGGACACTCTGGAATTGTAAATGAATTTCTGAAAAATGTTCTGTGAATGTTATAATATTCTGAAGATTGTGTCCGAGTTTCGTTAATTTTGGAATCCGATAATTATTTTTGGGCAAAAAGTATTGGAACTTTCGGAAAAATTGGGAGTTAATTTGCAAATGGGTGCAAATTTAAAAGTAATCAGCATGGGCAGCAGCAGCAGCCCTTTCTTTCGGCAGCATGTGTGTGTGTGTGATTAAATGGGACACTTGGCCATTTTTAATTTAACATGAGAGGTATGGGTTTAAAATGGGAAAAAATACATAAGGCTTATTATTTTCATAAAGGTGGACATATTTCATTTCTTCTTCTTCATCTTCTCCAAGCTGCTGCCGCCTCCATTGATGAACTTCACCCAAGCTTGAGGTTCTTCTTTTTGGTAGAAATCAAAGAGGAATTGGTTGCTACTTGAGGTAAGCATCCTCCCTACTCCTCTTTTCTTGTTAGTTTTGGAGATTGGTGATGAAAAGAAGGGTTTTGGCAATTGATGGGTTTGTTCTTAGCTATAAGCTAGGATGATTTTCTTCCTCCCATCTTTTAGTATGTTGTTCTTGGGTTGTAGGAGAGTGTTAATCAAGTGTTGGATTTTGGAAAACACAACTTGGATAAAAACCCCTAAATTGCCGAAATTTTGGATAATTTTCCAAAATGGTGTGTGTTTGTTATCTTGCTTCATGCTTCAAGTATGTTAATCCTAGCATGATTCTAAGCTTATGTGTGGATTCAATTTGATGGAAAATAAGTTGGGTTGGAAACCCCCAAATGGCCGAATTTTTAGGTTGGTGTTCATTGTGCATTTTGTTGTTTTGGATGCAATTGGATAGCATTCATGGTTAAGAAATGTAATTGGTGATTAAAGAGTGCAAATGGAACTTTGTTTGGATTGAAATGGAGGTTGGGTGAGAAAACCCCTCTTTGGCCGAATTGATAAGTGAAGGGGTTTTATTGATTTTGGTGTAATTGGTTAGTAAGCATGCTTAGGAAGTGGAATTGGTGATTAATATGATTATTTGGAAGCTTGAATGGATTGAATTGAAAGTTGGATGAAAAGTTGATTAAGAACCGAAATCTTGGAATGATTCTTTTTCAATGTTGGAGGTTCATTTTGGTTGAATTGGATGTTAATATGGTGTTGGGGTTGAATTTAGGAGTGGATGGAAGTTTGAAATGTTGAATTCGGTTAAGGAATGAAAAAGTTACAATTAATCGGGATTATCGGAAAATGGCGGGTAATGAAGGGTTTAAGGTTGGATTTGATCAGTTCTGCTTATTGTATGATGTTTGTCAATGTGAAATCTTGCATTGTCTAGGTTGGTTCTGAATTGGCGTTTACGTGAAAATCTGGAATTTTACGGAAATTGCAGCCGGATTTTCGGTTTTGGGGTCGGGGTTGTAGTTTGGTAGTGTGGTTGATAAGGATGCTAATTCAACTTGGTTTGGCGGATTCTGAGTTTCGGTGGTTAGGAAAAGAGGAGTTCTAAGTTTCGGGGCACGGTGTAGGTGTTATCCGAGAATCGGTCCAATACTCGGATTTTGAGGTAAGGGTTTGGTTACTGCTATTTTTGGTAAGATAGGTGTATGTTTAGTTTCATTTTACATTACTGCAAGTATTTCGGTATTATATGCCTAGAGCATATTACGTAGTCTGTAGGTGTATGTATTGTAGCATTTACATTTTGCGGGTATTTGGAAATTTACGCTTTAAGGTAAGTTACGTGATCTGTAGGTGTATGCCTTGTAGCATACTGCATGCATTAATCCTACGTTTGTAGGAGTATGCCTTATGGCATACTGCATGCATTAACACTACGGCAGTTGTGGGTTCGCTACCCAGTGGTGCACCATGCTTCGTAATAGCTTGGCTTGACTCCCCTTAGTGGGAGGCTGTCGTTCGATCTGTTATAAGGTTTATGGCGATTTGGAATCGCACATCCTTGGGATTCGATTTGTTTACGGTACATGTATGTTATTACGTATTACATTGCGTATATTGCTATCTTTCTGTTTTGCGGGGTTGCATATACTTATCTTACCCCAAATCCCTTACGGGGTCCTTTTAGGACTCACCCTTCTTTGGGTTACATGTTTTTGGGTTTCAGTAGACACGATAAGCGGCTGCGGAGTAGGATTCCGTGAGGTTCTACCTTGGGTGTGTTTTGCAGCGATTGCACCTTGCGGTCGGGATTGTGTACTTGGTGTGAATCCCGCGCAAGGTATTTTGTTACTTAGATTCTAAGGTTGGCTCTGTAGTTGCATATGCACACTTTACGTATTGCTATGATGGTTGTATGTCTGTATATACATTTGTATATTCTGTTCTATATCTGTTCTCAGCGCTTGGCGCTTGCTAGACATTTTAGGTTATGTGAATTCTGTATGTATATGTGTTTTGGTGCGTAAGCACTCGTCCACGGAGGGCGGGGCTTACTCTGTTATTAGTGCATGAATTGTATGGTTGCATTTTATTTTTGGTTATACGCATGAAATTTCCGTTAGTCTGCTTCCACAATCCTTCCGTTCTCGGGTCCGCTACGCGCGGCGGGTCTCGATGGACCTGCCACTCCTTTCCATTCCGGCTTCCGCTTCCGGCGTCCCGGCGCCCCCGCCTCCGCAACCGGGCTCGGGTGGCGTGCGGTGACAAGTTGGTATCAGAGTAGGTAAGTGACCATATTGGTCGTCAGTGGTGACGTGTCGTGACAACTAGGGTTGTACATTTTATTTTAGAATGGTTTGGTACGGAGATTGGCCACCTCCTTACTTGAACCACTTCAAAATAAAATTGTGGAGCAAAGTTGATCCTTCAAGTTATCCTGATAGTTGCAGATTTCGGCACTTGGGATTTCTGGAATTCTGGTAAGATTATTACGAGTAAGGGGATTGTGGAAAAGTTTCAGGTACGTAAAATTGTGTGTTAGGAAAAGATTTGGTGAAATAAGCATGAACTGCTTCTGTGATTCTGTGAAATGCATGATTTTATCATTCTGAGAAGTAACTTCTGTGTCAAGTACTGCATTGCACTACAGAGCCTTAGAAAACTGCTGCTAACTTCTGTAGAGAGTAGGAGTGACCGATTTCTGTCTGGACTCTGTTTGGTCTGAAATTTATGAGATATGGGTAACACGCGTTGACAGCGTGATTTGGTACCGGAGGGGCGGGACTGGGATCCCACACCTCCGTGGAATAGGATACGGGTTCAGCGTAACCCGAGTCTGAACAACCACACTCACCGCCCGAGGTTTAGTGGTCGTAAGGACCCCTCTCGATTTGGTATTACCGCCCCTAGGCTGGTTCGGGCGGCGATGGCGGGGAAAATCTGTTTATGCCACGGTAAGGGCATTTTGATCAGGTGGTGATAGCAAGACTTAAGCCACTTGCTCGCCATAGTTTTGGGATCGGTAAATGAGTGACTCGACAAGGATGGTCACTACGACACCTAGACTTCTCGTCGGTCCTATTAACGACGGGGAGATCGAGACACCCGTCCGACGAGGTTGGACTTTTGGAGAGGTTTTAGAGTTTGAACCCCCGAGGTTCAATGGCCGAGGAGGGTGCGGAGGTAGTAGAGACTTGGTTTGCAGGAGTTGACAAACTCCTGGAGGAGGCTATTCGAGCCGGTTGGCCGCCGGGCAGCGGCTACTCGGTCGGTGCTTCAGTTTCGAACCGGAGTTCGGATTGACCCGATATCTGATTTCTAGTGTCTGGCGATGTAGGACATTTCCGCGGAAAATATTTTTGGGGCGGGGGTTGCCGTCGGACGATTTTCGAGGATTTTGGCGGAGAAACGGCTCGGGAGTGACCGGGACTCAGTTTGCGGTTTTGAGGAAGATCTGGAGTCGGGGATATAATTTACATTTTACGTGAAGAAAAATGTTACGGTCGAAATTACGGTTTGGGCGGTTTTCGGGCTTGGGGCGAGCCAAGCTGTGACACTTGGCGAAATGTGATTAGTGGAAAGTATTGGACTTGGTCTCTTGCTATTTCTAGTGATTATGATTCACTATGATGTCAAAAAGGATGTCATGTGCAAAGCACATGACTTATTATTACAAGACTTAAGTTTTGGCAGTCTTCAGCGTCCATAGTCTCGGACGCAACCCAACGCGCCGCGAGGGCGTGGGTTTCAGCAGGGTGGCCCGAGACCTCAGTAGCGACAGCAGCTTCAGCCACCCCCTCCGTCACAGCAGCTCAGAGTAGGATAAGTTTTTCATTTTGACGGGGGGGCCCTAGTTATCGGGGAGGACTTAGTCAGCGGTCATGTACTAGCTAGCAGGGAATTCTGTAGGGTACTTTATTTCTGAATGAGGTACCGGTTCATGCGTTATTTGATACAGGAGCATTTGTTCCCATTGTAACACCGAAATGTGTTACATTTCTGTATCTGTCTGTTAGTACCTTGCCTCAAACGCATTTAGTAAAAACTGCAGGAAGTCAGTTTCTGTTTTCCAATGAGATGGTTCGGGGTTGTACGATATCTGTAGGCGGACATCTGATAGTATCGGATTTGTTGGTTTTAGACACGCCGAACTATGATATTATTCTTGGGATGGACTGGCTATCCAAGAATTCTGTGCACATTAATTGTGCAACCCGTACCATTATGGTTTCTGGAGAGGTACTACCTCTCACGACTCCGACTGGTTTGACTATCGCACAGCACGGTACAGTGTTGCAGATTCTGGATCATCTGTCGATAGTTGGTGTAGGGGAATGCTATGATCTGAATGAAGCTGGTATTAGGTTGAAGTTGGATGGTTTATCGTTGGTTCGAGATTTTCCGCGGGTATTTCCGGAGGAGTTGCCCGGATTACCATAAGAGCGGGGAATTGTGTTTGACATCCACCTGCAGTCGGGTACTGCTCCGATATCTATTCCTCCTTATCGGATGCCCATTTCTGAGATACAGGAGTAGAAGAAGCAACTGGAGGAATTACAGCAAAAGAGTTTCATCTGACCGAGCACTTCGGCGTGGGGTGCTCTGGTTGTTCTGTTTGTTAAGAAGAATGATGGGACACTCTGACTTTGTATTGATTACAGACGGTTGAATGCACTTATTGTAAAGAATAAGTATCCGTTGCTAAGGATTGACGATCTTTTTGATCAACTTCGGGGTTCAAGAATTTCCTCTAGGATTAATTTCCGATCTGGGTATTTTCAGCTTAGGGTGAAGGATGAGAACATACCTAAGACTGCTTTCCGCACCCGGTATGGACACTTTGAGTTTACGGTCATGCCATTTGGGCTGACCAATGCTCCGGCAGCATTCATGGATCTGATGCATCGGGTGTTCCGGCCGTACTTGGACTCTTTTGTAGTGGTCTTTATTGATGATATTCTGATATATTCTCGGGATGAGGATTCGCATCGGGATCATCTGAGGGTAGTTCTGCGGACACTTTGGGAACATCAGCATTAGGCTAAATTCTCAAAGTGTGAGTTCTGGATTCGGGAAGTCACCTTTACGGGACACGTTATTTCGAGCATGGTGCATGCAGTGAATCCGAGAGAAGGTGAGGGCAATTCGGGATTGGAAACAACCTACCACGGCACGGGAGATCAAGAGCTCCACAGGGTTAGCAGGATTTTATCGGAGGTTTGTCTTGGGATTTTCTATTCGGGCATCTCCGCTTATGCGATTGACTAAGAAGGGTCAACCGTATATCTGGTCCGATAAGTGTGAGCAGGATTTTCGAAGTTGAAGCGGCGGTTGACTAACGCTCCGATTCGACTCTTTCAGATCCGATCTTGCCGTATGTGAATTATACGGATGCTTCCACATCTGGTTTGGGATGTGTGTTGGTGCAGGAGCGTTTTGTGGTAGCTTCTGGGTCGAGGCAGCTGCGACCGCATGAGCTGAACTAACTGACACATGATCTGGAGTTGGCTATAATAATTTATGCGCTGAAACATTGGAATCAATATCTGTTTGGTAATAAATTTCAGATTCTTACCGACCATAAGTCTGAAATATCTGTTTACACAGAAGGAGCTTAGCATGAGGCAGCGCAGATATCTCGAATACATTAAGGACTATGATTGTAGTATCGGGTACATCTCTGGCAAGGGCAACTCGGTTGCCGATGCTATGAGCAGGAAGTTTACCGGCTTAATTAAGAGAGGAAATGTTGGTGACCGATGCGAGGAGAGTGATCGACGTGCCTTTGGCACGGTGGCGGCTACGGGAGCGTGCTCGAGTTATTACACTTATTATACATTACGAGTGGCTTGATAGGATGCGCGAAGCGCAAGGTAGAATTTGGTATTGAAGAAGTTATCTGGGAAGATAAGGATTTATTTATTACCGACGTTTCGGTATAGGCAAGGATTGCTATACTTCGAGACCGCCTTTATGTACCGAGGATCGGGAGTTACGGAATGAGATTTTAGAGGAGGCACACTCGGCGGTGTGAGCATCGAGGAACCGGCGGGGACACTGCAGACTTTGCCCATTCCGGTTCGGAAGTGGGGTAATGTTATGATGGACTTTATTGCCTTTGCCCCCGACACGGTCTCATCATGATGCTATCTGGGTTTTTGTGGATCGGTGACAAAGTGCGCACACTTTACGCTTATTCGGTCATAGACCCTCTGGAAAAGCTTGCCCGGCTTTACATCGGGGAGATTATGCGTTTACATGGAGCACCGGACTCCATTGAATCGACCGTGATCCGCGTTTTACAGCGGTTACGGATTGCTTTTCATGAAGCATTGGGCACGCGACTCCATCGAATACCGCTTATCACCCACAGACGGACGGACGGTCGGAGCGGGTGATTACGATATCGGAGGATATGTTGCGAATCTGTATTTTGGATTTTGGAGGAGTTTGGGACTAGCGATTACTTTGATAGAGTTCTCATACAACAATTGCTTTGAGCTACGTTTGACATGGCACCCTATGAGGTGTTATGCGGGAGGTGTATGACACCATCTTGTTGGACAGATGCGTCGATGGGGTTAAGTGGGACCCGAGCTTTTGAGGAGTCTACGGCAAAGATCAGTTGTTATAGGCGCGGATTAAAACCGCGAATGGCCGCTTGCTGTTTGTACGAACCGTCGCCGTAGGGCTCTTGAATATGAGTTTGGTAATAGAATTTGGTGGAGGTAGCACCGTTCGGAGGGACGATAAGATTTGATAGGCGGGGCAAGTTACCCCGATTTTATCGGTTCTCATGAGTTTCTAGAGTGAGTTGTTAGGTTGATCTTTCCCCCAACTATTTACATTTTACGTGGTATCTTCGGGATAGCCTGTTGTGGATCGGTTAGATTTAGGTTCGATCTTATGCAGGGTTGTCTGGTAGAAATACCGGCAAGCGACTCGGGTGCAATAAGATGCACCGGAGGGTGGGGCGCCGTGAGGCTCTGTATGGTAGTCTAAACTACCACTCCCGCCGCCCAAAGATACGGTGGTCCGATTGTTACAGGTTAGAGGAATAGTTATATTTTCGGTTGGTAGCGACACTGTCTGGTTGGTTCGAGCTACTCTTGGAGGACCAAGAGTTCTAAGGGGAGAATGTTACGGTCACCCCGAGCGGGTTGCGACCGGGTGACCCGGGGCTCCGGTTTTGGCCTGCGGGTCACGTTTTTCGGCGTTCAAGCGGCTCCCGAGCCCTATCCGAGTATCATTTTGGCGAACCCTTCCGTATTTGAGGTCGTGTGGGTCCCCCGGACGTTTCCGCCGAAAATATTTTTCTGGCGCCGGGGGGTTGTCGGGGTCGCCGCGGGACGTACAGCGGGCTCGGTAGCGCTCTCGAGATCTCAGTTTGAGAAGCCGTTTGTAGTTTTGGAGTCGTGGAAACGTCCGGTGTTGGTTGTGGAGTTTAATATTTGGGGCGGGACGTTCGGTTCGGGCGACTCCGGGGCTCGGGACGGGAATCCCGGGGCTCGGGATGGAAATTTTCTGACGGCTTTGGGGTAAGTTGTGTTATAATTTAAGATGGAATTTATGGGTATTTTTGTAGAATTTTGGAGTGACGGAATTTCGGTTCAGGTTGACACGCTCGCACGTCGGGTTTTGGTTCGGGTTCAGCGAGCTCGGTAGGACACTCTGGAATTGTAAATGAATTTCTGAAAAATGTTCTGTGAATGTTATAATATTCTGAAGATTGTGTCCGAGTTTCGTTAATTTTGGAATCCGATAATTATTTTTGGGCAAAAGAATTGGAACTTTCGGAAAAATTGGGAGTTAATTTGCAAATGGGGTGCAAATTAAAAAGGAAATCAGCATGGGCAGCAGCAGCAGCCCTTTCTTTCGGCAGCATGTGTGTGTGTGTGATTAAATGGGACACTTGGCCATTTTTAATTTAACATGAGAGGTATGGGTTTAAAATGGGAAAAAAATACATAAGGCTTATTATTTTCATAAAGGTGGACATATTTCATTTCTTCTTCTTCATCTTCTCCAAGCTGCTGCCGCCTCCATTGATGAACTTCACCCAAGCTTGAGGTTCTTCTTTTTGGTAGAAATCAAAGAGGAATTGGTTGCTACTTGAGGTAAGCATCCTCCCTACTCCTCTTTTCTTGTTAGTTTTGGAGATTGGTGATGAAAAGAAGGGTTTTGGCAATTGATGGGTTTGTTCTTAGCTATAAGCTAGGATGATTTTCTTCCTCCCATCTTTTAGTATGTTGTTCTTGGGTTGTAGGAGAGTGTTAATCAAGTGTTGGATTTTGGAAAACACATCTTGGATGAAGATTTCTTCTTTGGCCGAAATTTTGGATAATTTTCCAAAATGGTGTGTGTTTGTTATCTTGCTTCATGCTTCAAGTATGTTAATCCTAGCATGATTCTAAGTTTATGTGTGGATTTAATTTGATGGAAAACAAGTTGAGGGAAAAAGCCCCAAATGGCCGAATTTTTAGGTTGGTGTTCATTGTGCATTTTGTTGTTTTGGATGCAATTGGATAGCATTCATGGTTAAGAAATGTAATTGGTGATTAAAGAGTGCAAATGGAACTTTGTTTGGATTGAAATGGAGGTTGGGTGAGAAAACCCCTCTTTGGCCGAATTGATAAGTGAAGGGGTTTTATTGATTTTGGTGTAATTGGTTAGTAAGCATGCTTAGGAAGTGGAATTGGTGATTAATATGATTATTTGGAAGCTTGAATGGATTGAATTGAAAGTTGGATGAAAAGTTGATTAAGAACCGAAATCTTGGAATGATTCTTTTTCAATGTTGGAGGTTCATTTTGGTTGAATTGGATGTTAATATGGTGTTGGGGTTGAATTTAGGAGTGGATGGAAGTTTGAAATGTTGAATTCGGTTAAGGAATGAAAAAGTTACAATTAATCGGGATTATCGGAAAATGGCGGGTAATGAAGGGTTTAAGGTTGGATTTGATCAGTTATGATTATTGTATTATGTTTGTCAATGTGAAATCTTGCATTGTATAGGTTTGTTCTTAATTACGGCGTTTACGTGAAAATCTGGAATTTTACGGAAATGCAGCCGGATTTCCGGTTTTGGGGTCGGGGTTGTAATTTGGTAGTGTGGTTGATAAGGATGCTAATTCAACTTGGTTTGGCAGATTCTGAGTTTCGGTGGTTAGGAAAAGAGGAGTTCTAAGTTTCGGGGCACGGTGTAGGTGTTATCCAGAATCGGTCCAATACTCTGGATTTTGAGGTAAGGGTTTTGTTCTGCTATTTTTGGTAAGATAGGTGTATGTTTAGTTTCATTTTACATTACTGCAAGTATTTCGGTATTATATGCCTAGAGCATATTACGTAGTCTGTAGGTGTATGTATTGTAGCATTTACATTTTGCGGGTATTTGGAAATTTACGCTTTAAGGTAAGTTACGTGATCTGTAGGTGTATGCCTTGTAGCATACTGCATGCATTAATCCTACGTTTGTAGGAGTATGCCTTATGGCATACTGCATGCATTAACACTACGGCAGTTGTGGGTTCGCTACCCAGTGGTGCACCATGCTTCGTAATAGCTTGGCTTCGACTCCCCTTAGTGGGAGGCTGTCGTTCGATCTGTTATAAGGTTTATGGCGATTTGGAATCGCACATCCTTGGGATTCCGATTTGTTTCGGTACATGTATGTTATTACGTATTACATTGCGTATATTGCTATCTTTCTGTTTTGCGGGGTTGCATATACTTATCTTACCCCAAATCCCTTACGGGGTCCTTTTAGGACTCACCCTTCTTTGGGTTACTGTTTTTGGGTTTGAGTAGACGATAAGCGGCCTGCGGAGTAGG
This sequence comes from Stellera chamaejasme, assembly GCA_024586325.1. Taxonomy (NCBI): domain Eukaryota; kingdom Viridiplantae; phylum Streptophyta; class Magnoliopsida; order Malvales; family Thymelaeaceae; genus Stellera; species Stellera chamaejasme. The sequence continues at coordinate 33,292,350 of CM044984.1, forward strand.
ATTCCGTGAGGTTCTACCTTGGGTGTGTTTTGCGATTGCACCTTGCGGTCCGGGATTGTGTACTTGGTGTGAATCCCGCGCAAGGTATTTTGTTACTTAGATTCTAAGGTTGGCTCTGTAGTTGCATATGCACACTTTACGTATTGCTATGATGGTTGTATGTCTGTATATACATTTGTATATTACATTTCTATATCTGTTCTCAGCGCTTGGCGCTTGCTAGACATTTTAGGTTATGTGAATTCTGTATGTATATGTGTTTTGGTGCGTAAGCACTCGTCCACGGAGGGCGGGGCTTACTCTGTTATTAGTGCATGAATTGTATGGTTGCATTTTATTTTTGGTTATACGCATGAAATTTCCGTTAGTCTGCTTCCACAATCCTTCCGTTCTCGGGTCCGCTACGCGCGGCGGGTCTCGATGGACCTGCCATCCTCTCCATTTCCGGCTTCCGCTTCCGGCGTCCGGCGCCCCGCCTCCGCAACCGGGCTCGGGTGGCGTGCGGTGACAAAATGAACATGACGAATCACACCGAGCTACGAGGAACAAATCCGTAATAAGGAAATTGAAACTAAAGTCACGATAAGACAAATTCACTTAAACAGAATAACGAACCTCGGGGGCTCGGGAAAAGAAGAAAAAAGGAGCATATCAAGAATGAAAAATGTTTACAAGACCCTGGGGAGCCCCTGGAACTTCGTCCCTCGCCCCCTCGTCCCTCTCCGAGTCATAATCGTATGTCGTGTTATAAAGCGGAGAGTCCTTAGGAACGCGGTGGACGGACCGGCTTGTCATAGCTTTATCCTTGTTCGGGAGAACTTGGAGAGGGGCCAGGTCTAACCAGGGATAAACATCCCCAAGCACTTCTACGGCATCGGATATGGAGAGCCAGTACTTTGTTGCTGTGTCCTTGGCTCTCATTTCCGTGAAATGGTTACTCTCCAGAAAAGCGGCTTTCGCCTCGTCGATTTGACCGGGGATGCCTCGCTTCAGCTCCATCAAGGAGGCCTCGGCCACCTGCCTTAGCTCTTTCTCTTTCGCGAGTGCTGTGAACAGGACGAGGGCCTTTGAGTCACACTCCTCCTTGATTTCCCTAAGTTTACGCAAGGCCTCATCCCTCTCTCTCTCCATGGAACTTCAGCCTCCTTGTTAGTCCGTTCAGCTTCGGCACGACTTTCGCGCTGAGCTTCGCTGTCACGACCCAGTTCTTCGGCACATAATGAGACCTATATATTAATCATAATAGAGCATCAACATTGGCAAAAGACGAGTCACGAAAGAAGACCACAAACAAGCATGACAGGCCTGATAAGAAACATTACCCAATATAGGCTCTTTTGCAGAGCGTGATTTAACTCAAAATGCTGAGGTTCACAGGCTCGCAGCGCCTTGACGTCTCTGGTTGATGTTATCGACTCCCAATGAAGGCGAAGCACATCAGGGCTGTAGAGAGTAGAACCCAAGCTGCTAGAGCCTTGCTCGAGCAACTTTTCAGCCACCGTGAGAGATAAGTCATGAGCCTTGAGAGTGTCCGGACGAGTCACGGGCGGTGAAGGTTGATGAGCCACTGCGCTGCTCGCCCCACCACGAGAGGTCCCGGCCAGATCCATTGCCTTGGAAGATTGAGGACATTGATTCACTGGCCCGGCCCCCTTTTTAGTAATCAACGGCCTCTTCGCAAGGCGACCTTCACTCTCGGTTTCGATGTCACCATCACTAGGGCCGCGAGCGTCCGAAATGGGACCAGTGCCATAGAACTCCCTAAGTCTACTCGGGCTTTTCCCGCCCGTAGTACGGCGAGAAGAGGTAGCGGCTTTGGTTGCTTTGGCCTTGCCGCCCCGTCCCCTTTTCGAACGAGGGAGGATGGGATTTTCCATGGTAGCTTCCACCGCGGCCTGTTTGAAGGCGTCCATGTTAGAACCTGAGAAACCAGAAATAGATACAACATCAAAATCGTCAGTTAGAGCAACATGACGAATCACGACTAGGGGAGAAGCCGAAGTAAAAAGTATAGGCGCATCGTTCGAGCCACTCTCGTCCGATATAGTAACGAAGCAGGGGATCACCCCGGACGATCCACCTGCCGAGGGGGGTCTACCTTGGCCCGCGGGCAAGTCGGTGTACTTCATCTAAGCAAGGAAACTCGGAGCCCTCCGGGATGTCTGCCCAACTAGCCTCTAAGGCCACCTCGACTGGGAAGGGTCAGCCGAAACCTTCGGCCTGTAGCTCGATGAGAGCCCAAGCCTCTTGCCCATAAAGGACGCTGTCACTAATGATGTTCATGTCTAGGTCGGGTTCTACAGTCCTCCATGAAGTCCGAAACTCGGTAGAGTGGGGGGTCTTCACGAAGAAAAATTTCTTCTTCCAGCCATGGTTCGACGTAGGACCCGGAGTGAGTAGCTGAGATCGATGAGCTAAGTGTTACCAGTGCCCCACCCCACTTCCACTAACTGAAATCTTGTAAGCGTGGCGAAAAAGCTAAGTCGTAGGCTGGAAACCCATATACAGGGCGAAGAGTTTAAAGCCAATGATGTGCCTCCATGAGTTAGGAAACAGCTGGCTCGGCACGAGATCGTAAAGCCAAAGCACTGAGCTTCCAAAATCTCCAAGAGGCAGGCGCATGCCCATCTCAAAATATACCTGGTATATACAAAACTCATCCTCGCGAGGCCTGTTGGCCCTATCGGAGGAGTCGGGGACTTGCAAATCTAGCTCGTCAGGAATGCTAAATTTTAGTGCCAGTCGGCGCATGATCTTCCCCGTCATTTTTAATTCCACATCATCGGGTGATTCTGGAAAAGCCTTTTCGGCCCTCGACCGTTTGGCCATCGGAACACACTCCCTGGAGACTTCTTTCCCCGCACGCTTCGACATAGAGGGGACCTGGGGAGAGCCAAGGATGCGAGCCGAGATGAGTCCCCCATCAGCGGAACCGTCCGGCCACCTCCCTGAGGAGGAATCGATAGAAGATGTTACGGTCACCCTGAGCGGGTTGCGACCGGGTGACCCGGGGCTCCGAATTTGGCCTGCGGGTCACGGTTTTGGACGTTCAAACGGCTCCCGAGCCTTATCCGAGCATCATTTTGGTGAACCCTTCCATATTTGAGGTCGTGTGGGTTCCCCGGACGTTTCCGCCGAAAATATTTTTCCGACGTCGGGGTTGGCTCGGGACGTACAGCGGGCTCGGTAGCGCTCCCAGGATCTCAGATTGAGGAACCGTCTGCGGATTTGGAATCGTTGGAGCGTCCCGGAGATTTCTACGGAGCATATTTTTCAGGACGGGACGTGCGGTCCCGGGCGACTCCCGGGGCTCTGGGTGGAATCCCGGGGCTCGGGATGGAATTTCTCCGACGGCACCAGGGTAAGTCATGTTGTATTTTAAGGTGGATTTTATGGATATTTTTGTGGAATTTTGTCGTGACGGGTTGTGGCTCAGGTTAATATGCGGCCACGCCGGGATTCGTTCAGGTTCAGCGAGCTCGGTGGGACCCTACGGAATGGTAAATAAATATTTGAAAAATGTTTTATAAATGTTATGATATTCTGAGGATTCTGGTCAGTTTTGGGTTCATTTGGAGTTCGTTACCTGTAATTAGGGTTTAATTGCAAAGATTTGAGGAATTAGGGGGTTAAGTTGCAATTAACCCAAAAGTATTAAATGTTTTGGGCCAGTTTGGGCCTAAGTCGGCAGCAGCCTTGGGCTGGGACACTTGTCCCATTTTTATTAATTGTGGAAAAGGGAAGAAATATAAAAGGCCAAAAAAATCAATTAAAATTCATTTTAATTCACTCTTTTCTTCTTCTTCTTCTTCCTTCTCCATCCGCCATTCTTCTCTTCTTCTAAGCTCCATGTTCTTCATCTCCCTTTGCTGAAACTTCAAGGATTTGAGTTCAAGAATTGGTAAGCTCCTCCCTTTAATCTCTCTTTTAAGTTAAAAACAAGGATTAGAGAAGAAAAGAGAGGGATTTTCGAAAAATTGAGTTGTTCTTTGCTATGTGTTTGAGTGATCCTCTCCCTCCCAAATTTTAGTATGTTGTTCTTGGGCTTGAGAGGAGTAAGAATCTATGGTTAGATTTTGGAAAAACTCTATAGTTGGGAGAAACCCTAGGTGCCGAAATTAAGAGGGAATTTTCCAAAATTGTGTGTGTTTGTGTTCTTGAATCATGCTTGAGGTATGTTGTTCCTAGCATGATTCTAAGGTTATCTATGATTTCAATTTGAAGGAAAACATGTTGGGTAGAAAACCCCCAATTTGGCCGAAATGTTCAAGAGAGGGATTTGTTGATTTTGATGCAATTGGTTAGTAATTTTGGTTAGGAAGTGAAATTGGTGATTAGTATGATTAATTGGAAGCTTGAATGGTTTGATTTGGAAGTGTGATGAAAAATTGGTTAAGGACCGAAATGCTCAAGTGGTTCTTTTTCCATGTTAGTGTTACATTTTGGTTAAATTGGATGGTAATTGGTATTGTGGATGAAAGTAGATGCGTTATGGCGTTTGAAATATCATTTTCGGGTTAGAAATGAGAAAGATAGGTTATGCGGGTTTTCCGGGAGAAATGTCTGGAATGTAGGTTTAAAGGTTGGAATGTGTTCGTGGGTGTTGGAATAGCAAGGTTCTAGCTCGGTTCGTAAAACCGAGCTTCCTGTGGAATTTTGCGGGAAAGTGCGGGTTTGTGCGGAAATTGCTTTCTGGGGTTTGTTTGGGTGTGTTCTGACCTAATTACGGTTGTACAGATTGATTCTGCGTTGGTGGAGTAGCGTGGAACCGTAGGAGCCAAGTGGTGCATTTCGGGTCGGGAGCCGGGATTTCCCGAGCTTTGTGCTGCGAGGCAGTGTTTCTGAGGTAAGGGCTCAATTTGGTAAAATGTACGTTTGTTCTGTTTCAAGGTCGGATGACCTTAGAGGCCGGGTTCCTATTCTGTTCCGTATATGCCTATCAGGTGATGATACTTATGATTATATTTCTGCATTATTATTGTATGGTTCTGTTCTGTGATGAGACCCGGGTGGTCTTAGAGGCCACGGGTGCTCCCCGGATCTGTTCTGTGGTGTCTGCACTGGAGGGTGCCGACATTCTGCGTATATCCGCACTTGGGGTGCCGATATACTTCTGTGACCCTACGACAGTTTGGGGATCGCGACCCCAGCCGGTACCGTGCTTTCTGTTCTGTTCTGTTCTGTATATTCTGACCTCTGTTGAGGGCTGTCGTTACGGGTCGTTCTGGCGGTTGGACCGCATATGATGGATTCTGGTTTACCTTATGTTTTATATTCATATGTATATGTATATGTGTTTGTGATATTCTGTTTTGCAGGTTCAGCTTGTGCCATATGGGCAAACTACATTTTTACCTTAGCCCTTACTGGGTCCTTTCGAGGACTCACCCTTTTTATTTGTTTACCACTTTCAGGCCGTCCTGATAAGCAACCGGCGGAGTAGAGATCCGCGGTGCTTCCTACGTTTTTGAGGTGTTGGTTGCAGCAGCAGTACTACGTGCGGAGATCCTCGAGTGTGAGGCTTCTGATTCCGCGCTAGGTATTTATAGGACTTTGTTATATGGCTCTGTAGCTGTAACTGCATGCATGTAGATCAGATCATGGTTTTGTATATGTTGTATATATTGAGATACATTCTGCCCTGTTTGTCTTCTGAGTCGTGGGTGGAGCCCCGACTTGCCCATATTGGAATTGTTATATTTTCAGACTTGGTGTTTCGGTGTTAGTAGCGATGATTGATGTTGACACACCATGAACTGCATGTTTGGTAGAAGTTAGACTATTATGTATGCTTGCCTTGCATGGGTATTTAGGTTGCTAGTTGTTACTTGGCTGTTTTGTTTTGAGCTCGATGCTCCGTTGCTGCGCTTTCCGCCGTAGGTTCCGGTTCTCGACGTCACGGCCGGCTCCGCCTCCGCAACCGGGCGGGGTGGCTGTGACAGAAGAACGAAATGAATTAGAAAAAGAAATCATACCTGGATAATGGCGGAGACGGCGACGGTTGAAAACGAATACACGGAGAAAGCGAGAAGCAACGACTTCCGAAAAATTCTGAATGCGAAAGGGGAGCAAAGAAGCGGCAGTCCACTATTTATAGGGAACAAAGGTGATGTGAACCCACCAAGGCCCAAACCTCAAGATCCTTTACAAGGAATTGGAGGCCCAATCACAAGAGCAAGAGCAAAGAGGACCAACCAAGCTCTTTCCCTATTCATGAAGGATTTTGCAAGCTTGGAGGAGCAAAATGAAAATATTGAAGAAGAAGAAGAAGAAGAGGGAAAAGTGGATAAAGGCAAAGGAGTGGCTCAAATATTCTCTATCATAATTGTGGCCCAAGAAGAGCAAATCACTTTGGGAAACTAGAGGACTCAAGTAACAAGATGAAAGAAGTTTTAGGATAAAGGACAATTTCACAAGTTACGCATTTCATCTCCAAAGGTTACAAGCATCAAATGGGCACTTGAATATGATAACTAATGCTACAAATAAATTGGTCAATTAGTATAGAAATTAATTTTCTTTTAATTTTATTTGTAATTTTATTTTATTTTTCTTTCTACCCTAGGTCAATTCCCTACCTATAAATATGAGTTGTTTCTACATTTTGAAGACACACATCATATATGAAATTCACTTTGCAAATTTGAGAGAAATTCTCTTCATTTCTACTACACTTTTCCACTCAACTCTTGTTCAAGGTTTTGATGTTTGCTAAATCCAAGGTTGTTTTCTCTTGAAGAAAGAGGTGTTGGATCCATCTTCCTTCCCTTGACAAAACTTCACTTTTGCTTGAACCATTTCTTGGATTCAAGAGGGGGGTGTTGGCAATTTATCATCATTTTTTATAGACAAGAAAAAAGATCTTCAAGTGTGTTTCTTAATCCATAAGAAAACACATAAAAAGGGTGCGAAACGTCGGGCACTTGGATAGGCGGAAACGAACACGTGGCTAGAGGTTTCTCATTTAGAGCGTGGAATAGGCGCTTCGTCCTGGTTCAGGTCCCGGGACAAAACGCCTCGAGGTCTAATGGTGAGGACCCAGATGTTAAGCCCATAGGCGGCCCGCAAATCCGGCCCGCAAGTACTGTAGCACCCCTTCCCTTCCTAGCGCAAGGGGACACCTGTCCTCCGACCCATACCTCTGCCCATACTCTATTCCAACACTATAAATACTTCATTCAATGCCTCACCAAGGGACTTCTTTTTTCGCTGACCTCATCTTACTCAATCGATCCTCGGCTAATACTGACTTGAGTGTCGGAGAATTGTACTAGGTGTTTGCTCGGCCTTGGAAGTAGCTCAGCTCGGACATGGCTCGACATCGGACACAGCAGCTCGGAAAATTTGGTCTCATTGCAGCATAGCAGGATTCTTCCCATTTGGAGGCCGACTTTCTCGGACGCACTCTCAGGTACCTCATCACTATTCCGACATTTAAATACATTAATGTTAATTGTTAGTATTAACAACAAGTGTGTGTGTGTGTGTGTGTGTGTGTGTGTGTGTATATATATATATATATATATATATATATATATATAATTAGTAGATCTGTTCTTCTTGGATTAGTACGTACTTCTTATTTGAGTCATTTGACATTTCAAGGTCAATGATAATGTTTGGCTGGTCTGTTGGCTTAGCATGATTTGAAACATGATATATTGTGGGTGGCTCCTATAATATATAACTATCCCTTTTAAAAGTCAAGTAATGACATTAATTAATTGCATGCCCTATAGCTAGCTGTACGTTCATAATGACGCAAATTATTTGAATTATCTTGCAAATTTCATGTAATCGATCGATCTACCAATAAAATATAAATCCCACGAAGACCTATCCCAAACAAGGCATCTGTCGCGACTAATTCGTTCTTACCATGCTTCTAGAAGGTGTTCATTGCAATTAAATTACTCAATTTTCCCAGCATTAGGAAAAGCATGTTTAATTTGTTCCATATTATGGTTTTCGACCACAATATGTATTACTCCCCAATTGAGCTGTTACAACATCAAAATATATATATTTTTCAAATAAATTGACTGTTTTTCAGTTTTGTTTTATTTTTGTCTACTTTTACCCTTACAATGTACTCACTCAATGAATATAGGGAGTCAGTTGAGAGGGGTTTGAATGGGTTTGAAATGAGGTAATTATGAAAATTTATGTAAAATAAGTTAATAACCAAAGATAATCTTAATTCAACACAAAAAAACTAAAAGTGATAATGCACTTGAGACGGAGGGAGTAATTGAAGTAATGTAATTTCTATTGGAGAGCAAAGCTGCAATGTAAATAAAACAAAATGAAGAGTAAACCGACCTAGCTCTCTAGTGACTTGAAGTTTCTTCAAGACCCGTTTAGTTATGAAAGTTTGTAGAATTTTCACTTCAAATTTTCTTTTGTAAATATTTGGATATATAACTAGTGATTAGGTGATAGAAAACTTTATTTTGAGAACTTTATAAAATTCATGTATTAAAATAGAAAAATTTTCTTTTGAAGTTTTCCATTTTAGAACTGGAGTTTTCAAAATCTTGAAAACATTGTTTTCTATCACTTAATCACTAGTTATGCATCCAAATATTTACAAAAAAATTATGAGATGAAATTTTTTCAAAATTAAAATTTTTCAAAACTAAACGGGCTTAAGGTTTGAAAGAGAAAATGAAGTAATTTGGAAAACAATTACTTAGACAAAGCCCTTACAGGGCTACCCTGTGACGATAGATCACAAAAAGTTATGCGATTTTGAAAAGAAAAAAATAAACGGTCAACTGAAAGTACAGAACTTTGAACGTAACGTTATGGTTTTTAGGTAAGAAAACCATCTCTAACAAGCAAGCCATCGACGACTTGCTTCTTCATTTTTGTTTCTTCGTTTTCCCCCTTCTTTTAAAATAAATAAAAATATTGGAGCAACTTGCAATATGCAAAGCGGCTAGAGTCTAGGTTTTTGTATTTCTGTATATGTTGTACAAAGTACACTACGTCCAGAAGGCAGGCCTCACTGCGGCCAAACGCGCAGTTGGCCCGTGGTACCAACTGCGACGACGGCCGCAGTGAACGCCGCAGTTGGAATGTCGGCAGTTTTGATCTCACTGCGGCCGAGGCCGTGGTACGTACTGCGGCCTCACTGCGGTGATTGCCGCAGTAAGCCTGACAGCAGCTGCCAACCATTTTGGCGGCGCCGCCAATCAGATCTTTGCGGCCATCAAGCGTCTTTGGTCATAGTACAAAGAATTTTGTGTGAAAAAAAATTAATTGTTATAAATATTTAGTAACTATTATTTAAATTAGTAAATTAACATATAATAATAATGTTAATTAATTAAGAAAGTAATTATTAATTGAAATAAATATAAATTGGTACGAACTGGAATATAATTAACCGGTTACATCCTAAAAATATTTGATAATTCTAATTCTAATTGTTCGGAGGACGCTGATTTAGAAAATCGTCAAAATCCTGATCTTCCATATTGAGGAAGTTGCTAAAAAAGTTGATCGGGGGGTTCTCCGATGTCCGCGGCGGCTCCGGGTGATATTCATCTTGGGCGGAGTGGAGGGTGAGGTCGGGAAGGCGGCCTCGGAGGATGCTCGTGACTTGGAGGAGGCCGGGATGGTCCGGCGACAAAAGACTCTGGCACGTCGGAGAGTCGGACATGTCCCCCCCTGCGTAGCGCCGACCAGATGCTGCTGATCGCCGCTTCGGTCGAACGCGTCATCTCGTACGCCCGGGCTTCCACCTGGGCTGCCACCTGGGCTGCAACGTCTGTCTGCGCACGAGCAGCGTTGTCCTCGAGAGTGGCGACCCTGCATCTCAGGTCGCTGATCTCATCCATGTCCCTCCGATGCTGCTCCTCCAGGTCGATCTCGCGCTGAAATCAAAATTACGTTTTGAAAATGTTATACTTATAATGAATGTCTGTAAAGGTATGGAAGTGGTAAAAGTTCAATTCTATTACTCGCGACGGCCGAGGTTGCTCGAACAGCTCGGGCTGAGAAAGGCTGGGCGGGACACCGACCCATCGCCTCGCGTGGCGGGCCCAAGACATCCGTGTAGATGTCCTCATCAATATCGGGGAACGGCCCGTCCGCCCCATACTTCTCGATCAAGCGCTTCTTGTACTCCTCCTAGTTAAGATTAAGAAAATTTGTGTTAATGAATAATAAATTGAATACGTTAAACATATAAATGGTTAAAAAACGACCAAAACTTACCAAGGCCCTATTTTCCTTGCCCAGCCAGTCCTCCCCGAACTGGTCCACCCGCAGCCGTTGTCCCGCCTTCTCGCACTGCCAATTAAAATATGTTAGGTATTCAGAAGTTTTTTTATACATACGTAATTATGTATAAATATTTTAAAAAACTTACCATCTCCTCATAAATTGTCGCCTTTGACTTGTTGCCATGCGACTTGAAGACTGGTCGTTTGTCGCTCTTGGCATTTCTCTTGTTCCGCGCGGAGTTGACCTTGAACTCCGGGCTACAGTAATACTCGAGCAGCAGCTTCCACTTCGCAGGTTCTATCCTCGGCGGAGGAATGTCCAGCCACTCCATGTAGTTGGGAGCCTCGCGATCGAGGGGACATTTCTTCTGGGCCGCATCCCGGATATTGTCCTGGGTGTTCCGGTAGAACTCCGCGAACCGGGAATGGAGCTTCTCCAGGAATTTGTTATCCGTCCACGAATCTGCTCTGTTCGAGAAAACATCAAAACGTCACTAGTTATAGAATTAGTTTTAAAAAGTATATAGAAATGTATAGTGCAATTAGTATTTGTATTACCGAGAATCTGTGGATGTAGTCGGCCTGCTCATCCGCGGGAGGTCGGAGTACGTAGGCGGGAAGCCTTTGAACTTGCCGGGCGACGATCGCCCGATCGCCTTGGGCACGCCCGACGCCGCACATTTCAAACCGCATAAGAGTTGAATGTTACGTGCGAAATAAAATACTAAAATTAGTAAATTTATGAAAACTTAAAATTAAAATCTTACTGGCCGATGTGCGCGACCAACCTCCCATCAGGACCCCTCTCGGGCGGGGGAAGAGGAGGCGCGGGAGGTCCTGCTGTACGTCGGCGCTGGGCAGGTCGAGTATCGGGCTGAGGAGAAGGGATCGGCTGCTCCACCGATTCGGTGTGCTCCGGTGTCTGGGACGACGGTCCAGTGGCGGCTCGATGTGCGAGAGCCACGACCACGCCTCCGCGAGAGAAATCAAGCGTCCGTGAACCCGATCCACGTGAGCCCGAGCCACGTGAACCCGAGCCTGTCGACGCATCCTGGCTACGGGATGGTGTGTCCGCCATATCTCGAACCATTCAAAAATTCACTAATTTAACTAATTTAATTAATTTCACTACTTTGTCTAATTTAATTAATTTCAACTAATTCACTAATTTCAACTAATTCACTAATTTAATTCAACTAATTCACTAATTCAACTAATTCAACTAATTCAACTAATTAAATTCAACTAATTCACTAATTTAATTAATTTCACTAATTCACTAATTTCACTAATTTCAACTAATATTAATAATTCATTACTTTCACAAAATTCACAAATAATTCACTAATTTACTAATTCACTAATTTCAACTAAATTCACTAATTTAACTAATTCACTAATTTCACTAATTTCAACTAAATTCACTAATTTAACTATTTCACTAATTTTAACTAAATTCACTAATGGGCTAATTTAATTAATTTCACTAATTCACTAATTTCAACTAATTCCAAATAATTCACAAATAATTCACTAATTTACTAATTTCACTAATTCCACAAAATTCAAATTCAAATAGGAGATATGCTACTACAAATCCACAGGAACGTCATCGTCATCGTCATACGCCTGGTCATTTTCCACATCGTTATCCACTTCAAGTATATCGGTATGGGCACGGTGATCTAGTAATGACATGCTTTCATCAGGGGCCGGTCGTATGGTTTCACCAAGTGTTGTCGATTCTTGTAAAGGATGTTCCGTACCAATCTCGTCTGGGTCCGCATCGATTACAATGGCACTTGCAGTATCAACACTTTCGTCTTTAAATCGGCGGGGTTTCGTTTTGAAAACTGTCCCAGTTTCTCAAGTCACGACGCTTTGAAGGATATTCGACGTATACCACTTGTTGGGCCTGGCTTGCAAGAATGAATGGATCATCAGGATATAGTCGGGATGTGTAGTCGACATCGATGATCCCTGAAATTTTATCGGTGCGGATGCCTTTAGTGGTCGAAAACCACGTACCCTTGAAGACTGTAAGACTATTGTTCCTGTACTGAAGAACAAGAATTTCGTCAATCCAGCCATAGAAATCTAAATAGTCCTGCGCATTTGTGTCCCCTGCAACGCAGACGCCCAATTCGCGGTCCTTTTAGTTTCACCATGTTGTATTGTGTGAAACCTGTACCCATTAACATAGACACTGGGAACGATTTAGCCCTCATTCTAGGACCGCACGCCAGTCATATAGTGCGTGTGGGAGGGCTGCCCGATTGGAGTCGGCACATGCAGAATTACCAATCAACATATAAATTTCGTACCGATTAAGATCGCAACAAATATAAATGAGTAAATAAATAAACACAAACTAACCACATTCTTGAACCAACGTGCGAACTCGCCACCGTAAGTTATCCACAAGATCATCGTTCATTTCGGGAACCGGTTACGGGACAGCTCGTTAAATCGATTCACGAATTGCTCCACCTCCCGACAATTCTGAAGAATGTATGTTTGGACATGATTTACTTCTTCAGCAGACAAATCTCGAGCCCGAGCCTTCCCAAACGTTCTTGTAGGATGACTGAAAATCGATAGTCTCGGATCGTTAACAACTGTCGGAAAACTAATTTCGTTCCGTATGTGAGGGTTCACCGTGTTCCTTGATTATCTTCCATGTAATGCTCACAAAAAAGCTACCTCTGTATCGGGAACTTTTCAATGATCGAGCCCTCCGTAAATTGTTTGTTCGCACATTTTGCTTTCAACTTCTTCATATTCCTTTCGAAAGGAAACATCCACCAATAGCCGACAGTCCGCAAGTTCGCAGTGCCAAGGTAGATGCATAGTCGATGTTCCATGGAGTCAAAGAATGATGGCGGGAAGATCTTTTCCAACTTGCACAATATTACGACGATCAATTCATCAAGCTTCTCCACATCGTCCAACTGAATATCCTTAGAACATAGTAGTCTAAAGAATTTGCAAAATTCTGCAATTACCATCCAAATGCCGCTGTGATGAAACCACGTAATGTAATGGGCAGTAGCTTCTGCATGAACACATGACAATCATGGGTTTTCATACTGTAAAAAGTGTTGTTTGCCGTATTGACACATCTGCCAATGTTAGAGGCATACCCATCGGGAAGTTTAATGATATGCTTCAACCAATTACAAATCATCGCAATCTGATCATCGTTTAACGTGTATAACGCCTTCGGTTGAAATGGTTTCCCGCCCGCCAATGCTCAAATGCAGTTCATCACGGATATTTAACTCCTGCAAATCGCGTCTCGACTGTGCATTATCCTTTGTTTTCCCTTTCACGTTCAGAACTGTGTAGAAGATGTTATCAAAACAGTTTTTCTCAATGTGCATTACATCCAGACAGTGGCGTACTCTCAAGTCTGCCCAATACGGCAACTCCCAGAAAATTGATTTCTTAACCCAATTGTGCTCAACGCCAAACTTGTCAGCCCTCATTTTGTCCCACGGTGTTCGAATGCCGGAATAAAATCCTATTAAGATCCCTTAAGATCTCATGACCTGACTTATACGCACACGGATGACTACGGTCAGTTTGTCCCCACGATTCGGTATTGTTACGCAGAGCATGCCGACGTGGTAGAAATCTCCTATGACAGCCCCACCAACTGGTTTTCCGTCCATGCTTCAACTGAAAGCTATTAACATCACCCATGCAGTATGGGCATGCAAGTCTTCCATGCGTACTCCAGCCCGATAGCATTCCGTACGCCGGAAAATCACTTATCGTCCAAAGCAAACATGCTCGCATAACAAAGTTCTGATTACGGTGCGCGTCCCAAGTTTCCACTCCCGTATTCCATAAAACTTGTAGCTCCTCAATCAGTGGACGTAGAAACACGTCAATGTTACGGCCAGGAGATCGGGGACCTGGAATTAGCAGAGGCATGAAAGTGTACGGCTCCTTCATGCACAAATCAGGCGGCAGATTGTAAACAACGATGAATACCGCCACATCGAATACGATTGTCCTGTTTCGGACAACGGGTTAAAGCCATCAAGATTTAACCCCAATCGTACGCTTGGTACTCTGTGCGAAATCCGGATACATTTCGCCGACGTGTTTCCAAGCCTCACCTTGAGATGGATGTCCAACAGCTGCGGATACATTTCCTCTCGCTCTAATATGATACGTCATGAACTCTGCGGTTTTAGGCAGATGGTAAAGCCGTTGTAGCCGCTCGATGATTGGTAAATATCGCAAAACCTTTTCGGTTTCGGTTTCTTACCCGGGCACACACTTGATACCTATCCGCTCCACACACCCTACAATTCAAGAACTTGTCAAGCTACCGTAGAACAACATACAATTATTCTCGCAAGCGTGAATTATTTTATATGGTAACCCCAGACTCCTTCAACATAGCTTTCAGTACTAAACATGCTTGTTGGCAACGAATTTCCTCCGGGTAATAGTTCATTGATATATCTGATCATCTCGAGAAAAAGGCATCGATACGTTGTGTTGACTTTTCATACTCAACAACTTCGCTACAACCGATAATTTGGTGTACTTATCACCACAACCTTCATATAGAGGTTTTGATGCATGCTCCACCAGTTCAAAAACTGTTGCGCCCTTTCGTTTGGCACTTGGGAGCTGAAACGTCCTCATCGTCATTACTCGATCATTTTCAAAATTATTAGAGTGCTCATGAAACCCAAAAGCGTCACGAACCATTTCTTCGTAAGTCGGCCGTTCTTGGCTACCATCGGAAGAATTATGTATTCCAAGACTTGTACTTGCGCGATTTGATGATGTCGACGCTACTTCGTCAAAGCGATAACCTCGATAGACACATGGATTGATCTCGGTCGTTCACCATGGCAATCCCACACATGATAATTGGGTGTAAATCCGTCTAACAGTAAATGATTGCCAATTGTAATTCGATCATAATAGTATCTATTTTTACAAATTGTACACGGGCATTTCACCAGTTCTTCTCCATTCGATTTAGCAACAACAAAAGCGTAATCCAAGAATTCCTGAAGTCCGGTGAAAAATCTTTCACTTATATAGCGAGTCCCTTCCTCAAAGCGCCGATACATCCAATCACGTTCTTCGCCCATTTACGGTCTTTCCTATATATGATCGTTCATTCATCAATAAAAACAATAAACATGCACAATTGATATTCACATACCATTTTCGCCTAATCCAGATGCAGGGTGCATGGGTCCTATCATGTTCATAAAAGTACTATTAGTGAATAAACTTTTATCGTTGCGTACGTAAAACTGTAATTACATAAATTTCGTCTGCATTTCGCCTTAGTTCCACACTATACAATTTCTCAGGAATATTACTCTCGAAGGTATAACGTGGAACAAGACGAAAATGCGACCAAACTTATGTAATCCGCTCGATTTACATACACAACCATAAAAGTTTAATACACCGATAGTAAACTTTTACAAACCTGTCAACTTGGACAATCCATGAAAACTCGTACAATATATTATTTCACACCGTTATTCCAACGTATTGAAATAAAGTGTAAAAAAATATATTCTTACAAGTTTTCATAGACAGGAACTACGACTCAGCTAATTTAATTAAATTACTTAAAAATAAACTAAAATTACATACATAACTTAAATTGAATTAAAAACTCTATAGGCATAAATAAATAAATAAATACAATATTTATTACCTCAATAATACACCTGAAATCGACGGTACCGCAACTTCCACCAGAACTTCACTTGAGAATTGAGAGACGAGGAATTTGTTCTGCGGTTGAAATGAAGGGGAAGGAAATGGAGGGGTATTTATAGACTTCCCTACTGCGGCCTCTTCCGCAGTTATGGCCGCAGTAGGGTGCGTGGTAGGTGAGGCTCGTGGAACACGAGGCACATACTGCGGCCGAACTGCGGTTAAGGCCGCAGTAACACGAACTGCCACAACGGCGCAGTTCGTTCACTGCGGGGAGCTGCTCACTGCGGCCTTAACCGCAGTTAAGGCCGCAGTGAGAATAAGCTTCCCCACGTAGTGGTATATGCAAGTGAACAAATATATATACACACTGCACAAGCATACATTCTACTAATATAACAAATTAAGACTCCATCTTAATAATAAAGACAAAACTAGGACTTAATCTCAATACTCCCTTTCAAGTTAGAGTAGATGTCAATTACTCCCAACTTGGCTAGTAAGGTGGTGAATTGTCTGGAGCTCAAAGGTTTTGTGAAGAGGTCAGCTGGCTGGTCCTGTGTCCGAATATACTTGTTCTGAATTGAACCTTCTTGTATCTTCTCTCGTATAACATGACAATCAATCTCAATGTGCTTCGTTCTCTCATGAAAAACAGGGTTCGATGCTATATGTATCGGGGCCTTGTTGTCACAGAACATCTTGACTGGATGATCCTGTTTTGCGTTAAGGTCAGATAAGATGTTTAATAACCATGTTACCTCACAGCTGGTAGCTGCCATGGAACGGTATTCAGCCTCAGCACTGGACCGTGATACTGTCGTTTGCTTCTTAGTCTTCCAAGAAACTGGAGCATGACCAAGAAAAATGCAGTACCCTGTTGTCGAACGCCTAGTATCCTTACAACGAGCCCAATCTGCATCACAATATGCCATCAATTCCAAAGGTCCATCAGACGGTAAGAAAATTCCCTAACCTGGCGATTGCTTGATGTATCGCAACACTTGGTTGGCTGCATTCAAGTGTGGCTGTCGTGGTTTGTCCATGAACTGACTGAGGATATGAACTGCATATACTAGGTCTAGTCTCGTGATGGTCAGATATATGAGACGTCCAACCAGTCGTCTGTACTGTGATGTATTTTCTAGTAGTGCCCCATCTTCTCGATTGAGACTGATGTTTTGCTCAAGAGGAACACGTAATGGTTTCGCACCAAGACGTCCAACATCATCAAGAATTTCCAAGGCATATTTCCGTTGATTGAGCGAAATCCCCTGTGCGGATCTTGCCACCTCTAATCCAAGAAAATATTTCAATTTACCCATGTCTTTTAGCTTGAATTGATCAGAAAGAAGTGCCTTGGTGCTTGTAATATCATCCAAATTATTTCCTGCTAAGATCACATCATCCACATATACCAACAAGGCTGTGAAAATACCATCATGGTTTCGAATGAATAGTGAATAATCAGACCAAGATTGGCGGAAACCAGCTTCTTTGAGGATTGATGATAGTTTTAAAAACCATTGTCGAGATGCCTGTTTTAAACCATAGAGAGACTTGTGTAACTTACATACTTTGCTCTCCCCCTTTCGATTGAAACCAGGTGGTAGTTGCATATAAACATCCTCATGAAGGTCGCCATTGAGAAAGGTATTATTGACGTCGAGTTGGTGAAGATGCCAGTTACGTTGGGCAGTAAGAGCGAGGAGGAGACGGACAGTAGTGAACTTAGCAACAGGGGTGAAAGTCTCCTTGTAATCAAGACCTTCAACCTGACTGAACCCTTTGGCAACTAGGCGAGCTTTGTAGCGTTCGAATGTACCGTCAGGGTTGTACTTAATTTTGTACACCCATTTGCAGCCAATTGGACGTTTATGAGTGGGCGGAGGAACCATGCTCCATGTATTGTTAGCCTGGAGGGCAGCGATTTCTGAGCGCATTGCCTCGCGCCATTTCGGATCCTGAATAGCCTGTGAATATGAAGTTGGCTCTCTTTCCATAGTGATATTAATTGCAAATGCTCTATGAAGTGTAGATACCTTAGCATAGGAAAGAACCTGAGAGAGTGGATGATCCGTACTAGTAGGAGTGACCTCAGTTGAAGTAGACGTTGAAGCGGGATGTGAGGGGAGATTCGTACCAATATGAAACCCCTGCAAGTTGGTAGGATGGGTTGGTCGAGTGGAGCAGCACGGGAGGTGGGGACTAGGCGAAGTAGGTGGAGTGGGATCGGAGTTAGGATGGTCCGACTCGGTTGCAGCAGTTTCTGGTGGAGGGATGGGTTGTACAAGTGTCGGTTGGGTCAAATGTGGGGAATCCAGTTCGAAGAAAAGTGAAGGATTTGCAGCTTGAGTATTGGTGCTGGATTCTGGTGTGTTCTTGGAGTAAGGAAAGTTGGTCTCAAAGAAGATGACGTCTCGGGATACCAGGATCTTTTTGGTTGCTAAGGCATAAACTTTATAACCTTTTTGACCATGTGGGTAACCAAGGAAAATACCTTCTATAGAGCGAGGGTCGAAATTGCTTGGTTGAACATAATGTGTTGACACAAAACATTGGCATCCAAAAACTTTGAGGTGAGAATAACTGGGCTCTTTTTGAAAGAGAATTTCAAAAGGTGTTTTGCCATTAAGGTTTGGCGTACGTGTTCTATTAATGAGGTAGGTAGCAGTAAGGATGGCATCTCCCCAAAACATTTTTGGTAGGTTGGCTTGAAAGAGGAGTGCTCGAGCCATGTTGAGTAAATGGCGGTGTTTACGTTCAGCTACACCATTTTGTTGTGGTGTGTTGACGCAACTTGTTTGGTGAATGATGCCTTTAGAAGAGTAGAAAGCGGGTATTTTGAACTGCCCATGTACGAGGGCTCGTCGTATTTACGAGGGCACTCCTCGTATTAGTGGGCACTGGCCTATATGGGCTTGGCCCATATGGCGTTGCGTTTGGCAATACGGCCATACGGGCTGGGCCCATATATATCAGTATGTCCTCCTCCCACGGCGGAGGATGGGCGAGAGCCCTGTGCTCCGTTTGGAAATTTAATTCGAGTTTAAGATGACCAGCTACCATTGTATCGAAAAATCCGGACTTTTCGTGTGCCTTGAAGCGATTTTTATATCCTCGGTATTGCTTAAATAGGGGAATTAAAACTTTGTTGTCAGGCTCAGCCCATAAGGCGTTGTGCCGTTTTGGACCTTTTAATTTGAGAGAGAGCCCGATTCTTTGGCCCAATTGCTGGCCCATTACCGCGTAAGGGGTTGGCGACACTTTTTGAAATTGCGCTTTTTGCGCCGTTTGTAATTATGGGGGAAGTCGTTTCAACTCCCATCGATCTGTACTTATACGCCAACCCATGTGAAGGGTCAGGTTTCCCACATTCTCGCTTTCCTTGCCTTTTCGCTTCCGTTTCACTTCCATTTTCGGCGATCACCGAAGAATTTTCCGGCGAGTTTGAAGAATCCAGCCCGTTGGAACGATCGTTCTCATCTCCAGTACAAATCTGTAAGTGGAATCCCCTTTTTGATTTCTTGTTTCCGTCGCGACATTGTCGCGAGTGAAGCGTCGCCGCGCCACCGCACAGGTTCTTGGGTCTAGGTTTTATTTCTTGAATCTGTGATTGATTTACGTAGATGGCTCCCAAGAATCCAAGCAAGCCCGGCGTTAGCCACGATGTTGAGAAAGAGTGGCCCGTAGCGTCTTGCGAGAAAAGAAGATGCTCGAGATTTGCGAACCACCACGTTTATACGGGGTTGTTTGTGGCCTTTCCCGGCCGATGTTTTGCGAAAGGCGGGGTTGGGGTTGAGTTACGAGGCCATGAGGAGCGGACAATGGTCGTCTACGAGGCTCAAGCGAAGGCCGGGCTAAGACTCCCACTGTGCTCGCTGATTCTTGCTGCATGTGTGAGGCTGGGAGTCTGCCACAGGCGATTGGCCCCAAACGTATTTACCACTGTAGCGCGTTTGTTGTGGCTTGCCATTTGGCGAAGCGGCGGTGTTGCGGAGACCTTTTGCGATTTATACACTGAAAAGGCCGGTTGGGCATCCCTTCTACCAACTGACCCCGAGGAGGTGAAGGTTGGGAACAAATCGGTGAAGATCGGAGTCTTCGCCGAAACCACCAGCTCATGGGGGAACTGGAAGGGCAACTTCTTCTTCATCTTGAAGGAGGACAGCTGGGGCTTCCCTGCGTTCTTCGTAAAGGAGAAGAACGCTAGGGTATCGGTGAAGCCCTCTGTGGGGCGGGTAGCGAGGAAGAGAGCCCTCGCGCCCTTTGTGAATGGGTCGCGCGGCGAGAGGCTCGAGGAGTGTAAGGGTAAGTTCCCCTTCACCTTTGGCGGTCACAGGCCAAGTGGTCTGCGAAGGGTGGGGATTAGCGGGGCCCGTCGTATGTCGGGCCACGTAGACACCCTCGAGATTGGGTGGAGGGTTGGATGGAGACCTTATTGGCGCTTCGAGGCGCTTTTAGGAACTGAGTGCCTTGTGTTCTTGTTGTTTTCTTTGATTTACGTCTTCCGATTTTGTTTTAATCTTGACCTCGTGTATTGTTACAGCCAAGATGTCGCACCCGGCCTCTTTTTGCGAAGAAGCGGGAGTTGAGGAAGCCCTCGAAGTTGGCGGAGGAGCAACGCCCCTCGAGCCCACCAAGAAAGGCGTCGAGGAGCAACGCCCCTCGAGCCCACCAAGAAGGGTGTCGAGGAGCCCCAGTGGGCCGTCGAAGGGTGTGGAGCCCGTGGCGAGAAGGCGTTGGTGACGGAGGCCCGGCCGGTCGGTGTGGCTGGCCTGTGGATGTCGAAGAGCTTTCCGAGGGCTCGATGGCGAATCCTCGTAAACGCGGGGCCATTGTCACTACGGTTTTCAGCTACTATTTCGAGCTTTTATCAAGCCCATCGCGAGAGAGGACTGGTCGAGTGGGCGACTTCTTGGCGCCGCGAGAAATTGGTTGAGGCCCAAGCAATGGAGGGGTTCGTTATCTTTGAGGGTTCCTACGATGCCGCCATCAAGTGGAGGCTATGGTTGGAGAATCACAGCTGGATCCCTCGATGCGATGAAGGTCGAGCCCTCCCGAGCAGGCTCTGTTCGAGTGGGGTAGGGCGGGGAAGAAATTAGGAGCGGGATATCCTTATGATATCACCTGCCGGCATGTAGAGGATGCCCTGCTGTGCCCCCAACGATGATGCCCCCAATTAGTTTTGGGGTTTGTAATTAACTTTTGCTCATTTTTGATAAGATACGAATATGTCAACATTTGTTGTCTTTGTAATTGCCGTATGAGTATTACTTGCATAATGCGAAGTGTCCGTACTAAATCTTAGGGTAAAATATTGTAGAAATGAATTGTTGTAATTCTTCGTGAAGTGATTTTATTCAATGTGCGTTGGTCGAGCGGTGACCTTGCGATTAGTAGTATGCTCGGCGTAAAGACTTGGAATATTACTGTCCTTTGATGCACGAGCGGTATTTTGTGCAAAACAAATGCTTTAAATACCCTTGTCTATGCATGGAAAGGAAAGCGTATAAGCTTAGACGTAGTAAGGCCTCAAATCGTCGACATGGTAGTCATTTTTGAGCTGTTTGCCTTGATGGTCCTTTAACTTGTATCGCCCTCTCTTCCTTTCTGTGTACCACATAAGGCCACTTGCCCATCTGGAGCGAAGTGCGCCATGGCAGGATTACGACACGACAATTCCGCTTTTAGCAAGACCATACCACCCACGTGGATCTGCTTTGCCGAACTTTGGCGTTGTGATCGAGGTTTGCCCTTTGTCGTAAGGCCATAAGCCTAAGTCTAGCACCCTCGCGGAGTTCCTCGGCGAGGTCCGGCGCGCTCGAAGGCCGCTCTCGTTGTGAGGGCGTCGTAATACTGGCGTCCGGATTGTGGGTATTGAGACTTCGATTGGTAGTAAGGCATCGACGCCGTAAACCAAGGAGAAAGGAGTTTCTCCGTGGGTCCCGTGTAGTTGTTCGATAGTCCCGAGAGGGCCAGGTAGGGCCTCGACCCACTTTCCTTTTTCGTCCTCGGCGCTTTTTAAGCCCTCTTTGATCGTTCGATTCGTTACTTCCACCTGGCCATTTGGTGGGGGTGCGCCACGAGCGTAGAGCATTTGTATGTTCATCTTAGTGGCCCAATCCTTAAGCTTTTTGCTTGCAGGTTGAGTCCCATTATGCAGTGATTATGGCTCTTGGTGCCGTATCGTGCCACAAGGTCGTGCGGAGGAAATGTATGACCTTGGCGGTTGTGATTTTCTCGAGTGGCTGGACCTCGACCCACTTAGTGAAGTAATCCACAGCCACTATACAAAATTTGAATCGGCCCTTGGCCGTAGGCATTGGGCGATTAAATCGAGGCCCCACGGAGCGAAGGGTATGGGGTATGTCTCCGTAACCACCTCGTTTGCCGGCTGTCGTTGGATGCGAGAATTGAGTTGGCATTTATGGCACGTTCGTACCAAATCATGCGCGTCTTTCCTCAAGGTTGGCCAATAATAACCGAGGCGTAAGCATTTGTGTGCTAGCGCGCCGGAGCCAATGTGTGCTCATGAACTCACGAGTGGACTTCGTTCGGGATGAGTGTGGAATCGTCGGGGCCAATACATCGCTGTAAAGGAGTAGAATATCCTTTACGCCATAACGCGCCATCTATGATTACATGGCGGGCTGATGCGTCCTTATTTTCTTTTACGCTGGTGGGCCCTCGATTGCGCCGGTTTGGAGATCTTTGGAGGATTGGGTCCCTCGATCAGCTATTGCGTTGGCGTCGATTGCGTGAATTGTATTTATCGAAGGTTGTGCTAAGGTTTCGAGGAACGATCTGCCCGCCCCTTAGACAACCTGTCAGCCAGAGTGTTTTGATCTCTTGGGATCTT
This sequence comes from Stellera chamaejasme, assembly GCA_024586325.1. NCBI lineage: Eukaryota > Viridiplantae > Streptophyta > Magnoliopsida > Malvales > Thymelaeaceae > Stellera > Stellera chamaejasme. The sequence continues at coordinate 33,315,153 of CM044984.1, forward strand.
GTTAATATGTAACTGCTCGAACTGCCCTTGTAAGCTCTTTACCAAGCGCAAGTACCTCGAGAGTACGGGGTCCTTGCAGTCGTTGGTCCCCGCAACCTGGCTTACTGACGGCCGTGAGTCATGCACGGTTAAACGTCGCAAGCCAGCTTTGAGCAGTCTTGAGACTGCTACGAGGGCCTCGTATTACGCCACATTGTTTGTGACGGGGTGGAAGGCCACTCGTAAGCTAGCCTCCATGCCGTGTGGGCCCCGGATATGAACGCCTCCTCACGGGCGATCGGCCTTTGGATGAACCATCCACGAACATGTCCCACTCGGGAGGCTCCAACTCCGGTGATGGTTCCCTCGAAGGGCCATGCTCGAGGGTAAATGGAAAGCTTCGGCCATGAAATCCGCCAAAGCTTTGTGCCTTTATTGCTCGTCGAGGCTCAAACTTGATGTCGTACTCCCGATTCGATGCACCAGCGAGCTAAGCGACCACTATGTTCGGTCTGTTTAGAATGTCTCGGATTAGTAAGTCTGTTCGACAATGATTGTGTGGGCTTGGAAGTATGATGGTTTTACCAAATTGGTTTTCAGCTAGTTGGACAAAATTCATGAGTACAGTCGAGCTTGATTTGGCTTTCATTAGATACACTCACGTACTACGCGAATGATCATCAACGATGGTGAGAAAGTATTTGGCACCCGAAATAGACATGACATGATATCCACCCCAAATATCAACATGTATCAAGTCAAAACAAGATGAACTACGGGTAGTGCTCGATGGAAATGGTTGTCTAGTAAGTTTGGCTAAGGGACAAATGAGGCAAGTATTCCGGTTACACTGTTTATTGGCAAAAATTGGGAAAAGAGAAGAGGCTTTATCTGAAGGATGGCCAAGGCGTTGATGCCACAAGCTGTCAGGGTCATGATGTGTCAGTGTTCCGGTTACACTGTTTATTGGCAAACATTGCACGCTTCTTTCTTTGGCAGGTTGAGGCGATACAATCCCTCCTTCTCACTTCCTGTCCCAATCGTCTTCCCCGATTGTAGGTCCTGTATGAGACAAGCATTCCTTAAGAACATGGTAACAAATGACGAGTCAAGTGCCAACTTGCTAACAGAGATCAAATTCAAGTTGAAGGAAGGTACACAAAGTACGTCATGTAGAGTAAAAATTAGGGCTGAGCAATCGGTTAATTCGGTATTAACCGAAACCGAAATACCATATTTATTCGGTTTCGGTTATCTATTACTCCCTCTGTCCCAAAATTATTGAAACACTTTCCTTATTGGGTTGTCCCTAAATTATTGAAACACTTTCCCTTTTTAGTAAACTTTTGTACATGAATTTACTTAATTATCCCTCATCACTCTTCCATCTACTAAGTCAACTCAAAATCAGCTCCACCTAAAACAGCATGCCCAGTCAAAACGTTTCAAAAATAATGGGATGGGGGGAGTATTAGATACCGAATTAACCGAATTAAACCCAAAATCGAAATAACCGAATACCGAATTAAATTCGGTTATTTTGGTTTCCATCCGAAATAACCGAAATTTTTTACCTCTTTTCTTCCTACTCTTTGATCATTCATGATTCATAAGCATAGCAACTGATTTAAACTTAACTACTAGCAATAGAATGATAGTAATAAGTAGCAAAACAAAAAAAGCATAAAATATACCGAATTAACCGGTTTTATAACAATTGGTTATTTGGCATTCAAGAGTTGCTGAAAACAGCTTGGGCAGAACATAAAGTCATATTTATCTGTTCAGGATATAAAACAAAGACAACATCCATGAATAGCTTCAGCAGCTATACAACCAATGAGAGTGACACAGCAAAGCAAAATGCCCACAACCATAAAGGAGTAGATAAACCTGCCGTGGAGACGACAGCATCTGAATTCTCCTTACAGATTCACATATCCAAACAAGTAGTAGCAACTAGCAAGTAGTAGCACTGACCAAACAAGTAGTAGCAACTAGCAAGTAAAGCAAGTAGTAACAACTAGCCAGTAAAGCAACAAGAAATCAGCTCCAACAAGTAGTAGCAGCAGCAACAACATGAACCAAACATTTTCCTCCCAAGTCATAGTATAGTAGCAAATAGCAAGTAAACAACAAGAAATCAGATCCAACAAGTAGTAGCAGCAGCAACAACATGAACCAAGCATATTCCTCCCAAGTCATGGTTAGCAACAAGAAATCAGCTCCAAATCCGCAACAGCAAAGCAAGTAGTAGCAGCAACGTACACTACATATATGATAGCAACAAAAAAATTAAATATAGACAATAAGAAACATAAAAAAAAATCATAAGCACATCACAAACTGAAATACCTCCCAATACTTCTATCAATCTATCATATATCTATAATAGAATTACCCGATGCTCGTTTTGAGAAATCTGAGGAAAAAAAGTTATATGAACATATGCATCACTTAAGAAAACAGAATTGACAAGTTAGAAAGTAACATAAGAAAAATATAATACACCTTCCATAATTTTTAAATCCGCCAAAGCTTGTTGAACAATATCTTCAGGATTTGACCTCCGAAGCCAATCTTGACAACAAATAATTGCTTCTGCCATTTTAGGAGTTAATGAACTCCTGAATTCATCAAGAACTCTACCTCCTGTACTAAAGACAGCTTCGGAGGCCACGGTAGAGATAGGAACGACAAGAACGTCACGAGCCATTTGACTAAGGATACGGAAACGTCCAGAGTTAACTTTCCACCAATTCAAAATATCAAATTCTGTTTCTCCCTCTTCATCAGGCTCACAATCCTCATTCAAATATCTAACCAAATCTGACCTATTTTCATTACTCCCAATCATCGACTTAAACTTCTTTTTCCTTTCCATTGCATGTAACGCTGTATTCCTTTTCAAATCACCATATGATTCAGAAGAAGATGAAGAAACTACAGCACTGACCTTCCGTTGGTAGGTTTTCTCATACCACTTAAACAACTCATTCAGAGCTTCTTTGCATGTGTGTGTTAACCTCATTCCCAAATCTTTATCACACTCATACATTTCATCAAAAGAAAACTCAATGTATCTTAATTTATGGCGTGGATCAAGTATAACAGCAATGTAAATCAGCATATTCATCTTGTCCATGTCACCCCAATATTTATCATACTTTTGTTTCATCCTCTTAGCCATTTTTGAAAATTCTTCATCCTCACTCAAGATCCACTCTTGCAATCTACTAGACATCTCGTCAATCTCATGGAAAAAACAGTTTGCAGTCACATATAAAGATCCGGAAATCTTACAAGTCTGATCATAAAAATGCTCAAGAAATTTCATCAACCTTCTCACATTTCTCCAATCCTCACTAGTAGGAACCCCACCAATATCTATTAACTCCCGTGCAAAGAATGGATCTTCAACAGAAAAAGTGTCAAAAGCCATTTCAAATTTCTCGGCAGCAGCTAACATTAAGTATGTGGAGTTCCACCTAGTGCTAACATCCAAGCACAACAATGATTTACTTTCAATGTTTCTTTTGCTATACTGACTTTTAAAATGAGCATATCTAGAGGCTGATTGCCTAACAAATTTAACAGCAGCTCTAACCCTCATAACTGAATCATACATTGCTTTCTCCTTTAACCCGTCACAAACTACCAAGTTCACTATATGAGCAATACATCTCATATGCAGAAATTTACAATCAGCCACTCCTGTTCCCCAATTATTAATTCTTCTTTTCAAGAAATCAACAGCTGTATCATTTGAGGATGCATTGTCAACTGTAATAGTAAATATCCTTTCAAGTCCTCAATCAAGCAGACAATTTTCTACCGCCTTTCCAATTGCCTCACCTTTATGACTAACAAGTGGACAAAAGTTTAAAATCTTTTTGTGCAATTTCCAATCAGCATCAATGAAATGAGCAGTAACAGAGATATAATTAATATTCTGTAATGATGTCCAACAATCAGTGGTGATGCAAACTCGTTGTTGACTGTTTCTAAACCAGGATTTCAAAACCTTCCTCTCCTCTTCATACCTTTGAAAACAGTCTCTAGCTACTGTATGTCGTGAAGGTATATGAAATTTTGGACAAGCTAGAGCCATGAATTGCTTAAAACCAGCCTTTTCAACTGACCTAAAAGGAAGCTCATCAAGAATGACCATTTGAGCAAGTCCCTTCCTCACTAACTCCTGATCAAATTTCCATAGTCCTAGACCTCCTTCCCCCTGATTTCCAGCATTAAGTACCAATTCAGTTTGCTTGGATTCTAATTCTAAACATTTCTTACATGTCCTATAATGACTGTTAAGAGATGACGTCCCGTTACCTTTTGTATCAGCCGCAAGAAGCCTTGAACAATACTTGCACCTGCCTTTTTTTTCACCAGCTTCAGTTGTCACCCTATCAAAATGCTCCCAAACAGGAGATCGACGTTGCATTTCGTTTCTCTTCTTCTGTGGGCATCTGGATCTTTCCATTGATGTTGATTGCTTTGGAATTTCCGTCTCTTGTTCCACATCGGACTACAAACACAAAACATTCAACCATGTCAGAACTGAAATTCGCAGGGCACAATGCTATACTCAGATGACAGGAATATCAGATAATCAAGGAATATCAGATTATCAGAGCATCTATCTACAACTGTACATTTTTTTTGGGTTGTGAGAAGTGAGTACAATCTTTATATTTGTTCCATTAAGACAGGTTGAACTGGGATTTTTTCAGGTTCTTTATTAATGTTTGGCCCAATTCACTCAATTTTTAATTTAAGTAAATTTAGAGTCATCATTTGGAAAAGAATGTGCTGCATCCACGGACATGCAATCTTCAATAAAACTGCGAGTATAAGAATACTATTTTTGCATTCTTATAGAAGCGTAATCATGCAACACGGTGATTAAAGAACTTACAAAATCAAGTAATGATTCCCAGAATACGTAAAAAGAGCACGTAAAAAGAGCTGGAGGGAAAGCAGTACACAATCCATTTGTAGGATTGCTTGGATTAGAACACAAACCTTAGGCTCAGATACCATATGAATGGATCCAACCCAAAAGTAAGTAGCCATAAGTGTAATGGTTTCCACCTTATAGAGCTGCTTTACTTAACAATGTGGTACTAACCAATTAACAATATTGCACCTTAGTATCATGTTCCGTTCTACCACAAAGAATTAATTATGGTAATCCAACTGTAAAAAGTTAAGTAAATATTAGAAATATATTCAAGAGGAACAATGTGGGAGGTTCTATGTTGAAGTTTCTGCAACGTAACTTCTTTCTGAGTAATGTTAAACTTCCAAAAACTTTGTATTCATAAGTTTTTCTATACGTGCACATTTGTTTTAAAGTTTTATGTTATTTTTTACCTACAATGATCTAAACGATGACCCCCCTCCCAAACTGCAGTGTTTCTTCATTAGCGTGGTTCATGGATTGTCCTGTTAGAGGCGAACAAAAGCGAGACCGAATTCAACCTACTGTATCCATGTGCACTGAAAATCAATGAATTAGGTAAAACAATTAGGGTAGGACTTCCCATTGACTTAGGAGGAGGCACGGTTTCTTCTATGAAACCTTCAACCACACCTTTCGAATTTCCGGGCTCGGGCTCCATGGATTGTCCGGTTGTGCTTGTGCTTGTGCTTGTGCGTGGAGAGCTCATTTTGCCGGCGAGAAAAAGAGAGTGGAGCAGTAGGGCTGAGCAGTTGAGAGACGAGAGCGGGAGTCGAGGTCGACATCAGAGCCAGAGAGCGAGCTCGAGACTCGAGAACAGAGAGCGAGCTCGAGACTCGAGAACAGAGAGCGAGCTCGAGAGTCAAGACTGTGAGTGATGCGAAGCTGTGTGTGTCTGTGACTGTGAGTTAGCTAGGGTTATTAGATTGGGCTGGGCTGGGTTGGGCTGGGCTGGGCTTAGAAGATGGGTAACTATTTGGTTATTTCGGTAACCGAATAGTTGAAACCCGTAACCGAATACCGTACCGAAAACTGAATTAAAATTTCAATTTTACCGATACCGAACAGAAATACCGAATTACCCAAACCGAATTACCCGAAACCGAAAATAAAATCGGTTAATTCGGTATTACCGAATACTTGCTCAGCCCTAAGTAAAATTATGCGAGAATGTAACATTTCCAACACAAGAAACCGGCACCATGGTTCCGTCTGGAAGTGTAACCCGTCGGTTACTAGCCTTCTTGGCCGATGTGAGCAAGGTGTCATTGCAAACAATATGGTCACTTGCACCACTATCCAATATCCAAATCAATTTTGAATTATGATGGACGGAATTACCTGAAAATTCTTCATAAATTGAGGTGTTACCAACAAGATTGGCAGATGTAGACTTAGCTTTGGATAATAGTTCATTGAACATTTGTTGACATTCTTGCCTTGAGAGAGATTCCGAAACACTAGTATTGATGCCCTGCGATGTAGCATTATTTACCTTGGAACGTCCTTGCTCGCCAATTGCAGCTTTCCTTCTTCGACAATAGTCATAAGTGTGTCCTTTCCCGCCGCAATAAGTGCACGTAAGGTGAGCTCGATAGTTCCTCGTGTTGTGATTGGTCATATTGCATTTATCACAGTATTTATTTTGTCCATCTGTGAAGTTTGGGCGACTGATCTTCTTGACATTGAAGGCAGAAGTATCATGTGCCGCTGTGAATTTTTCTGAATTGCATTCTGCCTGTTTCTCTTGGTGTAACACAATCGCGTAGGCTTTGTTGAGTTTTGGAAGCGGATCCAAGCCAATAATATTACTTCGAGTCTGTGCAAAACTTTCATTAAGTCCCATGAGGAACTTCAAGGTTTTCTGGTTCTCCATGAATGTTTTGACGGCATCGGCTGCCTCGCAAGTGCAGGGAGAAAGAGAGCAGAGGGCATCTTTGTCGTCCCATAGTGTCTTCAGGTTGGTGAAGTAGGATGTGACATAACTCATTCCTTGCTTGCACTCATGTATCTCGTGTTCTATATTAAAGAGAGCAACAGTATTAACGTGAGGGAATCGTTCTTGAAGTTCCAGCCACATATCTCTTGCATCTTTGCAGTGAATTACACTCCTTGATATTTCCTTAGACATGGCCCCTAAGAGCCAAGTTTTGACGAGGATGTTGCATCTATCCCATTGAAGCTTGGAGTTTGGATTGTTGGTTGGTCTCGGTTGAGTTCCATCAACGAAACCATTTTTGTTCTTGATGGTGAGTGCCATGATCATTGATTGAGCCCAAGTTGTGTAGTTATCTTCCACCAATTGCTGCGTGACGAGGACGGCCCCAGGTTGATCTGAGTGATGGAGAAATAAGGGATGATTAGGATTCTCCCAAGGCACTGCTGCAACAACAACATCAGTTGCAATTTGATCGTCCATGATCGATGAACAGGTAGGTGTTTAGGTTTTAGGATCTTTGCTCTGATACCATAAAAATATTGGAGCAACTTGCAATATGCAAAGCGGCTAGAGTCTAGGTTTTTGTATTTCTGTATATGTTGTACAAGTATCTGCAAGTGAACAAATATATATACACACTGCACAAGCGTACATTCTACTAATATAACAAATTAGGACTCCATCTTAATAATAAAGACAAAACTAGGACTTAATCTCAATAATAAACTTAACCAATTATTAAGCCTTAGGGTAAGGTAAAACTAACGACTTACCCATTAGTTCTAAAACCAACAAGCAAGTCATTGAAATATCTTTGATGATTATACCATGGATATATATATATATATACTTCCTATATTTCAAAAAAATTCAATCATATTCATTTTAAATTATCCAAAAAGATTTAATAATTTTCTTTTAAAGTAAACCCAATATACATTGAAAACACGTTCTAGAAACCTTAAAAAACGATGATGTTTCGTTGTGATTTTCTGAAAATTTTGAGATTTAGTCATAAATTTCCAAGAAGCGATGGCTTAGTCGTGGCATTTTTTTTGTAACTAAAAATCAACAGTTAAGCCATCACTTCTTCGACTGTCATCTTAATATAGGAAATGTCAAGCAGGTGTGACAAAACGTTCTCTATGTCTCAGCTTGGATGATTTGGAAGGTTCGTAACTGCGTGGTTACGGAAAACAAACCATGGCAAGCTTCCCAGATCTTCGCTGACATTCAGGTGTTGTCTTTCCGTTGGATCACAGCTAGGTATCCAAAGCTGCGGATTTATTGGGTTGATTGGCTCCTTGCTCCTTTGTTAATGTCTGTTGCAGGATTGGAGTGATTTTGTTTTTCTTGGCAAGTCCGTTGTTTTCTCTGTCTGTTTTGTTGCCTCCCTGCTCTGTTGCGTTCTCCTTAGCGCATGCGGGTTGCGTTAGGCTCCTGCAGGTGGGGGTCTTTAATTAGTTGTCCTGTTTGTGTTCTGGTGGGAGCTTTCCTTGCTCTCTTGTGTTTTCGTGGCAGCGAATTGTGCCTCCAGCTCATGGGCCGCTTGCTTAGTCTTTTTGTTTCTCTTTTCCTTCTTAATGAAGTGCTTGTCGTTCAAAAAAAGGAAAGGAAATGTCAAACCCACAATCTAATTGTTGCTACAATGACGGTTTGACCGTCACATTTTCATGACCAATGATTCATATACCGATGGTACAAAGACAACGTTTACACCCTAGATTTATCTAGGGGTGTGTTTAGGATAAAATTTGAGATTTTTGTGTTTATATGTTTGATTGATGGGTGAAATATACATGAACCGGTAAATTTGAGAAACAAATGATTTGATAAAGAATTAATGAATTTAATGATATTTTATGGATTGGGATTTGAAAATGTTGGATTTTTTTTGTAAACACACTTAATGAGGAAAGATGGGGAAAGCACACAAAGAGTCCTATAGATTTTTTATTTTTAACGTGTAAGTCTTAAAAAATTTTGAGTTACGATCGAGCATCAACATTACGAATCGTTGCTCAAAAGAGTCCTAGATTAACGATACACGTGGTTGTGACGTGATGTAAACACCATTTATTTTGGACACATGGAATTGAAATCCTATAGGTTTTCGAGATAACATCATAGTCCTATATATTTTCGAAGTAACATCTTAGTCCTATAGGTTATAATCGAGTACATAAAGGCTCTTCAATTTTATTTATGTCCTATAGGTTATTGACTTAAAATTTCAGTCCTATAACTTTTTGAAAATTATATTTAGTTTTCAAATTGAGTCTAGATCCTCTACTTCATTTCTCTACTCCACCACATCATCCACCAACACTACTAGAAAATGGTACAAAATCAACGGTCAGTACCAACATGCTAACACGTTGGAAAACGCCAAAACCAACTGACGTACCCGTTGGAAATTACGCATTGGTATTTGCATCGTTAATCAAAAGAACCCAAATTATTTGAGTTTAGAACAATTAGCAAACAATTTATTAATTAAAGAAACAATTAGCGAACAATTACCAAAAAAATGCCCACAAATAACCCATAGTTACAAAAAATGCTCAAATTCAACAACCCATGTGTTATCTAGGTTTAGAATTAGTAACAAACTATTTATTAATTAAAAAACACTAAAATTCGGATTATACTAAATAAAAAATTTGAAATTACGAAAAAATTATCAAAACAATGAAAAAACTTACTCTCCTTACATGCAACTACTTAAACCTAACTAAACAACCAAAGATTTGTCAAATACGGCAAAAACATTCATACAAATTAAAAAAATTAAACTTCCACAAAACTAAGAAAATCGTCAAAACTAACCCATGACAATGAGAAAAAGTAAAGATCTCGAATCCCCTTTAAAAGAGGAGTAAAATGGGACAAATTTCACACAAAACCATCAACAAATGAAGAAGAAACGCAAAAAATGGCTTACCTGCGGCGAAAACCTCCCAGCCTCTGTTTCTTCTTCGAATGCGGCGTCTGTTGAGTTGGGAGGGATGAACCAGGTTTTTAATTGGAGCGTACCAACGGGTTGACTCGTTGGAAACCGAGATCACGTGCCATCCGCGTGTTTCATTAAAGGGCAGCGGGACCACGGTATACCAACGCGCGACGCATTGGAACACTACAAGTTCCAACAGCCAGCTCGTTGGAAATACGCTTAACCTTAAAAAAAACAACCTCCCCAGAGACTCGAACCCCAGTCTCCCGCTTGGAAAGCACGCATCACAACCACTAGACCGCTAGGCCCATCGCTGTCATGCATGCAAGCGAAATTGTATTTGTTGGCAAAACAATGAATTAATAAATTCAATAATTACATTATAAAGTGTTATCTTATTTAACTAGTTAATCCTATTCTGTTTACATTTGTGTCTATCTTCAATTTCATTTTCTTAATTAATATTAATGTTTCGTGACATAATTCGGTTTTAAAATAAAAACTCTATGTGCGAACCGTTGGAAATATATTTTTTCCGGTTATACCAACGATTTGCGCGTTGGTGTAGTTAAATCGGTAGTTAGTGAATAGTGACCGGTGAATATTCCAACGGTTTGACCATTGGAAATTACCAACGGTCCGTTGATACTGACCATTGGTTTTGTACCATTTTCTAGTAGTGCAACGATAAATTGTCATGTGTCATTCACTTAAACTACTTAGTGAATTGTTTCTCCTCTCCTCACCAACACCATCTCTTCCATTTTAACTATAAAAATAGTTTACTTGAGCAACGATTTTTAATGTTTGCATTTTTACTACGAGTGAAAAGTACATTTTGATGTTTTTTTTCATTTTCCTCTGCATTTTTTATTTTTGCATACTTATGAAAATATTTTTAATCCAATGTCTGAAAACAGTGTTTTTTATATGATGCTTTTATTGAAAATGCCAAGAAATAATTGAAAAATATTTTTATTATTAAAAAAATTTGTACATTTATTATATTTTATTTTATTTTATTTTCATACAAAAAATCTTTATAAATGTTTTTCAACGTCATGATGATATTTTTATATTCAATTTGCACAAGTAAAACATTAAAAATCTGAAACATTACATCATAATAAAATTTACAAAATTCAATTTGCACAAGTAAAAAAGAGGAAAATGTTTTTAAACAGTGTTGGTCTGACACCACTTGAGTGGGCCTTTGACTTTGAGTATTTATTGGGTTTGGCTAATGCCTGTCAGTCAAACCCATATCAGGGTAGTATTTTCCCGCCAGTATGATAATACGATGGTACGGGGCACACCCGCGTATTGTTGGTGTGCTGGTCGTATTCGAGGAACGAAGGGTGCTCCTCGTAGCGATGACGTCAGCGTCTATAAAGACATTACTTGGGCCCATATAAAAGCCCATATATATCAAGAAAGTTATAGGATTAGAATATTTTAAGTCGATAAATTATAGAACATGAATAAAGTTGAAGAGTCTTTATATATACAAAAACATTAACTTATGACTCTTTTAAGCGATTCATAATGTTAAGGGCTCAATCATGAATTTAAAATAATTTATAACTTACTCTTTAAAATATTTTGTGCATTTTATTTTAGCTGAGAAGACTAGTTATTAGCCTTGACTTTTGGCCATTGCGCAGATATGTATATGTATGTGTTATGTGTGTATGATATGTATGCTTTTTCACCAATAAACAAGCAAAATTTGAAAAGCCTTCATCTTCCTCAAATTGCATGCATATCTCTCCCATGTCTGCTTCGACGCCCTCCCTTTTCCTGGTCCTTGTTGGATCACTCCTCTCTTTCCTATACATCCTACGCTCCACCGTCTTCCGCCGGAAGGATGGAAGCAGGCAACTGCCGCCGGGACCACTAGCCTTGCCGATCATCGGCAACCTCCACTTACTCGGAGACCTCCCACACCGCTCTCTCCACCGCCTAGCAGAGAAATACGGACCAATCATGTTTCTTAAGCTGGGGAACGTGCCGACAGTCATCGTGTCATCGCCGGAGGCGGCGGAGCAGATTCTGAAGACCCAGGATTCAGTCTTCGCGAGCCGGCCCGGGATCGAAGCGTTCCACTGCTTGTCTTACGGCAGAAGAGGCATGGCCTTTGCGCCGTACGGGTCGTACTGGAGGAGCGTGAGGAAACTGTGCACGACCCAGCTGCTGAACTCCTCAAAGATCGAGTCTTTCGCGGCGTTGAGAAGGGAGGAGATGAGAACATTCGTGGCGGCGCTGAGGGAGGCGACGGCTGAGGGCGAGGTGGTGGATTTGACGGAGCGGGTGTCGGACGGTGTTGAGGAGATGATGTACAAGATGATCGTGGGGTATGGGAAGTCCGATGAGTTTAATCTGAAAGGTTTGGTAGAAGAGGCCTTTGCACTCGCCGGCGCTTTCAATATCTCCGATTATGTTCCCCTTCTCGCCCCCTTCGATATTCAGGTATGTAACTACGTACGTACGGCTAAAATAATACGTACAAAGTAACCGTAAAGTTTGAAAAGTTTACAAAGTAACCCCTCTAACCATGCAAAACACCTTACCCTCTCCCCGACACAGCCCACTCTGCAAGCCCCAACCATGATCACCCTGGCCAAACTTGTCCTGCTCCACCTTGCACCGGCTCACCCTTTCCCCTCGTCGGCCATATCCCCACCCTAACATTGCCTCCCCTTCTCATGAAGAGGACTAGGGTAGGCTAGGGCAAGGTGGCCACGTTGGGCCGAGGCGGGGAAGGGCAGGGTGGGGTTGATCAGTGTGGTTGGTCGTTGCGATGTCGGGTATTAGGTAGAGGTGGAGAAGATGAGTGGCTTTTTTGGAAATGTTTTAAAATTTATGGTAATTTGTAGTTTTTTTTTTAAAGGTTTAGAGTTAAATTGCATATTAGCATATTAGATACGAAAAGAAATGTAAACGTGTTATATATGGAATTTTAATAATAATGTTGTGAGATATAATGATCTCAAAAGTTAAACTCCCTATTCCTAATTGATTGTAACATATTGTCTTGACATAAAGATTAAGATTAGTACTCCCTCCGTCCGCAAAAGACTCCACCATTTGAATTTGTTGTTTCAAGGTTCAATGTTTGATTCGAATTTTAATGAAGATAAATAGTTTTAAAAAATTCAGAAAAAATATATTCGAAAAATTTAGATTTCAAATTATGATACACATATGAAATATTTAATTTTCGGTGTCTAAACATTCGTAAAATAAATCATAGATTAAATACTGTGAAACTGTCAAAACAAATGGAGTCTTTTGCGGACGGATGGAGTATAAAATTATAGAAATTTGACAAAATTATCCTAAGAGAAGACTTGATTGGGTGGAGTGAATGAATTAGTGAAGTCAAATAAGGATCGTATTATTAAATAAAGGTTGTGTTGGTTTAAAATGAAATGTGAAGAAGTGTTCATGTTTATGAAAATGTGGATGTGATGTTTGTGAGAAAACAAGTTGAATGAAAAAGTTATAACTTTTTTTGTTTGGACTGCAAGATTAATTCATTAAAAAGAACAAAAGGATAAAAGGAGCAGAGCATTAGAACTCATACATACAGATCTAGTTGCATTTTATTAGAATTGAGAGAATAAGTATATACTTAGTTTTGATTTTTTATTTGTTTATGAAATAACTCTAATCAGCTAGCACTATTTGTGAACCTTTACGAATGATCCATTGAATTGCTTAGATCTAAAAGCATCCCATTTACTTTATAGGATCCCCCGTAAAGATGTAAATACTTATGATACATGGATTTTACATCATTCATCTACTACAATCTCAGTCCACAACTACAATTCATTTACCCACACAACTACAATTCATTTACCCACACAACTACAATTCATTTACCCATACTTTGTGTTTACACATTCGCATGCATAAGAAATAGCCTTTTGATTTCTATTTGGAAAAACTATATGTTATACAATATTCTATTCAAAAGTTGACTTTTGAATATTTTCTGATGTTTTGTTTGGAAGTGTGTTAAATCGAAAAAAAATAATTTTGTTAAATGAACAAGGCCAACAGGAGAGTTGAATGCCTGAATGAAGTTAGTGCAATCAAATCAAATACAGTGTATTTATTTGGAAAGGTTACAAATATATATATATATATATATCTATATATATATATATATATATATATATATATATATATATATATATATATATTTGCTTCATGAATTTGCTTGTTTATTGCACCTGCAGGGGCTAAGACGGAGCTTGAAGAGAGTAAGCAAGCAGTTAGACAAGGTCCTTGAGAAAATAATCCATAGTTATGAGAAAGGTGATCAACAGCAGCTGAATCGATCACCAAGTACAAATTTTGTGCAAGTACTGGTCTCAATGCTAAACAAACCTCTCAATCTTGGTAACAACAATGAAGTTCACATAGTTGACAGGACAACTATCAAAGCCATAATTCTAGACATGATCGCTGGTTCCTTGGACACATCCGGTGCAGGTGTAGCATGGGCAATGGCAGATCTGATACGAAACCCGAATGCGATGTTGAAGCTCCAACAAGAGCTCAGAACCACCATTGGAATGCACAACACGGTAGAAGAAGCTGATTTGAATAAACTAAGTTACTTAGACATGGTGGTTAAGGAAACGATGAGACTGCGTCCAGTTTCGCCACTCTTATCTCCACGTGAATCCATGGAGGATGCCATTGTTTGTGGTTACTACATTCCAAAGAATGCAAGGATCCTAGTAAACAACTGGTCCATCAGTAGAAACAGAAACAGTTGGTCGGAAAATAGTGAAGAGTTCATACCAGAGAGGTTTGATGGAAGCAAGATAGATGTTAAGGGACATGATTTTGAGATGATACCATTTGGGTCTGGAAGAAGGGGATGTCCTGGATTGCAGTTAGGGCTCACTACTACCAAATTCTTTTTAGCTCAGCTTGTGCATTGTTTTGATTGGAAACTACTTGATGGGATGAACCCTGAGGAGTTGGATATGAGTGAGAAATTTGGCCTCACTTTGCCAAGAGCTACCCACTTGTTTGTCAAACCAATCTACCGACTGCTTGATTAATGAGTATATATGTTAGCACTATTAATTTACCTAATTAAGTATTGCTCTTTGTTTAATAATTGGCCATAGGGTTTAGTTGAATGAATACTTATGGAAGAAGAATAATACACCTGTTGTAACCCTATTGCATGTAGTTGGAGTCCCTTGTATTTTGTTGTTGTAATCCAATTGGTCCCGAAGAGATGATACATTTCATTTTTGAAGATATGTTTGACTCAAAATTTTATTAGAAATTTTAAAAATATATTTTAAGACTAAAAATGTCTATCATTTTTATATAAATTACCGTATTTGATTTTCTATATTAAATCGTTGGGAAAAAAATCATATGAAATGCTGAAAACGAAACATATGATCTACGGATGGAGTATAATGCTTGCAAGGAAAGCAAAGCAATTTTCTAAATATCTTCATTATGCACTAAAATTCATTGCTTTGAGAACTTGTACAAGTTCAAAAGATGGTGTAGCCACCACATTGCCATTTTTTCTCTCCTACCCTACCTAACTACAAAATTTGTGAACCCAACTTCACCAATTTCTGTGTTAAATAATCAACTGTCCTTCTCTCTGACTAATCTAGACATCCTAGCTAATAGAATTACACACATCTAATCAAAGAATATATGGCATGGATCAAAAAAGGAAAATGGGTGTTACATGGTGGCCGCATCCGCGATTTGCAATCGGTTGCAAGCATTTTTGTACCCAGAAGAGACTGCAGCTGCAGCATAAGCTTTAAGCAGAAGGACAGAAGCAGTACTTGCTGAACCACGCATTAATCCTTTAGAAACTGCATTGCTGGATTCTCAAGTACTTCTTCAGGGGGTTTGAAATCCGAGAATTCCTTGTCGAGGGTCAGATCCGTAATGTCATCCGTTGAGAATGGGATACTACAGTTATTGTAAGGATTAAACGAATAAGTCCATACATTTCAACTTGTTACGTGGATCATAAGAAAAGTTGCAACTTTTTGGGCACGTTTCTTACCCAGATTCATCATTCAACAGATATGACTTGCTATCATCTAAATCTTCAGTGGAATCATTTGTCATTAGGACTTTCATGCTGGAAATGACCTGCAACAAAAGAGGATAGGCATTTTACAAGTCATCGAAATACATTTTAACTATGTGCAGTTCGTATTCAATTCTTCAACAGAGGTATATATCTTGTTTCTCATTTCATTAGCTCAATTTTTCAACGTCAGATAAAACCGCCTTGCTAGGTAAATATTCCTGATAACTACTACTTACTGCTCTCATTTCATGAATCCAATATCAAGCCGCCTCAATAATTACCAGGGACAACCTTGACTTCTGTTACCACAGTTACTGCTACTACTACTACTACTACTACTACTAAGGTATGATTCAAGATGAGTATGTAATCGATGGTACATACATTGGGGGAGACATCTCTACTGCTGTCGTCATCACCCCTGTAAATTGTACAGATCCTGTAAAGCTGTTGCACACTAAGGACCTGAGAAAACAAAAGGATGAATGTAAGCCAAACAACAGAGTACTAGCAAAAAATTAGGGCAACAGATTCCTTAAACTGTTAAACCTAACCCAGTTTCCCCAAAAATTCACACAGAGCACAGCAGTGAAGAAATTAAATACTACTAGAATACAAGAGTGACACAACATGGCAGGGGAATTTTCATGTTGGAACATTCCATATCCCCATTTCTTCGTACGTACTCTCTCCACCTCTCTATACGAGCATGTGCGTGTGTTTGCGTGCGGTTTTTTTGGGTGGTGGTGGGCTCTTAAAGAAAGATTTTCTCTCCATCCCACACCGGTTGTCCATTTTTCTTCATAAATTGTGAAAAGAAAGGGACGACCAGGATGTTGCAAAGGTAATACGAAATTATTAAGATGAAAGGAATTACTTACAGGACATAGTTCATTCGTAAGTTCATCGTATGATATTCTGGACTTCTGATTTATAACCTGAAAAGTAGTCATTTCGAGTTTCATCAGTCAACATAAAACAAGCCACCAACAAAAAGGCAAATTTGCTACTATGCATATAACATTGGGAACTATATCCTGTAAGTAATACTAGGCTTTGGTCAGAATGCTTGGGCCATGCATGGTTTTTTATCTGTGCATACAGTTTAAAATAAAAAATCGGAAATCCTTCACATGAAACACAGCTAGGCCTAGTGTTGGAAAACTAAGAATATGGTTTACTTTTATTGCTGCTGTAATTAGGTAGACTAAAGTGTAACTTAGTGTGTAAATCTTGGTATTTTATTATGTACATATTCTGTAGGAGGTAGAAACAGAATGTACAGATTAGCATCCCTGGAAATCATGGATTTAATCTTAGGAGAGAATACTTTCTATTCCTTGCTGATTCACAACAAGGAAAAAGTGTATTTAGACGCTGAAAACTGTGGAAATCAGTAACGCAGAACTGTATTTCACACCTAGCATTCTAATGCGCATATGTCTATTCCATCAAACCACTGGAAACTTAACCAAGCAACCACACCTCAAACACACCGAATATAAAGAAGGGGCAGTTCCTCACTCTAACATGTCTACAGGAGCTATACGTGTAAGCAGGAAGTATTAACATCAGATAAGTGAATTAGACTGGCTCAGCAATTTCAGTACGGATTATACTAATTGTTACCGACTTACAGGTCTATGGAAAAGCAGCTTCAGATAATAATCCATTTATCTTATTCCCTCACAAGCACAAAGGTGAATCACGAAAAAATTTTTACTAGAAGTAATAAGCAGGACATACATACCAGGAATCCAACAGCTTGCCTTGTGTGGTTGAGTTCATCCCGTGCCAACCCAACATACTGTAATCAAGGTACCAACAGAGGCCAAAGAGGGAAAAATCATTCATACATAATATTTCAACAAGTATGCAGGGTCATAAGAAACCTAAAATCTCTTTTATTTTTTGTTTGTATTTGTTTTCAAGGTACTCTAGAGTCTAGCGTGCAATTACAGATATTCAAGCCAGGTACCTCTTCAGTTGCCTGGTCACACCACTTTTCCAGTTCTACTAACCCAGACTTCACATACTCTGCATTGCTGAACGTGCAACACTCTCGATGTAAAAGAAGACTAAGCAAAATACATAATTGCATTTAGATGTCAGATCTCTGAATGGTTCTGATATTAACAGTAGGAAAAATTGATTGGAAGCAGTCTTACCTGTTGAAGAGTTGTATGTTCATATGTGTGAAAACATGAATTAGAATTTTCCGAACAAGAGCAGGTGGCACCTGTTAAAATGTAAATTGAAGATTTATGGTCTATCAAGCAGATGGGTGTCAGCATCTCTGTAGACAGGAATGAAAATCACATACATAGTTTTCTTTCAGCATAGAGAGATGTCCATCAAGGCAGTCAACGATGCTTTTCCAGTGACTGGAATTCCCCTTTGATCCTCCCTTGGAGTCCTGAAGTATAAATGATGAGTAACCAATTACAAAAGAATGCAACTGATACATCCACCTAGGGGTGACCATGTAAATCAAATCAACGATTTAACATCATAACAGAACTAGTGCATAGTGATAAACAGTGATTTCAATTCTTCCTTCCAGTTCTCACTCACTCACTCTCTCTCTCTCTCTCTCTCTCGTGAGGGCCTGAGGGGGTGGGTGGGGAAGAAGAGGGTCGAGTAATATGGAACATCTGAAGGATAAGAACCAAGTAATATGAAATGAAGATAGTAAAAACATGTACAAAAAGTGCGATTACCAGGCTTATATTTTCAGTTACTATGATTGAATAATCTTTGAAAATACCATGCCATAACGACAGAAAGCTGATGAAGTATATTCATGGAATTAGACAAGTTGACCGGAGGAGAACAGAATAGAGTTTTATGCAGCAGCACATCATTTTGGAAGTTCAAAATGCTGAGAATCAAGAAGCCAGATCAAAGCATAAACCTAGAAATGTTTCACCTCATAAATCATAACGAGATCTATGAGCATGAAACCTCTAAAGTTTCAGTTGGGGCATTCCATACAAGCAATGTGCTGCTTCTGATTGTTTTCCCAAAAAGAATGTTGCTGAGATGAATATGTTGGGGTTGATGAGCATGCTATGGGATGGAATTAGAAATAGACATTAGAGACATGGTAAGAGCAGTGCAACTGAGGAACAAATTAGACTATTAGGGAGGTCGACTTAGATAATTTTGGTACATTAAGATCAGATAATCAGTATGTAAAAGTGTTGAGATAGATTTAGGGCATTTATATGAGAAAGGGAGACCAGAACTGACAAACAAAAGATATACAAGGAGATCTTGCCCCTCCCCTTTTCGACTTTTAGAGGAGCTTGGTACCAATTGAGCGGAAAGATGACACGATTCATGTAGCTAACCCCAACTAGTTGTGATTAAAGCTTAGTTTGTTGATGCCTTTATTTCATAATCAGATTAGATTTACTTAAAATAAAGAAACTACAGTACCTGAATACATGAATTTAGAAGCGATGACAAGCCATCCTTGATATTATCTTGAACGATCCTATATATGGTTTCCACACATGCAGTAAGCTGCTGCTTGAAAAGCAACGCTGGATACTTTGCTTCTACTAGTTGAACTTGGTTTGTGGGAAGGTTACCCGAAGATGGTGATGCATAATAAAACTGAGATACGATGGAATCATCATTTATAAGACACCAAAAATCAAATCATCAGAGGACTACTGGTGATTTAAAATTCCCCTTTGAAATATGTTGCCTCTTGAAAGATAGATTCCCCAAGAGTTAATTTTTGATGCAGCACCTTCTTTCACATATATAATTTTTTAGATTAATTTACAGTTTACACACCTGGGAGATTCTCCCAAAAATTGAAGTTGGTGGAGGAGGTTTCGCAGAAGCTTTCAGAGTACGCTGAAGTAAGAACAATAAAGCAGATGTGTTTGACAACCAATAAGCCATATGATCATTCTTGTCTTGATCCTGCCACAAACAAAAAAATTGATATAGCCAACTACTTTTTTCTTTTTCCTATTATGTTTCTTGACATGATCCAGTCTGTTTGATAATGCTATGAATGGATGAACTTAGGTACATAAATCAATATATGACATGGTAAGAAGTCCAACTGTAGACATCAAAACATCTTTCCTCCGTAAATACTCCATTAAATATAGAAACAAACTCAACAATGCTTAGATGGCAGCAGATTCTAGAATCATGAAAGAAATTTGGCATTTTGTAACTAGCATTCTGGAAGGCCTACAGGAGTGGGTAGCAAGTTCTTGGGATAAGTTTATGACCATCTTTACAGCTGGTTTAGGATGCTAGCAGAAACTTTATAAATATCTAATGCGAGGTTTGACACACCAGACTATTCTATTACTATTGGTTATTGCATTGGTCTCCAGCCTTGGACTGCTATATGTGTAGGAGGTACAACTGCCATTGAGTGTGAAACAAGTTAAAATGTGAGGTGTATGCAAAAGAAAGAAGAGTGAGAGAGCAAGAGAAAAAGAGAAAAGCGTGTGTGTGTGTGCAGGCAACGCATGAGTTCATAAACAGAGATTGAAGTGTGATGGGCATTAGCAACACAGTTGCGTAAGAGCTCAGAGTGTATAATCAAGTGTGACAAGATAAGTATGCAGTATATTTGACCAAAATTAAAATAGGCCTTATTTTATATCCAACAGCACTACATCCCCTGCCTATAAGCATAACTTATCTTTCTCCACCTGCCCTTCTTAAATCTGTTCCCCAAGTATGTTGCATATGTTGACACAAATAGGAAGCAAAAACCAAGTGAGGGAATAACCTGAAGACATTTTGGGACATAGATTATAAAAGCCAAACCACAAATTACAGACTAAAAGCTTCCCTTATATAAGTTCTATCATTTACAAACTTTGGAGGATGATATGGGCATGCTGCTATGGTTAACCTACCCGCATTGCAGAACCGATTGTCTGAATAAGCCGATCGAATACACTTGTTTTATCTTCTTCAAATGATCTCCAACAGAGAAGACATTTGTAAACAGTAAATGCTGCAACAGGCATTCCTTGGTCGAATCCAAGTTTTTTTGTTATACATTCAATGAGTGCATCTAGTGAATCCTGGACAAGAGATGAAATGTGTAAGATAGTGTGATGAGAACATGAAGAAGGAGAAAAACTAATATTATTAATAGTAACCTGATTCCACTTTCCCTATTTGTTGGTAAATGTAAATATTAGCATTACTGCTACTGTAAAGTTTACGGCTATGGCATTGGGGATTTGTGAGTTACTTCAGTTAAATATCATACTACAAGATCTAAGAATTCCACCAGAGAGGAGTAAAGTGCACCTGAGGTCCCTTAACTTTAATTATTGTCCTATTGGAGTCCTATTTTAACTTTTTGTCCTCTTGAAGTCCTATATTAAAAGTTATGATGCATCCATGGTCCTTCCATCCATTTTTTCCTTTAAGTTTACCAGAACTTCAGGGAAAATGATAATTTTAACTACTCAACTTTACCTAAAAGCTCTATTAAAACCCTAAGTTTTGAATATAATAATTTAATCACCTCCAAACATTTTTACCAAAACTTTTCTAACATTACCAATAAGCCCACCACCTTCCGCCCACCTCTGGACCACGGCTGGACCATCCCCAGAATTCCCAAAACCATCCAAAAACAATAGCAGGCCGCGGATCGGGGACATGGGCCGTCGGATCGGCGAGCCCGACCACCGATTCACGGCGTGGGCTTGCTGAGTCACAGCCTGGGCTCGCCGATCTGGAGGTCTGAGCTCACAATCCGGCGGCCTATGTCCCCGATTCACGGCCTTATGTTGGTTTTGGATGGTTTTGGGCATTCTGGCAATGGTCCGGCGGTGGGGGGAAGGGTGGTGGGCTTATTGGTAATGTTTGAAAAGTTTTGGTAAAATTGTTAACTTTAAAATTGTTTGGGGGTGATTAAATTATTATGTTCAAAACTTAGGGTGCAAATAGAGCTTTTAGGAAAAGTTTAGTAGTTAAAATTATCATTTTCCCTAAAATTCCGTTAAACTTAATGGCAAAAATGGACGGTGGGATCACGGATGCATCATAACTTTTAATATAGGACTTCAAGAGGACAAAAAGTTAAAATGGGACCCCAATAGGATAATAATTAAAATTAAGGGACCTCCGGTGCACTTTACTCCACTAGAGAGGTCTATGAAACTATACAGTGACAATAAGTCAGCTATCCAGATTGCATGCAATCTAGTTCAGCAGGACAAGACTAAACACACTAAAGTGGACAGAAAATTTATAAAGTAGAAGCTGGACAGGAAAGTGATCTGCATACCTTATGTCTCATCAATGGGACAACTAGCAGATGCGCTAACTAAGGGGCTGGCTAAAACCAATTTTCATATATAATCATATCCAAGCTGTGAATGGAGGATTTCTATTCACCAGCTTGAGGGGAGTGTTTGGACACATATACTGCTACTGTAAAGTTTACTTTCCTAGTCACAAATCTGTAAATATCCTTGTTAGATCAGAAATAAAGAAAGAAATAATGTAAGACTAAGGATCCCTTAATTACAGGGATGGAATTAGAAAAAACATACTAGTACTTTCCTATTCTCTGTGATTCTCCAGCAAGGAAATTCTTTGTACTTAAAATGCTGAATAATACTGGAATGAGAAAATTAGTCTTTGACTTTGACCAATTTTCACACCATTGCCTTTTTTGTACTAAAAAAATCTCCATATATGACAAGAGATAGTTATAGGAGCATTCTATTAAAGAGTCTTCCCTACATCCCCACCTAACCTAAGCGCAACTTGCAGCTACTAAGAGGAGAAACCTCCTACAAAAGTAAATTTGAAACTTAGCCACCCACAACAACATTATCATTAACCTTGAAAAATCAAATGACTCAAATAAGAAGTAATCCAAGAAAAACAGATCTACTTCACCATCCAAAAGCATACTTGTTGCTTTTCTTTTTGTGACCTTTGGAAGGATTCTGAATCAAGGTTTTTTGATTGCGTAGGACTTGAAGGCTCCTGGCAAAATGTGCACTACAGTTGAGAATCATAGAACTTACAAAGGTACATTTAATGAAATTATGTAGAGGCACATCAACTGATCTGTACTTACACTTGTGTGATTCCCATTTTCTTGAGGCTGCAATATTATGTTAAGGTATTAAGGAGTCAGAAAAATCCCAGAAAAACAAACCCACACGATAGAAAAAGGGGAAAAATAAATCAACATGCAGTACCTGAGAGTTTGAAAATGAAATCCGCTTTGACATGCCTCCCATTGAAGTGTTAACTAATGTTTGTTGGCGCAAGATATGATCCTCTGTTTCCATATCAGAAAGCTTTTCTTGCAGCCTGAAAAATGAAATACAAATTACCGCAAACCTAGGAAAATGTCAATGTGTTACTCATGTTCCAGGTTAATATCATGTCAGTAAAGTTCAGCATGCAACACACTTAATCACAGGACAATTAACATGTTCTGATGTAGTAACTACATACAGACGATGAGAAGAATACAAGATTCACCTTTGATTGGCAGTTTTTAACTCTATTATTTGTGCCTCTGCCTGTCTTTGTTGCTCTTCGCCAATCTTGATTGTTTCTTGAAATTTCCTCTCTGTTTCATCAATTTTCTTTTCTAACCTATGCACAAGAGCCTGTCAAATATTTTCAGAATCAAAAAATTGACAACCGCTTAAACTTCGGTTTATTTCATTGGAAAATATATAGTAGTTGTTTATATACATAAACATACACTCCCTCCATCCCTTAAAACTTGCTACAATTTTCTTTTTAGATTGTCCAAAAAAACTTGCTACATTTCCTTTTATGGAGAGTTTATTACACCAATTTTACTTTATTACCCTCTTTCTTACCATCAAAAAAAGTTACTTTTGTCTTATACACATATTTTACCTTTTTACCCTCAAGTCAACGCATTCTTAATCCATGTCCCGGTCAAAATGTTGCATGTTTAAAGGGACGGAGGGAGTAATCATACATATTACACATACTTAAGGTATGTATTTATAAGAGAGAGAGAGAGAGAGAGAGAGAGACATATTGTTCACTGACCTTCAGTTCCTCATTTTCAGAAGTTAGCTTGTGTGTTAGTTCCTGATCAAAAACAGCAACCTCCCCAGTGATGGGAGTTCTCTCAGTGGATGGCGGGATAGAGGGAGCTTGCCCATTGAACAATTGCCTACTGGAAGGTAGATCAGGGAGAGCTTGCACGGTTGAAGATGGACTCAGTACAGCTTGTCCTCTGGAAGGTGGGTCATGGAGAGCTTGCACGGTTGAAGGTGGACTTGGTACAGCTTGCCCACTGGAAGGTGGATCAGGGAGAGCTTGCACAGTTGAAGGTGGACTTGGTACAGCTTGCCCACTGGAAGGTGGATCAGGGAGAGCTTGCACAGTTGAAGGTGGACTTGGTACAGCTTGCCCACTGGAAGGTGGATCAGGGAGAGCTTGCACAGTTGAAGGTGGACTTGGTACAGCTTGCCCACTGGAAGGTGGATCAGGGAGAGCTTGCACAGTTGAAGGTGGACTTGGTACAGCTTGCCCACTGGAAGGTGGATCAGGGAGAGCTTGCACAGTTGAAGGTGGACTTGGTACAGCTTGCCCACTGGAAGGTGGATCAGGGAGAGCTTGCACAGTTGAAGGTGGACTTGGTACAGCTTGCCCACTGGAAGGTGGATCAGGGAGAGCTTGCACAGTTGAAGGTGGACTTGGTACAGCTTGCCCACTGGCAGGTGGATCAGGGAGAGCTTGCACAGTTGAAGGTGGACTTGGTACAGCTTGCCCACTGGCAGGTGGATCAGGGAGAGCTTGCACATTTAAAGGTTGACTTGCAACAGCATGCCCACTCGGAGCTAGTCCAGAGAGAAGTTGGTCAGAAGACTTCTTTGCAGCTTCCCGTTCTAAAGCTTCTTGGAGCTGGCGTTCAGCATCAACCTGCATTAATTGATTGGTAATTAGCTGAATATCTCAAGAGCACATAGATAGCCAAAAATACAAAATATTCAAACTTTTAAATGTAAATCATGCTTTATAAATTTCATAGTTCAATTTGAAGCCAAGAGGTGAAGACGAGAGAGGAAAACACAAGCTTAGTAGTTCAGTAAATTAATATACATGACAGTACATACAAGGTTACATGATTCGCTGCTTAGAGCATGAAGACGTGATATAAAAGGATCCACAATTACAATTGAACTGATGTATGTAAATAGACAGAGAAATTGGAAGTAAAAAAAAAAAAAAAAAGACTGACTGGATCAGTTATTCAAGCTAAAAAGGTATATTCCCTGAATAATGGTCTTGGCTTGCTCCATGATGTCTTCTACTATTAAATCATTACTCTCCTGCAGTCACAGAAAATTATAAAAAGGGAAATGGGAAACTTTGCTACATATGTTTGCTCGATGGGAGCAACTTTCCACTCTTGTTTTTCTGGATGCAAATTTACCATCAAACATCAACTTTACAGTTTTGCTACTGTTGTTAAGTGCTAAAGGAAAAGGAAGAAATGCCAATTTTCAGTTCCAATCTCTCTTCATTAGAGATAAAAGCCATCTAAGTCTTCAAATATCTCATTATTACCCAATCTTCACCATACCTACCTGGACATCAACAAATTGCACTGTTATCGCCACCAGAGATATGCCTTCATCGTGATGACTACAGGGGAGAATGAGTTGATAGTGGCTTTGATTAAATCTGAGCCCAAAAAGTAAGCAAATATACTGAACTGGTGTTCTGTGAACCACCCATTAATTGCTAAGATTCCAGTGAACCTCCAACTCACCCAACAACCACCACTCCTCTTCTGTTATGAGATTAACAACCATTCTCCATGTTCTACAGCGACGGTGGTGGTGGTGGTGCTTAATTCTTGCTTGCTGGATTTGGAAATGGTGAGAAGCATATATGGTTTTCAAGAAGGTAGCTTGGTGATGTGGTCCATGGTAAGCAAGGCTTTCTTGATGAGCTAATTAACAGCCTTGGTAGGTTGATTGTACCAAAAGCAATCCTGAAATCATAAAGCTGAATGATGGTATGTGTTTTTTAATGCAGAGAGACAAAAGTGGCGCAAATTAGAGCCCTTGTTTATGCAACTGCACCTTGCTAAAGCACTCACTGCGAGCAGTGCACCACAATGTGGCTGTCATGGGCCTCAACAATCCAGCAGCATGCCTTATCCCAAATTACAATGATGTTGCAAAGTAGCTGCCAGAATTTACCATTGTTTGAGCATATTGAGGCGCTCTGGAGCCAACTGTGATTCTTGAGTGAAAAAAAACGACACTGAGATTAAGGTCTTGATGGGATCGTGTGGCTGCTGCATAACTTCTCTTTACTCTTCTTTCATGACTAAGCTAGAGCCGAGAAATAGGCTTTGCTGCTGATGATGGAGTCTCTTAGGTTTCTTCACGTATCTAGTCTTAGTACTTAGGTTGTCATGGTGAAGACAGGGGTAAGGATGAGATACTTGAAAACATAGGAAACATTGTCTCGAATTGGGACTCAGAGTAGCGGTTTCCTCTTTTGTTTTATTAGCGTTTAATTGTATGGGGATAAATTGGACCTGATAGGTAGCATGATGGCAAAATTTGTATCCAATAGTCATGTTCCATGACATACATGTCTCATGATATTTTTCATGAAAGTGGAAAACCTATGATGCGGTTTGAAATTTCATCTCATTATTCCTTCGAAAGAAGGTTGCAATAGGAAGGGTATCCAGCGTAAAACTTTGCCATTTTGCTTTTGCATGAATTTATAGTATCAACTAATTTTTGACAATTAATTGCCACTATAAATTCCATGCCACCGATCCCAACATAGTTGGGATTAAGGTGTTGTTGATGATGAGATAACATTGATAGCAAATCTGTGCCAAAAAAATATTAATGGTGGAAAATTGTCATGTCGAGCAAACATAAATAGCAATCTGTACTCTTTCCCTTGACCAGAAAAAAGGTTGAGAGACTGTGTATTGAGTACAGAAGGTGAAAAGGGAATTTAGAAGTAAACTTATTGCAATCTACATGACAGCTCCATATTTAAAGGCATAATATTTGGCAAGGAAAATCCTACCCTCATTCGGTTCTCCAGTTGCAGCTGCCATTTGAGCTCTTTAACTTCATTTTCCAGCTTACTGTTAGCAGCTTGAAGAGCACCAGTTTCCCTTGCAGCCTTGCATGATAACATAAATTGCACAGGAAATTATGTGAAACATCATGTTGCAACCAATCTGGCAAGTTGGAAAGATTTCTAGCAGGAAGAAATAAAGAACACAATGCTGGTAGGAAAAAAAAAAAGTGGGGGCTGGGATTTGCAGAGAATCACTTGGAAGCCAATGCTGTTGCACATTCAATGCTGGTCCATCCTTAATCTAACAAATAGTTATATACTGAATCAAGATGAGGAATATAAGAAAATTTTACTAATGCTGAAATCCACAACAGATACAGATCATTTTACAGCAAAATGGAGAGGAAGCCACTCTGAGCACATAACAGATTGATTAAATTCACAGATACAACATAAGTGGTATAACTGAAGTAAATAAATGAGATATTACCATCTTTAGCTTTCGCAATTCCCTGCGAGCAGCTTTCACTCTCCATGAACATTGTGTGACAATAGCTGATTTCTTCATCTTTTTATAGTTACGGTGGGCCAAGAAGCATCTTAGTTGACTCTGCACATAAGGAAATTTTATTACCAAGGCAATTTGAAGGTTTGAAGCTAGTGGCAGAAACGACTTACACACACATTGTGGAAAAAAAATGATACAGCAGTGTGATTGAAGCGCTCTGTGTAAAGTCCAAAGATCATCTAGCTAGTTTGTTTACCAATTCGGACTGCAGAAATTGAGTTATACTACCATGTAACAAGCTTGGAGCTTAGACTGTCTATACTTCAGCTTGAGGGGGAGTGTTAGAACCCTATTCATCTGTATTTCACTTACTGATGTATTTTGGTTTGAGTATATGGATCTTACTAATTATAGCGATTTGCTATAATTATGATTGCACAGTGAATGCAATGTTCCTTGCATGACTATTGCTGGGTGACAAAAGTTCTTCAATCCCTCTCCCTCATTACTTCATACTATTTAAACAACCACTTTCCTATGCTGAAAGACAATTTTTAAAAACGTCATTGTTCTAGAAGCAATAAAAGAACCATTAAAAAGGCAAGTCAAGCAAATCAAGTTGAACAAAACTATCAAGATGAAATTTGTTTTAACTGGATCTGTATGTACCTGGATAATAGTTGCAGCTCTTTTTTGCTTTCTAAACATGAGTTCCTTATGTGCTGCCATCCCTCGAATACCTATTTGAATATAAGTGGCTGAGATGCATAGTCTTCTGTAAGATTGCCTTTTAAGATACATGCGTGAATACTTTTGGATGTTCAAACAAGCAGCCTCTCTCTGCATGCTCTCATACTGATGACGTGCCACTTGCCCTGAAATCAAATCGGAGGATATCTCAATTAGCACTCGAAGACATATTTAAGACTTATAACCACATTATTTGCGCTAGATTACCTCTAGAGAAGGCTTGTACTTGTATAGTGGAAGATCGCAACAAGACAAAGCGTTTGCGACTAAGATGCGTCAGACATTTTCTCTGAATGATGGTAGCAGACCTTCCTAACACTTCAGTTCGAGATGCATCTAGCTCTGCCATCTGGCCAGCCCTGAGGAAAACTTTTGTATTGCCAACCTGAAAATGAGAAAAATTAGCAGGTCAAATGTTTTTGTTGAAACAACGGTAAAAATGAGAGTTGGATAAACATTTGGATATCATTCCAGACAGAACATACAAATCAGAGGCATCTTACACGGTTCAAGCATCTGTGATAGTGGAAGGTTAAGTAAGAGGATTGAGACTGCAATCCACTTATGCATCAGAATACAAAATATAGAACAAACCTGATAGCCTTGAAGGTTCACCTTCTCCAAGATCCTTTTGCAAGCAGTGATCTCATTATACCTACCAAATACAAATAAATGCCAGTGAAGCGAGAATCTTGCATAAATGAAAAGTACTCTTTATTTACCTGCATTAAAAGAAAAAAACAAGTACCTTGCACTAGTAACCTCCGGAGCCAAAATGGAAAATCGGCTAACAAATTCATTGAAAAGCCTTCGAGTTGGAAACCCAGCACAGCTAATTCTAATAGCTTCCATCACACCCTGATGGGGAAAATTTTAGATTTATTATACAGTCAATAAAGAGAACTAATTTAACAGGACACATAGTGAACATTCAATGTACTGCTCCGATCACCTAGAAATAAACGCCATTAGAAAAACAAAAAAATCCAAAACATACCCCACATCGAAGTTGATGCAATACATTCGGATTTTCAAATATGGCTGGCTTAAGTACATTATTTGGCTTTACACAACGTACATAATGTGGCTCTGTGGCATTCAATGTCTCCAGCAAAGAATGGAGTTGTTGCTGTATAAAGCAAAAGATAACTTTTAGGATTTAGGATCAGCAGAAACAAAATGAACATTTATGACTTCTGTAAGAAGGGAAAAGAACAACAACAAGAAAACATAGTTTTTAAGGTCAACCTTAAAACGAGTCCCTATGGAGGAGAACTTTGCTGATTTGGAAGATTCTTCTGGTAAAAGTGGAAATAAGCTTGCAACAAAAGAACACTTTGAAGCACACAAAAGAGCTTGATGCTCTGGAATGACATAATCTTTGTTTTTATCCAAAAAAAGCTCAGTTTGGTAAGTGACCTAACAACAAGAAACATTGTGGTATACATTAAGCCCCAAGGTATCAAGTCACTCAATTTGAACATAACTAAGAGTTGTTGACATTGCTCTCAGTCAGAAAAAGAAATATTCGTTCTTATTTAAAATCACATGTAGTAACTTTTTCTTAATTCTAAACTCATTTCAACTCAGGAAAAATTTATTCAGAAACGAAAATTCATAAGTTGGGGAGTTATGCCACTCCCACGTTGTCAGGGGATTTGTTAATTCTGAGGTCTTTCCACTCATAAACAATTGGTTTTAGTTGGATTTTCAATATGGTATTTGAGCCCATGACTTTTCATTGCAACATGTATCGATTGATAGCAGTCAAGCATATTGATAGCAGTCAAGCATATGGTTGGATCATCTGACTAGCTTATATATGAGAGCAAAGTTTTTACAAGCTTTGTTATACCAAAAATGTCACTCCATTTCCTAAGTAACACCTCACATCCTACTTCTGTTTTTCCCACTTTTTCTTATGTTTTGATAACCAAGAGAGGTGTATTAGAAGGCATCCATATCACATTAAAATTATGAGATACGAGGTACTTATTAATGTCATGCTGCCTGAATGTAAATGATCTCTTAATTAAAAACTTATACTCGTAATCTTACTTGTATATTCCGTCTTATAAATATAATTCGTAACAGCCTTAACAGGTTTGAGTAAAAATGTTTTAGTCTATCTGGTTTTTCCATATTTCATGCTATCATTAGAATCCTACAGTGACCAGAGTT
The DNA here is from genome assembly GCA_024586325.1 of Stellera chamaejasme. Classification (NCBI taxonomy): domain Eukaryota; kingdom Viridiplantae; phylum Streptophyta; class Magnoliopsida; order Malvales; family Thymelaeaceae; genus Stellera; species Stellera chamaejasme. Next base: position 33,345,611 of record CM044984.1, read on the forward strand.
CATTACATCAACTGTATGATTAAACAAACCAAGACAGTCCAAAACTCACATCACCAGCATAATGACAAATGGTGAAATCGGTGCGTGCCAATTTGGGCTTGCTGAATCGTTTATGGTCTTTATATGTCTGATAAAGTTTTTCAGCAAACGTCTCATGTGTTGACCTGGGCATAATGCTAATGGAAACGTCGAGAGGAACTCTTGTCAATAGCTCACAGTGTAAATTTAAGCATAAAAGTGTAACAGAAAACTTTCGGCTGATATTTGCGTTTATGGAGGAAGAATTGTAGGCCAGAATATTCAGATTTTTGTTCATATATGTACTCACCAAGCTTCATCCAAAAGAGCTATAATGCCGCCAGGTTTCTGGAAAAGCACAATTATGAGATCAGACTTAAAAAGTTTTCTACCACTACCAACATAGTTTTTGTTTTCCGTTTTTCTTAATTTTGCTACAAATAATAATGATAATAATAATGATGATGATACTTATACTCCTAGAGAAAGTACATCTTAAAGTGAAACAAGGAAAGATGCATGTTACAAGTGACAAAAGAAGAGATGCTACTTTTCTTTTCTTGTAAGAAAAGTAGGAGATAACTCAGAAACACTATCACTTGAAACCATGAGACATCATCAAATTGTATTAATCTGAATCATATGGCACCTACATTTTGAAACTCTCTCCAGATGCATGTACCTACATTAGTTCACGCCTGTTTCTAGCTATCAAATATCTTGAAAAGCATAGAGCAAAAAGAATACATGAAACACATCATCTGACAAATAAGAATATGCAGTATATCAATTGGGTGGAGAATGGCTTAGACTAGTGCATGGTTATGAGTGAAATTGGTCAAAGAACAAGCAAAAGAAGCAACAAGCTCATGGAATCTAGATATAAGGTCATGACACACACGAGCATGAGTGCACACATGTCTTCATCTGTTGGCTATTTAACAATTGAAAATACATTTAGGCAAATTCTGGTTCCAGCCTTTCCTCATAAGGCTAAGGAAGACTCTGGAAAATTGTTGCCTCAGCATCAAATTGCAGCTTAACCTTATAACACATGCACTGAGGGAAAAAATAAGGAACATAATACCATGTATTTCACAGCAGCAAGAAATTGTCTTTGACCAGGAGAAGAGATAACATACTTTTTCAACGAGATCAAGAACATCTTGATTATCAACAAATTCTATGTAGCTCCAATCTATTTGTTCTTTTGTGTACTCCTCTTGCTCCATTTTGAATACATGCTGTTAAACCAAGTTGGAGCCAAACACAGTCAGCTAGTAAGATCTGTAACCGTATTGCGATTTAACCTAAAGAATACCAGATTCAGACCGATGTCTAATACCTGATTGAAATGCTGTTGCAACTTTTCATTAGTCAAGTTGATGCAGAATTGCTCAAAACTGCACTTTATCAAAGGTCAAAAAGTGAAACAAGGAAGATAGAAATAAATAGAATTTTAATGTCAGATTATTTCTCAGATAGTCCCCATCAGGCATTCCTCTGAAAGAAAATGTTAATGTCATATTTTTAGGTTCCGTAACCCTCAAACCCTGCATGGAAAACGTGATTGAGGCATGTGTATGTAAAGCTCCAACTTCCAAACTTATTACCTAGCACATTCTGTATATGTAAAAAGAAAAGGACAGCATATCGAAAAATTATTTGAAGTTTGTAATGATGAAAACAAAGGCATACCGCTTAAGCACCTGTTTGTTTTGAAACTCTCAAATCCATATATATCCAGAACACCTATCAATATCTTTGAATTAGGATCCTGACCAATTGAACTGTTTATCTTGTCCACAAGCCTGGTGAAGTAAGTACTTGTAGTGTTTAGAGTAGATACAGTGTGCTTGGATGAAATCATGCAATAAATTGAATTTTACCAATCAAATAACTTTGAGTAGACAGTTTTTGCGAATGCATCTCTACTAACTGCTGCAGCACCAGGATCTAGTGATTTTGTAATGCTCTCACCACGAGTCACCATCACACGTTTACACAAGGAGTCTTCAAGAGATTGGGCATCGCACCTAAAAAAGCACATTGCTGTGAAGGAATACCAGAACATAGAAGGCATGAGGGGTGCAATCATGGATGTGTTTCTGAAGAGTAATACATTAATAGTTCAGCTGCTGTTTTAAGATGCAGCTGAGATTTCTCATCCTTAGGTTCAGCAGCATCTGTTTCAGCTCCTTTTGCAAACTCCACATTGCCTAAATGCAGTATTGCTGCAACAGTTTGGAATATTCCATCCTGGAATGGTATAATTAGGTGACATTCAAAATTCAGAAAAATGTCTATGCATATGTCATTACCTGTTCCTCAGGGCTAATGCCCACAACACCCATGGCTTCCCTTGTCGCAAGATATTCTTTGCATTCATCTAATCCATCCAAATCAAAGAAATTTGATTGATTTAGGTAATGGAAAGTTCGGGGGTTTCCAAGCTTGTACTTCTCCACTATCTGAAACAAGAATTAGGAATTTACACCCCTTAATTGTCAATCTCTGTACCACTGGAGGACAATGTTTTCTCATACAGAATTTCAACTGGAATAACTTCAAATTGTTATGAAAAACCATCAACAAAATTGATGGCCAGCACGTAGAACCAAAAGCCCCATTAAGCTAAGCATATCAATAAAGCACACAACACTAGATGGAATGTCCCTTGACTAGCAAAAGGAATGGAATCTTATCTGGCATGCATGTTGAAAGCTCACACACCCTCTCTACCTGAAAAATTGGTGCGTTTCTTTTTCAATATTGTGGTAGACTCCAATTATTACTACAAATAAGTCATTAAAAAATTTTGGAAAAAATATATTTAGAACTGCAAACATTAATCTAAATTTGCATTTGAAATATTTGACATTATATATTAAAGTGTTGAAGATATAAAATCATAGATTAAATGTTAAAAACGAAACGCACCAATTTTTTGGGACGGAGGTAGTAGAAAACTATTGTAATAGGCAGATGAGCCTCAATATGATATATGTTGCAGCAAAGCCTTAACTTATGGTACCACACCTGTTAATATGCCTCATCACATGTAGACAAAGAAACAACTAAAGATGGGTCTATCATGTAGAAAAAGAGGCTAACAAAAAACCAGCAATGCAATAATAAAGCACCCAACTCAAAATTTAGTGCTATAGGTGTACAACCATCACCAGCCATGATAAAATAAAGCTTCAAGATGCTCTTCAATTTAGGGTATGTTCTTTGCTTAAAACAGTTTCTAAGGATTTTAAATTTTAAACTTGGCCTTCAGTTTTTTGTCTTTATCTTTCTCCACTTTTTAAAAATCCAAACTATTTGTGAAAAATACTCTTAAAAAGGAGAAAAAACACAACCTAATTACTCAGGAGTATACCACCAACCACATGTCCTCACACACACACACACTAGTGACACAAATTGACAACTCATCTATCAGATGGAAATCAATCCAAGAACATAAAAGCGGTCACAACAACCTTGGACTCTAATACTATGTTGAACCATCCAAGCTAAAACCAATTGGCAACGAATGGAATTGTTCAGCACAATGAGGCTCCAAGAAATATTAACCAGCACAGGTTATGCCACTTAACAGAGAAGAAAGAGGAAATCAACTTACCTCTGGTGGTGCACCACAAAGCATATAAAAGCAGTGATAATTTCTCTCAGGGTCAGACAATTGACAAACACGGGAACGTTCCAGCAAGTAAGTTCTGATAGCAGCACCAGAAATCCTTCCCCTTGGATCAAACTGGAGTTCCACAAACTTTCCAAATCGACTACAATTTCAATTTAGTCATAATCAATTTAGGGTAGGCATTAAACAAACAAAATGAAGTCAGAATGCATGTAATAAAAATGATAGGAAAATGCAACATGATCCTGAATATATGCTACCACCTTGAGTTATTGTTCCTGAGGGTCTTGGCATTACCAAATGCTTCCAGCACTGGATTGGACTGAATACAGGAAAATTTTCTTAAGACTAGAAATATACTATTCAAACTGTGAAGGTCAGAAAATTATAAGAATACATGCAATCTCAATAGCACATAAAACTGTGAAAGACAAAACTTCATCTACCTCTAAGACCTTTTTCTCCACGGACATCCCCTCTGCTGCTGCTTTACCTCCCATGAAAGCTAGATACTGCATAAGCATTTTTGTACACTCTGTCTTACCAGCTCCACTTTCCCCACTTACCAGTATTGCTTGACTTATTCCTTGATTGATCATCTGTCTGCAAACATGGTTTAATATGCTTAATTACGAGGAAGACTAAGAAATTTGAAGACTTAATACAGAACAAAAGCTTCTGTAAGAACAACCTATAGGCAGCATCTGCTACTGCAAAAGGATGGGGGCTTAGCTCCCCGAAACTTGCCCTTTTGTACTGCTCCATCATATCATTAGCATATAAATGGGGTAGCCTCCGGAATGGATTTACAGCAATCAATATATTTCCTGTATAAGTCTGCAAAGATCTTCAGAAAGTTTGGTCTTGCATATCAAGGGAAATCACTTAACTGTAGATGAGATAGAAAGTATTTTCATTAACAGAGCCACTAGCCAACATTGAGAAATGACAAAACACAAACACACAAGAATATCGGAACAAAAAAAAATGTCTGAAATGAGCTGAACTTTCCTCTTCCACTGCCATGAATCCATGAGACAAGAGGAAATGACAAACAGTAAGCATAGCAAGGTTACATTATTTTTACTATCACAGTACATAGCTGATATGGGACAAAATGTCTTCCATCACTTAGTTCCTCCAGCACCAAAGAAAATATGCCTTTTAAACGTGTTTGACAATATTAGATTATTCATTGCTTAATACAAGCTTACTCCTTTGCTAATAAATTGATACATTTTCCTTTGAAGTCCCTATACAATTGAAACTTTTCTATATCTCATTACCAAATAATCCTTACTTCAATCCTCTTTCCATCAATTAAGCAAAAATAACAATAAAGTTTACTCAACTTTCCATCAATTTTACACAATCTTCTATTACTCTAAAATTTTATAATTAGAAAAGGGTAAACTTGGAAAACCCTCTGTAAGTCTTCTATTCTCCTCAGTCTTCATGTCTAGCCAAATGTAACAATTAAATTAGGGACAAAGGGAGTATTTAAGTTACAAAAAGTGTGTTCCATATATTTTTAATAACTTCATTAATTGATACATTGGCCAAGAAATCACATTTTCACCATCCGATAATTTTAAATAATTTGTATGCATGTGATTGTGTTTGCACGCATGTGCATGCAGATGATTCTTAGATCCATACATAGGGATATGATATAAAGGGAAAAAAGGTAGTACTAAAGAACACACAAATTGCCACACAGCAATACTCACATATATTTCATTGATATCAAATCGGCACCGTAAGTTTTGCAGAACCCCAGGCTCATGCAAATATGCCAGTTTTGTCATATCATCAACACCACATTGAGGAAACTCGGGATCTTTTGGATAGACATTGGAGACTTTGACAACAACCTAATCCATAAAATAAGACAAGAAAAATACTTTCTGTCAATAGAGAATGCATTTTTGTACTGCGGGACAAACTAAATTTCTCAGTACATAATTTGCACCATGGGGAGAGGATCAAATAGATCCTTAGACTAGCTTAAAGTTGCAGTATTTGAAATGTCAAAATAATTTCTAAAACGGAACAAGTACAAAAACAATACTTCATAAAATAAATTTATGCAGCAAAAATAGGGAGAATTTAAGTATACAGATATTATTTGTGGAAAGGTGATGCTAACCCATTTCTCATTTTCGACTAGACTACCCTTGGTCAAGGGATTTGGTGGGAGAGGGCTTTTTGTTTTATAGGTCGTATATGATTGTTAGCAGAACTCAGAAGTGCTGAAGATTAAATTTATGCTCACTCATCCCTTGCCTGTACCAAATACATAAATGGGTAGCTAGTGCTCTTAAACATTTTACGGATTCTTTCAAGAGAAGAATCCGTCAATACTTATGTGTTGAGAGGAGAGTGGAATCCTTAGCAAACATGGACTGGTTAAATACTTATGTGTTTTGGCTATCTCAGGATACAGTTTCAGATTGTTACGTGGGTGAATCCACTTGGTTAAGCTAAGGGGTTAGTTAACGCTATATTTTGTGGTGAGGCTTCTCTACTCAAAGCTTCGGTTGGATCCGTTAAGATGATAAGTATTAAAATCTATGGTGTGTCCGTGCATCTTTCTTAAGTCAAGAGATTTCTAATTTTTTTCCATGGTCCACTTGACAGGAGGCCTGTTAAGGCTTTATATTGTGGTAAGGCTCCTTCACTCATTGACAATTAGGTTTGGATGGATGCTTAAACATGGATTTAAAATAGTTGATGTTTTCTTTCATTTTGTAAATGATGGTTTACATTTCCTCAGTCTTTTAATAAATGTAACCATCAAAACAAAAGGAAATTAACTCATATAATAAACAAAATGAGAGAGACTTGTTTCAGATAAAAACAACCAATACAGTGTCAGCTCTTCTAAGACTCCTAAACAAGGATCAAGAAAATTCCTGATCAAAAGAATCACTTGGAAATATCAATCTAATTATGCTTTTATAGGTGGCCAAAGCTACTTTAGAATCCGAAACTTCACATTAAATTGGTACCTACTTTATTGAAGGATAATTGGAACTGACATACAAAGGCCCAGTACCATGAAAATGCCTATGCCTCACCTCTAGTATACAGAATAAATGTTCAAAAACATACTAGACTACCAGTCAATCAATTAATTAACGGGTAAACTCTACTTTTAGTCTTTTACCTTTCCGATTTATCCTACTCAGGTCCCATTTTAAAAACTTCATGTCATCCAAGTACCTTAGCTTAGCTTTTTATCCTATCCAAGTCCTACTGTCAGTTAGACTGTTAATTGAGTGTCAATTAATAAGAAATGACAAAAACGCTCTTAATCAAATTTCAATTTACCCCTCATTTTATCTCAAAAATTTTGTTTATGCCCTAAACTTTCACATCATCACTTCCACATCTTTCTCTTCCAGCACCGCCATCTCTCGAATTTGACTCGCTCACCACAGCTCCTCTCCTCTGTTCTCCACGCAAGCGAGCCATCAACCTCCACCGTTCTCCTCGACATCTGATGCCCCTATCACCAAACTCGCGGCTCATCAGCACCGCCGCATCACGCCGACCTCAGCCAGCCCACCCAAGCCGCCGGAGACGCTGAATCAGAAGAGAAATCGTCATCCGTCCTGTCGGCCCGATCCTCGGCCAAGTCGCGATTCCAGCCTCGTCTGAGCCTTAATCAATTGTCCCAACGCCTCAGACCCTCTCCCCATTCGCCGGCACATCGATTACCACCGTTACTACTGCATGAAACTCCGTTGGAGATGAGTTGGTTGCTGCCGTCGCGATTTCACGCTAGCGAGCCATCAACCTCCACCTTTCTCATCGACATTCGCTGCTCCTCATCAGCAACACCGCCTCACGCCGACCTCAGCCAGCCCACCCTTTTAAATTTCTCGGCGACGTGATTGGACTGGAGATTGAGATGTCGGAGATTTTAACAGGGACGTCGCCGGAGAACTGGTTGCTTGAGAGGTTCAGAATTTCAAGCTTTTGGCAATGAGGCTGAGAGTGAGAGCTCCTTAAGCTCCGATAACCGGCCGATTGCCTGAGAGAGAGCTCTGGTGAGGCCGCAAGAGTTTAACAAGTCTGCCAATTCGTCTTCCTCGGGCCGTTGGCTGCGCCGCCGGTGATAGAAGACTTGAGCCTCAAAGCCAGCACTTGAGGCGAAGCGTCGTCGCCGGCATCCTCAAAACCGTTTCACCGCCCGGATCCCCAAAACCATCTTCGACGCTGGAGGGAATCGCCGGTTAGTGCTTACAATTCTCTAATTTTCAGATCTGAGAGCTACTTCTTCTGGTTCGATTAATTGAAATTGAGTTTGATTTAGATCTCTGATTTATGCAGGGTGAGTATCACTCATGGGTCTGTGTTGATTTTGTTGGCAGGGAGGTTTATGGGAAAACGAGTTGGGCAGGGGACTTGAATGTACATTTATTAAAAGTCTAAGTATCAAACTTATATTAACGATGTAATTAAATTATAATTATAGGGTATTTGAGTAAAAATAGCAAACTTAATAGTTGAACTAACGAATAATTAGACGGAAGATGGACACAAATGAAACAATAACCAAAGCTAATGGACTTGGATGACACAAATTCTTAAAATGGGATCTGAGTAGGACAAATCAAAAACGAAAGGTAAGAGACTAAAAGTAGAGTTTATCCATCAATTAACTATGCCTTAATCTTAAGTATCAGCTACAAAAATCATGTTTCTTCATTCTGCTTGGTTTGCAGTATAGTTTAGCAGTCGAAGCATGGCGATCTCTTTGCACTAAAGTTTGTTTTAAGGAAGACAGTACTGAGACTCAAAGAGCCAGTGTCGTCGTGTGTTGAATGGTAAGGTAACAAAGATGCTGAAGCACAGACAGGTCCATGCAACCCTAGACATACACCCATGTATGGATAGTACAGAATGCATAACCTTGAAATTAATTGAATTGTATGTCCCTTCTTATACTTATGATGCAGAATTTACCATTCCTACAGTAGCTGGAAAAGCCATTCAAAACCAACTGAACAGGAAAGTACCTGATTTGAATATTGATGGGCCATGACTTCAGGTCTAGTTGAAGTATGGGACATGGCTCTAATCAGTGGACTGAAAACCAACATACCAGGTTGGGTGAAGGAGCAAATGTCTGTGCTTCTCAGTTCTAAATTTCTTACTTTTCTTCTTTTACCATAATGCAAAAGTTTATACCTTGCATTACTCTCATTATGGATAGGAGCTAACGAAATTGAACTATCCACAAAAACAATCAAGGGAAAAACCGATACAAGAATGAATACAAAACAGCTATCTTCAGAGGGAGGGCCTACAAAATTATGGAGGTCTGAAAAGTGGACACTGAAGAAACCCAGAGTCAAACCTAATAAGAAGCACCAAGTTTCACCAAGGGAGGTCACTCTTCCTCTATCATCCACGTGCCCCAAGTTTCTGACCTCTGAATGTTGAAAAGCATAACTAACGGGCTGCAAAGTGAACAAATTTTATCCAAGCAGGTACGAAAAGGAAGCTTCTCCAGTAAGTCTTTAATGGTCGGTTGATTAGGCAGGTCTTTCTGGCAAGTACTGGCCTAAGAAAGAAGTTCTACCTAAACCTCTTTGATCTTCGATAAACAACATTCCCTCAATGATAAACCATTCCAAGGATTTGGTTAAGGCCCTAAGCCACTCTTTCTTATTCCCCGGTAATTCTACTATTCTACCGACTATGCACAGTAGGGCCTTGAGCATTTCCCCACTTAAGAAATATTTTAATGGTAAATCTTGGAGTAAGGTCCCGTTTTGCTGTTGTACCATAACAAGCTCATGCATTTAACATATATTAAAGAAATGAAAACACTTTACATTCATGTTTTTTTTAAATTAAAGTAGTAAAAGTTTATAGCTAGAGCAATATGTGCAAAACCTAAACGCAACATTGAAAGAGAGAATACATACCCTGTTCTCTGACGAACACTTTACTTTAAGCTCGTCATCATTTACGTTTTCCACCTGCCCGTCTATCCAAGCAACATCTGAATCCTGAACCCAAACAAGAGAGCCAACAGCAAAGCTGGCTTTCGCAGGAGCAGCCTATCAGGAAATATAAGATAGACCACATTATAAACACAGATCAACGGAGACATGAATCCAACTATGTAAAATGAGCAGTTTTAAGGCATGTCACTAGGAATTCAATCGACAGAGAAACGCACCATTTCTATGTTCAGTTTCGAATTCAAGGCAGAGAAAATGAACGCGAGGAAACCCCAACGATCAAGGATGACGACTCCATGTATTGTTCCATTGAATCAATCAGCGCTCAGCCTCAATCCAAGCAAATGTGATCCAATGCGAGTCTCGCAGCCTCATGTCACTTCTCTATTTGATGTTATTTCGCTTCTCCACCAACTTCGTCGAATTTTCTCATGTTTCGCACTGCTATTCCTCTACCTTGGAAATCAAGGATGACGAAGTTCACAATGAGGGAAAAGTATCAGCGTGGAGGTGGCGATGGAAGAAGCTGGAGCCCTCCGATGACCTAACGCAACCGGAATCGTGATCAGAAACCGTCGCCGAGAGCTAATTTTTGCCGGCTTCGTGATCTTCTCGTAGTTGCTGTGCCCCTCTCTCTCCGGTTTCTTTCTCGCGCTTCCTTTGGTTGGCTTCCCGTACGAACGTTGCTGTTGGCGATGCAAAATGACAGGTAGGCCCTTCCACCAGGTGTGATAGTATGTAATACCAAAACAGCCATCCAAATTCCAATTGTATTACAGTTGGATCAAATTCCTTGTATTGCATTTTTTGTTGTAATCTTTTATTTGCTTTTTATGAATGGAATGACTTCATTCAATTCTTTTATAAATACTTGGATGTATAATTTGCTATTAAGTGATGAAAAACTATGTTTTTTCAAACTTTGGAAAATTTTAATATTAAAATGAAAAACTTCAAAACAAGGTTTTTCATTTTCCATCACTTAATAACTAGTTATACATTCAAATGAAATTTGAAACGGAAAACTTAAAAATAAAAAATTCTACAACTAAACTAACCCTATATTTTTCTTGTAATTAATAAACTAATTGCCGCTATAAAAGAAATCAAACTTACAAATGGAGTACTATGAATTTCTTCAAATAGAAAAGACAAGACTATGAAGGTTGTTTTCGGAGCGACTAAGACTTAAAACCTCACCTTGTCACACACGGTAGTGTTTGTGAACATCTGTTTAAAATAATTGTAATATTTTGGATAATTTTTTTAATCGTTGAGATCAAACAGATACAACTAAAATTTAAAAGCTATCTATAGATAGTATTTTCAAAACGTAAAAACTACTCGAAAAATACACAATATGTCTACTATTCGGATTTAATAGATATGGACGTGTGAGGTAAACAAGACAGCACCGAAGGAATGCTATTGAAGAGAAGGTTTCCGGGGCAAGGCGAAGGCAGAGACCTGAGAGTCATAATCAATGAAGGAATCCAAAGCGTAGGCCGCCATTAATGCAGCTTGTAAGCTTGTGATTTATACTCCACAAATGGATGGGTGAGAAATGAGCAAGGAAAGTGACCGCTGCAATAGGACTGGTAGGAAACGTCCCGTTTTGGTCATCACTTCTTGCATGTGCCATTAATATCACCAAACCACAGAATATACTGGATAATTTTTGAAACCAAAACCTGAGCATTCACTTGCACAATGTTCATGCAAAGAATTTACATCTTACTACAAGTAACAACAAACTTTAAAAGCTTAATTTAGTTAACCAAGCCCGTGATGTAAACCTTGATTAAGCAAGTGATTAGAAACCGTTTACGAGTTTTCTCTATGATCGTTCCTGTTTCTATCATGCTAATCCTTATCAGGCCAATAATTGTGAGCAATATTAAGAAATAAAAAAGTTTGGTTTAATTCTGTAGCCTCATTGAAGCAACCTTTACTTTAAATCAAATATATGAAAGTGAAAAGAGGAAAAAGGAAAAGGAAAAGAAAGCAAGTGTCTTGTAGCCAAAAATACATGGGAGGGAAGAGAAAGACTGACAGCCCTCATGAACAATGCAAGTAGGACCCTTAAGAGTGACCAGTGAATTTGTCATATATGGAATTGGGATTGGAAAAGTCCTATATGATTCCCCACATCATTCTAGTTCTATAGTCAAGATAATATAGCTAGGAGGTGCAGTTCACAAGACAGCAATACTTCAAATCAAGCAAGTTTCAGCAGTCACCAATGTCCAAATGGAATCTCTCTGCAAATTCTCTTCACTGATTGAGGAGCCACTTCTGCACAAGGATTCATGTCATTCACACACGTTTCTTCTGCTCACATTTCCGTAGCCGCACTTTCTCTCAGATTTCTGCTATATGTTTGATACTTTCATGGGGGGTTGTACCAGCAAGGGGAAGAGGAGGGAGGAGAAGTCGAGAGGGAGGAAAAAGTTGACAGCTTTAATGGAGAATCTGCGTTTTCTCGAGGAGGAGATGAAGGGGATGATATGTGAGAGGGAGAAACAAGTGATGGTTTTCGCTTACAGGGAGGCTGAGTGGAAGAGGGAGAGGAAGAAGCTGAAGGAGGAGGTGAAGAAGCTGAGAAAGGCGGTGGAGGAGAAGGATGAGAGGATTAGAGAAATGGGAGTTCAAAATGCTTTGCCGGTGGCAATGGTTGAGGATTTGGACAAGGCGGATAGAGGGTGGCCACTGCTGGGTGGAGGCAGCTTCCTGGTGGAGCAGATGAGAGAGGAGAGAGCACGGCGTGATGAGGCCGTCGAGAAGTGGAAGCAACTCTACCTTGCAATCAAGACCGAGCTTGATGAACTCATTCAGAAGACACATGGTCAGTTTTCTTCTCCAACCCGTCAGTTAGAATTTATACCTCTAAAAAATTCTACCACAAACTCCAGCTTTTGGAACTGAAAACCTGGTCTACATACAAGTCATTTTCTGACATCGGAATCTCTCTTAAGGAATTTTGTTATTCTGTTATCATCAGGTGATGTACTCTGCTGGAAAGCTGAGGAGGAGGACATGATGGAGGAGCTAAAGAGTGAATCCAAGAGCAAGGATGAGATGATTGAAGATCTGAAGGCAAGGATAGCTTCAATGGAGCTCAAACAAAATGAGAAGGAGCGAGAGATCGACATTCTGAGGCAGAGTTTACGGATTGTGAGTGGCAGGAACAAACCATCACTTTTCCAGAAGAGTACCTCTTGGTACTAACAGGCAAGCTTTTCTTCAGACTGCCTACCATCAAATCAGTTGCAATTAAGTAGAAAGTACAGTCTTACTACAGATAGATGAACTAAGCTGTTAAAAATGCATTCCATTTCTCCAATAAATGTGTATGTACACTATATATTAAAGCATTTTCTTTTCCTGGCTTGATGTTGATTCCATGTGGTAGCATTGGAATATGTGATATGTGAAAACAGTGAAACAACTTCTACATGAATAAAAACTTGTAGCATCTAGGAGCGTTCAAGGATATACATGAACTTGCCTTACACTTCTCTGTAGAAAGAATCTTTTATACCAACCATCCCCCTCTACAAATTGCGGTTTTGACCATTTTCTTGTGTATTTGCAACGGTCCAGTAATTTGATCTAACACTCTGAAGAAAACCATAAAATCAAAGTTAAACAAGTGATAAACACACCAGGGGTCACATTCTGATGCATTAATTAAGAATTTGGCCGAGAGAGATGAGTTTGTGAGCAAAAGCTTAAATAAAGTGTTTCAGGCTGCTTACCTCAAGCAGTGTGATATAGTAAAAATCTTCCATATGCTGCATAAGCGCACTTCCATCACGAATTGCGCGGAAAACATTGATTTCAGTCTGCAGGATATTTTCAATGAGCTCTTTTTCACCTTTCATCTGCAAGTAAGTTTATGAAAGAGCCATTAGAGTGCAGATGTCAAAGTGTCTCACTGATAACAAATTAAATAAGAGATTCAAGCCGTTTATTGATGCTTTCGATTTCCATCAGAAGTTCGCGCGCGTGTGTGTGTGGCATACCTAAACTAACAAAATCCATATGAAGCAGTTGATTATCATCACTACGGAAACAGAATAAATGCAACTGAATATTGACAAGCAAAAGGTGATAGAAAAGGGTAAATTATGATTAAAAGGATCAGGGCACAGAATCATACAAACTCGCTAACAAGAACATCTGGTGTGCATTCTCCAATTATATCACCTTCATAACCATCTTTCCAGAGCTCCTTGCCCTCCTGTGCATTTAAACAATTAATTTGCTTCAAATGTTCAACTGAAAACTTGAGGTCCTACCAGCTTCCTAACGGCCAGCTAATATAGTTAAAATGTTTTACATAGTTTCTGTTTGTATGACTGGTTTGTTGCTCTAATTACATAATGAATTTGGCATTAGTTACATAAATGTCAAGGTCAATTGTACTTTTAAGCAACTGTTGCAAGGTAATAACTTCAAATTTGAGTAGTGCAATATAGTATGTTCTGGGGGATAAAAAAGGGAATACCCACCAATGCATCTTTAACTTCTCCAGGGGCTAGATAAACAGGCTGAGCTACATGGCAGTAACCCATTAGTCTTGGCACAGTTGGTATAATGTCTCTGTGATTTACAACTCTCCAGCTGTCTTTGACTTTCTGCAGAAAAAAGACACTGACTGCTAATTGGATCAAAAAAAAATATTCCCTTGTCTCCCATTACCAAAGAAGAGGTTTTCAGCAGTAACAGAAAAGGAACTCCAAATCATTTATCTGCTGACACTGCAGAAATACTTCAGCAACAGCTGTGACTAAAGCAAATAGCAAAACTGATCTGCTTATTTTAGTTATTTCTTGCCTATCTACCTTTTTAAAAAAATAAATAAATAAAATCCTTATCACATTTATCTTTGTTACTTGTATGCATTACGTTTTGTTTGTTTAAACAGGGAACAGCTACAGGCAGCACTCTGTAGTCCTGTTCTTACAAGAAACACAGCTGATTACCTCATTATAAACATCAGCAAATCTTCTGTTACCAACTCTTGGTGAGCCAAAATTATACATCGTCACTGAAATGGCCCCAGACCTGATGCACAGAGACATGATATACTCAGTAGAAACTACTTTGACATAAGGAAGGGCCATAATGAGCAAGCTTTTAGCTAATATAAGATCATCCGATCTATATGTATGTCACTTTAAATTTTGTTCTTGAGAAGTTTTAATCCTACAAATGACGTACCCTACTTTAAATGTGCCACTTGCAGTCAGAAATGTTCTCCCCCCATCCCAAATTGAACAAAGAACAGGAGTCTATGCGGGATTTAGGGGAAAAGTACAATACTTTTCACATTTTCAATTTTATCCTTCATAGAAAATTGGGATAACATGTAGGTTAGGGTGGTGTTCATAATCAAAAACAATTTTCAGAAACTTTAAAATTTAATTTTCGCTCCAATTTTTCTCTCCACTCTCTCCTCAAATTTTTCAAATATCTTGAACTATTCCAAAAAATTCCTCTCAAAAGAACACCGTAGGTGAGACCATGAGAGTATGTGGAGTAGACGAGGGAGAAAATGAGGACTAATGAAGTAAGTTTAATTTAAAAGCTCATTACATAAGACAATGGTGAAAAGAATTTGGACAGTCAAAACTAGTAATTGTTTCATAGATTGGAATGGAAGGGACCGAAGGGTTAGAACTAGAACGTATAAAGTGTAAACATTTTTTCCGCCATTCTTTTACTTTAATTGAAAATTTTCCTGGCATCTCTTAAACAACATTCTGAACAATGGGAAATTATGAAAAGGGGCCTCATTCAGTAAACTCACTTTGCTAATTGACTTGAACAAAGTTCAAGAGCAAGAAGTGTAGCAAGTGCTCCACCCAAACTATGGCCAGTTACATAAACATTCCACTTCTGTGAAGCCTCCGAAACTTCATCTCTGTCACACAATGAGAGAAATTTGGTCAATGTTCTAAATTTTCCAGAAAACAAACAAGAGGTGGCAAATTTTTGTTCTTTGTAAGATGGGGCTCTGTTAATGAAAGACCATACTGCACAAAAATATTTCGTTTGAAAAAATTATATGTGAATTGTTCCAGACACTTGAGTACAACACTATAAACCAAGCACTACAGCGTCAAAAGAAAATGAACAGTGAATCTTACATATAAAAAATTGCTTCTTTGATCAGGGAGATAATTCGCATTCGAACTGAATCATAAGCACTCAAGAATCCACTATGAACCTGCAGAATTAGCAGGAAATGTTTTTTAAACATTGTCAAAGGTGCTCAATTTGGAGCAAAAAGTTTATGAATGCACAAATTCCTTTGCATACTTGGACTTCTTGCTTGAAGTCGCCACCAATCCTCTCTGGATTTAACCTGCACATGAGAATAAATCTCAGCCCAAGAAAGCTCTAAGCTGCTATTATGAAGGAGAAATAGTTATAACTGTCGGTGGGAGAGTATGGAGTTACTAGCAGAAGCTTACAGGAATTAGAGTTTTTTTTTTCCCTAAAAGAAGGATATTTTCACTCACCCTTGAAACTACTGAGGCACTTAACAGCGGTATAAACACTAATGAGTTCATAATCAAGAAGAGCAAAATGCCCTTGCATGATGTGTTCTTTTCACTTGTGCAATGGCAATGTTTCATTATTTAGAATATAAACAGGAGAAAGATGTCATCCACAATTCAGACCAAAGTTAAATTGATTTAAAAGAAAAAACAAAATAAACAAAAACAAAAAATAATGCAAAGATTACCCTGTGGGAACCATCATTAGATCTGTGAGCAAGTCCTTCCACTTTGCCTGCATGATTTATGGAGCAGGTAAAGTTTGAACAGAACACAACATAAGAAATGGCACAAAATAGATGAAAAAACTACTTGTTCTGTTCCTCTGAAAGCAACAACAAGACGCCTCCTTGCTGAATCACGCCAAATGGCTGCCTGTGGTTTCATAACAGCTTGAAATTGATACAATGGATCTCATAACTGGAAGAAAAAAACAAGTTACCAAATAAGTCATAAAATCATGTTCATCAGAGAGAACACTGACCTGTGTGTCTGTAGTTTCATTATCCAAGAAACATACTTTCTCAAATTCAGACTTGATGAAACTTGGATGGCCTAGTGAAGTGGAAAGCATGGCCCAAGCCTCCATTGCACTTTCTGCTGTCGAAAAGAGAGCTCTCATCTCCTCAGCTTTTTTATCATCCAATATAGGACCATTTTGAGAATAGGGCAGCTTGCTGTGCGCAGGATCTCTTGACAAATCATTCTTCCCTTCAGAAGAAGAGTCATCTTCTGCTTCACTATCCTGTCGTCCTTTATTTAGCTCAGAAATTGTGGCAGCCAAAACCATTAGTGATCCCAAAACAGAATCTATTTGCCTTAATAAATCCTGTGTAGCCTTTTTTACATCTGGAAGTGATGATTGAGTTGAACTTTTGGTATGTTGGTCACCTGGTTTATCCTGAGCAAGATCTTTTGTTTCTGGAGTGGCAAGCCCTGACTCTATATAGTCAGCTTCTGCATTCCTTTGGGATTGTAAACCAACTTTTTTCAAAATGTCGAATTCATCCCACTTTAGTTTCTCAGGAACAGGAAGACCAAGCTTTTGAACAACATTTTGATTCAAGACACCAGAAAAGTCCTTCCAGAAGTCTTTATCAGATACAACAGGCTTACTATCAGCTCCTGTAGGTTCAATAGAATGTCCAGATTCCATTCCAGTCTCCTGTAGGGAATTCTCCTCTAGACTATTTTCATTATGATTACTTGTATCATCCAAAGGGACTTGACTTTGTGTATCCTCTCCTTTGTTCGTGTCTTTATTATCACCATTCAACAATTGATCCCTTAGAACATTGAGATCACTGAATGACTTTAGCTGGCCAAAAGCATATTCTACAAACTGACGGGCTGGTATGGTCTCAGAGCCAAACAGTTTTTTTAAAGCAGAGTCAAGGCCATATCTCTGAAGAAGTTCTGAAACAAAAGGAACCCTCCACCACTCCTTTTCTTTGTCAATATCTTCAAAACTCTTATACTTGACCTGATAGCTCAGCAGCAGCAGGCACATATCAGGAAAATAACAAGCTTATCTCATGACATTTATGGAAAAAGAGGCAGTATAGTCAACCGGAGGCATCAAAATAAGAAATTCTCTTTTTGTTTTTCTTCCTTTTTTTTTTCCTAATCCAGGAACTAAGTTACTCATAGTTCTTACTCCACATAACTGATGTGATTTTACTCCTGCAAAAGCTTTCCTATTTCTTCCCCTCCACACATTTAAATGAGTGCAAGAACTAGTGCTACCAACTAATATACTTCCCATTCTGCTTCTGAACTTTAACCCCAGAGTACCACTACAACTTATTGGTTAAAGTACTACCACATGTAACCACAAGAGTTGACTCCACAAGTACCACAAGAAATTTAGCATGTAGGGTCATAAGTCTTTCATTCGTAAACATCAAATAAATGAAGTTAACCAGTGAACACAAAAAGAAGAAGAAGAAATCTGCTCCCTGTTACAAACCCTCCAAAATGTGATCACCAACGGTTTCCCTTGTTATGACTTGAGAAAAGAATACTCAAGGTGAAAGAATAAAGGCCAAGGTAGACATCAAGAGGGGGGGGGGTGGGGGTTGGGGTGGGGAGTGAAAGAAACACATAAAAAATGTGTAAAAGGACTCGTTTAAGCAACCAGCTTAAAACCAGTGACTGCAGGTAGTCCTGCCTGGCACGCATCTGTTGCTGTTGAAGCTCTCTAACTTTTACCATGTTTTTTGGTGCCTCGTCATATTTGAACAGTTTAAATTGACAAAACTTCCTGCAGAAAAAAAAAACATAAAAGGAAGCAGAATGATGTTTAGAACTCACAAAAGCGCACTGTAAAATAAGAAAGCTATACATCTAATGTGAATGTGTCAACTATGACCCCTTGCAATTCTGTGATGGAAATAAATCAATTCTCCAAAGCAACTGAGATCAAGCAGCAAGCAACAGAAAAATACCTTGTACAGAGGGTTTAACATGGCACTTGGCCAAGCATAGTTGTTATCCATCCCTTAATCCACATTGAAAAAATATGTGTGAAACGGCAAAGTATTTGGAGAAAATAAGTGAGAAATGAAGTTGCAAGCAACTGATAGGACTATCGTCTACCCACATGATTAATGTGAAATGTTGTAAATTTTCATGGTGGGATAAATCCTTCGACAAGGAAATCGTATTTAATTCTGTGCCTCACAGCGTGAGACCGAAACCGAAACCTTAATGCAATTATCTGAAAACTTGTAAGTGTTTGGAGAATTCCTCCAAAATGATTGTTGCTATGCACTTTGTCTATGTAAATGCAATTTTGAAACCATGTCCACATTCTCTTGGAAAATTTGGACAATTAAGCACCATCCGTAGCCAGAAAGTATAAACATCAGAAGAGCTTACCTCAAGCTGTATTTTTCCGCCACCACCCATTCCTTCCAACTCCACCAGCAGCTCATGCAAGTTCCCTGTACAGTGAAATCAAGATATAAAGGTTATGTCCAGCAAATTATTCCAAAAGTCTAAAACAAATACACCAATATTAGTCATCCAACACCTTTTGGAAAAGTTTGTGAACATGCTGAATGAAGAATGCATCAATTCATGATACTTTTAATTAATACTGAAGGATGTATAAGGCATTAAAACTGCATTCTGAAATCTTTTGCTGCTTACCATCACATAAACAATCCAGGCTAACAGTTGTATTTCCCATGCGCTTATGAGGAGCTACAAGGTTTGCATCCCAAGCTGCAACCTGATATTCATAAAGTTGGGAAGATAATGGAACATGATACTCAAGTTACTAAACATCTCAAAAAAATCAAACACGATCCTTTTTATCCTTCTGTACCTGGGCTTATAAGACCACTACTTTGTGCTGCTAAATAACAGAAATTGGAAGCACAATAACAAGAATACAGGACACAAAATAAACACTTTAAACCTGGATACTCTTAGTGGGTTGCAGCTTGATGTTTAGGACAAAGTCTTCATTCCAAGTTGGTTCTCTCTTCCTGCGATGATTATATACAGAATCAGCTCTACTCTGTTTTGTCTGGTCTGATGAGAAGACTAAATTCACAATACTTAACTGAACACCAATAAGCAGGGTTCATCCAGCTCCTATTGTTTCTTAAGACACAAATATCATATGAAGAAAAGCAGGACCCTCTTCTATACATGTGAAGTCTTAAGTATGAAAAAGTCAATGATTCCCCAACTCCCCATAGACAAACATATGCATGCATGCTAGAAAAAGCATCCAATTTCCAACGCGTGCCATATAGTTTCAGCTTCCATATCATCAAACCATTTTACACACCTAAAGAATGATTGTTTGAGAACATCAATAACTTACCCCCATTTAATTTTGCTTTTGACAACTTGGCTATCCAATTGCATTACCACATAGGGATCACTTGTTCCCTAAACAGGAAGACAAAGACCAAAAAAGTACTTAATAAATAACAAAAAACTCAACCCTCCATCAAAATTCTTGAAGGAAGATCATACCCAAGGATCCATTGCCGGAAAATCAAAACCCCTTTTTAACTTTATAAACAATTGGCCGTCGTAGATCTCGCGCACAAATGATCTGCAATATGTATCCCTATGTTAACTTCAATAGTTTTTAATGCTTTCTTCCAACTATACTTTGTGGGTACGTATATTTCAAGGAAAAAGATACGGGAAAGAGCTTTATCAGCAGACGATCAAAAGAGCAATGCCAGACATACTCCGACAAATATATCGTTTTACAGTTTGCAGCATCAACCTCTTGCCTCCCAACATTTTCCTGACAGAAGAGATAAAACGCAAGAAAACCAAAACTGTGTTAGTATCCTTTATTTTTCATACATAGTTCTTAGAAAATTATAATTACATAGGTCTACTGAACCAACCTAAACATGATCAGTGAAGAAAAATAAATTTTAAACTATCTGGCTTCGAATTGAACAAAAAAGCCACGGCAGGGTTAACCTGATTATTAGATGTGAGCCCTAAAGTCAGAAAATTGGGGGCAAATGGGACAACTTCCACATAAATTTGTGATAAACTCTCAAAGGACTAAGCTGTTGGTGTTCCATCATCAATAAAAGTGAATCAAACTGCTTTAGTGTGTCCATATATCAATTTTTCATCGATATTTTCAGCTATTCCTTCAGATTTCACACTTCTCAATTCTAACAGTGGATGGTGTTAAGGTTCAAGTTTAAAGAATACGGAATAAAGTTTGAGCAGCAGCAGCAAACTTCTGTTCCCAGCCCATTAACCAAGAGCTTTCTAGCTACTCCAACTAGTACATGAAACAAAATTCTGTCAGAACAACTAGACCACTAATGGAATACTTCTTGAGCCAGTTAGCATAATCAACTAAATCAAATTCCAGGAGCCTAGACTTACTGGGGGGCTGATATATGCCTCGAAAGCAAAACCAGCAAGAATTACAGCTAGGTTGATGTCGAACGCTGGTCGCTCTTCCTTCTCTTCCTTAACTTCAATCTTTTCCATTTCAGTGTTCATTTTGCAGAAGCAAAATAGCGAAGAGAACCTGTCTCTGCTCCCAAAATTCGAACCTCCACCCGCAACAGCAAAGATCCCAACTTGTTTGGCAAAGTCGTGAACTTTAACGCGCACGCGGCTGCGACCACCGCGACGGCTCTGGGAAAGACTGTAGCGAAATTGTAAAAGCGAACACTGAGTTTGCATCGACAGAGTAGCCATAGCTGATGATGCTCAGTGGCAGACTGTCTTCCCGGCAGAGCTTTCTAAAATTGGAGTATAAAAAATATTAGAAATAAAAACTCAAATTCAAGTGCGCGTATCGTGCACGGCGACGCAAGGTTGGAAGAAAATACAAGAGAGACACGTGGCGAAACCTTATGCGTCGTCCTCGTCCGCATCTTTTCCGCACTGTAACGGTTACTAGAACGACCCGGAAAGAAATTCAGCAGCTTTCCGCTGATTCTGAACGAAAACCAACCTTTTCTTTTTGTTCCCAATTCCAAAGCTGAAACACTCGTCTTCTGAACCAACACCTGAGAGGAACTCATCAGTCATGGCCACCTGCTTTCCCAAGTTAGATTTCTCTCATGCTTCAAGTTTTTCTGATATGGTATAGTTAGAAAAGATTGAGGTCTAGATGAACCAATTCTAGGCAGCAATTCTATTTCCAATACAAGAAAGCAAATTTCTGCAATTTGTTTTTTGTATATTCAGACTGTCACTTTGCTTGCTGCAACTTTTCCTGTTGAGTTCTTGTTAAATACTAGTAACACTGAAATTACACATTGGTGTGTGATGAAATTTTCTGTTAGCCTATAGGGCCAAATTAACTCAACAGTGATTACCTTAGAAGAATAACAGATCCGAAATGGGTTAATTTTGGGAGGACTTTTTCTATCACGTTATATCCTTGATTGAAGCAATTGTCAGACTTGAGTGCTTTAGGTTTGGAAGTTCTTCCAGATACTTGCGGCAGAGATAGCTAGATACCACTAGGGCATTCTTACTTGACCATTATATTGATCATTGAATCCATGGGTTAAGCATATCCTCCTGTTGGCATTTTTGGAGTTACCATTTTGCACATAAATCTTGTATAAGCAACCCCCTTGTACTTTTATTTGACAATATTTTCTTGGGGAAAAATAATACTAATAAAATACCTTATTCAGCTTGAACTATATGATGTCTCTACGGTAACATTTTTCCTGTGTATATTGCTTTTCACTGTTGCAGTTTTGCCTATGTTGCCTATTTACAGGCTGGGAGTTTCATGCCTGACATGTGAGAAAATACAATGGAATAAGGTGCAACTGTGATCGGCTCGGACATGCTCACAGTTACTGGTAGCAAAGGGGGAATGCTCCCATGGGGGCCTAAAGCGAGTGCTTTCCCGTTTAAAAGCATCGTGTGACTCTGTAAATCTCCATTTTTTGGCGTCAAGTGGTACTCTTCTCTTGTTTTTCCTTTAGAACTTGGTGACATGCTTGCAAAGATCTCTTCATGAGCATTTTCAGTTGACAGGCTAACTTGAATGGTTGTGTTGGCATCTAAGTTGATCATCAGCAGTGTGATACCATGCTGTAACAGTAAGATAGATGATTAGGCCTTATGGGAAAGCTTATGGCTGATGACAGACATACTGATGAGCCAAAATACTCACAGATACTTTGGAGCAGTGTGCATATGCCTGGATATTATTTGTTACTGAGAAACTTGTTTTTAGAACTTTGCTTCCCATCAATCGATGCCACAGTAGAGCACTGTAATTTGAGGAAAACATATTAAACTTCTCTGTATACTTGTGTTTTGGTGAGTGACAGCTTGCATGTACCTGTAATAGTCTGGATTTGGGACAAAAGTATTGGTGTTCAGGAGGCCGTAATTCCCTCCAATCAATGTCTGCCTGCAGTAAGTTTTGGTATCATAGGATGCTGCCTTTCCAAGCTGGTCTAAGTACCTATTTGGTGAGTAAGAAACGATACAGATCAAAACCAAAGTTGGATAGGCAAAAGGAGCCAAAGCAAGTTATGCAAAATGTGAAGTGGCTAACCAGAAGCTAAAGACAAATGTATTAGTGACACCACTCCTGCCACTGTTAGAAGCTCCTCCTGCTTCTCCTACCCATGCAACAGCGGAGGTTCCTGAGTTGTTCAAAATTTTTTGAAGGCTACTAAAGGGTTGTTTTCCTCCTTCAAGATTGGAGGGGTTTAAAATTTTCTCAATCAGGTGGCCGTCAGAACCTACATTGAGAAAAAGAAGGTTGATTCTTTACTGGTGCAGATACAGGGCTTATAGCAATTTGAAAGTATAAATCACTTAGTGAAGGTTAAGTTGTCATAATCATTTCCAATTGCCTACCTGGTCCAAGGTTGTAAATGTGTTGGGTGACCACTTGAATTGAAGCTGGTGCATTCGAGATTAATTCACTAAACCACTTTTCATCAAGAAATCCTCCAGGGGCCAGTATTTTGGCTTATCCTTAGATTTGTTATATGCAGTCTGTACTACCCTTTCAAGATTATTTACATCAGATGCATACTGGTCTACTGCAACACTTGTGCCAATTCCAGAACCACTCAGTTCATTTCCTGGTAAGCAAGATTCTTTAGTAAGAAGAATCTCATATTGTTTCATAAGTAACCTGTGTTGCATTAAAATTTATGCCTAGCTTTACCATTCAGAAAGATTCAGGATTGCTAGATGTACTGTTATTTTTCTTAAGAAACTTACCCAACTCCCAACCATAGATCTTGTATCCTCTATTGACCGTGTATTGTACGAGAGATTCAGCATTGCGGGAATCCCAAGCTCCCCCGGCTGAACCATCAGAATCAATATGTCTTCCAGTCAACGCATTTAGCCCGAAAGTGACAACGGCCCTAACATATCACAAGGACACTAATTATAGTAATTGTTTGGCTTGCATGTAGGAGACCATTGACAAATATTGGTCATGATTATACCCAGCCTTTTTGAAGAAAGCATTGAGCTCATCCCACCGAGCCAGCGGTAAGCAGCCTTCGGAAAAACCCAGCAGCTCTGAACTGCTTTTGAGAAATGGTTTACAAGGCTGCTTATCACTTTCTGTCTCATAGATAACTCTGTCTTGCAAGGTACCTCCCATTCTGATCTTTAAGGGAGAGAAAGCTGGTACACAAGCTTAGTTTTAACACTCATGTAAAATATGCATTCTTTTGTGGCAGGGTTGCTTAAACCTTACCTTTAACAGCATTCAACAATATTGGATTACCAAGATCCTGCAGCAGAAACAAGGAACCGAATTATCCTCTTAAGGGAAGGTTAGCAGTTAACTAGTAGTCTAGAGAGTAGTTGAATGATTGTTTTACCAGATTAAGAAGAGAAGCTCTGCCCCAACTGCATGTTCCATAGTCACATTTGTCAGGTGGCCACCAATCTAAGGTAGCACAAATGTAGTTATCATCTGTTGTTGCCATTGGAGTTGTGGCATGGATGAGAACCGTCCCGAGTATAGCTCTCCCAGCTTCCCCCTTGATGTGAGGAACAGGAAACACATGGCTTTGGCCAAACCAGTGAATCAAAAAGCAGAGATGAAACAGACAACTCATGTAGAGCAACACTTTCTTTCTATTCTAGTGCACACAAAACCCTCTGACCAATATATACTAGTAGAAGACTTCCACATATGACACCAGAAGCAACAAGTTCTTCTCCTCCCAACTTTGGGCTGCAAGGAATTGATACTAGACAGTAAGTATCTGGTGAAAAAGGAATATATGATCCATTTACTGCAACTGGGGGAGCTTAAATCTGGTGATGGTATCAGTCATTAGGGAAGGAAGTTTCCTTTTAATTTGTATGGCTCCTTATTGGAGTTAGTGACAAGAAGAACCATCATTAGGAACCACTCGTCTCTTGAAGATTAAGACCCAAGAACGTGAAACGTCCATATGCATATTATTCCTCCACGATAAGAATATTTTTTTTATATTTTTCGAGTCAATGTGTTTCAAGATTCCTACTTTTGACCTAATCAAGATGCAATAATCGATCAGTTCCAAAGAGAAGGCAGGCTGCTGGCTGCTTTGGCATTTTGTTGGGTGACTTTCAGGGTAATGAGTCTTCACGAATAACTGGGTTGATGGCGCATAGTATGTTGCTTACTCAATCTACTACTATTGATTGTTACACTTTGAAAGAAGGTCGAAGGACATATGGCGTAAAACTTTGTCGCTATGTTTTTCCATAATTTTATAGTGTCAAGTAATTTTTGATAATTAATTATTATTATAAATTTCATGTCACCAAACCCAAACCCAATGTATGATGATGATTCTATATATATATATATATGAAGGTAGTTGGGCACAAAAGACTAAGCAACTAATTTGATTTCAATTTATCTTTATTTTTATGTAATAGAAATAATTTCAAGAAATATGTTTTTAAAGTTAAAACATCAAATTATCATTTATATGCAAAAGTTTTATTTATATTCAATATAATCTTTTGTAAACTTGGAAGACTGAAATGAAACTCTAAGGTAAGTATAAGGGACTGGAATAGAGTATGACTCTAAGTTTTGTTCATCTGTCTGCCAAGAAAGTCGTCCCGTTAAATTTCTCTTCTTCATGCTAACTCAGCAATAACTCGGTGCCCACTCGATAAACTAGCTCAGATTCGGAGGAGTGGATCTAATTCTTCATATTCGTTTAATTTGATTCATGGAGCAGCTCATCAATTTTATCATTCGACCTCCGCGGTAAATTTGATCTCCCACTTCGCAATTTCTCTGCTGATTTACTGAATTTCTACGCTAGTTCTCTGTTTATTTCTTTGAGAGAGGATGATGATGGAACTAGAAATGGGCAAAGAGCATTCGATTTCCTTTCTTGCTTTCTGATTACGTGCTAGTTCAATTTTTCGAGTTCTTTTCCCAGTACGGATGAATCATTAATGAGTATTTTTAGAATTTAGCATGCTAGCTAGCGAACTAGATCTCGATTATATTTCAGGGCCCATGATCTCAGCTTCCCTTTTTATTTTGAGGCCGTGAGCCTGTGATCGATTCAGTGTTAATCGTTTTCCTAAATTGAGGGAGGGAAATCATGCTCTCATATACATTAATGATGGTTTGAATGGATTTCATATACGCCCCGACTCTTAGTTTAATTTTCTGCAAAATAAAATAACGTGTAATTCTTTCCATTCCAGTCCACTGTGCTCTTCTTTGTGAGGGTTATGGTATGCTTACTATACCATCAGGACTAAATTTAGTGATTGTGAGATTGCGATTGCCACTCTCTTGACAATGTCATACATATATGGGATGAGGGGCCTATGGATGAACCAAACTCTAGTCTCCTGATTTCCATCTATTTCTTTCAATTTTCTTTCTGGTCTGAAGCATTTTTTATTTTGTAATGTAACAAATTGGAAAAAAAATAAACAGTATATATTTGATGTAGATTGCTTTCTTCAAAATCATTGCACTTTGAGCATATTAGTGGTTATTGTAATCTCTTAAAAAGTTTTTAAGAGTTTGAGCATGATTCCTGCTCGACTTTACAGAAACTTGTAACCGAATTTTTGGTTGGCCATAGTTTTTCCTTGTGTGAACTGGATGAAGCTTAGCTTCAGAGCTCAGACGTTCCCCTGAATCAATATGTTGAAACGATATTTGAGCAACGCTTGGCTCAGTTCCACCCCTTTGTTTATAAAAGTGCCTTAGTTAGTGAGAGTGAAATTTTGTCCTCAGAGGCACGCCATTATCAGTATGTTGATGGGTTGAATGTAGACACATAGATTGCTTAGTGATGAGACTAAACTAACGTTCTTTAGCTATGTGGCTATCCTGGTTTTTTTCTGGGTAAAATATATGTTGCATTTGATTAATTTTACATTTACGGATAAGGTGCCGAAGTATCTCTTCATCACATTTATCACCATGACCATCATCATTTTCTTTTCTTGTTTTTTTCTTTTTATTCTGCAGAGCTGAATATAATCCAGACCATGATTTGTTGGATGAAGAGTTCTTATTAAAAGGAAAATGGTACCAAAGGAAAGACATAGAGGTAATATTTTGGATGGTCTGATCCACAGCTATTTTCGTTTTTTACTCTTTCTGCTATATCCACAAGTTAACTGAAGTAGCTTTTCTCACAAACGCCATGCTCTTTTTAAAAAATGGTTTGTACAATATTTTAAATTCAAATTATCCCTCCAATTTTCCAATTATACTTTTTCCTACTTCTTCTCTACTTTTTAAAACTCAAAACGGTATCTCAAAATTCTGAACAAAAGAACACTACGAAAGATGAAAAGATACATCTGTCCTCTACACTCTATCTTAGTCAGCAATAAACCCTTGTGCGGTTTACACTTATTTTGGTGATATTGTAATTGGATGCCATGGCCCTGGCTCAGAGATTAAGTTACGGAGGATGCTAGAGCGAAGACTGGCTGCAACCAGAGAAAAGAATTGTGTTTATTTTCCACCCTTTCTGATTGATTTACATCCAATAGTTTACTGATAATTTGGCTGAGGTAATTCAGAGATCTCTATTTCATTGTAAATAGACAAATTTCTCTTTCCTGGCTTCCCATTAAGTTCATTTTTGAACAACGACTATCAGCTGAAACATAGGTCTATATTCATCTACAAGTTACCCAAAACACAAGGACATCAACCACACATTATTAGCTAAAATCAAAACTCAAATGCGTGAACCAAAAAGGTAAATCGGTAACACATAGGCTAGCAGTATCATCAAGCTTGCTGCTGGTATTTCTTGAAATGTATCATTTCAAATCCAATCTTCGTCTTTAGTTTACTCATGTAAGATTTCAATTTTCTTAAGTTGTATGAGCTTTAATCACTGGAAATTTCTCACTTGTATCATTTTCCTTTAGACGTTTACGTTTTAGGATTTTCATTATATGCTCAAATTGATTTTGTTTGTGTCTGTAGATTAAAAATAGCAGGGGAGACATTCTGAAGTGTAGCCATTACGTGCCTATTGTTAGCCCTGAAGGAAAAAATATGCCATGTGTCATATACTGTCATGGGAACAGGTGAGCTGCCTTTAATCTTGCTAACTTGAATTTATATATCAAAGAAACTGCTTTCTGATTTTTTGATATAGTCTGGGAAATCAGAGAACCCTTAGTGCAATCTACAACTGTAAAACAGTCACTGGCCTTTCGGTAGTCTCATACTCCCTCAGTCTCATATTAATTGATACGTTTGACTTAACGGTTGATGCGAAGATTAAGGTGTACAAAAGACTTAAGGGTAATAAAGTAAAATAGACACATAAGACAAAAGAATCTTCTTTGAGTGGGAAGGAAAGTTGGGTGTAATAAGGTAAATGAGTAGGCAATAGTTTCTTTAAAAGGAAATGTATCAATCGTTGTGGGATATTTCACCAAGGCATACGTATCAATTTTTGTGGGACAAAAGGAGTAGTTGATTAAGGAAATCTTGGCATTGGTTTTCGTAAAGTTGTATCATGTATTAGCTTCTGATTTTTGTGTTGACTTCTTGAGTGGAAGTCGCATTTGGGTCTTGTTTCTTTAGAATGTTTTTACATGAATAGTGTTTTTTGGTACTAGAACTACCATATGCTTGTTCAAGTGTCTAATTTACAGCCTAATTTGATTATTATCACGTTTGAGTTCAAGCTGCTTAATTTTTATTCTTGCTTTAGAGCAAAGTGAAGAAAAAATGTATCTTTAGTTACAAACAGCAGATCTTTTGTTTTGGCAGTGGCTGCAGGTCTGATGCTAGTGAAGCTGCTATACTATTACTTCCATCCAATATTACTGTTTTTGCACTTGATTTTTCGGGATCCGGATTGTCTGGAGGTGAACATGTCACTTTGGGTTGGAATGAAGTAAGTGAATGAGTAGTTTTTTATTTCTTTTATTACCAACTTTTCAGACAGATTAATTGTGTAAATGACTGTAAGAATGTGTGTGCATGCAAGAGCAGGAAACTGACTGAGGAGAGACCTTTGCTGCCTGATTTAAAGTAGTCTTTTGAGTTCACGTTTTTGTTGTTTTTCTATGGTTTAACGAGAAAGTTTCATGGGAGTGTGAGAAATTATGCATTTATATGACTGCATTTCAGTGTCATGCATTTTTTTTCCTGATTATTGAAGTTGACAAGTAAAGCATATGTGGTAACAGTATGATTTATCAAAGTATTGTGGCCGGAGTAATGTAGTTACCATATGTGCACTACTATCATTATGAACTGCATTTGGTAGTGAGAAGAATGATACTTATTGACTTGAGATCCAGTCATTTGTTACCTTCCAAACTTGTATTGCTATGTGGGTTAATTGCATTCTAGTCTTACAAACTAAACGCATCCCATGTAATGTGCTGAAAGTGGCCGTATTGGTTGTTAAGAAAATTTGATATCTTACAAACATTGCCTGACACTAATGTAATTTTCACAGAAAGACGATCTGAAGGCTGTCGTGGATTATTTAAGGGCGGAGGGAGATGTATCTTTGATTGGTTTATGGGGCCGCTCAATGGGCGCTGTCACTAGGTAAACTGTTCTATGTATCTTGGAATTTTTATTTGAAGTAACACACCTTTAACAGCATTTCTCTAGCTAATTTAGTACTACTGGAACAATGGTTAAAAACCATGGACCTTCTGGTTGTGTTAACCATTGCAAGTTAATGTAATTCTTTGTGTGGGAGAATTATGTGGAAATGTAATTGTAGTAAATTGGTTACACTTCCTTATTCTTTAGTGTAGTTTCCGAAATGTTTATGTAAATAATTTCATAAGTATATTTTACACGTCTTTAATCTTTCTACAATCAGTGTTTTTTACCCTGCCTTGTGATATCATTTGTCAAGAAAACTAACATAATGTTTACAGCTTATTGTATGGAGCTGAAGACCCTTCTATTGCCGGAATGGTTCTTGACAGTCCCTTCTCTGATTTGGTTGACCTCATGATGGAATTAGTTGATACATATAAGTTTCCTCTACCCAAGTTCACTGTAAGTAGAAGCACGAATATTAAGCTGAATATATTGATTTTAGCTGCTTGTGCTTGCCACCCTCTCTTTATCTGCCCCCTTACCTTAAAGCTGAATGAAAAGGGGTTTTTGAAGGAAAACTTGTTTAGGGTGGGGAAAGATAGATTTTAGGTCTTGAAATCGAAAAATGGTTTTGGAGATCTTGGGATTCAGTGGTAATCTGGACCTTTAGAACACTCTGCAATATCTGTTTTTTTTATTGCCAGTTGCAACCTGTGCCTGGTAATTCAGTTGCATTTGTATTTTCTAACGTTCAAGTGCAACCTTTTGATAATTGATCAAGGCTGTCAAAAGAGCACTCAGAGCGAAGCCTAAAGCCCCAGGCCTCCGGCGCTTATCGCCCGCGTCGGATTAAGCGCCGATTAAGCCCTGAAGCGCAGTGCTTCCGTGGAGGCGTGAAGCATGCGCTTCACCAAATTTGGGCCTGAACTTTTTTTCCCCCAAACAAAATTGTGCCAAGTCGGGTGAACCTATTAAATTGGAGTTGGAAATGATGGATCAACTCTAGATTGAGGAACAGGATTTTTTAGAATGTCTTCTGGTGTGCTGCGAAAAGTTGTTTCACGTTTCCGGCAGAAGAAAGATGTCGTACAGCAGCAGAAGAATGGTAGACGGTGGAAGCAGTGGGCATGGCCTGACGCGTGTACAGCAGCAGAAACACGTTAAAGTTTTAGTTCTTGTCTCCTATTTGCTTCATTTTCTTTTTGCATAAAACTATTTATTCCATTTTTTATGATATAAATAACTATGGAAATAATAATTGGCCACAGATTAGCACAAAAAATAATTAACTCTTGTACTACATTTGTTCTTTTCTTCAAAATTTTTTTACTAAATTATCAAAATTAAACATGTTTGATGCTATTTGTGATATGGTGGCATTTATTTTTAATGCGGCACTTTACATCACTGAAGCCTGCGCTTTTGCTTTGCGCTCTTGACCTCTTAGCACTCCAATGCGCTTCGCGCTTTTAAAAACCTTGTAATTGATTCTGGAGCTGATCAACAATGTCACACATCTTATGTTTTTCTGTCTTAGATTATACTAGAGGTAGAATTACTTAACATATGATATACTCTGTTATGACTGCTAGAAAGTAGGGAGTCCTTCTATTTTTATGTTTTTATTTCATTTGTATCTATTAATGTTCTCAATGCTTCTTGAGTTTCTCCTTAAACTACTAAGGTTGCTTGACATTAAACCTCAAATGGCGTAGTCCAGGGGTCGGGGCTTTATGTTGTGCAGAGGCCTCTGCATGTTTAGCCATTTGGTTGTGGTTGGATGCTTAAACAAAGATATGAACACACTAAAAGAATATTTGGACAACACATCCCTCAGCTTGAGTCAATTTATTGGGAGTTATTGAGCTTCAAACTAAATTAGAACTTTTTTTTTTGAAAGCCATTGTTGGGGTTTTTGACACCATGATATTTCGTGGACTTAACATTCTTGTTCTGCTTTTCAGGTTAAGTTTGCAATTCAGTTCATGCGAAAAGCGATTCAGAAGAAGGCGAAGTTTGACATAATGGATCTCAACACCATTAAGGTGTTTTCATTCGTTTAGATGTTTTCTGTGGTTCATAAGCTTCATTTGTAGACTGCTAACATTTTGAAAAATGTTCATAGAGATGTACATGGTTGTTCAATGTTGCTGAGGAATTGTTAAAGGCTATAGTTGAAAATAATATCGTGGGTCAACATAACAAGATATCTTGAAGATAAACATGTCTTGGAGTGTATGGGATTACTGGAAATTAAGATTGGATTTATTTGGTAAAAATTTTCGGAGCCAGTTTGTACTTTGAGTTTATGTGCATGAATGCAGACTGTTAGATAAACTATTATGCTTCCTATGTTGGACTTATTGATTCAAATCAACTTATCATAATGACAGTTCTGAAATTTGATAATACCAGTTCCTCAGATGAGGGTTGTCTCAGGAAAATACTTTAACTTAAATCATTGCCACTTTGCATTTGCATGAATTAGTATCAACGTGAATTTTATCATTGAAGGAGATTTTGAGCTGCGTTGCATTTTAAGATTTTCATTTGTTGCATCAGTCACAAGAACCTGTTTCCTTCGATATTTAGGCTTTCCATGAAAGTAATGTTTACATTTTGTCATGTTTTTTCACAGGTTGCCAAGTCCTGCTTTGTTCCAGTTTTATTTGGGCATGCTGTTGATGATGATTTTATTCGCCCTCATCACTCAGATCGTGTATTTGAAGCTTATGTCGTATGTTTCTTCCCTATCTATTATTGTCTTTTCTGATAAACTGTTGATGGGATTTCCCATATTTTTGTTTTTCTTACAAAAACCATGTGGTTAATGTGAGATCTAGACTTTGATAAGAGTAAGGGATACTGGGGTGGTCCATGTTCCCTTCCTTTTCAATTTTAATATGGTTGTTACACTGAGTTATTGGGGAATCTCAAACTCGGGTTAGTTTTTTTCACTGTTATTGAAAATTTCAGACTTATATTACAAGGTCAAATTCTGAATATTTGGTGATATAATAGATTTTATTGTGGAATATGTCATTCATTTGAAGAATTTGATTACATGTCCAGCATGTTATTATTTTCTTTGGGATTGCTGAATGAAGTTTAGGGACTATGTGTCTCAAGACTTTGTGGCAAGCCATCACTTTGGTTGCTTACCCTGGAAGTATGGAGTTTTTATGGGAATTTCTCCTCATAAGCCCAAGGAAGTACAGATGACAGCAGAGTTCATTTATAAAGACGCAAAATGTTGACTTAATGATGCTAGTTCTGAACATAATTTTTGCCAAGGGTTGGCAATGCTTCAGCGCTTTCTTATACCAGCACTGTAGGACAAAGAACTAGCAGCACAAAAAAGATGTCCTTTCAAATACCCCTTCTGTCCCAGAAAAATGGAAACATTTTTACTTTTTGAGATGTCCCAGAAACACTGAAACGTATTCTTTTGAGGAAACTTTGTAACTCTACTTTAACCTCATTACGCTCAATTTCCCTTTTCCACTCAAAAAATTATTTTTATCTTATATGCGTATTTTACTTCCTTACCCCCAAGTCTTCCACACTTCTTAATCTCCTTGCCCAATCAAACATTTTTGTGGGACAGTGGGAGTAGTAGTATTTTGTAAGGTTGCATTGATGCGCTCTGATTTATATAAAGATTTTACTTTTTTCAGAGCTTCCATCTACATGATACATGAGAACAAATTTTGTTTAGGAGTGTTGATTTTTCAATTCAACTATCTTCTTTATAATTTTGGAGGTATAGTCATTAAAACCAATATGTAACAAATGCATCCTCGCACTCCATGCATACTGGTTTATTTTATTAGCTTCTTTCATGTGTTGAGGAGTTTTTATTTTGGGTTCTGTAGCGATTTGATACTGGAATTTTCAGGGAGACAAGAACATAATCAAATTCGAGGGGGATCACAATTCTCCGCGCCCTCAGTTTTATTTTGATTCAATAAATATATTTTTCCACAATGTTCTACAACCCCCTGAGGATGAGGTGGGTGAAACGTTTTTTGACTCACTGCACAATTACTTTGGTAAGGTAATTTAAACTTCACGCCTTTTTTATGTTAAATCCTGGAACCACTAGATTTCAGTGTTAACAAGCACTGTGCATACTGAAGTATTTTCTCATTCAGGGTTGGGCCATGCCGAAAAGAAGTTTTCCTCCAAATTCATCAACAACAACAGAAGGTATGTGTATTATAACCTCTGTAACTAGTGGATTTCCAAATCTTTTTAAATATATTAGTAGTAGCCTTATAGTTGGTGTCTTTCTCATTTGTTTAACATCCAGAAGAAGTGGTAGATGGCACAGTAAATGCCATTGAACAAGTGCGCTCTAGAAGACCTATGAGTCGAATGGAGGTCAGTTTGTCCTAGACCTTTAGGGGGCCTTTATTTGGAGATCTTGTCCATTTTTTCGGTAAATTTTCTTTGGTAAAACATGGTGAATTTGATTTTTTTTGTCAGGGGTAAAAAAATTGTTTCTTAAACTTCAGAAAGTCGTGTTTTGATATTGAAACTTTGTTTTAGGCTTTCTACTTCAACACGAGTTTTCTCAAGTCCATAAAACAAACTTTTCCATCTCCATAAAACAAACTTTACCCAAACTATCAGAGGAAATTGGGAAAGATTTTTGTTTATAAATAATTTGTATGCCTTATATTGTGTGTGTGTGTGTGGTGTTTAATCATTGGCATGCTACCTTTTCTCTGGTTAAAATTAGATCAAATCAAGTACCAGCAGCTCTTGTTTAACTTCAGCGCCCGTTCACAGGTACCATCGGATACTTCTTCAAGTCAACCCGAGTCAAAGGTACTTCTTGCCTTTTCTAGGAAAGAAGCTTTCGCTGAAGATGCACATTACAAAACTAATTTATGTGAAGAAGTATTTTGGTCACATTTTATTCAAAAAGGTTAAATAAATTTGCTAAACTATATTGGGTGCCATCAAATCATGGTATGGAACTGATTAAATCATTATTCATAAGAAGCAAATCCGCTGAGAGAAAAAACTTGGTGAGAGCTCTCTTACATACACGACTTCTTGCTGCAGGAGAATAGTACAGATACTGATGATGGCACATCATCATCCAAAATGATTAGTATCGAATTGTCTAACGGTCATCCAGTTGGTCCTCATGTGCCAACCACAACAGAGGATGACGATTACTTGGAATATGAATTTGAGGACTTTACAGGTTTTCCTTCCAATGTGGAAGAGGAAGAAAGGGTAAGTTATAGAAGTCATTCATCATTTACTTCTCACTGCATTACAGATGCATAACCAACTCTGGTCATCATTTTCTTAGATGGTCATGGAAGCAATAATTGAGTCCTTGAAGGACTTGGAGGTGCGCCATCCCCAGGCAGAAGACCAGATTGCTGCTATTGATACCTCGGATGCAGCACAGAAGAACAGCATTGATCGCCCAGATGATGCTTCAAATATAGGACAGCCTGTTTCCTCAAGTTCAGAGACCAATTCTGACAAAGAAGAGAAGCAAGCACCTTCAGGAGAGCCGGTAGATGTTCCTAGTAGTGTTGCTTCTGAGCATACATCTCCAGACACCAGCATCTCAAATTCATTTATGTCAACCCTCGAACCACGGAGTGCTGGAACCTCAGCTCGAAGTGATGCTTCGGCAAGTGTTCAGAGCTCATCAGATGGCGATATGTCATCCAGTACAAAAGCCACTCTGACTGTTGAGCGGAATCCATCGAACCATATCATGGATGGTTTGATGCGCCGCTGGGATCTGAATTTCTTTCGCAACGGTAGACAAAAGAGTTCCACTGACACCTAGTGAATGGAGAATTTGGTGAGGTTCTTCTTGTTTTGTAACTAAGATAGTATTAGGAATTGATTGTGTTGTACAATTGTTGACAAAGAAAGGGAAGCAAGGGGAACAAAGGAAAAGATATTTATTACTTAAAAAGTAGGTTTTGGAAATTTTTTGGAGGAAAGAAAACACAGGTGAAATTATGAGTGAGTTGATTTGCTTGCTATACACGCCTTGTTATCTGTAGAATGACTTCGATTGTATATGACCGGCTATTTCTTATTATTATATTTGATGGGCTTTGTTGTGTTTCGTCCCTTTACAGCTCAAAGTCGCAAATTTAATTTTAGAAAAGATTTGAAATTTCAAATCTTTATGTCAACGATTGTGTAACAACTCGATTAAACAGGTGATGGGTGCAATATTGAAGCCCAATGAACAATTCTTACATCCTTCATGAGCAACTTAACATCCTTTCGTCAATCAATGATGCTAGCTCCTCCATTTCTAATTCTACATTTCTATTCCAATTAAGATAGGTTTGAGATGAAAGATTTATGTAACCGACCTCAATCAATTAAGATTAAGACTAAGTTGATTGATTAAATAGTAAGTTCCTTCATACAAATCATCTCACAAACAAGCACACGAGTGAAATTTACAATTTTTTGAGAATGAAGAGAATTTTTAAAGAGAAGTTAAAGTAAAAAAACTATTCCACATTAAAACAAAACGTAAAATTTTTGCTCTGTCAAATATGAAAGTAATAAAGTGTACAAAAAAAACAGAAAAAAAAGGTGTTGTTATAAAAGAGGATAATGAGGTAAAATAAATATGACAAAAAAAAAACAAATTAATGAAAGACAAATATCCACATTTTTTTAGGAGTGTAAAAGGTAGAGAAAAGTTACGGGGCGGGTTTGTTAATTGTGGGACCCATTGCGAATCAGAGTACACTGCAGCAAGGTGATTTCTAGTGGGGTCCACTCCATTCCATAGACAGTTTGGAATCTCTGCAACAAAAATCATCTCCAACTCTCTCTCCTCCTCCCACAGCTCTAAAAGTTGTTGGGCATTTTCCTTGTGAGCTCTGCACTCTTCTTCCCCTGCATCACTTACCTCTCCTTTTACAGCAAGTTAGTATTAACTTTTGGAATCAGTTACATTCTTCTCCATCACTACAAGAACCTAAACCCCTCTTCTCATCTTCTTCCTCTTCTTCTTCCTCTGAAACTTGCAGCTCAACATTACTGTGGCCATGGAGAATGTTGGGAAGATGTTCGAGGAAATGACCCAAAAGGATGAAATGGCAACCAACTTTACCTCATTCCCACAGTTCTCCTTCACTGGCGCAAGTTTTGAAGAGAAGGCTCCTTACCATCACCAACAAGGTTTCATGGAGCTTGTTGCTAAAGAAAACCCGCTGCTTTCCTGTGCTCATCTGGGTTTTGATGTTGGTGACAGAATTCATGGACTGCAGCAAGATGAGGGATTTTATCATCCGCAGTTCCAAAGCAGCCATAGGAGCTGCAATATGATCATGCCTTCCTTTTCACCGCCTGAGGACCTTATGACTCTCTTCTATCAATCTAACCTGTCCCTGTCCTTTGCAGCTGATAGTGCAACAAGTGCCTCGGGTTATTGTGGCCCAGAGTTTCACCTGAACTCTCCTCTGCAGCCTCCTCATCTGTATCCAGTGCATCATGATCAGGGCTCTCCCAGTCTGTCTGGGACTCTTCTGGATGAAGGAGATAGAGGGGTTGCTGAGGGCACCAGTCATAAGGTGAAGGAAGTTGCCAAGGGTGGGAAGAAACACTTCAAATCTGAACGAGAGAGGAGAATTCATTTCAATTATCGGTATGATGCCTTGAGAAACTTGATCCCTAACCCAAGCAAGGTAGATAGATCTCTTCTTTTAAACTTGATGTGATCTATTTAAATCAATGGAACAGTAGATATCTTGTTTATGTTGACTTATTTCCTGTTCTTCTGGTGCGTTGTAATGTCTTTGTGAATCAAGAATGATAAAGCATCGATACTAGGAGATGCCATAGAATACATCAAAGATCTTGGTAGAACAGTTAAGAGACTGGAGTTACTTGTGGAGAAGAAGAGGTGTGGAAGAAGCAAAAGGCGTAGAATTGAAAGTGATCCTGCAGCAGCAGTTTTCCTGGACCAACTTCCTGCGGATCAAGACCAGTGCTACAACTCCTCATTGAGGAGCTATTCATTTCAGCGAAAATCAAAGGACACGGAAGTTGGTATTAGAATAATCGGTGATGAAGTTACCGTCAAATTGGTTAATAGAAAATTCAGAAATTGCTTTACAATTGTGTCCAAGGCACTTGAGGAGCTCCAGCTTGATATCCAAGATGTTTCTGGTGGTCATGTTGGTGACTATTGCAGCATGTGGTTGACTACAAAGGTTTGCTATTATTTCTGCTGTATGTTCTATGATGCATTCAGCTGTTTGTTTGCTTTTTGGTTTTAACATACACCATGCTTCATATTTATCATTGCAGATTTATGAAGGCTCTTCTGTTTATGCTAAAGCTGTAGCTGAAAGACTCATCCAGGTTTTGGATGGACAAGATCCAATTTCATGTCAGAGTAGCAACTGCTAGGACTGAGAGCTGATGTCTGGATTTCTGAGGGACAATGAAGGTGCTTTGCCCTCTGGTTCAAATGTCCACATTCTTCATGTTAACAGTGTCACAAATTAAATAGAAAAACCTGAAAACGCTATAAGCTTTTACTAGTTTTAGGTCTTTAACAAAGATGCACTCCAACATACTTGTTGTTTGAATGCTTGATTGTCCAGTCATCCTTCAAATATGATTTCAGATTATCATATGATTGTTGCATATGTTCAGCTCTTAGATTGTTGCATATGTTCAGCTCTGAAACCCATGCAGATTTATCTCCCCACTGAATGTATAAGCATATGAACTGTATGGTCCTCCAATATCCATCTTCTATCTCTGCAAGAAAAATAAACACTTGACACCTCCCTGCCTGGCACTTAGGATTTGTGTTTAGCTGATAGGTTCCATGGAAGGGACTCCTGTGATTGGTTCAACAGGTCTTTGTTTTTCCAATTCTTGTTACCTTTTGCGAAATCTTACAGGTTTCTAGTTGCTTGTTCCAACTCTATTCACGAGTCACATTATTGTCGGTATCCTGATTTTCTTGTCCTTCAAGTAACCCTCCAAATGTGATGCTTCAAACATGAGAGATGGCTTGGCTCTTGTACACGGGTTTTAGTGGGTTGGCCCAATTGAGCTACCTGGGCTGATTCAAGAAAACAAATAGGAAGAAAAAAAAATTGTGATAGGAAAAGTTGAAGGGGAATGTTGGATTTAGTGTTATATTATAGATTTTATTTTATTTTTTTGAGAAAATAATGCACAATACTCAAATTGCACCCGAAAGCTGGGGCGTTACAATACTCAATGTTGCTTCTGGCTCCATTGTTGTCTACAGGTTTTTGGAGTGCTTGCTCTGTAGATGCCCTATGCCGTTGCTTGTGTTTTGAGACGGGTGAGCGCATGTTGTTGTTGTTGTTACCACTTGGAGTGTTTGTTTTGTCTCCAGGTGTGCGAGTGATACTGATGCCCCTCTTCTTAAGAGCTTTGCTCCTTCTGTTGTACAGTAATATATAACCACCATTGATGTTCAAAAAAAAATTTGCTTTCTAGTAGAAAGAACAGAGTAGGAAGTTGAGCGATTAATTTTGCTAATAGATTAATCAAACCAACCTGTCACTATCGGAAAAGAATTTTGGTTCTAATGATAATTTTAGTATATTTACAAAGGAGGTGAACTTATTTTTCTAGGGCCTGTTGACCACATTAACTGTATTTTGGGTGGTGGGTTAGTGGGAAAGAGTAGGGGTGTAAATGAGCCGAGTCGAGCTTGAACATCAATGACTCGAGTTCGAGTTCGAGCTCGGAAGAAAAACGACTTGAGTTCGGTTAGTCATATGTTCGAGCTTGGCTCGAAAGTTCGTGCAACTCGAAACAAACATTGGAGCCACAAGTCAAAATACAAACATTTGGGCCTAAAACTAAACAAGAGATAAAATATATGGACTAAAAGGGATATTTACCCATTTTATTTATTTAAAACATTCTCATATCTACTTCTCACGCCAACTCATTCTTCTTCAACGCATCTCGTTCACAAAGTTGACGGATCTGGTTCTTGACACAAGTGGATATGGTTCTCATCACCGATGGCTTTTCCCTTCGAATCAACTTCTCGAAACAAGAGGCTTCCATCGATCTAGCTCCAACAAATCTGAACTGCAAGAGGCAAGATTACGAGCATACCCAACAATTGCTCAATCTTGCAACCTACAGATGGCGCAAGTGGTGGTAGAGGGTGGGTGGATAGCAGAGCCGGAATCGCGATAAATCACACCGAAATGAGCCGACTTTAACAATTTGTTGTTGAATCATTTGTTGATGATGTCAGATCTCGCGAGCCGCTCGATTCGTTTTACACCCCTAGCTCAATAGAGGGTAAAATTGTTAGATGACAAAATTGTTGAGTTCAAATTGTTAGGATTAAAAACTTGTTGTGTAACTTTTGTAATTAAACCTAAGATCTAACTTTTAACGGAAGTTAGGCTCCAACGAGATTTTTGTAGGATACAAACTTTAAGGTAATTTTTCGAGAATTCTGAAAATACGGGAGGGGTATTTGTTAATCTCATTTACGAACATTTCAAGTTTTATAGACGGCGTAAAATGAAACACTTTTCGTACTTTACCGGAGTATATTAATTTTTAGTTGTAATATTACATTATTAAAAAGGGCGGAATGTGTGTTTTGTGAGTATATCCATTTATAAAATAAGTACCTCACCAATTCAATAAAATAAGAAAAATTTGATTAAAATTTGTATTTATAAATAAGTTAGCTCAAGTTAGCTGAATTTGAATATTTTGGTGCTACTTGAAGAAACGAAAGAAAATTAAAATTAAAATTTTTATATGTTTTAATAAAATGGATGATGGCTAATGGATGATGATGCCACTAATTAAAAATCTCTAAAACATCTATAATCCATCAATATTTTTGTAATCTAATCCTTCTTCGTTAGCTGTATTTATGAGCTTAAACTGAAACACTAGAGGATCAAGTTGTAATAAATACTAAAAAAATTATTCGAGGTTGACCTTAACTTAAAAGGCGTTTGATTCTTTGATTAATAAATTTTGTATGGTTTGGATGGATGGAATTCTTGTAATCCTTTGGGTAAAAGGGTAATTTTACATTTTGAAGCGAAAATATCACCAACGTTTTTTATGAATGAGTAAATTTGTCACTAGTTGTCCCAGATGGCGCTCATGTGGCGCGCTACTGGATGATTATGTGGACATTGATTATACATTTTTTAGAGTTGATATTGAATTTCACCTTAAAATCTGTCACAATTTAAGAGTCGAATTGTTAGTTTTACAAATTTTAAGTAAAATTAAAGTATTAACCCTACAAAAAATGTGCATTCAAGAGAAAAAGCGTAATTCTAAACTTGGATGCATAATTCTCCACCGGGGAGAAAATAATTCTAAAAATATTTAGAACATAATTCTCCATTAATTGCTCTTTAAATACAACAATTTCCATGGTTCCAAATACCTTGGATGCATAATACCAGCCCTAAGTTATATACAGTATTCATCCTACTTGCTATAGGCTAGCTAGTTCCTAAACTTTTGAAATTACAAAATAATCCATGAAAAATACATATTTAGTTGTTGAACTAATCCAAAATTCTACATAATTGTTCTGGATGGATATTGAGTTGAGCCAAGACGTAAGCAGGAGGAGAGGATGAAAGCTTGTGATTAGTTGAATTAATCAAGTCATGAACAGCTAAATTAATTGTGTGATTAGATTAACGAGTAACCAGATAGATATCAGAATCAGTAGGCCCGGCCCAATAATGGGCTCGTTCGTTGCCGTGTTTCAGGAAGCAAAGCAAGAGCCCAACCAGAAAACATCTTGCTTGCGGATGAAGCAATTGGTCAAGTGAAAGCGTTGGACTTCTGCTCCTTAATCCTCTTCTCTCTTTAACTTGACACAATCAAACTCCACACCCAAAACTATGACCCCTACCTAGTAGTTGCTTATTTATCCAAACTCAAATCTTTTCATGGCGTCTGTCTTATACTACTTCAAATTATTATATGAATTACTCAATTTTATATGTTAAAATGTTGAAAGAAGAAAATCTTAAATTAAATATTGGGAAAAACATTATACTTCCTCAGTTCAAACAAAATTGACTTGTTTTCCTTTATAGATTATCTCATCGAAACTGATACGTTTCTTAATTTTTCCCTTCACACTCATAATAGTTACTTTTGTCTTATATGTATACTTTATATTATTACCCTCTAATAAACAATATTCTTTAATCATCGTATACGGTCAATTGTATCAATTCGAAATAACACCATAAATATTACATAACGGATGATGTTTTTATCATCTGGATAAATTGCTCCCTACAATAACAACAGGAGGGAAGCTAAATCCCATATTAACCACTCATTTACATCTACATTTGAGTAATTATAAAAAACTCCCACAAGTTTTGCCATATTTCCACTTTCCCCCTCGCATTTTCGGAATCATCAAAAAAGCCCCCTGAGGTTTGGCTAATTGTATAAAAACCCTATGAACCCTAACACCGTTAATTTTTTTGTTAGAGTTTTTGATTTAATTACAAAAATTGAATCTAAGCTTTTTAACCCTAACAATTTTTATCCAAACTTAACAAGTTTACATTTTCACCCAACCCACCCACCACATCCTCAACCCAGCCCGTTGACCACCGCTAGACAGCCTCTGACCGCCGCTGACCGCCACAAAATAGCGTCGCAAGGCTGCAGGCGAGTGCCAGAACCCCTTCAAAATGTGCAGAGCGGCCGCGATCCCGTCAAATATCATGCACAGGGCGGCTTTGGCTTGGTCACGACGGCCTATGGCGTGCTCGCAACATCCCAAGTTCGCTCGTGGCGGCCCAAGGTTCGTTCGCGTCGGCCTTCCGTTCGCTCGCGAGTGGCCCTAGGCTCAATCGCAGAAGCGCTAGGCTCGCTCTTGGCAGCCCGGTGTTCGCTCGCGGCGGTGCTGGGTTCACTTGTGGAAAGGCTTAAGGTTCGCCCGTGGCGGCCCTCAATGAGATCGGCGTGTTTGGCTGTCAGTGGATGGGATTGGGCGGTTGGCTTGCATGTTTCAAGGAAGGTGTGGGAGATGAGGTTGGGTGAAATTGTAAACTATTAGGATAAGTAGGGTAGTTTTGTTAAGGTTAGAATAGTTTAGGAGAAATTTCCATAATTAAATCTTAAAAACTAGTAGAATCATAAACGGATGTTAGTTTTAGGGGTTTTTTTTGCATATTTCATCAAACCTCGGAGATTTGTTTTGAGAATTTTGAAAATACGAGAGAAAAAGTGGAGAATATGGCAAATCTCGGGGGTCTTTTGATAATTACCTTTACATTTAGACTCCATTGTGTTTGTTGGACTTAAAAGGAAAAAAAAGATGCGATAATGATTGAGAAAGCTGACTTCTGATTATATTTTTCCCAGTGAATATGGAAGATTCCTATTTTTCATTCTTAAAAAACCAAAGAAATAAGAAATCTTCAGAAAACTCAACGCCCCTAATGGAGTGGAGTATTTTATGCTGCAACTGGCCTATTCGTTACCGTATGTACGACCTTGTATTATTAGAAATGTTTAACTTACAAAAAAAAAGCTCAAACCTTTACAACTGAAAGGCTCTTGAATAATACAAAGACAACAAATTTCAAGCAAGAATCTTGGGGTCCAAGACACAGATGGCGGCAAAGACAACACAATCTTTTCCAAGAAAACACGATGGATAGAGAAATGACTTAGCGTTACTCTTTCCCTCACATTTCCGTAACACAAGCTTGCCCCTGAAGCTCACTCTTCCCCACCATTTATAAACCGCCACTCATATCACAGAGATAACTACGTCAAAGCAGAAACCAAAAATCTGATATTTTTCAATTATAGTCTAAAAAGATTACAACTTTGGATCTTCTGATCTCTGATCCAGGTGAATGGATCGAGGAAGTTCCTCGGAGGAGGCCGATGGCAGTGTTCGTCTGAGTATGCTTGAGCTGAGGAAACTCAGTGAGGCCTGTCGTTCCAACAACGACCTGTTTGAACCCCAGATCAGCATTGGGGAGAAGAGAGACAGCAATGCGGAGCCGGTTGCTCGTGGTTTGATCCGAGCACCGGAGAAGAAGTTGACCTTGTTCGCTCTGCGCCTTGCCATATTTGAGAAGGCTGCTACTGGTCTTGGAACCCTCGGTTTTATCTGGGCCACAGTTGTGTTGCTCGGTGGATTTGCCATCAAATTAGACAAGACTGACTTCTGGTTCATCACGATCATCCTTTTGATCGAAGGGACTCGAATCTTCAGCAGGAGCCATGAGCTGGAATGGCAGCACCAAGCTACCTGGTCTGCAACTGGTTCAGAAACTAACAACTTTCTTGCGGTGAGAACAGGCTCACAAGGTCTAACGGAGGCTGTAAAGACAGCTGCCTCTCCTTTTTCGGTTGCCAGAAAACGAGGACAGCAAGAAGTAGCAGGTGGTAATGGCTTGCAAAGTGGAAGCTTTGATTGCCAGACACCTACTAGGACATGGATAAGTTCTGATGTTCCTCTGCTGCCCTACGGTCAATGGATGTTCCTGTCAAGAAATGTGAGC
This sequence comes from Stellera chamaejasme, assembly GCA_024586325.1. NCBI lineage: Eukaryota > Viridiplantae > Streptophyta > Magnoliopsida > Malvales > Thymelaeaceae > Stellera > Stellera chamaejasme. The sequence goes on from CM044984.1 coordinate 33,389,923, forward strand.
AAGTTGCTTTACTGGCTGCAGCTTTTATCTGCACTATCTTGCGTCGTTCTGTCATCAATGAAGCTTATCAGGCGCAACTATGGGGAAGTGGATAAAGAAGATAACGAGAACAGAAATAGGCAGAGTGCGCTTGATATCTTCTACGCCTTGGCTCTGGCCGAGGCTCTCTTGTTTCTGATGGAGAAAGCATATTGGGAGTACAATGTTATATTCTGCAAGTTGTTGGAGCAGGTGAATAGGGACTGTGAACTGGGGCCTTCAGGTGTGGTATCGATTAAGAGGTTCTTCTATGATGCTTATTCAAAGTGTGTCAATGGAAGCATCTTTGATGGGCTGAAAATGGACATGGTTTCATTTGGTATGGAGCTATTGGGTTCCAGCTCCTCCGATGAGCAGCTGATAGGAGCAAGCATTCTTCTTCAGTTCGCTATGAGCGTGAGATTTTCGGATGACACACTGCAGAAGATTGGGGCGAACTTGGCAGTTGTGGAGAGGCTAGTTGAGATGCTGAACTGGAAGAACCCATCAGAGGAAGAAATCAGAAGATCAGCTGCAGAGATACTGTCCAAACTGGCTGGGAAGAAGCAGAATTCATTGCGTGTTGCTGGAATACCGGGTGCAATGGAATCCATATCATCTCTGCTGCAGACAAACAGGAACTCCAGCAGTGCAGCAGATGAAATTGGTGAGAAGAAGCCTGTCTTCTTTGATCACACTAGTCACACTTTCTGGACATTCAATCATCTGGGTCTTCTCATACTGAAAAAGCTGGCGCGAGATCATGATAACTGCGGGAAGATTGGGAACACAAGAGGCCTCTTAGCAAAGATCATAGACTTCACGCATGCTGGTGAGAGGCTGCTGAAAGATGAGAATGTACCATTGTCACAGATTCAGACTGTGAAGAGATCCCTGCAGGTGGTGAAAATGCTTTCAAGCACAATCGGCACCACAGGGAAGCTCCTCCGAAAGGAGATTTCAGAGGTAGTTTTCACAGTCAGCAACATCAGAGACATTCTACGCTATGGAGAGAAACATTCAATGCTGCAGAAACTATCCATAGACATCATAACCAGTCTCGGGCTGGAAGAGGAAGCACGAGAAAGGATCGGGAGAACGGGAGGAGTTCTAAAGGAGCTGTTCAATATCTTCTTCAATGAGGGGAATCCAGAATATCAAAATCAAGTAAGGTGTGCTTCAGGAGATGCATTAGCCATGCTTGCCTTGGAAAGCAAGAGTAATTGCGTTAGGATGTTGAAGTTAGATGTGCTGCAGAAGCTCGTAGCAGGACTAGAGGTCCCGCTGCTTCGTGTGAACTCAGCTAGAATCTTGAGGAACTTGTGCACACATGCTGGAGAAGAATGCTTTAATGAGTTGAGGGCTGTGACAGTTTCTGCTCCAATTGTAAGTTCTTAGTTCCTTGCATCTTAAGTAACCTGTAGTTATCAAAATCTTGGAACCCTAACTGAATTGTTTCATCCCGGTGGCAGGTGCTTAAGGCCATAATGTCAGATGAGAACAAACTGCAAGAAGTTATGGTTGGACTAGGAGCACAACTATTCAAATTCATGACTCCTGAAGAAACGAGCATAATGTTCGACGTAGCTGGTATTAAGGAGGTGGAATTAGGAAACACTCTGATCTGTATACTGAAGAAGTACAGAACTCCATCAGCCAAGGTTCCCCGGATAAGGAGGTTCGCAATCGAGTTAGCTATATGGATGATTCGTGAGAACGCAGAGCACATACGAATGTTCAAGAGTTTGGGGATGGAGGAAGAGTTGGAGGGTGTTTTAGAAACTACAGCAGAAGTGGAGAGTTTCAACATTTTCTCTGGCACAGTTGGGCTCAGCAGGCATAGCACAACAATTCACTCCCTTGTTGAATCTGCACTGATGCTGCTGAGTGAGAGATGAAACTTGAAAAGCAAAAAACCTAATTTCACAGAGACTGGAACTGTAATTTGGATCCTGTTCTGTGCTGTACATAAGCATTTGTTTGGTTCATGGAGATTATTTTTTCCCTAAAGCAATAAGGTTTCCAGCAATAACCAAAACATGTTGGAACTACTTAAATATAATAAAAGAACATATAAGATTTTTCCTGCTGCCTTGGCTTGAGGTTTTAATGTTCTTCTCTGTATCATTCACCTTACCTTACTTGTGACGGAAGCAAATATCCCTGCTTGACGCCTAGGACTTGCATATCTGGCTCCTGCCTGATGTTTGAATTGTAAAAGAAAAGAAACCAAGTACTAATTTGCAAAATGTCACACTTATTGTTCAGACCATACATTAGGATGCAATTTTGGTTGCATAAAATACATCTGTTTAAGCCAAGTAAATGGGATAAAAACGCTAGAAGTTTAGTTTGCTGAAGCTAGTTTACACTTTTCAAAAAATAAAAAAACAAAGTTTCCAAGGTACTATGGTCAAAATCCATTGTTGACAGCATGGTGGAATAACATTCTGTTGTTGGGTTAATTGACAATTGACTTCATATGCTTGATAAAGCTCTACAAGATAAAAACCAAATGTCAAATTGACTACTGAAATTCACATAAATTTTAGCAATGCAAAGAAAAAAAGAGTATGAAAGAGGTAGTTTGTGAAATGCATGTCTTTTTAAGAATAACAAGACGTCAAACTACAAATCAACAATTCAACGTCAACATACTCCCAGAGGATCCCTCTTTCTCATCGTCATAAGGATTGCGGCGCTTGCTTCCCGAGCCCCAGAAACAAATCCAAATAACATAATGCTGTTCTTCTGCAGTTTATACAGTATGATGCTGATTCATTCATCCAATGCAATGCTTGCGTATGTGTTCCTAGAAGCATGCAAATTTTCCACCATGATTCTTACTTAAGTATCATCCTTTACTGACAATGTAAAAACATTGATCACCCCCAACCTATGTGTTCACTTTACTTCATCCAGGAGTAAAAAAAACAGAGAGGAAGAAATTACCACAGTAACTCATTTTAATCCCCAGAAGACTTCACAACAGTTCAAATAGTGAAAGTCGCAGAGCATTAAAATGAAATAACCAATAATATCTGAAAAGGAAGTTAGGAAAAATATAAATCATCATCATCATTAATTCACCTTATTCCCAGCTATTTTGGGCTCAGTAACATGAAGTTTAAAGAATGAATTGATTGCTTTGACTTAGCTAACACCATCATGATAGGTTTTCTCCATTTACATGAAAAAGTGTCAAAAAATGGTTAAGGGTTGAAAAAGCTGTGACAGTCACGTTCATAGTTACAGTATTGATGATAATGTAAAATCACAATGCTCATCATAGAGTAACATACTAAAGCAATAGGAGAAAAAAAACCCTGAATTATGAAAATGGTCAGCTTCACATGAAACATGTCAGTGATTTCAGGTATGAATAGAAGAGAAACCTGTCCTGAACAAATCCTTGAGTGCTAATGCTTAGTAGTTAATTTAAAAATCAAGTCTTGTTCAAGGAACCAAAGAAAATATACTTTGTTCACAAGAGTAAGCTGCCTCTCTACAGCACCATGCTTTCCTGGGATTCATGTAAGTGCAATGGGTACAGAATCATGCAGTAGGACACTGAGAACTGACTCTTCAGATTGAGCCACTGTATTCTTAAATGCTCAAGATAAACATGTCAAACAAGAACCTGTAAAAACAGCCGGGAAGATTAAGGTCTCAAACCACCGCTCTCCGCTGCCGAACCTTGGCTTTCTCGGCATCAATAATCGACCCCACCAGCCTCACCGCCTCCTCCAGCCTCCCCTGCGCATTGACCACAACATAATCGAAGTTCCTCACATGTTTCACCTCCTCCCTCGCCGTCGCAATCCTCACGAGCAGCTCCTCCGTGCTCTCCGTTCTCCTCCCAATCAGCCGCTCCACCATCGCCGCCTCGCTCTCGGCGACCAGGAAAATGAACACCCCAGAATCTCCGAGAATCTTCCTCAGCGTTGTGGCCCCTTGAATATCCACTCTCAACACAATATCACACCCTCTCGCCATGGACTCCCGAATCTGCCTCTTGGGTATGCCTTTGTAGTCGCCGTAAACCAGAGCATACTCCAGCAGCTCGCCCTTATCAACCATGGACAAAAACTCCTCCTTTGACACAAAGAAATAGTCTTTCCCCTCTACCTCGCCAGGCCGCATTGGGCGGCTGGTGGCGGTGACCACGAAATGGAGGTTATCCCTCTCCTGTCGCAGCCGCTTAATCACCGCATCCTTGCCAACGCCACTGGGGCCGCTTATAACGATGATGAGAGGATTCGGGGAGGGCCAGATTGGGTCTGAACTGAAAGATGACCCGAGAGCGGACTCGAGGGCGCGAAGCAATTCGGGTCTGGAGGCCTTGTCGAGGGACGGAATAGGTGGGGCTCTGTCGGAGTCCGCCATCATCCTGATGGGTGTTGAAGATAAGAGCTTGGGGAGGAGAATCGAGGGTTTTGGTGAGGGATTGGTGAGAGTGGGGAATGAGAGGAGCTTGGAGCGGGAAAGGGATGAAGTGCAGAGCCTGCGAAGCATGAGATGGATTGAGATCCGAGAAGAAGGGGGGTTTTTGGGTGGGGTTCTAGCTCCTCTGCAATTCTCCGATTCACAAGGTCGTTCGATTAGGACGGCCGTCCTCCACGTTAGGAACGTCCTAGCGATTCATTTCTTATTTTTTAAGTATTTAATTTACAATTTTTTCCTTCAATTTTTTGATATTAAAAGAGAATATATATATATATATTAAATGATTTTAAACAAATTAGTATAGTAATCACGTCAAACACAACAACATACAAAGTCAATGGGGGATTCTTTTTAGAATGAGGGGGGAGTACAATTTATATTGTTGTATTCATTAATATTCACTCTGTTTCTTAAAATTTCATACGGTTCAACTTTCAAGATATTATGTTTAACTCAAATATTTATAATAAATTTTTTTAAAAATAATTCATAAAAAATGTATCTAGAAACAAATTATCTTAATATACTCCTTACACAAATTTTAAAATCAAACTGTACAACTTTTAAAGGGACGGTGGGAGTAGCGGAGTGTGGATGGGTGTAGTTATATTAGAGTAGTTATATTAGAGTATATGATATTACTCATTCCGTCTGCAAAAGATTATTTTTTTATTTTTTATAGTTTCATATTATTTAATTTATAATTTTTTTCATGAATGTTTAAATATTAAAAATTAAATAATTCACGTGTATCAAAATTTGCAATCTAATTTTTTTAAATAATTTTTTTCTAATATTTTTTTATATTGTTTATCTTTATTAAAACTTGAGTCAAACATTAAATCTTATAATAACAAAGTCAAATCAGACAATTTTTGGCGAACGGAGGAAGTATATTATCCTCACTCTGTTAAAAAAAATGCTTCATTTCTTTTTCAACATTTAATCTATGTTTTTTTTTTCCTTGTGAAAAACTGTATATGCAAATGATAAATGAACATTTGCAGTTTGTAAATATATTTATTTTGATTTTTTTAAGAAGTTCTTCATAGCAACAATAAGTCAAACACAACATAAAAAGTCAAATGAGCATTTCGTTTTGGGACAGAGTGAGTACTATTCATAAATGGTAACCAATTTTTCTCGATGATGGATGAGTGTAATTAGGCTATAAGGGTGTATGGTGTAATATTACTCCCTTCGTCCCTGAAAATTTGAACACATAAAGTTACTAAATTGTCCTCATTTTATTTTTTTCTTTTTCTACATTGTTGTTTGTGCACTTTTAACAAATGGGCATTTACGTAAACATATACAAAAATCTTACATTTACCTTAATCTTCTCATCAAGTTAAACCATTCAATCTTTTGAGGATGGAGGGAGAGTTGACTCATTTAACTTTTATTCTTCAAGGTTCTAACTCGAGGCGAGGTTCAAACTCAATCATCGGCCAGCCCGCCCATCAGGTGAAGTTCCAACTCCCCCCGCCTGCCCCAAAGGTGTTTCCACCTTGTCGCGCTTGACCTCGAGTTGAAGTTCCAACTTGCCCCACTCACCGCCCAAACCGCCCAAGGCTAGGTTCCAACTAGGGATGTAAAATGTGTCGAGTTGCTTGCGAACGAGCTCGAGCTTGAGCTCGAATTACATCAAACGAACCGAGTTACACGAGCCACGAACTCGAGCTCGAACTTGAATATAGGCTCGTATGATAAAACGAGTTGAGCCTTGAACCATGTAAGTTCGGCTCATCGAGTCGAATTGGAGCCATACCTAATTACAATAATACCATTATAATCTAACCTAATTTCACATTCCTAACCTTCCCATCATTCAAATCTCTAACCTCAGAAAGTTACCTAATAGTCTCGTTCCAAGGTGGGCCGAGCTCTCGGATGCATAAGAGAGGATCTTCTGTCGAGGGAGTAATCTGCAAGGGGAGAAATGGAAATCTCTTAGGTGCATAAAGAGGAGGGTGTGTTTGTAGGTAGTGAGTACCTATTTCTAGGGCTCCTTATATAGGAGTTGGATGAGGACAGTTCCTCGAGTGTGCCGTGATCGTGAGGCACGTTTATGAAAGGTGGAGGTGCTCCCGTGGATCATAAGTGCGGTTAAGATAAGTGGAAGACGCTTTTGAGATCCTGGGCCAACTGACGAGTGTTGATTTTAGATCTTCATTAATCTCATTCATGTGCATAATGTGTTTTATCATAATCATGTCTCTCCACTTTCATAAAGAAGAAAGAGGAGAATGAGGGAGAAGAAGAAGATGAAGAACGTACCTTGCACCAAGGAGAAACAACAAAAGGAATTTGTTCCTTGCTCCTTAAAAACGCATGCTCCTTTTCTTCTTGTTCAATCACCTGAATCTTCAAGTCCTTGAATTGCTCCAATTGGGCGGATTGCATGTATATTCAAAGGGGAGAATTGTGTTAAATAAACACAAGAAGGTTCACCCAAAATGCTCTAAGAAGTGCCTTGATAATTCGGCCAAAGAAAAGTAGAGAGAAAGAAGAAGTATTTCGGATTTGAGTGCGTCTTGGCCGAATTCCTCACATCTATATTTATAGATGGAGGAAGGAAGTTACAAGGGGAGAAATAACTCCCTCATAGCTGAAAGTACACATACTTTCGGCCTTGGAGGTGTTTATTCCACCCTTGTACAGAAATAAGCCTTAAAGGCTTGATAACTACTCCATAGTCGAAATGGTGCCTCTCTAAATGGCACCCATTCGGCCTAAATGGACTCCTCTTGGCCGGTTACACATGTGTATCCGCCAAAGAGTTCATCCCATGTGGTAAAGTGCATACACCATGCACTTCCAATGGCGCCTTTTACCAAAATGTCCTCATTTAGTCCAAAATGTGTAATTGGTAGTTATTACTCTTGAAATATCACAAAGATATGTCATTTGGTCATATCACATATAATTGAGCTCATGTGAGCTTCTTTCAGCTCACCTTGAGATGCAAGTCACTTCTCCATCAAGACTAGCTCATTTGAGCTCAAGTTGACTACTTCTAGTCAACATGAGCCGGGGTTAGCTGTCTTGAGCTGTGGATTGCTATTTTTAGCCACCATTAGTTGAAGTTGACAACTTCTAGTCAACTTGAGTTGGTGTTAACTACTTCTAGTTAACTTGAGCTGCATACAGCTACTTCTAGCTGAAGTGAACTCACTTTGAGCTGAGTCAGGCTACACCCAGCTAGTGTTAGCTCAAATTGAGCTCATTGAGCTAACTTGAGCTCATTGAGCTAACTTGAGCTGATTTGAGTTGTCTCCAACTACTTCTAGCTGGAGATGAGCTGAGGGAAACCACACCTAGCTTTCCTCCAAGTGAGATGAGCTAAGTACAGCTACTTCTAGCTGCATTGAGCTAAGGCAAGCTACTTTTAGCTTCCTTTGGACTCACATTTAGCTTCATGAGTTCAAGTACTACATCAAAAGAAATTGGCGCGTCATGAATTCCAATAACGAGATCATGGGTGATCGTGGTTTCCTTGTGTCCCAAACATTCCTGTTTTTCTCCAAGTTATCAAGTGTTGAGAGGCACTGCACGGAGGGCAGGGGGATTGCGAGCGAAGGCCTTGGAGATGAAGACAATCATGTTTTAATCTGATCATGATGAGGATGAGGTGAAAGTGAGTGGGGACCCTTGTGACCAGGTATGCGTTCAGCGGTCTTCTGTAGGCGATGGGGGAGGCATCGCGGATGACCCCCCTTCGCAACCGGTTGTGCCTTAGTGAGTTTGTTGGATGATGAATGTGATGGGCTATACGTGTTGGGCCTTGGTTGGGAGGCCCAAATGTTGGGATGGACCTGATATACCAAGGAGCCCCCATAAAGTTGGATTATGGGTTGGGACCCTGTATTCCGAGTAATGGAAAGGAGGCGACGCTTGGCTGTCGTTAAACCGCTGTTGTGTTCGTTTAGATTTTAACGATAACATTAAACCGTGAGAAGATAAAGAGTTACTCTCCATATAGTATAAAAGGAGAACTTTTGTTCCAAAAGGTTCCACCTTGCTTTTGCTCTAAAAATTTGTTGATTTCGTGCTTGACTTGTTGCGTTTGTCCTTGTGCTGCTGCGTTGGTGATTTTTGAAGTTCCTTTCACTGTCACATGTCACATACGTGTATTGAAGAGGTAAGAGGGTGCACTCTTAGGGGGTAAAGTGCACTCATGGTCCTGTAACTTTAATCATTGTACCACTACGGTCCCGTTTTAACTTTTTGTACTAATAAAGTCCTGTTTTTAAGTTTTTTCTTCATCCATGGTCTTTTTCCGTCCATTAACTGTTAACTTTAATGGATTTGTGGGGAAAATGATAAAATCAGCAATTCAATTGTTTAAAAAAAATTATTTACACCCCAAGTTTTAAACTTAACAATTTAGGCACTCCCAACAATTTTAAACTTAACACTTTAACCCAAATGTTTTAATTACCCAATAACACCCAGCCACCGCCGGGCCGCCACTGACCGCCGCCGGAAAATGCCGGAAACTAAAAAAAATAGCCGAGAACATAGATAGAGGCCTAGAATCGCTAGCCTAGGCCTCGAACCGACGACAGAGGGCTGAGATTCGCCGGCCTGGGGCCGGGATTCGGAGGCCCTGGGCTAGGATCCTGCGGTCCTAGGCCCTGATCTACGTTCTCGTGTATTTTTTTAAGTTTCTGTCATTTTTCGGCGGTGACGGCGGTCGATGGTAGCTGTCCAGTGGCGGCGGCGGCGACAGCCCGATAGTGGTTGGGTGTTGTTGGGCTTAATTAAAACATTTGGGTTAAAGTGTTATGTTTAAAATTGTTGGGGAGTGCCTAAATGGGTTAAGTTTTAAAACTTGGGGTGTAAATAATTTTTTTAAAAACAATTAAGTGCTGATTTTATCATTTTTCCCACAAATCCATTAAAGTTAACGATCAATGGACGGAAAAGGACCATGGATGAAGAAAAAAAATTAAAAATAGGACTGTTAGTACAAAAAGTTAAAACAGGACCGTAGTGGTACAATAATTAAACTTACAGGACCATGGGTGCACTTTACCCGCACTCTTAGTGTTTGTTGAAATTTCCGAGTGAGAACTCGCGGTCTGTGGTCAGCATTGGTGTTGAGTTTATTATCTTTTCTCAGTTTTGGTTGTAGATGGCACAAAATGGAGACACCGGAGTTGGACCCATTCTGATGAGCCTGGAGAAGACTGCTCTGAATGGCGAAAACCTCGATTAGGAACTGTTGGACAAGTACGCTTTGCCCATGAATGTGACGGACACCCGTCTGACCAGGAAGGCCCTCCTGAGTTCCAAGAAGAAAGAGCCGACGTAGGAGAACCTCCAAAAGTTTACCATGGCTCTGTTCCCGGTGCAGCTGTTTGTCGGGATAAGGGTGCATATTCCAAAGATTATACAGGACTTGTGTGTGTGGTGGCAAGTCCCGCCCACGCAGCTTGGGCCAAATGTGTTTGGGCACATTTGTGCCTTTGCGGTGGCGTTCAAGTTAGAGAAAGTGTCAGTGTTCCCGGATGTCTTCCCGAGGTCTATCGCTTGGACTTGCAGAAAGAGGGGGTATGTTTTCACGTGACCCTACATTACGTAGGGGTGAACTAGATGGTGTCTTTTTTTGTCCCCGCCAAATCATATCATGATTGACAGAATAAATTTTTCTTCCTGTCAACGGACTCGTTGTGGGTGTTCCTCACCGAGTGGATCATGATGCCCACGCACAAGATGGCGGCGAGGCTAGTGCTTACTATGGGAGGGAGGAGGCACGAGGCCTATGGGGGTTTGCTAAAATGGTTGGAAGAATTGTACAACTACTCTTCCTCGGATGGCCACTTCCCTTTCAAGCAGGAGCACCTAGATACGGCGGTGCTCCAATGGGCGAGCCTCAGCACGAGATATCTGGTGGACAAGGAGGTCCCTCCGTGTTTTGAGGAGTGAACTTGTAATTGTCACGGGGAGGTGATGGAGGCCCTTGAGGCCACTTTCAAGTGACAGCGTGATGAGTATAGAGTTTGCTTAAGTCGGTTAAGGCATGTTTTGTGTATTCTTCTTGTGTGTAGACAAGCAGCCCCGCGTGGACATGGACAAGAAGAAGGCCAACACCTTGGCTGTTGTGGGTGCCCACTTGGCCATTTACCAAGGGAAGGGGCTTGCAACGTTGATGACTCGGAGTTTACTCCCCTCACACAAGCATATCTAGCGGTGTCCCGTACGAGGGTGAGGGGTCCGCTCTGAAAAGGAGGAAGATTGCCTCGGTGGAGGGCCCTTCCAAGGCCGTAACGGAGGCACCTACGGAAAGGGTTGTTGTTCTTGCGGAGGCAGCATCCTCCAAGGTCCCAGCAGTTGGTGGGGATAGTGGTGCTAAGAAGACCCAAGCATCCTCTGCGTCGTCCCCTGTTGGTGGGGAAGCTAGCGGCTAGAAGGGCTGACGCGAAACCGATAAGTGATCTAGATGCACCCATGTGCAACCTTGAGGAATCAAGAGCTCACATGCCAAAAGAAGAGATCATTGGCTTTTGTGACACTTCCACCTTCAATGAATCAAATGATAAGGAGTAGCCTAGAGCCAAATATCAAGATCCATTCATTGTTCTTGGAGGATCAACTATAAAAAGTCAAACCAAGAAGGCAAAGAACATTCTCAACCTGTTGATAGACAATTTTGAAAGCTTGAGGAGCAAAATGAACATATTCTTGGAGATGAAGGAAAAGTGCAAACACTCCTCAATTTGGGCCAACCCAATTCTAAAATTGTGCAAACAATTATCAGCATTTCGGTTTGGGCTCAACCAAATGACAATTTGGCCCAAGTGTATGGTTCACGAATTTCTCAACCTGTTGAGTTTCCAGCTGGCGCATTCAATGCACTTCAAAGGCTTCCAACCGTTCACTTCTCATCAAGGACGAACTTCAGCAGCCTTGAGGACTCAAGATTAATCCAAAATCATCCAAAAACCATTGGTGAAGAAGGAGTTACAAGCCTTGAAGCCCCTCCATCAAAGCATTAAATGAGGATCACTTACTCCTCATTTATTTGACCAAAACTCATCCCTCATCTTCCAACTCGAATTTCCAACATTTTATTTCAGTTTTTAGATATATTTTGGCTAGTTCTACCCCTTAGCTAGCCTAGAATAAGTTTAGAAATAATTGTTTTAAATTCTCATATTTACATTTCCTTTTAATTTCCATCATTAAGAGTGGAGATGAAGGAACTTGTAAATTGATTTGGATGTCTAGCTTCTTTGTCCTTAAAAGGAGGTCTAGGTGAGTTTGCAAGAGAGAATTCAATCATCAAATATATTTCACATTTTTTCCTTGAAATTGAGAGTGATTCTCTTTTCAACCTATCTTCCTTTTTCCACTCAATTCTTGTTGAGTTTTCTTGACAAGTCTACTAAGACCAATATTGTCTTCTTATTGGAAGAAGGAGGTGTTGGCCCCATCATCATTCCCCCTCAATTTTGGCAACGAAGACTTTCTTTGTCTTGGATCTTTTTTTGGTATCAAGAAGGAGGAGTCGCCAAAGGCATAACACCATCTTTGCCTGGGCAAGGATCCAGAAGGAGTTGGCGGCCATATCCGTTCGTTTCACAAGCTTCTGCATCGTTTTGTTTTTCTGCATTCTGGATATGTCAACTTGTTGACATTTTCGCCCCATCAATCATACCTACCCCATGTTGCTCCTTTGTTGGCTAGATCTGCTCCTCGTGTTCCAGGATACCCTCTCGGAGTCACATCAATTGGTATCAGAGCATTCTGACAACCACATCAATTGGTATCAGAGCATTTTAACAACCACATCAAGGGCATTGGCATGAGGGTCAAGCTGGGGCTCAAGATGTCAGCGGGGGCTAAGCTGCTCACGACGAAGAGGGCGAAGGGTGGTTTGAAGTTATTTTTCTCTCCGGACCAGTCGAGGGTTGAGCCATTTCTAGCTGCCGAGAGTTCCGCTTCATTATCGAAGGAAATAAGGGTGCCCACGCCAGTAGTGGTAGTCTCTGGGTCGAATATTGTTGAGGCTGTTGGGGCGGGGGCCATCATGGAGGCCATCCTAGTGTGGCTGCGACCACCACTACGAAGGAGGTCACCAAGGCCAATGAAATTGTCCAACCAGCGAGAGACTTGACGAATAAAGGACTAGGAGGCTTTGACTTCCTTGCAAGTGCCCCCCCGTTGGAGTAGGCAGGGGCCAAGAGTGAAAGGCGCAACTGCAACTCTTGTGGCCCAGCGGATCCACTCGCCCTTAATGGCCATCGGGGTAAGAATGCAATTGTACTTTGTGTCCTTTTAATGAACGTTGACGCTAACTGTTTGCATTGTCTGGGTTGCAGCGTCGATGTTAGGTGGCGACTACTTTTTGGAGGCCCAACGGCGTACCGTAAATGTTGTGATTGTAGGTGTAATGTAGTGCCCAAAATCCATCCTTTGGTATTTTGTGGGACGCTGACACAATTATTTAATTATTGAGGCATTGTTCAGATTATTATGGATGTATTTATTTTGCGTCAATAATATACAAACATAATAATAAAACCCTGGAATTGTAATATTCCTAAATAACCCTAGTCAAGTGTTATAAAGAACATGAGTTGATATAACACATGCGAGACTAGCATAAGGGTAGATTCACATAGAGAGTGTGGAGTCTAACTTATGATTACATAGTGAGATGTAATGGTTCGACCCACTTGTGAGAACTTAAATAATCGTGGCATGATTATTACAAGTTTCACACGTAACCATAGTGCGTGTAGTCCTTCAACCTGAGACTATGAAGACCTTCTTGTGATTAGTAGCATACTTTGATTCTACGCACTATGGTTGTTCGGCTTGATGGTTGTAGTGACGTCGATCGCCAGTAAGTTCTCGTTGCATATCCATAGCTATTTTGTGGAGGAGCAATCAGATCTATTTTTCAAATTTTTCCAGATGAATCTAGTATCAAGAACGTGAGATACTTTGAAGAAAAGTGGACCGAGATTCAAGAACGATGATGAAAGGCTTAATTAGTAGTCTTTGCTTAGTGGAAATGAGGATAGAGATTGTTAAGGGCCCGTTTAGATGTAGGAAATTATTTTCATTTTCCTTTTCCCTTCCATTTTTCATTTTCTATGTGTAATTTTCCAATTCAATTTTTAGAAAACGCGTTTAGTTGTTTCATATGGAAAACAATTTTCCGAAAATTAATTTTGAAAAACTCATTTAGTTGAGAAAATTCTCAACTTAGAAAAATACATGTAAATGTATTTATGCAACAATTCAACATCAAACGGTACAATGTCAAACTTGAAAATGTATATCAAGTACGTCGACGATTTCTCCGCTGGTAGTCGTTCCACATCCTTGTAGCTAACTCATCTCTCATACTTCCCATTCAAGCTTTTTGAGAAGAATCAACATCGACCACTTGCTCAACACCGAAACCATCTTCACCCTCCACTATCATATCCTCTCGCCTGAACTCGGTAAATATTTCATCTACTTCATCTTGCATTCGGATGAAGTTGTACAATACACAACAAGCGATAGGGATCAACCGCTGCACAATAAGCGGATAACTATATATATGCTTCAAGATTGGAAATCGTTTCTTCAATACCCCAAACACCCTTTCTATCACATTCCGGCAAGACGAGTATGTATAATTGAACAGCTCTTCTTTCCCTCTAAAGCCTCTCCTACCACGGAAATCTTTTAGGTGATAGATATGCCCTCGGTAAGGAGTTAAAAATCCCGGAATATTTGAAAATCCAGAATCTACCAGATAATAATGATCTGCATTAACAAATAAACCAAACATATACATAAAAGTTATAAACTTAGCAAAAATGAAAGATATTAATGATCAATATAATACGAGTTTTAAGAAAACTTGCCTTGCAAGGGTAAAGGGAACTCATTCTCCGGCCTTGAGATTGCATCAATGGATATGCGGGAGTCATTTGTTGTGCCTTCCCATCCAGTATACACAAACGTGAACATCATATTGTGTGAACAAATCGCCAAAACATTTTGTGTAACAACACCCCCCTTTTTACCACGAAAAGTGTTTTGTCTGGAAGCCGGTGCACAAGTAGCAACATGAGTGCCATCAAGTGCACCAATACAGTTCTATTTAAAAAAAAAGGAAAAGAAATCAAATAATGAGTAGATAAACTACTTAAAAAAAGATATGAATAGTTATGGAGAATCATATAAAGGTACCTTGAAATAAGGATACCATTTCTTATTCTTTCGAATTTTAGGCTGCACATAACCACCCACGGTTTGAGGCTTGATAATATCCTTTGCCAAAGCCGCTAATGCCCTCACAACAACATTAAACTAATGGCTTATAGTACCGGTTGAATGCTGAAATCTCTCTACCGCATACCAATACCCAAAACAATCATTAATATCCAATACCCAATCCAATCAACAAGATCAACATCAAAGACACCAACATCATTAACTTCAACAAACAGTACTAAAACAGATATAGAAGTGTCTATCTAAACTCTTCTTCCTAAACATCATTAACTTCAACTCTCTTTACTCTAAACTTTCCAACCACTGCTTTCGCCTTATAGTTGACATGTTCATGAATATTTGTCTCCAAGTAGCATCACGGAAGTGGACAACAGCTTTGTTATAGGAGGTGGTAGACACATCTTCAATGTTCTCAAGAACATCCATGATATTTTCAACAGAGTATGGATCAGATATAGAACTGTTAACAGCTTTCTCTTTTGTTTTAGCTCTCTCTTCAAGTAGTTTGGCTCTAGTAGCTAGGCTAGAGGACAATAATTCTAAGAATGCTTCCACTTTATCATATCTTGTCTCTTTTTTAGCGCGTCGCTCACCAGAATTTTCAGAAGCAGCACGCTTTTGCCCTACTTGTTCGGTGCTTTGTGTTCCTCCACTCATGAAATCATTCTCAATATCCCGTTCTTCCTCCTCGGCTGGTGGCTGTTGGGTAGAGGCATAATGGAGAATTCCCGTGACAATGGTGTGATTGAAAATCTGACATAACAAGAAATAATTCTTGCAGCTGCTTTTTCGAAATGAATTGAAATGCTTTTTGTCCAACTACAACATAGAAAAATAATAAGATGTTTAAAACAAACAAACTGGCATCCAGAATTACACAAAGAAAGGCAGCAGTAGCAGCAAAAAGAAACCATCAAGCATGACTCATCCGGTGCCTCTACAATGTTTGTAAATTCTTTATTCCCCTCAAGCAGCTAGCAAAACAACAAGTATAAAAGAGATGAGCACGTATAATACCTTAAGAAAATGCTCCCAAACCTCATCCGGTGCCTCTACAATGTTGGAGTTTTCATTCCAAGTGACTCCCGTATGTGTCAATAGCTGTGCGAACATGCGAGTCCTAATCCGAAGTCTATGATACTTCGCCTTCAACTTCTCACCTCCGTAATTGACCCCCGTAGTAACGAACATCTCTCTATTCATAGCCTCCCAATCTGCTGGCTTGTAAACGGGAGCTTTGTGAGGATCATTGACAGTACTCTCATGCAACATTTGAAGGAAGGCAAGCTCATTTTTTTCAGGCCAATCCTTCTTCTCATCAACGTCCTTCGAACTTGTAGACATCTACAATTACACAAGGGCAACAAGTAGAACTCATAAGAATTCAAGTAATTTATACCTTCCTACTGCATTAGCAGATCTCATATCAGTATTGTAAAACCAAAAGACAAGGAGAGCTCCAACTAACCAACCAAATTGGCTGTTAATACTAGGCATCATATACTCAAATTGCAAAGATAATGAACATCAACCAACAAAGAAGCAATGCTAATAGAAGGGTCAGATGCCAATTTTTCTTTAACCAACAATTTGTAGCTTCATTAACGCAAGTTCCTAACAGGAGGGTCGGCCATCTTCATACAAGCAGATACAAGAGAAACCTAATTAGAGTCAACCAAGCCATTAAATTAACCAACAAGAGTCAACCGGGAGAAGCAAGCATTGAAACCAAACAAGCAGAACAAGATCTCTCCAGAACAAAACAAGAGCTTCACCCAAAGACATCACACCAGAACAACAAAACGCCATGCCCAGAAACGACAGACCACCAAAAACAATCTAGAGACTGAGATAGCGACAAGAGAGAGAGAGAGAGATCCTTGTCAAAATAAGATCAGTGAGTGAGAGAGAGAATGACTTACCGACGGCGATGAGAGGCGACAGCGGCGAGGCGAGGCTACAAGTCCAGCGAGTGAGATCGATCGAGACTGAGATCGCGACAACTGTTGAGGGCTCGAAAGCAGCCGGGCTCGAGACTGAGATCGATCAATCGATGCCTCGAAGATGTGGAGAGAAGATGGATCGGAAAGTTGTAGTGAGAGTGATGAGTAAGAAGACAAACCTAGAAACGGAAGCTCCGGAAGGAAACAGATGTGACGATGGTGGAAGCTCCGGCGATGGAGGACTCGAGATCGTGATTAGGATCGAGATTGAGACTGGAGAGCGTCGAGGTCTCTAGAGGAGGCGAGGCTGTCGAGTTTCTAATTAGAAACTCAAAATATACGTTTCTAAGTTTCGTTTATTTTTAACATATCAGGAAAAAAATTACAAAACAAATAAAATGATAAAAATACAACTAAACGCATTTTCATTTCCATTTTTCTATTTTTCTAAAATTACACGGGAAAATGGAAAAGTTTTCCATATCTAAACGCACCCTAAGATTTCTTTGACTGGCCTGCAAATATGCAATTGTTGCTCGATGCAAGAGTCGAGAAGAGAAGTAAATGCATTCTCCAACTTTTCAATGGTAAAACTAATATTTAAGTCCATATTTTTCTCACTTGATCAAATCTACCATGTAACTTTGATTTTAAGGCGTTCAAGATATCGAGCCTATCAAGCTCACGAGTCGAGCTCGAACATCTAATGAGCCGAGCTCAAGCTAGTTTTTTTTAGCTCGACTTGTCCGAGCTCGAGCCAACCTTCACGAACTCGAACTCGAGCTCGAGTATGTTATGTTCGAGCTCGACTCTACTTGTTTACACACCCCGAGGAAAGTTTCCAACTCTCTCTACACAATCTCGAGCCGAGGTTCTAACTCACCCTACACACCCCATGGCAAGGTTCTAACTCGCCCTACACACACCCCCAAGGCAAGGTTCTAACTCGAACCGAGGTTCGAACTAGCCCCGCCTGCCCACCTCTCGCCCAAGCCAATGTTCTAACTCGAGCCTCGCCTCTGAGGTGACGTTTCACCTCTCTCTACTCGCCCCTGAGGTGAGGTTCCAACTGTCCCTGCACGCCCTCGACGTGAGGTTCCAACTCATACTGCACACCCTCGAGGCGAGTTTCCAACACATTGTGAACTCCCCCGACATGAGGTTCCAACTCAACCATCATTCTGCCTACCCTCGAGGCGATGATCTAACTCGCCTCACCTGCCCAGAGGAGAGTTTCTGTTTCATTGCACGCCCCCAAGGTGATGTTCCAACTCGCCTTGCAAGACCCTGAGGCAAGGTTCTAACTTGCCCCACTTGCCCACAAGGAAAGGTTCCAATTCACCCCTCGCCCTAATTGCTCCCGATGGAAGGTTGCAACTTGCTCCGCCCGCCCCTGAGGCGAAATTACTACTCCTCGCCTTATTCAATCACGAGGTGAGGTTCCAAATCGCCTTGCCCAGCAACCAGGTGAGGTTCCAACTCTCCCAGCATGTCTCTATGGCGAGGTTCCAACACATGTGAGGTGATACGCTGGTGATATGTGTAGAAATTGAAGCCACAAACGGCGTCAGGGCGATCGACCAGCCAAAGTCACCCTAAAAGGGGGAACCTTTGCAAATGCTATTCACACGTGGGATGATCGCCTCTAATTCCCTTTTTGCAACCAAGCTCTTGAACTCTAGTTTTTGCAACCAAGCTCCCAAGCTCTGCTTATGTCCACTTCCTGTCTGTAAATGCCTGAAAATGACCTATTTCTCTACTTTTTGTTGCGACATTAATTTTCTTGCAAAAGATACTCGAGCTCACACTAAGTACTAGCCTAGCCTAGCCTAGCATGCCTTCGAGATGAGGTTTCAAGAAGCCTCCCACTCCATCGAGATGAGGATACACCACCGAGACTAGGTTCTAACTTAGCCTCCCAAATAATTTTAGACTTTGTTTTTGTTGTTTTACAGTATTTAATCTATAATTTTTTCATGAATGTTTAGATATTTAAAGTTAATAAGTTATATGTATATCATAATTTGAAGTATAAACTTTCTAAACATATTTTTTCTGAATTTTTTAAAATTTGTTATCTTTGTTAAAATTTGAGTCAAACATTGAATCTTAAAACAACAAAGTCAAAGTGTAGAATTATTTGGGGACTAATGGAGTACTTTATTTAAATTCTGAGCAAAATGTTATGGACACAAACTTAGACACTCTCCAATTTAAAACTTGTCATGTATTCATTTTTGTGGATTCAAAATCAAATAGGTCCACAAAAGTGGATACATGACAAATTTTTAATTAGAATATTGTCGAAGTAACTATAATGATTCAACTACATAAGGGTCTGAACTTTAAATCTGTCTAATTCAGTACCCAACTATGCATAGAGGTGTTCACTAACTTGTACGACACCTTTAGATTTGTAACAATCTAGTGACCAAATTGTAATTCAAACAGTTTTTGTAGATTTAACATAAATGATAAATTTAATTAACTTTAGGGATTACATAGTTTTTTTTTGAAACGCTAATGGTGACAAATTTATTCAAGTATGAAAACAGTCCTTGAGAAAAGGGCCGCAACTGAAAGGGTGAATTTTATTTATCAGACAACCCTTTAACTATTTTATTTGTTCATAAGAACCCGTAATTATTGGTTCTCACCCTTTTACACCACCACTTTCCGTGAAACCCTACGCCAACCGTCAACCCAGCTCCAAGAATGGATCAGTCCATTCTATTCTGATCCATTCCACACAACGTGAGGTGTAATTTTCCAACAAAGTTTTGGTCTTATTTCAAATGTAGCACTCTAATCGTATTGGTAAATTTGATGCATTTTATTTTTGAGCTATATTTTCTTTTTAAGAAAGATTATATCACCAACTTCATTTAATCTTTGTGTCTCAGAAAATTGTCCAATTTGTTTTCATATTATAAATATTGGTTTTTAATATTTGAGTTTTATTCATAAATGTTTTAGTATAGAGATTTGAATGATTTATATAAATATCATAATTTGTAATATGAATTTTTAAATATATATTTTGGTAAATTTGATGCATTTTATTTTGAGCTATATTTTCTTTTTAAGAAAGATTATATCACCAACTTCATTTAATCTTTGTGTCTCAGAAAATTGTCCAATTTGTTTTCATATTATAAATATTGGTTTTTAATATTTGAGTTTTATTCATAAATGTTTTAGTATAGAGATTTGAATGATTTATATAAATATCATAATTTGTAATATGAATTTTTTAAATATATATTTTTACAGTTTTTATTATATATTTTATAATTTGAGTCAAACACCCAAATATAAAATATGAAAATAAAATATGAAAGTTAAACTCTGTATTATTATATTATACTTCGTTTCTCTTCCATTTTTTTCAACTTACTCTTCCTATTTAAAAAAACTAATTTTATCATATAAATTAAATTCACTTTATTACCTAAGTAAAAAATCTGGAGTAATTTAAAATAAGAATAAAAGGAGTATTGTTTATCAAACTTTTACTTTTCCTTTTTAATAGTCCAATTATGTTGTCTGGTATAAAATTGCAGCTTCGTTGTCACGTTCTCATCTCTTTCATCGCCATTGAAATCCCAACCCAAAATCTGTCATCCACCGACCTTCGTCTTCGTCACAGCAAACCATCCAAACCCTCACCAACCTCCGGGTCAACTCTTCCTACGATCCTCGCGAACCCAGATCCGCTCCCAATCACCATCTCTGACCCTTAGTCCTGAAAACCCTAATCCTCAAGGTGATCCCTCTGATTCTCTCTCAGTTCTTGCATCGACCATCAATTGTTGACACGATACTGCTTTCCTTCCAGGAAAAGAAAAGGGAGATTCTCATTTTCCGTCATCCTTGCCGATCTTGAAAATCCAGTTCTTGATTTGTCAGATTTCCCGTCTGTTAAATCTGTGTAGTTGATGGGCATAATCAGCGACGCCAACGATCTCTCTAAGCCCTCCACTTCTTCCCCGACCAGCCCTTCACTTTCCACCTCCACTTCTGTCACGGAAACCATAAATGGGTCGCATGAGTTCAAGATCAGCGGCTTCTCTCTCGCCAAGGGCATGGGGATCGGTAAGTACATAGCGTCTGACACTTTCGTAGTCGGTGGTTACTCTTGGGCCATCTATTTCTATCCAGACGGCAAGAGCGTCGAGGATAATGCAGCTTATGTCTCGCTCTTCATTGCGCTTGCAAGTGAGGGGACCGATATCAGGGCGCTCTTTGAGCTGACCCTTCTGGACCAGAGCGGAAGGAACCGCCACAAGGTGCATAGTCATTTTGGCAGGACGCTTGAGAGCGGCCCCTACACGTTGAAGTATCGAGGCAGTATGTGGTGAGTGTGAGTTTTGTTATGTTTAGCATGTACTAGTCTTTTCGTTAGAAGCAAAAGATTGGGTTGTTTTTGAGAGTGGACTAATTTTGATAGCTCAGAGAGCTATTCCATGTTAGATGTACTGCTGTTGTTGTTAGAAACAAAAATGTGAAATAGGAGTAGTTATCCCTTGATGTGAATAATGTATCCGTCCGGATTTTTGTATACATGACTGAGGTAGTAAGTTGAAATAACTTGTAACAAGGTATAGTGTTAGTGATCTATCTTGGGACAGAACAATCTTGGGAAGTTCTGCTTTGCTGCAAGTAGATGAAGTATTCAAAAAGATGTTCATGGTAGCTGCAGAACTATTTTGACTGTCTGCTTCACAGGCACCTCAGAGGCTCAGAGTTGAGTTTTGTATTGAGTCCAATCGAAGAGTTGGATTGCTTGTGATTATATGGTTGCTTGTAAAGTAAAATCTAAATCATTAATATGTTATCTGTAATCTGCAGAAGTATAAATAACTCTTATCCAATCTGATCTGTAGGATCCCTTTTTGTTCTTTGGTTTATTGACTTAGCATCCAGTTGATTCTTTTGTCTCACTTCGTTGGTGTTAATGTTATAAGTTGTTACTCCTGCTGCCACATGACTTTGTGTGGCACTTATTTTCGAGCTAAAACAAAGCTGTGGAGATTTGTTAGTTTTCCTTTCCTCCAAAGAATGCTGGCCATCTGTGAACTCATTTGTGTGTTCTAAGGACATGATCATTTTAATGTTTTTGGCTATTGAATAGGGGCTATAAACGGTTTTACAAAAGAACACTTTTGGAGACATCAGACTTCCTTAAGGATGACTGCCTTTTAATTCGATGCTCTGTTGGTGTGGTTAAGTCTCACACAGAGGCACCAAAAGTATACTCCATTGCAGTACCATCTTCTGATATGGGCCAGCATTTTGGGAGGCTTTTTGAAAGTGAGATAGGAACTGATGTAAATTTTGAAGTTGATGGGGAAGTATTTGCTGCCCACAAGCTTGTGCTTGCAGCACGGTCACCAGTATTCAGGGCACAACTGTTTGGTCCACTGAGAGATCCAAACACACGGTGCATAAAAGTGGAAGACATGGAAGCTCCTGTGTTTAAGGTCCGTCTCCTCTCTACTCTTGATTTCCTCTGAACTCTCTCTGTAGTCTATTTGTAAACAAAGGCGGTAGTTAAAGCTGACTGTCCTTGAATGCATGTCTACAAATTTCTGTGTGTGTTTGATGTAGTTGTCTAGTTGATTTTTTTTAGTTAGGTTGTCATAGTGGTTACTAGCGGAATGTCTCTCTGTTTCCACATTTTCTTTTTGCAGATTAAAAACCCTTTGATCGATCTGATGTTTTCATCTGTACCTGTCAATTTGAAATTTGAAACACTGCAACAAAAACTGTTTGATCTTCTGTCATTATGCGAATAGGTGGAAAAAAGGCTTCTGAACTTGGTGCACAATATACAAGAGAAAGATAATATGTGGGTTTTGATTTTGGCTATTAATGATGAGATGCCTATGTACATCATTAATATCACTGGGGAATTTGGGGGTAGTTGTTCTGTTGGTTGTTGCGTTTGGTGAGTAATTGTGGTGCCATTCAGGAAATAAATGTACATCGGGAACTTATGCCTGTGGCGCTGCTCATGCACCAATCTTACTGATCCCACAGATAAGGTTTACAGCCTTCTTGTTTTTACATCTAAAGTTCATTGCTCTTCCATAGTTCTAACATTATCAAAAAAAAATTGCAATTGACAATTAGTTTGGACTATGGGTAGTTTCAAGTATTATACGACCGATAATCACTGTAAGTGTAGAACAGTTTACGTTTCAATTAGATGGACAAGGGAAATTGCTCCTGAGAAGGAAATCTAGGCATTTTATTTTCGTGAGCAGAGGGTATTGCATGTACCAAAATTAGTTGGTACTTCGTTTCAGTTCACCTCAATGGTTCCAGGTGAAATATTGAAATTTGATGCAAATGACTTCATCTTACTTGTTGTTTTAGGCTGAAAAACTGCAAGTTTCCATTACGGTTATAATCACTTGATGGGTACCCAGTGGACTTGGTAAGCCTCCATATCTAGACTGGGTAAGCTGTTGTTTTTTAACTTATTTCTCTTGTATTGGCATTTTGTAGGTGTTGCTTCATTTTATCTACTGGGATACCCTACCGGACATAGGAGAACTTGTTGGTTCAAGCTCAAAATGGGCTTCAACACTGATGGCACAGCATCTTCTGGCAGCTGCAGACCGTTACGCACTTGAAAGGCTGAGGTTGCTTTGTGAGGCCAAACTGTGTGAAGATGTAACGATAAACACAGTTGCAACAACGCTAGCCTTAGCTGAGCATCACCATTGCTTGCATCTGAAATCTGTATGCCTCAAGTTCACTGCTATGCCCGAAAACCTGAAAGGTAAAAGATCGAATCTTGTTCACTTTTATGCTAATCTATTGTTGGCAGATGACAGATTGCTGTTAATTTTTTTAACTTTTCAGCTGTGATGCAGTCGGAGGGTTTTGGTTATCTGAAAGAAAGCTGCCCCTCCGTCCTTTCTGAGCTTCTCCAATATGTGGCGGAAATTGGTGAGCATTCCGCTGTTGATTCTAGGCGTCGAAATCATGCATCTCTAGATGGTTGTGATGCGAATGGCCGAAGGATGAAACCAAGATTACAATGACCTGGGTGGTCTATCAACCTGTAAGAAGAAAAAAGGAAGAAGAATTGGATTCGTCAGCATCTGTAATTGTACGGACGGATTGTCTACGATATATGAGAACTTGATCGTCATTGAGGTTTGCTTGTAAGTTGTTGCATTACTTGAGGAGATAGAAGTTTGTTTGTTTGTGATAGGAGTGTAGGTTGCGACTTGCTGCTGCTGAGGCACGTACAATTGTACATGAGCTGCCGCTCGAGCATGCATGCTAGAGATAATAGAAGTTGTGATCAAAACTACTAAGCAGTTGTAGTGTACAGTTGAGAACTCCTTCACAAGCCAAGACTATTCTAATAGTTCAGGTTCACCTTTGAACATTTTTATACAAATTTCTAATACGAGTATTAAATTAACAAGTCTTTAAATTTTCCATATCAATTCAGTCTCGATCTCACTCCTAAATTAAGAAACTTGTCACTTTTTGTACCGATATTTTCGTAAAGAACACAACCTTGTCGTTTTTCATCTCTCATACTCGAAAGATGTCATACCAGACCAGTGTTGAGCACGGAACAGAAGGAAGAAGAGAGTTTTACTATAACGTGAAAACAAAAAGAGGGCAAAGTTATGATAAATACTTTTAGTAAAGATTTTAAAAAATAATGTTTCTTTTCTAAAATGAATGGAAATTTATGAAAGGTGGAGAGAGTTTAAATTTGAAAAAGTTTCGTTATATATATATATATATATATATATATATATATATATATATATATATATATTGTGGTAACGGATCACAATTCTTCGTTGTGGGGCATTTGGCGGCAACTTTGATCTAATGAAGAAGCTTATGTTTCTAGATTTTAGTAGAATGTTTTTGCTTAAGATTTTACATAGAACAAAAGGATGAGTGTAGGTAGGTTAGCTATGGGCGTCTATTCAGGTAAGATTAATACACCTAACTTCAGTTCCGCACAAGCTGTGAAGAACGGTTACTACTAATTAAGTGGAATCTTTGGTCTTACTATTCCTACGGTTTCAATTGCTCCTCCTCATCCCCTTCATCATCCAAGGTTCCGAATCTTTGGACCACAGGTTCCAGCATTTCCAAGACCGACATCCATATGAAGCGATCCATCGACACATAGAGATGTACCGCAGCCGTTGGATTGCTTCTTCTGGAGGTGAGGCGCAGTCAATACCAGTGACTCCCTTGTCCGGTTTCAGCAGCAGCAACTTTTCGTGCCATGTACTGGGGCTTCGGATGCAATGAAGCTTCGGCTGCATCTTCCATTTCGTCAGTTTTACAGGTCGGGTGGTTTCTTCTTGGGTACGAACCATTTGGAACACCATAGTGAATTGGAACAGCTGGATTCCGGGTCATTCTTCGCTGCTCAAGAGCATCTACAGCGGCCCCACAATTGTTGTACCGCAAAACAGAACCAACAACTTTGCCTGGTCTTGCTGCACCTCCTGTACTCTTAAGTTGTTATAAACTGTAGTATGTCATGACTTCATACAAGCTATATAAAGGATATGACATCTAGTATCTTATTGCCTTGAAACAAGAAGATGACCACAAAAAACTGCAAGTAGAAAATGCCAGCCATCCACAACTCATCACAAAGACCAATTCCACAAAGACCAATTCCACATATACCATTAAATCTGCTACTCAGATTGTTCTAAGAGTGATCATGAATAAAGCAAAACACCTTACTAAAGGTCATCAGGAAAGCAAGGAGGTGGGAATTCAAGTAACAGATTCCGGTTGCACCACCACTGGCCTAACATGTAGTAAAATTAAAACCGGTCGATCATACCTTGTATGCTATGAGGTACTTGAAGAGGCAGCCTCGTCATAGGGATACATGGACCATCATCACTATAAGGTCTCTCAGCCTCCTTAATGGAGCATTTTGACAAGTTCTCTGCCACAGCTGAAGCATTTGGTGCTGAGTTGTCTGAATATAATACACACGCCCTGCAGTATCACAATGCTGGTCAGTTCCAAAAGTAGACCAAACATGCAAAATGTGTTTAGCCTTTATATAGTTCACCTTGGGAGGGAGGCATGCTGTCTCTCTAGTGGGGTGACACCTGTACCTTTCCCATAGTGTTCCTCAAGGTAAGCAAATTGTTTCTTGAAATGGTCCACGGCACTGCATATGAGTACATGTATGCTTCAGAAAAGCTTGTTGAAAAAATGTTCATACAGGCATAGGTAGTGCTAAAGAATAGGAATTCTACACACATGCCAAGGAGCACAGATCTGTCCTACTATAGATTCATTAAAAATAAAAGAGCAACCAAATTAAGGTCCTAAACATTGGGCTTCGGAAAAATAAAAACTAATAATTGTGAAAGCCTGTTGTTAGATGTTTGGCACTTCAGCACAGCTCAGAATAACTGGGAGAGTCAGGTGCACTCTTTTGGAAATTTTTTATTTAGGTTAGTTTTTTTCTCAGAAAGCAGTTATCGATGGACATAGGCTGTGTCCTCTCAAAAGCCAGTTTCTAAAACTCAAACTCACCTCTCATAAAACAGCTTGAAAATATAAACTTGACTTAAAATTTTTAGCATTTTTTCTCTTTCCAAACACACTGAAAGTTTCTTAGGGAACTACTCCGTATATTATAGTTTGGTTATCATCAGCTTTGCGGTTTTAAGTTTTAAGATTAAAGAAGAATTACTGTTTATTTAATCTATTTATTTATTGAGAGAGAGAGAGAGAGAGAGAGACGGATATTTCAAGTTGAAAGGAAAACTAGCTGTATATGAAAATAAGGGTATACAGTACCTTGGATACATGAAACTAGTAGGCTCTGATCCTTCTAAGTACTCCTTCAACATTTTGGGATGGTATTCAAGAATCTCCCGATATATAAGCTCTCTTACATCTTCTTTTGTTATTCTCCGCCTCTCAAATTCAAATTCCATCTTGGTCACAGGTTGAGCAGAAGGCTCTCTCTCAACCTTGGCCAAACCCTTAAAATAAGGATCGGCAAGGGCCTGAAAATATGCAACACAATCTCAACCGACTTTGGTAGACCATAAACAGAAGAAAATCACCTGGATGCATAAATGATTACCTCTTCCGCTGTAGGTCTATCCTTGGGTTCAAATGCAAGCATTCTCTCTAATAAACGAAGAGCACGCGGATCAGCGTTGGGAAACTTCTGGGAGAATGGAATTGGCTTCTTCTTCCTCATGCTACTCAAGTATCTCTTAGCTTTCTCATTGCGTACCTGTAAGTCATGTCATTTGTTAGAAATCAGAGAAGTATATACCCCAACCAAGGGAGATGAAATGCTAGACATTTGATTTTTCTAAGCAAGTAATGACAGTAGCACACCCTAGCAATGGCCTCACAGGAAGGCGCTCCCAACAGGTCAGTCATGAGATCCAATTGATGAACAACATTTTTCCCAGGGAAAAGGGGCCTCCCAGTTAAAAGTTCAGCGAAGATGCAACCGATGCTCCAAATATCTATAGCTGGAGTATACTGGTAATAAACACTCAGAGGTGAGAATTTTGCTCCATAGACAAAAAGTTAACATCACAAATAAACTTTTTTAATCAGATTTTACCAACAAACTTATAATTTTTCAGTTTGTTAGCATTAGTTTTACTTGATAAATGAAAACATTGACCAATTTAAGCACCTTGGAGAAAAAGGATCCACACAATTCTGGAGCTCTATACCATCTTGTTGCAACATAATCCTGTGAAACATACCCAAAAAAGATGGAACTTAATTAACAAGATCCAATAATCTCTGGGGCACCAAACACAGGACACTTACAGTCCAGAAAATTGCTGTTGGAGTATCATTGAAAGCTACTCTTGCAAGACCGAAGTCACAGATCTTCAGCTTACAGTCTGCATTAGCTAAGATATTTTTTGGTTTCAAGTCTCTGTGGAAGACATTTGCTGCAAAAAAAATAGAGAAAAATGTCAGTCTTTTAATCCATCATCATATTGCAACTTAAACCCAACCATGTTGAGGTCAGTGTCATCAAGTTTGAGGTGTCAATTACTTGTCTAAAACTAGTTAACATAATAAATTCATGCAAAAAACGTAGTGATGAAGTTTTTCATCGAATCTCCTTCTTGCCAAAATCTTCTTAACAAGGAATCGTGAGATGCAATTCAAAAACCATCACTATCATAGATTTTACCCACTTGCATGGAAATTACATTGATCGATGATAAATTAATGATAAAAAACCAAAGATAACCTAGTTGCATGAGAGTGACTCAAGCACTCCCTACCAGACAAGTGATAAAACCAAACACTTACAAGAAGAGAAAGGGAATAACCTGTGTGTATGTATTTCATTCCTCTAAGAAGCTGATAAAGAAAAAATTGGTAATGTTCTGGAGTCAAATCGTCATTTGCCTTAATAACCTGGTGTAAATCAGACTCCATAAGTTCAAAAACAACATAAATGTCCTTGAATTCTCTTCTAGAGGGAGGCAACAAAATATGCTTGATCTCCACAATGTCTGGATGTCGCAAGAGTCTGAGAAGTTTGATCTCACGCAAGATACGGGTAGCATCAGATACATGTTCAAAGATATCATTAATTTTCTTTATTGCAACCTTTTCTCCAGTATGTGTGTCATACGCAGAGCAAACGACACCATAGCTTCCTTTTCCAATCACTTCTTCTATTCTGTACCTGCTTCCTTCACCATACTCGGTGAAGAAGTCCATATCAGCAGAATTCTGCACCAAATAATAATAATAATAATAAATATCCAATTACCGCAAACAGGCATATTCAACTTCATATGATGGAGGGCTTACAAAAAAATGGATTAATAATATACAAGCTTATAAAAATTCTAAGACATTCCAAAAAGCCTCAAATTTTAGTAAGTAATTGTTCATGGAAGCACTTGTTGAATTATTACAGCTTGGATTCAAGCAGATTTGTAGCTCTCGATGGATGCACTGAATTATATCTTAACCCAATATAAACATCAAAACTAAAATGAAGGTTTTCCATAAGTTCCTGGATAAACTGTTATCAAGGAACAGAGATGCAGGAACTGAGGAAGGCTCGATGAAGTTAGAAAATAAAAATTCTTGTGAATGACTGCATTAAGTTTTCAAAAACAATTGTAACTACTTGTGACCCCTCAGAAAGGACCGGTTGTGGATAGAGGAAAACTCTAGAGGAATCAGCAATGACACATGGGCTCATGGCATACAAGACAAACATTACAACCTGTTCCTTCCAATCTCGAGACAAGACTAGCAACCAACAACAGACAATTCATCCAGTTAAATGGGACCACAGAATTTATAACGTATGGTTCATAAGGAACAAAGCTAGACAAATGTGCTTAAAGCAGACCAGGGATCTTTGATTCCAATTAGCAGAACAGCATGTTTAGCTAAAAGAACCTTTAAAACTAGTATTGTTAGATCCTACTAAGTCGACTCATATAAGCACAAATACTACAATATACTGTATCAGCTGCAGATCAAAGAAAAAATTTACCTTTTTCCGCTGATCAGGCTGCATCTTAGCATCAAAGTAGATGGAACCAACAAATTAACAGGAGCTCACGACAGCTTAGAAACTGAGGAAGAACAACCAATTTGACTTGGCACTCCAATAATCCAATCCCAAATCAGAAGATCAAAAACAAATTCATACACAGAACCCGATAGAGATCTTAAGAAAACAGCGGTGCCCAGATGAAAAGAATCACCGAAGAGACTAGAGAGCCAAACTGGCACTGTACTTTCAAAATCAACAACCAATGAATCTCCGAAAGAGCCCTAAAGATTCAAGGTTATAGGGTAGGGAAGAAAGCAAAAAGCAGGCGCAAAAGCTGCAGAGCAATGACAGGTGAAAATGCTAGCAAGTTAGGTTATTGGAGGATAAAGCGATCAACTTTCTGGTTAAAAGAAGAAGAAAAATCAAGTTTAGCTCTTTATCACTAAAAAGAGGAACCAAGGTGGCCAAATGATTTCAGTGGATGACCCAGAATGTATCAGTGAGGAACAGGAGCTCGTATAATCGGCGAAGTTGGAGCAACGGTTTTTATTCTCTAAAAGAAAAACCAGATGATCTACAACGACATGAGGATTCGGTATCGTGGTTAGAGTCGGATCGAAAGCAAGTAACTACTTGAAGTTGAAGGCTGGAATCGAAGAGGC
This sequence comes from Stellera chamaejasme, assembly GCA_024586325.1. Lineage (NCBI taxonomy): Eukaryota > Viridiplantae > Streptophyta > Magnoliopsida > Malvales > Thymelaeaceae > Stellera > Stellera chamaejasme. The sequence continues at coordinate 33,419,787 of CM044984.1, forward strand.
AAGAGAACAGCTATGGTATATGGATGAGAACAATTAGTACAATGATGCAAGTCGCGAATTAAAAACTGTTTTCGACTGAATACGATTCATAATAGGAGTAACTTTCTAGTTGAAAGGACGTCAATGCCGTCAATTTGGGCCACATTTTTGGAGAGACAACAACGAGGTTTATTAAAACCAGCACTTTGCACTTTGTTGCTTCAAAACATTTATTTTACATGGTAGTATTTACATAGTCTATATGCACTTTGCATATGTCTATATGCCCATGCCTCATGTTATCGCGCAACTCCATGTCTATATGTCCATTTTTTTCGTTGTGATTTCTAATCTGCTTTTAACAATCAAATTATTGCAACTAAGCAACACAACCACCGCCAAAACATGTCATCATCCCTTCCGGTGAAGCTTTCTATCGTGCTTCTTCCATCACGCTTTCAAATATGCTTCTAAAAATCAGCCCAACTCAACATAACCACCACCAAAATTTGATCGTGATGAAACTCTAGAACCCAAAATTCGCAAACGATACAAAATTGATAAAACAATGATGATCACATGACCGGTAGTCATGTCGATCTGCTTCTTTCCAATGTTGATCACTAGTTTTATCATGTTGATCTGTTTCTGTCCAATGAATAGTCTAGTCATATTGATATGCCACTTTCAAATGTTGATCAATAGTCTTTTCATGTTGATCAGCTTATGTCCAATGTTGATATGTTTTTGTCCAATGTTGATCAGTAGTCCAGTCATGTTGATATGCTTCTTTCCAATCTTGATCAGTAATCTTGTCATGTTGATCAGCTTCTATCCAATGTTGATCTACTTTTTTCTAATGTTAATCAGTAGTCTAGTCATGTTGATCTGCTCCTTTTCAATTTTCATCACTAGTATTGTCATGTTGATTGGCTTCGGTTCAATGCTTCCGTCCAATATTGATCAGTAGTTTAGTCATGTTGATCGACTCATTTCCAATGTTGATCAGTAATCTTGTCATATTGATCAACTTCTGTCTAATGTTGATAAGTAGTCTTGTCATGTTCATCTACTTTTTTCCAATGTTGATCAGTAGTCTTATCATGTCGATCTGCTTCGGTCCAGTGTTGATTATGTTGATCAGAAGTTTTATCATGTTGATCTGCTACTCTCTAATGTTGATCTGTAGTTTTATCATGCTGATCTGCCGATATTGTTCACACGAAGAGACGTTGTTAATCGATTAATTAAACTTGTAAATAAACGAAACGTTTATACATGCACAGTTTATGCCCGACCTATTTTAATATATTATGGATTTTTTGAATAAAATAAAAAATACAACGATCGAAATCAACATTTCTTATAAATGAAGGATTTAAATATAAATCTAAAGCAAATTCTATTCATCCACCAAATAGAAGAAACAATTATGTTTCAAGATTCAAATATTATTCGAGAAGAACCCACTTCTTAAAGTTTAAAAGTCAACTTTGAATGAAATGAGTGTTATCATAAAAATAGTAAGTTTAACGAAGTACAATGAAGAAAATTAAGGACTCATTGAAATATTAAAACCAACTTTCCTAAACAATGGAGAAAATACAAAAAAAAAATCACTTTGCAGTGAATCATGTGGAGTGCATACCCTCTAATTTACTCCCTACCATACAATTTAAAATAAATACTTAAAAGACTATTTAGAGTTTCAAAAGATTGTAGGGGTTAATTTTTATGTTTTGAGTATCACTATTGCTTGATTCAAATTATTAATAAGATAAATAGCGAAAATATATATTTATAAATTATACTCTCTGTTTTGAATTAATTGTTGTGTTTGACAGGGCACACGAGTATTAAGAAAAGTAGAAGAAAGTTTGTAAATTGTCAAGTTTATCTCTGTTGGTTGTTGTAGCGGTAGCTGCAAGTAGGCAGCTTGTTTAGCTAGAGGAGGCAAGGCACCACCACGCATTTCAATGCCGCAAAAGGAGACTCAAGTTATTAGTTTTTAAAATGGAAAGGAAAATGAAGGCTAAGTTGGTAAAAGTAGTGGTACAAACTTTTCTCTTTTAAGGAAAGACTACAATTAAATTGAGACAACCCAAAATGAAAATATCTGCAATTTTAATTGGATGGAGGGAGTAGTATACTTCAAATTTCGATATGCATATGAATTATTCAACTTTATATGTGTAAACATTCATGAAAAATAAATCATAAATTAAATACTGTGAAAATTGAAAAATAGAGGCGGTATATAGTAAATTTCTAAATGTTACGTCCTTCATCATTTTATTATTGCAACATTTTGACTTTCGCTATCCAGTTAACTTCGATTTATCTACATTAATTTAAGGTAGAAAAAATTCTAAAAATATATTCTAAATAACTAGAGAAGGTGCACAGAAAAAATAGATGCTCTCTACTTCCAGGCTCGCAACAGCGGAGGATACATGTCTCATCAACCCCCACTTACCATTTAGCAACCTTATCGGAAGTTTGGGGCACCTGCAGGGCACATAACCAGAACACAAGAGACAATTTTGGCTAGGCCCTCATGCTAGCTTCTTCCATGGAACACAATCATAATTTTCTGTGACCACCAAATAACCTTCCCTCATAGGGAATTTCATCCACTGCTCAGGGTTACCTTCATCAAAAAAACTCTTTAAAAGCAGCTCTGGAGTTGAAAATACGTTTAACAACAACAAAAGCACCCTATGGAAAATCTATTAACCAAAAGTCTCAGCACTTTATATAGTAGACATTTATCCACTTGACCAGAGGCCAGTGGCGAATCCAGGGTTCAAATCTTAGATGAGTGGAAAATGGGAAAAATTCAATAATAGATAAAACTAGTGTGCATACCCGCCGATGGCACAAGTACACTAGTGTGTAATGAATATTACATAGCGGAGGTGAATATTCCATGACACGGGTACACTTGATTGATCAACATAAAATGGTGATCAACATGATGAGTTGTTTAGATCGACATCACTACCTTGTTAAATCGACATACATACTTGATTGATCAGCATAAAATGGTGATCAACATGAAGAGTTATTTAGATCGACATCACTACCTTGTCAGATCCACATAACTATCTTGTTAGATCGCATAACTAATTGACATGTCAGCATTGATAATAGATTAGCATAATAAGTTGTTTAGATCATCATCGTCAGATCCACATGACTACCTTGTTAAATCGACATGCATACTTGATTGATCACATAAAATGGTAATTAATATGATAATTGTTTAGATTTACATCACTACCTTGTTAGATCGACATACATACTTGATTGATCAGCATAAAATACAAATTTTACATCCTGTATTAGTATATATAAAGAGATTCTTGATAAGTCAAAATACAATTTTTACATAGTTTTGATCAAGAATTCGATCCAAATAGATAAGACATTTGTAAAACAAAATACCATATGATGCACTATCTGAATTGCGCTTTACAATCTCCAATAGACTCAAAATGATCAATCACTGCCTCCGAATCAATATCATCCACATATTTCTTTTCAATATGGAGCATCATACAACCTGAAAAGTATCTATCTTCCATCTTATTTCTAAGCCGAGTTTTTATAATTTTCATAGCTGAAAATGCACGCTCAGCAGTTGCAGTGGAAACAGGAAGTATCAAGACCAAACAAATCAATCTATCAATCAGGGGAAAAAGCTTCGATAGGTTCGTTTCAGCTAATCTTCTACATAATTATGCAAGAGAAGACAATTTTTGAAAATCCTTATCAGAAACTACTTGACACTTGTAATGCTCTAATTGTAGCCTTAAAGATCTTACCTCCAATGTATCAAAGTCTTCAGAATAAAACTTTTCTGCAAGTTTGCAAATATTTTCCATATCAAACTTCTTGAACTGATTTATGGGATCCAATGCAGAGCTCAAAATAAATAGTTCTATACTTTGCTCTGTGAACCTGTCTTTTAGCTCCATCATCTGAACATCTATAATCACATTAAACACGTCAAAATGATAGTAATGTTCATTTGTAACAACATCATGTTGTTGGCAGCCACGACTAGTGCCCATTAAGTAAGCTACATCCATATTAGGCATTTCAAGGCCATGAGCTTCACCAAATTGTTGGACACTTTGTAAAAAATTATCCCAACCATCTTCCCTCAATGTTTGAAGAAGTGTCTTTGTACTTGAAACCAAATTCATAGCATTCACAATGTCTTGTGATTGCTTCTGCAAGGCTTGAGAGAGTAAATCAGTAATTCCCATAATTTTGTTAGCAAGCAACAAACAGAACACAAACTCAAATGTCTTCAATGTCTTAAGGAAACCTTTTGCATCACCTCTTATACTTCCAGTGAGCTCTTTATCAGTCATCATGCTTTGAAGAAGCTCGGTGACCTCTTTAAACACATGAACTAATGTGTTAACTGAAGCAAAGTGAGAACCCTATCGAGTTGTACCTGCTCTTTGCAAACTACGAACCTGGTTATGTTCTTTACCGGTTTCAAGATCTCCAGTTGCTAAACTCTCTGCAATTTGTGATTCTTGAATGTCTTTTAACAAATTTGTACGTTTCGATGAAGCTCTAACAAAAGCAACAATGGAGCTTAGCATTTGAAAAAACAACTGCATATCAGGAACATCTCTAACACATGCATTCAAAGCTAATTGTAATCGATGTGCAAAGTAATGAACATAATAGGCATAAGGGCAATCATGGAGGAATAATGTCTTCAATACATGAAATTAACTGTGCATATTGCTAGCTCCATCGTATCCTTGACCACGAATATTTTGCACTTGCAGTTTGTTTGAAGAAAGCACAAGACATATATGTTTCTTGAGATTAGCTGAAGTAATGTCTTCAACACTAACAATTTCAAAATACCTTTCTTGAACAAACCATCTTCATCAACGAATCTGAGAATATTCAAAGTATACTTATCAATAAAAGTTTGGGTTAGTGCAAAAAAATTAATTAACAAACCTGAGAATAATTGTCATTTGCTCCTTATGAGAAACATCAAGTGATTCATCAACTAGGATACAAAACTTGGCATCTCCAATTTCTTGACGAATTTTGTTCCGAATCTTGGTAGCAATGATCCCTAGTATCTCCTTCTGAATTGATGGTGCAATGTACATGCAATGTTTGGGAGCATTTTGTAGAACAACTTTAGCAATATCATCATTCATATCTACATAACTCTTTATCATCTCAAGGAAATGACCTCTACTGCTAGAGTTAGAAGATTCATCATGGCCTCTAAAAGGCAATCCTTCTTTTCCAAAATACTTTATAGCTGCTATTTTTGTCTTTAAACGCAACATGTTCTGCCTCATAATTTCCGGTGGAAGTTTGTCAATCACTCTATCAATATGTTGAGAAGTTCTCAATAAATTAACCTAACTATGGATATTCTTTTGATGAGCATAATTTAAATTCCCAACATGTTCACAAATTCCTTTCTTTCTGGCCAACATTCTACCCCAATTGCAACATCCTTCAACATTGAACAAAGGGTATCTTGGTGGATTTTTTTCAAAAATGAAGCACAGAAAGCAGAACGCTCTATCTCTAGCTTTTGAATACTCCAACTAAGGATATAGTGTAAACCATCTAAATTGGAAATGACGATTATCACGAATTCCATCAAACGTTGGTGGATAATTTTGTAACTTAGGTTGACAAGGTCCCATAATGAGATACTCCATTCGAATACGATCTTGCTCGTTCACCGGAAATGTACAAATCAATTGACGTAATCCAGGATCAGCTTGAACAATTGAAGAGTTATCCACCTTCGTAAGTGGAAGTTACATTTCATTTACAAGCAAATAATTGGGCATCTCATATGTAGGTGCTTGATTATCAACATCTTTCAGATAGAAAGAAAAGAGTGTTTTCATTCGTTTCTTGGAATGATGATCAACCATCCTAATCATATTTGGTTGAGGTGTTCAAAAAACCCGCAAAACCGAGAAACCGAACCGCATGATCCGAAACCGAAAAAACCCGTGAATCGAAGAAACCGATAACTCGCGGGTTCTAATTTTAGAAACCCGCGGATACCCGAACCGATCCGCATATGCCTATTTACAAATAAATTATCTAAAGATGCTTACTTCGTCTCAATTTTCTTTTAAGTTTCTTTTATATTATGTGTGAAAACCCATTTCATACAACAATAATATATGATTTGTATTATTATATTATTGTTCTATTTATGCAAACTACTTTTCTTCGTTTTGATGTTCTAGATATGTACATTTATGATGTAAAATTTTAGAATATCTCCAAATAAATTGAAAAATTTTATAGAATAATTATACTTAGGAATACCCGCGGATACCCGCGATCCGAACCGTAAAAAACCGTGAAAATCAAGTACCCCCATTTAGGGTACCCGCACTCGGTGGGACAGATACTATTTTTCTCACTATCCACCCCGCCCCGTCCCATGCACACCCCTAATATTTGGAAGATTAGTTTTATGGGCACCTAAACTTGATTAATCAACAACATATGAGTAAAGAGAAAAGTACATTATACTAAATAAGATACTCCTAATTATATTATGCAAGATACTCCTAATCATCTCTTATATAACTCCATTTAATTGAACCTCTATCTAATCAAACATGTATATAAAATTCAGCAACAACAACATTCAAAGCAAACCGCAGCAAGATAAAATCCCCAAATCTTAAAATCATTCACAAAACATAGATGAATTGAAATTTGAAAACATAAACACAAAACATTAATGATTAAACAACCTGTACTAATAGAGTTCAATTGGTGATTTGGTGAACAAACCCAGAGGCGGACAGAGAGAGATCAATTGAAATTTGAAGCCTTGTAGTTGAACACTTGAAGTTGAAGGACAACAATGAGCACACTGACTCTGAGCGCAGCAGGACACGGACAGCCGGACAGGTCCAGGGTCAGGGACAGGTCCGTTGCCTGACGCCGCCGCCGGCGATGTGACTCATGTGAGCTGAGACTGAGAAGCTTGGAGTTGGAGATGGAGACCGTCAGTGTTCAGACCGAGGCCGAGCCCCTCGCTTGCGGGCCTCGCGGCGCCGCTCGCGGCTCGCCCTCCTCGACGCCGCTGAATCTGATCCGCTCCACTCCAGTCTCCTCTCCACGCGATTAAGCTCGACTCGAATCGAATCGAATCGACACCGGCAACCGGTTGGTGTTACCACTGGTCGCCTCGCCAATCGCCATCCACGAAGACTGCTGTTGCGTCGCGACGAACACGAATTGCTCTGAAATCAAAAATGAAAAATCGGAGAAGAAGTGAAGTGAAGAAGGATCCATGCTACCAGACTAACCCCGATCCTTAGGCACGCAAACAAACTTTGCTCCACGCAACCAAGGCTTTCATGGAATCAATATCCCCTTCCCAAACAAAAGCTCTGCACCTTTGCTCCAAATACTCCAGGACACACTTTGGAAAATGGGAAGATGGAAGACCAATATGTTCGGAGACTAAACACCACTGATCGAATGAGTTGCACTCGGCCTGCATATGAAAGAAATCTTGCTGACCAGGCTTTCATCAAACCAACAACTTTATCAATCAGAGGCTGATATTGGTGTGCAGTAGGCATGACAATGGGCTGATTAAACCACGGTAACCCTTAAACCACGACCACTAACTACGGTTTTTTTAGTATCTGCGGTATACGGGTTTACGTGTCTCGGTTATAAGTTTTTATCCACAACCCCGGATATCCATGGTTAACGATTCATTCGCGGATATTTAGATGAGAACTTGAATATTATTTAAATATCCTAAATAAATCCATAAATTCAACATAAACATCCAAACAACATTTTAAACATCCAAACATAAATACATAAATTCAACAGAAACATAAAAAAAAACATTCATGGTAGTCTAAAATATATATCAACCCAAACATCCAAACGTGCAAGATTGTCATCTTCATTTTGTTGATATGCATGACTTTTTCTACAAAATTGTTAATGAGAGATGCGAGTCTAAGAGTGAGACAAGTGATGACTGATGAACTGATGAATGATGATGAGTGGATCCTCCTAGGCTGAGAGTCTAAGACTTGAGTTGAGTGTGTGAGTTAAAAATTGTTAATGGGTTGGGCTTGGGACTTAAGCTTCACCCATGAGGCCGTGAGTGACTTATGAGTGAGGGATGAATCTGATATTTAAGTTGGGCTTGGCCCATGAGATTTTAATTAGAAGGTGGATTAGTGGTTATCCGCCAAATCGCGGATAATGGTTATCCGCGGTGCGGAAACCCTTAAGCCAAAACCACGACCATTAAGCTGACGGTTATGGAAAAAAAATCACAACCGCTAACTGCATGATTTTAACCGCGGTTAAAACCGCCATAAATGGTCGGTTAACCGCGGTTAGCGGTTCTTATCCACCCCGCTGTCATGCCTATTGTGCAGTCATTCGAGCCCTTGCCATCGGAATACCCAGATATCCTACTGGTACCCATAATTTGCAAGATCTGATCGCAGTGCCCAAGAAACTAGACACATTAAATTATTGTTTCTTTGCTAAAATCTATGAATTTATATTTAAAAATGTTAAAAATATAAAATCATAGATTAAAAGCTGAAAAAACAATTTCATGCTCAAAAGGACGGAGGTTAATATTCAAATAAGTTATCTTTTTGACGGACAAAAGGGAAAAAATGTCAAAATACCCGAATGGGAAAATTAAAAACATTTAGGTCGAATTGCAAAATGAACAAGATTTAAAATAATAGATGGAACAAGACGCATGGAGAAGCAACTGTCAGCACATCCAAAGAGCTTTGATGGAGGTGCTGATGGAGTTTGGGCCATCCAGAGTTGCAGCAACTTTCAGCACATCCAAAGAGCTTTGATAACTAACTGCAGAAATTTGACAGTGTTTGATGCAGTGAAGGAAGGAGGGAAGATCCTGTCAATAAAAAGCTGCAAAGCCACCAGCTGAGTTCTACTCATTGGTTTCTGATGGTTCTGTTATGGAGAAGCTGAGGCCATGCCTGGAGACTGGAAAACTGAACAACACCCTTCCCTTTTATTCTACACTACAAATGGAACAGTTTGGACAGATATAGTAATAGCAGATGTGTGCTTTCAAGCAATCCACATACAGACTATAGGGGCAAGGGAAAAACTGCAATTTCCCCCACAATTTTCTACCAGCAAATATCATACACAACACTGAGGAACATACCAGGTTATAAGGGGCTGCAGAAGATGACAAAACATGCTATCCTCTTTGCTCTTATGCTGCACCATTATTGAAAGCTTTGTTCACACACACTCACACACAAGAGCAACACCATTATTGAAAGCTTTGTTCACTTGATGTACTTGGTGAACCAGTCTAACATGTCTTCATGAGCCTCCTCTGCCATCTTCACAGCTGATTCATCATTCACATCATACCTCACTGTCCAGCCATGAGTTGCTTTGGGGAAAATCTTAACGAATCCATCAACCTACAATCAACAGATCATGAAGTGCGGTCTACACTCTACATCTCCCATTACAGAAAGCAGAAGAGCTTTGAGCTAAAAATGGATAGTACTAGTTTATAGAACAAGAATGAAAGCTTGGCCCTTTTAATACCTCATTTTTAGCAGCTAAGGCCTCTTCAAACTCCTTCACAAGAGCAGGTGGGGAGAATTTGTCAATCTCTGCTCCAAGAACAGCAATGGGGACTTTTATACCTACAAGAATTTCACAGCATATTAGCATCAACAACAGGTGGTAGGACTGCTTGAGGCTCTGTTAACAATATAACTGTGAAGATTCCTTGTTGTCATCTGGAAACATACAAAAGATCTTACCCTTGATGTCATCTAGAGTGACAAAGGAAGGATGCAACAAAACAGATGCCTGGATATCCCCATGCTTTGCCAGTTCAACCACCACCTTGGCTGAAAATAGTCAATAAAGATGAACTTAGTTTGCAGCAGAAGCCTGATTGGATCGGCCAATTTGCTAATACTAGGAACTGCTGCCTCAGCTTTTTGCATTATCATATGGCATATAAGCAAGCAAGCAAGAAAAGGAGAATGTAGATGACATAGGGCAATGATCCAAGTTACAGAAACAGCATAAGTAACTTCCATCTAATCACAGAGAACTGTTGGAATGCAGATGAGTTGTTTAACCGTCACATACAACCATGAAGACAGTGGTCGTCACTCACCACCCCAGCAGAAGCCAGCAGCTCCTATAGAAGATATGCCTTTGCCTTTTAAGGCATCGATAACTGTTTTTGCATCCTCGAAGCCCTTGTCCTGAAACAAAAACCAATACAACAAGCCAGCTTTTGTTATAATGAGTTACTAGATTTTCAGGAGAAGATAACTCACGGTCCCATGATCCTTCAACCAATCAGCTAAAGTCCTTTCAGAATCGGGTGCATACGGCTCTCCATAAAGGAAGTCGGGAACCACAACATAGAACCCAGCAGCTGCAACCTTGTCAGCAAGTTTCCTTTAAAGAAGAAACAAGCTGGAATCAACCTAAAATTCTTATTAATTGTTGTTGACTCTCACAGAATTCAATATAATAGTACTATACTTAAAAAAATGACCTTTCATAACCAACCAATATCCAAATGCAACAGCACTGAAACAGAAAACTTTATCCAACTAATTAATGTCACAACAGAGCAGTGCGGTTACATGGACTTTAAGAAGGAGGGATACCTCTTTTTTCTTTCCACCAAATTTTCATGAAAATCCATCCATATAGAAAATTCCCAAAAAAAAAATGATCACCAACGATTTTCAAGTGAAGTTAGAAACCAGAATAACCAACCAATTGGATTCGGCAACAAAAAATGATCACAGACCATGCAAAACCATCCAGAACTAAGAAGGCTCACTGAATAGCTATACCTGAGGTTTGGAGCTTCATATCCTGCAGGAACATAGCACCATAAGAAAGTCAAACGAAAGGAAGATCACCAGTACCACATAGCCTATAAACAATACTGATGAGGAGCACCAAGGTTATTAGAATCATCGATGTGCTGGAATCTTGGGAAGTGTAAAAGAAAAAGCATCCAATTGAGCATATAAACGATCGAAAATCAGTACTCAATCTCTTGTGTTGTCACAACACTAAAGTATTTTTGTCCAATGAAATGGTTTTTTCACTTTTATTTTATTTTATTTCATTTTACCCTTGCAAAGTGACTCACTGAGAGAGTTTAAGGTTAGGTTGGGAGGTATGAGAATGAGTTTGGAACACGGTAATGATACAGATTTATGTAATACTATGAGTTAATGATACAATCTTAATCTATACAAAAAATCTAAAAGTGACCCTCCATTATACAAAGAATCTAAAAGTGACCATCCATTATACAAAGAATCTAAAAGTGACCATCCATTTGGGATGAATGGAGTATGAAAGTGAGGAGCATGAAGGTACCAAAAACATCAGAGACAAGAAGTATGGCGGGGTTGGAGTCCGGAGAGCCAGAGACATAAGCCTTGAGGCCTGTGAGCTCCTCAACGTGTCCCCCTCCGCTGTTAGGGTTCAGTGTTGGTGGGTTTGAACAGCACTCGGGACCAGACATTCTCGATGATTCTTCGCTCCTCAACTCAACTCAACTCAACTCAACCAGGCAGACACGACACGACTCAGTCTTCTTGCCAAATCCAACCAACAGTCTTAACACTCTACGGAGCTGTTTGTTTGTGAGGACGGAGGAGTGTGGACGCTGCTTCCGTGACACTTAAGCCACTCAATTGTTTTGCTTTCGCCCATTTTAACCTTCGGTTATTCCAATAACCAATACAGGCACTGCGATGCAATCGGTATTTACTTTTTTTTTTATTTGGAGTAAATTTCACCATCTATACTTAAATTGTACAACTTCTTATTGAAAATCTATACCTACAAAATTTTAATACAAACGTGACTTTAAGGTATGAGTACGTTGTAAATCTATACATACGATTTAATATTCGTTGAAATTTAACAAAAATTGTGGTTAAAATACTCAAATTGACTCTTAGGATTTTTGAAATGTATTGCACACCCCTTAAACTTTATAATTTTGATTTTTTTGAGTTATTATTCTTAATTACATGTGTATTATTTCAAATAATCTTTCTAAATCATGAATACTAATTATAGATTAATCTAAAATATCCAAAAAAATAGCAAATATAAAAAAAATTGTTTAAAATAATATAAATAATGTGTGTGTATTAAAATTTACCTTCTTATTGCGAAAAAATAGTAATTATCAAAAGAAAATGTAAGAATGATGGTAATTTTATAAAAATCTACAAGTTATTAAAATATTTAGATAATGTACAAAATATTCCATAATGATACTTAATTTATTTGAAATTATACATTTTATTTTGTATCTAGTTTATGGATTTTGATTCTTCAACATTTTGATATAAAATTACAATGTAGTTTGCATATATAATTTAATTAATGATTGAAGTTTTTAAAAAAATTATTTTTAAAAAAATTCCTAAACAAAATTTTCATAAAACTAATTTAAGTTAAGAAAATTATTGCAAGTTGGAGTAACAATTAAAGTGAGAGATGAAAAGAGTATCAAAACAAAATATACAAAGAATTTGTTGGCAATTTGCCTATGGTCCGAACGTGGTGGTCGACCACCTTTTGCGTGTCAGACGGCGTCTTTTGGGGAGTTCGGCAGGTCAGAACGAAAGCTTGTTTGTCCTCTGACAGCTTTATGGCAGATGTCAAGTGGCTGGTGGAGTCCCCAGGTGACAAAAGGTACGTTTTGCATTAATGGTGGTCGTAGTTCTAGTCGGTCCTTCGGTGGGAAGCACGCTCGGAGTGCTCCTCCTTATTTTGGACTGAGCTTCCTGGGCCTTGTTGGCCCATGTGGCTTTGGAGGGGCCTTCCGGGCTTAGTGGGCTCGAAGCCCGATGGGCTCCATGGTCATCAATTATTATTCATTCTTTCATTGTAATTTGATAATTACTATTTTTTGCAATAAAAAGGTAAATTTAAGTAAAAATATTATTATTGATATTATTTTAAACATGCATTCATATTTGATATTTTTTTTTTGATATTTCATACTCAATCTATAACGAATATTGTTGATTTTGAAAGATTATTTGAAATATATTTATTGATATTTAGGGTAACTTGCAGAAGAATATATACTTCATACACTTGATTAAGTGGCTTAATGGGGCATTAAGATTTAGTGTTTGTTTGCTAGGGCGGGGCAAGTGCCCCCACTAACCTTTTAGGAGTACGGTATATATTTATATTTCTCACAAGCTTAACCCCATTTGTGTATTTTGCCTCCAACAAATTTTAATTAAAATCTTATTACATGTGGTATATTAACTCTAAACTTTACTAAAAGTACTCTAAATCTCATATCTTACAAACTTATCATGTTAACCATTTGATCCCACCACTATATGTTGTATTATATAATTATATACTCCCTTAGTCCCAAATGTATTGTCATGACATCAACAAAAAAAATGACTCGAATGAAATGACATTTTTTCACTTTTGTTTTATTTTAGACAACTTTTACTTTTACAAATGCACTTTCAAAAAGTTTAGGTAGTGGGTTGGAGAGATGAGAATGAGTTTGAGATGGGGTAATGACAGAAATTTTATAAAATAAGTTAATGACCAAAGATAATTTTAATCTATACAAAAAAAAATTAAAAGTGAACACACTTTGGACAAAGAAAGTATATTTCATGTAATATTTTTTATAGCTTAAAATTTTTCCCTATAACAATTCAATCCTGAGTCCGTGTCGTATGGCCATTTGGTAACTTTTATAGCTAAACATTAAAAATTAATTGGAGTTCGTATATCTACCTCCTACGTGTAAAAACACATATTAGCCCAATACAGTAGTTGAGCCCAACTAGCTGCTGCTATTTCCCCAAATACCAAAAATACCCCTAAAAAACCCATCTACCACTCCACGAACTTCATACTGTGGCCGCCGCCGCCACCAATGCCATTGTTGCCGCCACCTCCATTGTCGCTGTCGTCGCCGCCACCACCACCACCATCATCGCTATCGCCGACAGCTCATTTCTGCTGACAATAAAAGTGTATACTAATTTATCAAAACTGTCAACTAATTTATCCAAAACTATCTACATCAAAGCATAGAAAAATTGGATAGTTTGAGCGATCTAAAACAATTTTTTTAACATCGCGATCGTTGGCTTCTTGCTCGGCTTCTTCCGCTGCCATCGGCGAGTTGAAGGTCATCTAGATCTAAAAGCTCGGTGAGTTGACAATAGACTGCGGTGACCGCAGTTGGTGGGGATCACAGTGGCCGGAGTCGGTGGAGATTTGTGAAGTTTGTAGATTTGTAGTGCAACAGCCAAAAGGTTATTTCTTGGAGAAGATCAGAAGAAGTTATTTGCTGCCATAATTGAGTTCCCATGAAAGAAGAAGAAAGAAATTGGATCTGATAAGGGCAATTTTGTTAATCTACGTGGAAAACCACATATGGTTAATAAATCTGCTAAACTAATTGTAGATAGTTGTTTCGTAACGTGAAAGCTAGTTGAAACCGTTTTCATAATCAGTTAATAAAGCACACATTTTGAAAAGAAAAGAAGGCTCTTCGTTTATTAGTATTTTACAGCAAACAACACATCCATTCGTTGGATTGGGCCTGTTACGTAGCAAACACATGGGCCGCGGAAAGAAGCATGCTGTCGCATAGAGCCATAGACCCACGTAGCACAGCCCGTTGGCGGTGAGACTACAACAGAATTGATACTCCGTCATCGCTAACAAAATTGATATGTTTAATTAGACATGAAGATTAATAAATATTATTGATTAAAGAGTAATAAGATAAAATAAACATATGAGATACAAATATTTTTTTGAATGCGATGAGAAATTGAAGGTATTAAGGTAAAGTTAATGTGAAAAAGTTTCATTTTTATAAAACGTATCAATCTTGCTACGACAATCTCAAAACAAAATATATCAATTTTGTTGCCTTTGTCCCGAGCGTATTGTCATTGTTTCTTCACAAATTTAAACATGTAATCATCACTTGCTTCTAAGTACACAAGATGAAGTTATTGAGTTCAAACATCCACCATCTCTATCCCCTATCCCCAAATGTATCAAAAAAAAATGAATTGTATTTTTTTTTCTCACAGAAACCGCTTCATCCATTGAATTAGATCATGCGAGCTTTTTTTCGTTTAATACATGAATAAATCCAGTTAGCCAATTGAATAACCCATCTCTATGACAAAAAATTTCAAATCCTTCTCAAATTGGGCAAATTCATTGTTTTTTAAACACACACATAATGGTGGGTGGGTGGCGGCCATCCCTCTACTAAGGTGGTGGCAATGGACACTACCAATTCTGTCACGGGGTGCCCGCGCCCGGTTGCGGAGGCGGGGCCGCCCCGCAGCGTCGGAAGCGGAAGCTGTGTAAACGGAAGCGGTCGATCCAATCGAGACCCGCTAAGTGTGGTGGTCCTGTGACCCGGCCCGCAAAGTCCCGTTCTCGAAGGCCCGGTGCCTGAGAACGCTTTGCTTTCGGAGTATGCAGACAGAGTTATGCGCCCATATTGTTTGGCCGTGTTTCGACCCGCAACCTACAATTCTCAAGCATGACAAGTATACAGTATAACCCTAACTATCCATGGCGAGCCTCGCCCCACTGAAATAGGCGAGCACTCTACAATCACCAAACATACAGTTCATGGATAACATCATACATAAGCTCAGCAGAATCATATCAATACAGAACATGTCTGATCCATCACAATATGATCACATCACGGGTCCCGCCCTCCACTGACATGGGCGAGTCCCCGGTCATACAGAATATCCAAGATATGTACACAGAAACAGAATGTATCCAAGATACATAGCATGATTAAACAAATGACATGTATGCATATACATCTATAGAGCCGACAAGGAAAATCACAGAATACCTAAGTGCATAATCTAGGAGAAACTCCGAGATCAGAAGATTCCCGCACATATCACTGTTGTTGCTGCTAACACACAAACATAAGAGAGAGGTAAGTTAACTGTGAAATAACCCATATGTTATACGTAGCATAAATCCAGAATCAGAAAGCAGACTATAACCTCTACCGAGATGCCGGAACTACAGATACCTGATCACAGAATAGAAAGCACCATGGAACTCTAATCCGCTTGCTGCTTATCAGGTAGACCTGAAAGGTGGTAAACAGAAGGGGTGAGTCCTCGGGAGGACCCAATAAGGGCTGAGGTAAGGTACGGTTGCATATAGTAAGCTAAGTGCGCGGTACCTGTAAAACAAAGAAAACACAAGAACACAAGAATATATATGCAACAGATATTTGAAACATAAATAATAAACATGAGTCCCGACGCGGTTAGACAGAGTCCCGAAGGATGCGGTTAGAACCGCCAGAGACCCTTGAAAGCAAACAAATAGAACAATAGTCCTCTCCAAGAGGTCAGAAGCCGAAGCTAACAGAGGCATGGTACTAGCCGGGGTCGCGATCCCCTAACTGTCATAGGGTCATAAACAGAGTATACCGCAGGGTATACAACAAACAGAATATACCACAAGGTATATACAGAATATCAGCACCCAGTGTAGATATAGAATACCGAAGAAGAACCCGAGGTCTCCGAGACCATCTCGGGCCTTGAACCTGCATACATGTACCTTACCATATAACTGGCCTCGGGATCACCGGACACTCGTCCTCAACCCGCTTCAACTAACCCCGATATACATGATATCCCTCCCAAAATGTATAACGAGAGAAGTTGAACCCTTACCGTACTATTACCGATCCGCAGAAGAATCCCGGGAAAATCCCGACGCTCGGCCCGAAATGCGGTAGTGTGACTTCCGAAGTCCCGCACTACTCCACAACTGCTGATTCAACCTGAACCACCACATACAAATAAGAAATCACCAATCTAACCCCCCATGAACTAATTCCGCACATTCCCGACAACTTTAAACCACCCGATCACACCCGAAACACACTAATCACATATGAACAATTCGAGCCATTTGGGCACTTTTCACCCAACATGCTCACCTTCAAATTGAACCCTAATATCAACTCCTAATCATGCTAGGAACAACATATCCAAAGCATGAACCAAGATGACATCAATTCGGCATACTTAGAGTTTAATCAATAATTCGGCCAAAGTGAAGAACCAACTCATACCATGCTTCAACCACTTCCAAAACAAGAAGACATGCTCACATACAAGGAAACACAAAGATCAAGTCCCTTTTTGAACCCTTAAGAAATCGGCCCAAGCATGATGAAGAACACAAGTTACCAAAACTTGTTTTTCTTGTGAGATATGAACTAATCACACCAAGACAACCATGAATCCAACTTTACCTCAAGAGAACGCCTCGATTAAGGATGGAAGAACATCTACTTGCTTGGTAGCTTATTCATAGTCATGAAGAACACCATGGAGAAGAAGAAGAAGAAGGCGCCTTGTGAGAGAGAGGAAGTGAGGTGAAGTGTTACCAATCTCCATCTTCTCTCTTTATATACTCTTGGCACACCTCATGCTTGCTATTTATGACTCACCATGCCAAGCACACACCCACACACCTTAGTCACACATGCCAAGCATACACCTACACATCTTAGTCACCATGCCAAGCACACACCCACACACCTTAGTCACCATGCCAAGCACACACCCACACACCTTAGTCACCATGCCAAGCACACACCCACACACCTTAGTCACCATGCCACCTTAGTCACCATGCCATGCACACACCTAGGCACCTTAGTCATCAAGTCCAAAAATATGCCTAAGTGTCATCCCGCGCCAACTGAACCAGAGCAAATCCCGACGTGTGTGTTTGCTAGCCTAATCAAGTTATCCCGTCATGTGTACTTGCTTGGTCATCACCACAATAACCATCCTGAGTCATAACATACCACACACCTTTGGCGCCACCACATTATTCATCCCGAGCCCCGAGCGTCGCCCGAACGTCCCGACCCCGAAAAATATTTATCGCGGAAAGCTGCGAGGACTCGTGCAACATCGAATATACAAGCATTCCCGAAAATGTTACCTAGAAAAGATCTGAGAGCTATCTGACCAACAGAAAACATGCCCAACATGTTTGGAACGGAGCCCCGGGATCTACTGAAGTCACCACCCACTTGGGGTGACTGTAACAAATTCCACTATCAAAATGGGCACTACTATTAGGATACGCCACTGTCGTGCTACTTCCCGGTAACGAAATTGGTAGCGGTTTAGCCGCTACTGTTTAAATTTATGAAATAAAAAATAAAGGTAAATTCATACAAATTCATTCCATATTAATCATCAAACCTAGAAAATTCATCATTAAACCTAGGCAAAAATTTAACACAAATTCATCATTCATCAAGATTTTATTACAAAGAAATACTGATAAACAAAACTTATGCTATCAGCATCTCCAATTGAAACAAACATGTACAAAAAACAAAGATTTGGTCAAGGTGAGGCCGACATTGGGGGCGATGGTGCATCCGTGAAGGGTTGATTAAAGGTTGAAGGAGAAGAGAGGGAGTTCTGAGATAGAGAGAGGTAGAGGGAGAGAAGTTTAGATATGATTTTGGAGAAAAGTCTCGATCTGGTTTAAATTGGTAGAGGGGGGAGATAGTAGCCAAGCTACTACCAAAAGCGCTAACTACATTAAAAAATATCTGGTGGTAGCCACAAGGGAGTTACTAGGAAGAGTCACAACTTCTTATGGTCGAAAATACACATACTTTCGGCCTAAGGAGTGGTTACTCTCCCCTTGTACACTCCCTTGTCCAAATGCTAAGTAACTCCTTATTTAGGCGAAGGGGTGTCTTCCTTTGAGGTACCTCTTCGCCAATTTCAGGTTCTCATGGCCAAAAATCTCTTGGTAACTTCCAAGAGATGTGCACACATGTACTAGGGTGCATACACCATGCACCTCAATTTCCAAAGCCATGTCCTTTTACCAAAATATCCTTATTTTGTATAAAAGGATGCTAGTAAGTAGTTACTACTCATGAAACATCACAAATGTTCCATATAGCCACAATTCACATAGTTGAATTCCATAGAACTCATCTCAGCTCACTTTGAGCTGAAACTCACTTCTCCATTTGAGATGAGCTCAAAACATCACCTCAAAAGTACTTGGTGCGCTAAAAATTCCAACATTAACTACGTAGAGTGTAGTGAATTGCCAAAAAAATACTACTATATATTTATTTATATTTGTAATAAAATTACACTTAAGCAAATGGTACACTAAATTAAGCCAAACCCTTGAAGTAATTGTACTCCGTATTTCTTTTTACTTACATGAATACTCCAAATATTTAATATATAGAATTTCCTCACATTAAACTTAAACTTAGTGTAAATAATTCTCCCTTCATTCTCGACAAAGAAATTGACAAAAAATGAAAAAGAATGTAAAAGTTTGTATTATTTTTTTATACTTAAAACTCCTTTAATTACAAACTACATTTGTCCCATAAAGAGAGAGAGAGATGTTTGCCTACTTTCGGAATTTATGTTTGATTCAATTTTTATTAGAATAATTTGTTAGAATTTTTTGTATGTGGGCTACATTAATTGTCTAATTTATTGAATCGGATTAAGGATTAAATTGGTCAAATAAAACATACAGATGGACTCATATGGTGATTGATCTAATTACGGGTCGTAACTCCATTTGATAAAAGATGTGAGGTTTTAATAAGTGTGGGTCGGTAGAGTTCATGGACCGTTGATGGGTAGGCCTCATGACAAACTCTATATAAGGAGAGTTAGGTCCATCCTTTAGCCATTACTAACACTACAACGTTATTAGGGCAAAACTTCTTATTGTGGAGTTCTCCACCCATTGGGAGTGCCGACTGTTGGAATAAGGGAGAAGACATACGCTTCATCATTCTTGATTCCACTGCGTTTTCTCGATGAATGTTATTATTCCATGTTAATTATGTGTTCTATGCTCTAATGTTTGATCTTGTGGACATGATAAATTAAATTAACATGTGGTATCCGAGCATGTTACATGATCATAAAACTCATATTATTGAGATATGTTTTTTTTATATTGATTACCCGATATGCGTGGTTGCTGTTGTTTACGATTTTCATATGTTTCATTGGTGTGGATGAAACTTGATAAGAAAGCATGAAATCGTAACAAGGGTTGTTAAGGAAAATTGACCACTCTCGGTTCAATCAAAGTGGCGACTTGGCGTTGAATTGGTTTTGATTTTCATATTACAATTGTTGCTGTTGGATGCGTGCTAAATAAGTTGATGATATAAGTCCCAATTTTTTTTCATTGCTTTATCATCGTGCAATGGACTACTAGTGGCGGAAACATTTAGGCGGCCGGGGCTGCAAGGCGCAGCGCCGGTGGTGGATTTACCGGCTCGGTTGCTTCATTGAGGGCGGCAGCAGGCCACTGACGGACTGGCGGCGGCGGCAGAACACATCGGCATGTTCTGCAAGTCGCGAGAGAAGAAAAGGTTTAGGTTTTCTACAGCCAATCCCAATTCAGTCCCCTAAATCTCACTACGTAGAGAAGTCAGATTTTACTGCTGCAGAGGCCGCAGTAAATGGCGTTTACTGCGGCCTCTGCCGCAGTAAATTTCGTAGTAAACGCCATTTACTGCAGTATTTACTGCGGCGGGGCCGCAGTAAGGCGGTCTTCTCCACGTAATGTCTTTTCCTCATGTCGTTTTTGGTCCCTGAAGTTTCTTTTCGTTCAGTAACATCCGGATTAGTTGCTGAAACGAGTTATTGGCCCTCAAAGTTTTCTTGATCATCCAAAACAGCCCCAAACCTCTCAGAGGTTCTAAAGTTCCTGTTTTTGACCAGAAAAGTCCCTAAACTTTTTCTAAAGCCAAATAAAGTTTATAATCATGCAATAAAGATTAAATTCACTTTAATTAAAGAGACATATATGGTTTTAATGTCTCATAAGCAAAATTAAAGTGAGTATGCATGATAAATAATTAATTATTTTTGATTAAATTACGTAATAATTATGACAACATATGACTTGAGAGAAATTCATGTGTTTTAATTCTCTCATTTGGTAAGTCATGTGAAAATTTTAATAGAGCCCCTGGATTGCCGAATTGTGAAAGTAACATAAAGGTGTGTCCCGTTGTGGGAGGGTTTTATGAGGTTTATTAAATTGTTGCCACCAAAGTGGCCGGTTTAATGAATCTTGTAAGATTTCGTTTTCGCGTGATTAGGGATGTCTCTGGATTAAATGCATGGTTATTCTGCCCAAAGGTGTTGATCATGGATGAAGTTTAGTGATGATACACATATGACATTTGATTGATGAACGACTTGTATGAGCTCTCTATTCACCCAAAGGTGGTAGAAAAGTGAGTATATAAGAAATTCCTTGAATCGCCATTATGTGTGAGAATTTAAGATTGCATGTTATGGATTCTGCCCAAAGGTGTTTTCATGATGATGTGCTCGAATTCTCGGATAGATACTATTTTTGGCTTTAAGTATCATGGTTACCTTACAAATTATTGATATATGCGTTTATTTGATCTTCTTCAGTCACCTTTTCTGTTAACAACAATATGGTCACCATTGAGTTGTGAACTGGCTCCAACTTCAAGAAATGGAAGCAAGATGTGAAATTTGCTCTCGAGATGGCGGATGTGAATCTCGCCATGATCGCTAATAAGCCTACAGATCTCACTGCTACAAGCAATGATGAGGAGAAGAAGGCTTTTGCTGCTTGGGAGAAATCAGACCGCATGTGCTATCTTTCTATAAAGAGGTTCATTCCTGAACACATGCTTAGTGGTATTTCCGATTCTAAAGATGCAAAAGTTTTCCTTGATTCTGTGTCCCAGAGGTACAAGGTATCCTCAAATGCTGAGATAGGTACCCTATTAAGAGAACTTTACTCCATGAGGTATGACGGAGTAAAAGGTGTTAGGGATTACAACATAAGAATGGTTCACATTCAGTCGAAACTCAAAAGCACTTAATATTGTCCTCCCTGATGCACGCATTGTGCATCAAGCACTTAACACCCTTCCTGTGGAGTATGGGCTTCTTGTCACTACTTATAACTAACTCTCAGGATGAGGCTTGGGCAGTCAATGACCTTATTACTAGATGCGTCGCTGAAGAGGAGAAGCTTAAGAGTGAGAAGTCCCAGACTGCCTTGTTTCTATCAAGAAAACACAACAATAAGAAGGGTGGTAAGAAGTATAGTGCTCTTAAAAAAGTTCAGACTCAATCTAATGGTCAAACTGGAGGAGTGGGTGGTCCAAATCCTGTGATTGAGAAGAAAGTGAAGAAATAATCTAATGGTCAAACTGGAGGAGTGGGTGGTCCAAATCCAGTGATTGAGAAGAAAGTGAAGAAATGTTTCTTATGCAAGAAAAGAGGTCATTTCAAAAATGATTGTCCTAAATTCAAAGTTTGGTCAGCTAAGAATAGGCATAAAGGTAATGACTCATTGGCTCTTGTTTTGCATGAATCCAATTCGGTTATGGCCCCATCCAGTTCCTGGTGGCTAGATAGCGGTGCAACCACTCATGTAGCTTTCACTTTGCAGAGATTCATAAGCAAGAGGAAGCCAAGTAAAGAAAAGTTAAGGCTCGTCGTTGGCAATAATGAAGAGGTGGAAGTTGAATTCATAGGAGTTATTTGTCTAAATTTGGTTTCTGAATTTAGACTGATTTTGAATAACACATTCTATGTACCATCTTTTAGGTGGAATTTGGTTTCAGTTTCCATGTTGAATAAAGAAGGTTACGCTTTTGAAATCAAAAATAGTTTGGTAAAACTATTTTTGAATTCAAAGCGTATTGGTTCATGTTATTTGCCATCGGGGCTATATAGATTGTGTTTGACTCCGAATGACATTTATGCCACCTCATATAATGTTGAAAAAGTTGTTGTCAAAAGACCTCTCATAAAGGAAAAATCTTCCAGCCACATCTCTAGGGAAAGAGTAGAAAGATTGATAAAGGAAAACATCATGCCTACTCTTGACTTCAGTGACCTAGAGACATGTGTTGATTGTTGTAGAGACAAGTTGACCTAAGTTAAGAAAAGAGAACCTACACGTAGCTTAGATCAATTAGAAGTGATCCACACCGATATAAGCGGACCTTACTCACATACTGTTTGTAACTCCAAATATTTATCACATTCATTGATGACTAGTCCCAATATCGTTACCTGTACTTGATTAAGGAAAAGTCTAAAGCTCTTGAAAAGTTTAAGATCTTCAAGATTGAAGTCAAGAAACAGTTGGAAAAAGTCATCAAGGTTGTGTGATCTGACCGAGGTGGTGAGTATTATGGAAAACATGGGGACGGTGGACAACTTAAGGGTCCGTTTTCCAGATACTTAGAAAGCTGTGGAATAATGGCTCGGTTTACTATGCCAGGGAGTCCTGAACAAAACGTTGTAGCCAAAAGACGGAATCGCACCTGAAAAGATATGATGAGGAGCATGCAAAGTATGACAAATTTGCCTGACTTTCTTTAGGGCGAGGCTATCAAGGCAGCCTTATATATCCTCAATCGAGTACCCAGTAAGTCAGTTCAAAAGACGCCTTTTGAGTTGTGGACCGGTAAAAAACCCGGCTTGAATCATTTTCGAGTTTGGGGTTGTCCTACAGAAGTGCGATTGTACATTCCCTTTGAGAATAAATTGCAATCTCGTTCTACTCGTTATTTTATTGGATACCCCGAACATTCCAAAGGGTATAGATTCTACCGTAAAGATGGAGGTATTAGAATTGTGGAATCATAGACAGCTAAGTTCCCGGAACACAATGTGACTGATATAAATGTGATCACTTTGAGATAGATAAGGAGGTACAAGTAAGTACTATTTGTGTCCCTCTACCTATACATCAAGAGACCGTGAATCTTTTACCTATAGATACTCCAATGGAGGAAGAACCTTTACAACCACTGGTTGAAGAGGTTATCCCAGCACATGATGCAGTAGCAGAGGTTCCACTTAGACGGTCAAGTAGGGAGAGGAGGTCAGCTATACCTTCTGATTATGTAGTCTATCTTGGGGAGAGTGATTACGATATTGGTCATGTAATTGATCCAGTAACATTTTCGGAAGCTGTGTCTAGTCCTCATAAGGATTTATGGTGGGATGCAATAAGGGATGAGATGCAATCTATGCAACACAATAAAGTGTGGGAGCTTGTTGAGCTACCTAAAGGCTGTAGACCCGTTGATAATAAATATTTGTACAAGACTAAAAGGGATCCTAATAGAAAGATTGAGAGGTTTAAAGCCAGACTGGTTGCCAAAGGGTACACACATAGAGAAGGAATTGACTATGTTGATTTGTTCTCTCTCGTGTCCTCTAAAGACTCATTTCGAGTCATTTTGGCACTTGTAGCTCATTATAATCTAGAGTTACACCAGATGGATGTTAAAACCGCATTTCTAAATGAGAACCTGAAAGAAGATGTCTATATGGACAGCTTGACGGTTTTAAGGTGGCTGGTAAGGATCATATGGTATGTAGACTTTTGAAGTCTATTTATGGTCTGAAACAAGCTTCTCATCAATGGTACCTGAAGTTTGATGAGGCAATCACCTCATTTGATTTTATGGAAAACCAAGTTAATAGATGCATATATCACAAGGTTAGTGGGGGCAAAATTATTATTTTGGTCCTTTATGTGGATGATATTTTGCTTGCGACAAATGACTTAGGCATGCTGCATGAAGTTAAGCAATTTTTGTCAAGGCAGTTCGCCATGAAATACCTTGGTGAAGCATCATTTGTTCTTGGTATTGAAATCCACAGGGATAGATCTCGAAACTTGTTGGGTCTCTCTCAAAAGACATACATTGAGCGTGTATTAAAGAGATTTAATATGAATTACTGTAAACCTTAGAATGTGCCAATTACTAAGGGTGAAAACCTAGGTTTGGCACAATGTCCAAAAAATGACTATGAAATAGAATCCATGAGAAATGTTCCATGTGTTAGTGTTGTAGGAAGCCTGATGTATGCTCAAGTATGCACTAGACCGGACATCGCATTTGCAGTAGGTCTCCTGGGAAGATATTTGTCAAATCTTGGGCATGACCATTGGGTTGCTGCAAAAAAACGTTTTGAGGTATTTAAAGGGAACCAAAGATTACATGTTGACCTTTAAAAGGGTTGACAACCTTGAGCTGGTTGTGATGTGGTTCCACCCAGGGACCACATTGCACAAAATAAGGAAGTGGAAGACCTAGCCAGAAGTTTTACCAAACATGGAGAATCAGGCCAACCTCCACCCAAGAAAAGGCCAAATAAGTGTTTTGGGCAACTATTGCAGGCACGACAGAATCTCCAACCCAATGGGCCCAAATGCACATGTAGGCTCAAACCCAACGGCCTTGGAACAACATGTCCAATAGGGTCGCGGTCTCACTTTTTGACCAATCTGAGACCGAATATCATCTGGTCAGACCACCAGAACAAGAGCCAAGCCTTGGAATCAATTCATCCTGGCGTAGCCCAAGTCAATGGCCCAGTACTAAAATGACCCATCAAGCATACAGATTGGACCAAGTCTCCATACTTGTGTCAACACCATCAAAGCCCAATTGTGGAAATAACATATGTGCAACTCGAACCCAGACCCTTCTCCTTGTGAGGATGTGCCTAGAACCGTTACACCCAAGTCACATATCTGTCATGAAGCACTTATTTGGAGTTCAAAAGAGGAGTATTGATGAGAGTGTCATTAAAGATTAGTTGGTGTTGTTTTGGTAGAAAATTCATATCTCAAGCTACAGAGGTCAGAATGCTTTGATTCTTATTCCATTGGAAAGCTAACATCTGGGGCTATATATCATATTCTCTATGAAGAACCGAACTTGCATGTTAAGGGGTCCAAAATCAGCTCTAAAGTCAGGTCTTGTTACAGATTCATGTTTGAAGCTAAGTAAGTTTTGTGACTCCTTTTTGCTTCAAATTTCAAACATCATTTCGAAAATTACAAGAAATTTAGAGGCTTATTTTCCCAGAGTTATAACACAATAAAAGGAGGGGCATTGTAGATTTATTATATGAATTAATTTGGAGTTTTAAACCAAGAATGCACCTAGACACATTTCTAGCTTATGTTGCATTTCTTCTCTTTGTAACTCTTATTTTTAGATCAATTGTCCTAGAGTTATTAAGAGGAAATATTTCTAGTTTCTTCTTGTAACCTTTGCCTACTCCTATACTATAAATAGGAGACCGGGCTACACATTTGAAATCAAGAAATAGATGAAGAAATACATCAAGAATTATTCTCTAAGTTTTATCTTTTTAGCTAGTTTCCTACATTTCTTTCTAACTTAAATTTCTTAGTGAGATTAGTTCATAATTTAGTCTTCTTATTACTATCTTCAATTCCATACTTGAGGCTCAAGTGTGCTTCATATTCATCATTTCCATCTTGCTCAAATCCACCAAAGAAGAGAGAAGTTGGATCCACCACCACCGGACGTCATACTTGTGATTGTCAAGTCCTTTTGGAGCTTGGAGGTTTTAAGTGCTCAAATTCTACCATCATCATCAACTTTCACCAAGCACAAGGAGAAAAAGATCATCCTTGGTTCCAGATCACCATTTATCCTACCGGAACCATATCAGGTTGGCTATATGGATTCAGACTATGCCGGCTACAAGGGTGATCAAAAATCCACATCAGGATACATTTTCATGTTGGCAGGTGGTGCAGTATCATGGAAAAGTGTCAAGCAGACACTTGTGACCTCATCTACCATGCATGCAGAGTATACAACATGCTTTGGAGCTTCAACGCAGGCCGCATGGTTAAGAAATCTCATTAGTGAGATGTCAATTGTTGATTCTATTGCTAAGCTCATTCGGTTATATTGCGACATGTTGATTTTAGATCTTCATTAATCTCATTCATGTGCATACATGCGGATTACTTCATTTTCAATTTAGAGTTTCATAGCATGTTGTGTTTTCCATAATCATGCTTCTCCACTTTCACAAGAAGAAAGAGGAGAAGAAGGAAGAAGAAGAAGAAGAAGAAGAAGAAGATGGAGAACGTACCTTGCAACAAGGAGAAACAACAAAAGGAATTAGTTCTTTGCTCCTTGAAAATGTATGCTCCTTTTCTTCTTGTTGAATATCTTGAATCTTCAAGTCCTTCAATTGTTCCAAGAGAGCGGATTGCATGTATATTCAAAAGGGAGAACTCTGATAAATAAACAAAAGTTAAATTACCCGAAATGCTCTAAGGAAAGGGCTTGAAGTTTTGGCCAAAATATAGACAAAAAGAGAGAAGTTTCAGTTTCAAGTGTGTCTTATGGCTGAAACTTCTCCATCTATTTATAGATGGTGTGAGAAGTTATAAGGGGGTTAAATAACTCCCTCATAGGCGAAAATACATGTACTTTCGGTATAAGGGTGAGTTATTTCCCCTTTGTTCACAAACAAGCCTTAAGGCTTGGTAACCACCCTCAAATCCGAAAGGGTGCCTTCCAAATGACACCATTTCGGCAAATGAGGCTCTGTTATGGCCGGTTATGCCGTGGTAACTTCCAAGGGATATGCAGATATGCATTAGGGTGTATATATCTTACACCTCAATCGCCAAAACAATGTCCTTTTACCGAAATACCCTTATTTTGTATAAAAGGATGCTAATAGGTAATTAACACTTATGAAACATCACAAATGTTCCATATAGCCATAATTCACATAGTTGAGTTCCATAGAACTCATTTCAGCTCACATTGAACTGGAAATCACTTCTCCATCAAGACTAGTTTATTTAAGCTCAAGTTGACTTCTTCTAGTCAACATGAGCTGGGATTAGCTTTCTTGAGTTGAGGGTTGCTACTTTTAGCTATCATGAGCTGAAGTTGACTAATTCTAGTCAACTTGAGCTAGTGTTAGCTACTTCTAGCTAACTTAAGCTAGAGTTGAGTTGAGTCTAGCTACATTCAGCTAGTGTGTTGAGCTAACTTGAGCTGACTTGAGCTATGTCCAGCTACTTCTAGTTGGAGATGAGCTGAGGGAAACCACTTCTAGTTTTCCTCCAGCTGAGATGAGCTAAGTACAGTTATTTCTAGCTACATTGAGCTCAGGCAAGCTACTTATAGCTTCCTTTGAACTCACACTTAGCTTCACGAGCTCAAGCACTATCTTAAAAGAATTTGGTACGTCAAGAATTCCAACACGACAGTCTTGCAGTTGTGATGTTTTGCAAGAATAATAAGAGCATTTCTGAGGCTAAGCACTTGGAGATCAAATACTTGACTGTTAAAGAGCAAGTCAGAAAGGGTGAAGTTGAGATAGAGCACATTGGGACTGAATATATGGTTGCAGATCCTCTAACCAAGGGACTTCGCTCTAAAAGTTTTAGGAGCCATGTTACTAATATGGGATTAGTAGTCTTTTGATGTACTTGGTTAGTGCGAGTCTTGTTTAGTTATTCTATCATTCTGTTTTTTAAAACATTTTTGGTTTGTGTATTTAAGTGCATATTATAATGAATGAAGTTATTCAGTCATAAAATTTCTTCACTATCATATGTTTCTGAAGTCTTAAGATGAGTGTCAATCTTAAGTAAATGTCTGGGGCATTATATGTGGGCCTTGTGATTGTATGTCTTATGTGACACATAAGGATCATCTCGAGATGCAAACAGATTTATAGACATACAAGCTCATATGAGTAATAAATGATTTCTCTAGCGTGCTTGTGCCGCTGAAGGAGAGAAATCAATGTGACCGACAAGCGAACAACAATTGATTTAGATCATAAGGTTGTTGTTGTTGTT
The DNA here is from genome assembly GCA_024586325.1 of Stellera chamaejasme. Classification (NCBI taxonomy): domain Eukaryota; kingdom Viridiplantae; phylum Streptophyta; class Magnoliopsida; order Malvales; family Thymelaeaceae; genus Stellera; species Stellera chamaejasme. The sequence goes on from CM044984.1 coordinate 33,448,635, forward strand.
GTTGTTGCATGCCACACTTCCACATCGTGTTCATGTCGATAAGGTGCATTGATGTGTCTGACCATGGAAAGGGCTGCATTCCTTATTAATGTAGTTTCCGCCATGATCCTTCGTTGAGAACCTTATCGGACGGAATGGCATCTGAAGTTGTTTTATGACCAATCATTTTCAAAAGTGCGCACATAAAGTTTCAAGTTGGCTGCATCAGATAAAATCGTTTTGTTTTCAAAATGATGTCGTTTTAAAAAATCTTGACAATTAATATGCCCAAGTGAGAGAATGTTAGAATTTTCTGTATGTGGGTTATATTAATTGTCTAATTTTTTGAATCGGATTAAAGATTAAATTGGTCAAATAAAATATACAGAGGGACTCATATGGTGATTGATCTAATTGCGGGTCAGTAACTTCATTTGATAAAAGATGTGGGGTTTTAATAAGTGTAGACCGATAGAGTTCATGGACCGTTGATGGGTAGGCCCGTGACAAACTCTATATAAGGAAAGCTAGGTCTCTCCCTTAGCAACTACTAACACTACAATGTCATTAGAGCAAAACTTTTGATTGTGAAGTTCTCCATTCATTGAGAGTGCCAACTGTTGAAATAAGGGAGAAGACCTAGGGTTCATCATTCTTGATTTCGCTGCGTTTTCTTGATGGAGCCTAAATCAGGTCAGATGTTATTATTCCATGTTAATTATGTGTTCTATGCTCTCATATTTGATCTTGTGGACATGTCAAATTAAATTAACATAATTCATCAAAAAAAAAGATTAATGTTGAAAACAACTGTACTATGGGAAGAGGGAGAAAAATAACATGATGACAACTTGTAACCTTAAAAGAAAATTGAAAAAAAAACTTCCAAACAGATGACAGAACCACGCTTTGAAGGCAAAGGATAGATAAATATCGGTGTGAGGCAACTTGACTCTGCCGTCTTCGGTTTGGTGCTTAAAGGCGTGACATGAATTGCAATTAAAATATCACATGGTACTACCAACCCGTTAAATGAATAAACAAATGTTCACCAACTTAATCGTGTTATTAGAACGTAATTAACAACGTGAACCGAAAAAAAAGAAGAAGAAAGAAACGAGAAAAGAGGGGAAAAAACTATAACAACGTTAGATTAACTGCTAATATGATGAAAGATTCGTCTCACCAAACATGAAATCTCATAATAATCCATCATGTCAATCCACAGTCCTCTCATGTTATTGGTTGATGACAAACTTCTAATTTTAATTATATATCAATTGTTTTTTACTTAAGATTTAGAAAAAAAATCAATGAAGATAAGGACAGAGTTCTAAGTGGGTGTCTATTTACCACATATGTGGAAAAATACATACCATGAAAATGTCAAATTTACCCTTTTAATAAATCTCTATAAGGGGTGTTTTAATCTTTTAATTTAATAGATTAGTTAGTTGAATTAGTTAATTAGTAATATATTTAGGTATGTATTTTTCCACATATGTGATAAATAAACAGACTCGAGTTTTAATGTTATATATATATATATATATATATATATATATATATATGTAGAAATTAATCACAATTAATGGGGGAAGAGCTTTTTTCTAATTTCCGAGAATGATGAGTGACATGCGTGGTGGTATGGTGAACCAAAGTTGTTGAGACTTCTTGTTATTTTATTATATGATGGCTCCATACATATCAAATCACTTTCCCCTAACTAACTAAATAAACCCCATCAAGTCACCATATGTGTTACCTAACATTGATTTCAATGGAAGCTGTGCTGCAAGCAACAGGGGTTAGTTCCTAAATCTGTCAACTGCCCTGCTTTCAAAGAGGAACCAAAATTGTTTTTTGTTTTTTGGTCAAATAGATCACAATTTTATAAAACTAAAATCGGTTACTTCAATGAGTAAATTATTTTAATTTTTTAGTCCTCTTAAAGTCCACATTTCAAGGGTTTTTTCGTCTTTTTTTTGTTAAGTTTAACGGTTCTTTAGAGAAAATAACAATTTTAATTACTGAAATCTTCTTAAAAACTCTATTTGCACCGTAAGTTTTAAAACTAACAATTTAGTCATTCATAATAATTTTTAGCAACAATTTTATCCTAAATTTTTTAAACTTCACCATTAACTCACTACCCTTTCACCAATCACTGGGTGGCCGGATCGCGGCTAATCTTAGATTTTTTTTAAAAAAAAATAAGAATTTTGGTAATACAAGGGGAAAAGGATCAATATATCCAAATCCAAGGGTATAAAATCAATGTCCCAGGCAATAATATAAAATCTCTGAACCCAAAGAACCCTGGTGACTCACAGTGACAATACTAATGGAGGAAAGAGTGGGACACATGGCCTCTCTCTCACAATTTCCATTCCATGCTGTAAGGTGATTAGGCACAACAGTTTATATTTATACCATCACTTTCAGCTTCCTGAGTTGAGAACTTGAGATGGACCAATTCTCACCCCCTCCCCCAGTCACAATCTCCACCCACTCTAACCACTAGGGGTTTTTTTTGTTTGTTTGTTTTTGTTTTCTTAATTTAAAAAACAAACATTTAACAACAGTGGTGGTAAATAATGATTGCCTTTATCTGATGACACTCCAATAAAGTGTATTACTATTTCCGTCCTAAAAAATGACCCCTTCATACATTTCACCTGTTCGGATAGTAAAATTGTGAGAGTAATAAAGAAAAAAAAAGTAAAATGTACTAGGGATCCTTAGAGCCGTTTAGTTATGGAGAAGTTTCCAAATTTTCATTTCTAAAATTCATTTGTAAATATTTGATCACATACTTAATCTTTAAGAGATGGAAAATCTTGTTTTCTAATGATTAGAAAACTCTAGAATTAAAATGGAAACCTTCCAAATAAGGTTCCCTAAATTAATACTAGAGTTTTCCATACCTTCAACCCTAGGTATATGATCAAACATTTACAAAGAAATTTTGGAAATGAAAATTTGGAAACATCTCTGCAACTAAACGGACCCTTAATTTTTAATTTCGTCATGTTCAGGTCATATTTATCTTTTCATTCTCTTCAAGTCCCATGTTAATACTTATGGTTCGTCCATGATACTTTCGTTCATTTTCTCCGTTAACTTTAACGGGACTTCGAGGAAAATGTTGGTTTTAACTACCAAAATTCTCTAAAAACTCTATTAAGCCCAAAAGTTTTAAACATAACAATTTAGTCATCCCTAACAATTTTAAACTTAAAACATTTACCCTAAAATTTCTAAACTTCACCATTAAGCCACTACACTTTCCCCAATCACCGGCCCACCATCGGAAATTCGCCGAACCGCCGGAAAATCACGAAACCCGCCCCAAAATCACCACTGATCGTGAAAACACCCAATTTACTTGAAACCCTAACCCTAGCCACAAAAATCGTGACCCAAAACTGTGAAATCGTGGCCCTAGGAAGCCAATTCACGACCTTGGTCTACAGATTCGCGGCCCAGGGTCACTAATTCGAGGTCCTAGGTCTTCGATTCACGGCCCAGAGTCGTTGATTCGTGGCCCCGGGCTCTCGATTTGGCTGCCAAGGGTCACAATTCGGCGGCCTAGGGGCCCGAATCAGCCGCCTAGGGCCGCGAATCAACAACTAGGGGTCGTGATTAGGTGGCCTTTGGCCGCGATTTGGGCAACCTACGGTTAGGGTTTCAGTGGGTTAGGGTGTTCTACCGTGACCAGTGGTGATTTTGGGGTGGGTTTTGTGATTTTCTAGCATTCCGGTGGCGGTCTGGTGAATTTCCGATGTTGGTCCGGTAATTAGGGAAAGTGTAATGTCTTAATGGTGAAGTTTGAAAATTGTTAGTGTAAAATTGTTAAGTTTAAAACTTTTGGGGCACAAATAGGGTTTTTAGAGAATTTTAGCAGTTAAAACCAACATTTCCCCCGAAATTCAGTTAAAATTAACGGAGAAAATGGACGAAAGGACCACGAACGAGCCATAGGTTTTAATATGGACTTCTTAAGGACGAAAGGATAAAATAGGACCCGAACAAGACAAAATTAAAAGTTAAAGGATCTATGGTGCACTTTACTCGAAAAAAAGTCATATAAAATAAATGTAATTTTTATATAGTAAAACAAATTAAGTATAATTAGGTGATATTTAGGATAAAGTGCACTCATGGTCCTGTAATATTAATTATTGTACCACTAGGGTCCTGTTTTAACTTTTTGTACTAATAAAGTCCTGTTTTCAAGTTTTTTCTTCATCCATGATCCTTTTTACGATTATTTTACTATTTTACCCTTTCACAGAAATGGTACAATAACGAACATAAACTGAATTTTTCTTATTATACCATTTACACCCTCAAAGTTTAAAATTCTACAAATAAACCCCCCAATCTACTTTAAACTTTTCAACTCACCCATCTCAACCACCATCCGACCCACCACCGTCGGAAATCCACGAGCCGTTGTGGGAAAAAGCGGGGCCACGATTCGCGGCTTGGGGGGCGCGATCGCGGCCATGGGCGCGCTATCCGCGGCTCTGGGCTCACGATTCGCCGCCCTGGGCTTGCGATTCGCCACCCTAGGCTAGCGATACGCAGCCCTGGGCTCGCAATTTGCGGCCCTGTGCCAGCGGTTCGCTGCCCTTGGCCGGCGATTCGCGGCCATGGGCTGCGGAGATCTACCACCTAGACTTGCGTTTCGTAGCTTATAGGGCATTTCGGCGAAGGTTGTCGACAGTCCGGCGAGATTTCCGATGGTGGTGGATAGGAGGGTAATGAGATAAAGTGGAGAAAATTTTTTTAGGGTAGAATTGTAAGTATTTGTAAAAGTTATGGTAGAATTTTAGTGTTTATACAAATTGAGAGTAAAATTGAAAGTTTTGTTAAACGTTATGGTGATTTTTATATTTTACAATTGTTTAAAAGAACAATTTTTTAAAAATTAAGGGCAAAAATGTCAAATAGGACCATGAATGAAGAATTAACTTGAAAACAAGATTTTATTAGTACAAAATGTTAAAACAGGACCCTAGTGGTACAATAATTAAAGTTACAGGACCATGAGTGTACTTTACCCGTGATATTTATGTAAAAAGAATATTTTTTAAAGGAAATGTATCGATTTGCTCATAAAAACCCATAAAGAATAAAATTTGAATTTATTGTAATGTTTTTTTAAAAATTAATAGTTGAAATCAAATTTAAAAAATTAAGCAAGCATACAAATTAATTTGAAACTTTTGAGAGAGAGAGATTAGTTTCCTAGTCGAACGTAACAACACAATATTCCTATAATTGATCTTGCGAATTAATGTTTTTTAATAGTTAGTTAACAAAAGGTGGCAGAGCAATTGTTTGTAGCATTTAAAATATATGAGACCTAGCGCTGCTGCCACCAAATCGTGCCAGCGCTTGGGTTCCTCTACCGCCGGATCTCCGTGCCAGTTTCTTCATCTTGTGAGAGTCTCGTGATGCTAGGGTTCCTACTGAAGCCCAAGCCGCAATGGCTTCTTTGTGCCTGATCTGCCGCACTGTCGGCGTTTCATGCGGGCACAGTCTTGGCGTGCTCTGCTCCAAGCTGGATCACGACGCTGCCCATGCAGCACGGTGTTGTCCCTCACCCCATGCACCATGACGGTCATATGCGATTCCACAGCAGCATCCCGACCAATCTTTCAATGGCATGGCCTCTTTCTGGAAGCCAAGGGAACCCCGCTGGTTTAATCGCCATGTACCCTCCCCAACCGAGTCACTACACAAAGTCCTCAGATTTCTTAGCTAGGGAGGCTATGAGGTCTTTGGGACGGCCATGTATCGTGGGCTCTTAAGGCATGAAAACAAGGCTGTGGTGGCCTTGATGAACTAGTGCATGAGCTGAACCAGCCACAAACTGATGCTGGAGGCGAAGTGGTGGATCAACGTTTGGTGGGGCAGGGGGAACTCGAGCCTCACCCGGAGCCATAAGTCTTTAGGCTTGGTGTCGTCTGGAAGTCAGGACCCCCTGAACGACATCTACTTCTGCTTATGGGTCCTCTTGTTTTCTTCTTATTGTGGTTGTGTTAATTTTGGTTCTTTTTCCTCACTACTTATTTGGTTGGCTGTTTGGCGCAGTGGAATATGGTTACAGATGGTATGACTGCTTTGAAGGCACTTGCATTGTGAGGGGGCGTCTTGCTCTATGGAAATGGATGTTGTTGTACGATATGTGACTTTTGGTGCATTTAAAGTCCCACTTTGGACGATTTCGAAGCTCTCCTATACTATCAAAATCAATGCTTTCTATGGCTCATAGTAGTTTTTTAATTCAGACTTGTCTAGTACTTTGTCCTTTGTTTTTGTTGTGTCATGTGGTGTGTCTGTTTCTGCTATTATTAAGTCGTGTTGTGGCGTTTATTTCCTCAGGTTTTGCCTGGATGGGAACTTTCCCCACTTGCTACTTGTTTCTCTCATTTGATTAATCATATTGGTTCTTTTCTGCTAAAAAAAAGTTGAAATCAAACACCTACGTACAATTAAACATCGAAAACTATATATATATATATATATATATAGCTTTATAGCTTTTTCGAAACGTAACAGTTAATTGAAAAAGTTGTTACCACATATAATTATTTAGAGTTAAATCTTAATTAAAGCTCATTGGTCAAGACTAACATTAAGGTTGTCATCAACGCCTACAAAATAGTTAATTGAAATATTTGTTACTAAAAGTAACGAGAGTTCTTTTTACTCGTGCTTCATAGCGGGTGTAGATTGCAAAATTATAAGAATTTAATAAGTTTATAACTTTGAGCAAAATTTGATTATAGATAATAGTATAATTTCATAAAATAAATGATAATGTAAATAATGATGACATGTAAAAAACAACATTGAGCATAAAATTTTTCCCATTTAATTATTATTTTTAAAATTTGAGGGATCAATGTGCAAAAGAGTGAGAAATAAAAGTTAAATGCGAGAGTTAGTTCTTTCAACAATTCAATAAGGAAAAATATTTGTAACAAATTAGGATCGATGAATACTTTTTACCCAACATGATTTTCAGTAATTGTGTAAAGTTATAATTGGTCATAAATGAAAGTGAGATTTCATGAAATATATGAGAAAATAAAAATTAATTAGGCGTAAAAAATTAGACCTAAGGTTTTTCACATTTTAATGTAGTAGCTCTAATGTGATTTTTAATCATTAAAAGTTAAATGTGAGAGTTAATTATTTCAATACAATTCAAATGAAGAAAACTTTTATGACAAATTAGGATGAGTTTGGCTAATTGATGAATACTTTTTAGCCAACGTGATTTTCAGTAATTGTGTAAAGTTATAATTGTCATAAATGATGGTTCAATTTCATGAAATATATGAGAAAGTAAAAATTAATTAGGTAACAAAATTTGGCATAATACTTTTCACATTTTACCGTATTAGCTCTAATGTGATTTTTAATCATTAAAAGTTAAATGTAAGAGATAGTTCTTTCAATAATTCAAATAAGAAAAATATTTGTAACAAAATTAGGACGGGTTCGCTTAATGATGAATACTTGTTAGCCAACATGATTTTAAGTAATTATGTAAAGTTAAATTTGGTCATAAATGATGATCAAATTTCATGAAATATTTGAGAAAGTAAAAATGAAAACGCAAAACTAAATACGCAAATTAGACTATTGAATAAACGAAGGAAAAAAAAGGAAAATATGACCGCAAGTGAAGAAGGGTATATGAAAGAAAAAATAGATAAACTGATTTTTAGAATTATTCCTTATCAAATTATCAATCTTTGTATTTCATTCATTTTCATTTAAATCACAAACATTTGGAAAAAATTTATAAAGTTTTCCATTAAAAATGATGGTTTTCCATAATTGCACTATAGCTAGTTCTTATTACTATCCGCATGTTGTATTGAAAGAAAATTTTAATTTTCTTAAAACTAAATGGAAACAAGAAATGAAATATAAAAAATTAAAAAATCTTCTAAATGCTACAAAAACGTGAAATTAAAAAATATGAGATTAATTATTTTTTGAGAGAGATGGAGAGAGAAATACAAGAGAAAATTTAATTAATCATGGACATATATTTCTCTTTATTCAGACTATCCATGCTAAAAGAAAAAAAGAAAAAACGATAATAAAGTGACATCAATTATAAGAAATAACAAACTAGTAAAAAAATGTATAAGAAATAACAAAGTGACATCAATTATAATGAGGTGACGCAACCTCATTAATGTAACAATATTTATCTATAGTAACAATTTCCATAAATATACCATCCTACACCCATAAAATAAAATAGGATAATATCATAATTGAAAAATTATAGGGGGTTAATATGTAAGAAGAAGAAAAATTGAAGTTAAAACATATTTATACCATTTAGTAAATCAAAGCAAAAAAACAAAAAAAAAGTTGAAGTGGCCCAACCTATTGGTTGAGGACTATTCATATTTCATATACAGTAATTTGATAAATATATAGAAGTATAAATATAAATATATAGAAGTATAATATAATTAGAATTAAAACTTAAATGATTAAAAAAAAGAAAAAAAAAGAATTAAAGCTTAAAGCTCACCGAAGAGTGAAGACTAACATAACATCAAGGGCTGTCATGCAAAATCATGCTTTCGGAAGTAAGTAGTCTTTCCGTCCTTTAAAATTGCTGCAGTTTAACTTCTGTGACCTAAATTTTGGGACTGGTAAATATTTAGGGACTTCTTGTGTTGTCATGTTGTGATCTGGTAAATATTTTGGGACTTCTTTTAATACATTGACATGACATCACATGAAGGGTTAACAATAGGTTTTGGTTTTATTCTTACTTGCCCCCCTAAAACAAAATCATGAAAACACTAAAACAAAAAAAAAATGCTAAGGGAGTAATACTTTAGCAATGTTTATAAATATATCATAATTTGAAATCAAAATCATATATCATAATTTGAAATCAAAATCATATATCATAATTTGAAATCAAAATTTTATAAATATATTTTTTCTAAAATTTTGTTCAATGTTTATCTTTGTTAAAATTTGAGTCAAATATTGAAATTTAAAATAGTAAAGTCAAACGGCACAATTTTTTACCGACAAAGGGAGTAATACTTTAGCAATTAAAAACTGCAAGGACCAATTTGTAAAATAATAAAATTTAAATGTCAAATTAGGGATTTTATCGTTAAAAAATTCAAGCAAAAAAATAAAATAATAAATAGGATGGCTAGGTGGCACCACTATTCATCTACAGTGCTATTACCATAAATATATAGGCTCAATTCAATGGAAGAGGAAAAATATTTTGGGAAATTTGGGATTGTGTGTTTTGATTGATAGATAAGATATATGTGAGTAGAGAAATTTGAGAAAAATATTATTTTATATTAAAATAATGAATTTAAAGTTATTAAATGTAATTGGAAAAAAAAAATTTGAGACATTTTTTCGCTAAAGTGGCCGGTAGAGTTATAATTTGTTGGTGGAAGTGGCAGTGATGGAAGCACTTAGTTGGTGGTGAATGATCATTTGTGGGACATTCACAATCATGGGGGGCATGCCTTCATGATGGATGGTCCAAACCCATCATATAATAATATATACATATACATGCCTTGGTGAATTTTAATAAATTCATTTCGTTCATAAAATATTTAAGGGTCTATTAGATTTTTTTTTCTTTTTTGGTGAAAATATATACGTTGTTCATCCGTATTCCCAAGTTATTAAAAGAAAAAAGAAAAGAAATATGGAGTAATTAATTAACTGTTAGATTATTGTGACTAGTTATTTAGTTAGTTAGGTTGGACCTTGTTTGTTGCACAATTTTGTTAAAAAATCATCATATTTATGCATGATTGATAAACCTCTGATTATCATTAATAACCACAATGTTAAAACGTAATTAATTTTGGTAATTAGGTAATTAACAGAGCTACTCTCGCAAGGCAAGACCCAACCCAATGACTGTGAGCCCCCCTCAGTCCACGCACGCACTACGTTACCAGTCACCTATATATATGTTGATGTGAGGTCCGGTCCACTCACCCACTAATTACTCACTACTCAGTCACAATCCAAGGGGTAGGTAAAATACAGTACACACCATGCCATTTACCTCTTGTGTAATACTAGTCCTTTTGCATTTTTCAATATCTCATATATATATATATATATATATATATATATATATATATATATATATATATTATCCAAGTATAATATAGTGGAGGAGGGAGTATAATATAATATACCACCATTTCCCGTAAGTCTTTGACTTCGTCCCAAAGAGCTGCTTAATGGATTAATTTTACTCCCTTTTAGAAATACTCCAATAATACTTCGTATAAAATAAATTAAAATCAACCACCTTCTTCATTTTAGGTCAAAACTACCCGAACTTTGATGACTCGTTCAATGAAAGATTTGTATTGTCACTCGCCCTGACTCAGTACCCGAACTCGTTCAATTAAGGTGATTGGCTGGGCCCCTCAAGCGGCGGTTCTAGGCCACCGTGCCGTGGGTGGCTTCGTGTCGCACTGCGGATGAAACTTGATCCTAGAGAGCTTATGGTTTGGACTACCGAAAGGAGTGGGCTAGAGGGGACCAGTCCGCGAACATGGTGGTGAGCGCGAGGGAGATAGAGAAAGCGGTTGAGTCGTTGATGGAGGAAGGGAGTGAGGTGAGGAACAGAGTGAAAGAGATGAGTCGCCGGAGCCGGGAGGCGTTGAGCCACAGTGGCTCTTCACACTCCAATTTGGTCCGTTTCCTCATAGATGTCACGACTGCTCTGATGTTTTGTTTTTGATTTGGGGATTGGAGTGCCTTGAACGGGTTAAATGTTTTAAAGTTTTTGTCGTTAAACTCACCCACATGTTCCGTTAAAATCCACTCATGTCCGTCTGACACGTGCCGAGTCAATCGGTTTTGGGTCCTTAAGTCTTACCATTTTAATAGTTCGGTCGAATCTAAGCGATTCATAATCAGGGCCGAATTCATTGAAGGGTCAACAATGATCAGGGTAATAATCAATAATTTAGCCTCATATTAAACCAAAAGTTCCTTCATTTTCACTGGCTCCCAAAACATTCCCACGAACTTCTCTGTCTCGATGTAAACAAATAAAGGGAAAGCAGAGCGTTGGAGGTTCGACCATGGAAATGGAGACGAGTTACTTCTGGGACGCCATCGTTGAGCAGACCAAATTGGCCCAAGAGAAGGGCGGTGATCCCTTACTCTGGGCTGTTCAGGTGTCCTCAAGTTTGAGCTCGGCCGGAGCTTCTCTGCCGTCGCCGGAGCTTGCTCATTGGCTAGTCAACTACATTTGTTGGGAAAACAACGTTCCCCTTCTCTGGAAGTTCTTAGAGAAAGCAATGGTGGTCAAGATCGTGCCTCCCCTGCTCGTCCTTGCTCTGCTCTCCGTCAGGTTTCTTCTGCTCCACCTCCTCCGTTTCTGGGTTTGTTGCTGTTTGGAGATGTTTTGAACATTTTAACATGCGGGTCTTTGTTCAAGTAGAGGTTTTTGTTGCTGGGTATGTGAGGATTAGATCGAGTTTCAGAGGAACTCACTTCAAGCTGCTACCTTTTTCTTATCGGCTACAATTCATCTTTTCCAGGATCAATATTTGATGGTTTCTTATAACATCAGAATAGCTACATCAAGTGAAGCGCTCTTCTTTTATTTCTTTTTTGGTCTTCTCCTTCTCTTCCTCCTGGAATCTTAATGACGATAATCTTTGTTTTGTTAATTTTTTCCGTTTATGTGTTGACCATTGTGAATGTGAACTTCTGTTTCGTTGACTTGATTTTCGAGAGAGCGATTCAACTCTGGATTTTGTGAAGTCAATGTTGTGTTAGCTTGAGTAAAAAAGTCAACTTAAGAGAGCCCAGAAGAGATTTCTCTAGCTCTGTCTGATGGAGATTTTCCTCAAGTTGTTTGAATTATGTTTCACAATGAATAGTACATCCTCCATTTTTCTAAGTTTTTATTTAGGTTGCAAATTGCTGAATTTAACAGGAATCTGTTGTGGGGCGATTCCAAGCATTTCCTTTGGTTTATTAAGTTCTTGCATATGTTGTTTCCTCATTTCATTATATGTTCCCTACAGAGTAATCCCGTATCGAAGTTTTCAACCAGGAGCTTACAGGCTTTACATGGAACTCGCAAAAAGGCATGCTCCCACTCTGAACTATCAAATTAAAGGGACAGATTATCACAGGTATGTTGCTTCCTTTGAATTATATTCCCGGAAAGAAGTTCATTTTGTTTTCTGGCATTGTTTGCATCCCTTAGTAAATGGATTTCAGATTATAGCTTTACACTATGGGCTATATGTTGTACAGTAGGTGTTTTCTTTTAAAGTGTATTTTCTATATCTACGAGTCCTGATAACTCGTCGGTCCTGTTGAAAATGACTATCTAGATTATTGGAGAAATTGATAAATTTTGATTTCATATGGTAATTTTATCTAATTGATTTGTGGTGTGATTTCTCTGGTTTCTGGTCCACAGAGTTCTGAACTCATTACACACATTTCTCCATCTTTCTGAGATTTTTGGCATGCAATCTAAGGAATCTGGTGTTCTTTTGGGTGTGATTGTTCTTTCTCTGGTTTCTGTTCCACAGTGTTCTGAACTCAATAGATGCAGTTCTCCATCTTTCTGAGATTTTTGGCATGCAATCTAAGGAACCTGGTGTTCTTCTGGTTGAGTTCATCTTTTCGTTAGTGTCACAATTGCTAGATGCATCACTAGATGATGAAGGGCTGCTAGAGCTTACACCAGAAGGAACATCCATATGGACCACTGGACATGCAGAAATGAATCCAGAGGACTATGACAGATACACTCCAAAGAAAGCCGAGCATCAGGAATTGCTGAAGAAATTTAATACCATCATGGCTATTGAGATGATTGGGCAATTTTTTGAGAACAATATGATGTCAAAAATTCTTTGTCTGGCACGTCAAAACATGTACGTTATCGAAACTCATTTACAATTTTCTAAGCTACCCTCTGCATCTTACTTCTTTTGCATTGTCTCAAAATGGTTGTGTGTAAGGCTCAGTTAATGCTGTTGTTGTGCGTTGTTTGTGCTGTCTCAGAATGGGGATTGTGAGAAGTTTGTTTTCCTATGCTTTTCCAAGTTGTAGAAAATCAGTGTTTCACCTCGAGATTCTATGGGATAAGTTTGGCTCTAGTTTCTTTATTTGAATATGATTGCACATTCTGATAAAATACTTCTGCCGATACCAAACTGTTAACCTTTGATGCTGTTCACCATCTCATTTGTGATAAATTAACTGAAGGTTTTTGGTTACTCAAAGGCCAAATTCAACATTGTCATCACTGAAACTTCTTGTTCTGGTATATCAGGCCGGCTCATTGGAAAGATTTTATTCAGAGGTTACAGCTGCTTGTAGCAAATGCATCAGCATTGAAGACCTCAAAAACAGTGATGCCAGAATCTCTTCTAAAACTAACATCAGACGACCAAAAAGTCTTGCATCAAGTATCCAAAAGTAGTTCCTTACAAAAGTTCCATGCAGTTATGGCTTTTGGATCTCTTTCTTTTGCTGCAAGTTTGTATCCCGGAGCCAGTCGTTCTGCACTTTGGCTTCCACTTGACCTAGTCCTGGAAGACGCTATGGATGGCTATCAAGTCAATACAACAAGTGGAGTTGAAATTATAACTGGTAAGAGAAATATTGTGTCCGTTGTCTTAATTATTCGTTATAACATTATAATGTTAGTCCCGAGACACCGAGAATGAACATTTTAGATTCTTGCAAAATGCAGGTTTGATTAAGACCCTTCAAGCAGTGAATGGCACCAGCTGGCATGATACGTTTTTAGGCCTCTGGATTGCAGCTCTTCGGCTTGTTCAAAGGGTTAGACTTCGTAGATTACTGATCTGAAATTGTTTTCTGAAGCAACAAATCTGTATTTACACTAGACTCCTGAAGTTTCCGAAGCCTGAGGAGGTTTCTTAGTGTAGCCTTAAAACTTACCATGATAATGCAGCTGATGGAAACAGTACACTGTTTATGGAGATAATTTAAGGAAGAATGTTCATGTGCTGTCTCTGATTTGAGTTTTCAGTAACTGTCACCAGATTCATATTAGAAATGAAGGTTCTCATTTAGCAAGTTATTTTATGTACCTTTCTCATTTCTCAATTCCTTGCCAGGAAAGAGATCCAATTGAGGGCCCTGTGCCTCGCTTAGATAGCCGTTTATGCATGCTACTATCCATTACCACTCTTGCGGTTTCTGATCTTATTGAGGAGGAAGAAGGTGCAAAAACAGAGAAGATGGAATTTGGAACCACAAATCATTGGAAAGATAAGGTGTTACTGAGGATGCGCCGCAATGCTCTTATTTCCAGCTTACAGGTGCTTGGCGATTTTCCGGACTTGCTGACTCCACCTCGATCTGTAATTTCTGCTGTTAATCAGGCTGCTGCAAAGGCGATATTATTTGTCTCAGGCATTGAAACAGGCAGCACATACTTTGAGTGCATCAGTATGAAAGACATACCAATCACTTGTAAGCATTATTTCCCTAATTCCGTGCTCAGTTGACTCTGACTGCCAAAGTGCTAAGAAGCTCAATTCTTGCTACTTTGTTCATTTAGCTCTTTTTTAAGGTACTCTAATTGATAGATACTTTGGAACAGCAGCTGGAAACATGCGGCATCTGATTGTGGAGGCTTGTATTGCCAGAAATTTGTTGGATACATCAATTTATCTTTTGCCAGGCTATGTGAATGGTCAGATAAATCAACTGCCTCAGTCCATGCCTTCTCAGGAATCTAGCTGGGCATCATTCATGAAGGGGGCTCCCGTAACTCCTTCGATGGTCAATGCTTTGGTATCCAATCCAGCTCCCAGGTACATATATTCCTTTGGAAGTATTTTTCTCTTCCTTTGACTAGACCTTGCTCCAATGGTATCGGAAATTTTAGACTCTCGAATATGTCAATTTGCATTCCAGTTGAACTTCTTCAATTGAAGGCTTCATTTTTGAGAGATTGAAATACATCAACTGTTCTCTTGATTATCTTTTATTAGAAGAGTGACCTGTCTTGGTGTTACTTTGTATGACCATACACACATACCACTTTTATTCTCTGTTGCAATGTAAGAAGAGGAATTTGTAGGTCATCATTCTCTTGGTTCATACTGCATCTCTTAAACTAGAAGCTCTGACAGAAACTGTGTAGCTTACACTTCATGTCTACTGTTGGTCTCTGATATGTGCATACATGATACACCAAAAGTTCAGATGCGTGCAATGATGGTTTTGTTTAGTTGACAAGATTTATCGGTTTCTTTCAAAATAATTGAAATTTAACAACTCTGAAACTCCCACTTCTGGGTCCATCAGAGTTGCTAATTGCAGTGTCCTCTCAACCAATTAATGACAATTAGTAATATTAGATAACTGAAAGGGCTTCCTGAAAGAAAAAAAGTGAAGAAAATCAAAACGGAGAAAAAATAGAGGGTAGTAACAATATGACTGTGATCCCAAATTGTCCTAAGAGATTCTTTCATTTGTCCTGGCCTTCAGTTAGTCCATTTCTTTCCTGAAGTCAGGTATATCAGTTGCTCTTTATTATAAATTTATCAAGGCTAAAGCAACTGAATTAAGCTCATGGATTTGATGGAAGTTTAGCGGAGCTGGAGAAAGTATTTGAGATTGCTGTCAAAGGATCTGAGAGTGAGAAGATATATGCTGCTACAATTCTTTGTGGAGCTTCTTTAATACGGGGGTGGAATATACAGGTAATGAAGTGGAATAATTTAAGCTTTTCACTCATGTTCCCATTAACGTTTCAGTGCATTTTTCTTATAGGGATCCACTTTCCTTAAGTAAGAGAAACTTCTCTATTTTTTCAGCTAAGTATCATATCCTACAACTCCTGCTATTAATGTCCAATTTTCTGTGCAGGAACATACTGTTCGTTATATCACAAGATTGCTCTCACCTCCAATTCCTGCTGATCATGAGGGGAAGGATAGCCATTTGATAGCCTATGCTCCGATATTGAATGTACTGATAATTGGAGTGGCATCTGTTGACTGCGTTCAGATTTTCTCTCTACATGGTTGGGTATGCTCAACTCTTTCAAGTTATCTGTGAAAAAGAAAAACAAAACAAAAAAGAATATAGGACTTGCTTTGTTCATCTTTAGAATGGAGCCCATGACATGACAGTACCTGGAATCTTTTCCTTAACCCATTGATATTTATATGTTGGGTACTGAAAATTTTAATCTTTATGTCTATTCTGCTAGGTTCCTCAACTTGCTTGTTCATTGATGCCAATTTGTGAGGTTTTCGGATCATGTGTACCAACTGTGACATGGACTCTCCCCACGGGGGAAGAATTTTCTGCGCATGCTGTTTTCTCCAGTGCTTTTGCTCTTCTTTTAAAGCTTTGGAGGTTTAATCACCCCCCCATTGAACATGGGTTTGGGGATGTACCTACTGTTGGGTCCCAGCTTACTCCAGAATTTCTGTTGTTAGTACGAAATTCCCACCTTGTATCTTCAGAAAATGTCTACAAGCATCGCAATAAAGGACGACTCTCGGATTTGGCAAGTGCATTCCCTCCTCAACCAGTTTTTCTGGACTCCTTCCCAAAATTAAAAGTATGGTACCGGCAGCATCAACAATGTCTAGCTGCAACACTTTCTGGTCTTGTTCATGGAACTATGGTGCATCAGACGGTCGATGCACTTCTTAACATGATGTTCTGGAAGATTAATAGGGGCAGGCAGACGGTAACTACTGTTACTTCTGGAAGTAGCAGTTCCTCTGGACCCGGAAATGATGATCAGTCTCTGAAGCCGATGTTGCCCGCATGGGATATCCTGGAAGCAGTCCCTTTTGTAGTTGATGCTGCATTGACTGCATGTGCTTATGGAAGACTTTCTCCTCGTGAACTGGCCACAGGTTAGTCTTGTATGCATATCTACAACTATCTCCATTGAATAATGCATTATGGATTTCCTCACCTAAGAATGAAAGGATAAAACAGAAATGGTGGTGGTGGGGGGGGGGGGGGGGATTAGACAATAAAAATGATGCACATTATGGATTAAATTATCTACTTTGTGGTTGACAATGTGAGGACTGAAGTTTTCTCAAGAATTTGGAACTAGATCTGTTATAATAAGACTAGCTAATCTGGGCTACATCCTTTTCCATGGGGCTAAAAGATTTGGTAATTTCATTCATCACTTATGCTAATAAAGTGTTGAATCTTTTTGCACAGGGCTAAAAGATTTAGCTGATTTTCTCCCAGCATGTTTAGCAACCATAGTGAGCTACTTCTCTGCTGAAGTAAGTCGTGGTGTCTGGAAACCAGCTTTTATGAACGGCATGGACTGGCCTAGCCCTGCTACAAACCTATCCAATGTTGAAGAACATATCAATAAAATTCTAGCCGCTACAGGGATTGATGTCCCTAGCCTTGCTGCAGGTCTTCTTCACCGGTCTCTTACTCCTGTTGACTTCATTTTATTCCGTAAACACATGTTCTCTTCCACAGTTCTACTTTGATTTAATACATTTATAATTCCCCAGTCCCTAATGCATTGCTTTGGTTATTTTCGTGTAAATTTTGCCATAAAGTAACAACCTGATTTCAGATGAAAATGCTCATCTTTAAAATTAGTGATTTTCTCGTGTAAAAGAGGAGCTTTTGGCTGTTGTCTAATGCATTTTATTCTATCAGGAGGGACCTCTCCAGCTGCTCTTCCATTACCCTTGGCTGCTTTCGTGAGTCTCACCATCACTTATAAGATTGACAAAGCCTCAGAAAGATTTTTGAATTTGGCTGGGCCAGCTTTGGAATGCCTTGCTGCAGACTGTCCATGGCCATGCATGGCGATAGTGGCTTCCTTGTGGACACAAAAGGCAAAGCGATGGTTCGATTTCCTCGTTTTCTCTGCATCACGTACAGTCTTCCTACACGACAAAGATGCTGTGGTACAGCTTCTTAAAAGCTGCTTTACTGCCACACTTGGCTTGAACCCAAAACATGTAACAAGCAGTGGTGGTGTTGGAGCTCTTCTTGGCCATGGATTTGGGTCTCATTTCTGCGGTGGGATGTCACCTGTTGCTCCAGGGATTCTCTTTCTACGTATGTATCGATCCATAAGGGACATTGGCTTTATTGCAGAAGAGGTAGTTTCACTGTTGATGCATTTTGTGAGAGACATAGCATCATCCGGCTTTCCAAGAGAGGAACTGAATAAAATGAAGAAAACCAAGAATGGGATGAGATATGGACATGTTTCCCTTGCAGCAGCTATGGCCAGGGTGAAACTTGCAGCTTCACTAGCAGCCTCTCTAGTGTGGTTATCAGGAGGTGTCTATCTGATTCAATCTCTGATAAAAGAGACTGTTCCTTCTTGGTTCATTTCTATTCACAGATCTGAATCCGATGAAGGGTCAGGAGTAGCAGCATTGCTTGGCGGCTACGCTCTTGCATATTTTACTATGCTGTGTTTAGCATTTGCCTGGGGAATTGATAAGTTATCATCAGCATCAAAGCGGCGTCCCAAGATCCTTGGGATACACATGGAGTTTCTTGCAAGTGCAACCGATGGCAAGATATCACTCGGTTGTGACTGGGCCACTTGGCGCGCCTATATGTCTGGCTTTGTGAATTTGATGGTAGGGTGTGCACCAAATTGGGTGCTTGAGGTGGATGTTAATGTTTTGAAGAGTCTGAGCAATGGACTAAGGCAGTGGAAAGAAGAGGAGCTCGCGATTGCTTTGCTTGAGATGGGTGGCGTTGGCACAATGGGCATGGCAGCTGAACTGATAATTGATACTAATTCATGATTCCCCCTTGGTACTTTGCACATAAATATTTTGCTAGAAGGCGATGTACAGTAGCTTTGAGCATATCAGGTAAGGTGTATAGTATAGTGATTAATCTTGTACTAATTTGTAGCTGAAGCTTGAATTTTGGTCAATGTATGTTGTATATATGGCTAACTTTGCCTCACATAGCAAGTGATGATAACATGTCTTGTGTAAGTAGAAGTAACAAAACTGCAAAGTTCATGGAACCTGTTTATTATGGACCACCCGAGCTGTTCTTACAAATTGCTGCATAAGGAGAAAAACTATGAAGTGTTCTAAGAATTAAAGTTACAATCGTTCTTTTAATCAGTTTGCTCCAAGCTAATTTACATTTACAACAACTGTAAATGAACAATGCAACTGAAGGAAGCTCAAATTTATACAACACCGCTGTAAGCAGAAGATTTCTTAATCCTACGGTTGTGCATCATTCTTCTTAAAGAAAGTACATCCTCCCACCTCCCATGATCTGCATATAAGTTGGACAAGAGAACGTTGCCACCGCCATGGGACGGTTGCAAGATAGCCAAATTCTCCGCAGCCCTTTCACCTATATCAACATTTCCATGCGTTCTACATGCGGCCAACAAAGTACCCCATATAACAATATCTGCCTTCATTGGCATGCTTCTAATTATCTCTTCAGCTTCTGTTAGCAGTCCAGCTCTTGCCAAAAGATCTACCATGCAACCATAATGCTTGATGTTGGGATTTATGTCGTAAATGGTCTTCATGCGAGTAAAATAGTTCCTCCCTTGTTCTACAAAACCAGTATGGCAGCATGCGCTGAGAACCCCAATGAATGTTATTGAATTCTGTTTGATACTATGCCTTCTCTCCAAATCGGAATATATGGTCAGAGACAAGTTAGCACGTCCATGCATCGCTAAGCCGCATATAATCGCATTCCACGGTGATACTGTAGATGCCTTCTCCCGTATTTGGTTGAACACTTCTAGGGCAGTATTGAGACTCCCACATTTGGCATACATGTCAATGATTGCGGCACTTAGGTTGTCGTTGAGGTCAATGGAATTACGTTGAACATATTCATGAGCCCATATCCCTTGGTTTAAGTTGCCTACAGAGGCAATTGCAGAGAAAACGCTCACCATTGTCATTGAGTTCGGCTGCAAACCAGTAGCTATCATTTCATGGAATACCTCTATAGCTGTGTTAGGCTGCTCACTCTGTGCATAACCAGATATGATGGTGCTCCAAGTAGTAACATCTCTCTCAAGCATCTCATTAAACAGCATTGTTGCCTGCTCAATCATTCCATTTCGGATGAACCCTGCAAGTAGAGCATTTCTAGATGCAAGATGATCCTTAATGCCCACTTCATATTGCAAGCAAGCGAGATCAATTCGACCACAGGCAGCATACAAATGAATCAGTGTTGCTTGTACAAAATCGTAGCAGTCAAAACCAGCCTTTGCAATTGTACTGTGAAGCTGCAATCCTTCTCTAAATGACATTACTCGTGCACATGCAGAAACTAAACCAACGATCATCACATCACTGGGTCTTAACCCATTGCTTAACATTACACGATACAAAGTCAGAGCTTCCCTCACTGAATCAGCTTGTACATAGCCGTCAAGCATTGTACCCCATGATACCACATCTTTTGAAGGAATTTCCTCAAACAGATTCCTGGCCATCTCGACCAACCCGGCCTTTGAGTAACCATTTAACAAAACGTTCCATGACACTACGTTCCTTTCTGGCATCTCATTGAACAACTTTACAGCATCAGTTAAACTAGAACAGACGCAGTACATGTTCAGCAAATTCGTCGAAACAAGAACCTGTTTATCAAGCAGCATCTTAGCAACTAAAGCATGAATCATTTTACAAACCCAAATGCTACCAAAATTCAAGCAAGCAGAAATCAAACTCGCCAAAGTCACCTCATTAGGAGCCACCCCAACATACCTCATATCCTTGAACAACAGGAACGCCTCTCTCCAGTAATCAAATTGAGCAAAACCCATTATCATTGTCGTGTACGATACACATCCCTTTTGGGGCATTACGTCAAACAGATGGCGCGCATCATTTAATTGTCCCAATTTCACATACCCAGAAATCATAATGTTGTAAGAAACAGGATCCAACTTGTGGCAGGAGTCAAAAAGACATCTTGCATCCTCAATGAAGCCGCACTTAGCGTACACGTTGATCAAACTATTCTGGACAAAGGAGTTGGACACCAGGCCCGAGCGCAGGACTAGGCCGTGGATGAGGCGGCCGGGAAAGATGGCCGAATGGGATGCGCATTGTTTCAGACAAGAGACCAGAGCAAGCTCGTAGTCTGGGTGTTGTTGGTGGTTTGTGTCGGCCAAGAATTGGTGGAGATGTTGGATCGGAATCGGCGTTTCGAGGGCTAAGGAGGTAGAGAAGAATCGGAGAGTGGAAAGGGAAGAGGTAGGAAAGCGAAGAATGGGATTTGGAGTGAGAGAGCGAAGAAACATATTCCGAGTTAAGATCAAACTAATGTACGTTGTGCTTCTTTCCATTCCATGAAGAGATAGATTAACGAGAAAAACAATAGTGGTTTCAATCTTATAAATGGGGATGAGTTTTTCATCTAATAACTAAGAATTTGAGAAGTGACTGAGAAAAATGAATAATGGGTGCCCAAATTTGAGGAGCCCGTGAAATTGAGAGGGGCAGAGGTGTGAATTCGGCGTACCCAGTCCTTCCTGTCTCTTTTAACTTACCTTTTATGTTGTTCTTCTACCTACTGTACCTACTTGATTGATCAGCATAAAATAAAATGATGGTGATCAGTATGATGAGTTGTTTAGATCGATATCACTATCTTGTTAGATCGATATAACTACCTAGTTAGATCGACATCACTATCTTGTCAGATCCACATGACTACCTTGTTAGATCGACATAACTACTTGATAGGTCAACATTGATAATAGATCAGCATGAAAAGTTGTTTAGATCATCATCGTCAGATCCACGTGACTACCTTGTTAGATAGACATAACTACTGTAGTTTGAGGAGCCGTGAAATTGAAGGGGACTGAGATGTGAATTCGGCGCACCCAGTCTTTCCCGCCTCTTTTCCCTTACCTTTTATGTTGTTCTTATACCTACTGTACGCAAACCCCATAAGTTGATGTCCTTCTTTCTAAGTTTTTCTTCTCCCAACTTTGAAGTCCACTTCCTTTTTCTCATGTTTTATGGATGGTGTCATCTATCTCGTTAAGCTCAGGAATATGAGAGAATGAGAGAGACAGAGTTGGCAGAGGAAGAGTTTGGAGAATTTGGGGAAGCTTTACTGGAGTGCAATGAGTTTGTTGAAAATCTAGTATTTTGGTTTTTTTCTTGTCATTTTGCTGTTGATCTCGTATGGTGAAAGTAAATTAGGTACCTGTTTTGTTGGGTAGTATGAATTTCAGTTGAAGAGACTGTAGATAGGAATCATATGTGCGATCATATGTGCGCTTTGTTGTGTTACACACACAAATAGTTGTCATGTGTTTCCATGTGCGATGGTGTGTGCGCTTAACTGTGTTGTGCGTACAGTACTTTGTTATAGTATGTTAATCCACAATCATCGCTGTCTTTTTCTTTGAAATGCAGGAAAGCGTGAACATGTTGTCTCATATTTGGTTATGTAGTTCGGAAGATGCCGAAAATATCTGATCACCAGCTCGTTTTATCTGTCATTGAGCAACAGATGGGCGTGGCTATTAGCATTGATGAGGACGAGGATATGTTGGAGGAGTTATGTGATGCCTATGTTCTAATAAGCAATTCAGGTTACCTCAACAATCGAGTAAGATCGCCACGGTCCATAGAGTTCTTACTGAATTGTGCGTTCAACCTAAATGTGTCGAAATTCCAACAAAACTTACGATGCGACTTGGTGTCAATTAGTTGAACTTCTGAAACCGTGTCCTGTTTTTCACAACCAGAGCAAGTGTCCACAAACTGCAGTAACATGACAAGTCTGTATTGCCCTTTGGCGTCTTGGACACAATGGGAACGGGGCATTGACCGCAATGCAGTCAATGCTATTTGGCTTTGGTGTTGGAACCATAGTTCTGTTTACGGGTAGGGTAATCACGACATTGTTGCAAATTGGAAGTAGGTACATTTTGTGGACTAGTGAACAAAGAAGAATGGAGATTGGACAGGTCATGAAAGCGGAGGGCTTTTCAAGTTGTGTTGGCTTTGTCGACGGAACCACTATTCCTCTAGCTGATAAGTCAACTCTCGATGGAGAATGTTACTGGGATCGCAAACATAGATATTCCATAAATATGCAAATTGTTTGCGACAATGATAGACGTATCATTGGCTTTTCATGCGGATGACCTGGCTCTATACATGATGTTGGAGCATGGAGGAAGCCATCACATTCCAAGAACCCTAGCAATTTCTTTAGCAAAGGGGAATACCTAATCAGGGACTCGGCCTACGGTGTGTCTAGTTACCTTTTTCCTGCATTCAAGTCCCCTGCAGCAGACATCCAGATGAATAAAGAGTTCAATTTTGTCCTCGCCAAAGCAAGAGTGAGGAATGAGCACAGTATTGGTATTTTGAAAGGAAAATGGTCATGTTTGCGTGAACACCGCGGGCAAATCAAATCATCAAGGGATGTGCAGACAATCATCAGAGTAGCAACTGCCTGTGTCATTCTGCACATGTTGAGCAATATGGGGGACTCATGGGAGGAGATGTTCAGTGAAGTAACTCCAGTGGATGTGAGTCTGGCGGAAAATCTAGAAGGCACTGAAGTGGAACACGCGAATGCTTTCAGAGAGGAAGTGAAATATTATGTCATTCAGAAAGGCTATATGAATGATGTACTTCCTATTGTTGAATCACATGTTCTTGTCTAACTAGCTACGACTACTACATAACAAATATTTTGCATATGGGAGGTTAAGTGAGGCACTGAAGACGTCCATATTCTCCATCAATCGAATACTCACAACAGAGGAATATACTCTGCTTTTAAATCCAAAAAAATACTAGTACGTTTTATAATTAAAATTAAGAGACTAACGGTTGTGCGGCAAACTGTGCGCATAACTGTGCGCTTACGACATCGTAACATTAAATTGTGCGGTCATGTGTGCGCTTGGATGTGCGTTGCACACAAACTGCCCCGAAATCGCTATTTATACCCCAGGGTTTTTAATTACAGCCGCGACTTTTCATTCTTCAGCCCCTCGCACAAGATGCAAAAATCTCACAGCACAGAGTCGCGATTTGAGGCAACGAAAACTTCCTTAAGGCTTCTTTCAACAACTAAACATCAATGGCTAAGGTACAAATCGCGAAACCCTTCCTTTGCCATCGTTCTTGGCTAGTTTCGTTTGACATCATGGTTGTGTAGTTAGGGTTTCAGATTTAGTGTTACCATTGATTTTTGGTCCCTTCACGCTTGGTTCACACGTTATTGCTTATGGGTATCCGGGGTGTGCGTTGCATGAATTCTTGTTTCGGAATAACGTATTGGTGATGAATATCCAAGATGGACGGTTATCATCTCTGTATTCTAACCTTTTTCGTGCTCCTTTTTAGGTAGGGAGGAGAAAGGGGAAGGAACCTATAATTGAGGAGGACAGTTCAGAACAGATGAACTCCGAAGAAGGTTCTTCTGACGATGAACAACGAACTGTACAGATGCCCCCTACCAAGACAGCTTTTGGCTACAAGAAGTTCCTAACAACAACGGCTGAGGAAAGGTATAAAGTCAACCGGGACAACCGACCTTTACTTTTGATGAGGGAGTATGATCTGAATCACAAAGAGTTAAATGATATGAGGGAAAAGTTGCTAGCCCTGCACTAGCACAAGTTGATAGTGCCACCTCGCGAAGTTAACCGGACTTTGGTTAACGAATTCTATACTGTAGTATATGAGGCCATATTTGAGAAGTAGTATGACAATGACCCGACAGAGGTGCAGATCAGAGGGAGACTGGTAAACTTCTCCTCAAGTGCATTAGCGAGCTGCTTGATATTCCAAATGACGAGACGAGTTCTACATTGAGTGTTGTCAAGGATTTGAGGGGACTCTAGGGTGTTATCTCACATCCAGACACCCCAGTTTAGTGGTTGGAAATTCAGGGTCGGAAGGGCAAGTTTGTTTTGTCCCGTGTTCTCACTGTCCCATTGCAGGTACTAAACAAGATCATACACACGAACATGCAGCCAACAAAGTGACCGCATCATATTAGCATTGAGCGGATTGACACGTTATACAAAGTTGCTACAAGGGCTCAACCATCAGCTGACAAACTTATATGACAGGGTATCATTGCAAGTGCTTGGCATTCCAAAAAATAGCCTCATATATCCTCAGCTCATAACGTCACTTTGCTACAAAGCAAAAGTTCCGAGGGAAGACAATTACTCAGTTCCGACCATACCTCCCAACATCAGAACTACGTCGACTTGAAACATGAGGATCGACCTGTCGAACTTCGAACAACTGGCAGAACAAGGAGTAAGGCCATTAGGGCTAGTGCAGTAGAGAAAGGCAAGGGAAGGGCGTCAAGTGTCGCCCTTGTAGAAGGTGTTAGTGCAATGGAGGAAGAAATCGAGATTGATGCAGATCAGGACTGTGGGAGTGAACTGGTTAGTCCGTCTTGTCAGGGTCAAAGGACTAGCAGTACCACACGAGTGTCACCCTCTTAGATTGATAGATTTTTTGTGCAGATCAAGGCGCATGTCAAGGAGCTGATTTCCGGTGTCTGTGCGAAGATTGATGTTGTCGCTGTAGAAGAAAAGAAGAGGGACATGATACAGGGTGAACGCATTGCGGCACTGCAGGCTGAGGTGAGAGAAATTGAGGCCAGGTGTGTCGCGGAGGTCGAGAACAAAAGATAGTAGATCAAGAGTATGCACGAAGTTTACAGGAACTGGGGAATTTCGCAGGAAGACACTTCAAGGAGATGAGGGTCGAGAACATGGTTTTCACCCGTGGAAATCTCGAGGCATTGGGCCAGCGTCTCCCAGTATGGTCATCTCACATGCCTCATCCTCCTACTTCGACTTCCGGATTCACACCCACGCCAACATCTTCTACTCCTGCTTCGACCTGTGAATACACATGAGTGGAATTGAGAAGTCCTGCACCAATTTTTTCCCATCCCACCGAACCAAGTGAGGTGCCGTAGCCAGATGCCGAGGTCAGGCCAGTGAACAAGCGCAATAAGATGACAGCAAGACGCTCTTATTCCTTGGGTTGAGGTCAACACAGCCTGATGCCAAATCCTTGCAATAGGGGGTCTGCCATTGTAGCGGAGGAACTGTGCGCACAGTTGTGCGCAAGTTTGTGCGGTGCGCACAGTTGCATAGATTCACGTAAATTCTAGACGATGCCCATCATGTGTAGGGCCATCTTATCAAATTTCACTTGCCCACATATGAGCCCATCAAAGTTATGCCCAACCCAGCCCATATCTAACCCTAGCCTTAAAAACGATGATGATTTAACAAGATAGTCATGTGGATCTAACAAGGTAGTCATGTGGATCTGATAAGGTAGTGATGTCAATTTAACTAGGGGTAGTCATGTCGATCTAATAAGATAATGATGTTGATCTAAACAACTTATCATGCTGATCTATTATCAATGCTGACCTATCAAGTAGTTATGTCCATCTAACAAGGTAGTCATGTGGATCTGACGATGATGATCTAAACAACTTATCATGCTGATCTATTATCAATGTTGACCTATCAAGTAGTTATGTCGATCTAACAAGGTAGTCATGTGGATCTGACGATGATGATCTAAACAACATATCATGCTGGTCTATTATCAATGCTGACCTAACAAGTGGTTATGTCAATCTAACAAGGTAGTCATGTGGATCTGACAAGATAATGATGTCGATCTAATTAGGTAGTCATATCGATCTAACAAGATAGTGATGTCGATCTAAACAACTCATCATATTGATCACCATTTTATGCTGATCAATCAAGTAGGTATGTCGATCTAACAAGGTAGTCATGTGGATCTGACGATGATGATCTAAACAACTCATCATACCAAAATAGCCGTTTGATCACCCCTATTTGCTATGTTAGTCGCTTGACCATTTTCTATGTTGGTTGATATGTTATTTGCATAGGTGTTTCTTAAGTTGTTCGCTCATTATTTCTAACTGGACTCACACAGTTCCAACTACCACTTATAACTAGGAACTTTGAAAGAAATTAAAAAATATCAATACACAAATCCTGCAAAGATTAAACGATGTTCCTCTACGAAGTAGCAATTCTACAGAAGCATGGCCAAAATTTCTTTGATTTCTTCATGTCTCACTCTCTCATCCTCTTTGTCCTCTTTGCGCCTCCGCTCAACAAGCTCTTGCTCTTCCCCACGCATTCGCTCTGCAAGCTCGTGCTCTTCCCTGCGCGTCACTTCCCTTTCCTCGCGCTCTGTTTCCCACTTCATTTGTTCGAATTTCAGCCTCTTTTCCTCAATGGTTACAAGAGCAGCGGCCTACACGGATGCACAATCTTGAATTGTCTGTGCCAACTGGTTGCGTGTATGTGTTGGAGTTTTCGCTCCCGTAATGCTTGGCAGTTCCTTTCTTCGATCCTTCTTCGACTTCTTCGAATCGTTGTTGTCCACCACATCAATGTGCTTACTGCCAGTAGCAACCACTGGGGTAGCGTCTACCACACAACGGAAAAGTTCTTCATCCTCATTTTCAAGCCCTTCCATTGACTCCTTCTAAGCAAATAGTGGGCAAAGGCCATCCATATGCAAAACTATTTTCAAATTCCAGCCCTAACATTCAACATACCTTAGAACTTCGTTGAGGTCACTTCCTGCACTAATGTTGCCACTATCGAACACTACGGCAGGACTGATATTGGGCCGATCCCCAAGCAGAGCATGCATTCACTCATAATGGGGCACAAATAGTCCAGCTTTGCCTAAATGGTGTGGATATTCCGCTTTCTGTCTTCTTCGGTCACGCCAAAACCAGTGGTGTTGCTTTTGTCACGGACGGCTTTATACTTGTTCAAGTAGTTACGCCAATGGTCACCCACGAATTTTGCATCAAGCTTAAACTTGCCCTTGTATTTACTGTTGATGAGGGTGACTAATTCCTTCCAAGCTATGTTCTTACGCGGAGGTGGCACTCCAACCTCTGTCTTCCCGGGAACACTAAATACCTTCGCCTTATTCACCGGGTCCTCTAGGAAGTTCAGAATCATTGCATATTGCTCGGGATTGAATCTGGCGTTGTGTTGTGCATGGTGGATGGGCTGGCTGGACATGGTGTGCTCGAACATGCGACCCTTCAATTCAAGAACACAGGTTAGCACAGTTCAACTATTACATAGAAATATAAACCTAAATCAATTAGAGGACTTCTTTTTAAGGCATGCTATGCATGATTAAAAGAACAAACGAGAGTCTCGAGAAGTAAGATCAACATGTGCGCAAGCCAGTGCGCTTCACTGTGCATTTACTGAAAGTGTGTCAATTATATTGTGCACTTATTTGAGCGCACATTTGTGTGTCACGCACAACTTTGTGCGGAACTATGTGCGGACTGTCGTGCGCAGCGCACATATTTGTGATCCACCAGCGTTCAAAATAAACTTCAGGTCGGCACAAATTAAGCAAACCCAAGCAAAATTGAGTAACCTCTGCCCTAACCCAGGAAGAATTTGTCCCATCCAAAGCTCGGAAGAGACGATTGAGGGAGATCAAGCGCTAAAATGATGGAGAATGAAGTATAAGAAGTGGAAAGAGAAGACCTTACTACTGAACGGAAGCAAAACGGATGGAATCGACGATGACCTTCAAAAACAAGAGGTTTGGGAGCGCCGGTGAATAACAATGGGCTACTCACATGAACAACTAAGTTCATTTGGTCCTATTCGCTTGAGGTCCGCGTAGAAAGCGGTGAATTATGAGCTCTAATTCACGTGAAAAAAGAGGAGCGAATAACTCAGTTTTTCACTTCCAAAAGCTTAAGTTCGAATATTTTGTAGGGGTGTAAAGGTTGGGTTGAGTTCAAACCCATTACACTTGAACTCGTCTCTTAGCTCGATAGATACGTGAGTTAGATCATGGACTTGGATTTGGGCCATCAAGTAGAGAGGGGAATTGGATTTACACTAATGAAAAAGTAGTATAGGTTACAAGATTTTCTTCTCGGATACATTAAGCTCGTTAGATCCGTATACTTATAGAGAAGTAATTTTATGCTCGACCTCGTCCCTTAAAATTTTTTAACTAAATTCTCGGCTCGAGCTTGAAATCAGTAAGACGCGACTAAAAGGGGTGTAACTCGAGCTCAAGCTACACTATAACGGGTCATCCACCCCATTTTCATTCCTAGCATGAGTAAATTTCATTGGTAGTCCTATGAGTTCGCGGTTTGTCTTATTTGAGTCTCGTTTTAAGAATTTATATCATTTTAATCCTATAAGTTTCAATCGTGTGCACCATTAGTCATGTCGTCACTTTTTTTCGTTAAAATCACTGTTAAAGTGGTAAAATTACCAAAATATCCTAGATATAATATTCAATTTAACACCAATCTCTAAAAAAACTACAAATAAACCCTAACTATTCTAAATGTACAACCTCACCATCTCTCCCACCCAACCCACCCACAAACACGATAAACTACCGTCGGAACTCGCCCGCAACGGAGGCTCCCACCATCCATCCAAGTCGCAGCTCCACCGTCAACAGCCCAACCGCGGCCTTCCCCTCCGCCAAACGCCGCTGGAAAGGAAAGAATCGGCACATACCAGTTCCGGCGATCCACAACCCGAATCTCATCGAGTTGGTTGTTTGAGGCTCAAATCATCCTCCCCGTCACCGTCGACGTGCTTCCCCGCCACCGCCAACAGCCGTCGTCTTCTCGCGACCCGCCAAACTTCTCCGTCGAATCCGCAGCTCGCAAACTTGCAAACTCCCTCTGTTCAACAGCCCCAGGGCCGCAGATTGTCTCCCCTTTTCCCGGCCGATCTCTCTCTAACAAATTTATCATTTGAACTATCCTTATTTTATTTTTTTATCCAAATCGTCCCCAATAACTTCACTTGCTCAACTCTATACTTTCTTAGGGTAAATTAGTCAAATTTCTACATTTTTTTACCCGTCTTAATCACTACGTGCCAAGACTAAGTTTAGCAATGAAATAGGGAGGGCGGAAGCAATATTTTGTTATATCTTGCAGCAGCAACAATGGACCATCAATGATGTATGTACCCTAATGTATCCATTCTTCATGTATTAACCAATATGGAGCAATACAAATGCATCACAAGTACAATCTGCTAATGCATAAAGTGCTGTCAAAACTAATTCGGTAAGCTAACAAAGAGCCTTGCGTGAACAATACAGTAGTATCATGAAAGCTTTCTAGAAAGGTTTTTCAATCCAGAACCCTTGCATCTGGCAATAATGGTCCCTGTTGATGGATCTGGCTCAAAGTTGAAATGAACATTCAGAAACTCTTTAATGTGTCTCAGAGCTTCTATTCCATATGGCGAGAGCTTCCCCACACGAACTTTTGAAACATCTTCCGGACCCAATGCCATTAGAGTAAACAACAAACCCTGCAACGAAAACCTATTCATCATGAAAGTCCTTGGATGTATCTATAAACTCCAGCACCGTTAAATGAAAGGGAAAACGAACACAAGTCTTGCCTAGTGCCATCTGCATGCACACATTTAGGAGTACGTTCCAGTTCATCAATCTAAACTTCAGTTCAACATCCTTATCACTTCACATATATACGTAGTGTTTATAGGTTTTACGAGTATAATATTATGAGATGGGAAGAAGGATTAGAAATTCAGTAAGCCAGTCTTCAGACTACTGATATGATGGTTGTCAGAATTCATCGGTGAGCATAGGAACTCCCGGGTTAATGAGGTAGGGTGAAACACAAACCTGATGAGATGAATCCACCACACCGCCTAGCTCAATCTCTTGTAGAAGACGGGAAGCAATTTGCTCACCAACATCAGCTGCCGGTATCAGTTCTTTCCTGTCTTCATCGTCAATCTCACCTGAATCATTCCGTAATGCATATGAAACTGTTGTATCAACAGAGATATAACAACCAGTAGTAGATTCTGCAACCAGTGAAATTCCATAACCAGGTGACCTGCATACAAAATCAACATGTTTTCACATCCGATTCCATATTTCAGAGACGATTTTATGAAATTAAATGGCCAAATACATACTTCCCAGCTTGTGGACCAGTTTTATGATCACTGAAAATGTAAACATCTGGAAGTAAACGATTGAAAATTCCTCGAGCAGCGTATATCATTTCATTTCCTAACTGAACACTCACTCGGGTTGTGAATGCAACCCCTCTTATCCTCTTCACCATACCTTCATCAGTCCAAATGATCCTCTGCAATAACACAAATAAGGGTAAGCAAAGAAGCATAAATGGTACAAAATTTCAAAGTAGAGATGGAGCTTCGTAGCTTACATCTAGACTCTGAACATTTGGAACAGTCAACAAAACTTCACCACCACCATGTGGGGCTGTTCCACGGCTCTCAATTTTCAATTGCAATCCTTCCAAGGAGCCACCAAACCGCTTCAAGATAGGTAACGTGGTTGAACGGAAAGTGTCCACAGATAGGTCCTTAGAATCATTTGTAATTCCTAAGCAAGAAATAACATTATGAATTAGGCATTCTTTACACACCACCAGCACAAAATTGTTAAGAGAAACTGTCCACTATCAATCGTTTATCCCATCATATAAGCCAAATTGTGGTTTTTAGTGAGCCAAGGGATAAACCAGAAAATAAACATATCTCTTGCAACAAAGATTATTCACCAATATGGATAACCTTCGCACACAATTATTCATGTGTCATACAAGAATCTTCCTACTGTTAGATATCTCTTGCAACATAAAGACTATTGGTTCACGATAGCGAACTATCGTAGATTTTAGTGGAGGCCAATCCTTGTTATTCTCGTCCTCATTATCTGCACCTTGAACTACCATAAATTCCTAATTTAGAATACGTGCAAGTTCCATATTTCAAATTTTGAGCCCTGATGTAACTAAACGAACTCACATTCCAGAAGCAGCACCAAAACAGGAAAATTCTACAGGAAAAAAAAACTGAAATTCAGAGAAACAAAAAGGCATACCTTTAAGCGTTATGGAGAGAGGTTTCTTAGCAAAAAGTCCAAGCACCAGCAAGGGCTCCAAGAAATATCCAATTGACCGATTAACACCGCAATCATGCACCAAATTCCTCCCACCCATCACGATTCCTGGCTTGTACTTAAGCTTCGTGCCTGATCGTAATCATACCAGACCAGATAAACAACAAATTCGACGTAAAAGTCGAAGCTTTTCAAATACCCAGAGGCTAAAAATCTTACCCGTTTCATTAATCTCGACGACGCAGTCATCGCAGACCTTCTCGAAGAGGCGGAGGAGAGAAACCTCGTTGGGGCGAAGGCCGGTAAGCGTGTCATTAGCGCGGATGTCCTCGATAATAATAGGTTTTGAGGAAAGCGTCGAAAGCAGTAGTCGGAGCCTCATGTTTTGGCTTCCCTTCAATCGCTTGTACTCTATTTTCCCCATTTTTTTCCCTGAGACGACGGAAAACTAGCCTTGGAGTAAATATCGATGGATACAGAAATGAGGGAGGGAAGGTCAGTCACGCCGGCGGTAATGGTCGGCCGGTGTGGGTCGCCGGAGGCAACGGTCGGAAGAGTGAGGACGGTGATGGGGATCGATGTTCGCAGCCAGGCAGGGAAAGGGTTTGGCTTAGGGTGCTGGGAGGGTTTAGTGTTTAAGGCTAAAGTGGGCTGGGCCAACCTACTGTATCGAAATGGGGATGGCCAGATTTTGAGTTTAGTTTCCTTTATGAAGACCATGATTATGAATATCATTAGACTTGGAAGCTTCTAATATTGAAAATTTGATCTCTCATCCAAAAAGAAAAAAATATTGAAAATTTGAAATTGACGGAGAGGTTGTTACTAGGCTTAGTAGATGGGTGGATAGAAACCGTCAACCGCGGATAATTGCCCATTACTAACGGTTTTAACCGTAATTTTTATCCACAGAATAACGGTTGCGGGGATTTTTTTTATTACACTTGTTAGCTTTGCGGATACGGAATCCACCATCCTTGGTTTGCGGATACGGTTTGCGGATTTAAACTTATAACCTTCTTCTTGTTCAGAAGAAATGAGAATTATCTGGGAAGGAGTTAGTACTATAATTCGTAAAAAGTACACTTAGTACTTGTGTTATCTTTTTATTTTCTCGATTGACCAAACCTTTACATGTATAACAATCAAGTCACTCCTCTTCTTGTTTACTATTGACTCCCACATCTCAAAAAAAAATGAAATGGTTTAACTTTCGAACTTGTGTTTCATTTGTAGAAATTTTCAATATATATATAAGATTTAAAATTATGATATTTATATAAATTATTCAACTTTATACATGTAAACATTAAATGAAAAGGTAAATTAAATGGTAAAAAAATATTGCAATTTTCATGGATGCAAGGAGACATATAATTTAAAATCGATACACGATTTTAGTAGTAGTGATGTGTGGCATACATATGTCATATTTCTCATGATGTTTTAAGTCATTTCTATCAATATTTGATGTTAACTCTTTTAGAATTACGCGTTTTGTACTTATAACGTATTT
This sequence comes from Stellera chamaejasme, assembly GCA_024586325.1. Lineage (NCBI taxonomy): Eukaryota > Viridiplantae > Streptophyta > Magnoliopsida > Malvales > Thymelaeaceae > Stellera > Stellera chamaejasme. The sequence continues at coordinate 33,482,190 of CM044984.1, forward strand.
TCAATGCAGACCCGTAACTTTTGTGGAAATAGAGTGGAAATGCACCAAGCATAAGCCTAAATGATAGAGCATGAAGAGATTGCCATCGCGAACATTCTCGATATATGTGCTTTCTCTTGTCCTTTTTACCGGTTTTTTTAGTACCGGTTTTTTTACCTTTTTACCCTCATTTAACACTCTAAAGGTGTTCGATATGTATAAGGACAATTTAGACCTTTAATAAATTATATATAGGTGCTTTCTCTTGTAATTACACAAGCAAGTGACTAGAACATTTTTTTGGAGATTTTGGTAGAGGAGCTTAGGTTTTCTTCCATGGAGGACCCAACTCCGAATCTGCTACTCTATTGGTGATTTATATCTTTATATAACATTTCTATCCATTTTATCTCTTCTTTTATATGTTGGTTTCTTTCTTTGGTGATAATTTTGTAGTTCTTTTTGTAGAGGATCCAAACCACTTAGGGTTTGGGTCTTTTGTGAAAGTAATGTTTGATTCTTGACTCTTTTGATGTATTGATGATATATGGAGCTTGTTTGGGTGCTTTAATGTTGTGTAAGCTTGGATTTCAAGCTTGTCTTGCATACGCCTACAAGATATTCGAGGAAATGCTCAAGAGAGCTTCTTATGAACTTTAGACCATCAAACTAGCACGTGTCAGTGTCGGATCTATGTGTATTGAAGGGGTGTCCATGGACACCCCTTTCTTTTTTACTCCAAAACTACGCATATATAGGTGGTATATAATATATTAGTTTGACCCTCTTTAAAATTAAAATGATCTTTTATATTTTGTATTAGGTATTTAAAAAAAATATGCAGTCTTATTACTTTGAAAATTATATAAAGTGGATCATTTTCTTGAATAAGGTATATTTGGTAAGAATTACTACAATTTAACTATTATATTTGTACATTTTTTATAATTGGTACCGAACTTTTATTTTTATTCTAATACTACCATAAGAGTATACAGAAACTTTGATTACTTACATAGTCTAACATAAAAGATAAGATTTTAAGTGTTTTAATATGCGTAAAATACACGAATAGTCATTTATCTTTGACTATTATCATATTCAGGTCCTGTTTTAAGAATTCGTCCCATTGAAGCCCCTTATCTTTGGTTTTTCGTGCATTTGTAGTCCTTCCGTCAATTTTACAGTTAAGTTGACCGTTACTTAAGCGAAATGACAAAACTACCCTTAATCAATTTACAACTTATTCCGTGATTTTCTAAAAAAATTCATTTATACACTACAAGTTACATTTTGCCCATCTCCTAGATCCTCCACCATTCTTCGTTATCAGTCTCTCTTCTCTCGAAAACAATCCAACCAAACAATAAATTGCTGAAAATGATTAAAAAGATGCTCTCCCAGTTTGGCTCCATCGAATCGGAAAAGATGATTTTCGACCTTCACCTCTTTACATACCTGATTGAATTCCTCTAGATCCGCTCCATGGTTTCGCTCTAGATCTGAACCAACTTCATCTCGATCAGTTCCATGGTCTGATTCTACCGATTTCCTCAATAAGTCCGTCATCGTGACCGGCGGCGGCTTCGCGAATAAGTCCGTCATGGTGGCCTCATCTGTAGATATGACTTGCGTGCTTTCAGGAACTCTACAGTTCCGCCTTTCAATATATAAATCTGTTGGTAGCAAAGCACGATTGGATTCGGAAATTAGGGAGGAAAAAGAGCGAAAGATTTCGGGACGATTTGGAGAAGGGATTTGAGAGGATTAAGGTAGGTTGCTCAGAGAAAGGGTAGGAACATGAAGGAGGATGCTATTTTCGAATCGATTTTGGGGATTCGATCTTTGAAGCATCGATTTGATCGAGAGCTTGTTCACATATGCAATTTGTGAGGTTTTCGGAGTTTTGGAGAGAGAGAGAGAGAGAGAGGTGAAGACAAAAAATAAAACTTGAGGGACTCATATGTGCATTTATTAAAAATTTAATGACCATAATTCTACTAAACATGTAATTAAATTTTAATTGTAAGGGTATTTGGCTAAAATAGAAAAGAAAACTTAACGGTAAAATTGACGGAAGGATTACAAATGCACCAAAAACCAAAGATAAGAGACTCTAATAGGACGGATTCTTAAAACAAGACCTGAATGGGACAATAGTCAGAGATAAGAGACTATTCGTGCATTTTACCCTTTTTAATATTGAAAAATATGTATTCAATAGCATTAGCAATGATGAACTTGTGGATTTTTTTTTATCAAGGAATGAATACTCGACAGGAGTAATTGTAATGCACCTTTTACCATTTTTTTAAGTTTTATCATATAATTTTAGATTTTAATTTTACCTTATGTGTTTGTGTGTGTGTGGACACCTCTTTCAAGAAATCATGGATCTGCCACTACGAGTGTTATGCCTTTTGCTTGAGAAAGAAGAGGGATTCACTGAGGAGCATAGATTGGCTCTTAATGGTCTTGATCTTAATGCTTTGTTAAGAGATTACTATTGGTTAAGGTGCAAGAACAAGTTTCATACTCGAGAAGGATGAATCACATGATTGAATCCTCTCCTCTTATATCATCATCCATCTAGTTAAGATCATGCATTATGGAAGCAATAGACCCACCCTTGGTGGTTAGTTTTCATTAATTGTTGCTTCTTTAATTCCTAGTTCTTTGTTTTAGCTAGTTCTTAATTCATATATCATTTCCTCATTCTATCACTCACATCACTCATTTTCTAAGTAATTTAATATGTATAGTAGATAACTTTCTCAATAGCATGTCATATATCTAGTCTTCGTGGGTGGGATCGACCATTACTCACCTCTTTAATGCAAAACGATCCAAACACTTGAGGGTGTATCGGACATATAAAATTATTTGTCTTGTCTAATTCGCGACATAGCAACTTGTACTTCAAGATACCATCTGAATGTAATGGTTAAGCTCTAGAGACATGAATTAAAGATTTTATGACCGAGCTCCAGATATTTATATGAATTATTCAACTATATACATATAAACGTTAAATGAAAAGGTAAATTTTATGGTAAAAAATAAATCTTGCAATTTTCAAGGATGCAAGGAGACATATAATTTAAAATTGATATACTATTTTATTACTTTGAGATATCGTCTTAACATCTAGTGTAACAGGATTTTATGTTTAGAGTAAATTTCGCTGGCAGTCTCGTAAAAATAATTATTGTCTCGTTTTGGTCATATTTTAAAAACTTGTCTTGTTTAAGTCCTATCTTATAGTATTGTGTCCTATTTTGGTCATTTCCGTCCACTTAAGTTGTTAGTTCTAACGGATTTATGAGAATTTATTTTTTTACCTTTATGAAAATTTTACTCCAGTCCTTAAACTTATAGTTCCTTAAAATTTTAACCCCAAAGTTTAACTCATGTCTACAACCCCATCACTCTACTTCTCCCCGTCACTATGATCTTGGTTGCTGTGAACGATGTTGTTCTACTGTGAGGACACAGGGCAGGTCAATGTGGGCAGAGGCGGGCGTTTCCGGTGAACGATCTCCGTCAGTTACAGAGCGAAACCAGCAAGATGAAACCTCAATTACCGCCGACAGCTTTGATAGAGCTAAACGAAACTGGAATAACAACCGTTGGCATAAAAAGGTGAATACGAAGTTGAGACGCAAATGGCCTAGAGGAACTGAGCTCCTCGCGGACGAGATCGCCAGTGGTAATGTGTGGGACGATGAGGAGGGCGGAGGCGTAGGTGCCTTTACCGACCCCTGGACAGTCCAAGAAGACCCAATGAACATTTTTGGACTGGGGCTCCTCTTTGAGCAGTACCGACGACCTCGGTAGCGGTAGCCGGAGCTGGGACGGACCATAAGATGTCAGGTTGCTGGCGTAAGGCGGACGGGTCTGGCCCTGGGAAATCGGCTGAGAACCGCCATAGAAGAATGTCAAGGTGGAGGTTTCTGTAGAGACATGAGTTAAACTTCGGGGGGTTAAAATTTTAGGGAAATGTAAGTTTAAGTATAAATTCACAAAAATCTGTTAGAACTAACGAGTTAAGACCAAAATAGACACAATATCATAGGATCAGACTTAAATATGACAAGTTTTTAAACATGACAAATTTTTAAAATATGACTAAAATAAAGGAGACAATAATTATCTTTAGTCTTTATGTTTAAGTACATCCACAATCCCTACCAATAGCTCTTTTTGGTTTTTGGTAAGCAATTAAGCAGCAAGTATGCTATGAAGAGGAAGAGGTTTCTGAAGTATGCGTCTTTGTCATGGAAGCTTGAAATTATTCTACAGTTGGGCCGGATTCTCTTGTCCTGCGTGTACGCTTTTAAGTCATAGCAGTTTCATCCCTACCATTACTCACCTTTTCGTGCGTCCTCAATCCGGAGCTTGCGGAATCCACTCTTGGTCTGCTTGTGCTTTTTCCATTAAGGCTGGGGGTGTTGATGCCCTTCATGCCAAGGTATTCAAAGATGGCTCCTTTGGAGAAGTTCAAGTGGGGAACTATATTCTCGACCTGCATGTCAAATCGCAGAACTTGGAGGATGCACGCAGGGTGTTTGATGAAATTCCTCATAGAGACGTCCGCACATGGACGATTCTCTTGACTGGGTTTGCGCAAGCTGGTTTCTGCTGCATGGTTCTATGGCTCTTCAGAGAGATGCAGAATGAAGGAGTTTTTCCTAATCATTTCACTTTGTCAGGCGTTTTGAGATGTTGTTCCAGATTGAATGAACTTAGAATTGGGAAGTCTGTACACGCGTGGACATTGAGGAATCAGATTGTGTTTGATGTTGCCCTTGAGAATTCACTCCTTGATCTTTATGTGAAATGCAACGCGCTCATATGTGGGGAAAGGTTGTTTGAGCTTATGAAAGACCGTAATACTATCTCATGGAATATAATGATTGGTGCATATCTACAATCTGGATTAGTGGACATGGCAGTTGAGCTTTTCAGAAGGTTACCTTTTAATGATGTTGCTAGTTGGAACACCATTATTGACGGGCTTATACGAAATGGGTGCGTAGGAACTGCAATGGAATTTTTGCATGAGATGGTTGTTGGAGGGCCTCGGTTTGATAAGGTAACTTTCTCCACAGCTTTGGTCCTTGTTTCTTTGCTGTTAAATTTAGAATTGGGGAAGCAACTCCATTGTAGGATCTTGAGGTTTCAAATTCCCATTGATGGCTTCATCATAAGTTGCCTAATAGATATGTATGGTAAATGTGGACGAACTACAGAGGCAAGAACATTATACAATGGTTTATCAAAGAAGTTTTCGAGAAAAGGAGATGTAAAGAGGTTTCTTCATGAATCAATTGATGCATCTGTTTCCAGGAGTTCATTGATTTCCGGATTTGTTCAGAATGGACAGTATGAAGATGCTCTGAGAGAATTTACCACCTCGGTTCGTGATCATATTACTTTGGACAAGTTTACTGTCACAAGCATTGTCTCAGCTTGTGCTAGTTCAGGAAATCTTGTACTGGGCCAACAAGTTCACACACTCATTCACAAAATTGGACACAATGTAGATGCTCACCTCACGTCTTCTTTGATCGACATGTATGCGAAGTGTGGATTCTTAAATGATGCTCGACTTGTCTTCCAAGAAACGGAAGATTTGAATGTTGTTGTATACACATCGATGATATCAGGTTTTTCTTCGCATGGACTAGGGATGGAGGCTGCTCTGCTTTTCGAAGGAATGATTAAGGAGGGAATAACCCCAAATGAAGCTACTTTTGTAGGAGTTCTAACAGCATGCAGCCATGGTGGACATATACAACATGGTTTAAGATACTATACTTTAATGAAAGCTCGAGGTATCAAACCTGGGGTGGAGCATTTCACCTGTATGGTGGATTTATATGGCAGAGCTGGATTATTAAATGAGGCCAAGAAGTTCATTCTGAAAAATGGCCTCTCTGAAGAAACAGCTGTGTGGAAAGCAATTTTATCATATTGCTGGCTTCACAATGATGCTGTGATGGGTAAGTCAGTTTCTGATAAACTACTGCAGTTGGAGCCTCATTGTGCTGAACCTTATGTACTGCTGTCAAACATGTCTTGTGTGGGACATAAATGGAATGAGGCTGCAGAAGTGAGGAGTGTAATGCAGAAAAGAGGACTGAGGAAAGCACCTGGTCAATCTTGGATCTAGATAAAGAGGGGCAACGCTATGCTGTGATCAATTTTATTGTATGTTGAATTAATAGTCATATTCATGGTAAATATCTAATTATAGGGGCTCACAGAGTGACTTGAGTAGCAATACTGAGTAGACTGTTATTTCCACTAAAAAATTCCCTAGAATCCCCTTTAAAGTTTTTAAAAGTTGCATAAAAACCATGTGTTCCCATTTTCTTTACTCTCTCAAACAACCCTCCTACTCTAATACGTTTGCATATAAACCCCACTTTCCATATGTGTTAACATTTAGGTCCACATTCACTCTTTCCATTTTTTTTTGAACGGCAAAAGCGAAATTTCATTAAAAACATACAGAGATACAAGAAAAAACTCGCAGATACCTGCCCCTGAGATAGGAGCATCATCAAGAGCACAGCCCAAAAAGCACCCACACAACACCACTCTTTCCATATAAGTGACCTACATGAACATTATTAAAAAAAACACACACACACACTAAATTATATAGCTTAGTCTAAACATTTTAATGATGATCCAAACCAATGAATCTCTCTAGAAAAAAGACATTAAACATGCTACTGCATTTTTAAAAAAATTTGTCAAACACAACACAACTCCAACCCTTAAAATCCTTATATAACCTTATAATTGTTTTTCAAAGTATCACCATTAATGTGTGTGACAACTTAGTATGTGCTCTATTATGCTTCCTCCGTTTAATTTTATTTTAGCATAGGAAATTTAATTTATTTTATAACACCGAGTTATAAATTTTAACTTTTTCTACACGTGTATTTTATGAATTTATTTTTTCTTAAAAAGGTAAATAGATAATGATATTGATATTGATTAATTTGATTCTAAATTTAAAAATAAAATATTTCATCTATAATTATTTCTTCTCTAATTTTATCTTATAGATTTAAACTATTTATTCATTTATATATTTACTTTAATTTCAATCCCACGGTAACGCGTAGGGCGTATCAACATTAGTATCATATATAGACAAAGTTAGCATATATATATATATATATATATATATATATATATATATATATATATATACCATAAGGGGTGTATTCCAGAAATGTGCGAGAACATAAACGAGAACATCTAGAAACCAACATATTAAGAGTAGAGAGACGCAATACATTCTGAGCAAAGTGAAGCGTGCTCTCAACAGACGAGAGTCACCTCTATTTATACTTATTCAGACTACATTTTTATTCGAACAGCTGTCCTCAATTATTTCTCCAGAGATATGCATGATGACTCATGTGTGAAGACAAAACACCTTTTGACTATTGAGGATCATCTTTTGACTTTTGTAGATCGCCTTTTGACTATTGTGGCAGAGTTATCTTCAGAGAACTGTGCCCTTTTGTCTTTATGTTTCTGTCTTGACGCCTTCACGAATATTCTCACATTTCTAAAGTGAGATCTTCATATGGGTCTTGTGCGAACTGGACTGTAACTAATTTTGAGCTGGAGCCTTCACTATCGGTTGACATAGGTCTTTGGGCTTCGGTCTTTTGTGATTCCTTCTTTTGAGCTCTGGCTTGGGCTAGAGCATCAATTACACTCCACCAATCCTCAGTGTTGGAGCAGGCTGCCAACTCTGCATGGACCTTTGATTTTGTTGTAAGAAATGAGGCTACTTCATTTTGTTCTTCTTTGGAGATGATTTGAAAATCCTTTTGAACACTAGCTTTCGATCCGTCTTTGGATATCATTCTCTAAAAAACCATGATCCGAAAAATGGAAGGACCAGGCAGTTATCCAAGGAATTTTGTATCTAATGGCAAATTTTGCTAAGAGAGAGGATTCCCTTTCGTTTGGAAAGAGAGTTTGAAAGAACTGAAAACCTTCTCGACATTTATGCGGAAGGAATCCTTTTGAAACCAAAGAAAAACCACCAATCGGTGGTAAACCGAGAATGGTAAAGAATTTTGATCTAATTTTTCATGGAAGAAGAATAACCATGAGTGATCGAAACTACGCAAGAACCAGCAGTTGGTCCAAGCTGTTTGGTAATCTACATAATTATATATTTTGTATTCATCAGTAACCTTTTGGAATGGTCTCGGTTTAGATAGAGGCATTCCCCAATCAGCTGGAGAAATGAATCCATCAATCCGGACTTTTGAATAATTTATTCTAGGTGACCCGGGATTCTTAAAATGAGTGATAACTACTGACTTTGAGTCGGTAAGGATATACTCATAGAATTCCCTAGTCTTTTGAGATGTAACCGTCTTTGTAATTGAATCACAGGAAGAAGAGCTTCTCCACGACGGCATCAATTGCAGCTTTTGATTTATTTTTTGTATCAAAGAGTCCCTTCTCAGCAAAATAAATAAATTCATAGGACTCTTTTTGATATGGTATTCTTGTTTCTTCAAAAGTCTGGTAATTTTGAAAATGTAGCAACTTTTGTATTTGAAAAACTAGAAGATCTTTGTTGCTACAAGCTGGTTTTGGAAAGACGAGTTTTGAGGAAAGATTGTTTAAATCAATAAGGTTGCCTCTTCCTAATGTAGTGAATCTATTATTGATTTCTACATTAGGTTTTGGAGTGGCTAATGCCTGAGAATAGTTTGTAGGTGGAAAAGTGTTTCCTTCACGAAAATACTCTTAAGGTTATTTTCTTTGAAGAAGTATTATCTTCTGGCTTTTCCCTCTTGCTGATTACTGCTTTCTTCATTTTTGATAATTTTGTCCCTGCAAAAATTCTCTAGATAGAAAGTCAGGTAAACAATTATTTTCCCCTTTGATATATTCTATCTCAAAGTCGAAGTTGCTAAGTAAAGCTTGCCATCGACAAAGATTTGTTTTGAAACTAAATTTTTGACATCCTTTTCAATAATGTCCTTCATGATTCTGATCTATTCTAAGTAGGAATTTTTTCATATAAAGATCATCTTGGAATTTATTAATACAAAGGACTACTGAAAGAATTTCCTTTTTAATGGTGCTATAGTTAATTTGAGTTTGATTCCAAAAGCCTGAGGTGAATCTAACTAACGATTCGGAATTTTGATTTTCTAATTTCTGTTTTAGAATACCACCATAACCAATGTTACTGGCATCGGTTTCTACAATGAGAGCGGCATCAGGGTTAGGAATACTTAAACAAGGAAGAGTTTTGATTTTTTCTTTAATGATCTTAACGGCTTTTGTATGGTCTTCTGTCCATGGTTTTGGGTTTTTTCTAAGTCTATGGTATAGAGGTTTACAAATTATTTTTAAATCTTTAAAGAAATCTGACACATAGTTAAGACATCCTAAGAATCTTTGCAACTGAGTTTTGTCTCTAATTTCATCTGGAAATTTAGTCGTAAACTCAAGACTTCTAGCAATAGGATTAATAAGACCATTTTTAATGTCATGACCTAAAAACCTAATTGCTGTTTGAAATAATTTCATTTTGGGAGAGATACTACCATACCATTTTGTCTTATTGTATTATAGAATTTTTCCAAATGCGAGAAGTGTTGACTAACGAGTGGAATAAATTAAAACATCATCAATATAAGCGATAGCAAAGTTTTGAATTGGTGAGTAATGTCATTCATTATTTTCTGAAATTCTGATGGAGCATTATTAATACCGAAACGCATAACAATACATTCGTACTGTCAGAAAGGAACATTAAAGCCGGTATTATATCTATCTTTCTCATCTATCTGAATCTGCCAAAATCCAGTTTCATGTCGAATTTTGAAAATATCTTAGCACTTTGTGAAGTTTTTAACAAATCTCTTTTGTTAGGTATTGGGTATCTAATCCATTCTAAAACCTTATTGAGCGGTTTATAGTTTATAACTAACCTTGGAACTCCTCTTTCCAATTCGGCAGCATTCATAACATAAAAAGCCGAACAAGACCAAGGAGATTTGGAACTTCTTATTAATTTCTTATCCAATAAATCACTGATTTCCTTTTTGCAGACCTTTTCTAGTTCTTCATTCATGTGAATAGATCTTGATCTAGTAGGAATATCCTTCTCATTGAAAGAATTAATGTATGGCGGTGACAATATGTTTTTTTCTATTCCAAAAGCATTAGGGACTGTGGCACATACTTCCTTTTCTAATTTCTCTTTTATCTTTTGAATTCTATCTTTTGTAAGAGAGTGGTTTATTTCCTCCTCAACTCTTAAGCTTTTACTTCTTGAACCAAATAATTATAGTGCTTTTGCTTTTGGTGGAGTAAATTTATGGAAGGTTTTATAAAAGAGTCTTGTAAGATTTTTACGCTTTTTTCTTCAATAGGATAGGCGAACTTAAATCTTATTTCTTTACCTATGACATTTGCTATTATTTCGGTGGGAGTGACAACAAAGGGATAAAGGCTTGTGATAAAGGGAGTTCCTAGGATTACACAGTATTTAAATTTTTATTAATATGAAAGGCATTTTGAAGCATAGACCATCATTACAAATTTTTACGTTGCTAAGTTTATAGTTAATATGCAAATTTTGACTATTAGCGGCGTAAAGAATTTCTTTGGTTTTTCAAAATATTTAGTAGGGATTAGACCTTCTTGAATACGGTTTTGATCAGCTCTGTGTCAACTAAAGCGGTTGTAGTAATATGATAGTCGTTATTAATAATTAAACTTATATGAACATACCATTTATGAAAATAAACTTTTGAAACTATGTTTAGAAAAGAATCTATTTCAGGTCTAAGTTCTTGAATTATGAGAACATTCACCCTTTTCTAGATTTATTTGTTTTTAATCTTTTAACACTAATTAAGTTTTTTCAATGTTTTGATTTTGAGTTTTTAAATCTCTAATTTCAGTTTTAATAATAATGATTTCGCTTTGCAAGTCTTGAATGGTGACAGGTTTTTGAGCTTTACTAAAGGTTTTTATGACATTGGAGATGTTAACAAATTGCTTTGTCTGAGAGGTTTTTACTTCACTGTCTCTTTCAAGTACTCCCTTTAAGGCAAGGAAAGCTTCTTTTCTTTTTTCTAAATCTTCTATTTGGATAATAGCTTCATGAAGAGCACTAATATCATTAGAAAGCATATTGCAACACTGATTACATTTTTCAACTCCATTATTACTACTGCTGGATTCTTCTACTTCTTCATAAGCATTATCAGAAGATGTTATAATTTCATTGATGAAAGGAATCTCTTCTTCTTCACTATTAGAGGCACTAAAGTCACTATATTCTAGTGGTGATTCATAGGTCATTAAACTAAGTAATTGATCTTTCATTTTATCAGAAATTTCCAAAGCATTAATTTTATCTTTCATTTTACAATCTCTTTCAAAATGACCGACTTGTCTACATTTCCAACATGTTGGAGGTCCTCTTTTTATTTTTGAAGGATCTCTTGAAATTTCGCCTTTTATTATTTTGAGATCTATTTTTAGAGTATTTTGACTTATAAAAATCTGGCTTTTGAAAATTATACTCTCTTTTCTTTGTTTTATGAAAATGTTTATTTCTTTTTAATTTTTTGGAAGAAGGGGCTGAGATTTTTCAAAACCATATTGCGACAATCTCCTAGCTCTCTTTTAGTCTGCTTCTTTTCACTTTTGATCTTGCTTTGGAGTTTCATGTTGGTACACAATTCTAATCCTTCTAAATTAATAAAATTTATTATTTCTCCAAAAGTAAGAATATCAAGCGGCATTTTCCTTCAAACCTGTTTTTATCCTCATTCTAACCTTTTCAGCAAATAATTTAGGTAATCCAGCAATAAATTTTTCTTTCCAAAATGTTTTGTCACAATCTTCTCTCATGAAAAGTTTTGTTAGAAAAACATCCTTATACCATTTAAAGTCATGAAGTTTAGGACACTTAAGATTCATTAAAAGTTCAGAGCTACTTTGAGCAAGTAGTTCTGGATTTCCTTGAAAAAATTTTATTATAGCCCAAAGTAAGATTTCAACAGCATTACTTTCATTAGTTTCGGTTTCTATACCATCGACAACTATCTTTTTAGTACTATTAGCAATAAAATTTCTCTTATCTTCATCAAGATAATTATGCCACCATCCTTTTAACTGACCAGTAAAACCATTAACTAAAAGTCGAAAAGCATGTTGATTGGGATGTTGATTACACATATAGGCATTAGCTGCCATTTCCATTTCGCAGATTGTATTATAAATTTGATATTCAGAGTAACCATCAATATTCCAGACTTGTATTGAATTACCATCGAAACTATTAAGACTAACGTTTTCTTGAGCAGGGTATCGGGAGGAGTGGGTTTCTTATACCAAGGTTTTGTCTTATGAATATCGGGGTTTCTAATTCTATTAATATTTGGTGATTCATTAATATTAATATTTTTAAATTGATTTTCTAGTTCATCAATTTCAGAGATGACATTAATGTTTTTACCTTTCGCTATTTGTTTATTAATGTTATCTATTTCTTGTTGAATTTTTAACATAGGATTATTAGTCATACTAGACAAACTTTTTAACTTTAGGTTATCGGTTATAGGGTGAAACTTCCTGCTAGAAGGGGTTTTTTGAGGAAGGGAAACAGGTTTAATTTTGACATTACTAGTGGATGGGAAGTCGTGAAAGGGAAGACTAGAAGTTTTATTTTCTCTATTAAGAATATTAGGTTCTATCCTATTCAAGCTGTTCTCCTATTGTTATTAACGATTGATTAGTATAATTAAGTTGAGAGTTAATATTGACGAAAGGTATTTTAGACGAGTCTTTCGTTTCTTCATTAGGAATAGATTTAAAAGGTTGACCTATACAATAATCATTCTTAGTATGGTGTGGGGTGATGATTATACTTTGTGGAGGATGAGCAGATATTACTTCCTTATTATTAATAGTAGTCCAATTTTTGGTGACTTCAACGACGGGAGTAATATTAGAAAAGGGTAATCTATTTTTTCTTTTTGTGCGTAAGCTTCAAACCAAATAAAAAGGGAATATGCATTTTAAAGGTTTCCATTTCATTAAACCATATGGCTTTTATACTTGTTCTTTCATTTTATGAGTTTGTGGAAATAAACCATTTTGCCTTTTCTAAATTCTCGTGATTTTAAATCCTTTTTCAAAAATTCTTTATCAATGACAAAATCTGAGATTATGACATTAACAGATCCTTTAGCGGTGAAAACCTCCATCTCACTAGGAGTTGGATTTATACTAGTGGATGCGTCGTCATTAAAAATTTTTTCATCTCTTTCATATAATGGTTGAGGTATTTCATTTTCAAAATCTACTTCTCTTAGTCTGGTGGATAAATCAATACTTTTGGATAAAACTGGTCTAGGAATAAAACTCTTTGAACTATCAAGGTCTGGAATTTTCAAAGCTGATTAAAAGCGAGTTTGGGAAAATAGTTTGAAAAATCTATTTTGACAGATCCATCAGCTGATTCTAAAATAGAAGCCTTTTGATTCATTGATTCTAAAGGTTGGTGAGAGACTAAGTTTTCTAAGTCCCACTGGTTAGATTTTGAAATTTCATTCCATTTTAACCTTTTGGGAACATGAATAAGAGAGTTTTGCGAATTAGCTTCGAAAACAATAGTTTCGTCTTTTGAAGAACTAAGCCTAGCTTTTGGTTCAATAGTGGTTGTCATAACCTTATAAAAAACACGATAAATAATGCAGATAGATTTAGCATTATTAGCAAAATTCATGTTTTTGGTTTTGATAGTTAAACTCAAAGTATCTAAAATATTTGGGTCAAATAAAGAGATGGTAAAGTTAGGATAGCTTGATTAAAGAAAACCGGACCATTAGCTAAATTAGATTCGGCCATGGCAAGTAAAGAGTTATTAAAGTTTAAATGTCTTGCGTCTCTTAAAATCATTATTAACGGGATATCTATTCCTATTCTAAATAGAGGTTTTATTGCAATTTGCACCATTCCAAGATGCATGAATTTAAACTTATCTTTTTTGTGTTGATTTATAGCATGATTACTAATTAACCGAATGGTTTCTACAGCATGATTCAAAGGAATTGTTTGTTCAGTTTGTTTTATAGAATAACTAGAAACAAAATCAAAAGTTCCTATTTTGTAAATGGTTTTGGGATCAACCTTAGGTATAGACCAATTATGTAACTTTTGTTCTATATGAGCAATATTAATTTCCGTAGAATTAAAATCTTCATTATCAATTACGATCGAAATGAAACCGTTTCTTTACTAGCAAAGAGTTTTGTTATTCTATCCATCTTAAAGGTTGAATTCTAATCTTTCAAACACTAAATTTTTCCTCCAAAGTTTAAGACTTTGATTATTTCAAACTGGAACACCAAACACCTTAGCGGAATACGGTCTTACGCTCCTGGTGCCGCTCATCGCCCTAGGTTCTTCCTGGCTTACCAACGTTTGAAATAACTTTAAATCTTAAAAGATTTTCGGAAATCTTTAGAGTCTAAAAGACTTAAATTCTTTCTTTCAGAAGTTTAGAAATAACAAAATCTTTTACTAAAAAGATACAGATTTTAAACCTGATTTAGGCCGCTGATAATATGGATTTTAATCCTCGAAAATGTTCTAAAAGTCTATTAAATTCTTCTTCTCTTTGACCTAATTCTGCTTTTAATTCAGCTATTTGTATACCCAAGTCTATTCTATGTTCAATAGAAGAAGGCTGAGGAAAAGCTGAGAGCATGTAAAGATCATACTTAATAGAATTAGTTAATTCTTGATGCATGATTAAACTAGTTTACGTATAGTCTAACGCAGTTTTATACCAGTTGGGGAAAACCATGATTAAACCTATAAAGACAAAGCAGCTTTCATTCTATAATAACGGGCCAACCTCTCACTTAAGAGATCTTTTAGTTCAGGAATTTGGAAAACTAAATCAGAATTCTTTACCATTCTCGGTTTACCACCGATTGGTGGTTTTTCTTTGGTTTGAAAAGGATTCCTTCCAGGACAAATGTCGAGAAGGTTTTCGAGTTCTTTCAAACTCTCTTTCCAAACGAAAGGGAATCTTCTCTCTTAGCAAAATTTGCCATTAGATACAAAATTCCTTGGATAAGCTCTGGTCCTTCCATTTTTCGGATCATGGTTTTTAGAGAATGATATCCCGTGCTTATGTCGGGAGTTTAGAATCAAAATGTGGGAGAAACTTAATCCCGAAAACGGATCGAAAGCTAGTGTTCAAAAGGATTTTCAAATCATCTCCAAAGAAGAACAAAATGAAGTAGCCTCATTTTAGAATCCGCTGATGGATCTGTCAAAATAGATTTTTCAAACTATTTTCCCCAAACTCGTTTTAATCAGTTTGAAAATTCCAGACCTTCAGTCAGCAGTTCAAAGAGTTTTATTCCTAGACCAGTTTTATCCAAAAGTATTGATTTATCCACCAGACTAAGAGAAGTAGATTTTGAAAATGAAATACCTCAACCATTATATGAAAGAGATGAAAAAATTTTTAATGACGACGCATCCACTAGTATAAATCCAACTCCTAGTGAGATGGAGGTTTTCACCACTAAAGGATCTGTTAATGTCATAATCTCAGATTTTGTCATTGATAAAGAATTTTTGAAAAAGGATTTAAAATCCGTCGAGAATTTAGAAAAGGCAAAATGGTTTTTTTCCACTTACTCAGAAAATGAAAGAACTAGGATAAAAGCCATATGGTTTAATGAAATGGAAACCCTTAAAATGCATATTTCCCTTTTTACTTGGTTTGAAGCTTATGCACAAAAAGAAAAAATAGATTACCCCTTTTCTAATATTACTCGTGTCGTTGAAGTCTCCAAAAATTGGACTACTATTAATAATAAGGAGGTTATATCTGTTCATCCTCCACCAAAGTATAATCATCACCCCACACCATACTAAGAATGATGATTGTATAGGTCAACCTTTTAAATCTATTCCTAATGAAGAAACGAAAGACTCGTCTAAAATACCTTTCGTCAATATTAACTCTCAACTTAATTATACTAATCAATCGTTAATAACAATAGGAGAACAGTTGAATAGGATAGAACCTAATATTCTTAATAGAGAAAATAAAACTTCTAGTCTCCCCTTTCACGACTTCCCATCAACTAGTAATATCAAAATTAAACCTGTATCCCTTCCTCAAAAAACCCCAGTTCTAGCAGGAAGTTTCACCCCTATAACTGATAACCTTAAGTTAAAAAGTTTGTCTAATATGGCTAATAATCCTATGTTAAAAATTCAACAAGAAATAGATAACATTAATAAACAAATAGCGAAAGGTAAAAACATTAATGTCATCTCTGAAATTGATGAACTAGAAAATCAATTTAAAAATATTAATATTAATGAATCACCAAATATTAATAGAATTAGAAACCCTGATATTCATAAGACAAAACCTTGGTATAAGAAACCCACTCCTCCTGATACCTTGTTCAAGAAAACGTTAGTCTTAATAGTTTCGATGGTAATTCAATACAAGTCTGGAATATTGATTGTTACTCTTAATATCAAATTTATAATACAATATGAGAAATGGAAATGGCAGCTAATGCCTATATGTGTAATAAACATCCAAATCAACATGCTTTTCGAATTTTAGTTAATGGTTTTACGGTCAGTTAAAAGGATGGTGGCATAACTATCTTGATGAAGATAAGAGAAATTTTATTGCTAATAGTACTAAAAAGATAGTTGTCGATAATATAGAAACCAAACTAATGAAAGTAATGTCATTGAAATCTTACTTTGGGCTATAATAAAATTTTTCAAGGAAATCCGAACTACTTGCTCAAAGTAGCTCTGAACTTTTAATGAATCTTAAATGTCCTAAACTTCATGACTTTAAATGGTATAAAGATGTTTTTCTAACAAAACTTTTCATGAGAGAAGACTGTGACAAAACATTTTGGAAAGAAAAGTTTATTGCTGGATTACCCAAATTATTTCTTTGAAAAGGTTAGAATGAGAATAAAAACAGGTTTGAAGGAAAATGCCGCTTGATATTCTTACTTTTGGAGAAATAATAAATTTTATTAATTTAGAAGGATTAGAATTGTGTACCAACATGAAACTCCAAAGCAAGATCAAAAGTGAAAAGAAGCAGACTAAAGAGAGCTAGGAGATTTACATTCGCAATATGGTTTTGAAAAATCTCAGCCCTTCTTCCAAAAAAATTAAAAAGAAATAAACATTTTCATAAAACCAAAAAAAGAGAGTA
Organism: Stellera chamaejasme; assembly: GCA_024586325.1. Lineage (NCBI taxonomy): Eukaryota > Viridiplantae > Streptophyta > Magnoliopsida > Malvales > Thymelaeaceae > Stellera > Stellera chamaejasme. The sequence goes on from CM044984.1 coordinate 33,499,480, forward strand.
CAATTTTCAAAAGCCAGATTTTTACAAATCAAAATACTCTAAAAATAGATCTCAGAATAATAAAAGGCGAAATTTCAAGAGATCCTTCAAAAATAAAAAAAGAGGACCTCCAACATGTTGGAAATGTAGACAAGTCGGTCATTTTGAAAGAGATTGTAAAATGAAAGATAAAATTAATGCTTTGGAAATTTCTGATAAAATGAAAGATCAATTACTTAGTTTAATGACCTATGAATCACCAGTTGAATATAGTGACTTTAGTGCCTCTAATAGTGAAGAAGAAGAGATTCCTTTCATCAATGAAATTATAACATCTTCTGATAATGCTTATGAAGAAGTAGAAGAATCCAGCAGTAGTAATAATGGAGTTGAAAAATGTAATCAGTGTTGCAATATGCTTTCTAATGATATTAGTGCTCTTCATGAAGCTATTATCCAAATAGAAGATTTAGAAAAAAGAAAAGAAGCTTTCCTTGCCTTAAAGGGAGTACTTGAAAGAGACAATGAAGTAAAAACCTCTCGAGACAAAGCAATTTGTTAACATCTCCAATGTCATAAAAACCTTTAGTAAAGCTCAAAACCTGTCACCATTCAAGACTTGCAAAGCGAAATTACTATTATTAAAACTGAAATTAGAGACTTAAAAACTCAAAATCAGAATATTGAAAAAACTTTATTAGGATTAAAAGATTCAAAACAAATAAACCTAGAAAAGGGTGAATGTTCTCATAATTCTGAAGAACTTAGACCTGAAATAGATTCTTTTCTAAACATAGTTTCAAAAGTTTATTTTCATAAATGGTATGTTCATATAAGTTTAATTATTAATAACGACTATCATATTAATACAACCGCTTTAGTTGACACAGTAGATGATCAAAACTGTATTCAAGAAGGTCTAATCCCTACAAAATAATTTGAAAAAACCAAAGTGATTCTATACGCCGCTAATAGTCAAAATTTGCATATTAACAATAAACTTAGCAACGTAAAAATTTGTAATGATGGTCTATGCTTCAAAATGCCTTTCATATTAATAAAAAATTTAAATACTCAGGTAATCCTAGGAACTCCCTTTATCACAAGCCTTTATCCCTTTGTTGTCACTCCCACTGAAATAATAGCAAATGTCATAGGTAAAGAAATAAGATTTAAGTTCGCCTATCCTATTGAAGAAAAAAGCGTAAAATCTTACAAGACTCTTTTATAAAACCTTCCATAAATTTACTTCACCAAAAGAAAAAGCATTATAATTATTTGGTTCAAGAAGTTAAAAGCTTAAGAATTGAGGAGGAAATAAACCAGCCTCTTACAAAAGATAGAATTCAAAAGATAAAAGAGAAATTAGAAAAGGAAGTATGTGCTACAATCCCTAACGCTTTTTGGAATAGAAAAAAACATATTGTCAACTTGCCATACATTAATTCTTTTAATGAAAAGATATTCCTACTAGATCAAGATCTATTCACATGAATGAAGAACTAGAAAAGGTCTGCAAAAAGAAATCGTGATTTATTGGATAAGAAATTAATAAGAAGTTCCAAATCTCCTTGGTCTTGTTCGGCTTTTTATGTTATGAATGTCCGAATTGGAAAGAGGAGTTCCAAGGTTAGTTATAAACTATAAACCGCTTAATAAGGTTTTAGAATGGATCAGATACCCAATACCTAACAAAAGAGATTTGTTGAAAAAACTTCACAGTGCTAAGATATTTTCAAAATTCGACATGAAATCTGGATTTTGGCAGATTCAGATAGATGAGAAAGATAGATATAAAACCGGCTTTAATGTTCCTTTCGGACATTACGAATGGAATGTTATGCCTTTCGGTCTTAAAAATGCTCCCTCAGAATTTCAGAACATAATGAATGACATTACTCAGCCAATTCAAAACTTTGCTATCGCTTATATTGATGATGTTTTAATTTATTCCAATTCGTTAGTCAACACTTCTCGCATTTGGAAAAATTCTATAATACAATAAAACAAAATGGTATGGTAGTATCTCTCCCCAAAATGAAATTATTTCAAACAGCAATTAGGTTTTTAGGTCATGACATTAAAAATGGTCTTATTAATCCTATTGCTAGAAGTCTTGAGTTTACGACTAAATTTCCAGATGAAATCAGAGACAAAACTCAGTTGCAAAGATTCTTAGGATGTCTTAACTATGTGTCAGATTTCTTTAAGGATTTAAAAATAATTTGTAAACCCCTATACCATAGACTTAGAAAAAACCCAAAGCCATGGACAGAAGACCATACAAAAGCTGTTAAGATCATTAAAGAAAAAATCAAAACTCTTCCTTGTTTAAGTATTCCTAACCCTGATGCCGCTCTCATTGTAGAAACCGATGCGTAACATTGGTTATGGTGGTATTATATATATATATATATATATATATATATATATATATATATATATATATAGCATGTTTGGTTGTCATACTAACAAAAACAAAAAAACGGATGAGATGGTTAAAGTATGATAGGATAAGATGATGTCCCACATTTGAACTAAATTTTTTCTAGTTAAAGTTAAAGAATGCTCTACAACAATTGCAACAAGGGAAATTTTCAAACACCCCTGAGGTTTAACAAAATCTCTACTTTCCCCTCGCATTTTCAGTATTCTCGAAAAACTCCCCTGAGGTTTGTGAAAATATACAAAAACCCCCTGGACGTTAACTTCCGTTAGAACAACCGTTAACTTTTAGGTGTAATTACAAAATTGGACCCTAAAACTTTTAACCCTAACAATTTTACCCTTAATTATTTTATGCTCCAATTTACATTGATCTGGCTAAAGATACTACTCCCTCTATCCCAAAATTATTGAAACACTTTCCTTATTGGGTTGTCCCTAAATTATTGAAACACTTTCCCTTTTTAGTAAACTTTTGTACATGAATTTACTCAATTATCCCTCATCACTCTCTTTCATCTACCAAGTCAACTCAAAATCAGCTCCACCTAAAACAACGTACCCAGTCAAAACGTTTCAAAAATAATGGGACAGAGGGAGTATTTTTGAAGCTGATACACTATTAATTGATGTAGTCATGAGTTGTGATCAGAGATGGATAAGTCACCGGCGGAGGCTTCTTCGATGGGACTGGCTCGAACAAAGTCACCGACGACGGAGGCTGCTTCTGAGGGCAGTGGCATGTCGCGGAAGTCGAGCCGGAGGGCGATGGCGTCGCCAGGGCGGAGCACACATATAAGGAAGTCGCGGAGTGCGCAGATAAAGCTGGACCTGGACGACGTGAGCAGCGGCGCGGCGCTGAGCCTAGCGTCCAACGCAAGCTTGGGCCTCTCCTTCTCATTCACCAGCTCTCAAATTAGTGAGAGCCGCCGCGGGCATTGGTGCCTCAGATTTGGCTCCTGATTCTCACGGGAGCCGTTGTTGAGTGATATGGCCAAGGAGTTCTTAGCGTCGTCTACTGCCAACATGACTTCGAGCATCGATGCGGATGATGGTGGAGGAGAGGGCGAACTGTGAGGACATACTGATGAACTTCGTGGTGGCGGAAGAGATAGGGGCGGGGCCGGTGATGGTGGCGGCGGAGAGGGTTAGGGATTGGGGAGACACGAGGAACGAGGACGGCGGCAGAGTTACGAAGGCGAGGCTGAGCAGCCGACGGAGTAAGCACCGGAAGAGGAGAGGCGAGTGTATAAGGGTATATTAAGGGTAAAATTGTTAGGGTTAAAAGTTTTAGGGTCCAATTTTATAATTACACCTAAAAGTTAACGGTTGTTCTAACGGAAGTTAACATCCATGGAGGTTTTTGTATATTTTCACCCCCAAAACCCGTTGACACCCTACCTCTTTTTTTTATCTTACTCTCTCCTTTTGTTAGTGGTTGAAAGTTACTTATCTTTCTCATTCATCCTATTTTTTTTTTACATTTTAAAAGCGTATCCGAGCATCATTTTTTCTCTTATCACAAAAATACCATTTCCTTTTAAACTTGACCACTCAACTTGTATATTTTGTATACCAACTAAACTAATCACACAATATTCTTCAGTTAAGAAAAGTTAACCTTAAGGTAAGGTAAGGGGTTAATATTCTATTGTTTGGTTGCACAAGATAATTCAAGATGGGATTAGATGAGATGAGATGTAATGAATAAAGTATCCGTGTCAAACTTTTGGTTCTATTTTAGAAAGACTATAGAAAGAATATTTGTCAACCGTATTAATCATCATCTAGATGATATTTCACTCACTACTAGATGATATTCACTCACTAGTTCAAATGACTCAGTTACAAGCCATAGGAGCAAGTGGCAAGAAAGGTAACGGGGAAATTAGTAGCTATAGGAGCAAGTGGGAATCAAGATTGATACTACTGTTTAATTTATTTGAATATTATTGTTTAATTTTTTTTTGATTATTGCAGAAAATATATTTATTTACTCTCAAAGTTACAAAATTTATCCTCATTTTTTGTTTCACCCATCACACCATTACCAAACATGTTTTGTGACGAAACATTACCAAATGCACCTGAGCTCTGCAAATTAATTACTAGGACTTTAACTTGAGCGAGCCAAGAAGCTAGTAGTATATTACGGTTGGTAACTGAGATAATAGTGAAATTTAAAGCTAGAATTTACAGGTGCTTTCTTCATTCCTTTTGTTCTTATTTCTCTTAATGTTTTGTAAAATAAAATACTAAAAGTAGAAGGAAAGCAATATCCCCATTCAATATCTGATAACATTCAGAACATTTCCAGATATGATAACACTTGCTGCTTAGTCCTATTAGCAAGTATAGGGGTTTGAGTTGTGGCCAACACTCTTCCTAAAGGAATGTGCTTTGCACAATCTTCTGTTAAAATCATATCACATTCATCCTTTCAGCCTTAAACATGCTCAAAAACTAAATGGATCAACCAACTAGATCTAAAAGGAAGACCACATCACAAGATTTCAATAGAAAAATGTTGAAGCAACTATTGTAACCTTTACCCTGTCCAAATAAAAGAAACCCACAGGCAGCTGCACATTGATTTCCTTCAAAGAAGCAAATCTATAAAAGAGAACATAAATAAACCTTCAAATAGCCACACCCCTCCCTGTTAACATGAAAACCTTTTCTTGGTCTTGCACCGCATTTTCTTTTTTTTACTTCTATATCCAGTCCGCAATTAATACAATTCCGCTCCCTGAATCATATCAGGACCAAGTTCGAAGGAGTTAAAACCTAACTAAGAACGACTTAAATCAGTTCAATGCCAGATCCTCTCCTCTGCAGCCAAGATGAGGACAAAATATATGTACAAAATCTAAGCATATGAAAAGGCTACCTATCTCAGGTTCCATCTCTGACTATTATAACTTAGGCCATCCCCCTTTAAATTTTAAATGCCAATAGTAGGTGTAAGTTGACCTGTTGGGTGAATTCACTAATCATACAAACAAGCAATCATCCCTGTCCACCCACTCACCTGATAAAACATTGACGACATCACCGCACACCAAATCCACCCTCTTGATCACAGGCCAGCCTGCAAAATGCCTTACAAAGTGGCTCCTAGAAGCATGAATTCTTCATAGAAAAGAAACAGAGTCAAGCCAAATGACTTTTCCTTTGCCGAAAATCTCTCCTTTTTGTGCTCTAGAAACAAGAAAATGCAAAGAAAACAAGCTTCTAAGGTAAACACACACACACACAGAGCATCTACAAACAAGTTTTCTTCTTCTTCTTCTTCTTTTCTAAAATGAGAAACTGAAAACCAACCGGCAGGTTAACATGATGGCAGCAAGATTTTGACAGCTCATCAAATATGTTTATTCTGATCTATATATTTTATTCAACATTGAAATGTTGCTGAAGAAATAAGAACAACCTAATGTAATGTGGCTAGATGAAGGTTCTTTTATAACAAGTTGAAGCCACTGAGTATAGAGTAACGTTTCTTTCCATTTTTCTTACTTGAAGTAAGTGTCCTCCAAAAGGCAAGTTAAGGCATCAGGTATCTGAACATTGAAAATAATTGTGATGCCCAAAGCCGTCCCAGTGAAAATGACCACAAATCATTAGCGGTAATCTTTGTTATGAGCGATGTTTGCCAAAGCCCTGCAATTGCCAAAAAGCATTTGAGTAACTTATCACACGATAAACAGAACAGAATTGAGAGTTAAAAAAAAAAACAAAACAAAAGTTGTAGCATAAACATGAATGAAGATGAGAAAACTTAAACTAAGCAGTCATAAAACACAAGGACCGAACCTCATCTGACCATTACTCCTTCTGTCCCTTCTTAGTTGTTATATCTGACTTTCAATCATATGTTTGACTTATATTTTACTAGGAAAATTTTTTAAAACATTTTGAAAAAACTAGTTACAAGCCACAAACATTTACTCTGTATTAAACATATTCAGATAAGTTATTTGGCAGTGTATATTAAAATATTAAAATAAAATCATAGATTAGATGCTCAAAAATAAAATACTCACCCCGTCGCTGAAAAATTGCAAACATTTAATTTTAGGGCTGTTCTAGAAAAATTGCATACTTTCCTTTGAAGGAAATCTTCTCTTCAAAGTTACTCCTAAACTATCCCCAGTTTTTCTTTTCTTTTCTTGTACCGTTTTGTGTGCCCTTTCCACTCAAGGGTAATATGCCAAAGTACATAAAGTCTAACCATTCAATTATGTGGGGATGGAGCGAGTTATATTATTAAAAACAGATGGAAGGAATTTTTTTCTCTTTAAAGAGCTCAGATTTTAGCAATTTAGGATCAGGGAAACTGGATTGTCACAAGCGGTCCTTAGTTTTAGAGAATTACAGAATTTGAACTTCATCCCTCCTCTTCATACAAGATAAATCTTTATCTCCCTGCCATTCAAACATACAAGTTACAACAGATGCTTCTAACTTCTAAGCACCCAACCCAAGTCCTCAAATGAACTGCTGTTGGTGAACACAGGAGAAGAAGAGGACGAGGATGCAATACATGAACAATTAAGGAAATTATCTAACAGCAGAACCTCGCAACGGATGAGAGAGCAGATCTGGTAGTCGGGAAAAATTCGACGAGGTAAGACAGCTGTTAAGCGTTTAAATGACAGTAGGGTAAAACAAAAACCAAATAAAGGAAGAAGGGCCTGATTCTTCAAATGATCATATTAAATGGCCAACAAATTATAGTGACACAGGAGACTGAGCCTAAGCTACACAGTTCAATTACACCCTGACATTAGCTATAACAGCCAGCAGTCATTTAACACAAGCAAATGTTTAATATGTAAATGCTTATATGAGGTTTCCTTACCCACCTAGACGGCCAACAGACACTAATATTCCAAAAATGGGGAAAAAAAAGAATAACTTGAGTGCAATTGTTGTTACCGTAAACCAGCCCACCAAATATAATAGCTCTTGGAGATGTGTTAACAACATTATTTCGAAGTCAACTGGCTCCTAAAGCATTGAACTTTATCCCTCCCTCCTTGTAAAATTCTCAAATTGTCTATTTCGGAATGTCCATAAAAATATTGTCTAGTTTCCTTAAAAGGAACCTTTTTTAGAACTTTTATTATTAAAATACCCCCAAATTTCCTTCCCACTTCTTTCTCTGTTCCAATTAAGGGAAAATCAGGAAAAATACCTACAATCTACCACTTTCCTTATTCTCCTGCCAAAACAAAACCTACAATTATACGCAGATAGAGGGAGTAATATAAAACAAAACAGCAGAAAATAGAGTATCATTTTTTATGGTTTCTATTGCGGAATACTAGTAATCTGCAGATACTAAAGGCGGATATGCGGTTCACATTGGAATTACTGACATGCTTAATGTAACGGAAACATTCTTAGTATGATCACAGTGTACTCATTATAGCCACAAAAGACGGTCAGAGATTTGCGTAAAAAAGGACAGAAATTTTTGCCACTGTGCTTGTGCATGAATTTGAGTGTTAACTGTTAATTGAATTAAAATGATCTAGTCAAACAATAGAATTCATGTCACTAACCCCCGTATTTTGATGATTATGATGATGATCAAATGCTACATAGTTGTTCAACACTGGTGTTGGTACCACATTTTCTTAAAAACCAACCCCATGCCTCCATGACATGAAACTTGCATTATCTTACAACTCACATGTTTTTTTTCTTGTTAAGGCGGCCACTCAAGACACTTCAAAGAATTGATCTCTGAAGAGCTACATAAAAATAACCTTGATATATCATATGGAACAATGAAAAATATTTGTAGTCCTAGTTAGTGTGCAGTATACCAGCGCTTAATGTGGAGAAGCATCCCTCTACAATACCCTTACTGCCATGAAGCACATAGTGTCATTAAAGGTACAAAGTTAATACTTGACGCAGCGTTCCTATGTTGGATCAGAAATTCCTGCCAATAGCATTTCTATTGTTTTGCAGGCCACCCGCTGCCTGAGTTTGTCTTTATGTGAAATTAATTCATACTATCTAATTTAGCTGAACTTACGGTAACCGATAAGCTACCCAAAAATAGGAAAAAACGCTATGATCTGGACAACAGAAACCATGCATTTGAGAAAGAAGCAGATGGCGATATAACTAAAAACCCATTAGACAAAAAACGAAGATCAACAAAAACTACAGAAGAAATCAATCAAAAAGACACGAAGAGAAGCTAACAGAACGCAGACCTACTTTTTATGGCGCCTGCTACGTTTAGGACCCCAACCCTCGAGCTTGGCCACAGGGCAGCCGCAGCGAGCCCGAAAGAGCAACAGAGCGCGACCATTAGGCGGCGCCATCTTCCTCAGCTCAGCCCTCAAGCACTCATAATCAGGGTTAGCCTCGCCTCCTCCTTTCCACGGAAGCTTGTCGAACTCCGGCGATCCCTTCCTGACGCAGTCCTCGGTCTGCAACTGCAAATCAAACTCCAACGCCTTCTTCACCCCTTTACACCCGGACCTGTGGCACTTCCGGGAGCGTGACCCGAGGCAGCAGAGCACCGAAATTAGGGTTCCAGCAAAGAAGCAAAAGCAGCCTAGTATATAGGAGACAAAAGGGGGGGAGAGGGAAGGAGGAGACGATAGCAGGTCGGAGAAGAGGAGGGAGAGGGAGTTGAAGATGTAGGAGAAGTAAGAGGAAATGAGGAAGGCACCGGAAAAGAGGTCGAGGATGAGGATGAGGAGGTCTAGGGTGGCCGACGGCGAGTGCTTGCAGAAAATGAGCGACGATCGGTGGTAGTAGTGGACGGCTGCGGCGGCGGCCTTTGACGGAGGCATAACGGAGGCGGTGATAATGGGGAGGAGGAGGAGGTGGAGCATGATAAATCAATGAGGAGAGATGAGAGAACCGTAACTAAAGAAAGGGCGGAGGTGTGTTTGTCAATGGAGTCTTTGAGAAGGGAAGGAGTCTCCCATTTCTTTCCACAGTAATTTCTTTCCTTTATTTGACTCTTTTCTTTTTGTTTTCTAGAGAAGTAATAAAACAAATTTATTTAATTTTTTGCTTCCATAATTTTTTTTTAAAATTGTTTCTATCAAAAAATTAGCAACAATTTGACATCTATTTGAATTTGAAATTGAAATGATAGAGAGTAAAATGAGAGGAAAAATTTAAATTGTTGTTAGTTTATTGTTGGATTTTTGTTAATAGGGGTGGAAGAACAAGTCTTCTACCCACTGTGCCCTTTAAACATGCACCACTTTTAGCCGTCGATAAATTAAAAATGTGCGTTGACTTTAGGTAAAATATGTGTATAAGATAAAAGTAAATTTTTGATTGAGAAAAAAAAAGTAAGAGTAATAAAGTAAAACAAATGTAAAAGTTTTTCCATAAAAAAAAATGTAGCAAGTTTTAAGGGATGAAGCAAGTATGTTCTCTCTTTTTTTTTAATATATTGGGGTAGAGGATTGAGGTAATGAGATTTGAACATTAAACATTTAGAGCATAAATGCTTGGAATGGACTAAGTATGTATAGCATTTTTTAAAGTAATTAATGGCACTTGACTTGATTCTAATGATGCCAATTTTTAAGAGATTGCCTTTTCTTTTATGTTTTTCTTTGTTAGAAAAAAGGGAAAAATGTTTCCTTCTGTCAGGGTGGTACAAAATATTCTTTGCTTTAAAAGGTTTCATCTTTCAGAATATCATTAGTGTTTAATATCAGAGGATAATGGTAACATTCTTCCCAATGAAAAGGAAAAGAGGAAGAAATTATTAGGATCATTAAAATAAAAATAAAAAATGAATTGAACTTATAGTACTCCCTCCGCCCCTGAAAAATTGTACACATTTCCTTTTTGAGCTGTCCAAGAAAAATTGATCACTTTCCTTAAAAGGAAACTTCTCACTCTCAAAGTTACTAAACTATCCTCACTTTATCTTTACTTTTTCTACCTCGTTTTTTGTGCACTCTCAATTAAGGGGCAATTAAGTAAACATATACAAACATCTTACATTCACCTTAATCTCCGTGTCCAAACAAATCTACCAATCTTTCGGGGACGGAGGGAGTATTACTTTCTAACATTCTTCCCAATGAACTCATCTCAATCTTTTCTATCTCAAACAACTCTACTTGTTTTGAGATAATACAGTACTATGTATGATTATATTATATAGAAGCTCAATAATCGTTTGAATAAATAATCTATTTGCCCTAATGGTCCTATATACTATCAATAAATTTTTTTAATTTTTTTTCAAGAAAGGAAAGATTACAAGTTAACAAGTTACAACGCTAAGCAAGCACACCTAAACCATTTCCACATCCTGCAAATCTCTTTATATAAGAAGCTCAAAAGCTTCATGCAACTATACAGAAACTACACACATACATACAAGCCATGCTTGAATCCTAGAAGAATTCACGATCTGGAAATAATACTGGGGCGATGAGAGTCCAAATGTAGAGACCAGCGGTCACCCACTCAGAGCATATGCGAACCCATACCGATGTCCAGCCAACATCTATGAGGTCAGAGCTCTCGGAGGAGCTCGTCCATCCTGAAAGAAGCATAGCTGCGTACATGCTTGCCAAGGCGAATATCAGGTGAAAGAAGGAATACGAATAACTAACTGGTCGCACATCGGGTTCTTTCTTGTTGTCTTTCCCTTCTTCCATCTCTTCCTCCAGAAGTGGTTTCTTCGCACCTGCAACACAAGGTTCGAATGGTTCACGATAGTTTATGTGCGGCTTTGACTAGTTGAAAGTGTTTAGGAAGCAAGCAGGGGCAAATCCAGGATTTCAACTGAGTAGTGTCACCTTACCTATTAATTTAATAAAATAAATGTCTTACAATTGACATATACGAGATTTCATATTCTGAAAATGATCTAAAATTACATCGATCATTGCTGATACAATCAAATACTCTCAATGTAAGTTACTAAACAATGTGCCAAAAATTGTTCCACCATACTACTTCGTAAGTCGTTCTTAATAATCTTCATGGCTAAGAACATCGCTCCATAGTAATTATAATTTATAAGTAGTAATAGTTAAATGAATTTCTTTCTAAATTGGGTTGAGATTAATAATAGAGTGGGATATTTATTTTAGTAATAAATAAATTAGGTAAATTATGTGGGCTTTCTCTTAATACATAAAATTCTTTATCAATGATGTCAAAATAATTTTTTGAGTGGTGTCAATTTAAAAATTATTAATACCTAAGTAAGGGCTTGTATTTTTTTAGTGGTGTCACTTGACACCACTCAATGTAGTAATGACACCACTCAATATATACTACATCCGCCCCTCAGTTTACTTGTGTTCATTGTGTTCTGTGAGTGGTAGGTTTGAGCAAATGATCATACACAAATAAGTGAGACCACAATGAGAGGAAAACGCCTATGTTGGTGGAAATTTGATTTGACGAATTGCTAATGTAACATAGCAGCAGCAACACCTTAATCCCAACTACGTTGGGGTCGGAGACATGAAATTTATAGTGACAATTAATTGTCAAAAATTAGTTGACACATAAATTCATGCAGCAACATAAAGGCAAGAGTTTTACGTCGGATGCCCTTCCTGTTGCAACCTTCTTTCGAAAGAATAATTGCTAATGTAACATATTTGTCAAAGTTTTCATTTCGAGGTCTAAGTTTAATGCTGAAGACAATTGAAGTACCTGACTTGGGGGAAGAAGGTGGTGACAAAAATGTTGTTGAGGAACCTGCACGGAGAGCCGAGTAGAGCACTGAGAGAACTGTAGTGACCATTCCAAGAAGGAGAGTGCTGACAGAGACCGTTTTTGAATGGTTCAGACCATTGCATGCATAATCCCTTGGCTCACTTGAGAGGCCGGTGTAGCAAACATAAGCACAGTACACTGATATGACAGAAGCAGGCAAGAGGCTGCCATTAACCTGTTTTAGAGTTCCCAACCTCAATTTATATCATCACATTCAGAGATTCATCATGTCATAAACAAATTTTTAAAGGCATTACAATAAGATGAATTATGAATACACCCTCGATTGTTAAAACAGTGAATACAGCCTTATGTCAAATATGCAGACTGCAAAGCTAGATTTCTTGATGTATAAAAAGAAAAGGGTAGATTTTTTTAATGACTATCGTACATTTCCTGTCAATTTGCATCTTAAGTCCTAACAAACCTTTTGTGGCGGTCATGAATCAGACCAGGAAAATGCACCTAGAGAGGTCAAAATACAAACTCCATACTTAGAGGGAAAATAGCAGACTAAACAACAGGTGGAGGCTGTACCTTCACATAGCCAATCATACCATTGTACAAGGGATTCATGATACTGGTATAAACTACATCATAGTAACACAATGCAAAGTAAAAAGCAACATTAAATTACCAGATAAAGAAATGTACAGCATGACAAGACAAAAATTGTGCTTACCGCAGGATGCAAAGCTATAATTCCAAAAGTGAACGCAAGAACCATGGTCATTACAATGAAGAAGATATTGAGGCCACAATCATTGCCAGATGGATTGAACCACATGAAGAGAATTCCAGAGAATGTAAAAGCTCCCAGGTAGCAGGCAATTGACACAGAAAGCAAAGCAACATACCTACACCATGCAAAAACACCAAATTAGTATGGGAAAGTAACTACTGGAATAAGCAATGGAAGCCTGGACATATTCATTCTGAGTACTCTTAACAACCATTTCTGTTCATCTTTTTCAACCCATGCATCATTCCACGTGTGTGTAAAGTCCAGTAACATGATCACTTGAACCAGTAAAAACAATCCCGCACCAAACTTTGATAAAGTTCCTGTACAAGCAGTCATGGTAAATACAAATCATTTTAGCTCTAAAAATGTAACCCGGTCTTGATCATTAAGATACTTATCAACTGAAAAAGAAATTGGAGAAGACGACACTAACCATATATTGAGATGACCACATTAGGAAGGAAGAACATAAGAATGACAAGCAAAAGCCAGATCACCATCTTTGCAATCCAACAACCATGTTGCCATGAATCTCTTTTATCATTTTGGTCCTTCACACCAATCATGATGAGGGCGAGTATACCAAAAAATAAAAAATTCCCCAAACCAACACGAAGAACTGCTTCTTGTTGAAACCATTCCTTATTCTGGGTAGAAGTGTTGATCCCTGTGAATAAACACCATAAGATTAACAGAATACAACACTTAAGATTCTGGAACACCCCATTCTAGATACCATCAGTTGCTCAAGGATTACCATATGTGGAATTATAGAACCGAATGGCTCACAATTTGTTAAAAGATAATACAATTCTTTGCATGTACACCTTAAAGGGGCCCAAAAAAAAAAAAAAGACACACACACCACTCTTAAGTCGTGAATTCAGGTGACGAAGGCCAGGAACAATTGTGTAATTTAACCGCAAAGCAGACATGAGCCGCAATTTACTGCGTCGATCTCAAAAAAAAAAAAACGTGAAAATCACGAAAATTTCATCACTAACCGCTCGAATTTCACCGAGCATCCCATCTCCAGAATTCAAGAAAAAGGCTTGAATGAAAAAGAGAAAGACCCAGATGAAATTTCAGAGGAGACAAAATCAGGAACCTTACAAGGGAGTTTCTCCAGAAGAGGGGCAGCGACTTCTCTGAGAACCCAGGAGACGATAAGGGAGAGACCAAAGAGGCCACAGTAGGCAAGCCTCGCTGATTTCTTTGAAATCCCAGATGCCACCGACGAACACAAACCGCAGGTCGCCGCCGCGCAACAAGACGCCAGGCAAGACATCGCCGCCGCTCTCTCGATCGAACAAAACGAATCAGAAGTTAACACTAGAAAGAAGCTCACACATGAATTGATGACTTAAAGAAATGTTGACTGTTAATGAATATATTTGTCACCAATACTTTTTCAAAGAAAAAAAATTTATATATATATATATATATATATATATATATATATATATATATATATATATATATATATATGTTGACTGTTAGCTGGGGGGATGATGATGATGATGATGATGGTTGGAGCATCAGAAACACCGTCACTTGATCCAATTTCGCGTGCGAAATTTGAAGTTCCCTGATTTTGGGCCCATGAATTGGGCTTCGACTTGCTGGCTTAGCGGGTTACAGTTTTGGGCCTCAATCTGAAACCCAACAACAAACGGAATTTTTCATCCATTTCTATTTCTTGAAGTTAATACAACCATGAAATTGGCTCTTGTAACTTAACAAGATCAGGTCAATAATTTTAACTTCTCCATTACTAATATAAATTTGTTCAACAAAAATATTAATGACAACTGCAAGCTGTTCTAAATATGCATACATGTTTGGCCTATATATACAACCATGAACATGATCACCTATATCATCTAGACTAGCTAGGTAGAATGAAGAAAGAAACAAAAACTACTCTCTCTGGCTTGTTCTCCAACAATGAAATTGGCTCTTGTCATTTCTCTTCTATGCCTCCTTTGCCTTGTCAATCACGGTACCAAATAGGCAAGTACTACTCTTTCTGTTTCAAATAGGTTGTCACTTTTAACTTTTTTGTATAGAGATTAAGATTGTCTTTGGGTTATTAAGTAATTTTATATAAAATTTCATTACCACCTTCTAAACTCATTCTCACTTCTCCAAACTCACTTCCTAAGGGTAGATGAGAAATTAAAGAATCACCGTGAATTCTCGTGAGGTGACAATAATAATATTTAGAAACTATTTAGAAACTAGATGTTCATTTATTATTTGCATATAAATTATTAATCTTTAGTTATTAAAATATTGAAGAACAAAAATCATAGATTAAATAGGGGGCTTCAATCCTTTGGGGTGGGTGAAAAAAATTTCACCGAATTTTTGAGATGATTCACCTCCCAAAATCATCACCTCGATGCGCACCGCTCAAACCTCCGGCCAAAATCACCCTCTCCCGAAAACTCACTTTGCCGCCCCACCCCCACTACTCTCCACCTTCTCGTTGCGCCACCGCCAGAACCACCCTCCTCAGTCTCCGGCGAACCTCCCTCCAGAGTCTCGTCGCCAACCGCATCGAACCACACCACCCAGCTGCCGGAATCGCGAGTTCCGGCGCGGCTCGCGAAGGAGGCAGCGGACGAGTGGGGGGTCGGAGCAGCAGAAGGGGAAGGGAAGTTCGGCCTGTCGCAGGGGGGGTGGGCTGGTTCGGGGAAGGGCGCCGGCGGTTGTTTCGTCGAAGGGTAAGCACACAGAGGAGTTAGGCAGAGGTGTGGGGAAGGATGCGTGATTCACGACGTGATTCGCGGACCAAAATCACGTTCACGGGTGAGGTGATTTTGAGAGGTCCGAATAATTCGGAGGTGATTCACCGATTTTGGGATGGGTGAATTTCCAAAATTTCATCTACAAATTGTAAGGATTGAAGCCCTTAATGTTTGCAGAGTGAAAATGGAACAAAAGTGAAAAAAATGATCATTTCATTTAGAACAATTTTTTTTTCAATGTAATGGCAATACGTTTGGGACAAATAGAGTATTACGTTTCTTCTTCTTCTTCTTCTGAGTAAATTGACCTTGAAGTAGATTAATTTTCAAGAAGCAAGGGTGAAGGCGCGGGACGAACCAGCTGATGAACCTAGGAGGGAGTGTGCATGCAGAAGCAGGGATTGTTCTTGGTTGCAGTAAGTTGAACTGCATCATCATCTTTTGCGAAGTTGAGTATGGCATCATGGTACCACACTGCTACTGCATCACAAACACCAATGTCTGTTGTCGACTAGAGGGCAACGCCGATGCCCGATGGTGCATGGTACCTAGATCAGAGCAATAAATAAGGACAGGTACTTAGTTGTAAGGGTAGAGAAAAATCAGGGACATATCATGTATTTTTCCAGTCTAGATGAGATACTCTTTTTCCCTTGATTTTTTTGTCAATGTAACTCCTTGTTTAAGACCTGATTCTGAAGCAATAAAGCACATGACGTGATTTGCAACATCACATATTCTTCTTGTTTTTTTTTTGGTTTTTTTAAGAACGGTGGGGTTCACCTCCTTTCATTTCATTTCTTTTTTTATATATATATAAAGTCTATGAAGAATTTGAGGCATTACGAAAAGAGTCAAGTTCAAAAGAGTTCTTGTTTCACTTATTTTATTCAAATTTCCAGCAAAATTGGTTTTGCCTAAACATGTTTTTTTTTTAAAATGAGTAAATCAATAAACCATGAATGATTCCAGCAACAAAAACTTCAACTGAGCAACAAAATTATCAGTAGCTACGCAAGAACAAGGATCGAATCATTAAAGAACAACAGCAAAACAGAACAAAATTAGGAATCCCTTAAGTAAGGTCTCGAGTTTGAGTCTTATGTATGGAAAAAATAATGCTAGTCTCGAGTTTGAGTATGGAGAAAATAATGCTGATAGAGTTGTCCCTAGAAAGAGACCCAATAAAGCTCGATCCAATTTGAGAAGAGAATCTGATAAGAGAATTGCTTGTCGATGTGGGACAATAAATTAATTTCTCCCTCATGTGTAAGAAAAATTATTCACTAAATTTAATCACGGAGAATCATTTACTATCATCGAAAGTATCCTTTAAAGAAGAATCTCCAAAAGCTTCATTTTGGAAAGAAAGAAAGAAGGGAGCCCTCTCATAGCTGAAAGAATCTTAATTTATACTACCTTCGTCCCGTAAAGATTGCAGTATTTGATTTTAATGTTTCAAGTAGCAGTGTTTGACTCAAAATTTTATTAAGATAAACAGTGAAAAAAATTCATAAAAAATATATTTAGAAAATTTATGTTGCAAATTATGAGATTCATATTAATCATTCAACTTTACATGTCTATAAACTCATTAAAATAAATTGTAGATTAAATACTGTGAAAATGATAAAAAAAACTGCAATCTTTATGGGACGGAGGGAGTAGAAGACAATGCTTGAGATGACCTGTTCTACAAGTAATGTGGGATAAAAATTAGTGCCACAACTTGTTTTAAAGCCCTAGTGCGTTGCGTTGCTGCGGGTTGGAACCCAAGTGAAGGCATCTATCATTAACTTGTCTATGTTGGTAAGGAAAACAATTAGATATAACATCTATCAACAAACTGCTAAGTTAGTAAAAAGTTAGGATCCAAGATAATTTCTCCTCCGTATTTAAAGGGCCCTTGGTAGCGGCCATTCAGTTACCAATACCGCTACCAAGGTAGCAGAAATGGACGTTACCAAAACCACTACCAATCGGGTGCAACCTTCTAGAAAAACCATTACCAATCCACTACCATTTAATTTTATGAAATAAAAAAAACAATAAACGTAAATTCATCCTCATCTTCAAATCCAGAATTTACCATCAAAACCAAAATTCATCATCAAACCTAAACGAAAAATAAACCCAAATTCATCATCCATCAAAATTTTATTACAAAGAAACATTTACATAAAATATAATACAAAAAACCCTTAAAACATGTACAAAAAAATAAAGATAAATCCAAAAATTCAAACACCCTAAAAACTCAAATACAACCTAAAACTATATAAAAAAACCAGATCTGGAGAAATCTCCAACGATGATAGCGGTGGTCGCTTCGCTACCGGCCTCAACACCTCATCTCTCCATCCTCATGCAACAATGAGATTTTTATGCAAGAGTTGAAAGGTTAAAAGAAGGAGAAGGAGTGTGAGTGAGAGGAGAAGAGTTGAGATCTGCATATGAGGGGGAGGGAGTTTAGATCTTGAGAAGAGTCTCCATCTGTTTTAAATTTGTGGGGGGTAACGGCTTAGCTGCTACCCAAAAAGTGCTACCCTAAATTTTTTTTTGATAGTATCGGCATGGGTAGTAGGTCTAGGGCTACCGCTACCCCCCATTCCATTAACTACGTAACGGTTGTTTAAAATGGGTAAATTTACCAAAAATATTCAGCCAAGGTAGTAAATATCGTACTGTATTAGTCGGTACGTCGGTTTCAGCCGTACCAAATTGTACTGGTCGTTTTAGTTGTTTTGATCGTACCATGTACCGACCGAAATGCTGAAAATGGCGGTACAGATGTTCAATTGAAAAAAAAATTGAGGGGGTAAAATGTAAATTCAAAAGCTTTCCTTAAATTAGTAGAAAAAAATGCACAACAAATTCAAAACAAGCTAGCCAGGGACTTAACTTTATTCAGTAATTTAAAAAAATCACAGACTATTCTATTTAAAACTTGATTTTATTCATGGACTTCAACTTTGTTTACTTTTGCACTTTGTAATAAGTTTATGTTTATTATGTTATCCATTCATCCAAAATATTCAACACTTTACTTTTAATAGTTGACTCGAATATTTACAAATATAAATACTGAAAAATTCCCCCCAAAAACGTAAATTAGAAATAATACACTTTAAATTATGATATGCATATAAGTTATTTAAATTTAAATATCTAAACATCATTCATGCAAAAATTATAGATTAAATACTGTAAAACAGTTAAAATAAAATGTTAAAATATTTGGGGAATGGAGTGTGTGTGTCTCTCTCTCTCTCTATATATATATATATAAAAGAAAGAGTTAATTGCTTGTCATTTTCAACTCCCTCCTATAAGCCTTGGATGATTTCTCATGATAGGTTTGAAGTCGATTAGTCTAGTTAAGTTAATCCACTTATTGAATCAAATAAAGAGAAGAGGTTCCTATCGGTCAAAGAAATGAGAAATTCCCCCAAAAAACCGTAAATTAGAAGAAAAAAAATACTTTAAATTATGATATGCATATAAATTATTTAAATTTAAATATCTAAATTATATACTATAAAACAGCTAAAACAAAGTGTTGAAATATTTGGGGAATGGAATGTGTGTGTGTGTGTCAGTATACTATTTCCGGTACATCCGAGATACCCTCAATATGCCGGTACTGTTTTGTACCGTTAGAAAAACGGTACAATAATCGGTACGATATTTTACACCACGGTCTCAGCTACTCACTTTAGGGCCTATTTAATTGAGTATAATCTTTGTTTAATCCATGCATTAGTGAATTGGATTAAATGGATCATAAGATTAAGAGTTTACAATTTATTATTGAACTAAGTAACTTTGTTATCGTTGAACGTATATTTATGATGTTCTATGATGAATTTAACTAATACTTCATCCATTCCTAAAACTTATACACATTTTTTTAGGTTGTCTCTAAAAAATTATACATTTTTTTAAATGGAAGCTTCTCTTTTTCAACGTTACAAAAACTATCATTACTTTATCTTTATTTTTTCTATATCATTTTTTGTACAACTTCAATTCAAGGACAATTATGTTAAATTACATAAATCATACATCCACCTCAATCTCAATCTCTGTAACAGTTAAATTGGAAAATCTTTTTGGGGGTGGGGGGAGTATATGTGAAAAAGTCATGTCTGTAATCAGGAACCACATAGGAATCTCTCCATCCACTTAACTTCTACTTTTTCAAATAGTCCAATAAATAATGGTGCAATATCTCCTCTGCTGGCTGTTGCTATGTTGTTTCTTGAAAGGGAATATTGTTGTTATGGCTGAGTTAGTCACATCCTGAACTGATGATCACAACTTGCACCACTCCTGCCCCCCTCCCCCTCATTATAACTAGCACTTCCCAACTCAATACCCACACCCTCATGGAGCTTTGCTCCACCTCTTTTCAGTTCAAGTAAAACATGCACATCGCTGCTTTGTGTCTTGATTGAACTTGTCCCTTAGCTTCCACACTCAACGCGTCCACCACGTTCCCCGCTACCATTGGCCGAGGCCAACTGTGTCTGCTCCTGATTGGTGGAACTGTATCTTAGACCCCATGGGATAATTAGCTGGAGTTTCTGCTAAATTAACGTAGGTCCACCACCATGAAGATTTTATATCACCGGAACCAAAGATCCTACCTTTGAAAATTATCCCCTTGAGGATAGGATAAGGTTTCAAGGGGGCCTTTTCACTAATCAGTGTCACTCTTACATGTCAATGAGACATGATGGACTTTGACTTGACCTCAAGATGATTAACACCACTAATTCACAGGTTAATGATATCAAGTTTGGCATAAATCTGGTTGGATTTGGGGGACTAGTCATTATCTGTGACCATTTTTGCAGCGTTTAGGGGAAATCTGTGATCTACAGAAATGGTATAATCATGTGGGGTTGGGGATAAGGTTTTCACGTTTTGATACTACCTTTGATGTTGGAACTGCAAAAGAAGAGGAGATAAAAACCATACCAGGGGGTGAGTTTGCGCACGTGACCTCTTGTCTTTGATGCTACACCAAGTGGGCCTCTCTTTAACAAGGAGATGTGTCCCTATAAATTAGAGGTCTGTTGTTTAAGGAAATCTAGAACTATCTGGTTACATTAAGGAAGAAATGGGGAAGAGGTTTAGCAAGTGGAAGAGAATGGTGAGGCAGCAGAAAGGGAAGCTCTGTATTATGAGGCTCTGCATCTCTATGCTTCTCTGTTGGAATAAGTATGATGTGAACTAGTCCATTGTTACTTAATCTGGCTAGTTTTGTGTTGTCTCCTTCATGTAGACTCTTTTCCCATTACATATGTACTCTTATAGTAACCTTATCATGTCCTGTACTTAATATTCCTTATATTAACATTCCATTCAGGTTGTCTCATTTCCTATACATTTTGTGAAGGAAAAGACACGACCGGCATCGGATGGAGAACTAGTATAGATTCGCATCCTTCATTGCATGCTAACTATATATAGTGCCCCTTGGATTGTGCAGCTTTGAAATTCTGTACCTTGTATGTATATCCCATAATAAAAATAGCAATAATTCATTTATCAAGTAAAATAAAAGTGCTATTGATGTGAGTATGTTTATCATTAATGTACTATAGATGTATAAGCGCATGCAATGTGTATGTGTATATGTATATCATCTGGTTCAACTATGCATGTCTGTCGGCATAGCTAGCTCTCTTGGCATTTCAAGCACATAAGTGCATTAGTACATATGTGTATCTAATTAGATAGTATTTCTTGGTGGGTGCATCTAATGTTTTGGAATGAAACGTGGAAAAGACAACAGGAATATCAGGATTCGGAAAGCTCGGTATGTATTTATAGAAAGGTCGGAAAACAGGTTGGCATGTTGGACTGAAACCAGAGCACTAGAATTAATTATGTGTGGCTTGAATATATATATATATATAATATATATATATATATATATATATGCATGTATTTGTGTGTTACGGGAATTAGTAATTTCTCCAAATGGTGTCGATTTGAAACATAAATCCAGAAATCGGGGAGAGGAGTGGGACATGTGATAATGCAATCTAGCAATCAGTTGGACAAAATAACTAGAAACAAGGTAGAGAAGAGAAGGTCATTTTCCAGGGTGATTTGTCAGGGAGACCAGCTGATGAGGCTGCCTTGTCATTTTCGTTTACTGTGGGACCTTTGCCACGTTAAGAACCCACTACTACTATAATATACTCCTACTCCTACTCCTACTCCTACTACGTATTCAACTACTGCAGCTTCATTGTGTATTTGTGTGTGTGTAAAATATAGTAGTAGTATAAAACACCAACCTCTTTCTTCCTTCACTTGCCTTCTGTGTTTGTACCACAGGCAACACACTTCTCCATCTTCCTCTTCTTCAACTATTCTCTGCAGATTTTTCAAAAAAAATACCAACAATGGGAAGGCGGCAGGAACCAGAACTGGGATCAAAGAGACTTGGGAAGACGGGTTCATGGAATAGGTGCTCGAGGGTGTTTAAGGAGCAGAGGACTCGAGTTTATATCATATGGAGGTGTGCACTTATTCTTCTACGTTGGGATGAGTAGCAGTTTATATCATAAGGCTTAAGAGTTGAGATGTCAGAAATTTTGCTCATGTTCTCTCGCAGCAGCAAAACAAGAAATTTTGCTACTTGTAAAATGTAAATGTATTTTGTTGTTAGAGAACAATATAATGTGCGTTTGTAAGATAGCTGTATGTAAATGCCATAAATTTCACTTGCTTTTATAGACATGATCTTTCAGATATCAATACAACTCATTTCTAGTCAGTCCCTATTTACTTATTTTCATAATTATTAGTAGAAGGAAACAGGTAGTACAGGTAAGAACAAAGAGGAAAACAAAAAATTAATGAGAACCATACCTAATTACAGAAACAAGAAAGCTTAACTGCCTGTGGCATGCCAATTTGAATTGCAATCCCTGTTCGTCTATCTAGCATTTTGGCTGAAGGAGAACCAAATATAGTGCTCTTAAGGCACATATGTAGGATCAATCTTCAAGCCAGTTCATCGGGATCCAAAACGAATGAGCTTATTTTGGCACAGATGAAGGATGAATTTTCATGTCAGTTCATCAGAATCAAATCAAAATCAAAGGTTGTAGCAATTTATCCGGTTGAGCTTGGTAGAACGGCTTTTTTTTAAGGATTATGAATGGTGATTGGTATGAGCTGCTGCATCATTTTGGTTTTTAAAAGTCTTCTGGTTATTTAACTTCCGAATAGAGGGCATACGTGCCATAGAGGAAGCTGCTGCTGCAGCTGCAGCAACACGAATTCTACAAGAACAAATGAAATGGCATCAATGGTGTGTCATGTCTATCAGTATTGGACATTTGAATCTAGCAGTACTCTACCTTTTATGAACATCAACAAACTCATCGGTTTCATCTACAATCTCCTCCTGTATGAGCATTGATAGATTAAGTCAGACGAATGAGACATGCAAACTGAAAACAAAAATACATATGCAACATCTCACTAACCTGTAGGAGTTCTTCAAACACATCTTCTAAGGTGATTATACCGACTACTTCACCATCCTCTATGTCCTCTGTGTGAGGTACATTTGCATGTTTTGAGGCCTTCTCAATGTCAACCGCCACAGCATGATCTTCTGTCTTATTCAGCAATGGAGTTTTTAGGTTGGAGCTTGTAGCCGAGACTGTGCTGTCTTCAAGCTTTTCCGTGTTTTTTCCCTTTTCTTTAACTTTCACAACAGCTGCCATATGACTACTGCCCTTTTGGAACTCATTCAGAATATCATACAAGGGCATGTCAGCTGGAACTCTGTAGTTGTGCACCACGTCAAACAAGTCACTTATATGCACCGGGAAGAGTAGCCTTAGATATTTATAAGGTGACCATACAAACCTTGGAAGTCTTCTAATTGAAACAGAGCTGACCTTAGTCTCTGTTTCAGGTCTTACAGTAAGAAGACTTTTTACCTAATCAAGATCAAGATAAGAGACAAGGGTAACAACAAAATCAGACTTTCAAACTTGAATTCCATATATCATCCACGAAATGGTCTAGAAATTGTGAACGAATGATACCAGTAGAAGGCCAACAACATTTTTTGGATTCCCAACATAAACGGGGACACGACTATGACCCCGAGCAAGAATCTTGCCCATTGCCTCCCTATTTTATCACATCAAGAGGAACTGTTAAGACTGAACAATAAATGTTTGCAGAAGAAATTTGGTAAGTTGATCATGATCTAGTTTCTCTCAGAGGCAATGCTATTTGCAATACATACTGTGGGAGAGTGAATCAGTCATACTTACCAATCTAAAACTGAATTGACATCTAAGGAAAATGTTGACTCTATAGGTGTCATAGCTTCCTGAGCAATCTGTTCAAACAAACAAAAGAAGCATTTTAGCATTTTAGCATTTTAGCATTTTACTATAATGATGCATAGGGGAGTTTAAAAAGCTGTCAACAGAAATTTATATATTGGCAGAACTTAAATGGTAACCGTTCTTGCGAAGGAGAGCAGAAAAAATGGAAGCGCTCAGTTCATACCTTTTCTGTCAAATCTAAAGCTCCACTTATGATGGTTGTCTCATCATGAGTTAGATCACCTCCCTTCCCAGCCTAATTAAACAATACACCAACAAAAAAGGAATGAGAGAAAGGGTGATGAAGGATGAGCAAACACGTTTTAGTTCATCTTGAAGTTTGAAACTGTTAAAGAGCATGCACCAGTTTTGCTACATAGTTTGTGCAACATCTTTACACAAATTAGTCTAAGACGTATTTACTGCACCTCTCGGCCGTGTATGGAGACAAGCGCTTTTAGTTGAGCCCGTCTAAATAATGCCTCATTATGTCCCAACATGCAGTCTAGGACCTGAAAAACACAGTTAAAAATAACGTGATTTAACTGATTTTACAACAAGAAACAGACAGAGAACTGTGATTTCTTAATATATATTTGCAACACACATTCAAAACTAGAGAATTTCTAAAATGCACTTGAAACTACCTTCCCAACAGGATAAGCTACCGGAAAGCAGAGAAACATTAGAACCCGTACAACGCATACAAGATTGGCACCAATAGCAAGTCCATATCTACTGCATATAGCTTGCGGGATGACCTGAGAAACCAACAAGATCAATCCACTTAAACAATGTAAGGTCCAATCCCAGCCAAATAAGCATCAAGGTTAAAAGGACAGAATAAACGATTGTACCTCCCCAAAAAATAAAACGAATGTGACGGACAGTATTATAGCAACTAAAGGGTTGAACATCTTATCCAGGTAGATTGGAAGTGCCTGCAGATTCAAGTGCAAGGTTCAAAACTTCGTAATAAATTGCAAACTAATAATTTCCAAAAGCAAACATAAAAACAATCTAGAATCCCTTGCTTGTGCAGGAAGCATCAAGTTAATGTAATTGCTAGGACTGTCATTTTCTGATTTGAATCCAAACAAATTTTCCGAGATCATTCTTAGTTGAATGAAATAGGGATGCGTTTCTGAAGATAACGATCCTTACGTACCTCCATGGCACCGGCATTGCAGAGAAGCAGAGTGACGAGAAGCTGATGCTGCTTTTGAACCACAGGGAAGATCGCAGCTGCGGAAGAGGAAATTAATCGGATCAAAACGATTTAATCAATTCAGACAATAAAACAAACCGGAGGAATTAAGAAACACGAATCGACGGTAATTAGCTAGGTTACAGCGAAATCAAATTCGACCTGCTTGCCTCTTCTCAGTGGCGGAGCCGCTGCGCTGCAGAATCTCAAGATCGACGAGGCCGAGCGACATGAGGCCGAGAGTGAGACCGGACATCATTCCGGCGAAGAGGACGAGAAAGCAGGAGACGCCGCCGTAGACGAACCATTCCAAGGATCCGACTGGAATCCCTTGGTGGACCAAGGCGGTGGTCACCGACCACAACATTCTAGCCGCATCGGCTCCGACTCCGAACGCATCTAGCGGTTTCATGTTAAATGTAACCGTCCGTCGTCTGCCTCGGAGCGAGTTTTTTCTTTCTTTCTTTCTTTCTTGGTATAAAAGTTTTGGTCTGCTCTTCTGAGTTGCCCAGTCCTCACTTGATTGTTGCTGAAATCCACGTGGGTAGCTCTATTGCCGCCAAATTGCCCAAATAAGCGTTTCTCCACTTATAATACTATATATGTAGTGTATGTCATCTCCTACTCTCGTTTCTGCGGCCTTATTCATGTATCGCAGGAGCAACCCCAAACCACGTTGGGCCTGCATTGGCCCAAAATAAAGTAGGTATTGGGCTACATACATGAGCTCTCCAACCAAGAGGTGTTTTCCTCTTTTTCTTTTGGGTAAATTACAAAAAACCCCCCGAGGTTTGGTCAAATCTTCAATTTGTCCCCTCTATTTTAAAAAAATCGACAGTCACACCCCGAGGTTTACTAAAATCTTCAGTTACCCCACTTGACCGTTTGTGTTATTAGTTGACCATTAAGAATTTTAGGGTTTACTGCTCTTATTGTCACCAATATTTCTTACTCTAATACTTCAACTCAAACATTTTGTTTCTCTCATTTCTCCCTCTCAAACCGAGCACCCTACCTAGCCGTTGTTGTTGTCTGGTCACTATCACGACACAACAAACTCAGGCCGCAGAAACACAGGCGAGCCCATGCTACTACGACACAGGTGACCACGAGTTGCCCCTTAAATGTTTCAGAATATAGTTAGTGTAATTAGTACTAAAATCCTTGAGGGTTTGTTCGCAATATCAAGGTTTCAGAAACCTTGATATTGAGTGGCATGGATAAAATCATAAAAACCACTTTAATCTAACTAGAAGTTCATGAAAGTCCCCACCATTTTAAAATATTACAATTCCCCATCCACAATCAGTCACCCCTGCACATCATCGATACAGTTGCTACCATCGTTACCATCATGTTCATCGACATTGTCATAGCCATGCGTCGAGCCCTGGTTTGCCACCGCCATCATGTTCATCGACGTTGTCAGCGGCAAGCGTCGAGCCCTGGTTTGTCGCCGCCAAAACTAAGCAATCTGACGACCCAATTTCAATCTCTTCTATTTATGGAAGTATGATGGGACGGATGTGAACAGTTTCAATTTTGTGTTGATTTTGACTTATTTTTTGTGGTCAAACGTCTAAACGACAACGTTCCGGAATTGTAACCCTTTCTTCACGACCTACTGCTGGAAGCCTGAAACGCCACTTCTTGGTAAGAAATGGGCGAGGGCTTTTCTCAGTTTCTGTACTCAAGCTTCAGATCGTGCTCGAGACTTACTCTCATTAAATCTTCCACCTGAGACACGCTTCGATTTTGGGTTCTTATCATCTAGACATGTAAGAAGGGAAGGTGAGGGTAGATGAAAAGGAAGAAGAAAAAGGGTCGCCGGTGGTGAGGTTACGACTTGGGACAGCCGAAAACCCGCTGCCGGATACGTTATATGGTTTCTTGAAAGAAGGGAGAACGCGGTCGACGCGTGGAGATAGTAGCGGACGGAGGGCACACCTGACGGTGAGACTATGGGAATCGATGGGTTCGAACCAGCAACAAAAACGGACTAAATGGTGGCGGGGGGGGGGGGAGGCTGGTTTTGATGCAGAAGAAGCCGATGATGCAGTTTGTGATATATGGAGACTGGTGGGCGAGATGTCTGCAAAGGGAATGAGAGGTTAGATTCTGGGCATTGTCATTACAGGTAGTTTGTTAGGTTCTGATCAATTGGGGATTCATAACATGCTTGTTGATGTTACAAAACATGACATATGCTTGCTGATTTTTGTTTTATAAGTTCAGTAGAGGTAGGTTGGTTGGCTGGAAGGGTATAATGCATAGAGCATCAAGAATAAGCTATTAAGGAAAATTGAGTAACTTGAATATCTTTCGTAGAAACTTGGTATTTTAACATGTTGATGTGAATTAGAAGAATCTAACATGTCTGGGTTGCTTCATCAAATTAAAGTTGTTTTCTATTTTTGCTTTATTTTACTTCGTAAACAAGTGTCACCTTCGAAGTTCCAGCTTCAAGCTTCAGCCTTTGTATCTTATCTTTTCAATATGTTGAGTGGTTTGGTTGTTTGATTTTCAATTTTCATGAATTGCTGGTTTTCTCACTAGCATTAGCATGGGATCCTTTTCAGGTGTAAACTGGTGAGCTAAGAATTCAACTGTGATAGACCTACTTTCACAACAAAAAAAAACTAAAGTTCAATATGAAAGGCCTTCAACTTGAAGAAAGCTCTTTGAAGAATCTAGTGAGTATATTATGTTTGGTAGCTTTAAGGTGATGATAGATTATAGAATAAACAAATGGTTTCGTTTAATTTTCAAGTGAGCCACCATATGTAAAGGTTTTATGTTTCTGACTAGATATTCTACATGTTTTTCTACAAACACTAATGTAAACAAGTTTTGACAGGACTTAAGCTTCCATGGCCAAGAACATACCTACGGTATAATATTATTTGCGATAATTTGTTTGACACTAAAACTTTGTTATTTATTAGGGTAATCCCGATTTGGTAAAGCCTTAATTTGATGTCTCCTCATCTGCAGTGCCTCTCCAAATAGTACATACTTATAATTTTCTTATGCTTTACTTTCTTTTGTTTCCGATGCAGTTATGTTGTTTTAAAGAAAAGGGTATCTGATGCGCTGCATTGAGCTCTAAGCTGACCCCTTCCCTACTAATCTTTGTGATACTAAAAAGGGTATAAATAGTCTTGGTGTTGCTCCAGTTTTTGCATATTTTTTGTATAGAAATGCATCTATTACTTTTTTGAGACGAATTGTTTATGATTTGAGCAAGTTTTAATATTATGGAACTAGATTCTTCATGGTCTGTTGTTGAGGGTGTTTCACATTTAACTGTTAGATTGAATGAATTTTTCTATTCCGAGTTCTTATCTGTAATTAGTCTTTTGTGTTTGATTGACCATTGTCAGAATTCACTCATATTGTTCTAATTCAGTTTAGAGAGTTTAGGTGTTTTGAATTATGATTCATGGAGTTGGTCTAACTAATTATCTGTTTTTGTTGTAAAAGATTATGTGCTCTGACTTCTGATGCATAAAGCTTCTTTGATTTATAGTATTATATTGCTAATGTAAAAGTGGTCCAATCTGCAAAGACATGAAATATTTAATAGAAACTTCTAAATATGAACGTTTATTGTTTTGTGTTATCTTTGCTGGTAAAACATCACCCGCAAAAGACTTTTCCAAGGAGCAGGTAACCATATTACTTTTTCAAAATTCATATTATCTATTGTACTGATTATAGTTTTAGTAATACGTTTTTATTTTTATTTTTTTGTTTTTTGTAGGTGAAGATGTCAAGATGCTGAAAGTTCAAAGACACAAAAGGTTGAGGAAACTACAAGAGCTCCAATGAAGTAGTGAATGTAGCGGTAAGATCATACATTTTTTTTTAATATAGTTCTGTTTTAAGCATTTAATGATGTATTAATCCTAGAACTTAATGCAGGTTGCAGCTTTTGAGGTTTTTTGTCATCAAGAATTTTAGCAACAACAAAATCAACTTTAAAGCATGCTTGCAAAACAAGTATACATGTAATTGAAGCAGTTGATCCTTTTGTAATTAGAAAATTGGTGCATCAGGTTTGCATATGGAATATGCATATGATATATGCAAGCTTCTACAATGAAATAGGCTATGTGATGTTGGTAGAAGAAACCATCTAGATTTTGAATTGGCATGAACAGCTAATCCTTTTGTATTTATGATATTATTTTATCAAGTTTGCTTATGGAATTTGCATTTATAGATGCATTGTGATACAAGCAAGCTTATATAATGAAAAAGGCTATGTGAACAATGATTCTAGAAATCTAGCACATATAGTGATAATTGTAATAATCATTATATTTAGGTAACAAACATATGAATAAGATATAACCCGCTAACAAAATATTAAATGGGGATACTGGATGTTCGAACTCGATACCTGTATAAAATATTTTAATTTATCTTTTCAAAATACTATGATATTTTTATTTTGGAAAATACTAACACTTTTATCAGTTAGAATAACTTTTTTAATCTATCTCTTAATGTATTTTTTTTATTATATATATACAAAGAGGGCAGGGGTTGGGGATAATGGAGACTCGAACTCGAGACCTATACAAATATCCTTAAAAGCATGATCATTAGGTCAAATGATCATTAGGTCAAATGCTCACGGCAACCTTAATGTATTCTTAATGTATGTTCTTACTTCTTTGAGCGGATGAATCCCGCAAATGGTATATTGATTCTTCATAGAAAAAAAAATGTAAAAACAAAGGGGGAGAAAAGAACAACAGTATGAAAGCTCTGGATGTGCACTACTTTTGGATCCATTCCCGAAAGAATAATACTAACTAGAAAGAATGCATTGGATCGATTCGTGAAGCAGACAAATAAGTTTGTGGCTGGTCTTGCCGCCCCACGATGATATGAATATTCTTTTCCTTTTTTACTTTTTGTCTTCTTCTTTGACGGACGGGCATACATTTTTTTTTAATGATACGGCATACATTTTATACAAGTTATTGTTTGCAGCGGATTTTAATTTTAAAATCATAATTAAGAATAGATTTCAAATTATTAGATGATTTTTTAAAATAAAATGTAAGTACATACAAATCATACAAAAAATAAATAAAGTGATGCTTCTACTATATGATTAAGTTTTCAAATGGTTTTTTTTTCTCATTTGTTTTTTTTATACAATTTATTCATTCTCATTAGTTTCTCATTTTCCCCCTAAATGTGTAAAGTTATAATCAAGAATAATTTGAAATACTTAAGTGAAAATTTGAGAGCATATAAAAAACTAACGCTACTATTTTCTAATTAATAGAAGAAAAATGAGAGAATGATATAAATTTAAAAAACATGATATCGATAACTAAATTATTAAAAGGAAGAAATTCTCTTATGCTTTGGTAACACTCCCTTTGTTTCACGGAGATTATTTTGTTTGACTTTGACTTTTGCACTTATGTTTGACTCAATTTTTAACTATGAAAAATTTGTTAATTTTTTTAAAAAAAACCTATATTTACAAAGTAGACACATTAAAATAATACAAGCATATAAATTATTTGAATTTTATATATCAATATGTCGAATAAAATAAATCACAAATTAAATGCTGAAAAACAAATATAACAATCTTTATGGAACCGAAGAAGTAAAATTTATGGTTTGGTAATTATTAGTCCCTCCGTCCTCACTTAATTCCATACAAAGTGTGGACGTGGAGATTAATGTGAATGTAAGATTTTATATAATTTGACATAATTACTCTTGAGTGGAGATTGCACAAAAATGAGATAGAAAATGATTAAAATAAAGTAAGGATAACTGAATAACTTTATAAAAGAAAAATTTACATTTACGAAAAATGTAAAAAAGTTTAGAAACAACTAAAAAATATGTAAAATTAATTGGCACGAATGAAATATAAAATAGTACAATTCGATTAAAAAATGATATTCCCAAACATCATTATGCATCAGCTCATTTTCATGCGGAGATGATGTATCCTAGTGGTTGATTTGCAGTACCAGGGTGACAGATTTGCAGTCCTCACAATCATGACAACTTGTAATGTCCAATCAATCGTACTACGGATCCAGTACTGTGAAGTGAGGACAACAATTAAAGACGGAACATTTTCATTTTAAGAGGGTGTTTGGTTTAATGATTTTAGGAATATGTATTTTTAAAATCCCATAAATTTATAAATTCTATATTTGGTTCGTTTTGAAAAATAATTCTCCATCATTCTCAAAATTTTAGGATTCCTCTGGTGACTGAACGTCAGCCGGTCGGCCGTCGAGTTGTTATTTGGAGGCCGAACGTCCACTGAGTCTGCCATTGGGTTGTTCTTCTTTTGTTAAAACCATTGTGAGAGAAGTTAGCTTCACCGGCAAAGAAAGCTACACCGGAAGGTTCTTCGGTTAACAGGCATCCGATGCTCAAATCAGTACTTTGTTTGTAGAGTGAGAAAGTAGAAAGAAAACACAGCTAAATGATAAGATTATTTCCGTGGTTTGTAAATTGATGGCTTTTATAGACTCTTCTGGTAGAGTGACATTATCGTAATATTTCAAGATGAAAAGGCGGCGTGTATCAAATGACACGTGGCTGTAGGGTCCCGAATAGAGGCCTTCAAGTGTACCTTCGGGTGTTCTTTCAGGAGTGCCTTTGGGTGTGCCATCAGGCGTTCGGGTAGTTGCACAGGCCTTAAGTTTTTAACGGGCCTCCTCTTCTGGGTTACTAACTTGACTTTTTGCTATTCCTTGTTGAGCCTTTTTAGACTTACCTGAGCTATATTCTTAGGTGATTGAGCATATCGGTCATCTCATCATTCACAATTTTTTGGATTCAAAATACTATCTATAAGCAATATTCTTAAAATCCATATAATTATTATATTTCAAAAATTACAACAAAGCCCTTAAACTTTATATATTTACATATTTAGTACTTGAATTTATAAAATTTTTAAAAAATGATCACTAAATTTACATGATTAGTCCTTAAACTTTTGTAAATTTACAAAATGGTCATCGTAAAATCTATATTCCTAGAATTCTTGAACCAGATACAAAATCATGAGAATACTCATTTCTATTTTCCATCTTTGATACTTTCTATATTTTCACATTCCACAGATTTTTAGAATCCGCGAACCAAATGCCCTGTAAGGCCTATCCCAAAAATATTAAATGTCTTTTAAAGAAATTTTCTACTTCTAGTTACGCGATTCACGTGATAATTAAAATATTACATTAATTAGATTTTCAGAAGAAAATGTTAATAATTTTACAATAGTGTTTATACAGTTACAACTATAAATAATAGGAATCGGAAAAGAGGAAGTAATGGTGGAACTTTTCATATATATATGGAAGTAAATGAGAGATAAAAATCATCAAGAATTAGTCACTTCTATGAAAATATTATATATCAAAGGAAATAAAGTTAGTAATGAATATGAATTGAACAATAATACACTCTTCTTCCGTAAAAATTCCGTAAAAATTTACTGTTTTATCCAGAACATTAATTTTTTATTTTTTCCATCAATACTCTTAAAAAAGTTGAATAAATTCTACATATATCGTAATTTGTAAGAGAATTTGATGGAAAGTGGGTGAATATAGAGTTTAAAAGAGAAAATTCGATTATTGTATGACACTATACCTCAAAGGAAATAAAGTTAGCAGTAAATATGAATTGAACTATAGTAATACACTATTCCCTCGTAAGAATTTATTGTTTTTTTCCAAAACATTAATTTTTTATTTTTTCATCAATATTCTAAAAAAAGTTGGACAAATTCTACACATACCGTAATTTGAAAGAGAATTTAATTGATAGTGATTGATGACTTTGAGAGAGAATTCGGTGGTTGTGTAAGTTAAAATTAAAAAGAATGCTAAATGATGTAAGGGGGAAAAATGACTTCAAGTAGGCAAAAGAATAAGAGAGAGCAAGCACACTTTAGCATATGATAAGAAAATTAAAAAAAAGGAAACACGAAGAAGGGACTTGTTCCGCTGCCATCCTTTTTCCGCGACGAGCACCCCTTGCCGGCGATCGGTGCCAGTGAAGCTTCAATCTCTCCTCAAAATCTCTTTCCCAACGCCAAGTACTCCTTCACCGCCTCACTGCAGTCTCGCCTCCTCTTATCTACTTTATTTAATGTAGATCCGACATTTTCACGAAAATAGAAGGACATTGATGTTATTTCATACAGATACATGCTCGAAGCGAAGGAAAGAAGGAGATATGTATTAACACCTCCATTTACCTACCAGAAAATTTTAGGGAAAATTTGAAACTTTTCAAAAAACAACTTGTTCAATAAAACATTACAAAAGATTCACCTAAAATAAATTCACATCAGACAAACGCGGATGCTACTTTATCACACCAACAAAATAATATACATAGATAAGTGCAGCAAAATAAACAAAGTTCATTTTATCATCCTGAAGTCCACTAAGTCAGAAAACCATGTCAAGAAGTCACAACGCGTCTCTACCCGATAGCTGCTCATCCTCGAAGTATGTCTGCTCATACTTCGAGTCAATGGGGTTGGCATAGTAGTCATCTCTGAAAATTCACCTGTAATAAATGGGGTGAACGTCCATTTTCTTAGTAAGAAGGAAAGATTACAGGCCCTTCATCAGGGTCGTAGTACTTTCCCAAATAAATAAATCCAAAAATAATGATTTTAAGCATGATAGATTCTGATATATAAGTATATAGCTCATCATTTAAACAGTAAAAAAGTATAGAAACATGCTTAATGAAAAAATCTAAATGCAAAAATGTTCTTTAGCTCAATCATCGTACGTCATAAAACATTTTTGAAACCATTTTTAAAACATGTCGTCGGATGAACCTAGGGTGGTGGGCACTCTCATGAATGCCCCTTAGGCAGAGCCACTAGGGATGGTGCCAGGCCAGAGCCCAATGGGATGTCTACCCGAGACAAAGCCTCTCATGAATGTCAACCAATCCAGGAGGCAGAACACATGCATGAACCTAATGTGGTGGGTGTGTACATCACCACACTCTCAGGAATGCCCCTTAAGCAGAGTCACCAAGGATGCCGCCAGGCCAGAGCCCAATGGGATGTCTACATCGAGACAAGGCCTCTCGTGAATGCCAACTAGTCCAGGAAGGCAGAGCACATGCATATCACAGTTGGGTTCGAACCATCCGTTCCGAACCAATCATCTAAAAGTTATGGCTTTGTTAAGTCACGTAGGGCCGAATCCACGACACCTCTCATGTCTTAACTAAAGGTGGGTCGTGTAAGGTCATTTTTTTGGCACTAGACAATCGGGCCAGTCATAGGGTCATATGTCCTTATAGCTGCCCTAATCTGCCGCTTATCCCCTTAAAACATTTTCGGGCCATGTAAGGTCATTTTTTCCACACTAAACACGTCGGGTCAGTCATTGGGTCTTATGTCCTTATAGCTACCCTAACTTGCCGCCTATCCCGGAGAAAAACATTTTATCCATAAAATTCATTTTGTCCAATTTCGAAGGCACTCGTGCGATGCAGTACATCAAACAATATGTAATATCCAATCATGATGCATGACCACCGGTCCGTTTAATTATTAAGCCTTTAGGTGTGATGCCATGTCCTACTCTTTACCACTTTCATCTTGTAATTTTGTTACCTGCATGATGTCATGACAATCATTTACATTTTAATAGTTGATTTACTTGTGTGCACTCTTATCTCGTGAGTTGCTACCCATCCTTGCTTAATCTTAGTTTCGCGCCTAATAGTTGGTAATTTACAAAGTAAATAAAACTCACAACATGTTGGAAATGAATTTAAAACAATTTTGGTTGGTGTAATAATAAAACATTTAACTAAAATACAAAACTTTTAGGCTAGTGTCCAAAGTGTCACTTTTAAAACTTATTGGGTGACTTGACTATAAGGCTTTGGAAGTTCAGAGGGTTGACCGAAAGCAATAAAAGACGGGTGTAAACAAGACTTTTACCCACAAATACAATCACCTCCTTCTTCTTTAACGCGTGCTTGCACCAGACGACGGAGGAGACGGCTGCCGACGATGGAGTTGTATTTCCGGTGGGGAACTTGGTGGTGGGAGGTGCGGCGGAGGGAGGCGGAGCTAATGGCGACGGTTTTGCGGTGAACCGGAGCGTGTTCCGAGTTGGCAATAGTTGTTTGACCGGTTCTCCTTCGTCAGGGCATCTCTGGCGGATTGGGATGGTTCTCCGACTTCGTCTCATTGTGGCGGAGCTAATGGTGGTGGAGTTTGGAGGCGAAAATGGCTGGAGAGGGAAGGAGAAAGTTGAGGCAGAGACGAAGCAAGAACACAGTTCGTGTTCTATGATTTCAAGTTGATATATTCTTCAATGTTTGCACCATTTATAGCCGATTCAGGATTGATTGATGAAGGATGGGCTGAATCTATGATGAAGGGGAGGTGATTCAAGTAATCTTGACTTATCAACACCAAACCCACTGCCATTTCTTATCCTAATGCAGCAACATGCTTGCGTACTTGCTGCGTTTTCTCTTCTTCCTTTTCTTTTTTTTTCTTTTAAGCAATTTAAGTAACACTAAATTAATAAAATTGATAAAACTACCCTCTCCTAATACATAAAATAATACATGAAATGATAAAAATACATACAAGAATTGAACATGAAATGATGAGAATGGTAAAAAGTATGGATTTTAGAAAATGATGAAATACATGAATAATAAACTTATATGAAATGATACAAGGTAACATGTACATAAAATAATGAAAATGTAGTATTTTCAAAAATTGGTAAAAAGAACACATGAAATAATGAACAACATGTTCATAAAATAATGAGATGATAAAAGTTTATGAGATGAAGAAAAGGTAATAAGTTCATAAAATAATAAAATTGACAAGGTACATAAAATGATGGAAATGATGAGAGTACATAAAATAATGAAAATTTAAAAATACATAAATGAATGAGAGTGTTAAAGTATATATATATATATATATAAAAATGTTAAGGTACATAAAATGATAAAACTACCTCAAAT
The DNA here is from genome assembly GCA_024586325.1 of Stellera chamaejasme. Taxonomy (NCBI): domain Eukaryota; kingdom Viridiplantae; phylum Streptophyta; class Magnoliopsida; order Malvales; family Thymelaeaceae; genus Stellera; species Stellera chamaejasme. The sequence continues at coordinate 33,535,771 of CM044984.1, forward strand.
GATGAGATATTAAAAGTGCGTGAAATGATGATGTGCACATGAAATTAACATCAAGGTTGAAACGGTACAAACCATCAAACAAAGTACCAGAACCATAATAATACTCTTGTTTGAATAACGAAAACATACCACTTCCAAACTTAACATTAAATCTTAGATCATCCAACTTTCCAACATAAATTAAGTTTCTAGCACATTCAGGAACATAAAGACACTTTTCTAGATCTAAACAACGTCCAGTGTCCAAAATCATGCCCTCTATTCGTGTCTTCATTCTGTTTCCCATAAACAAGAATTTTTCAATTCCGTTTATGAGTTGGATTGTAAGAAATCCTTGAATTACATGTGAGACATGAGTAGTCGCACTAGAATCTAACCACCATGTATTGTTAGGCACTTCAATAAGGTTTGATTCGAAACATACAGAGACATAATATATACCTTTCTTTTTAAACCATGCCTTTCTTTTCGGGCAATCAATTTTGAGATGACCGATCTTATTGCAGAAGAGACATCTCATTTCTTTATGGATTTCGCCCTCAGTAACTTTCATAGGGGCTTTGTCCCTTTTCTTGTCCTTCTTACCCGGCTTAGCTTTACTGCTAGATCCTTCATGAACCGTGAGATGGACAGAGTGATCCTTCAATTTCTTCAACCTCCCTTCCTCTTGAACCAACATGGCCTTTATTTCCTGAATGTTCCATTTTTCCTTAATGGTGTTGTAATTCACCTGAAACTGACCAAACTCGGGAGGTGAGTTCATAATGAAATGTACCAAGAATGACTCACTCACATCCATACTCAGCGATTGCAACTTTGCTGCCAGATTCATCATGCCTGTTACATGATCATGAATGGGTTGTGACCAATCAAATTTCTTGGTTGTCAGCTCGCTCATCAGGCTCCCCACAATGGACTTGTCAGTTGTGTCCGATTGAGAGTATTTTTTAATTTTCATCATAAATTCCCTTGCATTGTCCGTTTTGGGCATTGATGGCTTAACATTTTCAGCCATCGTCATTCGCATCAAGTTCAAACTCAGCCTGTTAGACCGTTCTCAGGCCCAATAATGAGAACGTTCATCAGCAGTACTAGTTTCAATAATGGTTGCGGGCTTTTCATCCGAAACAATAGCTAGGTCTAAATCTAATCCCCCAGTTGAAACTGAATTTGTTCGGACCATTCAACATAATTAAGCCCGTTGAACTTGATCATTCCACTACCCATAGCGAACACATTAGAAGAAACTGCAATCATTAACACAAGCTTATACATTAATGCTTCGAGTCTTTAATGGATCCAGACAAAGATATAACTTAATCATGTATCTAAGTTCACCTTTGGGTGATAACTTAATACACAAATCCAATTAATGATGCTAATATTCAAACTTTAACAGACAATCAATCATACTCAAATCAACATGCATGCTATCTTTGGATATACAAACACATCAACCAAGTAAGCAGATAAATCCCTTTAATGTCATTAATTACAAGCAATGGTCCACCTTTGGGTGACCTCCTAGCATTATAATTAATGATCTCAATTGCTTACTTTACATTTATGTCATTTAGCAGCATCACAAATATGAGCAATTGAAATTACACAATTAATTGTCAATACTACTTACTGAGATAGGTCACTTTGGTGACTAACAATCTCTATATTCAATAGACATTCATTTGAGTAATATCTTAATTTTAATCTTTTAATACACAAGTTAAATGTCTCACTAACCCTTCATGGTATGTCACTTTGGTGACTAATAACCTTTAAATATAGTAGACATTTAATTGACAATGTCCATTCTATGTGACAGTTAATTCCCACAATCTTAAATGCAACGGACATATCAATAATAAAGCAAGAGTTCATGCTTTCAAAATCTAAACAAGAAATTATGAAGAAAGCAAATCAAAATATATGTTCATGATTTCAAAGCAATTTTACCGAAACGATTTATGAAGAGCTATAGGTTTTCTGACAAACTTTACATTACTGGAAGTCATATCAACATGACACCAATAGATTAATTCAATGGAGATAATAGGGGTTTCAAACTTAACATTTTAGAGGTGAATGTTTGCAAACTCACTTCCGTTTTTTTTATGGTGAGTTGTTAAGTTTTTCAGACCTACAAATCTCACATTGAAAGTGAATTCGGTGTATTCACGTGGATGATTTTCATCCCTTTTACCGTCGTGTGACACATGGATATGTAGGATATGGGCAACAAATTTTGGTCCATTTTGACGGATGAAATTTGTTGAGCTCTCTCACCAGCTTGACACATGGACATGTGGGGGCATGGGCTGAACGAACTTTGATCCATTTTCACGATTGAAATTTGGTCCACATGTTTTAGTTTGAGGGGTAGGGGATGTTTTTTTTTTCACCCCTCATTCAGCGAAAATTCACTAAATTTCTTCCCCCTTTCACTTAAGTTTGAAGCCCCCTAATATCATCACTTGAAAAATTATAATGATGCACACTTATCCCTCCATCGTCGGCAACATAATGTAAGGCGGTCATACATAGCTCCATGCTAAACTTATATTCATGGAGTAAATAGTATTTCAACTAAACAAAAATACCAATGATCACTGAAAACAATCAATTTTCCAAATTTTCATAAACAAAAGCCACCCACATGCTTTTAATCTAGTCAATACAATTGCTACTGACATACATGTAGACAGGCAAAATAGAATTGTTACAATGACTAATCAAACATAAAGTTAACGGCCGATAGTTTAAACGACGGTATATATTTCCATATGCAAATCAATATGTTATTAAACACATGCTTTGATACCAATTGTTGAATTAATTCTATTCAATTCACCATAAAATAAGATCGTTCTAACGAGATTGATTTGCACAATTGAATACAATAATTATGACTAACCTCGGTCCATATTTTCTTTTATTTTATGAGAAGAACTCAAACCCTAAGCGTGGCTTTTATCATCCCTTCACTACGTGGGGAAGAAATTTCTTCATCGCGCCCGTCATGCGGTTTGGTAGCAGTTCCCATTTACGCAAAGAATGGCCCATTCTTGGCGCAAGAGTTTCTGCGGCCTTGGCCGCAATAAATTTTTTTTTAGGGTTTCTCTTCTCTTTTTCATCCGCCTCCTTCACATTTTTTCTCATCTTCTTCATTCTTCCATCTTCATCTTCTCCTTCATCTTCTTTCACTTCTTCTTCATCTTCTTTTCTTTCTTTCTCCCTTAATTTTTTTTTCTTCATCTTCTCTTTATCTTCCCCTTCATCATCCTTCTTCTTCTTCTTCTTCTTCTTCTTCTTCTTCTTCTTCTTCTTCTTCTTCTTCTTCTTCTTCTTCTTCTTCTTCTTCTTCTTCTTCTTCTTCTTCTTCTTCTTCTTCTTCTTCTTCTTCTTCTTCTTCTTCTTCTTCTTCTTCTTCTTCTTCTTCTTCTTCTTCTTCTTCGTTTTACGGGTTCACTTGGACAAATCAAGATGAACATTCATCCGGATTCGCCCACTTTTTTAATTATTCAAACCGATTCTGCGCGCGTTACGCAGTAGCCGCCGCGATGCCACTGCCGGCCGGCCGCAGCGAGTTCAATCGGCATATTTCAACCGCGACATTCACTACTTCACTTCGCCGCGATTAGTCTGCCAATGCGCGGCGCCGATGGCCTCTCCTCCCCACGTAAGGCTTCCTTTTCCTTACTGCGTTACGTGATGGTGCGAACGTATTCTTTTATGCTACTAGGTTAATAGTAGCCACATACTATTTATAAGGGAGAGGGTAGGGAAACCTAATCTCATTCAAATCCCAATAGTCATCATATTAGGTCCAGTCCAAATAGAATTAGGAGTCCATTATTTACATGGGCCACATAATTAAATTAATAAAATAATTTAACACTTCAATCTTTGAGTCTTTCCCTCGTCCCCTCCCCACCCAGACCTGCATCCCATCTTCTCTCTTTCCCGCCATGCCACCAAGAACTCCGATCAGAACGCCTATCAACAATTTTAATATAGCATTTTTTTTGCCAATACTAATTTTAAACCTTTCTTCTTCCCTTGCTGAATCCGGCCCCAACACTTCCTCACCGTCGCCCTCTTACCACACCATGAACCCCACTGCCCCTCCGCCACCACTCTACCGCTCGGCCGCCGCATCCCTCCCTGTCTGGACCTTATCGCTCCGGTGTCCCCATTGATAGATCCACTTCACATCTTGTGCCTCCATTAATAAATAAAATCAAAACCAGAATTAACATATAAAAAATCGAAACCATAAGAGATCCGATAAAATCGACTATAGTTTCAACGCCATCGCGTCTCCGATTCACGGTGCCTCGACATCGCTGAGAGGAAAGGGATGAGATGGGTTGGGATAGGGAGGTGAGATTTGGGCTGAAAAGGGAAGAAATCAGCTTCAACTTTGGATTTGAGATATGTTTGTTGACGAGTTAAAGCCAAAAACCAGGACGAGATTCATCTTGTGGGTCGAGCGTGTTGCGTGAGGCAGAGGATGGACCGATAAGGTGAACCTTGTATTGACAGACTTTGATTGGAGGGGCACATATGTAAAGTGGAAAATGTTCGTGTAAAAATTGTTAGGATTAAAACTTTTACGATAAAATTCGATCATTCTTCCAATAGCATTGACGGTCTATGCCATACGTTAACGGTCAAAGGGGGCTTTTGTAGATTTTCCCAAACCTCAGAAGGTAAAAGAACGAATTCTAAAAATACGGAGGGCAAAGTGAAGATTATAACAAACCTCAGGGGGACAAATGATAATTTTCCGTTGATTTAAAGGTAAAGGTAAAACCGCCAAATGATTAAACCTTTCCTTCCCATCCATTTTCTCGAAAAATGTACTTTTGGAAAATTTATTTCTAGATTTTGGGCAGTGAATACAACCTTGATTGTTAAAAAAATCAAAAACAATCTGATTTTTTTAAAAAGGAATAAAATAAAGTAAAATTCTCAGTCCCAAATCTCTCTCCAGTAATCTTAAACACGACTTTTAGCTTAATCATTGGCAGATTTGGGAGGAAGAAGCTTAGAGCATCTCTCCAAGTCCATGTGATTATTGCTCCTAATACTTAATTACTCACATCTCAAAAAATTAATTTACATAGTTTACACACGTATCACTTATTAAAGTTGCTCAAGTCAATTAAGAAATCAACATTGGAAGACCAAATTGGGTGTCTTTGGTATAATTTTTTTTTGTACTATCACGTAGTATCACAATTGGAAGACCAAAAACGCCATCCTCATTAGTTGGCTTAAACATCATGGGATCAATGTGCTCATTCAACATTAATATTACACTCATCATGACATGATGCTGATCACACCCCAGGTCATGCACCATGTCATATGCATATAAAAAAAAGGAAAAAAAAAAAGAGAAGGAGAAAAGAAAAAAAGAGCATAAATCCAAAGACAAAACATAACTTTACACACATGTATTTCGGTCCACCATTTTGTCCGTACGGAATCACTTTACTTCACATCTTCCATTTGTGAAATATAGAAAAGGGGAACTCAAACTTCAAACTCACCGTATATATGACATGACGGTAGAATTAACGGACGGATTTCTGCCGTCCATCCGCGTAGTATCTCACGTGCCGTGAAGATAAAACATCCTTTTCTTCAAAATTTGGTCTGGGATCAATTCTGGTTTAATGATCCAAAACTCATCTTAAAATAATAAATTACTTATGAAATAGTAAGCTTTAGAGAGAGGATTCCAAATCCAACTGGCAAAATTGTATAAGTAGCTAGTGTATAGTATAGTTGTATTATATTTATAGAAGTGATGTTTGAGTCCAGCTTGCCTCCACGTGGCGCAGCCAGGTTCATCCCCGGAGATTCTCTGGGCCCCACATTCACCGTGTTGCGGCCGCGACAGCCGGAATCGGTACGGACTGTCCTGTGGAAGCGGCGGCGGAATCTGCCGAGACCAGACCCGCTCTGTGATCACTGTACAGGAACTCTTCTACTATCATGGTGGTCGGCGCCACCACGAGCCTCTCCCACACTTCGTCGGCCTCTTTGCCGCGCTTTAGGAACACTTCCGTGGCGTCGATTCGGTGCATTTTACGTTTCCATTGAGTGCAGAGTCGCCGGATCTTCTGCAGCTGCCGCGAAGCAAGCAAACAAGTGTTGTCCTTGATTTCGCTGATCGCTTCGTCTAGAAGTTTCTTCCGATGGGCGTCGTCAATTGCGGACTCCGATCGGATGTAAGGGTCTAATTCGGCTAACCCGATTGCCCGCCAGATACCGTTAGAGTAATCCGCAGTCGGGTCGAAAAACTGTCGGACCTCGTCGATTAGGCCGGATTCGACCATTTTGTCGACCCGCTCCGATACGAACGACTGAAGCACCGGGAGCGACACGTCGATCCATAGGAAGCAGCATTCGTACCTCCGCCGGAATTCCGCGTCGTCGTTGACCAACGCTTCTATGTACGAATTAGATCCGCCGGCGATGATAGGACGGTGACCACGGTCGAGGATCGATTCCACGGCCTCACATGCCTCCAGCCGGAAATCCGCTGCCGTGAAGTCGGAGCCCGGGTCGACGATTCCAAGCAAATGATGTGGGACCCCGCGACATTCCTCTTCAGTGACCTTGTTAGTGAGTATATCGAGTCCTCTGTGAACTTGGATTTTGTCGGAATTCACGATCTCCGCCGGGAAACGCGTGGCCAAGTCGATGGCGAGCCGGGATTTCCCGGTGCCGGTGGCGCCCATGACGAAGACGACCTTTTCTTTCCAAGGGAAAAACGGGTCCATGTGTAGGCCCACTTGGAAGTTCACCGGAGCCGGCGCTTGAGTAAAGGCAGAGGAGCAAACCTTCATGTTTACCCCTGTTAAAAAAAAAAGTATACTTTCGTTGTAAGTGTAAAACTTTGGAATCAGATGAATCATTTTTGTGAGTTTTGGTGGCAAAGAAGTTAATAAAATAGGAAAAGTTTAGAAATTTAACTTAATATTCAGTAAATAAAGGTAAATAAGGAATTGAATTACCCCACATAGTTTGGTAGAAAGAAAATATATGCGGCGAGGCTGCAGAAATAGGCAAAAGTGATCTCTGCTCTTGTTGTTGTAGTAGTGGTGATATCCCCAGAAGCAAAGAGGTGACAAAATTAATTTGAAGGTACTACAAAGGAATTAATGGACTGGTGGTGTATCTGTATATGTGTGTGTGCACCCAAAATGTGGCTATAAGTATTTATATAGAATAAGATAGGTAGAGAGAAAAGAAAGAAAGAGAAGATTAAGAGAGAACAGGGTGGGATTGCAAGGAAAGGAATAATAATGTACTAGTAGTAGTACATTGTGAATCTTGGTGGCCTGGACAAAGGGTAGTAGAGCTGTCCATCTCCACCGCTCACTACTGCTCACTGCCCTCTTCACTAAGATGAGGATGCGTATTTATTGACCCAACTCAGTGCATCATTTGCTTTAAATTATTTATACAAATATAATAGACACATTAGTTTAAGTGTTAAACAGTCATTTACACATTATATTCTTTCATGGAAAAATATAAAAAAAAACTATCATATCTCTACGACATCTCGTGGTGGTAAGGTCTCCTTGGTGTTACGATGTTTCTTGGCCGCAAAGACCATGTCTGCTACGACTAATTCGGCGATCTCTTTGGTTGTTGGTCGTACTGTCAGCAAGGACTCGTATGCAAGTAGCTGTGGGAGGGATATGGGCATCGAAAGGACTCGTATGCAAGTAGCTGTAAGAACGAGTTGAGCTGAACCCGAACCTGACAAGCATGAGCTTGAGCTCGTAAAAATTAGGCTCGACTCGAGCTAGGCGCAAACTTCATCGAGCCTGATATTTTAGGCTCGAGCTTGACTCGTAATAGGTTTGAGCTTAGCTCGTAGTTCGTAGAGCTCGAAAAAGTATAGTGACTAAAGATAGAAAGGTGAGGGAATGAAGCTATTATTTACCCTCACAAGAGGGTCTTCTTCTCCATCTCTCCTGATGCAAACAGATGTCGTGATGACCTGCTTTCTCGCTACCATAACAATGCCTTCAACACCCATTCTTGGCCTCCTTATGAGCCGCGAAGGAGGGATAGATGGGTTGCATGTTCTGTTCTGGTTTTATGCATGGCCCTCCACACGACAACCCGCCATACATGAACAGATCTAGAAAAGTTGTTTCGATTCAAGATGGAGATGAAAAGAGATTCATCACAAAAGAAAAAGTAGCAACACAGGTAAGGCCAACGTATTGGAATGATATTAGGGAATAGGAGATGAGCACTCTGGAACGGAATAATGGACCCTCAGATGGGAACCGATGGCTGTTTAGCTGCATAAGTGACAACATAATAAGACCGTTACTCTCAGCAATGCTGCAATTGATGTTTGATTTTGAAAATGATTAAGAAGTTGAGGCAAATGTAACTTGGGATTGGGGGATTTAGCATTCATCTAAGGTCACGTTTCAGAAGAAGAGGCAAAGATAATTGAGTTATCCTTCCAGATCAAGAGTTAAGACGATGACATTTTCCAAATCCCTTCCACTGACTCGATTTGAGGGAGATTTAGGCAATTACCTTGCCTATAGAGGTTCGCCACCGAGGTTGAGACGAAGCGGAGGGCTGGGGTCAAGGTTGAGGCAGAGCGAGACGTTGACGACTTGAAAGCCAACTTGTATGATCTTGTTCGCAATGGGGGATTTGGGGATGAGAAATTAGGGATTGAATGTCCAAGTGGATAATGGATTTTAGGGGCGGGGTAGAGAATAATTAATTGAGGGAGGGTAGAATAGTAATTTTGATCATACTCGTTTAGGCTCGTGAGCCTATTTGAACCGAGCGTCTAAAGCTCAAGCTCGGCTCATTTAATATACCAACGTACAAAATGGCTCGAGCTCGAGGCTCGTGAAGGCTCGCCTCGTCAGGCTCATCAAAGCTCGAACATGCTCGATTTGTTTCTCGACCCTATATGCAAGTACTCTTGGAAGCTAGGATGGTTGGATCAGAGTTTCGAGGAGGTATATATTTCAGGCAAGGTTGTGTCAAGACTCGCTCTGCCAGGGTACATGAGCACATACTTGCTTAGTTGTATGGGTTATGGCCGCCCTCGACAACTCGAGGTTGGACAATGGCTTTGAGATGGACTCGGGCAATGGTTATGTTGGGGGCGGTTCATTGGTTGGAGCCGGGAGCTACCTTTCCTGGAAGGGTCACTATGGTATATCAGTCCATGAATACCAATACAATATGTCCAGAAGGGGAAGCTGCCCTGCCCTGCCCTTCCTATATTTGCTGGACGACCCGTAATAAGGTTCTAATCAAGAACGGTCATTCTCATAAACATTTTCCGTTATGCACTTTATTAATTAATGATAAGCCATGATTATTAAAGTCCAGCTAGCTAGGAACATTAGGTTTGTTTTTTTTTTAATAATATTATAGGAAGGAATTTCTATAACCTTAAGATGATCCAGAGGAAACTTCAAAAGCAGATAGATAAAGGAGAGAAGACAATGGTATTTATTTCTCATGGACCAGGACATTTGAAGTGTCTTATATACTAGCAGGTTCAGTGCTGACTTGGGTTTTTTTGCCATTTTATTATTCTGGATACTTGCATTTGAGACCAAAGTCAATTTAAGGACAGATGCTTAGGCACAGGAGTACATGACAGTTCATGATTGCAAATATATATATATATATATATATATATATATATATATATATATATATATATATATATTCACTACTAAAACAAATCCAAAGCCTCCTTCGACACACGTCGTCGAAAAGATTTTCTTTCCCGGTTTCCACTACCACACCGAGACTATTAATAAATCCCGAGATTTTTATGAGTTTATCTTGTGATACCACGAAATCTGCAAAGAATAACTCATTTTAAGAATTCTGGCTCTAATTATATTAATTATTCCAAAGTTAGGATCGATAAGGTTATGACTCCGTCCAGTTGGGGTATGCCTTTATCAACTCCTAGACGTTTTCAAAGGCCTAATGAAGTTTTCAAGTGTTTTAATTATCTCGACTACATGAAAGCTTGGACCAACACTTGGTTCTTGCAGCTTTAATCATTCATGGATGTTCTTCTTCCATGAAAACCTGATTAATGATATTAATGATATCCCCAAATGGTTTATTAATGATTTACGGTTCTTTATGGGACTAGAAAAGGAATTCCTTCCGGACATCTCACAAGAAGGGTTTCAACTTTTAATGATCATTTTAATGATATTAATGATTCCTCCCGATTCGAAAGAATCTTCCTATTAATGAGTTTGAAAGAATCCTCCTTATTAATGAGGTTCGTGATCAAATACAAGATACCGTGGATAATGGCACGGCAATATACCTTCCGGAAAAGGATGAGCCCCGCACTGCACGAGAATACAAAATCAAGTTGTGGGAAAAATTCAATCCGAAGGTTGTTCTAAGGAGAAGGTCCGACAAGACCATTTCCAACCAACAACCAGAGAACAGCAAGATCATGCCTCTTTTCTCACGGCGAAATCAAGAATTCAAGCCGAGTGGCAGCATGCAATAAACCAAGAATGGCTCAAGTTAATTCAAAATCTAGCAGAGCTAGTGTCACTAATGACTCCGCAAGACCCATGTCTACTGAAGCGGAGAACCCGGTTTGACGACGGTCCAATTCGCTCAAGATCCATATGACGACCTTACATTAGATATGTAAGGATAATCCGAAGCCCGGCCCATCTGGGGCTCAACTTCCTAATCAGCCCATCCAGGGTCCAGATCCTACTGACATTAATGACTCAAGATGTTCAAGATTCAAGATTGCTCCAGACATCAAGATCCACGACATGACTCATCAGTTTTTAAATTCAAAGACAGACATGAATTAATGATTGATTTTGAGCTTCAAGATATGTTCGAGATTTTCAAGATTGTCAAGATTGGTAGACCCAAGACGTCACCACAAGATGCAAAGGTGATGACTCACCGGTTATCTCTTTGTGAGATTTCGTAAGTTGTTTAATAAGTTTTTCAATACAAGAAGTATTTCACCATCTTTCTGTGATTATTTTGAGTTTTGCTATGGCTCCACATTGGTATAAAGAAGCTCGAGAAAAGCTGCTATAAATTTAATATATGATAGCAATATTGTTAATTACTATGAAAATGAATGGGTTAATCTTAATAATATGATTTCTAGACTTGAGAACTTTAATCTTGACAAAGATCGTAATTTATACCAAAGGAGACGAGAGTTAGCCTCTTCACTCCAAGAGAGCATTGATCGTTTTAATAGAAATATGGAAAGATATAATAAGATAAAGGTTTTACTTTCAATCGCTTAAAATGGTATTTCCTTCTTGGTATAAAAAAGCATTAGTTAACGCATTAGATGATTTAGTGGCTCATGATGATTTAATAAGTTCTTATGCTAATGAATTAAGGTTATTAAATGAATTGCTTTTTCAAAATAATGATGCTTCGAGTTCGTGCCTTGAGCACAGGTTTAATATTTTCGCCAGAAGAAGTGAACTTGTTGAAATAATTACTAAGGAAGAAGAAAATTTTAATAAAAAGCGTAAGAAATTTGAGGAGAATTTACAAATGGGCCCCTGCTGTTTTAGTCTGGACACGTCAAATAGTGCACAATCTTAATATAGACTATAAAAACGAGATTTTTTTAAAAAAAATTATGAGCTCCTTGTGTAATACTCTTATATTACAGCGCAATTGCGAAGATTAATTTTACTATATATAATATATGTTGTGTTGTAGTAAAAATCAAAGAAAAATAGAATGAGAAAAAAGAGAAAGAGGATTGGGAGTGTTCAACTGATCATATTTGGACACGAGAAGTTGCCTTTAATAACGGGGGGATTCCTCTTTCCATTTGCCAATATTTTATGGCAAACCTTTTTTTTCTTGAATAATCATTGATAACCTTATTAATTAATGGAGTTTAATTAATTAATGAAGTTTAATTTTATGCCATGATCTCAAATTAAAAAAACTCACCACATTGCCAACAATTTTTGGTGGCTGGTTGTTTTCAAAGAAAGCGGTGGACAGAGATTAATTCCACTATTTCCATAGCCGCCGGCGCTGTTATTAATTACCGACTACTACTGGGTAAAACTAAAACTATTAATATTAATAGATCATAACACTATTTAATTAATCTAACTAATTAATAATTTTAAATATTAAACTACCCTTTCTAATTAGATCTTTAAACACATAACACAACTAGTGGTTTTACGTGTTTGTTTATTTATCACATATATGGAAAAACACCTACTTAAATATGCTACTAATTAACTAACTCAACTAACTAACCTAATAAATTAGAAGACTCAAACACCCTCTATAGACATTTATTAAAAGGATAAACTTGACATTTTCATGATATATGAAATATCACATATGTGATAAATAGAAACACACGTGATTTTACCTACTATTTGATAAATAGACTCAGCCTAGCTACCTACAAAATTTTGGAAATTTAACTAAGTATTAAACTGAAGAGAATTAGAATTAATTAAGGTCATGAACACGCAGCACTTTGACTTATAAATTTTACATAGAATTATATATATATATATATATATATATATATATATATATATATATATATATATATATATATATATATATATATATATATATATATATATATATATATATATATATATATATACACTCCTCATGTACTATTTTTAGGAAAATACATGATCGTTAGAGGCTTGAAGCAATAAAGGGGAGAGAATAATAATGAAAGTTGTAATTCCTTAACATCAATGGTCAGTTCATCACAAAAATATTCCAAATTTTCATCCCTAATACATTTAACAACCTTAAATCCATTAATTCTATATCATAACTTTTTTATCAAATTTCTCTATTCACATACATTTTATCAATCAATCAAAATACACTTCCCTATATTTTCCAAAATAAATTTCTAACTTACACCGAACTGAACCCATATGGGAATTGGTCCAAGAGCAGCGCTACAAAAATATGGGCTTATTTATCGTTCGCTCCCCCGAACTATTTTGAATCGCTCACTTTCGTCCCTCGATTCTGACTCGGAATTACTCAGTCCTCGAACTAGTTAATTCGAGGCACTTTAGTCCGTCTGTGAAGTTGGCCGTCAGTTTGACCGAGACCTAACGGTTTGACGAAACGGTCGCTCCAGCCCGTTATGGGATTACCGTTATAAGCCTGCCCTCCCTCTTCCCATCGTCATCGTCCTCCCCAAGTCCTCCCCAAATTCACTTGCTGATTCGAAACCCTAACCAGAGCAAATTCACTTGCTGATTCGAAACCCTAACCCTTTCTCAAATTTCTGAAATTTGAATATGTCAGGACATGAAACAACATTTTTCGGAGGATTTGATTCCAGCTTCGATAGGGACGAGGACGAGTTTAACGAATCTGGCACTCCGATTTGTAGATGTGGAAGCAGGACATTCATGGCGGAGGCTCGACGAGATACGGCGAACTATGGACGACGTTTCTTCCGTTGCCGAAACTATAAGGTATGAGGAACTCTTGGAGTGAATTTTTAGATGTGTTTTGGGTTGTGTGGTCTTGCCCCTCTCCTTAGACGTTTCTGGGCCAATGTGGTGTCTCTTTTGCAGAGCAAACCGATGTGTTTTTTTCCAGTGGATTGATGAACCTTTCACATTGCGATCCCAAGAGGTGATTAGACGACTGATTGGGAAGGAGAGGAATGCTGAGTTGGAGCATGCGAAGAACGCAGTGAAGGATGATCTTTGTGAGGGCGGCGGAAGAAAATGCGCAATTCAACCTCAAGGCCATGTTGCGATCAATTAGGATGTTGGTGGTTGTTATGGGGTCATTTGTGTTTTTGGTCAATTTTGGCTTTGTAGGAAGTGTTGGATGTGAGGTTGCTTGGTAGTTGATAACATAGGATGGAAGACTGCAATCATGTTCTGTGGATGCATGTATTTCTGTTATGTGGATGAAATGCAACCATTATATGTTGGAATGCAACCATTATATGTTGGAGCTATTATGGAAGAACTAATGGAAACAACAGAGGTAGTGGATAGCATTCATAGATAGCATTCCTAGAGCACTGAACAACAGAGGTAGTGAAATCCTAATGGAATGGTTCATAGATCATATGAAAATCAACAACAGCACCTATGAAAATCAGAGACAGTAGAACGATAGCATTCATTGATGCACTGAACATCACAAAGTTGGTGCACATCCTAAACAACGTTTTGATAAAATCAACAACAGAGCTAATGGAATGGTTCAGATCCCATCCTAAACATACATCCTACATCACAAAGTTGGTGCACATAATGGTTCAGATCCCATCACAAAGTTAGCACTCAAAATTTAACTACAACAGCCTACAACAAAGAAATTACAACAAAGAAACTTCAAGAGCCTACAACAAAGAAACTTCATGATTTGGTTGGTTGGCTTGAAGAGGAACCAACACCTTGCTTCCTCTTTTGTTTCTTGTTTTTCCCCTCGGAAGCACTGGTTGGCTGGCTTGAAAAGGCACCAACACCTTGCTTGCTCTTTTGTTTCTTGTTCTTCCCTCGGAAGCACATAATGGTTGGCTTGAAGAGGCACCAACACCTTGCTTCCTCTTTTGTTTCTTGTTTTTCCCCTAGTTTGGGTTATCTCGCTTGGGAAGCACTCTTCCTCTCGCACATAATGATCACAAATTAAATTATTGATATGCAAACAAAGAATTAGAGTTTATAGACTAATTGTGGGCTTACCTTGCTTGCCGAGTTCCCTTTCCCGTTCACTTGCCCCTTTCCCTTCTTTCCCTTTTCAGGTTTTCGTGGACATGTAGCTGAATTATGTTCAGAGACTTGCAAAGTGAACAATGCATTTCACTACCATGACGTGACAGTTTGAACCTTCCCTTCACCGGCTCACCTCTTTTCTTTATTCTTGCCACTCTAGGCCTCCCAGTGCGGTATCCTCATATTTAGACGATTGATATGTCCTAAACCACTATCACCCTGAATTCCTCACTAGGCATTGGTTGGATTGCATGCTTATATGCATTTTCAAACATTTCCGGCCCATATCGATGGGAAATGTAACTGTAAGGATCTTCCTTCCTTTCCATGATTGCTGCAATAGCATGTGAGCATGGAATTCCCGATAGCATCCAACCTCTGCAGCCTACACTCCTCGACCCTAACTTAAAAGTGTGTTGTGTGTTTCCCACTTTGCCTGATAGCCATCCTCACCATTCCACTTGCACTTCCAGCTAAAACTTACGCCGAGTTCTCTCCCATTATGGCTCTTATATTAAACCCACAACCACTTCTCCACTTCTTTATAAATGCTCTTCTACTGGCTATCCTCTCCATGCAGTAGACTCTGATATCTTCCAACATTGATATAATGGGCTTTGACCTTGCAGCTATCAGCACCATGTTAAATGCCTCAGTGCTGTTGTTATCCACACAGTCACACTGAGTGACCTGGCTAAAATAAGCCCTACACCATAACCGTAAATCAACCCTCTCAAGAGCTGCCCTGGCTCCCTCAGCTAACAATTCTATCTCCTCCAGTCTTTTTTCTAGTTGAACCTCATTAGGTGATTTAGCAACAGCGTAGAAAGCAACTTTAAGGTGCTCACCTTTAAAATTTGGATACCAGTTGCCATAGATGTGCCTTGCACACAATCTATGTTCAGCCAATGGGAATAGGAAGGACACAGCATTTAACAATCCCTGCAATTTCAACAAGCCTGATTAGCATGACAGTCCAGGAAGCATAAATCAATAGTCTTATAATGGCTTACCTTGCACTGGTCAGACATAAAGCACCAACCACTCCCACTTCCAACTCCAATGTCCAGCCCTAGATGTTCAAGGAACCATGACCAGCTGTCCTCATTCTCACTCTCAACTACACACCAAGCGAGAGGATACAACTGGTTGTTTCCATCCTTACCAACAGCTGTAAGTAAAATGCCCCTGACAACTCCTTTCAAGAAACATCCGTCAAGGCCAATGTACCTCCTGCATCCCTCTAAAATCCTAGCTTCAATGCAGCCAGACACACATACATCCTCTTGAACCTAGGTGTCTCTCCGTAAGGTTTCCTCGCTTAAAATGTCAACAGCTTGTACCTTGCATACCATATACATAAAATCAGACATAAGTTATCTTGCTGAAAAAAGAGCATATGCAAAGTAATCACCGCTTAAACTACCCGTGTTGGATTCTCTTAATGCCTTTGCATAATCATGCAATCTTGCATATTCATGGTCAACATCTCTCACAAGTTTCTTGACAACCATACGTCGCGCTCTTACACACCGATCAATCCCAACTTCAATCTGCAACTCGCCCTAATGGTGTCTTTCGTAGCTACATCTCGACCCCGTGATGTGCCATTAGCCAGTCTTCATACTGCTCAGCAATCCAGGGTGCCCTGATGCCTGCAATCTTGAATACTTGCGTGCAAGTATGCCTTGGATTTAATGTCTTCACAAGGAAGTGCTTCTTATTCCTTCTACTCTCCCATGCAGCATATATCATCCAACAACAGTTACTGTCTTTGCAGCGTACCCTAACCCTCTTACTCTCATTTTTCTTGAAAATATAGTCTCTTTTCTCTTGAATAGAATATTTTTTGAGAGACCTCTTGAACTGTTTATGATCAGTAAAACATAGACCAACTGAATACTTCACCTCCTTGCATTTCTCAACATACCTTGGAAACCTTGGAGTAACTCTTCTCACAACTCTGGTTCCATCTTCCTCAATCTCAGACTCAAGACTCCCAACATCACTGTTATCAAACTCTGCTGCAGGATCAGGATCTTCCTCACTCGATTCTTCACTTCCTGATTGTTCTATATTCCCTTGCACACCACCAGCTTCAAGAGGCAACCGGGTCCTCTTAGATCTGGTTCTGTAGAAGTCTTTCACTACATTGATGCCTTCAATTATTTCATCATTCTGGTTAGGTGATAAAGTGTAATCAATGCCATCTAACTCCTCTTCACAATCATCATCCAAATCCTCTCCATCGTCCTCCTCACTTTCTTCATTCTCTGCAGCCTTCTTCTCTATCACCATCCTCTCCTATCTCTTCTATATTATCTCTTTCCTCTCTCTCTTCTACATGACCTCTCTCTTCTCTCTCCCTCTCTCTTCATTCTCTGCAGCCTTCTTCTCTATCACTTTCCTCTCTCTCTTCATTCTCTGCAGCCTTCCTCTCTATCTACATGACCTCTCTCTCTCTCTCTCTCTCTCTCTACCCCATCACATTTGTCATTTACCGCCTCATTATCTCCAAAGATTGTTTTCTTCAACCTCAATATCTTGGATTGATGTACCTTTAACAGACTTGTCCACTTCCTCTCCACTACCCGTGGTCCCCATCTTAAATGCCTGACTTAGTTCTTTTTGTTTTTCATGTACCACTCCAAAGAGTGCTCAACAAACAAATCCAACCCCCCGAAGCTGATGCTGCACCAAACATTTTCATCATATCATCGTGTACATATAAAGACTCCAGATACTCCATGGGTTTACCAAGAGGCTTGTAGTATAGACACCTCACATCGAAGCTTTATACCCCAAGTTCCTAAGAGCAAAGACTTGGTGAATAAAATGTAACAATGTCCTTGTACATTTTATGCACCCTAAGCGTAGACTCCACATACTGTAGAGATGGTTGTGTGACAAATCTCCCACCGTGATTGAAATTGAAGATAAGAGTATGAGATCCTGAACCCATCTGTGAAGCAAGAGAAATGGCACCATTCACATCTTTAATCAAACATCTAAGTGGAGACTAATCCCAAAACCGACAGCAACACTATATTTTAATCAGTAGTCTAAGTGGATATTAACAACATTAACACACCATACTTCAGTAAAGCCTAACCATTGACCACTAAGAACAACATTTCAAAAGAAACCCCACCTTGACCGCGGCGTGCACTCCCTTTCGCAAAGCAGAAAAGGATCCTCCAACCCTGTCCCAACACAAGGAAACAAGCAGCTTTCACGTGGGGACGACGCCTCACGCCAACGCCTGACGAATCACTCTCCCTTAACTCTCGAATCGAAGCTCCCCACCTCTTCCCTCTCACTCGCGTGCACTCCAGACTCTCACCCTCGAAATTTAGGTCCCAAACTGCCTTCCCAACTCCCAACTCGGTTTATCATCGCCGTTACGACGCCGACGTCCGTCACAGACGTTACCACCATGTGCCCACACGTGACCGATTTTTTGAGTCAAGGGACTAAAGTGCCTCGAAATAACTAGTTCGAGGACTGAGTAATTCCGAGTCAGAATCGAGGGACGAAAGTGAGCGATTCGAAATAGTTCGAGGGAGCAAACGATAAATAAGCCAAAAATATGCCTTAGTTTAGAGCATCCGAAATAATACTAGCTAGTTATCGAATTTCAATTCAAATATAACTATTAAAAATAGAAAAAGTTGACAAATCCTTTGATCCGGCAAGATTGCCTATCACGCTAGCCATAATAGCATTCGTTATTTGGCTCTTCAAATTTGGAGTGAAAGAAAGGTTTTATTGCTAGTCAAAAAATTAATATTGTTGATTTCAAAATACTAATAAATGTAACTAGCTATAATGGCTAGTATTGTTGCGATGACAATGTTAAATTCACTAGCAAAAAAATTTTTAAATCATTTTAGTCACAATTTAATTTAAAATTAGCTAACATTGTTGTAGATGTTCTTAAAATGAAATTGGGATTACTCCACCATTTAATACCTCCCCATTCTATCCATTTGTAAATCTTTACATCATTTCATTCTCGAAACTAAAGAGTAGTGTATATTGACTTAAGTAGGTTTGTAACGACGAGAATTTTACGAAAGTCGACATCAATATTTTTTTTTATTCTAGGTCGATGGAAACAGAGTACGATCTAGTCGTGAGTTTCTAGGTCGAGGAGGCGGGTCAGCAGCTTCCGGATGTTCTCTGACGGTGAGTCCGGGTCGAATCGCGCGCTGGCGGGGGGCACGGTTGGAAGTGGTGGTAATCAAGGAAATTGATTCCGTGGCTTTTCATTGATTTTGAGGCATAATATATCCTCTGTACAAGAGCAATCTTAGGCTATAAACTAGGATAGAGTTTGACAAATTACAACATAAATTGATCCTGTCCTAATATAGAAGATACAAAGAATATGCAATATATACAAAGAATAATATATTCTATCACACCCCAAATAAACGGAGGCTCTCGTGAGAGACTGCTCCTGAAATCTTGAAATAAGACTAATGGAAGTCCTTTTGTGAAGATGTCAGCTATTTGATAGCGTGAGGGAACATGAAGGACTCGTACTGTCCCACGAGCAACTTTTTCACGCACAAAATGAATATCCATCTCGATTTGGTTAGTTCGTTTATTTTGAACTGGATTTCCGGAAAGGTTAATTGCACTAACATTATAACAGTTGACCAACGTAGACTGATGGATGGGACAATGTAGTTCGAGAAGAAGATTGCGTAACGATGGATATAGATGCAGGCCATAGTGAAGTGTACCCTTAATGTAACGCAGAATGCGCTAAGAGCATGCATGTGATCATCCATTGGATTGTGCATAAACAAGCAGATTTGCTGCACCGCATAAGAAATGTCAGGCCGTGTGAATGTGAGATACTGTAGAGCACCTGCAAGGCTGCGGTAGAGAGAGGGATCCTCATATGGAGTACTGGACGAACTACTAAGTTTTGGCTTAGTATCAACTGGAGTCGGACATGTTTTACAAGATGACATGCCAGCACGTTCGACAATTTCTGCTGCATACTTTTTCTGAGATAAGAATAGACCATCTGCATGTCGAGTTACTGCGATACCCAAGAAGTAGCTCAGTGGCCCTAAGTCTTTCATAGCAAATTCGGACCCAAGAAGTGATATGATAGACTTGCGAAGAGTGTCAGAAGAAGCAGTTAAGATGATATCATCCACATACAGAAGAATGTACGCCAGATCAGTACCTTTCCGATAGATGAAGAGGGAGTTGTCAGATTTGCTGTGAGAAAATCCAATAGAGGAGACATAGTCTGCAAACCGTTTGTACCAGGCCCTAGGGGCTTGCTTGAGCCCATACAAAGATTTGCGTAGAAGACATACATGAGTAGGACGATCTGGGTCCTTAAACCCCAAAGGTTGATGCATGTATACTGTTTCCTTGAGTTCACCATGCAAGAAGGCATTTTTAACATCCAGCTGATGAATGAGCCAACTTTTGGAAAGAGCCAAAGTGAGTACTGTGCGAATGGTCGCCGGTTTGACTACCGGGCTAAAAGTCTCACCACAATCCACACCAACCTGCTGACCTGCACCATCACCTACAAGACGGGCTTTATGCCGCTCAAAAGAACCATCAGATTTTTCCTTATGTCTGAAAATCCACATAGACCGAATAACGTTAACACCAGGTGGGCGTGGTACCAAATCCCATGTCTTATTTTTAATAAGAGCAGTATATTCATCATCCATAGCCATTTTCCAATTCGGATCCTTGAGTGCAGACACCGGGTTACGAGGTAAAGGTGATTTTGGGGCACCTGTGAGGAGGCCATGATGATATTTTTTATTTGGTTTAAAAATACCATGTTGGCTCCTTGTAACAGGCTTGTGATCTGAACTTGAAGTGGGCTGGAAAATGGAAGGTAGTTGATGAGGGTGAATTTGGTCTATGCGGGGCCCAGTTTCGGAAAAATTGGGAGGTGGGGAAGGAGGGCTAGCAGCGCTGGTTTGGGCTAGCGGATCTGGGCTAGGAGGTGTGGCGGCTTGCTGTGGTGCGCTAGGTTGGGAGGGAGTGTTGAGCTCAGTTTGGGCCGGAGAAGGAGGATGGGTAGGCTGGGCCGACACATCTGGTTGATGAGGGGAGGAGTTTCGGAGATGATGAATCATGTAAGGTGATAAACCATGATCAAGGAAGTCATAAGTGGTGGTTTGAGGAGTATGCAACTTTGAGAATGGGAAAGTAGACTCATCAAATAGAACATGGCGACTGACTATAATCTTTTTTGATGATAGGTCATAGCATTTGTAGCCACGATGATTTTGTGGGTAACCCAAAAAGACACAAGGTGTGGAACGAGATTGAAGCTTATTTATCGTAGTAGAGGGAAAAAGAGGATAACATAAGCAACCGAAGACTCGTAAATGGGAATATGATGGGACTTTTTGGTAGAGAATTTTTAGTGGTGACTGATAAGCAAGAGTCTTACTTGGTAAAATATTAAGAAGATATGTTGCCATTTGTAAAGCATTTGTAAATCTTCACATCATTTCATTCTCAAAACTAAAGAGACCATTGTCACATTGGATATTTTTATTTCTCTTTCAAATTGGGTTTTAATATAGGCTCTAAATTGAAGAAATGTGGAATAGACTTGAGATTTTTTGGAGATAGGAAAAGTCCACAAAAAATTCGAATAGTCATCCAAGTAGAGCACATAGGTCGCATACATCCATTGCAACACGGCGGCGTTCATCCGTTTGTACGTTATGAACTCGACGAGAATTTTACGAAAGTCGACATCAATATTTTTTTATCCTAGGTCGATTGGAAACGGAGCACGATCTAGTCGTGAGTTTCGGGTCAAGGCGGCGGGTCAGGAAGTAGAAAGAATCCTTCCGGATGTTCTCCGACGGTGAGTCTGATTTTGAGGCATCCTCTGAACAAGAGCAATCTTAGGCGGTGGCGGATAGAGTTTGACACGGTTGGAAGTGGTGAATAATATATTCTATCAGTACGGACAGTTGCGGCTTGGGACGTCAGGTTCAAGTGAGTTGGGTCGCGAAATGGGTCAGCAGGCCAGCGGCGATTTCTCCTCCATCCGAGGCTTTCTGGCAAGGGTAATGGCATCTTCGTGTTGTTGGAGGTCCGACGATGCCGATAAGAGCGGTAGTTGGTGACAAAAAGCTGCCGGAAAGTGAGGAGCAAGGTGGAGGGCGTGTCTCGGATGGGAAGAACATAGCTAGGAGTTTTGCTTCTTTTTTTATTTTTTTGCCAAATTTGATCGGAAGATATCATGTGTTTTCTCTACAACTTTGACTCAATTTATAGCCAAAATTTAAAGGTCAAGTATCTCATTAATCACTAGAATGATCTATGTTTTTATTCAATGGTGAAGGAGAAGTAGTTCAAGTCATCTTGACTCATCAGCATGATTCACGCAGCAATCTGCAACAAGCAAGCTCACATGCTTTGCTTCATTTTCTCCAGCCCTTTCTTTTCTTTATTTTTTTCTTTATTTGTTTTTTCTTTTATTAATTTTATTTTTAACTTTTAACTTTTTTATATCTATCTTTACTATTTTTCTTATTCTTTATTTCCCTAGCAATACACGGTGAAGTGCCAAAACCTAATCAGCCAGTTTTGTTTCTTTTCATTCTTGATTACTTTTTACTTCTTCGTTCACTACAACAAAACAACAACAAAACAAGTTAATCAACACGGTTTTTTAGGCCAATCTGATACAGTTTAAACTGTGTTAGACGAATCTAACACGGTTTCTACTCATGTCAGATATACGTGACAAAAACACGGTTTTTACTAATTATTTTCTTATTTCCATTTTCAAGTTAGCAAAACACACGTAAATTTTAGATTAGTAA